>CM075353.1:12510000-13760000 GCA_037693485.1 Kitagawia praeruptora
ATGTTTGAAAGGTTTCACAAGCTAGTTACTGAGTTGCAGATGAATGGAAAGGTTTACAGCACCAAGGAGTTAAATATGAAATTTCTGTTGTCTTCACCAAATCATCTGGAGCAAAGAGTCATTTCCCTAAGAGAGAGAGATTTGAACAAAGTCACCTATGATGTACTCTATGGAGTTCTAAAGACTCATGAACTTGAGTTTCTTCAGAAGAGGGCTATCCAAGCAAACCAAGGTAGGATGATAAACACATCATGTGCCTTGATTGTCAACAAATCCATCCTGGACCTAGAAGCATCTACAAGCCAACTAAGGATAGAGGAGGTGGCAGATGATGAAGAAACTGAAGCTGGGGTGAGTGAACCTGTTGAGGAAAAGGAGGAAGAAGAAGAGGAGTTTTACACTCTGGAAGAACTTGATGGGATGGAAAATACTTCATATGCTTTCATGGCCAGAAAATTTCCAAACATCAGATTTAAAAGAAATCAACCCTTCAAACCCAAAACTCAAAACCATTCAGCCAACAAGAACAAGGCACCTGTGAAACCAAACAGAAATAAGTTCAAAACCGGTTATGTGGATAGGTCATCTGTAAGGTGTTATAGATGCAATGACCTAGGGCATTTTGCCAGTGAATGCAAGAAGCCTAAAAAGAAGGATAGAGATTATCTTGAGCTAGAAGCTAAGTATGAGGCCCTTCTGAAAAAGCAGACACATGGTAAGGCCTACATAGCTGAAGGGAAGTGTTGGGATGATTCTGAGAGTGATGAAGAGGAACAAGAATTCTGCAATTATGCCTTGATGGCCAACTCCAAGGATGACTCATCTTCATCTGATTCTCAGGTACCATCTCTCACTACTATAGACATGTCTGTTTCTGAATACAAATCCATGATTGAACAATTATCTGTTGAAATGTTTAATATTCATACTAGTATGACTGCTGCTAATGAGGAGATTGCTAAACTGTCTACTAGAAATGAAGTATTAACCAAAAAGAATGAGGAACTTGAGCTAACTGCTATGCAAGTAGAAAACCTTAAGAAAGAAGTTGAATATCTGGAGAACAAGGTTCTATGTGCTAGTCAAGTAGAGAAGGCTCTTAGGGATGAATTAGCTGAGAATGAATTCAAACTTAAAACTTTCAAGAAATCATCTGGTTTAGTGCAATCCTACTGTGAGAAAATTGAAGCTAAACCTAAAGCAGCTATTGGACTTGACTATGACTCTCTCAAACAAAGGAAAGGCTATGCTGTCATCGAAGATGACACAGCTGTTCATGAGAAAGTGCCTCACATTTTGAGAAAAACTGAAAATCCAATTTTTAAGGAATCAACATTTGAAATTGATGAGGATGCCTTACTCATCAAGCAAATGTTGAATGATGAGGATGAGGCACAATCTAGTGAACAACAAGCATCCTCTAAGGGTGAGAGTGCCAAGTCAAAGACCAAGAAGCCAGTAGTTGATAGGCCAAGACCTAAGAAGTTTGTTAAGTTTGTATCAGCTGGGAAGAGTGAATCAGAAAAGGAAGTGACTAAAAAGAAACAGAACAGAAATGGCAAGTTAGGGATTAACAAGGATAACAACTATGCTTATATGCCTAATGCCCCTAGGAAAACTTGTCAGAACTGTTTCAGTACCAATCATCTAACTCATGCATGCAAGAAACCTGTTGGTAGTGTGTCTAAACCTTTCTATGATTGTTCTGTGCCTCTAAGACATAGAGATGCACCCTTCTGTGATAAATTTGACTGTATGCCATGCAATATGAATGTTATGACTAGTTGTTTTAATTTAAGAAGACAGTTCATTGATGGTTGTATCAGTCACAATTCTCACACACACTACACAAGGTCAAAGTCTTCAAGTCCTCCTAAAGCTAGGAAGGTACCTTTGTCACCTAAGTCTGAAACCTCAGGTTCTAAGACTTCCAACAGTGACAAGAAGACTGACACTAAGAAAGTTAACAAGCATGTTGTTTATGATAAAACTGTCTCTAAGTCACATGGACCCAAACTTGTTTGGGTACCAAAGGAAAAGTAATACCTTTGTGTTTGCAGGGCAAAGAAAGTGAGAAGAAGGTCATGTGGATTTTGGACAGTGGATGCGCAAATCATATGACTGGTGATATGGCCCTGCTATCACAGTATGAGGAAAAGGCTGGCCCAATGGTTGCTTTTGGAGATGACAGCATGGGTAACACATTGGGATATGGCAAGCTGAAAGTTGGAAATGTCATCATTGAAGATGTAGCACTAGTCAAGGGGCTCAAGCATAATCTGTTAAGTGTTGGTCAGTTTACTGATAGAGGATTCAAAGTGAATTTTGACAAAGATGAATGTTTGATCACCCACAAGAAGACTGGTGATTTTGCTCTATTTGGAGTAAGGAAGGGAAGCCTGTTTGTAGCCAATATGGACTCTGCAAACAAGGACAAAATTTGTTGCTTTTACTCAAAAGCATCAAATGAAGATTGTTGGCTGTGGCACAAGAAACTATCACACCTGAACTTTAAGGCCATTAATTCTCTAGTCAAAAGAGAGTTAGTGAGAGGCATGCCCACACTTGAATTCTGCCAAGAAGGAGTGTGTGAGGCTTGTCAAAAAGGAAAAATGAAGAGATCAAGCCACAAGTCAAAGACAGTGACATCTGTAACCAAGCCACTTCAACTTATCCATATGGATTTGTTTGGGCCTGTTAACATAATGTCACTTGGAAGAAAGAAGTATGCCCTGGTAATGGTTGATGATTTTTCAAGGTATACATGGGTAGAATTTCTGGCATCAAAAGATGAGGCTCCACAAGTAATCATTGAGCATATAAAGAAAGTTGACAAGGAAGCAAAGGCAAACGATGCAAGTGTGATTGCATTGAGGAGTGATAATGGAACAGAGTTCAGAAATGCCACACTTGAAGCATTCTGCAAAGAGAATGGCATTTCTCAGCAATTCTCAGCTCCAAGGACTCCACAACAAAATGGAGTTGTTGAGAGAAAGAATAGAACTCTAATTGAGGCTGCTAGAACAATGTTACTTGATGCAAAAATGCCCACATGTTTTTGGGCTGAGGCTGTGAGCACTGCATGCTATATTCAGAACAGAACCCTCATCAACAAAAACACTGGAAAGACTCCTTACAACTTGATGACTGGAAAGAAGCCTACACTGAAGTATATTCATACTTTTGGAAGCAAATGCTTTGTACTTAAGGACAATTCTGAATATGTTGGAAAGTTTGATGCAAAAGCATTTGAAGGAATTTTTCTTGGCTATTCTATGGAAAGAATTGCATACAAGGTTTATGTCATCAGTCAAAAGAAAGTTATGGAAAGCACAGATGTAACATTTGATGACAGCAAACTACCTGGACTAGAAGAAGCCAATGATGAAGACAAAGATCCATTGAAGTTTGATAATCTAGATGATTCTGATAAAGAGACTGAAACTGGAGTTGAAACTCAAGTTCAACAAACTCAAGTGAATAATGATACAAGAGAAGAATTTGTGCCAATCAATAGTGAAGAAACAAGCATCCAAGACACACCTGTGAGTAATGGCAACTTCACAGGGGGAGGAAATGAGGATGATCATGATGGGGATGATGAAGCAACATCAAGGATGAGAAATCAGGCTGAACACTCAAGGAAATGGGATAGATCACACACTGCAGAGCAAATCATTGGAGATCCTAATGCAGGAGTAAGGACTAGGAGAGTAACTCAAAATGAGTGCCTCTATGGATGTTTTCTATCACAAGTTGAGCCTAAGAAACTTGATGATGCATTGTTGGATCCAGATTGGATTATTGCCATGCAAGAGGAGCTGAATCAATTTGAAAGGAACAAAGTATGGGAACTTGTGCCTGCATCAAAGAATAGAACCATTGTTGGAACAAAATGGGTTCTGAAGAATAAGATGGATGAAGATGGTGTAATAATAAGAAACAAAGCAAGGCTGGTTGCAAAAGGATACTCTCAACAGGAAGGCATTGATTATGATGAGACATTTGCCCCTGTTGCTAGATTGGAAGCCATTAGAATATTCTTGGCATTTGCTGCTCATTCAAACTTTAAAGTTTATCAAATGGATGTCAAGAGTGCATTTCTAAATGGAGAGTTGGAAGAAGAGGTTTATGTGCAACAACCACCTGGCTTTGAGGATCCACATTTCCCAGAATTTGTCTACAGATTGCTTAAGGCACTGTATGGACTTAAGCAAGCTCCAAGAGCATGGTATGATACTCTATCACAATTTCTTCTTGAAAATCAATTCACTCGAGGCACATTGGACAAGACACTGTTTTACAAGAAGCATGGTGATGATATGATCCTAGTTCAAATCTATGTGGATGATATCATTTTTGGTTCTACAAATGAGAAACTGTGTGAGAAATTCTCTAAACTCATGCAGAGCAGATATGAGATGAGTATGATGGGAGAGTTGACATTCTTTCTAGGGTTGCAAGTCAGTCAAAGGAAGGATGGTATCTTTATCAGTCAAACCAAGTACATCAAGGATTTATTGAAGAAGTTTGACTTGGAAGATTGTTCACCTGCCAAGACACCCATGGCCACTGCCACTAAATTGGATGAAGATGCTAAAGGCAAGAGAGTAGATATCTCAGTCTACAGAGGCATGGTTGGTTCACTACTCTACCTCACTGCAAGTAGGCCAGACATCATGTTTGCTACATGCTTGTGTGCAAGGTTTCAATCAAATCCAAAGGAATCACATTTGATTGCAATAAAAAGGATCTTTAGATATCTGAAGGGCACTCCTAACTTGGGATTATGGTACCCTAAGGACACAGGGTTCAATCTGGTTGGCTACTCTGATGCTGATTATGCTGGATGCAGAGTGGATAGGAAAAGCACCTCAGGAAGCTGCCAGTTTCTTGGACAAAGGTTAGTTTCTTGGTATAGCAAGAAGCAACAATCTGTGTCAACTTCTACAGCTGAGGCTGAATACATAGCTGCTGGAAGTTGCTGTGCTCAAGTGCTTTGGATTAGAAATCAACTTAGAGATTATGGACTTGTGTTGGAAAGAATTCCAATCATGTGTGACAACACAAGTGCAATTTCTATAGTTGCCAATCCTGTCAATCATTCTAGAACAAAGCACATTGACATCAGATATCATTTCATAAGAGAACATGCAACTAATGGAACCATTGAGTTGCATTATGTCTCTACAGATAAACAACTAGCTGATATATTCACTAAGCCATTAGATGAAGCCACCTTCACAAGGTTGGTAAGTGAGATTGGAATGCTGAATTCTTCAGATTCTGGCTAAGTGAATACATCATCTAGATTGCTGCAGCAGTAAACACTTACTTTATCTAAATCCTCAATATTTTTGAAGTAAGTGTTGGCTGAAATATGATTCATAAATATTTCAAATCTGTTGCATATGTTGAAAATCATATTTTTATTAACTTAAAATTTCTATGAAATTTTGAGAAAATCACTATTTGATTTGCTAGGATATTTTTCAATGAATATGTCTGGTAAATTTTTACAAGATAGTGAAAATCAAATTTTTATGAGTGATGGGTATAGTTCGATAAGTCAGACTTCTCGAATGATTCACTATTCGACATCTCTAATAAGTCTCATAAGAGTACTCTTGAGTTCTCGAATAGAGTCTTTCTGAGATATCGAATAGAGGAATTCTAGTCTTCTCGAATATAGTAACTGAGTTCTCGAATGATTGAGTTCTCGAACACTATATTTGAGTTCTCGAATCATTTGAAAAGGCTGAATTCTCGCTGAATTTTAACCGATTTTGGATTTTTATCTAAAAATTTAATTCACTCATAAAAACACATTTTATTTAATTTAGAATTATTTCTAAGTTAGATAACTGCCAGCTGTGAGTTTCTATCTGCTTGAGTTATCGATTAAGCCATTCTTGACTTCTCGAATAGTTGTTTTCTACTTCTCGAATGCCTGACTTGTCGATACAAAACAGCCTGCTAATCGACAATTCAAGTACTTCATACTTATACAATCTCACATCTATTCGATTCATTTCATTCGATTTCTCAAGCATCTACACTCTCTAAACCCCTGAAACCCTAGCTACGAAAAGCCAAATTTCTTCTTCAACCTTCAATTTCTTTTCTCTCTTCTACACAAATGGCAACCGTAAAGTTCAACACCAACTTCATCGCTCTCACTAGTGATGTTGAAGCACCCAATGCAAATTTCAAGTGCTTTGTGAAATGGATGGCTGAGTCATATATCAAGGATGCACTCTCTGCCAACCCAACTCTGTATCTCGATATTCTGGAACAATTCTGGAGTACTGCTATTGTGGAGGTTGTAGCCCTGGAAAACGCAATCACTTCCTATGTCATCTACTGCAAGGTTCAAGATAAGGAAATCATTATCACTACTGCAGACATGAACCAAGCACTAGGACTACAACAAGAGTCATTTGACAGAATGGCCACTAACGCAGAGTTGGAGGAATTCTTTGAGTTCATAAACTACTCAGATGGGATTAACCTTGGAAAGCTAAACAGAAAGAATCTGAGAAAGGAGTGGAGCTATGTGTTTGCAACTCTTCTCCAAGTCTTCACTGCCAGGAAATCAAGCTTTGATCAAATCAGTGCACCTGTGCAGCAAATTGGATATGCTTTGGCCTATGGAAAGAAGATAGATGTTGGCCAAATCATACTTCAAGAATTATATGGGAGACTTGGTAAGAACACAACCAAGAGAGGTACTGACATTTTCTTCCCTCGCTTTATTCAATCTGTACTTAATTATAAAAATGCTTCATTGATTGAATTGCCTGGGATTGATAAAAATAAAATAGGCTATCCTAAGTCCATGACCAAACTCATTTTTGGTAACTTGGAAACTAGGAATGATGTGGATGTAAGACTGAACATAACTCCCCATATGGAGAGTTTGTTTAGGACTTACCCCCACAACATGCCAACATTTGATGCAAAATCTAAGTTAGCACAGCCCAAGCAAGTAGAACAAAATGCTAACCCAGGGCCTGCTAACCAACCCTCTCAACCAAACACTCTACCTCTTACTGAGCCAACTGCATCATCCTCTCAAAAGGGTGATGTTAGTAAAAAGAAGAGAAAGGAAGTAATGTCTGCACCTTTAAATATCTTGTCTGAAGCAGCATTAGCTGTTGAATTAGGTCTAGGAAGTGAGGAACCTGAGTCACCCTTACACAGAACAAAGAAGAAGAAAACTAAGACCACCTCTTCAGTCACACAAATGGCTGAAGTTGTAAAATCAGGGGCACACAGCTCACTAGGTGTATCCTCTCAACAGGGTGCACCTATAGAATCAAGCATTCTCCCCAATGCACCCTCTTGTACAGAGTCAGCACATGGGAGTGGTAAGGCTGGCACAACACTGAGTGGAGAGCACATCACTTTTGAAACTCCCTCTATCTCTCAGGGGGAGTTGCCAAAATCTACTCTAAAACACACTTCTCTTCCAGAATCTAACTCTGAAATTTCTTTGAAACCTGCAACTCAGACAACTGAGATGCAAGGTATTGATCATCAAGAATCCTTTTCACTTGATGAGCCAATAATTTCAAGTGACTTAGTGCATGACACTTTGTTCACCACTCAGAACCCACATTTAGATGGTGAGGGAATGCATGCTGAGGCATATCCTAATGACACCATCACAAACACAGAGGTTCCCCTAGTTTTTACTAGAGACTCTGTGCCTGTGTCAACTGCTGGTGTAATTCATCCCACTTCTGTGGTGACACCAGTAGTAGAGTCAATCCATCCGGTTACAGAAGTTGCATCTGTAACTGAGGAGACTAGCTTGCCTAGCTCTAGCTCTGACTTCATGTCAACATGGCTGAAGCCTGTGCAACATGACAGTGCTTCAGGATCAGGGTCTGTTCCACAACAATTGACGGTTGAAGCACTTCAAAGCTTAATTGTGGATCAGATTCCTGAGTTCACAAAGATTGCTCAGCACCTTCTCACTGCAGACATGCCCAATCCAGACTATGAGGCTATTCTGTTATGCCATAGGGATGATGTGGAAGTGCAGAAGTCAAAGATCATTGATGATGCTGAGAGAGATGGCAACATAGATGCCTGGTTGCAAGGAAAATATGATATTACTCTCGATGAAGCACTTCAGTATCTCAGGGAGGAATACATCACTTCACTGGGCTCCAATGCAAAATCTCTGTCACCTGGTGAAGTGTATGAAGCTGTAAATGACTCCTACAAGGGTTTCCTCAAGGCTGCACACTATCTTGGCAAGGGAGTCAAGACTGAAGTCAACAGGGTGTGTGATAAGACAGCCACTTCAGTAGCAGAAGTCAAGAGGGCCTTTGATGCTAAATTTCCCCAATTGGACAGTGTGTTCAAGGACATCAAACACTGCAACTCTACCTGCACTCAGGTGGACAATGGGCCGGCTGTGCTAAAAGATGCTGTCACAGGTCTGGGGCACCAATTTCAAAATTTATCTGACCAGACTACAGATGCCAATGCCATGCTGAGGATAATGTTCAAGAATCTTTATGGAGATAGGCTAGTGACTGATGTCCCTGTGCATGAATTATCTAAATATGAAGTGAAGAGGCTGCAGGATCAATCTTTATCTGGTTTCAAGGCCAATGAGTTATTCACTAAGGTCAACACTCTTGAGCAGGAGGTAGCTACTCTCACCAAGACCAATGCTCATCTCACAGAAAAGGTTGCATTGCTAAATGATCAGTTGGACACTCAAGCATCCACCACAGCTGATGTCCTTCTGCATCAACAATCCATGTTAGCTGCCATGATGAAGCATATGGGTCTCCCTCTACCTGATGAATCTTCACTCCCAAAGGACATTTCTACAGCCTCTGTGCCTGACAACAAGCCTAAGGGGGAGAAGAAGGCTAGGAACTCAAATTCAAAGGGGGAGACAAAGGGAGAGAAAGGCATAATAATCAAAGAGGGTGGTCAACAAAGGGCTTCTAAGTCTCTAGCAAATGTGCCTGGCAAGGGAAAAGCCAAAGTAGATGAGCCTCCATCTATCTTGCCAGTTGTCACCTTACCAACTGTGCACATCACTACTCCTGGAGGACAAAAGCAATCCATAACTACCACAGTGGTTGCAGGGAGTATGCCATCTGACAGACCTCCAATCTCTATATCTGAGAGTGCCAAGCCTGTAGAAGTCAAAGTTGTTACTGAGGCCAAGCTACAAGAAGTTGCTAACTCCAATGACTATCATGATAAAGCCTTCTTGGAGTTTCTGAAAGCCATAAGGGAACAGGTTGGTGACACTCAGTTTTATCTGAGGGAGGTGAAGAAGCAGATAGACTACATCACTGTCATCCCCAAGAAAGTCAACAATATATGGGTCAAGGAGATAGTGATGGTTTCCAAACTAAAGATATGGAATCTAACATACCAGACTCTACAAGACCTAAAGCACTCAGAGATAGATGCCATACTTGAGATCATTGAGAAGAAAAATGAGAACAGCAAGAGTCTGTTTGATGATTTGAGGAATGGTCAACCTACAAGGCTACCAGAAGTGATCAAGAAGCCATGGACAATTATTTATCAGTCTGGTACCAGAATTGAAGATATCAAGCAATTGGTCATTCCTCATGATCTCACCTCCAGAAATCACAGACTGATCATTGCTATCATTGATCAATTACAGAAGAAGGTTGGAGCCAGAAATGCTGAAGAAATTGAGGCACTGCATATCCTCAGAACCTATATTGCAACTGGTGAAATTCCAGAGATGGCTCAACCTAGGAGAAATAAGGATGATGATTCTGAAGACAAAGGTGATGGGAGGAGAAGACATCACAGGAGAGATAAGGGTGATGAAGATAAGAAGAAAAAGGGGAACAAGGATGAAAAGGATGATGATGACCAGGGTAAAACATATGTGAGAAAGAGTGGAAGACAGCAAGCCTTAGGCAATGCTAGCAGTAATCTCACCACAACACAAGACTCTAAGTCTAGGGTGAATACTGTTAGTAGTGACCTAGCAAAATCCACATCTATGGCTTCTGCAACTGTCTTACCATCTCAAGAAAAGAAGAAGATTCAAGTCAAGAAACCATGTGTATGTTTCAGAAAGCAATCTGCTAATGGAATACTACTATGGTCTGCCAACCAAGGTCAAAGATTTCTGCCAAGCAACCATGTCAAGAGGATAAAATTTAAACATGCTGCAAGGAGAGTGAAGCTATCCAAATCTAGAGCCCTAACAATCATTCCAGGATTAAAGCTCCAGCCACTTGATGAAGACTTTGATGAAGAGCAACTGCTATTTCTAAGAGCTCAAAAGATATGCTATGCTGCAATTGTGGATGACCACCTTGTAATCAAGTACACTGAAGGGAAAGTAATGAAATTCAAACAAGGGGTTGTCAACATTGGGGTAAATTGTATGAGATAGAAAGAATCATTGCATTGCTGGATTCTAAGGACAAGGTGGAGAAAGTATGGAAGCTGGAATTGATTGACTTTGTGAAAATGAAGAAAGAATATGCTGAGAAGATAAGGAAGGGCTGCTATGAGAAATGGTTAGAAAGGGAGAAAGAAATTGATAGACTGGAGATTGAAGCAGAAAAGCTAAGGGCAAAGGGATTGTGTAGAGTTCAGTTTGATCCCTATGTGGTGAAGTATAGGAGGAGAAATGGAGACAATGTCAATATAAGAATGAACCTACTCAGTCACTATCCTGCCAACATTCTGAAGCCAGTGCTTGAAGATTTCAAAAACTCTATTATGATTGAAGAATTGGATGCTATGACAGAAATCATGAGAGCAGTAGATGAGATTGCAAGAAAGGAGAAAGAAAGGAAACAGAAAGCATATGATGATTTACAAGCCAAGGCAATGGAGATGCAATCAAAAGAAAACGGCTAGTACCTCATCATACTGTAAGAAGTATTTATCTTGTAATTTCATTTATGTGTTCAATCAAATCACATACCTGTACTTTTAAAAGTTTTATCTTTAATGTATGTTAGGCTTGTTATCAGACATGAAATTGTGACTAAGGGTCTCACTCACAATTTGGGGGAGATTGTTAGTTACAGAGGCATGCCTGTATACATCTAATAACAAGCCTAATTGTTTGTAATGCTTTGCATTACTTACATGACCTCTTAACTGAGGGAACCTCTAGTTGTAGAGTTTCTGTTTGTATTGTACTTGTAATAGGCATCAAATCCTAGTTGTGTAACTGTACAAATAGAGTCTAGAATAATGCTTGAAAGAAGTTCCATGGTTCATGCCTCAAGCAAGGAGTTAAAGACTGCCAAATAATCACAGTTGGGATTTGAAGAAATGAAGAATTTGCCTAAGTACCAATTCGAGAAGTATATTTGTCTATTCGAGAAGTCCAGCATTCGAGAAGTCAGAGATTCGATATCTCAAGACACTATTCGATATCTCTGAATACACTGTTCGATATCTCATTCGATATCTCAGGGATTCAATATGTCTACTACTCTATTCGAGAACTCAAGAAGTCAACAAGTCAAGATGGTATTCGAGTTCTCAAAGAGTCAACAAGTCAAAGTTCCATTCGATATCTCAAAGACTCAGAAAGCTATTCGACAACTCGAGGATTCGATAAGTCAAATGCTCTATTCGACAACTCAAGGAATCCTGATGGAAAAGAGCTATTCGAGAAGTGGTTCGATATGTCACTATAACAGTATTCGAGAACTCATAGTTATCGATCAAGTCAATTCTAGTTCTCGAATCACTTACTTAGTCACTTCTCGAATACATTCTTGGAGACAAAATACTGAAGAAATTGTACAAGTCAGAAACCTGCAACAAGCCAATGCACTTTATGGACCACAACCTGTAACGTGCTCTGGAAAGCCTACAAGGAAGCTTGGAGAGATATAGAAGAGACAAGGAGCTAAAGAAGTGGATCTAAACAGGCTTTGCAAAGTCAAATCTGTAACCGTTTGGACACTTACTCAAAAAGGATAGACAGCCTAGAAAGTAATTTGTTTAGCTACCTTATTTGTAGTAAGTAGGCTGTATCCATGTTCTATAAGGACACAGCCTCACTTCATAACTTAGCAACTTTGTGAGTCAAGTTTTTCATACTCTGTAAGCTATATCTCTCTGAGAAAAACGAAGCTGAGAATACTACCATTTGTATTCACAGATTGTAGCAACCTTTATCTAATATACATTAGATTAAAGTGATATTGTGTCTTGTGTTGTTTATTTATCCGCACCTTAATTTCTGCACACACAGGCACTTATCTGCTACACAGACTCAATCCAAGAAAAGTTCAAGAATCCATTCACCCCCCCTCTGTATTCTTTTACCGTGTTCAATACTCAACAGAAGGACACAAGCAAACCGAAATACAACGATGATACGCACACCATAAAAACAAAGAGATGATACATGAAAGAGATGATAGATATAAGAAGATGTGTACAAGAAGATGTGTACAAAGAGATGATGTAGAAAATAGAAATCATTTAAAGAAGACAGCGAAAATAGCACAAATAAAAAGAGATCTTATACCATGACAGCTCCATTAATGGAGCTTAGTTAAAAAGATAAAGATGAAGAAGATAATTGTTCATTATGCAAAAGAAAAAAGTTCAAAATTTATTTTATGGTTACATTACAGAAAGAAGAGGTGGTAACAACGTGACATAAAAACAGAATATATAAGCTAGATTATTGCAGATGATGCACATTCTAGTTCTCATTCAGCAGCCCTTGTCAGTCTAAAGCCTCAGCATAAAGCTTCGGTGCAGCAAGCCTTAGTTTCTCAAATAAATAAAGAGTTACAAAGTTGTATTTGGACTTGATAGAGCCAACTGTCACATTATCCAGTTGTCATTCTGTTTTGTTAGCTGTCATTCTGTTTGTTTGTTAGTAGAGTTGCTGGTTGTATAAATACCAGATATCTACTTCATTTTATGTAACTTGACATTTAATCAATATACCAACTGTCTTCTTCTTCAAGCCTTCATACTCTTATCCGTACACACACACACACTGCTAAATCTATTATGGTATCAGAGATTTCATGACTGATTTGCGATCTATTTTGATGATGAAGATGATGTTCATCATATCAATTGAGTTTCGACTCGGTTGATTATGTGTTTTGTCTCCGTTTTCCGGTGATTTACGGTGATTTTCGATACAAATCACAGGTTTTATCGATCATCTCTTCTTTTGTGTAGTTTTACAACGATCAATTACTCGTCGGTGTTGTTTGAGATGCATTGTTGCTGTTTTACTCTGTTTTGATTTGTTTTCCTGAGATTTTCTCGATTAAAACCCTAATTTTACAGTCATGATGTATACTAGTTACGCAAATGTTGTTCAAGGAGCTGGATCTAGTCGTAATATTGTTACAAATACTCGTAATAACATTGATGAGAATATAATTGATACGGAGTTGAATAATGGTGATAATCAGAATACTGAGAATGCTACTGGTCTTGTGTATAATCCAGACGTAGTTGATAACAATCTTCATCCATTATTCATCCTTAATAGTGATCATCCTGGATTAGTTTTGATTGCTAAGAAGCTAGTTGGACCAGATAACTATGCTCCATGGAGAAGGTCTATGCAAATTGCACTCAATGCCAGGAATAAGTTTGTTTTAATCAATGGAACGTATGAGAAACCTGCTGTTAATTCTCCACTGTATGCTCAATGGGAACGAGTTAACGATCTTATCATCACTTGGATTCTTAATTCGGTTGCAGACGAGATCAGTGATGGTTTGAACTACGTTACTACTGCCTCTGAGGTTTGGAATGAATTACATGAGAGGTTTTCTGGAGTTAATGGACATAGGATTTTTCAAGTCTTAAGAGATATTCATAGTTTAGAACAAGGGACCAAGTCTGTTGAAGTGTATTTTCACAAGTTAAAAGGTCTCTGGGATGAATATTCTGTGTTAGAGCCAACTGTCAGCTGTGTTTGTGGTGCTCAGCAGATTCAAGTTGAAAGAGAGTAGAAGAGGAGGCTTCTACAATTTCTCATGGGCTTACATGAAAGCAATGCTACTATACGAGGTCAAATATTGATGATGAGCCCATTGCCTACTGTTTCTCAGGCTTATGCCTTTGTTAAACAAGATGAAAAGGCTAGGCAAGGTTTTCAAGGTGTTTTGGCTGCATCAAATCCACTTGCCAATGCCTTACTTGGAAGTTCTGTTAATGCTTCTACAAACGTTGGAACAGGGTATAAGAAATCACCTGTGAATTCTAATGGTACAATTAGACCAATGGTGAAGTGTACTTATTGTAACTTCACTGGTCATACTAGGGACAATTGTTACAAATTAATTGGGTATCCACCTAATTGGAAGAAGAAGAAGGAGGGTTCAGGTGTTGGTTCCTCTCCTCAAGCTGCAGGTTCTGGTCAGTTCAGGCCCTTGCCTAAAGGCTCTCAGTTCAATACACAGGCTACTGTTGCAGCAATAGCACCTATGTCTGGCACTTCTGATCAGTTTAGTCAGATGCAGCAACAAATCAATCAACTAAGTCAGATGATGAATTTCTTTGTTGGAAATGGCAAAAGTTCCCAGAGTCCAGAAGATCATTTAGCAGGTATGGTCATTTCTACTGCCAATCTAGTAGTTAATGCCTGTTCTACTTATGCTTGGCTCATAGACACAGGAGCCACGGATCATATGTGTTGTTCCATTGATCTTCTATCAGATGTTCAGACATTAGCTCATCCTATTAGTATTGCTTTGCCAACTGGTGCTACTGTATTGGTTCGTAAGACAGGCACTTTCAAGATACATCCTAAACTGCTTTTGCACAATGTGTTTTTTGTACCATCCTTCTCTTACAATTTGTTCTCAGTTTCTAAATGGAATGCAGACTAAAAAGGAGTTGTGTCCTTTTTTCCTGATCATTGTAAGTTTTATGATCAAGAGTTGAAGAATTTGTTAGCTACTGGGAAACTTATTGATGGTTTATATCATCTAGAATTTCAGCCATTGTTGTCTGTTTTTCCTTCTATTTCTTCAGTCAGTGCTTCATCTTGTCTTAACACTGTTCAATCTAAGTCTCAACTTAGTGTGCTATGGCACTTAAGATTAGGCCATGTGTCTAATGAGGTTTTACATAAGATTCCTGAAGTTTCTAGTTCTGTAGTTGACAACTGTAATAAGCAATGTCCAGTTTGTCCTTTATCCAAACAAACTAAGTTACCTTTTCAACTTAGTGATAGTCGAGCTTCTGTTATTTTTGAGCTGATTCATGTCGATTTATGGGGACCTTATGCCTCTGAGACACATACTGGTTGTAAGTTTTTCCTCACCATTGTTGATGATTATTCACGAAATGTGTGGACTTATCTTCTTCCTACCAAACAACATGTTGTTCTTCAACTCAAACATTTTTTTGCCTATGTTGAAAACCAATTTCATACAAGTGTCAAACATTTTCGTAGTGACCATGGCACAGAGTTTTTCAATGCTGCCTTTTCTTCGTTTTTACTTGATAAAGGAGTATTGCATCAAGCTTCTTGTGTTGGTACCCCTGCCCAAAATGGTCGTGTCGAGCGTAGACATCGTCAATTGTTGTCTATAGCCCGAGCTTTACGTTTTCAGTCTGGTTTACCAATTAGATTTTGGGGGGAGTGTCTTTTGACTGCGACATATATTGTCAATCGAGTTCCTACACCAGTTTTGCATAATAAATCTCCTTTTGAATGTCTGTACAATCAACTTCCTGATTACAGTCTTTTCAGAGTGTTTGGTTGTTTGTGTTACGCTTCCATTCATGATTCTGACAAGTTTAAGCCTCGAGCTATTCGTTCTGTTTTTCTGGGATATCCTCATGATCACAAGGGTTACAAATTACTCAATTTAGAAACTCGACAGCTTTTTGTGACTCGACATGTTGTTTTTCATGAAAATTCCTTTCCATTTCATGATGGTACTCATACCAGTTCTTCTTCTGATCCTTATTTCCTTAATCATTGGGTCACTCATTCTATGGGCAGTGATGATTCTATACTTCCTAGTGTTGATCCATCTCAGTTCGACAACACTGACAACAATATGTTGTCTTCTATTTCTTCAGAATCTGATTCTACTTCACAGTCTGATTGTCCCAATTCAGACTCTCCTAATGTTGATAGTTCAACTCCTGTTGTTCCTACTAACCATGTTGATCAGTCTTCTGATTCGTGGCATAATTCACCTCCTGATAGTGACACTTTGGTAAACTTATATCCTGATGTTGATGTCCCTTCTACTACTGTTGATCACTTGCTTCGAAGGTCGTCTAGAGACCGTAAAATACCAGTTGGTGGAAAGATTATCAGGGCAATCCTGGATCTGTCAAATATCCATTGGCAAATTTTGTGTCCACTCATTCTTTTTCAACTAGTCATTCTGCCTTCATGTCTCAGCTTGTCAAACACAAGGAACCAAAGTCTTTTGCTCAGGCAGTGATTGATCCTAATTGGGTTGTTGCCATGAATAAAGAGCTCGATGCCCTTGAGGCCAATAATACTTGGATTTTAGTGCCTCTTCCTGAAGGTAAATCTACTGTTGGATGTCGTTGGGTTTACAAGATTAAATATAAGGCTAATGGTGAGATTGATCGCTACAAAGCCCGTTTGGTAGCTAAAGGTTATACTCAAGAGCCAGGAGTAGACTTTCATGATACGTTTGCACCAGTTGCTAAAGGTGTAACTGTTAAGACAGTCATGGCTATTGCTTCTTCCAAAAATTGGCCAATTTTTCAGCTTGATATTAATAACGCATTTCTTCATGGAGACTTATTTGAGGAAGTTTATATGGATTTGCCTTTGGGGTATATGGTTGATTCTTCTACAGCTCGTTTAGTTTGCAAATTGATCAAATCGTTATATGGTTTACGTCAAGCTTCACGAGAGTGGAACAAGAAATTAACAGTTTTTTTGCTAGAGTTTGGTTTTAAACAATCTATGGCTGATTATGCCTTATTTGTTCATCAACAAGACACACATTTTACAATTGCTGTTGTTTATGTTGATGACATCCTGTTAACTGGTAACAATACAGATTTCATTGTTTTAGTGAAAGCGGCATTACATACCAAATTTAGTATTAAAGACCTTGGTCAGGCAAAGTATTATTTGGGGTTGGAAATTTCTCGAAGTGATTCAGGCTTGGTGTTAAGTCAACAAAAGTTCATCTTAGACATGTTGTCTAGTACTAATCTTTTACATTCCAAGCCACTTTCAATTCCTTTGGACCAGAATATCAAGCTCTTTGACAATGACAAATCAGGAGATTTGATCAAGAACCCTTCTTTATACAGGAGTTTGGTTGGTAAAATGTTATATTTAACTTTTACTAGACCAGACATTAGCTATTCTGTTCATCTCTTAAGTCAGTTCTTACATTCTCCTCGTGAGAGGCATTTAGATGCCTTGTTTCGTGTTCTTAGATACTTGAAGTGCACAGCTGGTTTTGGTTTATTCTTCCCAGTCAATAGTCCTTTGGTTTTACAAGGGTATTGTGATAGTGATTGGGGTGGTTGCACTATCTCTGGTCGATCTGTGACTGGATATTGTTTGAAACTTGGTTCTGCACTAGTGTCTTGGCAAGCCAAGAAACAGTCTGTTACTTCTCAAAGTACAGCAGAAGCTGAGTATCGTGCTTTAGCTGTTGTCACTACTGAAATCATGTGGATGAGATATCTACTTGCAGACCTGCTTATTCCTGTTACTAATGCTGTTGTTGTTTTCTGTGACAACCAGGCTGCAGTTGACATTGCTAATAATCCAGTCCAACATGCTCGTACGAAGCATATTGAATTAGATTGTCATTTTATTCGTGAAAAGGTTCAGGCAGGTATCATTCTTCCTCAGAAAATTTCTTCAAAAGAACAGTTGGCAGATGTATTCACAAAGGCTCTAGGCAGTACAGCTCATTGGTATATATGTTCCAAACTGGGATTACACAATCCTTGTGCATCTCCAGTTTGTGGGGGGAGTATTGCAGATGATGCACATTCTAGTTCTCATTCAGCAGCCCTTGTCAGTCTAAAGCCTCAGCATAAAGCTTCGGTGCAGCAAACCTTAGTTTCTCAAATAAATAAAGAGTTACAAAGTTGTATTTGGACTTGATAGAGCCAACTGTCACATTATCCAGTTGTCATTCTGTTTTGTTAGCTGTCATTCTGTTTGTTTGTTAGTAGAGTTGCTGGTTGTATAAATACCAGATATCTACTTCATTTTATGTAACTTGACATTTAATCAATATACCAACTGTCTTCTTCTTCAAGCCTTCATACTCTTATCCGTACACACACACACTGCTAAATCTATTATAGATGCTACTCTACATTCCTAACAAACTCCGGACTCCGGCTAATACTAACAAACACTTCTTCTAGAATTTTGATGACCTGACACGCTAACTTTCTCTGTTGACTCCTGTTGACTTGCATTAGTAGTCTTAGCAAATAGGAGGTGAGAATAGTGATTTTTAGTTTATAAATTAAGGATTATTTCTATTTGAAATTTGCCTCTATATAAATAGATCACTAATAAATATTCAAAAATTAATAGTATTTGAAACTCTGCTTTCACCACCTCATTGTGTTTGTACAAACTATCAACAAGATCACAGTACATTTAGCATAGAACACTAAAAAATATTTATTGAATACGATTTGTTTTACAGTACATGACAATTGGACAATGAATTAATTATTCAGACACATATTTTCTCCTATCCACTTTGTCCAAAAAATTTCATGAAAAGTTTAAAACATATCTGAATCTGATTATATACACACTCGATCAATTCTGCATGTATATAAATTCAATGTCGAATTTCAGTCCAGTCCAAGCAATCGTCGTAAATCTTTCGTCGCATCATCGACACACATTTGATCACCTCCTTTCTTAAAAAACGACGGCACAGGCAATGCTCTTGGCGACGGGGACATTGTTGCTGCTGATCCGGCATAGACATCCTGTAAACTGACCCGAACGGCCTTTTTTTCATCACATTTCTTTGCATTCTCCTTAATCGACATCAGTGATTCGCCTCGCCTTAATATTTTAATTTTTTCTGGTGCGAGAACGTCGTTTTTGTTGCATGATAAGGGTTTTTTATGCATCAGATCACCGGAGCTGGCTGATCGCTTCGAGAACGTCGATTTCTCCGGTGAGAAACGTGCAGGTGAATGTCTTCTATGATCAGGCTTTTCTGACCTAGTTACCGGCTTTTTTACCTTAGGAATGCCGGTTGAATAGCCATAAAAAGTTGTTTTCCGGCGATGAAAAACGGCCGGAGAGGTTCTGATCCGGTGACTCAAACAATCTTGTGGTCGCAACACTTCCGTTCCCATTGTCTTGATTAAAACACAAAAGAAACACGTCAATGTGTATGTATATCGATAATTTATAATTCTGGTTTAGCGTAGTTTGAAATTCTGATTCCGTCACTGCATGCATGCACAATGGAATGATTTATAGCAAAAGAAAGAGGAAAGGGAATGAATAATGTTGTTGCTTTTCCTCTCCTCCTCTCTCTTCTGGAAAAGAGGAATGAATCTAAGAGATTAAAATTTGAAAATATAAAGCAAAAAAGATGTAAAAATCTAAATATGCGTTAAGTTGTTGATGCTCTAGGGGTGGAATTGAGGTATGGAAGAAATAGGGGAGGATGATTTATATATATACTTGTTTTTTAAGAGTGTTTGTGGTTTGTTTTGTTACCTTTCAGATTCGCTTTCAGATTGATTTAGAGCTAAAATAGGCTTAGAATTCTTTTTCTTTTTCTTTTTGGAATAAAGATTAAAATACCCCTTTTGTGGTCATTGGATTTTCGAATTCTAATCTGTGAAAAAGCATGGTTTTTTTTTTTTTTGGTTTTGTATTTTCGAATTCTAATCTGGAAAGAAACTTGTAGTTTTTGAAAATAGAAAACACTTGTGATTTATGAATATTTTTTTTAATTTTTAATGAAAAACATTAACAGGCTTTAATATGGCATCTACCGGTAATTAAAAGAAGAGTAGTGCTAGGGACCCCAAATTTAGTCACCAAACAAGTCCCCAAATGACATGGCATGAGTGATTTGGCAAATTGTAATGTTTTAATTGGATGGCCCTGGCGGGCCCATTATAATTATAACCAATCACATTCATTTGGTAACAATTTTTGGTACCCAATTTGGTACCTCTAGCATTTTTCTTAAAAGAAAGGAAAGTCACTAATAAAATCGTTACAATTTCTCTCTCCTTTCTCTCCCTTTCTCTATCCCTCAATCGTTACATTTTCTCTCTCCTTTCTCTCCCTTTCTCTATCCCTCCCGTCTCCCGTCTCCTGCACCTTAACCGGCGGGATTTCCATCGGTTTTTCCGGTGGAAAGCCCCAAATTCTTTCTTTTATTTTGTTTGATCTATCTTTTTTCAATAATCTCCCTTTTTGGGCAAGAGTTTCTTTGTTCTTGATTTGCGTTGGATTGCTTTTTTAGATCTACACTACGGAAGCTTCCGGCCATCTTTCTTCTTCGATTCGAGTGGGGATTTCGAGAGTTAGCCGCATATCAGTGGTTTTGGTTATCAGATCTAAGTTTTTGGATTTTTCTTTGTATTTTCAGTTTGTTTTTTTGGTTTTGGTTTGTATTTTTCGGATTTGATCTCTCCTTTGTGAGAGTTTGGATTTCTCTCCTTCGTGAGAGTTTTGTTTTTCGCTCCTTGTTTGTGAGCGGGGGTCTCGACTTAGTGATGAAATTTTGTATGGGATTACAGTTCTGGTCGATAGCTCAAACGATAGCTCCAACGGGGCATGCTGAAGTGGGTATCGGTAATCCAACGAGGATGCACGAAGTGGGTACCTGTATTTGTATATACATTATCTTCAAAATATCGTTTAACTGTCTCTTCATGAGAACAGGCGATTGCAATTTACTGTTTGTTCGACTCGATCATTGGTGTAGATGCCGTATGGCTTTTTATTATTGAATTAACACCTTTGTTCTTCAAAAAAAAAATATGGCATCTAAAAACTTAACAATATATATGCTAACGGACCTAAACCCGTGGTCTAAAGCGCAAACTCCCTGTTTTGTTTTGGTTTGATAGATAGAAATAGGGCTTAAGAAGAAGATATGAATGAAGCCCATCTCTAACAGGGCTTAAGAAGAAGATATGACCGTGGCCCATCTCCAACAGGGCTTAAGAAAAGATTGTCAACATTTATATGATATTATGATATGACACTGTTTACGAAAATGTTCAAAAAACATTCTCAAATTTCATGCCTTGGCAAAAAAATACTAGGTGAGAAATATTATTATACATAAATTATATAAAGTACGGGCATCGTGTGAATTTTTTTTATAAATTTTATACCGTATCAATGAAAATTTTATGAAAAATAAGTAGGTGTGCAAAAATTTATAAATTTATCCCTTAAGAAAACATTTAATTTAACATGTTATTTTATATATGGTTTACAATATGAATATAACGGCTCAGATTTTATATCATTTTTTGATTAAAAATTGCATCATATATAAAATCAATTTCTATGTAATTTTGTGTATCCACTATTTTTTGCGTAATCTTTTAATTCGTACGGTTGAATTTTCGTAAAAACAATTAAAAATATGAATTTGAAATCGCATAGGTAGAGAATTTTTCTACCGTGTCAGATAGATTCTCTTTACCCATATATAAATTATGTAACACCAGCCATACAAAATTTTTATATAAAATTATAGCCGATCTTTTTATGTTGATTATATTTGTCGAATCTTTCGAGAACTATAGTAAAGTTGTACATATAAATTTATTTTATCATTATAATTAATCCATTAAAATACAATATTTTACAAATTCGATAAATATTACGGAGTAGTTAATCATTATTTTATTTTAACCAATTTTTATTGATTAAAATAAGATTGAATTTCCTATAATTAAGGAAAACTAAAACGCGATTACTCGAGTTCAACAGACCAAGAGATTCATTAATGCAACATTTGGGATCTTTTTTCCGACAGGAACAAGCTAGCAAAATAATTTGCTCCATAGGAGATCCATCATCATTTCCCTGAGCAATAATCTAAGATCAGATTAGAAAATACTTTTACTTTCATTCAACGAGTTCTTTCGACACAATATATTACCTATTTATCTCGTATATTTATAATTTTGATCAAGGGCAGTTCAGAGAATTTAGGAATTTTAGGAGAACTTCAATTATGGAATCTAATTTTTTTTTTCATAAACAAAATATACACTTAAAATTTACTAACAAAATAGAGGATGATATATTAATATGAAAAATAATCTCGTTATTTTATTTAATATAACATGCCCATGTCTGACATTTTTGGATGCAAAATATCAATCAAATTCATATAATCAAGTTTTTAAATCATATATTTTTATTGATAACATAGCTGAACCACTTAACTTTTTTTTAGATATGATCGAAGCTAGTATTTAATCAATTTCAATTTTGAAAAATTCCGTTCCACATCTATCTATACTATACTATTATAAGCAAATTAGAGCATATTTGATACTCGATTTGGTACACTCAATAGTAACCGTTGGATTTTGAGAGATTAATTATAATCGTTGAATATAATGCTAAAGGAATATTCTTTTTAAAAGATATAGGTTCGAATCTCATCAATAACATATTATTATTAAACATTTATATCATTTTATAAACTACTCTTAAAAGTGCAAGGTTCGATTAACCTCAACAACATATTTTAGTTAAAAATTTATAGTATAATCTATTTTCACCATATTATTATTAAACATTTATATAATATTATAAATTATTCCAAGAATTTTAATGTTCAATTCCTGTCAATAACATATTAAATTTAAAAATTATTTATCTATTTTCAATATACAACCAAAAAACTATCACTTAGAATACTATCAAATATGTATTATCATATTTTATCATCTTTTATAATTTTTTTCTTACTAATTAAAAAGAAAATAATAAAATTGTGAATAATAAGATAAAAATATTAAATATTATGATAAAAATATTTTAAATCTTCCGTGAGCTAGTAACTAATAAGTAATTGTAACAGTATAGTTAGAAGACTCCTATAAGAAATTAAAACATTGGATAACTACCGTTCATCTCTTTTATATAAGAGATTAGGGAGCCTGAGATACTCCTGCGATATATCTCAGCTAAGTTCCCTGAGATTCTTATATTTTATATGTAAAAATGAAATGGGTATTTTAGTAAATTCAGATTTTTTTAATTAGCCCTCCGGATCCAGTAAAAATGAAGTTATTTTGTTTGTATCTCAGTAAAAGTTCCCTGAGATATATCTCAGGTCCTTTTTCTCTTTATATAATTCAATTCAACACATATGTTATCCTTATAGTATATTTAGTTAAATTTCAACTGAACATTTGTAAGTATTCATACAAAAATAATTATTATACCTCTAAACTTGACACTTAAATTTTGGGAATCATAAATGCAAGACTACTTTGTGTATATATAGGTAACGCCATCACTGATGTTGATTAATGGCAAAATTTATCACATAGTAGAGATCCCATCCAACCACAAAAACGTGACAGACAATAAAAGCCACTCAAAATGAACGAATGACAGGTACCACAAGTCACACCACCCTCTTATCTAATCATCACTAACTAAAGAAAATAAAAACAAAATCGAAAACCAACCAACCAAGCAAGCTAGCACTCAACAAACTTAAAAAAATAGTCAAAAGTAACATTACTAGTGTGTAACAATATCAACATGCTAGCCAAAGAATCTCCAGGACCAAGTTTCGATCTCCCTGAAGAAGTTCTTGACGTATTACCAACTGATCCTTATGAACAGCTTGATGTTGCTCGTAAAATCACCTCCATTGCTCTTGCTACACGTATTTCGTCTCTCGAAACTGAATTGTCTACGTTAACCGAAAAGCTCGAGGAGAAAGATGATATCATTGCTCAGCTTCAAGAACAGCTTGATTCTCTTGATTCTTCGCTTTCGGAGACTGCTGATAAACTCTCCGTATCTAACCAAGACAAGGTCAATCAATCTCAAACATTTAAGTATTTCTATAGTTCCATTTACAGTTATCGGGAACGTCAGTTACAGAAATTTAAATACCGACGCACCCTGAATATATCAACCATACTAAAATACTAGTAGTTTATGAAGTCATAGTGGAAATTGTGCAGGAGAGGCTATTGGAGGAGAATGCTAACTTGTCCAATGCTGTGGAGAAGCTCAATCGTGATGTTGTCAAGGTACTTCTATATTAGCCTGATTTCGAAGAATCTTATATGTCGTGTGTTTATGCATCATCAATTTTCGTATGTTAAAATTCCATCACGATTCTGTATGAAGATTTACTGAATTTTGTATCTATGTTAAAACTTTTGTTTTTAACATAGAGACAAGCATAAGCAACAAATATTTTTTTTTGCAAAAGATGAATGTCAGTATTTTCTGCTACTTTCAATTGAAGAGTGAAGACAACAATAAGATGCCAATTTCATGTGTAGACTACTAATTGCAAGTAACTAATGGCGTCGGTCACCTAATCTTTGGTACTTTATGATGCACTTTTGTCTGTTGCTTTACATTGTTGAATATTAGTGCTGTATGATGACTGATTTTGGCGTGAATTAGTTATTTCGGAGTCTAAAACTACAGATCTATCTCTGTTTTTACAAAGGAAATTCCTTTCTGAAATGTATTTAGAGAAGTACTCATAATTTGCAAAGTTTAATAGTTACATTTTAGTTGTTATTACAACACAATACTGTAAATACTATTAGGGTTTGCTAGTGTGTGCCCAAGGGCACATGCTAAGAATCCGTGCTTGATGGCTTGTCAAATTTTGATTGGTGGATATTTATGTGAATGTAGGGGGGCCATCATTATTAATGAAATCCCCACCAATCAAAATCTGACAACTAAGCTAGCACAGATTCTTAGCACGTGCCCTTGGGCACACACAAGAAAATTCCATACTATTATTAAGTAACGATATAAGTGATTTTCGAAAATAGGCTTGTCTATAAATAAGTCTAAAACAGAGTAACTACATAGCATATAATGGATTGTTAGTCCGTAGTACACGAAATGTCTAAATTACCTACCAGGTATGAGAAAGATCAGGATGCGTAGTATGAGTTTTGGTATGAATCACAAGTTGCATACATCCAGATGGAGAAGTCCTCTATCTGTTTCAAATTTAGCTTCCATAACGTGCATCTAGTTTTACAATTTAATGCGATTCAGAAGGAAATTTTCCTTGCTCTAAAAATTAGTCATGATGCATGCAGTTGGAAGGCTTCAGAAAAACACTCATGAAATCACTTCAGGATGATGACGGAAACTCTGTAAGTTTCCTCAGTGCCAGACCTTAAAGCTACCAAAGTAACATGAATACTGTAGTTTAGGATGTTCCTAATACATTTGAGGGTGAATCAGTACTGAAAACATTTTCCTTTTCGGTCAGGGAGGAGCATTGCAAGCTGCTGCCACAAATGCAGCAAATGATGCCGGTTTAACTACTCAGTCACTTGCTAGAGGTCAATCCCTTGTTTCTGTATATTTTCGGTACTATTAAGCTTTGTTTGGTTATAGAAAATGAAATGGCAAAGAAATGGAATGAAAAGTAATAAAAAAACAGAGGTAAAGGAAAAGATGCAAGGAGAAGAGTGGGAAAAAATGGGAGTAAAATTTTTTTGCGAAGAAGTTTGTGAAGAAAACGGGTAGAAGTAGGAATGAAACATTCATGTGCAAATTTGTGGAACTGAGCTATAATATATCTTTGTATGAATTTAATGGAGGGAGGAATTAATATTATAAAATATTTTGCCTATAAAATAATATAAATTTTATTCCATTCCCACCTGAATTCATTTCCTCCAACCACACGGAGCATTAGCCTTCATAGATGAAATTCAGAATATCACTGCAGAAGTATCTTGGTTTTGGTGGTAGCTTACTTAGACGCGGAATGAGTCTGACTTACAGTTAGGATGGTTTTCGACATTCCTACCTATTCACGAAAGAAACAAGAATAGGCCATGGTATTTGTGATTGCAGGACTTTGTTTCGCTTGTAGAATTTAGCTTCTCAGTATCTGGCTCTGCTGTTCAACTACTTCTTCCTACAATGCTTTTGGACTGCCTGAGATTATGAGTGAGACTGTTTCTTCGGTCAAGTTTTCAATAATTTACCTAAAGGGTATTTAGCACTTTTATGGTGCAAGTTTTTAGGCTATGTGATATTGTGATTACTTTATATTAATTTTTCAGAACAAAATTTCTGGATCTCTGCAGCCATATTGAATTTAAGCAGATTCTTTAGTTCCTCCGAGAAGTAGGCAAAATTAATCTGTGTTCTCACACTGAAACCAACATGCTTTTATTTTTGACTTATTTGCATGTTCTCAACCATGTCAGACTTTTAGCTAGTAAGTTTTTATGATCTTTGAAAATTTGACGAAAGATCATTTCCAAGTTAATCTTATATAATGCAATTGGTTACAGATGATACTGCCACAGCATCACTGCAAAGCCAGACGAGCGTGGAAAGTTCAAACACAGAGAATCACGAGACAGATGGTGAGCTCTATGTACTTTAGAATTTGTTTCTTTCGAGCAACATCAGTCACAAGTGTCTTTAGATCACAGTGTTTCCCTGTTCTTGATTCGCGTTATGGCATTTGGATGGGTATAATCTACTACTTAAAGTCTCAGGGCTGCAATCTCTCGCGTGCATTAATTCTGTTAGTTGCTTATGTCTTATCTTATATCATGCAGTCTCAAGGCCTCCTATAGCACAAGGTCTATTAATAGCATCCCAAACAAGCACACCTCGGCTTACTCCACCTGGTTCTCCTCCTAGTAGGTCATTATCTGCATCTCCCAAGGTCACATCTCGGCCTCTGTCTCCCAGGAGACATTCAATATCATTTGCTGGAACAAGGGGGGTGTTTGATGGAAGGGCATCCTTTTCCTCTGTGCCATCAAGTCATCACAGTTCGATGGGCTATGACTCAGGTTGATCTCAACCACTAAGCTAGATTTTTTCTTGTGCGAACCATGAACTAAAATAATTAAGCATAAATCACAAAATTTGTTGTCTATAATTTCTCAATGTCGTTGGAAAGTAAGCCTAAAATCTGAACTTAATACTGTAAACTGACTTTGTTTTTATAAACCTATCATATAATGTGTACTGCTCCCGTAATATCATTCCTCATTTCAGACTTTCGTAACCTATACAATCATATTATTGCTTATTCCGTGCTTGTTTCAGGACGAGCAAGAGTTGATGGAAAAGAGTTCTTCCGCCAAGTCAGGTATACTAATGCTGATTGCCTTGAAGTTAATAATGTAGCACCAAACTTTGAGTTTGTTTTTTCTTATATCATACTCGTAACCAATTATTACTGTGTTCTTCCCACTTCATGAGTTTTATTCATATGCTACCTGAGTTAGATACTGGCATCTCGAAAGCCAAACTTGCCCGTCTGATCATTGTTTCGCTT
Organism: Kitagawia praeruptora; assembly: GCA_037693485.1. Lineage (NCBI taxonomy): Eukaryota > Viridiplantae > Streptophyta > Magnoliopsida > Apiales > Apiaceae > Kitagawia > Kitagawia praeruptora. The sequence goes on from CM075353.1 coordinate 12,537,522, forward strand.
ACCAGGAGCCGATTGACTTACGAGCAATTTGGTGCATTTTTAGCAAACGTGAAGGAATTGAATTCCCACAAGCAAACTAGAGAGGTATGTAACTTTGTAAACTTCCTCTCCACTTCTCACTACTACGATAACTCGCAAGTTCCATGCTTGTCATTCTCATACTCTGATTCTGCAAATTCTAGGAAACTTTAAGAAAGGCAGATGAAATTTTCGGCCCTGATAACAACGACCTCTATTCAGTATTCGAGGGCTTAATTACTCGTAAAGCTTGAAATGTACCTACTCTTTATCAGAGCTGCTTCACGCCTAGAAGATTTTGTTGTATTTTCACTTGTAAATTCTGTTACACTTCCATGTTCTGGGAAATATGTATACCACCTACTTTCCCTTTCGTACTTGTACTTCATAGTAGAAGTGATATTATGTATACTGAAAGATTATTTAACCAGATTTACTTTTAATGTCTTGCTAAATTGTTTCTTCACCTATTAAAACTCCTTCCCATAGACTTGTTACACATTATATAAGCATCGGTTGGAGTTCCAATTTCACCTGAATTGAAATGGCAAGAATAAAGTAATTTTTAAAAATAAGAGCTATAGTCATCTCCATTTCCATTCTCCAAGTTGGTACGACCGGTCACGAAGTAGTTCATAATAGGGGTACAAGAAGGGCCGCACATGGGTTCAAAAAACCGACCAAATCAATTCAAACCGACCCTCTTTTTAACCGTTCAAAATCGTGGATTAAATGGATTAATTTTTTAAAAACCCAAACTAATTGGGTTGGGTAAGGATTTAACAAATTTTAACCCTTACCCATTTTCTACATATTTTGTATATTTTTTACATATTTTCTTCAAATTTCCGCATTCTATATATTTTCTGCACTATATAATTTTTTTACAACATTCTGCAACACTTTCTGGTTTTTTTTAAAATTCTGCAACATTCTGCAGCACTTTCTGCAACATTCTGCAACATTTTCTAACTTTTGCAACATTTTCTAAGAAGTGTAGAATTTTCTGCAATGTGCGGGATTTTCTAGCAAATTTCTTCCAATTAGCAAATTTAACCCGACCTAATCGAACCAAACTGAAGTAATTGGGTTGGTTCGGGGTTGGGTTACAAATTTTTTTTTTCAATTAATGGGTTGATTTTTTATAAAACCGAACTAATTGAATTCGATTGGGGTTTAACAAAAATCCAACCTAACCCTACCCATGTACAGCCCTAGGTATAATGTATAAATAATAGTCAACTTTAAATCATTACAAAAATTATATATTGAGAAATTAAAGCTTGAAGATGTCTTTTGTACATATACATTGAGAATTTATCACACATATCAAAGATATAAAGTTTAAAGGCCATGTTTGTTTCATAAGATTAAGTAGGGGATAAGAATACAATTCATTAAAAGTTTTAATCCCATATTTATTTGTAAAAATTTACTTTTTTTTTGCTAATTGAAATTTTTATACCAAAAGGAACAACTGAAACAAATCTAGGGGCATATCCCGCGAAGTCAACATCCAAACATTACAATAACTAGTCCTACAAAGAAACTAGTTAAACTAGAGTAAACTAGTTTAAAAACAACAATATAGAACTAAGCCTATTACAAACTTAATCTGGTGCCTCCAACAATCCTAAATTGAACCCAATACAAGCACTAAGAAAGTGCAACTGAGTAAACTGCACATGATAGTACCTAGTACATATCCACCAATAATGGCTTGAAAACCCATTCAAACTTCTCACGCTAGACTGTCCAGCAATGCAAAAGCCGCATCTAGCTTCATGCAACAAATACCTTCTATTAACTCCATCAGGACAATGCTTGAAGCTTGAGAAACATCCCATCTCACTACAAGAAAACAGTCAATAGACATCACACTTTAGACATCAGTCGCAAATGCCGCTGATGTTAAAAGTTGTAATAACATCATCCCGCATTAAACTGATGTCTTTGTTATTCGTAGACATCACTGTTTTTAAAACTGATGTCTAAAGTCATCCTTTAAAAAATGAAAAAACGCGCCCTTCTTTTTGTTTCCCCCTTGGCTAAATTTTTCACCTCTAAATCAAAATTCCCCCCTCATTCACCAAATATTTCCCCGCCTATACACAATTATTCCCCTTTAGACAAATTAAACACAAAAATTAATAACTAAAACTAACTCTCTCGATACGCTCTCTCTCTCTCTCGATTCACTCTCATCTCTCTCTCTCGACTCTCACTCTCACTCTCATCTCTCTCTCGTCTCTCACCACCGTGACTCACCTCCACCACCACCCACCTCTTCTCTATATCTTTCATGCTTGAACCCTCGAAGAGCTCTCTCTCTCTCTCATAGAACCCCCGAAACTCTCTCTCTCTCACTCAAATCGAAATTGATTTGTTCAAAGGTCAAAAGCTCGAAGGTTCAAAGCTCGAATTAGTTTGATTTGTCAGTGGGTAAGCCTAAGTTTGATATGTTCAAACTTATAAGTTTGATTAATTCGATTTTATTACAAATTGGGGGTTTAAAATTGAAGCCCTAAGTTTTAATATAGGGTTAGTTTAATTTATATGTAATTTATTTATATATGTATGTGTTTAATTATGTTATCTGTTATTTATGTATATTTGTATGTGTATGTAGTTGCTAAATGTTTGATTATTATTTCCACAGGCGACAAGTTCAGACACCCTCCAGACCGGCTAGATCCTTGAGCAGTATAACTCGTGTTGTTAGACGAGGTCAATGCATTTCTCAGTTTTTCTGCTGCCTCTTTTCCCCTTGTTTATGTGCTCTGTTTTTACAAATACTTTATATTCTAATGACAGGGGCTGATATCATCAACATAGATACGATTCCGTAATTAAATCCTTACACTTACGACAAATTAATTTAAATTGCAGCAAAAGCCTTCGTTTGAGCTGTCTGGAAAGCTTGCTGAAGAAACAAATCGGTTTAGGGGTAAGTTTTTGATTCCTTCAACTTAATATCAAGATAGGTTACATTCTTGTACACTTACGCTTTATCTTGAAACTAGGTTATTTAATGAATTTTAATTGAAATTGAACAGATTGTTGGGAAGTAAATAGAGCAATTTATTTATGAATAGACATAGGATCAAAGTGACCTGATTTTATGTCTATCAGGTATCACACTGCTCTTCAATGAGGCCCCAGATGCTTGGAAACCAGAAACAAGATGGCGACTTTATGTTTTCAAGGGTGGAGATGTGATTAATGGTATGCTCGTACTTTTTCTCTTCCAGATTGTGGATCTAGTATGTTAATGGTATGCTCATACTTTTTCTCTTCCAGATGCCCGATTCACTTTTTTTTAAAATTCATGTGTGTTCATTCTTTCAGTATGTCTTTTTATTTGGAAAAATCATGATGATAGTGCTAAAATTCTGATTCAATGCCTAATTGGCACCAACTTTGTTCATATTTACTTCCTGATGAATATTTAAGGTCTCCTGTAATATATACATGAGCTTCTTTATACAATTTTTTTTTGTATTAGGCTAATACAAAAAAACAGCTGAATTTGCAGGAGAAAATAAATAATGGTAAACCCTCAACCAGACCCCCATCATCTTTCTCAGCTTCGTCTTCTCAGCATCATGAGTCTAACAATCAACCTAATCAACGATTATTTCTCGATCAGCCTTTTTCTGGTCATATGGTGCAACTTACACCAGCCCTGTTTTTTTACAGACAATGCTAATGATTATGAACAGAATCCTCATCAGCCTTCTGTAAATTCACCGGTTGATTATGATCCAAACATTATTTATCCAGCTTATCTACCTGTTATAGCCATGCCCGAAAATTACTGTCTCGCTCATATTACTGCAGATTCCTCTGATCACAACTCACAAGTAAGTTCATCTACATTTATTTATCATGTTTCGTGTTTTTATTTTAATGGGTCCGGTTCTACGTCAAGTGATTGTTGCAATTAAGTTCAAACGAATTCTACTAAAAAAAAAAGTTAATACGAATTATATTTATATTTTTTATGGTGCCCGAATACGTTATACTGTGGTCTTTCTTACATGTATAAATATAGGCTATTGTATATGTAAGACTCTCGAGTAGTCTTAAAAATTAACGAAACATTAAAATAGAATTTTATAACTCCTGGTGATATATTGATTCTGTGCAAGTGACTCTTGTTCATGTACTAATTCTGTGCAACATGGTTATACTGCTTTTACGGCATAGTTGCTTAATTAGCTAATTTTTATTGTAATGCAGGTAAATCTTGAAGTTGAACAAATGGGAATAGATGATCGCAGTGTATTAGATATGGAGGGTTCTTATAGTGAAGAAACAGAGGCTTTTCTGGAAGTAAGTTCATCTCCCTCGGCCCCTCTTCCTTTCGTTATTTACGTGTCAATAGTATTTATGTGTCTATAGTACTGCAATGCAATTCTAAGATATTTTGTCCGAAAGTGATTAGCTCTTGTTGATTTATTGATTCGGTGTCATTGTATCTAACAAGGTTCGATTTGCATGGGAATTCTTGTAGGAGAGAGTGGCTATGATTATGGGAACAGTACTTGATTCCATGTCTGCCGGCTTCGATTCAGATTATGATGATCCTACTATTGATGAGGTAATGTATAAATTTGGTTAAATGCTTATGCAGATTTCGTTTGTTAATTTACTGCTTAATTAGCCTAATATAATGCAGTAAATTACAGAATTACATTGTAGCTAGATAGCATGAGCTGGTCAACTAGATGTCGAGCTTATTTCCGAGAAGGTTGGAGGTAATGTATGCTGGAATTATATTTATGTAATATGTTTCGTGGTATTTTGGATTTGACAAATGGATGTAATTAACCAAGATGAGTTACATTGACTTGATTTGGGGTTGTTACAAGATGGGATTTTACTTTATCTGGGCAATAAAAATCTGATAATATTTATGGTTCTATGTATTCTCATTTACAAAATGGATTCAGTAGAACATACATAATGAGTTGGCATCAATCCTAAATTTACACTTTGTAGTAGGGGTGTACGCGGTTCGGTTGCGGTTCGGTTATTGGCGGTTGATGCGGTTTTTTGGTTTTGGCGGTTTTGTAAATTTCCAACCACAACCACAAATGCGGTTGCGGTTAACTTATTATACTGTTGGATTTTGTTAACTTATTATACTGTTGGATTTGCCCCTTCTGCTAGTAGGTATGTGGTTGGCCTCTATTTTTCAATCATGTATTCAATAAATAGTGATAAAATGTGTGACATGTTACAATGTTCCTTGACGGTATAGGAAATGAACACTCTTGTCTGCACATACAGTGTCTAGCAATAAAACGCTTACTAGCAACTAAAAAAGTTCATAAATTATTTTTACTGGTCCAGATTTTTCCGCCAGTTTCTGGCTTTCTTGGGAATACATCAGATGGCTTTAGGTCTTTTTCGTTTCATAGCGGCACTTGGAAGAACACAAGTGGTTGCAAATACTCTTGGAACCTTTACACTGCTGTTGGTTTTTGTACTTGGTGGATTTATAATTGCCAAAGGTTAGCAGTATAAAAATATGATATGGTCCCTGCTTGTTGGTATCTGTTCATATTATTAACTACCATTCTTGTATTACTTGCAGATGACCTTCAGCCGTGGATGAAGTGGGCTTACTATCTGTCCCCAATGTCTTATGGACAGAATGCTATAGTCATCAATGAATTTCTTGATCCACGATGGAACACAGTAAGCTCAATCAAATGTCGTTTAATTCCTGTTTCAAGTAAACCTAGTATGATATCTCATGTGTCATATTGTTCTACTAAAATCCATATCAATTCCTACCATAGAGCCAGGCCTACTCGCCCACCCTTTAGGACCAAGTCCTATTACCAAATCATACACGGCAGGGGCATCAATCCTTACAAAACGATTGAGCCCCACGCCCACACCAACTTCAATCGCATCCTTGGAAATTGCTAAAACAATGAAAATCGCTGAGCTAAAACGCAGCAAATCAGCCTCCAATGGCGATATTCCACCAACAACATTGCCTACAACATTACAAGTACAACCATTACCAATAACACCATTATAATTTTCAGCAAAACCCTTACCAACAACCTTAACGGCAGAATCCACCCCATGATCCCCCAAAAAACCAGAGTATTCTATCTCAAAAGGACCACCACTTGTACCATGACAGGTGGTATCCAAGTCAGGAGGAACCCTTCCCAAGATCAAATTGCTACCCAGATGGCTCTCTAACATCGACGAGTGGGGCTTTGACATCACTCCCTCATCCTCAACCAGAATAGCATGTTTCCTTATTGTCGAGAACAGAGTTTTATCTGCATTCTCAAACCCCACCATTTTAGTAATATCAGTCAGCACACAACCATCCTTCGTCTCCGAATCCATACTACCCACAACGGTAACAATAAAGTGATACAGAACGTGATGTGTTTATATGTAATAATGATAAATATAAAGTAGACTCTGAATCTCCAAAGATGGAGAAACAAAACTCAGAACTCTGAATCTCCAAACATGGAGAAACAAATCTCTAACTCTGAATCTCCGAATGGAGAAACAAAACTCAAACTCTGAATTCAATCCTGAATTCGATTCTCAAAACTAGCGAATAGTCAAAATTTTATTATCAATATCATCTCCCCAAAAGATTACAAGATGAGAGTATATATAGGCTAAATAAATAACCTTATCCAGGTTGGAATCCAAAAAGGAATTCAAGAGCAGCTAGAATTTAGCTAATACCTGAACCCAACTATGAAACCATTAAAATCCTGGTCTAACTTGAAATATAAAATCCTAAGCGCTTAAAACGAGAAAACCCTTTCAAGTGAAAGGTAAAAACTTGCAAGCCAAATATCTACTTTCGCAGTAAGGTCCATAAACAGTTGGACTTATTATTAATAAACTAAATAATTAGAACTCGTTTAACTAATACCTATAATATATTTTCTGAATACTAGAGAGGAATAAAGTATATAGAACCTCTATATTACTTCCACTTCTATTCCTCGTCACAAAGTCTCTACCATCCGCCTTAACGGTAGAATCCACATCACAAACATTAAAAACCATAGAAGAGTCCGTATCAATAGGACCACCATTCCAAACACCACCCGAATGATTTACCAAATCAGTTGTGTCCTTGGTCAACATACTAGAAGTAACTTCTAATTCCTCATTACCAACAACATTAGCAGAAAATGTATCCATAAAATCTGAAATTTTAATAGGCATATTCAAAGAATCAATACCTAAATCTTTAATGCCAGCTAGATTTTCCTTAGAGTAAAAGATGTTACCTTCAACCAGTTGGAGGTTGAGCGAGCTTCGAGTTCTTGAATCCATCCCAGTGTTAGGACAGCAACCAACATCCATCTTCTTTCAGAAATCCTTAGACCCAAAGGAGTCTCTATCACAAACAGACTTCCTCTGCTTGCGCCTAGCTGGCTGTAGACCTTCACCGATCCGAGACGACAAATCCCCCTTAACTAACTCAGTAGAAAGGGCTCTATGCGGACACTCAAGGAGACAAGGGGGATAATAAACCCTAATCTCCGGCGAGAAAGATACCTTCTTCGAGCCCTGCTCCCCCTTAACTATCTCAGTATAAAGAGCACTGTGCGAGCACTCAAGAAGAGAAGGGGAATAAACCCTAACCTCCGGCGAGAAGGAGACCTTCCTCGGACTCATAATCAAGCTAATAAAAGAAATTTAGTGTATAGGTGTGAGAATAGAGATGAAAGATGGATTAGTGAAGGTTGAACGTGTAGATCTGATGGAAAATGGTGTAAGAATAAAGGCGGCTACCAAAGGGTATCTAGTGAGAAGGACGAGCTTCTCTCTCTAGACTCTCATTGGTTGATAGTCCGAAATGAAGTAATAAAAATTTACTTGGGATCAGATTAAGGATTATAATCCTTTAAAATAACAATCCCATGTTTGTTTGGGTGTGATAAGGAATGGAATTATAATACTCTCTAATACTAGGTTGGAGGAGGTATTATTTAGTCCCATCTCATAAGTCATTTTTTTAAAGGATAATAGGCCTTTCACTATGATTCCTTCTAAAACAAACATTGGATTACAAATTTTAAAGAACTATAGTCCAATTCATAGGTTATCCCTCAAAACATAGGATAATTTAAAGGATTAATTTTTTTTAAAGGATTATAGTCCACTTAATATTTCAAAACAAACATGAAATAAGATAATTTAAGGGATTGTAATTCTAAAATTATAAATGATGTTATTATTATAATAGAATTATTATCCCTCCAAATAAACAGGGCCAAAATATTATAATCGTTGATATAACTTGTGAATAACAGAATTTACGAATAGTTATTCGTTTGATAGTCAAAACATCTATGTCATTTATTAGAGTATTGAAAAAATTTGTGTGTTCCAGGTTATCTATTCACTGAAAATATTTTGACATTATCATGTAATGACATTGAGTGTTAAAAAATAATCATCGATCACAATTCATGTAATGACCATGAGCGTTGAAAAGTAATCATCTATCATAATTTATTGGGGGTTACGGTCAATTGCAGGCGTTTGCCAACTACTGTTACTGATCATACGGTTTCTCAGCCATTGGATCGTTAAAATCCCACCGTACCGCGGAAAGTTTCCGCGATACGGGGCACGTACCGCAGAAAATGCCCCCTATTTTCACATAAAAAACAGTATTGTACACATACCGCAGAAACTTTCTGCGGTACGGTGGGATTAGCATACGGCCAACAAACGTTTGCACAGGACCGGCCCCCATTTATTGGAGTGTTGAAAAACAGTCACACAACAGACAATTCCTTAATATTGAAAAACGATCATCTGACAAAATTCAAGTGGCATAAGAGAAGATATCCGCTAAAACTCAAGGACTCCTCCGTGCCTCTAGATTGTTTATATTGAGGATGGGTACGAATATTAAGAAAATGTATTAAAAAATGAGTAAAATTATATGAAAAGTGGGTAAAATTGGTAAAGTGGTGGGACATATCAATATTTAATAATAAATTTGAGATATTGGAGTAAAATAGTAGATATAATATTGTAATAGTGGGAGAAATTTATTATTTATGATAATGTAAAGAAATGAAAGGGATATAAAAAAGGGATGGGAGGGAAGAGGTAACATTCAATATTGCAAAAGAGAGTTATAGCAAGTCCAACAGTGTCTTAGTTGGTTCCTTATAAATATTATAAAATAAGGATTGTTAGTATTTTAGGGACCATGTTGTGTATACCAACTCCAACAATAATCCATATATCCAATCCTTATTATAATAATAATAATAATAAATTTGAAACTGTTAGAAAATGGGAAGTTTGAGGCATATTTATAATATGTTCCAGATGTAATTTCCGAAAACTAACAAGTGAAGGTTGTTCCTTGTAATGAGGACTTAAACTTTCATGTTTGGATCTAAGACATTTTCTTAGTGGAATCCATAGATAATTGAGTTGAAAGAAGGAGATTTGAAATGGGAAATCAGGTTGCAGATGGAAATCATGACAATGATATTTATTTCATGATCATGAAGAGGCATCAAAAGAGATGGGATATTCAGAAACATTTCATGCCCATGAGGAAGTTTTCGTGTCCATGAATGTATACTTAATTGGTCAAGAAACGTTTCATGCCCATGAAAATGTTTTCATGCCCATGATGTGAAATCTGATTTTAAGTTAGATTACTGATTTATTTTAACATGATATCAGACTTTGTTTGTTACAGTAGTAAGTATGTTGAATCAGTACTTGGATTAATGAACATCTAATACTGATGGACCGAATCCTGATGGAGGTTAGACATCAGATACTGATGGGCCAAATCCTGATGGAGGTCAGAATTCAGATCCTGATGTTGATCAAATCCTGATCCTGATGATTGTCAGATCCTGATGCTATTGTAACTGAAAAATAAATTCTGATGGTACAGTTAATGCAATTAAATCAGAATATTTTCTTTCCTTTTATAGAGTATCAGTTACGTTTATTTTTGGTATTATATACAATATAGAATAGAAAAATGTTTAACAAAATAGATACGTCCTAAGGATAGAAACCCTATCTGCTTTCTCTCTTCTCTGTTCTTTCTCGACACATACAAATTATATACATAATTCTCAGGCGAACTGAGGTGCTGGTCGCTGTTGATCACTGGAGTATTTGTGAACCCATTGATCGGTGCTGTTTATCCTGGAAGTGATATTGCTGCAACCCAATCACAACGTAAGTGGGGCAATATTCTCTTCAAGAACAGCCAAGTCTTCTCGAAGGGCTTGGTGACTCAGCTGTTCAATCTCATATCAGTACTTGCCATAAGCTTCTGTGGGAGATAATTTACTCTTGACTTTCTCGTTAATTACAGTCTCTAATTATATTCTTGTTTTGCCTTCGTGATTTGTTTTGTTAATTGGTTATTTGCCTGTTCTTGTTTTAATATATATATATATATATATATATATATATATATATCACTGCCTCATTGTTGTTATAGTTAATTATTCCCAACAATCTTGAAGAGAATATTTGTGTTATATATTGTTAATTAACAAGATGGTTAACGAAACTGAAACTCCTGTTGTTGAGACTGGCTTTGGGTCTAATGTTATTGCACCTACCATCGACTGGACAACATACCATTTCCCACAGCCTATCGATTTGTCAGGTATGACTGATAAATTCGGTGGGGGTGTTGGTTTTTCTCGTTGGCAGAAAAAGATGAAACTGTGGTTAACGGTAAAGGGTCTATGGCTAGTGGTGCAGTATGAGAAACCAGTTGTGGTTAAGGAGAAAGCTGAAACTGTTAAGGCTTATACCATGTGGGAGGAAAAGGTTGGGGTGGCTAGGGCTGCTATTCTGGCAGCTTTAGCGAACAATCTATTCGATGTTTATTCATCTAACTCTTACACTGCTAAGCTCTTATGGGAAAAGCTTGACCAGACACATAATACTGACTCGCAAGGGTTGGAAAAGTATTCTGTGGCTAGGTTCATTGACTTTAAACTGGTGGATACTAAATCCATGACTGAGCAGGTGCATGAGTTTGAGATGTTGGTTCATGCTTTGAAGGAGTCTGGTATGGACCTCCTGAAAAGTTTCAAGTTATGTCTATGATTGAAAAGCTCCCTAAGTCTTGGGAAGAGTTTGCACTCTCCCTGAAAACACAGAAAGGAGAGATCACTTGGACAAACCTGATGTTGGACATCTCTGTGCAGGAACAACACAAGTCCAAGCAAGGACATGTGATGCCTACTGAACATGCTGGGAGTTCGAAGGTGAATGTAGTGACTGTAGGACAGAAAAGAAAGTCTGTCACTAAGAAGGAAAACACTAAGTCTAAGGACAAGAACAAGGCTAAGAAACCAAAGGCAAACAAACCATGTTGGTCTTGTGGACAGGTTGGTCATTGGAGCAAGGACTGTCCTGTAAAGAAAGCTAAGAAACCTATTGTGGGAGCACAAACTAACACTGTGCTTGGAACCACTGGTGGGCCTACGATTAACATGGTTGTTGGTGAGGCTATTGCTTCTGAAACTGACACCGGGTATGTAACCTACAACCCTGTACTTCTTTCTACTTATTCGTCTCATGAATGGTTGATTGATATTGGAGCTAATGTACATATTTGTACTGATATTACTCTATTTGTATCTTATCAATAGACTCATAGAATGACTGTAACGATGGGGAATGCTAGTGCAGCTCAAGTACTTGGAATAGGAAACGTGGACCTGAAGTTCGCTTCTGGGCGTGTTCTATCCCTCACTAGAGTGCATCATGTTCCTGATATTCGTAGAAATATAATAAGTGGAAGTTGTTTAGTTAAGAATGGTTTTGAAGTTTCTTTGAAATGCAATAAAGTAGTTATGACACATACTGGTGTATTTTTTGGCAAAGGTTACTTGTCGGATGGATTGTTTTTAATAAATGTTGAGCCTGTTTTGGGCAGTTTTATTAATAATAATGTTACTCCTTCTGTTAATTGTGTTGAATCATCTGATTTGTGGCACGCACGTCTTGGTCACTTGAATTTTGGTGCTCTAAAGAATATGATGAACTTAGAGTTGATTCCAAAACATGCCATTGATAAGAAATCTAAATGTCAAGTATGTGTGACTGCTAAACAAACTAGGAAACCCTTTCATAATGTGGTTAGGGATTCGAATGTGTTAGATTTAGTGCACACTGACATATGTGAATTTGGTGGTGTTTTGACCAAGGAACATAATAGGTATTTCATTACTTTTATAGATGATTGTAGTAGATATTGTTATGTTAATTTGCTTAAACATAAAGATGAAGCACTAAATAAATTCATTATGTTCAAAACTGAAGCTGAAACATAAACTGGTAAAGTACTTAAACGTTTGAGATCAGATAGATGTGGTGAGTATACGAGTAACTCGTTTAATGAATTTTGCAAGAGCAATGGTATAGTTCATGAGGTAACTCCACCATACACACCTGAGTCTAATGGGGTGGCAGAATGAAAGAACAGAACCTTTAAAGATATGATCAATAGTATGTTGATTAATTCGGGGTTGCCTAAGTACATGTGGGGGGAGGCTCTGAATACAGCTTGCCATATTCTGAATAGAGTACCTCTGATACATATGGACAAGACACCTTGTGAATTATGGACAGAGAAAAGGACTAGTTTAAAATATCTTCGTGTGTGGGGGTGCCTTGCAAAGGTACTTGTACCTGAACACAAGAGAAAGAAACTAGGACCGAAAACTGTTAATTACATCTTTCTGGACTATATTGAAACCACTACGGCTATGAGATTTTTGGTATTAAAATCTGACATAGACGGAATAGTGGCTAACACTATAGTTGAATTTCGTGATGCAACATTCTTTGAGAATGTGTTTCCTATGAAGACTGGTATACCTCAGGGTATTCTTGATGATGATCCCACTCACACATCGAGGTCCATTCCTGATCATGTGGAAAAGATGACAAATGTGGGGGCAGATCCTGGTAGTAGCTCTACTCCTGATGAAGTAGATGAACCTAGAAGGAGTAAGCGTGCTAAGGTAGTCAAGGATTTTGGAAGTGATTTTATCACTTACAATATCGAGGATGAACCTTTAACTTTTCGACAGGCCATGGATTCTTCAGAATCTAGGTACTGGAAAGGTGCTGTAAAAAGTGAAATTGACTCTATTGTTTCTAATGGAACATGGGAGTTGGTTGATCTACCTCCTGGGTGTTCTACTATAGGATTTAAGTGGGTCTTCAAAAGGAAGATGAATCCTGATGGCTCAATAGATAAGTATAAGGCTAGGCTGGTAGCTAAGGGCTTTAAGCAAAAGGAAGGCATTGATTATTTTGATACATACTCTCCAGTTGCTAGAATGACAACAATCCGAATGCTTATAGCATTGGCTTCTGTACATGGTCTTATCATCCATCAAATGGATGTAAAGACAGCTTTTCTTCATGGTGAACTTGAAGAAGAGATTTATATGGATCAGCCTGAGGGATTTGTTGCCTCTAGAAATGAAAGGAAAGTATGTAAGTTAATCAAGTCTATATATGGCTTAAAACAAGCTCCAAGGGACTGGCATAAAAAATTTGATGAAACTATTTTAGAATCAGAATTTGTAGTTAATGAAAGTGACAAGTGTGTCTATTACATTGTTAAAGGAAGTGAATGTATTATTGTGTGCCTATATGTGGATGATATTTTGTTGTTTGGAACCATATTGAGATTATTAATGAGACAAAAAGGTTCTTGAAAAGGCATTTTGAAATGAAGGATATGGGAGAGGCTAGTGTGATTCTTGGTATCAAGTTGACTCAATCAACTGATGGAATAACCTTGTCAAATTGTAGAATCGCAAGTACTCCGTATGATCCTAAAATTGCCCATGTCAAGAATAGTTCTGGAGTTCCTGTGTCTCAGTTAAGGTATTCTCAGATTATTGGGAGTTTGTAGTATCTTGCTAATGGTACTAGGCCGGATATTTCATATTCAGTGTCTAAGTTAGCAAGATATACAAGCTGTCCAAACAAGACTCATTGGGATGCTCTTGATAGAGTACTTAGATATCTAAAAGGCACCATATATCTTGGTTTGCATTACAGGAGGTTTCCTGGAGTGCTAGAGGGATATATTGCATCTTTCTGGACTATATTGAAACCACTACGGCTATGAGATTTTTGGTATTAAAATCTGACATAGACGGAATAGTGGCTAACACTATAGTTGAATTTCGTGATGCAACATTCTTTGAGAATGTGTTTCCTATGAAGACTGGTATACCTCAGGGTATTCCTGATGATGATCCCACTCACACATCGAGGTCCATTCCTGATCATGTGGAAAAGATGACAAATGTGGGGGCAGATCCTGGTAGTAGCTCTACTCCTGATGAAGTAGATGAACCTAGAAGGAGTAAGCGTGCTAAGGTAGTCAAGGATTTTGGAAGTGATTTTATCACTTACAATATCGAGGATGAACCTTTAACTTTTCGACAGGCCATGGATTCTTCAGAATCTAGGTACTGGAAAGGTGCTGTAAAAAGTGAAATTGACTCTATTGTTTCTAATGGAACATGGGAGTTGGTTGATCTACCTCCTGGGTGTTCTACTATAGGATTTAAGTGGGTCTTCAAAAGGAAGATGAATCCTGATGGCTCAATAGATAAGTATAAGGCTAGGCTGGTAGCTAAGGGCTTTAAGCAAAAGGAAGGCATTGATTATTTTGATACATACTCTCCAGTTGCTAGAATGACAACAATCCGAATGCTTATAGCATTGGCTTCTGTACATGGTCTTATCATCCATCAAATGGATGTAAAGACAGCTTTTCTTCATGGTGAACTTGAAGAAGAGATTTATATGGATCAGCCTGAGGGATTTGTTGCCTCTAGAAATGAAAGGAAAGTATGTAAGTTAATCAAGTCTATATATGGCTTAAAACAAGCTCCAAGGGACTGGCATAAAAAGTTTGATGAAACTATTTTAGAATCAGAATTTGTAGTTAATGAAAGTGACAAGTGTGTCTATTACATTGTTAAAGGAAGTGAATGTATTATTGTGTGCCTATATGTGGATGATATTTTGTTGTTTGGAACCATATTGAGATTATTAATGAGACAAAAAGGTTCTTGAAAAGGCATTTTGAAATGAAGGATATGGGAGAGGCTAGTGTGATTCTTGGTATCAAGTTGACTCAATCAACTGATGGAATAACCTTGTCAAATTGTAGAATCGCAAGTACTCCGTATGATCCTAAAATTGCCCATGTCAAGAATAGTTCTGGAGTTCCTGTGTCTCAGTTAAGGTATTCTCAGATTATTGGGAGTTTGTAGTATCTTGCTAATGGTACTAGGCCGGATATTTCATATTCAGTGTCTAAGTTAGCAAGATATACAAGCTGTCCAAACAAGACTCATTGGGATGCTCTTGATAGAGTACTTAGATATCTAAAAGGCACCATATATCTTGGTTTGCATTACAGGAGGTTTCCTGGAGTGCTAGAGGGATATATTGCATCTTTCTGGACTATATTGAAACCACTACGGCTATGAGATTTTTGGTATTAAAATCTGACATAGACGGAATAGTGGCTAACACTATAGTTGAATTTCGTGATGCAACATTCTTTGAGAATGTGTTTCCTATGAAGACTGGTATACCTCAGGGTATTCCTGATGATGATCCCACTCACACATCGAGGTCCATTCCTGATCATGTGGAAAAGATGACAAATGTGGGGGCAGATCCTGGTAGTAGCTCTACTCCTGATGAAGTAGATGAACCTAGAAGGAGTAAGCCTGCTAAGGTAGTCAAGGATTTTGGAAGTGATTTTATCACTTACAATATCGAGGATGAACCTTTAACTTTTCGACAGGCCATGGATTCTTCAGAATCTAGGTACTGGAAAGGTGTTGTAAAAAGTGAAATTGACTCTATTGTTTCTAATGGAACATGGGAGTTGGTTGATCTACCTCCTGGGTGTTCTACTATAGGATTTAAGTGGGTCTTCAAAAGGAAGATGAATCCTGATGGCTCAATAGATAAGTATAAGGCTAGGCTGGTAGCTAAGGGCTTTAAGCAAAAGGAAGGCATTGATTATTTTGATACATACTCTCCAGTTGCTAGAATGACAACAATCCGAATGCTTATAGCATTGGCTTCTGTACATGGTCTTATCATCCATCAAATGGATGTAAAGACAGCTTTTCTTCATGGTGAACTTGAAGAAGAGATTTATATGGATCAGCCTGAGGGATTTGTTGCCTCTAGAAATGAAAGGAAAGTATGTAAGTTAATCAAGTCTATATATGGCTTAAAACAAGCTCCAAGGGACTGGCATAAAAAGTTTGATGAAACTATTTTAGAATCAGAATTTGTAGTTAATGAAAGTGACAAGTGTGTCTATTACATTGTTAAAGGAAGTGAATGTATTATTGTGTGCCTATATGTGGATGATATTTTGTTGTTTGGAACCAATATTGAGATTATTAATGAGACAAAAAGGTTCTTGAAAAGGCATTTTGAAATGAAGGATATGGGAGAGGCTAGTGTGATTCTTGGTATCAAGTTGACTCAATCAACTGATGGAATAACCTTGTCAAATTGTAGAATCGCAAGTACTCCGTATGATCCTAAAATTGCCCATGTCAAGAATAGTTCTGGAGTTCCTGTGTCTCAGTTAAGGTATTCTCAGATTATTTGGAGTTTGTAGTATCTTGCTAATGGTACTAGGCCGGATATTTCATATTCAGTGTCTAAGTTAGCAAGATATACAAGCTGTCCAAACAAGACTCATTGGGATGCTCTTGATAGAGTACTTAGATATCTAAAAGGCACCATATATCTTGGTTTGCATTACAGGAGGTTTCCTGGAGTGCTAGAGGGATATAGTGATGCAAGTTGGATAGCTAAGAAGTCTGGTTCCAATGGAATGACTGGATATCTGTTTACTCTTGCGGGTGGAGCAGTGTCTTGGAAGTCTTCTAGATAGACTGTAATAACTCGGTCTACGTTTGAGGCTGAGTTGTGTGCATTAGATGCCACGGGGACTGAGGCTGAATGGTTACATGGACTTATGTCAATGTTACCTGTAGTAAGTCGTCCACTTCCTGCTTTTGCTGTTCATTGTGATAGCCGTACAACTATCGACAAGATAAACAGCAAGAAGTATAATGTGAAAACAAAGAGACATATCCAAGTTAGACTAAAGTCTATAAGGGGTCTAATGTCTGGCAGGATCATAGCTGTTGAGTTTATTGGAACTCAAGAAAACCTAGCTGATCCGTTGACTAAGGGACTTGAGCATGCTGTTGTCCTTAAGTCTAGGTTGGGGATGGGACTGTTAGCCCATAATGATTCATCTACAGCGGGAACCCAATACACATGAGAGGAGATCCCTCGAAAGTGTATTCATTGTGGTAATAACAAGTTGTAAGGGTGAATTGGTTCTACCTTAAACTACATATATTGATACTTACGTATCTGGAGTCTATCCCTTGTAAACCTATAAGGTACTATCACTGCCAGAATAGCAAGAGTTATTTGAACTCTGAATGGGGTCAAGTCATGTGACGAGATGCTAGCAGTACATCTCTGGAGATGCCCAGCTAAGTGAATGTAATTGTGTGGTCACAATTAGAGGAAAGGGTTATTCCTTGAAGCATTCGACAAACAGGATCGAGACATGACCATTAACGTCTCAAAGCCGTAGATTAGCACCATAGCCTTTGACTTGTCGTCGTCTATGGAGGGTGTTTACACCAAACGGATAACGATTCAAGGTGAAACATTCCATCTGAATCCGGTAGCCATCGAAGTAGAGGACTTAGGAGGGTTCAAACCCGGAAGGGTACCTACTCTGAAAAACAAGTCATGATGAGAATCGATATGCATTTCTGTATGGATTCGTGGGGGATTATTAAAAAATGGGAAGTTTGAGGCATATTTATAATATGTTCTTGATGTAATTTCCGAAAACTAACAAGTGAAGGTTGTTCCTTGTAATGAGGACTTAAACTTTCATGTTTGGATCTAAGACATTTTCTTAGTGGAATCCATAGATAAATTGAGTTGAAAGAAGGAGATTTGAAATGGGAAATCAGGTTGCAAATGGAAATCATGACAGTGATATTTATTTCATGATCATGAAGAGGTATCAAAAGAGATGGGATATTCAGAAACGTTTCATGCCCATGAGGAAGTTTTCGTGTCCATGAATGTATACTTAATTGGTCAAGAAACGTTTCATGCCCATGAAAATGTTTTCATGCCCATGATGTGAAATCTGATTTTAAGTTAGATTGCTGATTTATTTTAACATGATATCAGACTTTGTTTATTACAGTAGTAAGTCTGTTGAATCAGTACTTGGATTAATGAACATCTAATACTGATGGACCGAATCCTGATGGAGGTCAGAATTCAGATCCTGATGTTGATCAAATCCTGATCCTGATGATTGTCAGATCCTGATGCTATTGTAACTGAAAAATAAATCCTGATGGTACAATTAATGCAATTAAATCAGAATTTTTTCTTTCCTTTTATGGAGTATCAGTTACGTTTATTTTTGGTATTATATACAATACAGAATAGAAAAACGTTGAACAAAATAGATACGTCCTAAGGATAGAAACCCTATCTGCTTTCTCTCTTCTCTGTTCTCTCTCGACACATACAGATTATATACATAATTTTCAGGCGAACTGAGGTGTTGGTCGCTGTTGATCACTGGAGTATTTGTGAACCCATTGATCGGTGCTGCTTTATCCTGGAAATGATATTGCTGCAACCCAATCACAATGTAAGTGGGGCAATATTATCTTCAAGAACAGCCAAGTCTTCTCGAAGGGCTTGGTGACTCAGCTGTTCAATCTCTTATCAGTACTTGCCATAAGCTTCTGTGGGAGATAAGTTACTCTTGACTTTCTCGTTAATTACTGTCTCTAATTATATTCTTGTTTTGCCTTCGTGATTTGTTTTGTTAATTGGTTATTTGCCTGTTCTTGTTTTAATACATATATATGTTAGGTCGATTACACAATAAATAATCAAGAACTGTATAAATAAGTAACAAGAACACACGTTTTTAATTCTTTAAAACTGTTTGGAATTAATAATTCCTCTCTCGGTGATGTAAAGTATCACAGAGAGCTGCTTAGGTTACAAGAATGATATGCGTTCACGATGGATACCCTTCTAGGGTTAACCTAACTGTATTTATAAGATATACAGCTACATACAATCGTAAATTGATTCTCCTAAAATTAAGCTATACAATTGATATCAATTACGATTGCTACACGTCTTCTAAGTCAACTCGATCTCTTTGACAGCTATCCAATCTTCAAAGATATCGCTTCCATATTAATATTAAATTAATCTTCAAACTCTGTTGACTTGTAGACGCTTCCAGTAGACAGACTTTAGCAAACTCTGTTCTCTCAACGCTAACAGTGTTTGCGCTTCCATGTATTCAGTTATCAGTGTTTACGCTTTCTTCTGTCAGCGTTTGCGCTTCCAGCAATCAGCGTATACTCAAACACTGCTTTCAATAACAAGTTAAACTCTCTTTACCTGAAACACTTAAACACTGACATTAAATCACATCAATTATATCTAACAATCTCCCCCAACTTGTTCATTAGAAAAATGTACAAGTTCACAATAATTGATGATGTCAAAACGAACAAATAAAAACACAGTGTTTAACATATAATCAGAGTTTAAACTTGACTTAGCAAAATTTACAGAAAATACGAATCACTTACAAATTCTGTCTACCTAACCTCCTCAAGATCTGGAGTTGTTCTGAGATAATCAATCAACAATCTCCTTTCAGCATTTTCAAGTTCAATTTCCATAGCTTGCTTGATCTCTCTTAACTCTGGATCATTTTCATCCGTTTGAAAAATAGCAGCTCTGAGATCATAGATCTTGTTTCTCCTCATTTCATTACCCAATCTGATGTACTTTAATTCTTCAGACTTTACATTGAAATCCAGAACTGTAATTCCAAGATCAGTCTTCAATCTTGTAGTTCCCTTCTGCATTTCAATCAGATTTCTATTCCAGTCTCTGTATTTTGGAACATATTTTTCAGCAGACTTTGTTCCTGTAGCAACTTTAGCTTTCAGCATATGCTCCCTTATAGAATTAGCAATAAGCTGTGTTCTTTGATTTCTAACTCTGAAGATATGCAAGACATACTGAAGTTCCTCAAATAATTTTAACTTGATTGCTTCTTCATTCACTCTATATACTGACCCATCTGCCATAAAGTATAGTAGAAAGTGAATATCTAAGCTCCTTTGATGAACTACCTGAACTGACTCCAACTTGTCTAGATTTTCTTGAGTTATACCAGAACCAAGAGATACAAGTGCAGAAGGATCTCTTGGACTGTTACCAACTCTCAAATCTCTTTTTGATCCTAAACCAGAAGTATTCCTGCCTGGTGGCTTTCCTGAACAGGCAATATTATGCTGATATCCACCAGTCACTCCTGCTCCTTCTTCCACTGGAATCTTTGCCCTTGAAAAACCAGGTAAAAGTTTACTTTGAGTCTGTACAACTTGTGTAGCAACAGAGGTTGTAACTATCATCTTGCCCTTGCTCTCTTCATCAACTTTCCCTTTTAACTTCAACTTAGCATCAAGAGAAGACTTTCTAACCAGCTTTCCAGTATCTTCTTCTTCTTCTTCTTGAATACCAGATGGTTTTTCTTTGATTACAATTCCTTTCATCACAGGCCTTGCAGACTTTGAAGTTTTAACAACTTTCTTCACTTTCTTGGACTTCACAGCTTTTAAATGTTCTTTCTGCAACAGCTTTTCTTCAGCTTGAATATCCTCAAGTGTAGCTTCAGCATTCTCTTCTCGAAAAAGTTTTGCAGCCAATTCTTCATCAGTTTGTGGATTGTCAGAGAATAACAAATCCTTTGGCTTTGATCCTGAAGTACTTTGAGCATTTGAATCTATCACCAAATTTGGCTTTGACCTTGAAGACCTCCCATGTCCTTGTCTGAGATTTTCATTTCTTAAGCCCTTATCAGCATTGGTGCCTTCATCATCAAGATGATCTTTCTTTGACAGAGTTTGATCTTTCTTACACTTAGTTTTAGAAACTCTCTCCCCCTTTTTGACATCATCACTGTCTTGAATCAGTATGGAGGTGATTAACTCAAGAGAATTTGCTATAGAATCAACTTTCTCAGCCAGTAAAGTCTGATTCTTTTCAACTGTACTCAGTCTGTCATTAAGATTAGATTGAGCTTTGGCAAACTGTTGAAATAGTTTAGCATTAGCTAGTTGAGCTTTTTCTTCATGAGTAGCAACTTCTGTGCGAAGATCAACAATAGATTTCTGAGTGTCATCAAATCTATTATTCAAAGTTTTGATCTGTATCACCGTGCCTTGCAAACAAGTGAAAATTTCTGGATTTGTAATCTTCTTAGAATTGACTTCAAGAAACTTTTCTGCCCTTCCAGGAGGAAAAATACAGTCTGACTTGTACCATTCAGCAGTTTGCTTGGCCAAATAACCATCATCAATTTCATTATTAGAAGGCCCAGCAAAATCTGGTTTTTCACCTGTTTTCTGACCATCTGGCTGATTTTGTGGTTGGTCAACTCCTGTACTATTAGCTTCAACTGAATCACTCATTGATTCACTAGTAGAGGCAACAGAAAGACTAGATTCTTGAGCAGCAATTGGTTCTTGATCAGCAATAGGTTCTTGAGCAACTTGTTTTCCTTTATCAATTGGAGGTTGCTCTGAAGAAAGAACCTTCTCTGGTTTATCAACTTCCTCACCATGAACAGAAATATGATTGGCATCAGAGTTTAACTCAGTGTGTGATGCAACCACAGTGTCTTCAAGAACAACAGTAGGCCCATCAGCAACACCAGTATCAATAGACAGTGTAACCTCCATGAGTTGTGGAGTAGATGCTTCATTATTAAAAGACATGGGAGTTTCAGCAAACTCTTCCATTGGAGATAAAACATCTCTAGCATCTTCATTGTCTTGAACCTTATCAACTTCTGGTTCAGCAACCTTGACTCCTGATTCTGGGATTTCAGGTTCTATGATAACCTCTGGCTCACCAGTAGGAATTTCAAATGAGATTTTCTCTTGAGCCTCTGCAACAGGCTCATCATCAGAATCAGTCAGAATAAGCTTCCTCCTCTTAGCTTGAGGTACTGCAACCTGTTCTGCAGCTTCACTGGAACTCTCACTAGAACTTTCCTCAACCAAAGGTGGTGAAGGTCTGTTTGCCCTTTGTATAAATCTTCTAGAATAAACAGCCTTTGGAGATGACTGTTTAGCCTTAGCACGTTCAGTGTTGATTGCAGTATGTTTCTTCCTTTTTGGCTTTTAAGGTGGTTGGGGATGAGTAGTAGAGACAGGGTTTGTTGGTTCAGTGTTCATTTGGTCAGGTTTGGTTTGAGATTCTGTTTGTGTTGGAGGTAATATGGTTTGTTCAGTGGTTGTTGGTGTGGGTTCAGGTATTTGAGTAGGTTGAGATGGTATGTTTTGTGTACGATCAGTGGATAAAGGTTCAGGCATAGGCTGTGGTTCTGGTTGTTGTGGTTGATGTGTATCATTGTCTTGTGGCTGATTAACAAAATTTTGCAAAGCAAGTGGCAATGCTAAAGGAGGCAAGTCTTTTCCAACATCTTTGTTAGACATATCAGAAAATATTCTTTTAGTGACTCGAAACGGTTGAATCTCATCAGCTTCATCAACAGTTAAACCAGGAACACATGCATTGAACAGAAGTTGACAAAATCTAGAAAAGTAAACTGTAGTAGACTCTGACAACTTATCACCCAAATTCATCAAAACATATCTACCAAAATCAAAATTACTACCATAAAGTAGAGAATACCCAATTTGTAGACTGTCCATTGGAATAGCATCCCAGTTGGTGACCTTCTTCTGGAATGTCCTTGTAATGCAATCAAAGAAAAAATTCCACTCTTTTCGCAAGTTTGGCCGCCTCACACTGCCCAGCTTGGCAAGTGATTCCATGTAACCAATCTCTGTGAGCATTTCCCTCAGATTTTGCTCAGAAACAACAGCATATGAGGTATGTGTGTCAAAATCCATGACATCGCGAACAGTTTGTGGAGTAATCACAAACTCTTGTTCTTCATGAGAGAAGATGATAGACGGAGTTCCAGTCTCTCCTCCTTCAATATATCTTGAGTTTTGCCAGAAATTAACGACTTGGGAAGCAGATAGAGTAGCTGGTTCAACCAGCGCTTGCCCAATTTCAGAATCTCGAAGAAAATTTTGCATAAGATGAAACGGCTCTGGTGCCCGGTCATTCTCAAGTAAAGCTGCATAGTTGTTAGGCACAAAACGTAGACCAAAGACAGTGAAAGGTTTAGTTGCCATTGAATCAAGAAATAAGTAAGAATCAACTGTGAAAATGTTTTGCAAGAAAGGTGTTTGTGAAAATGGCAAAGTGAAAAACAAAGAGGTTCTCTGTTTTGGTAAAGTGAATACGTGTGGATAAAAATGATTGTGGCAAAAAGTAATTTGAGTTGTAGTTAAAAACTAAACTCAAACGATTTTTACTTGAAAACACGCAACTGTTCCCTTGAAAAGTGTAAAAGGGAGACATAATGATGAGTGAGTGGGACAGGTGTCACACATGCAACGGTTCACTTAATACAGGCGCAGTAAAAGCCATTATTACCGCTGTCGTTCCGTTTATCAAGACACGTTATCACTAATTACACTAATTAACAGTTGTCAACTACTCCATTTACTCCAAAATTTTCAAATTATCTTAATGAAAATATAACTTAGAGTACATAGCACAATCAATCAGTGTTTATCAAATTTTCAATTTTTATCACAAAAACCCTTTCAAAAACGCACAGTCGTGATTTTCGTGTGTGAGTAGCAGAGTTTACCAAATCAATTTTTATAGCATCTAATATTTCATAAAATCCATAAATCAAAAACAATAAACACTGAATGCACAAACTCTCATATTAAACACAGTATATGATGAATGCTAAACTCTGTAGTTCCTTAATTACAGAAATCTGAATATCCCTGTTTCAGTTTATGATCATGATTATCCACGTAAGCACACAGTCATTAAAGACAAAAAGATCAGGAGATAAACATCAAAGCATCATTCAGTGAGTTACATGTCAAGAATTTTCTCACAAACGCTCACATCACACAAGTGTTTAGGTGAAGTGTTTACTCTCAGATTCAATCAGTAAAAGCAGATACTACCATAAGCTTGAATGTCCACCAAATTTACACCACTTCGATTACATATATGCACAAATCAAAAGGACTTTGTTCAGGGTTGTAATTGAGTGAAATCAAACAGATGAGAAGAGATGCGTTTCGAATGAGAATTTCGAACTGAACTATTTATTTGATCAAAATGATCAGTCAAATGGTTAGTACATTTTTGTACAAGATGATCAGTATATATACATTTTTTTTTTTTTTTTTTTTTTTTAATTTATTTATATATATATACTGAGTAAGATATAGTATGAGAGATACTCACCTGCTTGAATCAGATTTAACAAAAGAATATAACTGCTCTTAATACTTCAGTATTCAAGAGAATGAGCAGCTAATTAGGCTCAAAAGGGTTTACTACGGGTCATGTTTATGAACAGAGTTTATCAGCAGTGTTCAAAGATATTTTGAACAGTGTTTGAAGAAAAATAGTTAATCCTAATTGCCTTTATCATCTTCATGCACACATATATCATGTAGTTCCAAAATGGTTTAATGCAAGTTCTAGAGCAACATACTTACTGATGAATATCACACAACAATAAACTCTGATTGATATAAAATGTATCAATCACTGATTTGGCTCAAAATCTCACAGGGTTCAGACATGAACTGTTTCTCACCAAACTAAACAATGACATATCTCAAGTTTTAAAATTTTCACAAGTGCAAACACAGAATCATCAAGAATCAAGTATGACTTGAAAACAGAGTGTCACTAATCAGAGTTTAGAGTTCATCAATATCAGTATTATTCATGAGAGGCAATGCATACAGTATTCATAGATTCAGAGTTTAGGATCAAATAAACTAAGAGATGCTCTAAATATGAAACAGTATCATGCTGTGTTAACTTACTGTGCAATTTCTGATTAGATTACAGTAACTCAAAAAGAATCTTGATTTTTCACTGAAAATCATGCTCTATACATTTTTCTTCATCGGTATTTTCATTCAGACAAAAATCAACTCAGAATTCACAGAGTTTAACAAACGTATTAACAGTGTATGATCAACAATCATGCTAACAGAGTTTAACTAATAAGGTTCACATAGCACTATAGCAATTTACAGAGACATGAGCAACACATTTTATTTGAAAGAGTTTGAGTCTAACCAACATGTTTAGTCAAAACCAGATACCATCCCTAGTTCATTGACCAGTCTTGTAAATGTTGCTTCACTTAGAGGCTTTGTGAAAACATCTGCTAGTTGTTGATCTGTAGGCACAAAGTGAAGCTCAATATTGCCTTCCTCTACATGCTCTCTGATAAAGTGATACCTTATGCTGATGTGCTTGGTCATTGAGTGTTGTACTGGATTACCTGTCATTGCAATAGCACTTTGATTATCACAGAAAATAGGTATCTTGGAATACCTTAATCCATAATCCAGCAGTTGATTCTTCATCCATAGAATCTGTGCACAGCAACTACCAGCAGCAATATACTCTGCTTCAGCTGTAGATGTAGATATTGACTTCTGTTTCTTGCTGTACCAAGACACTAGTCTGTCACCAAGAAATTGACAACTTCCACTTGTGCTTTTTCTGTCAATCTTACAACCAGCAAAATCTGCATCAGAGTAACCAAGTAGCTTAAAATCTGATTCTCTTGGGTACCAAAGCCCTAAGGTTACAGTGCCCTTGAGATATTTGAAAATCCTCTTCACAGCTGTTAAATGTGGTTCTCTTGGATCTGCCTGAAATCTTGCACACAGACAGGTGGCATACATGATATCAGGTCTACTAGCTGTTAAATAAAGTAGAGAACCAATCATCCCTCTGTAACTTGTCATATCCACTGATGAACCTGTATTTTTATCCAGTTTTGTTGCTGTTGCCATGGGAGTTGTTGCAGATGAACAGTCAAGCATGCCAAATTTCTTGAGAAGATTTTTGGTATATTTTGCTTGATTTATGAAAATCCCATCATCTGTTTGCTTCACCTGTAAGCCTAGAAAATAGCTTAACTCTCCCATCATACTCATTTGATATCTTGACTGCATGAGCTTGGCAAATTTCTTACAGAGATTATCATTAGTAGATCCAAAAATGATATCATCTACATATATCTGTACTAAGAGCAGGTCATTACCAGATTGAAAGTAAAACAGAGTTTTGTCAATAGTACCTCTGTGAAACCCACTTTCTAGCAGAAATTTAGCAAGTGTTTCATACCATGCCCTAGGTGCCTGTTTAAGTCCATAGAGTGCCTTGTCTAACCTGTAGACATGATCTGGATATTTTGGATCTACAAAACCAGGTGGTTGTTCAACAAATACTTCTTCTTCAAGTTTTCCATTCAGAAAAGCACTTTTCACATCCATTTGAAAAACCTTGAATTTCTTGTGAGAAGCATAGGCAAGAAACATCCTTATTGCCTCCAACCTGGCAACTGGAGCAAATGTTTCATCATAATCTATTCCTTCCTGCTGTGAATAGCCTTTTGCTACCAGTCTTGCTTTGTTCCTTGTGATCACACCATCACTGTCAGTTTTATTTCTGAAAACCCATTTAGTACCAACAATAGATCTGTTCTTTGGCCTTGGTACAAGGGTCCACACCTCATTTCTTTCAAACTCATTTAGCTCTTCTTGCATTGCTGTTATCCAGTCAGCATCTTTAAGAGCTTCTTCCACTTTCTTTGGCTCGGTTTGTGACAAGAATGCATGAAACAGACATTCATTTGTTGTTGCACTTCTTGTCCTTACTCTTGCATCTGGATCACCAATAATTAAATCAGGTGTATGTGACTTAGTCCATTTTCTTGCAGAAGGCAGATTGCTTCTGTCATCATGTGATCCTCCCCCTTGATCCATGCTCTCCTGATTTTCTTGATGTCTCTCTTCATTTTCAGATGCTCCCCCTGAATGTGACTGCTCAGAATTTGAATGATCAGAGTTTGAATCAACAGAGTTTGATTCAGAATCATCAATTGAGTCACTTTCAGTGTTTAACTTATCACTTTGATGTGATTCTTCATGCTCCCCCTCAACTGGTTCTTCCCTTGTTTCTGATTGAAAAGTTCCTTCAGTGTTTACCAGTAGAGGTTCGGAATTGACCTCAACAGTGTTTGTCAGATCTGTATCATCCGAGTTTAATAAATCTTCATTTTCAAAGTGCAGTTGATCATGCTCATTAACATCTTCAAGTCCAGATATTTTCTTGTCATCAAATGACACATGAATAGACTCCATGATCACTCTGGTTCTCAGATTAAAAACTCTGAATGCCTTTGTTGACAGTGGATAGCCAACAAAAATTCCTTCATCTGCCTTTAGGTCAAATTTGGTCAACTGTTCAGGATGAGTCTTCAACACAAAGCACTTACATCCAAAAATATGAAAATATTTTAGATTTGGCTTCTTCTTCTTCACCATTTCATATGGTGTTTTACCATGCTTGTTGATCAGTGTTGCATTTTGAGTAAAACAAGCAGTTTGAACTGCTTCTGCCCAGAAATATGTTGGCAATTTTGCTTCATCTAGCATGGTTCTGGCAGCTTCTATCAAGGTTCTGTTCTTTCTCTCCACTACACCATTTTGTTGTGGAGTACCAGGTGCAGAAAACTCTTGTTTTATCCCTTTACTCTTGCAAAATTCTTCCATAGATGAATTCCTGAATTCAGTTCCATTGTCACTTCTGATTATCTTCACTTGATTCTCTGACTCTTTGTCCAGTTGTAATATATGTTCTGTCAGTGTTAAAGCAGTTTCATCCTTCTTTGCTAGAAAATACACCCATGTGTATCTGGTGTATTCATCAACAATGACTAGAGCATATTTCTTCTTTCCAAGTGACATGACATTTACTGGTCCAAAAAGATCAACATGTAGAAGATGATAAGGATTAACAATTGAAGACTCAGATTTGCTCTTGAAAGAGGTTTTTCTCTGTTTGGCCTTTTGACAAGAATCACACAGGCCTTCTACATTCAACAAAGACTTTGGTAGTCCTCTTGCAAGATCATTCTTTATGAGCTCATTGATGTTGTTCAGATTCAAGTGAGAGAGAGTTTCTTGTGCCACTTCCAACTCTCTTCACTGGACATTCTTGTTGACAGACATACTGCTTTGCCTTCAGTGTTTGTTGACAACTTTATTTCATAGATGTTGTTGTGTCTGTTTCCAACTAGAGCAACTTTCCCTGTAGATTTGCTGATAACTTGACAATATTCAGGCTGAAAATCTACATGATATCCTCTGTCACAGATTTGACTCACAGATAGCAAATCATGCTTGAGTCCTGGAACTAGAGCTACATTTGTGATGATGACATTTCCAAGATTAATGTTGCCATATCCCAGTGTATGTCCTATGTTGCCATCTCCATAGGAAACTTCTGGGCCAGCCTTCTCCTCATACTCTGATAGCAGGGCTTTATTTCCTGTCATGTGTCCTGAACATCCACTATCCACGACTAAGGTACTGACCCTGGTGCCCTGCAATCACAAACAATCACTGATTATTAGTTTTAAGGATCCAGACTTGCTTGGATCCTTTGGCTTTCTTAAATCTGTTAGCTTTTGCAGCGGAATTCAAATTAACAGAGTTTAAGCTAACTTTTTCAGAGTTTACATTTGCAGAGTTTACTTTAACCCATTTCAAATTTGGTTTGGGTTCATAGTAATTATAATAAATAGCATGATAATCTCTGCAAGTGTAAATAGAATGCCAAGTACTTCCACAGTGCTTGCATAAAGTCTGTGGTCTAGTTCTCACATAATCACTCTTTACTGCAGTTTTAGAAGGCAAAGAATTAATGTTCTTATTCTTACTGCAGAAAATAGCAAGATGACTAGTGCTACCACAATTAAAACATGTTTTCCTTGGAGCTAATGAAGCAAGCATTGGCTTAATTCCTGAGGTTATGCCTACCTTTCCATTTCTGTTTTTCTTAGGCATACTCTGTTTGTTGACAGATTTTATCTCCTTAAGCTTATGCTTGAGTTGTTTATCTGTCATTAAGCCAATGTTAGCCTCTTTAACAAAAGTTTTAGCATATGACTCTTTAACAGCCTTTTTCTGTGCTTCAGTCTTAGGTCCACCTGTTCCCATGACATTACCCTCAGATGAACAATATGGTCTAACTTTTACATGATTTTCAAACCTAAGTTCATCTCCAACAGAGTAACCTAGACCAACTGTATCTGACTGAAACACTTCTTGAGTGTCTTTACCAGAGTGTGTCCAAGTTTTAATGATGTGTTTACTATCCTCCAATTCTGATTCTAGTTGCTTATACTTACCTAGCAACTCCTGTTCAATAAACACTGCATCATCTCTCTCTTTTTGAATTTTATTCATGTTCTCTAGCTGTTCCTCAACAAATTTATTTCTTTCTTTGAGTTGAGAACACTCAGACTTTATCCTCTCATTTTCTAAGGTTTGATCCCTATAACTGATATGCAATGCTTTAAGATAAATTCTTAATTCAGTTATATTATCAGTGTTATAAGCATAGGTAGTTGGAGGTACCTTGAGATCATCATTTTCATTCTGAGTAGTAGCCATGAGAGCATAGTTGACTTCCTCATCTGAATCTGAAGTGTCTGCCCAATCTCTGCCTTTGGTGTAGAGTGCCTTTTCAGTTTTACCCTTTTTGCACTCAGGAGCATAGTGACCCATCTCCTTACACTTGTAGCATTGAATTTCAGACTTATCTTTCTTTCCAGATTTGAAGTCCTTTCCTTCAGATTTCTTGAAATTCTTCTTATCAAACTTTGAGTAGTCCTTGGAGAATTTCTTTCCCTTCTTGAAGTTCTTGTATCCCATCTTCTTGAAGGTCTTTACCATCAATGCAGCCATTTGCATCATATCTTCATCATCTTCAGAATCAGATGAATCATCTGTGTTTGAGTCAACATCAGTGTTTGATGACTCATTCTCTGAATGGATGACTAAGGCTTTCCCTTTTGCCTTTCTCCTTGATGTCTCCTTCTTTGATGGTTTCTCCTCAACCTTGAGAGCAACAGACTTTGACTTTCTACTAGATCTTTTGTTTCTCTGCTCCAATTCCAATTCATGGGTTTTGAGCAGACCATAAATTTCATCAATCTCTGTTTCACCAAGTTCATAATTATCTCTAATAGTGGTCGTTTTCACATCCCACTTTTCAGGTAGAGAGAGAAGAAATTTGAGATTAGAATCTTCCAAATCATACTCTTTATTCACTAATGACAAATCATTGAGCAGTTTACAGAATCTGTCAAATGTTTCTGTCATGGTTTCATCAGATTTTGCCTCAAAATGCTCATACTCCTGTGTGAGTATGTTCCTTCTGTTTTTCTTAATTGCAGGAGTTCCCTGACATCTAACCTCAAGTGCATCCCATATTTCCTTTGCAGTTGTGCAGTTTATCACTTTATTAGACATAACATTGTCTAATGCACTGTGAAGTAAATGCCTTACCTTCGCATCCTTTGCAATAGATGAAAGATCCTCAGCAGATAGATCTTTCTTCTCTTTTGGTATGACTTTTGGTTCCTCACCAGCAGCAGCAGCAGATAACTTTGTAGGTTTGTGAGGACCTTCATAAATTCTGTCCAGATATTCTGGATCTGTAGCCTCCAGAAACATGGTCATCTTCACCTTCCAAATTGCATACTCTAATGGCCTCAGGATAGGAACCCTAATTGTTTCATACCTACTAACAGTAGTAGGAGCTTTCTCATTTGGTGGAGGTATCTCTGCCATTGATTACTATTGTGATTGGATCTTTAACTGTAATAGAGTAACAGATTTGTCTCTGATACCACTTGTTAGGTCGATTACACAATAAATAATCAAGAACTGTATAAATAAGTAACAAGAACACACGTTTTTAATTCTTTAAAACTGTTTGGAATTAATAATTCCTCTCTCGGTGATGTAAAGTATCACAGAGAGCTGCTTAGGTTACAAGAATGATATGCGTTCACGATGGATACCCTTCTAGGGTTAACCTAACTGTATTTATAAGATATACAGCTACGTACAATCGTAAATTGATTCTCCTAAAATTAAGCTATACAATTGATATCAATTACGATTGCTACACGTCTTCTAAGTCAACTCGATCTCTTTGACAGCTATCCAATCTTCAAAGATATCGCTTCCATATTAATATTAAATTAATCTTCAAACTCTGTTGACTTGTAGACGCTTCCAGTAGACAGACTTTAGCAAACTCTGTTCTCTCAACGCTAACAGTGTTTGCGCTTCCATGTATTCAGTTATCAGTGTTTACGCTTTCTTCTGTCAGCGTTTGCGCTTCCAGCAATCAGCGTATACTCAAACACTGCTTTCAATAACAAGTTAAACTCTCTTTACCTGAAACACTTAAACACTGACATTAAATCACATCAATTATATCTAACAATATATATATATATATCACTGCCTCATTGTTGTTATAGTTAATTATTCCCAACAGAAACTACCTAGGAAATGATATAAAGACAACTAGTAGTAACAGAAAAATGGAGGGAAACAATTTTTTATTGATGAAAATAAAGTTAAATATGGCTAGTGGTTCCCCAAAGTTAGGAAATGGTTAGGGTTTCTTAATTATTTAGAAATCACTCTAAAACACTGTTGGTATTCCATTTTATGCCAAATTTCTTAAATTTTAAGTTAAGAACCTAGATTTTCAACAAAAAAAAAAGTTAAGAACCTAGATAAGCAAGCTATTGAACTTGCTCTTACAGGTCAAATGTGTAAAACCTGAGTATTGTAAAGGTTTTGATTATCTTGGAAATTGGAATGGATAATACGATAAAATAACAAGTTTTGTTCATTGCCTATCACCGGCGTAGAATTAGCACATGTTTTTTTTTATGAAAGGGGATAATTCAATACATAAAAGCCATACGGCATCTACAAGAATGATCAAATCTATCAAACATATAATAGGATGACACGCCTGTCTTCATAAAATGAGACAAATTAGCAGTGTGAAAAAAAGTGATATATCTATAGATACTTGCTCTACGCTCAATATTTTTTCCAAAATCCGTTTGAGCTATCGACCACAAATGCAATTCGTAACAAGCTCTTATCTTTGAATCCGAACCAACTCTCACAAAAAGGAGAGAAATCCACCCTCTCACCAAGGAGAGAAATCCACACCCTCTCACCAAGGAGAGAAATCAAACTGAAATTACAACCTAAAAATCCAAACTACAATTCTAAATAAAACTTAGATATGCAAAAACGAAGCCACAGCAAGAGATAATCGGTCCACACACAGATCCAAACCCTGATTGAATCGAAGATGAACGAAAATTCGAAATTCGAAGATATAGATCTAAAAAACCAAACTAAAACAACCTAAATTGGTAAAAAAAACCTTATCCCAAAATAGGAGATTATTGAAGAAACAAAAGCAAAGCAAATAAACTAAAGGATTTGGGGCTTTCCAACGGAAAAACCAGTGGAAGCCCCGTCGAAGAAGCGGCTGAAAGAGATAAGAAGAGGCTGACGGAAGGGAGAGAGTTGAGTGAAAAGAGAGAGAAAAGATTTTCCGTACTATTTACAAAGGTTTTATTGAATTAGCACATGTTTTAAAATGTGTTTTATAATTATTGTTAATTATCTTCCAAACTTAAAACAATGTGTTGAACAAGTTTATAATACTGTATATATTACAAACTTATGCAACTTAAAATATTTTGTTGGGCTTTTGGTTAATAAACTAGCTTTGTAGCCCGTGCAAG
This sequence comes from Kitagawia praeruptora, assembly GCA_037693485.1. Taxonomy (NCBI): domain Eukaryota; kingdom Viridiplantae; phylum Streptophyta; class Magnoliopsida; order Apiales; family Apiaceae; genus Kitagawia; species Kitagawia praeruptora. Next base: position 12,570,520 of record CM075353.1, read on the forward strand.
GCACGGACATGCTCTAGATTACAAATATTTATGAATTATTCGTGATCACGCAGGATTGGATTGTTGATATCTTCGATTGTTCATATCTTCGCATCAATTGTTGGGAGGAAATATAATTTATGAAATACCCGATCGTGAAATGCAAATGATAGTTCTGGTTAAATTCAATCTGTTTATATTTTACGCTATGTTTTGTTTTGTTAAAGCAAACTTGAACGATATGTAATAAATTGTTTAATGTTAAGGTCAAAATCGTACTTCGAAATATGAATATATAGAGTTAACATGGATGGATAGAGAGATACATACAAGTATTAATTACATAATAATAAATGCATATTAGTTCATATCAGTTATTATTATGTAATAAATATGTTAGTGTTACAATACCTAAATAGCCTCCTGAAATATAACATAGATATAATTAGTAGAGGTAAATATAACTTTTTATATGAATAAATTTGCTCATGTAACCCCCAATTTGCTCTATTATATATATATAGGCTAGTGATCAAATAGAAATCACTTTTAAAATAGAAACTAGAAACCATTATCTGCACACCCTACTTTACTATCTCTACACCGTATTTTACTATCTCCACACCATATTTACTATCTCCACTCCTATACATCACCCACCCCCACCCCCACCTGACCTGCCACCCCCAGCCCACCCCCATCACCACCGACGCACCACCACCTCCACCGACGCACCACCACCTCCACCGATGCACCACCACCACCATCTTCTTTTCCGACCACTGGCCCCACAGGGGCTCCGATTCCACCACCAATTTCCTACTCCCCCACCCTGCTTCTTCTCCGACGACTACCATCATTTCCGACCGGTGAATATTTTTTTGTCTGATGACTTTCCGGTGTCTCTGATTTATTAATTACGGTGCTAGTTCTAGTCATGCTGCTGAGATCTATTAATTCCGATGACGACCCCTACCTCCACCTGTCGATCCTTCGGCGCCGCTAGGCACAATCAAGCCACCACCGTCGTCTTCCCGAAGTTGTATTAGGATTACTGGAGACATGACGAGATAGATCTGTAAAAGAGCGCAGCTCATCGGTGACATGATTCCGATTCTGAACTGGTGTAGGTGATGATGGTGGTGGTGGTGCTAACAATGCCGAAGTAGATGGAAGTCGTGGTGACTGGTGAAAGCTTCAGATCTGCTAAGAAATCACTAAATACATCTAAAGAAATCACTAGTCATACTTGTAGAAATCATTATTTATATGTACGAAAATCACTAAAATGTTGGTGATTTCTGTAAGTATAAATATTGATTCTAATATATAACTGATAATTTATACGGGGATGGGGTGGGTACATGATGGGTCTGGGTAGGTGGGTGGTGAATATGGTGATATTAGATTTAGTTTGTGATTGATAAATCTCGTAACTTCATGGTTATAAAATCTGGTAATGATGGTGATGGTGGTAAAAAAATTAGAGGACGTGATGTGGAATGTACATGTGCGAGATGTATATGCTGAAGCCTGCAACAGGTTTGAATTTTTTAATGAGAGAGAAACAAATGTCATGGGGTTAGGTGGATGAATAAATGGAGGAAGGTGAAAAGCACGTGAGTAAGAGAGAGAATAATGAATTGGTTTCTAGTTTCTATTTTAATTTGGTTTCTATTGGAGTAGGACCCTATATATGTGTGTGTGTGTGTGTGTGTGTTTGTTATATTGTTTTATACATTTACGTATTAAAGATGTGATTGATGAGTTTTACGATAGTTAATGTTAATACAAGTTTGTATTATATATAATTATATAAGCATGAAGGTTCTTTTTTTTTGTATTGTGATATTTTATAATATTTAATTCGTAAATAATTACAGTATATCTAAAATGATTAATAAGATATGGTATATGTTAGTGAATATTATAGTACATTATTACATATTCACAAAAATTTATATATGTATGTATTTATGTTTGTACATGTGTATGTATGTATAAATATGCATATTAATTATACAAAAATTAATAGATTACAAATAATGAAATATTAATAGATTATACAACATAAATGTATGTATGAATGATTGAATGTATGTATGCTATATACTATGTATGTATGTATATAATATTATAGTATAATATTATATATCCACAGAAATTTATATATGTATGTATTTATGTTTGTACATGTGTATGTATGTATAAATATGCATAATAATTATACAACAATTAATATATTACAAATAATGAAATATTAATAGATTATACAACAAAAATGTATGTATATATTGTATGTATGTATGTATGTATGCATGCATGCATGTATGTATGCATGTATGTATGTATGCATGCATGCATGCATGTATGTATGTATGTATGTATGTATGTATGTATGTACGTATGCATGTATAATTAATAATTATACATTAATGTATAATTATCTACAAATATACATTATAATTAATAATTATACATTATCTGAGTTAAGCCAACTGAGATCTATCTACAAATTAATATATATAAACAACAATATATACTATGTATGTATGTATGTATATAATATTATAGTATATTATTATATATCCACAGAAATTTATATATGTATGTATTTATGTTTGTACATGTGTATGTATGTATAAATATGCATATTAATTATAAACAATTAGTAGATTACAAATAATGAAATATTAATAGATTATACAACATAAATATATGTATGTATGTATGTATGTATGTATATATGTATGTATGTATGTATGTATGTTTGTATGTATGTATGTATGTATGTATGTATGTTATATAGTATGTATGTATAGTATATTATTATACATCCACAGAAATTTATATATGTATGTATTTATGTTTGTACATGTGTATGTATGTATAAATATGCATATTAATTATACAACAATTAATAGATTACAAATAATAAAATATTATTAGATTTTATAACATAAATGTATGTATGTATGTACGTATGCATGTATAATTAATAATTATGTAAGTATGTATGGATGTATGTATGTATATATGTATGTATGAATGTAAGTATGTATGTATGTGTGTATGTACGTATGCATGTATAATTATGTATGTATGTATGTATGTATGTATGTATGTATGTATATATATCACTACAAGAAATTTGACTTTTACTTACCAATTTTAAGTGTAGGTAAAGATAGTAAATTGTTAAGAAAAAAGTATTACTTACCAATAAAATATTGGTAATGCTTGGTAGGTAATAGATAGTAGGGAAAGACTCATCACCTACACATATTTATATTGGTAGGTAAAATTTGATGTGGACCCTACGTAACTAAATAATTAACAATGACTCAGCTGCTGATGTGTAATCCACATGGTTCCTCCTCAATGGTCCACTTATTGTCCAACAAATCGTCCACATGGCATGAACTGGTCCAGAAAGAATTTGGCTTAATGTCTATGTGGATATATTATTTGGAATTAATTTATTTCTTTTTGTGGTTATTTATATTTTTTTTTTCTGCTCATAAATTTAAACATAAAACAACATTTATATTAAATGAAATTCTTAATATTTATTCATCACGTACAAATTACATCATATACAAGATGAGTGCTCTAAACTAACACAATTTATGTGTTTTTAAGTAGAAAAAATAAAAAGAAAGAAAGATGATCATCAACAAGTCTTGATAACAGACAATCTACAAGCTAAGGCGTTTATGTTGAGGTTCTTCTGGTTTTGGTTTTGTTGTCTTCCCGACTACATTATTGAACCCATCGACCTTCACGTACATTATCACAATATTAATTGAGATCGTATTCCCTTGTCGTCCCAGCGGATTTGCAATTGCACCTTCCTTGAAATATGTGTTACCTGTAACATTACATATATTAGTCAGGTTCTTAGATTTTGTATACAGTGAAACAAAAAGGACTATATATGTATGCTTGAATTGAAATTTGAATCAAACGTGGTGATAGAAATAATTATAGGAGGCAAGAATAAGATATTACAACACCTTGTTATCCTAATGTTTTTCTGTTGAATTTTTTTTTTCTACAAGCCTGAACAGCTTCAAAAATCGAATATGGAATGCATTTCCTTGTTAGATGCCAATTACAGCATTTAGATACCTGTGATATATATTGACAGTGCCTGCAACATTTACATAGTAACAAGAAGGATTAACATCTTGTTGGAAATATTCACTAATATAGTAAAATAGAGGCAGTTATATATCGTATTTAACAAGCCAAGGCCAAGCAAACAATTAACGAAACAAAACACGAAGGTATAACACATGCATATCAGTAACTGAAAGAACAAAGGAAAGACAGAAGACATACCAGTAGCCATAGCTATATCAGTATGTCAAACAAGAATGAAAACAGCTGAGTCGTCAGGATTTGCAAGAAGTCCTGACTGTTCTTGAAGAGATAATTACCCCCACTTACACTGTGTCAGGATGCTGGCAATATTCTTCCAGGATAAAACAGCTCCGAGTTATATGATCACAGCAACCAGATAACTTAACTTCGACTATCACCTCGGTCGCCAGAAAACCCTAAGTAACATAAACTATAACAGGAGGAGAACAGAGAGTGTAGAGAAGAGAAGAGAATGTAGGGTGTGGTATATGAAACCCAGCAGCTTAGGTCTCTATTTATAGGAGAGGCCAAACGTAACTGATGCCACCAAATTAATATTGTAACTCCCATTCCAATTAATTAGAATGAAACGGTCGATTTAATATAATCAAAACGGCTGTAACAGCTGATTTCATATTAAATAAATCGTAACAGTTACATATATATTATCCACACATATCGGTTTTTATTTTAATTATACGAATATATATTATCAAATTCTGTTCAGGATTCAACATCAGGAACTGATGTCCGTCCATCAGTATTTGATCATCAGGATCTGGTACCGTCAGGACTTGAGGTCCATCAGTATTTGATCAAGCATCAGGATCTGATACTGTCAGGACTTATCAGGATCACTTGGTCCATCAGTATTAGATGTTCCTAATTAATATATATATATATATATATATATATATATATATATATATATATATATATTCTAATTAAAATATTAATTAAACACATAAATAAAATCCCTCGCCCAGGTCGCCTCGCGTACGCGAGACGCCGAGACATTCGCCCAAATCGCCCTTCGACCCGACCCGAGTCGAGACGTGTCGTGTCGTGGCGAGGCGGGCGGCGGCGGCGCGCGCGCGCGTGTGTGTGCGCGTGGAGCACACAGTAACACCATGCACCATCATACACCTTAGTAGTTGTACACTACCCATGTGTGTGATTCTATATAAAGCCAACAACCCTCTTTATTTATTTCAATGTGGGACAAATACACATTCTCATTTCAAGCTTATTCAAGCTACTAACTTCAACTCCATTTCTCTATGGGTTTCCCTAAGAAAATTACTTAGACCCATATATGAAAATTTAAGTCCTCATAGTAAGGAACAATTTCCAATCGTTAAAATCCAGAATTAACATTAAGAACATAAAATACTTATGCTCTAAAAACTCCATTTTCTAACAATCCCCCACAAATCCATATAGAAATGTTTCAGGTTTCTCATCATGACTTGTTTTTCAGAGTCGGTACCCTTCCGGGTTTGAACCCTCCTAAGTCCCCTACTTCGATGACTACCGGATTCAGATGGAATGTTTCACCTTGAATCTTAATTCGTTTGATGTAATCATGTTCCATAGACGATGACAAGTCAAAGGCTATGGTGCCAATCTACGGCTTTGAGACATTAATGGTCTTGTCTCGATCCTGTTCATCGAATGCTTCAAGGAATAACCCTTTCCTCTAATTGCGACCACACAATTACATTCGCTTAGCTGGGCATCTCCAGAGATATACTGCAACCATCTCATCAAATGACATGACCCCATTCAGAGTTATAATAACTCTTGCTTACTAGCAGTGTCAGTACCTTCTAGGTTCACAGGGGATAGACTCAGATACAACAGTATCATCTATGTAGCAAAGGTACTACCAATTCATCCTTACAGCTTGTTATTACCACATTGAATACACTTCAAGGGATCTCCTCTCATGTGTATTGGGTTCCCACTGATGATGAACTATGATGGGTTGACAGCCCTATCCCCAACCTCGACTTAAGGACCACTGCAGGTTCCAGTCCTTTAGTTAAAGGATCATCTATATTATTCTGAGTTCTTATGAACTCTACAGCAATAATCTTATCAGACACTAAACCCCTAATAGACTTTAGTCTAACTTGGATGTGCCTCTTTGTTTTAGCATTATACTTTTTACTGCTAATTTTGTCGATAGTTGTTTTACTATCACAATGAATAGCAAATGCAGGAAGCGGTCTGCTTACTACAGGTATCGCGGACATAAGTCCGTGTAACCATTCAGCCTCCGTCCCCGTGGCATCAAGTGCACACAACTCAGCCTCAAATGTAGACCGAGTTACTATAGTCTGTTTGGTCGACTTCCAGGATATTGCTCCACCTGCTAAAGTGAACACGTATCTAGTCACTCCATTGGAACCAGACTTCTTAGCTATCCAACTTGCATCACTATACCCCTCAAGCACACCAAGAAACCTCCTATAGTGTAAACTAAGGTACATTGTACCTTTTAGATATCTAAGTACTCTATCAAGAGCATCCCAATGAGTTCTGTTTGGACAGCTTGTATATCTAGCCAACTTAGACACAGAGTATGAAATATCTGGTCTAGTACAGTTAGCAAGATACTGCAAACTCCCTATAATCTGAGAATACCTTAACTGAGACACAGTTACTCCTGAAGTATTCTTAACAAGGGCAACTTTAGGATCATAGGGTGTACTAGCGATTCTACACTGTGAATAACCATATTTCTCAAGTATAGATTTCTCTATATAATGAGACTGCGATAAAGTTATTCCCTCAGCTGACTGTGTCAATTTGAGACCAAGAATCATACTAGCCTCACCCATATCCTTCATTTCAAAATGCCTTTTCAAGAAAGCTTTTGTCTCGTTAATAATCTCAATATTGGTTCCAAACAGTAATATGTCATCTACATATAGGCACAAGATGACACACTCACTACCTTTAACTTTGGTGTAGACACACTTGTCACTATCATTAATATCACAACTGAATGGCACTATAGTTTCATCAAACTTTTTATGCCAATCCCTAGGAGCTTGTTTCAAACCATAGATGGATTTGATTAACTTACATACTTTCCTTTCGTTACCAGATGCAACAAATCCCTCAGGCTGATCCATATAAATCTCTTCTTCAAGTTCACCATGAAGAAAAGTTGTCTTTACATCCATTTGATGGATGATAAGACCATGTACGGAAGCCAATGCTACAAGCATTCGGATTGTTGTCATTCTAGCTACAGGAGAGTATGTATCAAAGTAATCAATACCCTCCATTTGCTTAAAACCCTTAGCTACCAGTCTAGCTTTGTACTTATCTATTGAGCCGTCAGGGTTCAACTTCCTTTTAAAGATCCATCTGCACCCGATAGTAGAACACCCAAGAGGGAGATCAACTAACTCCCATGTTCCGTTAGAAACAATAGAGTCAATTTCACTCTTTACAGCGCCCTTCCAGTGCCTAGACTATGAAGAATTCATAGCTTGTCGGAAAGTTAAAGGTTCGTCCTCGACATTGTAAGTGATAAAATCACTTCCAAAATCCTTGACCACCTTTGCACGCTTACTCCTTCGGGGTTCCTCTACCTCCTTAGGAGTAGAGCTACTACTAGGTTCCACCCCCACATTTGTCATCTTTTCCACATGATCAGGAATAGAACTTGATGTGTGAGTAGGATCTTCATTAGAAGTATCTTGAGGCATACCATTCTTCATAGGGTAAACATCCTCAAAGAATGTAGCATCACGAAACTCAACTATCGTGTTTGCCACTATACCATCTATGTCAGATTTTAATACTAAAAATCTCATAGCTGTAGTGGTTTCAAGATAGCCCAGAAAGATACAGTCAACAGTCTTTGGACCCAGTTTCTTTCTCTTGTGTTCAGGGACAAGTACCTTAGCAAGGCACCCCCACACACGAAGATACTTAAGACTAGTCTTCTTGCTCTTCCATAACTCATAGGGTGTCTTATCCATGTGTTTCAGAGGAACTCTATTCAGAATATGGCAAGCCGTATTCAGAGCTTCTCCCCACATGTATTTAGGCAACCCAGAATTAATAAGCATACTATTAATCATATCTTTAAATGTTCTGTTCTTTCGCTCAGCAACCCCATTAGACTCAGGTGTGTATGGTGGGGTAACTTCATGAACTATACCATTGCTTGCACAAAATTCATTAAAAGCGTTACTCGTATACTCACCACCTCTATCAGATCTCAACCTTTTAAGTACCTTACTAGTTTGTTTTTCTACTTCAGTTTTATAAATAATGAATTTACTAAGTGCTTCATCCTTATGTCTAAGTAAATAGACATAATAGTATCTACTACTATCATCTATAAAGGTAATGAAGTATCTAAAATGGTCCTTAGTCAACACACCACCGAATTCACAAATATCAGTGTGTACTAAATCTAACAAGTCTGAATCCCTAACAATATTATGAAAAGGTTTCCTTATTTGTTTAGCAGACACACATACTTGACATTTAGAATTCTTTTCTATAGCGTGTTTTGGAATCAACTCTAAGTTCATCATATTTTTAAGAGCACCAAAATTTAAGTGACCAAGTCTAGCATGCCATAAATCTAAAGATTCAACATAGTTAACAGAAGGAGTAATCTTATTAAAAGCATCCAAAATGGGCTCAGCATTTAATACAAATAAACCATTTGACAAGTAACCCTTGCCAAAGAAAGTACCCGTATGAATAAGAACTACTTTATTACATTTGAGAGAGACTTCAAAACCATTAGCTACTAAACAGCTTCCACTTATTATATTTCTACGCATGTTGGGAACATGATGCACTCTCGTCAGGGATAGAATACGACCCGAAGGAAACTTCAAGTCCACGTTTCCTATTCCATATACTTGAGCGGCACTTGCATTCCCCATCGTCACTGTCAAGCTATGACTCTGTTGATAAGATACAAATAAACTAATGTCAGTACAAATATGCACATTAGCTCCAGTACCAATCAACCATTCATTTGACAGATAAGTGGAAAATAGTAGAGGGTTGTAGGTAACATACCGGTCTTCGTTGGTTTCAGAAGCCAAAGCCTCACCAACAACCATGTTCGCTATAGGCCCACTTGAGGTTCCAAGCACAGCATTCGCTTGAGCTACCCCCTCGGCTTTCTTTGTAGGGCAGTCCTTACTCCAGTGCCCAACCTGCCCACAAGACCAACATGGTTTGTTTGCCTTTGGTTTCTTGGCCTTATCCTTGTCATTTCTAGGTTTATTACTATTACCCTTCTTAGAGACAGCCTTCATTTTCTGTCCTACAGTTGCTACGTTTACCTTCGAGTTTCCATGCTGAGTTGGCATCACATGTCCCTGTTTGGACTTGTGTTGTTCTTGCACCGAGATGTCCAGCATAAGGTTGGTCCAGGTGATCTCTCCTTTCTGTCTTTTCAGGGAGAGAGAGAACTCTTCCCAAGACTTTGGAAGCTTTTCAATCACACTCATCACCTTAAACTTTTCGGGGAGGTCCATTCCAGACTCCTTCAAAGCATGCACTATCATCTCGAATTCATGCACTTGCTCAGTCATGGACTTATTGTCCACCAGCTTGAAATCAAGGAACCTAGCCACAGAATACTTTTCCAGACCTTGTGAGTCAGTATTATGTGTCTGGTCCAGCTTCTCCCATAAGAGTTTTGCGATGTAGGCATCAGAGGAGTACACATCAAACAATTTGTTGGTTAGAGCAGCCAGAATTGCTGCCCTAGCAACCCCATCCTTCTCAGCCCATTTCGCATAACTCTTAACTGATTCAGCCTTCTCTTGATCCACAACCGGCTTCTCATATTCCACAACAGGCCATAGACCCTTTACAGTCAACCACAACTTCATCCTTTTCTACCAACGAGAAAATCCAACGCCCCCATTGACTTTCTCTGGCAAGCCAGTCAATTCAACGGGTTGTGGAAAACTGTAAGTGGTCCAATCAATGACCCCAGCAGATGCAACGGAACTACCACTAGCAGGAATCTCACTCTCGTTAACCATTATGCTAAATACTATATAACAATTATCTCTTCAAGAATGTTGGAAATATTCACTAATATAGTAAAATAGAGGCAGTTATATATCGTATTTAACAAGCCAAGGCCAAGCAAACAATTAACGAAACAAAACACGAAGGTATAACACATGCATATCAGTAACTGAAAGAACAAAGGAATGACAGAAGACATACCAGTAGCCATAGCTATATCAGTATGTCAAACAAGAATGAAACAGCTGAGTCGTCAGGATTTGCAAGAAGTCCTGACTGTTCTTGAAGAGATAATTGCCCCCACTTACACTGTGTCAGGATGCTGGCAATATTCTTCCAGGATAAAACAGCTCCGAGTTATATGATCACAGCAACCAGATAACTCAACTTCGACTAGCACCTCGGTCGCCAGAAAACCCTAAGTAACATAAACTATAACAGGAGGAGAACAGAGAGTGTAGAGAAGAGAAGAGAATGTAGGGTGTGGTATATGAAACCCAGTAGCTTAGGTCTCTATTTATAGGAGAGGCCAAACGTAACTGATGCCACCCAATTAATACTGTAACTCCCATTCCAATTAATTAGAATGAAACGGTCGATTTAATATAATCAAAACGGCTGTAACAGCTGATTTCATATTAAATAAATCGTAACAGTTACGTATATATATTATCCACACATATCAGTTTTTATTTTAATTATACGAATATATATTATCAAATTCTGTTCAGGATTCAACATCAGGAACTGATGTCCGTCCATCAGTATTTGATCATCAGAATCTGGTACCGTCAGGACTTGAGGTCCATCAGTATTTGATCAAGCATCAGGATCTGATACTGTCAGGACTTATCAGGATCACTTGGTCCATCAGTATTAGATGTCTGACCAGTTACTGATCTATTCCAGGTACTGATCCCAATTAATATATATATATATTCTAATTAAAATATTAATTAAACACATAAATAAAATCCCTCGCCCAGGTCACCTCGCGTACGCGATACGCCGAGACATTCGCCCAAATCGCCCTTCGACCCGACCCGACCCGACCGGACCCTAGTCGAGACGTGACGTGTCGTGTCGTGGCGAGGCGGGCGGCGGCGCGCGCGTGTGTGTGCGCGCGTGGAGCACACAGTAACACCATGCACCATCATACACCTTAGTAGTTGTACACTACCCATGTGTGTGATTCTATATAAAGCCAACAACCCCCTTTATTTATTTTAATGTGGGACAAATACACATTCTCATTTCAAGCTTATTCAAGCTGCTAACTTCAACTCCATTTCTCTATGGGTTTCCCTAAGAAAATTATTTAGACCCATATATGAAAATTTAAGTCCTTATAGTAAGGAACAATTTCCAATCGTTAAAATCCGGAATTAACATCAAGAACATAAAATACTTATGCTCTAAAAACTCCATTTTCTAACACATCTAACTAAGAGTAAACTTAGTTTTCTAAATTGCACAATGAACTATGACTACAAAAGCAAATCATAAAGCTTTATATACCTGAGCATAAATTATATTGCAGGCACATACACCAAGCAAACCACAAAGCTTTTGAAGCTTTATCGCTTAAAAAAGTCTTGGGTTTCACAAAGCTTCCATCTTTAAGGAATTTCAGCACACAGCAGATCCTTGGTTTTAAGCTCTCCCTTAGAGATAATCAAGAAAGTGAGAGTAAAATTCTGAATCAGATAAGTTATGAAATATGTGAGATACTGTAAGGGAAAAATATAAACCCTGCATGGATAGTGCTAGAAAGAGAGCGGTTTGAATTGAGTGGAGACCGGGCTTTAAAATCGTGATGAAATAGCAGGGAGAGAGGATAGTGGCGACGTTTTTTTTTTCAAATCTCCTATCTTGTAGTCACTTAAAAGGTAACAGTTGCAACAAGAAGTTTACAACAAAAATAATAATTTTTAGAAAAAAAGGTCAAATCACCATTAGAATTTTTAAAAAATATGATTTAAATATTGTATCGAAATCGTAAATTAAGCATTGGAAAAAATATTAGGCAAGGTGAAAATTATAAGTTCTAATAGAATTTAAATGATACTTTCCTACAATAAATAAGTAACAGGAATTCTAATATTTTTCAATTCAAATATTAAAAGAAACAAATTATTATGTATACGACTTAGCAATTATAACATATTTAACCAAAATCCATCTCAAGTATAATTGAAAGCAATTGTTCTTGCAACCAAAAATAATTATTTTTGCTTTATAAAAAAGTGTTAAAAGTTTTTTTGTATGAATTGTTTTTCGCTTGGAAGCGTCTATAGAATTTGTTTTCTTATGGATCGTAAATATTTTTAAATATAGTGAAGTGGCAACAAAATCTAGAAAAAAAAAGTATCTTATTTTTTTTCAGTAAAATACAGTATTAGAATTTATATAGGATTCCCATGTGTTTTCATTTAATATTCATAATAGTTATATAATTATATTTGAGATGCGTGCATTTAAAAATTTTAAATTCTATGAAAATGACCATAGATGTACAAATTATATTAAAATATTGTTGTCTTAGATAAGCTACTCAAATCAAGTTTTATAAAATAAATTTAAATAGAATCTGTAGATTATAATATTTTCCAACATCAATCATTTTCCTTGTACGGTAAATTTTTTTGGCAAATTAAACATGACTGAAAAGGTGGGAAGGTGGCTTTCAACAATTGGGAAAACAAACTTTTTAATATAAGTGAATTATTTTTTATCAAAATTATAAGTAATACTCCCTCCGTCCCATAATATGTTTCCTGTTTGAAAAAACACGTTTGCCAACGCACACTTTTGGTCGTTAATATCTTGAATTTTGTATTAGTACTAAATATAAAAACTTCACTGTATTAAAGTATTCATAAATACGAATCCAACAAGATCACTCATGACTATATTTTATCTTATAAATTATGCGTAAATTAATAGTCAATCGTTTAAAATGAACAGTGTTAAAAGTCAAAACAGGAAACATAATATGGCATGGAGGGAGTATATGTTAGTTGAAATATTGGATGATCTGGCAATGATCAGAGTGCATGTTAAAAAATTTTGACATGTCAGCAGCAGAAAGATACACAAGTTTATATAAAAAAATAAAAAATTGAACCAAGACAGAAGGAAGTCGAGTAATAAGCACCAGAAATTTTGCTGCATTACTTACGTGGGGTAAAACTCTCACAATTTTCAAAAAAAAATTCCTTTCTCTACTAATAACCCGTACATTTCAATTTTGGTAGGCCAAGGTAATATTTAGTTAACAAAATATATTGGTAGGTAAATTATTGGTAAGTAAATATAAGATTTCTTGTAGTGATACGTGTGTATGTATGTTTGTATATGTATAATCATTGGGATTATACATTATACAAATATTTATGTATGGTATTAATGATTTTTAATATTAACTCAAATGTTCACATAGCTCAGTTGGTTATGCTGTTGCATTAGTTATGCAAGGTCATGGGTTCAAATCCTTTGAATAAAATTATTTTTACAAATATTTAGAGTTAGGTCTGGAGTGAGGTTCGAAGGGACCGAGCCAATAAATTAATTTGCTCAGGTTTATCAAAGTATAGTACTCTTTCGGGTAACTATATTTTTTCCTCAAAATTTTCAGAGATATTATGCATTAGTATATCATAATCCCTACGTAAAATTAGAAAAAATTTAAGGGTGTTGGTCCCCAATATCATAATTTGAAAGGAAATGGTCCCAAATATCACAGCTCAAAAACTTGGCCCCAAATATCACTTCATAACAGAGCTTCGTCTAGCAATTTTGGTTTTTTCCTTTTTTTTAAAACGCTAATGCGTGTAGCGTTTATGGGGCTAAAGAGACAGTAAACGCTACTTAAAGTAGCGTTAAGTGGAAAAAAAATAATTAGAAAACGCTAATTAAAGGTATGTTACCAACTTCAAAACGCTAATTAAAGGTATGTTACCAACTTCAAAATAGAACATGAAGTAGCGTTTGTGGCGTTTGTTAATTTTTTTTAATTTTTTTCTTTAAATATATACGATCGTTCCGAATATTTCTAAACCCAAAACGGAATTATTGAACCCTAAAAATTAATTGTTGAAACCCCTAAATTTAAATTAATTTTTTTTTTTTCTAAATTTAAAATTTTAATTCAAAAATTGAATCCGGCAGCCTGATTTTTAAATGCTACGCGTTTAAAAATCAGGATAAGTTAGGGTTTAGTACAACCCTAAACCCTAAGTTCGTATACTGTTTATTCGTCATTTCGAATATTTCTAAAACCCAAAATGGAAACATTGAACCCTAAAAGTTAGTTGTTGAAACCCTAAATTTAATTAAATTGAATTTTTTAAATTATAAAACTTTTTCGTATTGGGTGCTCCTGGCGGGGTCATAAATTTTAATATTGTTTGCAAATATATATTTAGGAGGGAAAAAAATGAAAAATAAAACATCCCAAACGCCACATAAAGTGGCGTTTCCACAACCCTAAACACTTTTTTAACTAGCGTTATAATCAAAACAACATTTCAATTAGTGTTTTAAAAAAGAAAAGAAAAAAAAAGAGTGACAACGCTACACGAAGTAGCATATTTAAAAAAAAAAAAAAAAAAGCGAAGAGTGAAGAAGCTACACGAAGTAGCGTTTTGGCTGAAAAAATTAAAACACTACACGATACTGTGTATTATAGAGTGATATTTGGGGCCAAATTTTTAAGTTGTGATATTTGGGACCATTTGTATTGAAATTGTGATATTGGGGGCCTTTATTCAAAATTTAACGTATTGACAGAATTTTAATTTGACATTCACATCTTAAGAGCATCTCCAATCGTTGAAAACCCTTAGTGTGTATTACATACCATAATTAAATATTTTAAAGAATATGTAAAATAATTACCTCTCCAATGATACATTCTTGTTATCTAAAATTATAGATAACCCCTACATATTGACTATATTTGTCGAATCGCTAGAGACCCTGTAAGAAAACTCCACATCATCTATTACCATATTTGAAAAAATATATTCTATATTTAACAACTGAAATATTTATAACGCACCATTTTTAAAATATAGTCAATCATTATAGTCAATTCCATTGAAGTATAATTCCTTACAGATTCAGCAAATTTTACATAATTGTTATTTTATATAATTTTAGCTAACCATTTTAGCCAATACCATTAGAGATGTTCTAAGGTTAGATAAGCCAACTAAATTTTGTTAACAAAAAAACTAAGCTAAATAAATTAAAAGTAACAAAATTTACTAAAAATATAATTCTCACTACTTATATTTGCGGACCGGTTTTAATTGCTTTCCAAACTAGCATTCATGCCCGTGCTACGCACACGGGTCTTTTTTTTGTTTTAATTTTTTTACTTTATTAATTAAACATTTAAGCATTGACAGTTCGACACTCGTCGACTATCATAATTACATATTCATTATAAAACATTTGATGGATAAAAATAATGTTATTGAGTAAAAAGAGATAATATTGCAACCATTACTAATTATTCACTACTAATAAAGATCCGCAAAAAATCAGCAAAAGAAATAATTGAAATATAATTTTTCATAAATGTCCAATGACGGTAATTAACGAATTCATTCATTTATATACATAAATATATACATGAACGGCCTTATTATTTATTATTAATTGGACATTAACTAAAAACATTGACTAAATACCATTCCAGAAAAGTGAATTAAAATAAAATTAGCAACTTCATTCAAATAATCAAATTCTAGATAACGCAGAAAATATTCATCATCCAACTATAATAATAACACACATTTTAAGATGATAGAAAATGTCCAAATACTGCAAATTATATTTTAAAAATTTTATTTTAATATTCTTTTATCGACATAAAACTTCAAACATTGACTTTTCGACATCTATCTTCGATTATCTACATTAAATTTATTAAATATTAAAATTTGAATATGTTTGATTTAATTAGGTTTTAAATGAAATGTGATCCAAGAAGGTGTAGCAAAATATAGTTCTTATAAATTAATAATTCATAACTCAATATAGTTCAATGTAGTTATATAGTATAATGTTACCCAACGTCGTCTCACGATGCCGTCTCGCATTTTGTAACATGAAAATTAACATTATAGTCGAAGAATTTTAATTATGGAGCAACAAATATATGAGGCTTAAAAATTACCCGATAATATTTTTTAATCGATATTAAACTCCAAACAATGAGTTTTCGACATCTATCTTCATTCACTTTCATTAAATTTATTAAGTATTATAATTTGTGTATGTTTGATTTGATTAATTAGGTTTTAAATGAAATGTGATCCAGGAAGGTGTAGTAAAATGAAATTCTTACAATTTGGTTATTCTTCACTCAATATAAGTCAATGTAGTTATATAGTTGCTCGACGTCGTCTCGCGGCGCCGTCTCGTATATTGAAATATAAAATTTAAAATTATAGTCGGACTTCAAATGAATTATATATAATTAATTTCAACTACTGAGATATAATTTTTTTTAAAAAGAAGAAATTATCCGATCATTAAAGGCAATTCTTGTCCAAAAATTTAATTATGATAATCTATCAAAGGTTGATAGAATACGTTATGGTCAATCCACTTTCTCAGTATCATATAATGCAAATTCCCGAACTATGAATAATTTTTAGATGATTTTAGAGAAGTATGATCTCAAGAGGAAAGACAAATTTTTTATCACAACAATCGAGAATCATGAGGTTAACATGAGGATTTTTCGGAGGGATGGGCTCGAAGTTGAATATCAAAGTGAAAATGCAACACATGCTATTACTCCGGGTCACTGGTTTGTGAATGATACATGGGAAAAGTCATATTTCGGTAATTTCAGTCAAGTACATTATTTTTATATTTTTTTTCTACCTTATACGTTTTTTTAAGTTTTCCTTTAATGTTGGAAATTTGTGTATCGTTGATAGTGTGAAAAGGAGAAGATGCAGAAAACCAGATTTCCATTGATACAGCGAAAGACACCGATGCAAATGGTTGGTATTGATAGTGAAGAATCTGATAATGATGACGGTATTGAAAACCCACTGATCTCATTTTAGGAGAATTTTTTGCAACTCTTTCAAAATCTAATGTCGATTCTCATTGTCATGGAATTGTATGATTTATTTAAGTGTAACATATATACAATATTGATAAAGAGATATTTCATATTCTTGGATATTCTTCAATATTGATAAATAGATATTTTCGTATTATTTGATATTCTAATAGACTTTTATTAGAATAATAAATATCACCTTCGTAATATCATGCATAATAAATTTAGTATTAAAAAACATGATTGTTAAATTATATATTGGTAAAAGTTGCTCAACGCGTTTATATCGGTGAAAAGAAACACATATACTTGATTTTTTTTTTCTCATGTTGTAATTTTGAAAATTTGTAATATTTTAAATTTTTAATAGGACATCAATTAAAATTGGAATGATACAAAGAAATAAATTAAATAAATTCTCCTCACAGTAAGGCAAAAACTTAGGCCTTTTATATTATGAATCGTTATATCTAATATTTTAAAAATTGTACGATCAAAATTATATCAAATTTTGTTTGATAATATAATTTATATAATACTAAGTATTAAAATACAGTCGTGAATTGCATGGTTTATAAGCTATTAGTTTAAAAGTATTTTTTTTCACACCTTATATTCAAAAATCCTATTAATTTCTATTCTTTATATTTTAAAATCCTAAAAAAGCAAATTAGAAAAGAGAGAATTACCAAAATGCCTATTTTTCCTTATATTATGCCTATTTATCATCGCCTAACGGCCACGACTCGTAATTTCGATAATGTAAAATTGAATTTGAAATCAAAAAATAAATATTGATTATAAAAATTTATTATATCTCATATTCGACTAACTACATTAATGTATATAAAAAATTATAAATTCAGTTTAAAATTTCCTAATAAAATTGCATTTTTAAAATTTAGTTATATTTATCTATAAATTTGAAAATCCTAAAAATCCCATTAAAAAATAATTAAAATGTATATTAATTTTTTTTTGAAAAGCAAATATGTATATTAATACTATACTATTATATAACATCCGAAACATTAAACTTTTGATTTTACTTATTTACTCTTACTTAACAGTACATGTTATTTTACTTAATTATCATTACTTAATTATTTATAGTTACTAAAAACTAATAAATTTTATTTTTCAGGTAAAACATGTTAACTTTTCTAATTTTCAATAACTAATCATTAATTAACCATTTTCATGTAAAATATGAGCAATTTTGTTTAATAAAATAAAATATTATAATTATATTACTAATAATTAATTAATTAGCTTTTTGAGCTAAAATGTATTACTTTTCTATTTTTTTATTTTTTCCTAGTAAAACCTATTTAATAATAATTAACTAATTACCTTTTTTAGATTTTCTATTTTTTTGTAGTGAAACCTATTCGGGTAACTTTGTTTAAGTAAAATATTTCTTTTTTCAGTTAAAACATGTTACAATTTCTATTTTTCAATAACTAATCACTTTCCTTTTTCACCTAAAATACAGTATCTTTTATTTCATCTAACTAAAATTTTTTCTTTTCTAAAAACATTATGCGCAATTCTATTTAATAAAATAAAATATTATAATTAATAATAATTAACCAATTACTTTTTTCAGCTAAAATATGTTACATTTTCTATTTTATTTAATGTTTTCTATTAAAACCTATTCGGGTAGCTTTATTTAACTAAAATAAAATAATAATATTATAATAGCTAATAATTATTCGATTAAGTTTTTCAGCTAAAACATTTCATCTTTTCAAAATTTTCAAACTAAAATTCATTATTTTCTAAAAATGTCACGGATAACATATATATAATTATTATCAAATCATATCATTTAAAATTTTAAACCTATAAAATTCATGTCTTAAAATTTTTAATTCAAATTAAAAAAAATCATTATATTAAAGAACATCCGTGCATCGTACAGGTTTTAAGCTATAATTAATTTTAGAAATAAGGCAAGAATTAATTTTATTTACCAAGAAGAATTATAATTGGACTATAAATATTTTAATTTAAATTGATTATTTTAAACTAAAAGATAGAAGATATGATGAGAGAAAATCAACTAAAATTGTGAATGAGATATGGTTTATTGTTATTCAAGAATTTTTTGAAATTGAATGGAGATGAGAAAAAAATTCATTGGCTTTCTATTTGATATAAGACTAACTATTTCAATATTGTTGAAATATTAAAACGAATATTTGAATATAACGTTAAGTAAGTTATTATAAATAATTTTAGTTAAAAGATAGTATAATTGTTCTATCATATAACATTATATAATTATTTTGACAATTTATAACTTCAAGTATACATATAATCTCTTGCAATTTATATCAATAAATCAATAAAATTCAATAAAGTTGTTAAATTTTTCTCATATTTTATAAAATAATGTATGTTTGATAAATAATTATTTTATCAATATTGTGATTATGTTTTAATTCTTAGTTTACAAACAGGCCACATTTCAAAAGAGAACCTAATTAATTTTTATAAGTAGGTTCAAGGTCCAATTGATTAATTAATTTATATTTTAATTTTATTTATCAATTCTTAATTTATAAGTATGTTCTTATTTGTTATTCTTCTTATTTATGTTAATGTAACGTTGGATGTAATAAAGTAGAGTATGCTCAATTGAAATTATTAGAGTAAATCAGATTGTTTCATTCTATAAATTGTTTTACATTTAATTAGAAATCTATACTATTATATTAAAGTCGAAACATTGAAAGTTTTGGTTTTCTCCTAAGTTTTGGTTTTCACTCTAATTATTTAATTTTAAATTATTTTCTATACTATTATATTAAAGCCGAAACATTGAAAGTTTTGGTTTTCTCCTAAGTTTTGGTTTTCACTCTAATTATTTAATTTTAAATTATTTATAATATAAAACAAATCAAATGAATTCCGTTAAACCAATACATAGTAGTATTTTATATTTACACCATTACTAATACAGCCAAACTTAAAACCTCCGTTATACACAATCTTTTCGGCTTTTCTCTTCTTTTTCAACACCATATATCAAACATAAATACTTTTCACATAGTCGTTAGATCTAATAATAAGGAATATTCTTTATTTAAATCTCTCTTCCAAAGATCAAGGTTCAAATCCCATCAACAACAAATTTACATTAAGATTTTATATTATTAATTTTAATCAATACATATCATTTATTAAACTATTATTATTTCTAATAAATTCGTAATAAATTATTCTCTATTTTATTTAATTATATAATTTTAAAAGTATTTAAAAGTAACCCGTGCTTCGCACGGGCTATAAGCTAGTATATACTATTAAAGCCGAAACATTGAAAGTTTTGGTTTTCTCTTAAGTTTTGGTTTTCACTCTAATTATTTAATTTTAAATTATTTATAATATAAAACAAATCAAATAAATTCCGTTATTGTCTTTAATCCTAAATACAGAGTAGTATTTTATATTTACACCATTACCCGTTAACAACAAATTTACATTGAGATTTTATATTATTAGTTCTAATCAATACATATCATTTATTAAATAACTATTATTATTATTATTAATTTTATTAATTAATATTACAAAGTTAAATTCCATAATAAAATATTATACTCTATTTTATTTAATCACATAATTTTAAAAGTATTTAAAAGTAACCACGGGCCCTAAGCTAGTAATTGTTAATGTGAAAATATCAATATATTCTATATTTGGATTACATATTTCTGAAAGCAAAACTCAATTTCCCAATGCTGAAAGGCAAAGTTGAGCTGTTAACAGCACATGCGGGAATCTCCACCTTGACACTGCCAAGATAATCTATGTACTTTAGTACTTCTCCTTTGAACAATGAAATATGTATCAATGGTTCTCAGTCGCGGTATCTGCAAGTCAGACCTACTGACTACACCTTTTGGCGATCATTTTGCTATGGGCAATGTGTTGTTGGTAGCTGTGGGAATTGTAACTTCTTTAGCAGCAGGAGGCTTAACGATTGCTATGGTAATGGATCCAGAACTCAAAATTATAGTCCCGTACCTCAGACCAAATGTTGTTCTATCACTATATTTGCACCTTAAACTTATATATTGACCTAGGTAATGCAGGCTTTGTAGCTGGCAATTAATCATCATAAGTATGAAGATGAGAGAAGTTTGCAATTGTTTAGCGCCACATATGTTCCCACCTTAACGTCAGAATCGGAGATAATGACGTGTTTTCTTCTCTCTTCCTTTTCAATGTTGGCACTTGCCCTGCCTCAAGAAATTCCATGCACACATATCAAATAACATCCAGATATGAGTCACCATACACAACATCCTATAAAATGAATAGAGATCCTTTATAAATATTAAATATAAGGATCATAACATATCATAATCACACCTTTTAATTTTGATCTTAAAAGGTATGTTCTTATAAGGATCATAACATATATTATGTTCTTATAATGACTACACCTCTTGCTAATAATATATAGGATGAAGTGATGTTTAATGTACTTACTGTGCTGCTATGAAGGAAAACATTTGTTCACTGGATAGGCCGGAAACACAGAGTATGCGCATTGAACCACAACTTTGTACAATAAGCATTCGAAGCATTCTAACGATATTTTCAGGCCGCTGATATCGACTCCATTCTTCAATATCAATCTCTTGCCAACAGTAAGGTCCCATGACTGCTCTTCCCCATGATCTGCAAACCCTTGGGACAACAGTAAGCACTTCTTGAATCGAAAGATTTTTGAATATTAGCCCAAGTGCATCAGGTAATAGTTCATCCCAACATCTAACATTGCCTCCATCCTCCATATAGTCCTCTTTTTCTTGATTCTTTTTTGCTACCAAGCATAAAAAACTGAAAGATTGCATTTAGATAGAAAAAATCAGTGATCAAATAAAGATCAAGATGCTAAATGGAATCACATCCTGAATAGACACATCAATCTTTCAACAAATAAATATATTATTTCTTTTGAATAAGATATTGAAGATCAACCTCAAAAACTTTTCCAGAAAGTCTTGCATACCATAGAAAAGAATTAACTTTATAGTTATATATTTTGGTCAAGTAGTGTATTTGTATGTGTATTAATGCATTGACATAAAAGTTAACAGATAGGTAAAAGTTATCATAGTAAACAGCTTGGTACCAAATTTGGCACCCAGATCTTTATTAAATTTTATGGAACCTTTTCACCTTTGACGAGTATTATATACTATCAATTTTATACTATCTTATAACAATTGCAGTTACATCTTATAACAACTATCAGATGGAAACTCATATTTTCAAAAACATTACATTCATAGAGCAAGAATGGATTGAAGGACTAAAAAATGGACTCATATTTTAAGTCCTCTAACAGGACCATAATTCTATGGAAAAGGTCCAGGGCATATTTACAGCTTCCGCAGGTCTAAGCCTGATTTGTTAAAATGTATTTTTTAGGTGATGGCAAACCTAATGCAGGCTGCCTTTTATTAATGGTTACTAATTAATATAGAAGGCTAAATAAAAACTTTCATAAAATTTAAAAGGATTTAAAAAAAAACACAATACGAACCATTCCTTTATAAAAAAAGGACTCTCCTCTCCTAATAGCTTAACACAAATTTTGACTAGTAAGCTTTTAGTTAAGTACTTTTATAGATGTTTTTGTTTGGCGAAGCTAGGAAAAAATGGCAGGATACTCCAAAAGAATGATATGCGGGAAATGTGAAATTGAGAACTGCTCTTTCTAAATAGCACCTGCTGGTTTTAGTAACTTTTGTTGGTTGGATTTTAAAAAATAACAGTTGAGGGAATCAAATCCACGATTCTTAGAAAATGCTCTCTAATGTGGCATTCAGGACCACTGCTGCTACTTGGGATTTGCCAACAATTATACAAAAAATAGCTTTAGTCTGAAATCAAGGGTACTCGAAGGGATATTCTCGGTTCTTAGTAGCTATGCCCTTGGATGTGATTACAGATTTAAAACAATTCATTTATAACTAATCTTAATTTGATTCTATATTTTTATGGCAGGTCCAGGCCATAATTACAGCTTCCGCAGGTCTAAGCCAGATTTGTTAAAATGTATTTTTTCCGCAGCGTTAGAAAAAGCTGGCTAATAATAAATAATCTATTCTTAAAAAGTGATCACCAGGCAACAGGATCCTGGGAAGAACAACTAAAATAAGAATATTTAAGAGATATATGATCCTTTCCTAGACGGCTTCCTAAAACTAAGAAATACACCTTGATTTTACATAATTTAAACATGTGAAATACCTGTGTGTGCCTATTTTTAAAAAGTGAAGCACTCGTGAATTAAGAGTTTCAGACTTTAATATTAAAATTTTAAAAAAGTGAAGCACTCGTGAATTGGGAGACTATCATGCTAATTCAGTTGTTTCCTCGAAATCATTTTCTTGCACAAAAATTAAAACATAAATTAAAGACTGCACTTACAGGGTCCTAGATAAATATATTGTAGCATTAGAAGCACATGAACCAAATATATTGGGATTTATATTTTCTGAATTCCTGATCCATCAATTGTCGGTTCTTGTATACAAAATCAAAGACTGCAAACAACAATTTAGTTCGATTAAGACATGTAACTTCAGTCCAAATTAATAGGGTATTAATTTGCGTGAAGAAGAATCCATTTTAACAGGTTACTACTAACCGGTTCCATTTAGAATGATATAAACGTTATCGAAGACCTGCAAGCATAATCCTTTATCGAATAAAATAGAAGCGGTTAGAACATCAAGCATTACTTCCATTTAGAAAGATCAAAAGCAATAACGCTAGTAATTAACAGATGGGTGGATAGTAAGTTGGATAGCCACTA
The DNA here is from genome assembly GCA_037693485.1 of Kitagawia praeruptora. NCBI lineage: Eukaryota > Viridiplantae > Streptophyta > Magnoliopsida > Apiales > Apiaceae > Kitagawia > Kitagawia praeruptora. The sequence goes on from CM075353.1 coordinate 12,594,615, forward strand.
AAGTTAGAACGCTACTAAGTATTAATTAACAGATGGGTAATGTATGGTGTGATCCAACTTAAGTGAAATGACAACATCTCAGGAAACCACCTTCAATGACATGCTGCAATCTCAACTTACTTTCACCTTTGATGGGATGTTTCCAGGGCCTACTCTATATGCTTGGGAAGGAGATCAGATTCTTATAAACGTCACCAATCATGCGCAATACAATTTGTCCATCCATTGTTATATAAATATTGTTTATAAAAAGTATAATTTATTTCCTTCCTGTCAAATTAAATGTCACGCTCACTCCTTCCTCATAATTCAAAAAGATTGAATGAATTAATAGTTAGTATATACTATGAGCCGAAATTTATATTGTGAGCATGCATGCAGGCATGGTCTGAAACAATTTCGCAATGGATGGGCTGATGGGCCAACATATATAACAGTGTCCAATTCAAACAGGGAACAACTACACTTACAATATGATTGTTACAGGCCAAAGGGGAACCCTACGGCGGCATGCACATATTTTGTGGCTAAGAGCAACTGTTTATGGTGCCATTGTTATTATGCCTAAGGAAGGAACTCCATTTCCATTCCCTCAACCCTATCGCGAAGCTAATATAGTCCTGGGTTAGTTTCACGTAAAGTTAATGATCGTTTCATCATCTTTTACAAATTCTGAATAGATAGTTAAACATATATGCATGCATTGGTTATATGTGAATGCAGGAGAATGGTGGAATGGAGATGTAGAAACAATCGTTAAGCAAGGCAATAAGTTGGGATTACCACCGCAAATGTCCGATGCTCATACCATTAATGGAAAACTGAGACCGTTTTTCCCTTGTTCTGAAAAACGAAAGTTTTAAATTAGCAATGAAATAATACACTCCCAATTCCCAAGTACACACTAATCTTCTAAAGATCTCTTCTTATATATAATGACATGTGTCTTTGATTAATTTTTAAATATGTAGATACGTTTGCAATGGAAGTTGAGTCAGGGAAAACACACCTCTTACGGATCGTTAACGCTGCACTCACAGATGAACTATTTTTGCAATTGCTGGTCATACCTTGACAGTTGTCGAGATTGATGTCGTGTACACAAAATCCTTCACAACCAATGCCATCCTAATTGCACCTGGCCAAACCACAAATGTACTGGTAAAAGCTGACCAATCTCCATGCCGTTACTTCATGACAGCAAGGCCTTTCATGGATGCACCAGTACCTGTAGACAAAAAAATTGCCACACGGCAATCTTATTTTCTGCTTGCATTCCAAATACTGTACTTCCTACCTTGCCTCAATTTCCAGCTCTAAACAACATTAACTTTGCATTAGCTTACAACAGCAAACTCAGAAGCCTAAACACTCCACAATTTCCGGCTAATGTTCCTCTTGAACTTGGATCGACACCTGTATTATACTGTTGGTCTCGGGCAAAACGTCTGTCCCAGCTGCCTGAATGGAACACAATTGACAGCATCACTGAACAACATAACCTTTGTGATGCCAAAGAACGGACTCTTTCAAGCTCATTATTTCAACATGCCTGGTTTTGCATGGCTCAATCTGCTAACATTCTTTACATGTATTTTCACGGCCACATATGGTTCTTCTGCATCCAGGTTCATCATATATAAGTACTACCTGCATTAAACAGTGGTTGACAAATTAAATTTTCATATGCCATAGAAAAATACATTATATATTACAAATAGTATATGCCAATATAATTACATAAAGATTAAAAGTAATATTAATATGATTTGAGAAGTAACTTCATTATTGTGCAATACCTGAAGCTAGCATGACCAAAGGCTACAACTTCATCAAGATTGGCATTGGATTCTTGTGATCAATATCAAATGAGTTGATACGTCAAAAAAGTAGATTGGATATCATTCAACACTTTAAGGTATACTCATTCAAATTATTAAACAAACAACAAGTTTCTTTGGTCATGCTAGATATCCAGTCTATGAAAAGTAGAATCAAGTTGAAAAACTGATACATTTTAGAAAGTTGTATCAAGGTTGCAACACTGGATATTCAATAAGAAGCACATCATAAATCAAAATTCATGTGCCTCCAATGTTTTACCATCAGGAGTAATATCTCTGTCATGGATGTACCACCTATCTACTCCAAGCTTCTCCAAGAACTCAAAGTTTGCTCTCACTGCATCATCAAAATTTATAATAGAATTAACTTCAAACATGTAACACAATCATGTATATGTATAATAGCACACAACATGTATATGTATGGTTACAAAATGTATGTATTAAACAATAACACAATCACAAAGAACATGAGTTACCTGGTGATGAACCTGGCGATATTAATTAGGTTAAAACCTTATAACAAAAATTAAACTTTAATCCAACAATCAAAAGAACATGTAGTTACAGGAAAAATAAACACACACATCTATAAGCAAAATATGGATTATAGAGTGAGTAATAGTAAAAACGAAATCGGAGAGGAGAATTAAATTTCAATTGAGCAAAACATGAATTTGGAAAACAAAAAAGTGGAGGATGATGAAAAACCATGAATTTGAATTTTAAAAAAGATACGATTATAGAATGAAATATATGATTTTTTTTATGTTTCTGTATAACTGAATTGATTTCAATAAATCACATTAGTGAATTGATTTGAATGCATACCAAATAGATTTACAGATTGAAAAGTAGACGAAACCTGCGTCGATGAATAAATCTGATATTAGCCAGGGCTTCAGCGTAAGTTAGGCCTACTCTGATTCTCTTACTGCACGCGGAGACATGTAAAAATGAATATAAATAAATAAAAATGTGGGTGTAATCTTCACTTGGTAAATGAATGGAGGCAGCTGTCAAGAAAATTTAAATAACAATGAAGTTCGGTAGAGGTGCACATTGTTACCAAGTCAACTGATAAAATTTTGTATAGATAATTGTAAATAGAAAGAGGCAACTGTTAGAACGTAGCACGGGCACGAAACACACGAATGAGTGTGGTGAGCATAAACACTGCATAATGGGAAAAATATCGTGATTTAGCACAAAACAAACAAACATACATACATACAAATCAATAAATCAATATAACAATCATATTTCTGATGTGTACTATTAATATCATTTATCGGTCTAATAAAAGGCTGGGCTAGGCTATTAAATAAAGTGATACCTTTATGCAGAAGCTTTGAGTCATAGAGTTATCAGAAAAAAAGTTCAGTGAAGCATGACATTGCAATGTACACGAGAGCAATGAGCCAATAGGATAACATCCACGTCTTCCACCATTGCCCCATCCACCTGTCTCACCTGGTGTCTGAGTAGCGGCAAAAACCTGTATCAAATTCACACGAAAAGAAAGCACATTTAATGACACTAAAAAAGAACTCTTTAAGAAAAGAAACAGTATTGACCAATACATCTTGAATTTTGGTACCTGTATCAGCCATGAAGAAGTCTACATGTTAGGAAGAAACATTCCCAAAATTCTGTAGTGCGGAAAACCTGAGATAAAATGTTGAATTCGTTGTACGGGGAACCAACCTCATCTATAAGTGCCAAGTTAGCATCATAGAAAGATTTTATAGTTCCAATGTCATCCCAATAGTCTCTGAATATATATGCCTGTCAAAATTTAATTTCATATTCGAATAACTTAAATATGTCTGTCAAGTGTCGATATTAATTTAAACAGGAGTGCAATAATACTAATACTGGATATTAATAAACACATGAGTACAGTACACATACTTGCACATTATGCTCCGTAACACCCGAAAAAATGATTCAGATCAAAACTTAAATCTTGCCACATAAACAGCCTATAATCTCACGATTGCAATACAATTATCCAAACTAAAATCTTTCATAGCAATTCCTGTTGACATAAGACAATTTTTTTTTCAGACATTATAACAAACATGTAGTGCCCTGTTCTATTAACACTTCCCCGAACAATATAAAACACAAAATTTGGAATACAATAACTCGAATCATATTGTAATGGAAAAATTACAACAATTGACATCTATATTCAGATTTCCATGTAGTACACACACCCAAACACGAATAATTTCAATTTCCCAGAGTAACAAAAAATAAAATTCTAACTCGCATAATGTGGAGATATATAGAGAAAATTGTATCCTCATTTGCAAGCTACAAAACCACAAACCAAATTAGGATTGTATAAAATTAAACTAACAGACTTTGTACAATGAATAATCAATCGATAGTTCAAAGGAAAATACAAACCTGATTTTGGTGTAGATGATGAGTAGAGCAAGTCTGTTAGCATTCAAAAATCAATCGTATATCTCTGTTATTTGCTTCCTTGGCATGAAATCAAGATTCGACACAATTTGAAATCAATCTCCGTATAAGATTTGAATGACACAATTATAGCATATTTTTGGTCGATGTCAAAATATGAGATGTGAATTTGAATTTTGAAACAAATGAGTCGTGCTGGGTAAGATTATAAAGATATGAAAAGATATGATATTAATGCCTCAATATATGCAAAGATATGAATTTGATTGATTGGGTTGTATTATATGGATCCGGGTCAAGTAATATCCAGCATTTGTGTTTGTAGTGTAAAATATAATAGGAGATGAGATGGGTAATATCCATGAGAAAATGGGTAATAAAGTTGGGTAGAAAAAAATGGAGCCGGATCAAGTATTTGGAAAAAAACAAAAAAAAACCCATTGGATAGTATCCATGGGATATGGGCATATTTTGGAATTAAGATACTCCCTCCGTCCCACAATACAAGTTTTTTTCCCATAATACATGTCCATTTTCAATTTTCAATGTAAAATTGTGATAATTTTCCTAAACTACCCTTTTTGAAAATTGTATAGCAATTAATGAGGAATGACCAAGAGTATAAAATAGCTACTCCCTCCGTCCCACAATAGTAGTCTCTTTTGAGAGAATTTTTTTTCCCATAATACATGTCCATTTTCAATTTTCAATGTAAATTTATGTCACTTTTCCTAAATTACCCTTTTTGAAAATTGTATAGCAATTAATGAAGAATGACCAAAAGTATAAAATAGCTCATATTCTTAAAAGTCAATGCATTTATAATGGGCATAAGAGGAAATGTATCATCAAATTAATGTTTTCTTAAGATGCGTAATTTTTCCAAAAGAGACTTGTATTGTGGGACGGAGGGAGTAATGTTTTTAAAAGTCAATGCATTTATAATGGGCATAAGAGGAAATATATCATCTAATTAATATTTTCTTAAGATGCGTAATTTTTTCAAAAAAGACTTGTATTGTGGGACGGAGGGAGTATATAGATATGCTAAAATAATTTCTTATAATGTATCATATTTAATGCCTTTTTCTTACCGTTATTTTATTCTTTGCGTTATCAAAAGAGGACATTCTCTTCTTATTTACCAAATTTTAAGTAAACTTGACTAGAATATAACATTCAAATTTTTATTCTCATTTACCCGTCTACCCATCAAAGAGACATTTTAAGAATTGAATATCCCGTAAAGAATCTAAAAAAAATTCCCAAATATTATCATTTTATTTATAAAATTCATATATTAACACACAAAAGATTATGAAAAGATAATCAATTATACATTTGAAACGTTTTTAAGAACTCTAACATTCTTCTCTTAAGAATAAATATCTACACAATTATCTTCCATTTTAAGGGATCTCTAATCCTCTTTTACGAACTGGATATACCAATCTTCCAATCTTCTAAGATTATTATTTAATCTAAAAAATCCAAAAATGTCGAGGAAACAAAAAGACAAACAAGAAATGGGTGATGAGATTGCTTCCCTCCCTCCCATAATGTGCGATAGCAATAGACACAAATACACCCAATAATATTGTATGTATAATCGCGTTAAAAAACCACCCAGAATTCTTGCACTTACGTCCACCTTCACCTTCCCAATAAAAATAAAATATAAGTCATATCATATCACACTATCAAAATATTGCTATCCATATGTGATTTTTTCAGTGACGTGGTCCAATCATAAACAGAATTTAACATCCTTGTTCAAACTGTTTATATACACGGGTGTAGACTAAGACCAAACAACAACAAGCCCACTCACTCTAAACATAAAACTTAAGCCACTTAATCTTATAATCTTGTTCTGTCTTAAACTTAAACACCCATTAATCTTTTTTTTTTTTCTCTATACTTATATATATACACACACTTTCTTGAAGGTGTAGCTTAAGTAACTTGTAGTGTTCTTGAGCTTCAAGGGTTGTGTTTATTAAGTGTTTGTGTTTATTTGATGGCTTTGTGTACATTAGCATTTCATGGGAAGTTTAGCAAGGGGGTCAGTTTGGATCTTCAGAAGAAGCTTTTGTGCTTTGGAACAGATCTGCAGTATCAGTATCCACAGAAACTTAATCAGGTTTGATTTGTTTTATGAATGATTGAAGTTGGAAATTTGTTTGTTTTTGATTTGCAAGATTCTTGTGATTGATATGACTTGATTATGTTTGAATTTTTGTGTGAATGGTTGATGTTATAATTTATTGTTTTTGGGAATTTTATATGATATTCAAACATTCAATGCATTAGATTTTTAAGTATACATGAAGCCACTGGGATTTTTTATTTTGTTTTTGGCTATGTTACATGTTAATAATGCATAAGATTTTTAAATATAGGGAGGGCAGAGGATGTATTTGAGGCGACTAGGCTATTAACGAATCCTCGATGTTATGAATTTACCTACTATGCTTATGACTATGTGAGTTTGTGCTGTTTGTGTGTGTTGCAGTAATTTCAAATTTTAATTCAATGTTGCTGCCATTGTTTATTTTGTTACTTTATGCACTTTCTTTTCAATTTTTTTGTGGTGAATCTATGAGGAAAAAGCTGTACATATAGATATGTTAAGAGTGAAATACTTTTTTAACTTGCATAATAAAGTGATGAGAGTATATCAAGATGCAGAGAAGCTTGAATAGTTTAGAAAAAAGACAGGGAACCAGAAGGCTAAGGGATAGATTGTGAATTTCCTCCGTATTGTGCTTCTATAAACCAAATATGAAGATACGTACATAGTTAAGCTATTTAAACAAATTTAGAATTTTTATCTGTGTATGGATTTAGAAATGCGTTTATGGTAACTGATCTACGTTTGTTAACAGACAAGGAAAAGGTCACTTGGAATATGTGCAACTCTGTCCGAGACAGGGGAATACCATTCACAGAGACCCCCTACTCCTCTTTTGGACACAATCAACTATCCAATTCACATGAAAAATCTGTCAACCAAGGTATTTAAGTACCCCACACATATGAGCAATGTTTTGTTTTACATCTTTTGTTATTTCTTTACATGTATTATTTACTCTGTTCTAAAATGTTGCAGGAACTGAAGCAACTGGCAGATGAACTGCGGTCAGATGTCATCTTCAATGTTTCCAAGACCGGTGGTCATCTTGGTTCAAGTCTTGGTGTTGTTGAGCTCACAGTAGCTCTTCATTATGTCTTTAATGCTCCCCAAGACAAGATTCTGTGGGATGTTGGTCATCAGGTGATCGTCTCTCTTTATTTCCGAATCTAACTAAAAAAGAAATAGTGTTGAAAAATAAGGAAGTTGAGATAATTTTGTCTGGGATTTGTTCCTAACTAATGAAATTGCAGTCATACCCGCACAAAATTTTGACTGGAAGAAGGGACAAGATGCACACAATGAGACAAACAAATGGCTTGGCAGGATTTACCAAGCGTTCGGAGAGCGATTATGACTGCTTTGGTACTGGTCATAGTTCTACCACAATTTCAGCAGGATTAGGTAATTGTTTGTGCAAATCGACAATTCTGATCATAATTTTGAATCACGTATTAGTTATTACAGTATGATTGTTTTGTAGGTTGTATTCCTTAGAAACGATAACTGCGTACTCTGATCTACCGTCATGTGTTTTCCTGGAAATGGTAAATGGAATGCAAATGCTCCCGCCCTTTTATTTTAAAACGGTCAATGAAATTTAAAAACTCCCGCCCATACCTCCACGACTACTCAACCTCCTTTTACTAAGATCAAACATGTTTATTGCTAATTATAATATTAAATTTAAATTCTAAATGCTCCCTCCACCGATCGTGGGGGCTAAGATTGAGAGATTTTGTGGTTTACAAATAGCTTTCATACTTCACATGGTATCATGGGTCAATTTCCTCGTGTTTTATTGATCATGCCACATTTTGTGCTTGTTCTGGATGTTGATTCGATGTATTTTCACAATGAACAGGAATGGCTGTGGGAAGGGATTTAAAGGGAGGAAACAATGATGTAATTGCAATAATAGGGGATGGTGCCATGACAGCGGGTCAAGCTTATGAAGCTATGAACAATGCTGGATACTTGGATTCGGACATGATTGTCATTCTTAATGACAATAAACAGGTCTCTTTACCGACAGCTACTTTGGATGGGCCAGCAGCTCCTGTTGGGGCTTTGAGCAGTGCTCTTAGTAGGTTACAGTCCAACAGGCCTCTCAGAGAATTAAGAGAAGTTGCCAAGGTTAGTACAATTTTGCTGTAAATTGGGTAACGATGAACGGATAAAGTATCTACTATCTAGTAGTTTGACAGAGAACCTCTATTTACTTTGTTCTTGGGTTTATTGCAGGGAGTTACCAAACAGATTGGTGGGCCTATGCATGAAATTGCTGCAAAAGTTGACGAATATGCACGTGGGATGATTAGTGGTTCTGGATCAAGTTTATTTGAAGAACTTGGACTCTATTACATCGGTCCTGTCGATGGTCACAACATTGATGACCTTGTTGCCATTATGAAAGAGGTTAAAAGTACCAAGTCAACTGGTCCTGTATTGATTCATGTTATCACCGAGAAAGGCCGAGGATACCCCTATGCTGAAAAAGCTTCAGACAAATACCATGGTATATGCATAACTCCTGGTCAACACCTTATTAGCTAGAAATGTTCTGTTTCATACTTGGTGTTCAAAAGATTTAAGTTTGTATAGAATTCTTATTCGAGATTTTTCAGAATCATGATAGCTTTTTATTAATGCCACTGACAAGTTTTTTATGTCAAGAGTAAATTCAAACTTTGTTTGATTTTTTACGAGGTATTATAGGAAAAGATGCACTTGATATTGAATATTAATTCCTATTTTGGAATTCAGACGGACCTCATCTAATTATCTTGATTGTTTTTGCAGGAGTTGCAAAGTTTGATCCAGCAACTGGGCAGCAATTCAAAGCCAGCGCTAAAACTCAGTCTTACACAACGTACTTTGCAGATGCTTTGATTGCGGAAGCAGAGAGTGATAAAGGAATAATTGCAATCCATGCTGCAATGGGTGGAGGAACAGGCATGAACCTTTTCCAACGCCGGTTTCCCACCAGGTGTTTTGATGTTGGAATAGCAGAACAACATGCTGTAACTTTTGCAGCAGGATTGGCTTGTGAAGGCCTAAAACCTTTTTGTGCGATATACTCATCTTTCTTGCAGAGGGCCTATGACCAGGTAATCAAGAGCTTCTCCAAACCTTTCCATTGAAATTCTGAAAAAAAAACTTTTTCTATTCAAAGTTAGGGTTAAAACTTGTGTTACAACCTCCTCTTCAATCATATCACAGGTAGTCCATGATGTGGATTTGCAGAAGTTGCCAGTGAGATTTGCAATGGACAGAGCTGGGTTAGTTGGAGCAGATGGTCCTACACATTCTGGATCATTCGATGTGACCTACATGGCTTGCCTCCCAAACATGGTAGTGATGGCCCCTTCTGATGAAGCTGAGCTATTTCACATGGTCGCAACTGCTGCTGCCATAGATGATAGGCCTAGTTGTTTCCGTTACCCAAGAGGAAATGGGATTGGCGTAGAGTTGCCTACCGGAAACAAAGGCATTCCACTCGAGGTATGTTTTGAAGCAATGTTCATGTGCTGTTCTTCTCAATGTACATTATATGTTCATATTATTTAGAAATTTCCCCGTCCTTCCTAACAGATTGGAAAAGGCCGGGTGTTGATCGAAGGGGAACGGGTAGCACTTTTGGGCTATGGAGCAGCAGTTCAAAGTTGTTTGGCTGCAGCTCTTTTGCTAGAAACTCACGGTTTACGTCTAACAGTTGCTGATGCGCGCTTCTGTAAACCACTGGATCATGCACTTATTCGCAGCCTCGCAAAGTCACATGATGTGTTGATTACAGTTGAAGAAGGATCTATAGGAGGGTTTGGTTCTCATGTTGTTCAATTCATGGCCCTCGATGGGCTTCTTGATGGAAATATAAAGGTATGAATCTTCAGTGCATTTAGTTTTTTACCTCAGTTAAATTGTTCTTGAAAATTGAATTTGAATTGTGCTGTGAAAATATATGTGAAGCTCTTTTTCCTCAATGATCAACATTGCTAGTGCTACTCATATTGTGACTTAAAACTGGTATGAATCTTTGAAATATAGTGCTCTTAAAAATGTATTTACTAATAGTTTAGGCCAGGGATGTCTTCGATAGTTTGATGCAAGTATTTGGAGGTTGTTTGGAGTGGGGATGTTAAATGTCTGTCATTCTTAACACGTTACAGGCCAAAATCCCCATGATGATTTATTTCCAAAAACATTAATACGACCTATTTGGTACAATTTGTCCTGTGCTTTTTGCTTGAACCAAAATGTGATTAATTAGTTTACTGTATTCTTAATTAATTATACAGTGGAGACCGATTGTCCTTCCTGATCGCTACATTGACCACGGATCACCAGCAGATCAGCTTGCTGAAGCCGGACTGACTCCATCTCACATTGCTGCAACAGTATTTAATATACTCGGGCAAACAAGGGAGGCTTTAGAGATCATGTCGTAACTCATAATCAGGGCTATTTGTGTTTAACTATATGTTTTTGCCATCGATGTACAAAAATCAAGGCAAAAAAAAAAAACTAATGTGAATTATGTGAGAATCAACGTTTCTTTTTGTTTGAATGTTATAAGAGGTAGTAATGGCGATCAGTGTTTCTTGTTTACTGGCAATTGAAATATTTCACAGGTCATGCTAAGTTTCCTGAACACCGATTACATTAACATTTATCTGTATTGCATTATGACAAATGTTGTCCATGGGTGCATTTCCTAAGTTTATTCATGAATCAAACGCAGAAATTACACTAACCCATATTCTGCATTGTTTCTACATTCTACATGATTGAGCATGCATTTGCATTCTCATCATTGAACAACAAATACATTTCACTAGCACCCACATATTCAAATATCAGAGAATCTATGAATTGCTTTTGAATAATCTCTTCTGCGAATAAATCTTCATCGTTATTGAAGTCTTCTGCATATTCTTTCATACTCAACATTTCTGCAATCTTCCCCGTCTTCTTCTTTATTCTCTTTGCAACTTTTTCTGGATTGATTCGACCCATTATCGTAACTCGATCTCTTATTATATCTGTGGTAAACGTCTCCACCCCTTTGATCAAACCAAGAAGAAAAAAAAAAATCTATGAAACCAAAATATTTAAAATAACTGAACTCATAATACTTAAGCCACATTACAAAGAAACAAAGAAAGTATCGATGATCAATCAACCTTTAATTTTCGAAATGACTTTGGCAACTGTTCTTTCGCATCCATGGCAATGCATCCACACATGAAACTCTACCATTACATGCTGTTGAAATCAAGAACAAGCAACGAAAAGATTTACATATTTAGTATATCTAGTAAAAAAGAAAAATACAGTAGATTTATGGATACTGGAAATGAAGTAGGTGCATGTGTAACTTACTTTATCTTCAATCTTCTTTTTCTTTTTCCAAATTGCCATTGTTTATGAAACAGAGAAGCACTTGAAATTTGTGACTGTGGTATTTGAAGCGGTTTTTTATAATTTGAAAAAAGTTAGTTAATAATCAGTTACTCATCTGAAAAACGGGAGGGTATATATGAGTAAATCTAAACATACAAATCATCTTACAAGTCTAATGTTATTTGGTAATAATATATGAACTTAATTTAAATATATTAGATTCAAAATAAAATGCAAGTTTAGTGTGTTATTTCGTTTACTTTAAATGTTTTGATAATTTTTATTTTTGATCAATGCATCGATAAGTAAATAATAAAATAATAATTTGGTTGGAAAAAAGTTATATGCTCTAAAACATGCAAGAAGAAAATACATATAAAAACGAATTTGTTTACTTTTATTTTGTAATAAATTTATTTGTAATCAATTTGTTTCATAAAAATGAAAATACATATAAAAATTAATTTATTATCATTTTACTAGCTTTATACACTAGATTTTTGTGTCAATATATTGTTAGAAACATATTTGTAAAAGATTTTTTATGTCGTTTTAAATTACATTTTTCTTCCTTTCAATAGTAATAATAATGCAAATTTGTGTTGTAATAATATATATATTTTAAAATAATAACAAGATTATGTTAACTTATAATAATAATTAATGAATTTATTGAAAAGTATTATATAAGTTTGAATTTGTTTTAATTTAGTATGAATTTAGTTGTTAATGTTTAACTCTTTGTATAGTTGCAAGAATATTTATTAGAAACATTTTGAAAAAGTTTTTTGTGCCGTTTTAAATTGCACTTTTAACTTTTAATAATTATAATGCAAATATGTTTTGTAATAATATATATGTATATAATTAAAATAATAACAAAAAATATTAACTTATAATAATAATTAATGAATTTGTTGATATATATTTTATTAGTTTGAATCTGTATTAATTTAGTATGAATTTAGTTGTTGATGAAATTTTATATTTTGGAAAGTTTAATTAATTTAATTTTAAAATTCTTTATGTATAATATTTGAATCTAGATATTTTAATTTTTTTTTCTATTTAGGAATTTTCTTTTTACTTTATTTAAAACCCGCATTCACAATTTTTGTAAAATAATAATATGATGCAATGATACCACATTTCCGATCTTTTTTTTTTCACGATATTGATAATTGATACAAGGAATGTAAAATGACTATGATGTAATTATATTTAAAAAGTTTGTAATCTTTTTTTTTTAAAATTATTTTCTTTCAAGCTTTTTTGAATATTTGATTTTTTTTTCTTCTGATTATTGACTTTCTTTTCTGTTGTTTTCCATTTCTCTTTGGCAATTAACAAAAATCAAAGCTCTGATTAAAACAGATATCATCACGCACTTACTTTGATGTATGCCAGGTTCTTACTGCAATGTCACCATACATCTTGTATGTGCTCTCAGAAAGCATTATGAGGGATGGTACAAACTTTATGCAATGCAATGCTAAATGGCACATGAAATATCAAGAATCATAAATATATATATATATATATGTATGGCTCCCGGTCCCTGGCAAACGTATGCCAGGGACCTCTTATTCAACATACTGTTTCTGGACCGTTGGATGGTTGATCCAACGGTTGTGATTTAAAAAAAAACAATACCGTACCGCATAAACTTTATGCGGTACGGAGTAATTACCAAAATGCCCCCCTGTTTTCACATAAAAAATCTAATGTTCACCGTACCGCAGAAAGTTTCTGCGGTACGTGAACAGTAGGGACATTTTGGTAATTACTCCGTACCGCATAAAGTTTATGCGGTACGGTGCGAATTTTTTTTTTAAATCAGAGCCGTTGGATCAACGATCCAACGGCTCTGAAATAGTATGCCAAATAAGGGGTCTGTGGCAACCGTTTGCCACAGACCGGACCCCTATATGTATATATATATAATTAAAATAATAACTAAAATATATTAACTTATCCATACTATCTATACTATTACTATACTATAGCATATATTTGGTTTAGTACTCTTTTTTTGGTCATTCTTTTTTGGTACTCTTTTTTTGGTCACTCTTTTGATTTGGTTAAATCTCTATTATTAATAAAATTCAAAAAAAAAAAACACACGCACACGGCAAAGCCCACGAGAATCCTTTCTACAGCAAACAAGTCGTCAAGACGTCAAGTAGTTTGTGCACAATTTTTGTAATCAGCATTAAAATTAATTTTGTCACAAAAAAATTAAAAAATAATTAATTATTAGAAAAGATCGTTTCGAAATTTTGGAGTTTTGAAAGATATAATGGTCTGTTCTATATTAAAAAAAAGACTATCAGTTATATCAAAAACCAATAATCATATTTTATTATCTTTTATAATTTATATTATTACTAATTAATTAGCAAATATTAAAATTATAAACAATCAAATAAAAATATTAAGATAAAATTCTTTAAAATGTTAAAAAAAACTACTTTTATATAATATTTTTATATATCTATACTATACTATTATAAGCGAAATAGTGTATATTTGGTTTGGTACTCTTTTTTAGTAATAATTAAAATACGTAATTAGAATAACATTTATTTTCATGAAATTTATAAAATTCAAAAAATATTTTAATAATAAAAACATATATACAATTTAAAATTTTAATGAAATATAATTAAACAGTTTACAATCAACCGTGCATCGAAACGGGTTATAGGCTAGTAATAATAATTAATGAATTTGTTGATATATAATTTATTAGTTTGAATCTGTATTAATTTAGTATGAATTTAGTTTTTGATGAAATTTTATATTTTGGAAAGTTTAATTAATTTAATTTTAAAATTCTTTATGTATAATATTTGAATCTAGATATTTTAATTTTTTTTTCTATTTAGGAATTTTCTTTTTACTTTATTTAAAATCCGCATTCACAATTTTTTTAAAATAATAATATGATGCAATGATACCACATTTCCGATCTTTTTTTTTTTTTTTTCACGATATTGATAATTGATACAAGGAATGTAAAATGACTATGATGTAATTATATTTAAAAAATTTGTAATCCTTTTTTTTTTAAATTATTTTCTTTCAAGATTTTTTGAATATTTGATTTTCTTTTTCTTCTGATTATTGACTTATTATTGACTTTCTTTTATGTTGTTTTCCATTTCTATTTGGCAATTAACAAAAATCAAAGCTCTGATTAAAACAGATATCATCACGCACTTACTTTGATGTATGCCAGGTTCTTACCGCAATGTCACCATACATCATGTATGTAAAGATAGGGCTCAAGTTTCATTAATATGTGCTTTCAAAAAGCATTACGGAGTATCATTTTCTTCAAAAAAAAAGAAGCATTATCATTAAAATTTAAAAGATAATGTATTTCAATTAATTTTCACTTTTTTATTGTAACTCTTAGATTATGTAGTACTTATTCAAAAGTATGTAATTTAATTCAATTTCTAAGAATATATATATAAATTATTACATAATCTAAGAGTAAAAAAAAAAAGTGAAAATTAATTTCCTGTTTCATTAATGCTAAATGGCACATGAAATATCAAGAATCAAGGGTACAAAACAACTTTCTCAATTTTCTGTTTCTCCATTAAAAGATAACGCATTGAATCCTACAAATAATTTGAAGTTCCTATTTTATCATTAAAATTTAAAAGATAATGTATTTCAATGATCGTGTAATTCTTTTTTTTTTGAAACCATCGTGTAAATATTTTAAAACTCAATAGTGTGAGTGCAAACTAATTAATTATAATTCCATAATGCGATTGTCAGTGTTTTTCAACAGATGACCCAACTCAAAATTAACAAAATAGTACACCGACAGATTACCACAAGACATCAAACCATAATGTTCTATAAGTTTTAACACAAGACATCAAAATTTTGGAGCAGATAAAATGTATAAATAACATGGTATTCCTATTACTAATTTTAAAGAATGTCGCGAAAAAATTCAGCATCCACCATCAGCAACACTGGTTGGCCCAATGAACGTTACAATACTTCATCGTCGGAGCACCTGGGTGGGAGCAACCATGGTTTGGACATTTTGGTGCAAAATTGGTTTGGCCCAATGTACCCTGCTCGCATGCTGTAACCGTTCATGTCATACCAACCAAACACAAGATTTAACTGAGTTAAGGTTTCGTCTTCCATCCCTTTTTTGTAAAAGGGAAAATCCATATCCTCAATAGTAGGGAATGCTGTGTCCCTGACAATCATTCCATCTCGATCAAAGGCAAGAAGTCTTGTGCAGTCTCCAACATCGAAAGTTTCTTTGCAATGTAGGTAACATTTATCAAACTCAAAAGGCAAAAAATCAGGTGCACCCAAGTAGTCCTCTTGCAGAGGATACGCAAACCATGCCAGATCTTGAACATTTTCAATGCCCGGTACATAGATGTGTATTACTTCAAATTCACCATCTGTATCCTTCATACATAGATACCTTTCTTTTAACATGTTTAAGAACTCAACTTCAAACTCACCAAACAAAAGTATGATTCTTTTCCCAGTAAGTTGAGAGAGTGAAACCTATCAAGGTGGAATTTAAAATCCATAAGCACGGAAAAGATGGATAAAAATGCACCATATATTGGAGTAAGAAGGTGCTGCAGTCACAGAAGGATATTGGAAATTTACATGTTACGGAGGTAATATGTTATGAATCAGAAAAAGAGATTTAGGTTCGAAACAATTCAAACAAAACTTTATAATATGCACCGAAACATTATAACTTACCTGGGATCCATTTTTCCCTTTAAAGAGCGTGTTTGGCTCCCAGAGCATCTCTAACTTCAGTTCCTTTATTTTTTCAGTCTCTAACTTAAGAGCTTTCTCACGGGTGAAAGGGTATCCGGGAACCTTAAAATTCAACAAGATGTCCCAACCACACGGTTCACAGAATTCTCCATGAGGACCAATAATTACGAGCCTAGAGACTTGGTCACCCTTATTCCACGGATACTGGTAAATAATTTTCAATTTCTTAAGGTTAGGGTCATTATATGGAAGCGCCAACCAAGGCATCCTCTTAAAGGCTTTCCAGAATGTATTTTCATTTCTGCATCCATAAGTATATCGCGTGTCACAAAGGTAAAGGAGCACAACCTCAAAATTTTCTTTTCTTTCCTTTAACTCTTTATACACCTCTTCAAGTTCAGTCAAGAATGTAGTCGAGTTATAACAATTCAAGCGTGTAGTCCAGGCGGAATCATAGAAAAACAGAGCCACCACCTTATCTTCAAGTGTATGAATAGGTACCTAGCAATACAAGTAGCCAGTAGGTAGTTTAAAGGAATATATAGATTCTTATCTAAATTCGATAGGATGGGCAAATGAAACATACAGCATGTTGATCGAGTAAATTAAGACATTAGCTGATAGATCAGTTCAGTGGTGTCATAATTACTACATAATAACACTATGAAGTGTATATCTCATACCTTCTCCTCTTTGTTTGTGATGAGATAATCACGTTGCGGGGAAGAGAGTAATTTTGACAAGGAGGGCTGCTTAGCGATTGCTCTGTATTCAGATTCTAGGAAGTATAATCTCTCACGACTGAAAGGATAACCTAGAGCTCCAATATATTCAAACCACCAATGTGCACTTTCCAACAAAACCATGCCTGTTGAATCTATGACAAAGGACTCGAAATTGGAGTCACTGTCTATAAAACCAAATGTTTTTTGCAGATATTTTCGGGATGTTATGTCATAAAAAGGAACGGCAGGCCAGGGCATGTATGAGAATACATCTTGAAAATCATTCTCAAGGTTTGTTTCAGTGTGAGGATGGACTGACTTTTCATCGTTGAAGCTAGTATCATTATCATCAACTGCAACAAAGACGACCTCAAAACCTTTGTCAGGCGGTAGATAATTGTATACATTCTTTATAAGTACGGTAATGTCCCGCCTCTGCCACGATGCAGAATTCTGACAAAGAGGCAGTACCAAAAAATAAACGACGACAACCTTCCCTGCCAACTGCTCAGCCTTCACCTACAAAATAATATACATGAGAGTCAAAGAGCTAAACCTAGGATTACCGCTGTTACAAAGGAGAATCTCATTCTGGCTTCCATACAACTTAAAAAGCCTACTTGTCACACTAACTTTTTCTCATTTAATTACTTTAATTTCCCACCATTACTATGTCTTTGTTTCACATTGTTTTCAATCACTCATATTTTTGTAATCATTTTGTTATAATAGGCAGAATTTGGTTGGTATTTTCCTTGGGGGGTTTTTTTCGCAGGATTTGACCAAGTGTAAGTGCATGAAATTTTTTTTGCTAGACATTGTGCGGTGTGCATGGAAAGAGGGATATAACTGACCTACCACAATCCCTACTGGTATTGCATCTATTTTCTTTAATATAGCTAATTATATTTTGTGAATTTGTTTTTGTATTTCATCGTACTTGTTTACCTGCTGCATACATACCTTTGAAACATATATATATATATATATATACTAGCTTGTAACTCGTGCGATGCAAGGAAGATTTTAAATATTTTTATTTTAATATTTAATATTTTTATCTTATTATTCATAATTTTAATTTTGCTTTTTAATTAGTAAGAAAATAAATTATAGAAGATAATAAAATATAATAATACGTATTTGAAATAACTTTTTAAATTTAATATGTTGTTGACGGGAATTGAACCTTGACATTCTTGGAATAGTTTATATAATATACTTCCTCTATCCCCTATTTTGACTTTTCAAAGTCAAACTGATCGAGTTTTGACCAATAATCAATAAATATTGATAAACGTATAAATTACAAAAAAAAAAGATCATAAGAAAATTTATGTGAAGTATTATTAAAATTGATTTTCAAATTTGTAAAAATATAAAACAATAAATTATAATTTACAATCAAATTTCGATGAATTTGACTTTGAAAAGTCAAAATGGGACACAATAAGTGGGACGGAGGGAGCAATATGGAGGGAGTAATATGAATGTTAAATAACAATATGGTGAAAATAGATAATATAAATTTTTAACTAAAATATGTTGTTGAGGGGAATCGAACATGAACTTCTAGGAGTAGTTTATAAGATGATATAAATGTTTAATAATAATATGTTGTTAACAGGATTCGAACCTTGAACCTATAGGAGTATTTTATATATTATAAAAAGAATATTCTTTTAGCATTACATCCAACGATTCTCATTAATCTGTCTCAAAATCCAACGGTTGCTATTGAATGTACCAAAAAAAGTGTACCAAAAAAGTGTACCAAACTACCAACCAAATATACCTTATTTCACTTATAATAGTATAGTATAGATAGATAGTATAGATATATTCTTTTCAATAAGGCAGTTTAGAGATCACGGTTACTTGAGGTCAAGTCCAGGTAGATGAGGTGTGAGATGAAGAGGAAGGCGATCAGCTTAAGGTTTAGGGTAGGTGGAGTAGCACAAGAACCTAATTGGAAATTTTGGAACTTGTAGATGTAGTAAACAAAAGAAAGGTGGATGTGGCATGTACCTAAGAGACTAAGTGAAAGGGTGAGACAAAAGAGGATATAGTTATAACTTATAAGTTTAAATTGTTATATTCAGGCATAGTCAGCACAAGCAATGGAGAAGGTATTGTATGCTGAATACAATTTGGAAGGATAAAGTAGTGGAGGTGAAAAGATGCAATGATATGATGATTAAACTAGTGGTGGAAGCGAAGGTTCTTAACGGTGTGAGAGCATATGCACCGCATATTGGTTTGACTGAAATGGAGAAGAAAAACTTTTGGGATTGTGTGGATGATTTAGCTTATACTCCCTCTGTCCCTCCCATTTCTTTACATTTCTTTTTCACTGCTCGACACGCATTTTAAGGCTCTTAAAAAGTATAGTTCCATAACTTATTTTTTAAAATTTCTTTTTTTGTATAAAAATAGAACAATTCTATTTTTATACAAAAAAAGAAAATTTAAAAAATAAGTTATAAAACTATCCGCAAATTGCACCTTAAAATCCGTGCCAGAATTACGTCCCCCAAGGTAAAGAACCAAGGGGGACAGAGGGAGTAGTATACAGAGTGATCAAGTATTATATATTTGGGGCGACTTCGACGTTCATATTGGTGAGAGAGTGATAAACGACATATGAAAGAGAGTGTAACTATTGGAGCTTGCAATAGCCCGTGAATTAGTAGTTCTTAACTCTTGTTTTCAAAAAGAGAAGACTACTCATTTGGGAGTGGAGGGACATAACACACAAAGAGATTATCTCCTTACGAGGAGGGGGAACAAGAAGTGCAAAAACTGTAAGGTGTTTTCAAGCAAGACGTGCTACGCAATTGATATATATATAGGATACTCCTATATATAGGCCAAGATTCAAGAGAGAACCCTCTTAAAAAGAGAACTGAGAGAACCACTTCAAAGTATTAATTTAAAAATCGAAAAAAATATTAATATTTTTATATCCCTATTGTGCTTCCAAAAAATCAATTACGAACAACAATTTGTTTGTAAATATAAAAAAAATTATGATAAATTTCTAGAATCTGTTTTTGAATCTCATAAATTTTATAAATCTGTTTTTGAATCTTAGTGAAACTTCTGGAAAATTGTATACAAGTCCTTTTCAATATTTTAATTAATTATTCAAATATTGATATTAAAAATTACATATTGACGATTAAAATGTGTCAGTATAATTATTTCGAGAAAATAAATTTAAAAAATATTTCGAATCTAGTTTTGAATCGCAAGTTCTCTGGTTCTCTTTTTAAGGAAGTTCTCCTGGAACCTTACTCATATATATATATATGTGTGTGTGTGTGTGTGTATATATGTATATATATATATATATATATATATATATATATATATTTCTGTGTGTGTGAGAAAAAGCTTAATGTAAGAGCTACTCCAAGAGATTAGCTATTTGTACTCCTAGGCTAAAATATATAAGGAATATGCGAAAAAAACTGCTCCAACAATCTTCTTGTGATTCTCCTCTACTCATCATTACTTATTTACTAGCTTTTAACCCGTAAGATACACGAAGTTTTTTGTCATGGCCTATCGTGAAAAATTGGAAGCCTCGAATTACTCAAAATTTTGTACCCAACAATAATACAAATCAAATATATAGAATTTACTGTTTCTGAAAAACAATCTCTCAATAACTTGTTGAAAAATAGACTTTAATTTAGTAATGGTTTAACAATTATGATCCAAATGGAACCACCGAGAATCTGCAAAGAAAATACAATTACGAATTTTTACATTAAGAACTCTATTCAATTTAGAAAATCTACTTAAATATGATGTATAAACCCATTTTTATTTGGTTTGAATCATTGAAATACACTTTTTAATACAAATATAAACTAATTAATAACATAAGTTTTAATACTTCATTTCCGTTCCTCATCGATCAACTTTCGCATGAAAGAAGTAAAAAAACAAGAGTTCAAGGCACATATATAGTAGATTTATTTGTAATAGATTTGAGAATTTTATTTTAGTCTCTTGACTATTTCTTTTAGAGCACCATCTCTTGTTCAATATGCTTGGAACCTATTTTGTTGTGTTATTTTCGGTAATTTTCATCTTGTCTCATGTACATTTTAATATACCATTTGTATCACATTGTTAAAGTCGAGGGTCTTTCATTAACGGCCTCTACAACCTCTTCATTCCTATGAATAAAGGTAAGGTCGGAGTATATCATACCCTCCGCAGACTCTACTCTAAGAGCGGGATATACAGGGTATGTTTGGTTAGTTAGTGGATATATTGAGTATGTTTGGTTAGTTGGGTTGTATGTGAGTTAAATCATGACATTGATGTTCACTGATTTATTATTGAACTATGTTAAATACGAAGATATAAGTAACAAAATATTTTTTTTATAATAAGTATATGGCTTGGCACTCCCAATTACAAGTACATACAGAAATGCAAACATACCTGGGTCCCATCATGTTTGATGAGGTAATTTCTGTCTTTTGTGAAGAGAAGCGTATGGAGATCAATAATATCTCCTTCCTTGACGCCCCTAAGCTCTTCTTGATTATCATTCACTATCCCCACCTTTCCCTTGTCGCTAAGATCTCTAAGTGGCAGCATCGCTATATCACAATCAGATCCTCCTGTTTGATCATCCAATTTGTCATATGTACTACTAGGGTTCTCTGTGAACTCAAGCACCGAAATTGATAAGTTTCAACATTAACAAGACCCAATTGTAAAAACAAAAATGTAGTCATCTAGTAACTTCTGATTTTTGCTCAAAAATATTCAAGGCAGAGATCTCATTCTTTTTTTCAAAAAAAAAAAAACACTTATGTTTGCAAATTGACGTCTCAGGTGATTGCTTATACATCACATAATAATATATGGTTATCACTTTCCAAACAAATCCAGAACTTCCACCTAAATAAAAGACGAGTAGTTATGTAGGACAGATTATGAAGATAACATAGATTTGGTTGAAATAAAATCTTTTTTAGCATTAGTCAATTCAGTAACTTAAAAAATAATTGAAATGCTGCATTGAAGATGTTGTACATATAAGACGAAGTAATTGATAATTGATAATGACAAAGTAATTAATTAGTTTATAATAAAAAAGAATTTAATGCAAATTTAGATTAATTCCGACTTTCCTGTCAGATTATATGTACAAAAAAATCTTTTTAACTTTTGCAACTATGTATTCTAATCGACCAAGAGAAAGTGAAGGGAACTAAGAATCACATATGATCTTTAAAAAACCGGCATTCGCTAATACATGCAGGTATGGTAAAAGAATGGACTTGTCTACTGTCCATTGGAACCACAGGAACGTATAGAAATTATGATCAGTTGGAGAATGAATACTGCAATATTGTACAGAAGAACTACAGATTTACAGGAATCGACATTTTTCCTTTGATTAACATAACAAGCTTACCACGGGTTCCGTATAAAGCTGTCGCTAATGGTGCACTTGTGGTTGAATGAACATTCGGAAAGTCAGAGCACCCATCTTCTATTATCTGCTTTCCAAAATTGACATTGGTAGCTTGACATGGATTTCTTCGACTACACAAGTTACTTCTTTGACCTGGTAAAAATTATAGAATGCCAGCACTGATTAACACGTTAAGTGAGATCCAAACTTTAACGCATGAGAAAAAGAACACAATTAAAGATTGGGTCACCCAAAAGCGTAATAGTAGTTTTTCATTTACAGATGAAATGTCACCTTAAAGATTATAAAGGAAGTTAGAAATAAAAGAAAGAGTGATGTATACAAGAGATATGACGTCTGAATATCATGATAAACATAATTATAATGTTTTAGACCATCTTCAACCAAACTGTATAAATGCACTTTTCCACCATGTTTGTGTAAAAATACACCCCAACCCAACTCTAAAAGTTACACCATTTGGTGTGACACCATAAATTACACCAAATTTGGTGCGACCCTAGAATTTGGTGTAACTTTTAGAGTTTTTGTAAATCCCAACATTACCCTTGTCCTCCTTAAACAAAACAATTATGTTCCTTACATGTCCTAATAACTTATTAAACACACTACACAACGTCCAGCTATTGTTGATTCAACACACAAGACAGGCTAACCACAGTTTCTAATTATGGAAATATAACCAACTCTTGTTTTAGATTTAGAAAGTAGCAATGTACAGAGATTGTATATATTAGATTAGCCATTACTACTTGTACTCTCTCTTTTCTTTACTCCTGCAACAGAAAACATATAGATACAACTAAATGTATATACATTTCTTCTTCTTCTTGATCATAGAAAATATACAGTTTTCTTCACTGAATATTGTGAATTGATCTTCGTTTTACAAAAACTAACATGGTATCAGAGCTTGCGGTTATGATTACGATCTTCGTCAACGATTGATTTCGGATTTTCTTCGTCTTGTTCATCGAAATCTGCAGAACTTTGCAGATTTACAAGGTGTTTTCTTCTTATCTGGACTCAGAATTCATCGATGTTATTGTGTTTCAATTTCACTGAAAAATATAGATCTTCTCGTTATTCTCAGATTACGATCTGTTGTTCTGAAAATTGTTACTGATTGAATAATCGCTGATTTACTTGTTTCCGGACTTTTCATTAATCTGTTTCAACTTGTCTGAAATATTGCTTGATTGCGTCAGAAATCTCAAAAATGACAACTCAAACAAACACTGATCCTTCGAGTGTGTATTATATTCATCCATCCGATGCGAATACAACGCAACTTGTTTCAGTCAAGTTTAATGGCAACAATTTCACTAACTGGAAAAGGTCGATGACGCTGATTTTATCGGCTAAGAACAAATTAGGTTTTGTTAACGGAACGCTTAATGCACCAGAAGCAACTTCACCAGACTATGATGCTTGGGAACGCTGTAATTCTCTTGTCATTTCTTGGATTTTGTTTAATCTTGATGAAACTATTGCGAAAAGTGAATTGTTTCTTAAGAGTGCTAGATCGATTTGGAAAGATCTGGAAGAACGATTTGGTTGTTCATCTATCACAGAGTTATATTCTTTGGAACAAGAATTGACAGAAATTTCTCAGGGTACTCAATATGTCTCTGAATTTTATACGAAGATTAAAACAGTCTGGGATAGTATTGATGATGTTAATCCTATTCCTAGTTGCACCTGTGAAAAATGCACTTGTGAGTTGGGGCAGAAGTTTCACAAGAAACAGCAGGAACAGAGGTTGTTGCAGTTCTTACTCAAATTGAATGATAAGTATAGTTCTGTTAGGGCTCATATGATGATGCAGCCATTACCATCTGTTTCCCAAGCCTATAGGCTAATTGCTCAAGAAGAGAATCATAAGGGTATTTCTCAGGCCTCTCTAAATTCTGAAAATGTGGCTTTCATTGCAGAAAAAAGGCCTTTTCAGAAGTCTTTTGTTTCTCAGAATTTTCAGAAACAGTCAGCTGGAACATATAATTTTAGGCCTCAGAACTCTGCACCAAGAAGGCCAACTAAACCTGGAGCTAATTACTTTTGCATACACTGTAAAGTGCAAGGTCATAGTGTTGATCGATATTTTCAGATTCATGGTTTTCCACCTGGATTTAAGGGGTTTAAGAATAGAAAATTCAACTCAACTGCTGCCACTGTTAGCTCTCATTCTCCAGGATTCTGCTATTGATAATTCACCAAATGAAAATCAAAATGCTTCTCAGACTTTACAAGATTCTAATACTACAACTCATCATGGTTCTCTTACTGGTGAACAATATGCTCAACTCCTGGATTTGCTTAATAAGCAATTTTCTCCAAATACTCACTCTAATGATCACTCAGGACATGCTGTTTTAGCAAGTAATATCTGTTTGATGACTTCTTCAAGATCTAATTGGTTAATAGACAGCGGAGCTACTGATCACATATGTCCAAATCTGGCATATTTTGTGGATTATACATCTATTTCTGATTGTCATATAACAATTCCAGATGGATGTAGAATTCCAGATTTACATAAAGGGACAGTCATTCTTAATGATAGAACTATATTGAAAGATGTTCTTCATGTGCCTGACTTTCATTTCTATCTTATATTAGTTTATAAACTGTGCAAAGATCTGAGTTGTAGAATGATTTTTTCTGATACACAATGCATTCTACAGGTCCATTCTCGGAAAGAACCTCTGATGCTTCATGGTAAGCTGAGTGATGGACTCTACAGTATTGCCAACAACTCAAATTCTGATTTTTCGAAGAAGTCTCAATCTGTCTGCAATACTTCCTTATCTCAGAACTCACATGAAGCTAGGCTATGGCACATGAGACTTGGTCATATACCATTCCCTCAACTGAAGCTTATAAAGCCTGAGTGTAGTATTTCTGATGTTTTGAGTTATGTAATATATGTCAAATATGTCCAGCAGCTAGACAATGTAAAAAGTCCTTTCCTCATAGTTCTATCAAAACTTCAAACATTCTTGAATTGTTACACATTGATATATGGGGTCCATTTAGGACCAAAACATATACAAATTGAACTATTAACTATCGTTGATGATTTTAGCCGTTTTACATTGGTTCATCTATTTCAACATAAGTTTGAGGTTCCATTTATACTTGAATCTTTAGTTGCCTATGATGAGACACAGTTTAAAGCTAAGGTTCTCAGTGTTCGATCAAACGATCAAACAATGCTTTGGAGCTTACAGCCTGTTCTTTAAAACAATTCTATTTGAAACGGGGCATTATTAATCAAACTAGCTGTGTTCATACCCCACAACAGAATGGGGTAGTTGAACATAAACATCGCCATCTATTGGAAACAGCTCGAGCTTTGTTCCTGCAATCTAAACTTCCAGATCAGTATTCGGGGAATGCATTTTGTGTACTGTTTATCTTATCAATCGTACGCCACTGCAACCTATTAATAATACTTCTCCTTACTTTCAACTTTATAAAACTGATCCTTCTCTTGATCTGAGAACTTTTGGTTGTTTATGCTATTTTTCTACATCCAAAATTCAACGTTCTAAGTTTCAGCCTCGTGCTGAACCAGGTGTCTTTCTTGGTTACCCCTCTACTCAAACAGGTTATAAAATTTTAAATCATCGAACTAAACAAGTTTCTGTCTCTCGTGATGTTACATTTCACGAATTACATTTTCCGTTTCATCTTCTTTCTACTACATCAGACTCTAACTCATATTCTAATTCTATTTTCTTACCATCTGCTACAAATAATAATAATTCTGCTCATTTTGATGATATTCCTATAACTCCTCATATCAACTCAACCTTTAATTCTCCTATTTCACATTCTACATCTACTTCTAACCCCATTAATTCTCCGAATTCCTCTGATTATCAATCAAATTCTACTTCTCAGAGTTCAAATTCTAATTCTTTTGAACCTATAGTACAACAGCCTTTTCCTTCAGTTCGTGTTTCTACTAGACAACACACCACACCTTATTTACAAGATTATCATTTCCATATTGCTACCACTTCTACACCATCACATCATTGCAATTTTGTTTCATCAGAGAATTTTGCACCTGCACACAAACATAAAGCACACATTTCTCATATCTGTAACATAACTGAACCTACGTCTTATGCTGAGGAATCCAAAGACCCTACCTGGGTCGAAGCTATGACCAAAGAGCTACAGGCTTTAGACAATAATCACACCTGGGATTTAGCCCCACTTCCACCTGGTAAAAAGCCAATTGATTGTCGATGGGTATGCAAGGTTAAGCTTAAATCTGATGGGTCTTTAGAACGTTGTAAAGCTCGTCTTGTGGCTAAAAAGGCTTTACTCAAAAACTTGGTATCGATTACGAGGAAACATTTTCTCCTGTCATAAAAATGATTACTGTTCGTTGTCTCATTGCCCTGGCTGCCAGTAAACGTTGGGATCTTTTTCAACTCGACGTTAACAACGCTTTTTTACACGGTGACCTTAAAGAACAGGTTTACATGAAAACCCCTCCTGGTTTAAAAGTTAGTCCAAATCTAGTTTGCACGCTGATCAAATCTTTATACGGTCTTAAACAAGCCTCACGAGAATGGTTCTCTAAGCTTGTTTATGAACTTACTAATCAGGGTTTTGTGCAATCAAAGAACGATTACAGTCTCTTTATCAAAAAATCTGGTTCTTTGGTCACAATCATGGCAGTATATGTTGATGATATAATCGTTACAGGTAATGATCTCGCTTCCATTAACAGTATTAAGGCTCATCTTCATCACGTTTTTAACATCAAAGACCTGGGTCTTTTACACTATTTTCTGGGCATTGAGGTTGGATAGTATGCTAATGGTGTAACTCTTAGTCAAAATAAGTTCACTAAAGAATTATTACAAGAGTGTCCGTTTGATTTGCCTCGTAAAGCATCTACTCCTTTGCCTCTACATCTTAAGTTGACTCCTGATTCTGAAACTTTAATGACCAATACAGAAACATATCGTTCTTTGGTTGGCAAACTCAATTATCTCACAAACACTCGTCCTGATTTGAGCTATGCAGTCCAAGTCTTAAGTCAGTTTATGCAAACACCACGTTCTTCTCATCTTGATGCCTTATTACATACTCTTAAGTATGTTTCAACTTCTCCAAATCAAGGTATATTACTTCAAGCTTCTAATTCTTTTACCCTTCAACCTTATCAGATAGTGATTGGGCTGCCTGTCCAATGTCTCGAAGGTCTGTCACTGGTTACATACTATTGTTTGGAGACTCTCCTATTACCTGGAAATCAAAAAAACAGGCTACTATATCTCGTTCTTCCTCAGAATCTGAGTATCGTGCCATGACTTCGGCTGCTGCAGAGATTACTTGGACGGTCCATTTATTAGAAGAACTTGGTGTAAATGATCTCAAACCAGTCACATTACATTGTGACAACTAGTCTGCCATTCATATTGCGAAGAACCCTATTTTTCACGAGCGTACCAAGCATATTGACATCGATTTCCATTTTACATGTGATAAGGTTCTTGAAGGTCTTCTACAGCTCACTTATTTACCTACACAAAACCAACTGGCTGATGCTTTTATGAAGATTCTTTCCTTCCTCAGTTTTAGAATCTGATCTCCAAGTTGGGCATGTATTCTACACCCTCCAACTTGAGGGGGGATATTAAACATACTACACAACGTCCAACTATTGTTGATTCAACACACAAGACTGAGCAGGCTAACCACAGTTTCTAATTATGGAAATATAACCAACTCTTGTTTTAGATTTAGAAAGTAGCAATGTACCGAGATTGTATATATTAGATTAGCCATTACTACTTGTACTCTCTCTTTTCTTTACTCCTGTAACAGAAAACATATAGATACAACTAAATGTATATACATTTCTTCTTCTTCTTGATCAAAGAAAATATACAGTTTTCTTCACTGAATATTGTGAATTGATCTTCGTTTTACAAAAACTAACGTAACTTTAAAGTGATCTTTGTAGTACAAAATGATTCCTTTCTGTGTAAAATTTAGAGTTAACGGTTTGGGGATGATTTTGGATATAGTGTAATGGCATAAAGTCACACTAAAATGGTGTAATGGGTTGGACAATTTTAAAATGGTGTAATGGCATTTTTATGCAGTAAAATTTCAGTTTTAATCTAGAGAACAAGGAGTCCTGAGCTTCAAAAGGATTAGTAGGAATTAGATCTTAAAAGGTAGGGTCTTGAAAGCATGCAAGAATATCCAAAAAATACCAGAAATGGAGCCTTAGTCCCGGTTCCAGAATCCTATATGATTTTGGGAAATTCTTTCTACCCTCGCAGAAAACTAGAACTATAGTCAGTAGGAATATATTATTGATGGAAAAGTATACTATCGTTAAGAACACAAACTTAAAATGTTATCATTTAACTTCAAAAACTCGCTTAAGCATCTATTTCCGCTGTTTGATAGTTTAACTAAAAACAGTGCTTTAGAAATATTTAAATATTCTTAGATTGCAAGTTTGCAATCCATTAAACTTTAATATACCATGTCCCTATCAATCACTCTATTTTCTACATTTACAATCTTACCCAAATTCAAAATCAATAATATAAAAAGGTCCAAGAATCAGACCAGATCAAAGTATATCACTTGACAGCTGCAATGAAGATGGAAGAACCCCCAAATCATTGTGACTATTGTCTTGAATAAAGATTGATTCTTTCAAATACTTTTACATAGTTTCCGATAACATAGGGGATCAGGGACCTAAAATTTAATAAACATAACAAAAATACATTGATAAACTACATTGTGTTTCAGAACAATTGGATTAAAATCCCGATATGATACCCGAAAGAAGAAAAATCAAATCTTTAACTCAAGTGCTACACCAAGAAGAGAGCTAAAACCCCTTGTAATTTTATAGGGTAAGTTTCTCAAAATAATACTTATTTAAACAAACCCCCAACACAGAACACCATCAATCATACACTTGCATGCATAAAAGTTAATCATTTACTTAAATTGTAATAAAACATGATTCTTGACAATTAAACATGAACAGAAATTCAACACTTTAGCATAGCTCTCAGAAAATAAAAAAAAATCACTGTCTAAAAATGAGTGAAATACCTAAGAAACAGTTGAGATGGGAGTCCTGCTTGTACAAGAATTGTAAGTAACTGGCGTAGCCCCCCCTAATCAACTTTCCCAAACTCTTGTTCTGCAACATCTGTACATCTGAAGCAAGTACTTGCCTGCAATTCTGCACAGCTTCGGGATTTGCTACGTATATGCCTTTTCTTTCTTTCTTTTTCTTAAAAAAAAAAAAAAATTGTATATGCCTATTTAGCTTGCACATGGGCACGGTTTGGTTGGTTTTGTCAAACTCCGATCCAAACCTAATTAGTTCGATTTTATAAAAAATTAATCCATTAATTGAAAAAAAATTATGTAATTCAATCCCGACCCAACTTAATTAGTTTCGGTTTGGTTTGGATTGAGTAAGGTTAAATTTGCTAATCGGAAAAACTTTGCATAAAATCCCGCATATTACAGAAAATCCCGCACTTCGAATAAAATGTTGTAGAAAAATGTTGCATAAGCCAAAAAATGTTGCAGAACGTTGTAGAAAGTGTTGCAGAAGTCAGAAAGTGGAATGTTGCGAAAAGTATTGCAGAAAATTTATAGAGTGCAGAAATTTGTAAAAAAATATGTAAAAAATATAGAATAAGAGTAAAATATGCAAAAAATTCTGCATTTTATGTAACGGGTTGGGTATTAGTTCGTGTTTTTAAAAAATTAACCCGTTTCACCCATGATTTTGGATGGTTCGGTTAAAAAGAGGGTCGGTTTGGGTCGATTTAATCGATTTTCGGATCTGGATAAAGGACCAGTAGATAATGTGCTCGTTTAGCAAATCTGTTGATTAACTTATAAGTTACTTATTTCGGAAAATTTTGTGCATTTACATACTTTTTTGGAAAAAAATGTGTATGAAAAATTAAATATTTGTAATTTTGCAAAAATAAGTTACTTATTTCAGAAAAAAGTACATATATCCTAACTTTTTTTCAGAATAAGTAACTTATTTGTGAAAAATAAAATTTGCCAAACGGGCCCAATGATACATATCAAAAAGTGAAAAGAATAAATCTTGGGTTACACTCTTGTACACCACTAAAACACTACCTAGATTACAGGATTAGTATATTATTCTATAATTAAAATTTTTATTTTTATTTTTATTTTCTTAAAATGGGACCCGCCAGGAGCACTCTTTTAATACTAATAGTGTTTTACTAGTGTATAAGTAGGGTGTACACGGGTTGATAAAACCGACCAACCCGATCCAAACCGACATTATTTCATCCGATTCAAACAGATTTTTTTTAAACCTATATATAATTGGATTGAAAAAATATTAACCCGATTTATATGGGTTGGGTACGGGTTTTAATTTTTTTTACCCGAGCCAACCCAACCCGATTAAAAAATAAAATAATTTAATAAAATATTTTTTATATCCATGATCCATTATTACATTGGTTCATTTATATTGAACCAGAAGTGTTCAAAAATATTATGAGGTTATCAAGATTGAAAGCATAGTGGCTACTGCAGTTTTTTATGCAATTTTTTTAATATTTATTCATAACCCGTCTAAACCGATTGGATTGGATTGGATTATGAATTTAATTTTAATGGATTGATTTGAAAATTTTTCAAACCGATTAAATTGAGTTGGGTCATAAAATTCTTCCAACCTGCCCAATCCGAACAGTGTACACTCCTGTGTATAAGGGTGTAACCCAAGATTTACTTAAAAGTTAAAGAATTAAGATTCATTTTGATGAATTTTTTTTCAGAAATATTGCAATCTCAAATGCACTTGCAAATTGAAATGCAACTCTTGCATTTACCATAATTATATATGTAATTTTTATAAAAAAAATTGAAAATATAATTATTTTTTATAATTTTTCAAAAATTAATTATTAAAAATATGTAACTATTATTTAAAGATTTTATAATTTTATTATAAAAGTAAGGTTCCCTGACGTAATCACCTAAATTACATGTTTTTTGTATTTCATTTTAAAAACACGGTATCCAAGTATTTTAAATAATTTTACATTTTTATCTAACTATATTATTAAACACAAAATATTAAAAATTCAGTTGGTCAATCGGTTGATACTTCTTTCCTTAATTATTTATTCTTTTATTTTATGTTTTTAAATTAAAATTTCTCATTTTTTTAAAAATATTACGAGCAATTTAAATAAATAACCAATTAATTTTTATAGTTAAAAAATATATATTTTTAATCTTTTCTACCTGAAATTCCTTTTTTTTTTTAAAATATCATGAACAACAAATACGTCTATACATTTAGTTACTGTCAAATCATTTGATATTACATTTAAAACTTACAAAATTCATGTTTAAATTTTTTTAATTAAAATTAGATAAATCATATAGTATTGAATAAAGCGCATTTTGTGTACTCGTAATTTACTCAAGACATCACTTACAATATTCTAGTTCAAAATCGAGCACTTAAAATGTCAATGTTTGTATTTTATTATATACTTTGTTGCATTCCGTTAACTTGGATTAGCTTCGTTAGTAATTTAAACAATAAAGTGCGCTTTGTGTATTTTCACTTTGTCTAAAATGTATTTTGTGTACTTGCACTTTATTTTAAATTTTGAATTAAAATATTGCAAGTGATGTATTTAGTAAAGTGCGAGTACACAAAATGCACTTTACTACCTAAATTACTAACGGAGTTAATCCAAATTAACGGAATGCAACAAAGGGTAATGCAATACAATCATGGGTAAAGAGAATCTACCTGACATGGTAGAAAAATTTTCTACCTATCCAGCTTCAAATTCATATTTTCAATAATTTTTATGAAAATCCAACCGTATAGATTAAAAGATTATGCAAAAATTAGCGGGTACACAAAATTACATAGAAATTGATTTTATATATGATGCAATTTTTAATCAAAAAATGATATAAAATCTGAGCCGTTACATTGATAACGTGTATTTTATACACATTTTATCTTGGGTAAAGAGTTTCTACCTGACACGGTAGAAAAATTCTCTACCTGTGCGGCTTCAAATTCATATTTTTAGTATTTTTTTACGAAAATCCAACCGTACAGATTAAAAGATTACGCAAAAATTAGTGGGTACACAAAATTACATAGAAATTGATTTTATATATGATGCAATTTTTAATCAAAAAATGATATAAAATCTTAACCGTTGTATTCATAGTATAAACCATATATACAATATCGTGTTAAATTAAATGTATTCTTAAAGGATAAAATTTATAAAATTTTGCACACCTACTTATTTTTGCATAAAATTTTCATATGTACGATTAGAATTACAAAAAAAATGATAAATACGTGATTTTAAGCCGCACAGGTAGATAATTTTTCTACCGTGTCAGGTAGAAACTCTTTACCCTTTTATCTTTCATTCTCTTGCATTTTTGTTAGTTCCGAATGTTGTTTTATCGATATTAATTACGTTTTTCATTTTTCAGTGCCTCGTGCTTAATTGTTAAAAAGATGGTTATTGTGGGCTTGGAAAGCAAAGATTATTAAATAGGGAAGTTAGAAGATGCAAGCTCGCGATGCCGGGAGGTGTTTAATGTATTATCTTGAAGATTTTGACTTGCACGGCCATTCCGCAGGCCGTTCGCTAGGCCGTTCGAAGAGTTTAAAAGGAATAGTCTCTTGTACGGGCTGCTGTGTGGCCGTTCAACACTTGCTAGAAATTTTTAGAAGCGATTGTCCCTCTTGTCCTCTTGTCTAGTTGATGTATTAATATAGTAGTTGTGAACCAAGCAACATATCTTGTCTTCATCTCATCTTTATCACTTCAAGAGCATTAAATTATGGTTAGGAGGAGTACAGAGTATAATTTATTACTTGTAATCTAGCATTGATTATGAGTAACTAACTCTATATATTTGGCTCAAGGAAGGAACTCTTGTACTAAATCCATTTCAATTTAAGTAAGATCTACTTCACACTATCTCAAGGAAGGAGCTCTGTTTGATTAGTAAGAACATTCAATTCATCATTCCCTAATTGTTTGGTGAATAGTCTTCAACGATTATTCGGTATTTGATTCCTTCTTTAGTACATGAACTCCCTCGTCAAATTCATAAATATTTGACTATTCGATTGATAATTGATGATCTATTATTCAAAAATTCTTCGTGAATTCTTCTTCTTTTATCCAAAGAAAGATTCAAGCATCTGATGTTGAAATCGTATAAAGGAAACCAAATTGGTATTGATATTCCGAATTCATTTCTATTTAAAAAATTGGTAAAGTATATGTGTGGAGGCCCCTTTGGGCAGACCATCTCTCTAATGAGAATTAATTAATGAAAGGATACCGATTGTCCCGTTATCCAGAACATTTTGTTCAAGATTATGTTTTCCTTGTTTGACCCAAACTTATCTACTTTTCTTTCAACTCGTTATTCGAGCGACCCAAAGCTTTTTCAATAGTTATGATGTCGAGATCCTACACTAGCAACTTGAAACTGACTAGTTGTATCCGTCAGGTGAGAAGACTAGTAAATTATTCTGACTAGTCAAATGTTTTGAATCTAGTTGATTATCCTAGCTAGTTGTTGTGCCCTAATCAAACAGAGCTAACCAATTTCATTAGCTAGCCACTAATGTTTCTTGAGAGGGAGTACTAGCCATTATTCCACTAGTTCAAATTCCAATTTAACTTATTCAATGAATACCACGCAATTTATCTGTGGAAGAGTATGTTGATAAAATTCTAAAGGAAACTTTGATTGAGGCCTAATGAGGTCGCCCACTCAGTGAGATTGCTTATAAAGATCTTTTATGAACCTTCTGTCTCTCGAAATATTCCTTGTACCATGCAAGTACGTTCCCTAGTATTTGGAAGGAAAAATATAGTGTTGAAATCCAGAACAAGACGGAAAAACGGAGGAGTACGACCTATTACTAATCGAAGTTATGAAAATGGTCGAGGTTTGTTCCGTACGTTGAGAATTTCGAATGGAGAGATATCAAAAGTGAATAAATGTGTATGTTGGTTCAGGAGACAATGATATATGTAGGGAGTAAAATTTTGATTGCCCAGAGGAGGACAGTGGTCCTTTAAGGACAGAAGCGAACTACGAAGTTTCTTACGATAACAAGAGAAAAAAGAATTATTAAAAAAAGGGGGGGAATGTGAGGCTTACCTAGTTTATATGGTTGATACAAAGAGAGAAGCACCTAGCCTGTGTGAAATGCCAGTGGTTAGAGAATTTGAGGATGTATTTCCAGAGAATCTACTCGGATTGTCACCGGACCGAGAAATAGAATTTGCTATCGATTAGCCCCGGTAGAGATGAAAGAGTTAGTGACTCAGTTACACGAGTTGTTGGATAACGGTATGATAAGAACCAGTGTGTCACCGTGGGGAGCCCCGGTTTTGTTTGTGAGAAAGAAAGTTGGTATTTTGATATTGTGGATTGACTACCGAGAATTGAATAAGCTTACTATTGAGAATAAGTATCCATTACCTAGGATAGATGATTTGTTTGACCAGCTGAAAGATGATGTGTATTTGTTTTCAAGATCGACGTAAGAACTGGATATAACCAGTTACTGAGTAAACCCGAGGATATACCTAAGACTGCGTTTCGCACTAAGTATGGACACAATGAGTTTTTAATGATGTCATTTGGATTGACTAATGCACCCGCTGCTTTTATAAATTTAATGAATCAAGTATTCAAGCAGTATTTAGATAAAATTTGTTATTGTATTTATTGATGACATCTTGGTCTATTCAAAACCGGAAGAAGAGCATGTTGAGCATTTAAGGATTATTTTGGAAACATTACGAAAGGAAAGGTTGTATGCCCAATTCTCAAAGTGTGAATTCTGGCTTAAAGAAGTCCAGTTTCTAGGACATGTGGTTAGTAGCCAGGGAGTTGTAGTGGATTCCGCTAAGATAAAAGTTGTCTCAAATTGGGAGAGACCGAGTACACCGACAAAGGTGAGGGGTTTGATAGGTTTGGTAAGCTAGTATGTTAGGAATAATTCATGAGTTGTGATGTTAAGAATAGAATTTTACTTATACTTCTTGTATATCCTAATCTTATAAAGGATTTAGCACTTTGTATAGGATATATGTGTTAAATAGTAATCTGTAGAGTTAAGTCAGGAACAGTGCATCGAAGACTACATGTCAGGAACTGAGATCAAATCCTGATACGCAAAGTCAAATACTGATGGATGTCTAATCCTGATGCAAGATGGAATCCTGATATCAGTCGTGTTACTGATGATGTCATTATGGATGCTACAGAAACTGGCAAGTGCTATAAAACAGGATCTTTGTTTGAAGAACAAGCAAGAAGATATCATGAAGGAAAGAATTTTCTTTTGATGGAAACTATCAACTGGACGGCAGAACATTGTCATGTAAAGATTATCTTTCTGTTATTAGTTGATAGGTAGCATTATAAATACTCTGTTTATATCATTGTAAAAAGTGTCGAGTCGTGCAATTGTGTGCGTAGCTCTGTATAAGGTTTGTATTCGAAAGTTCGAAACAAACAGAGAGAGAGATTTGTTTTATCAGCAGCTGCTAAAGGTATTGTACACCTTTGTTAGAGTTTGTATTTGATTTATTTTAATACAAACAGAGTTTGATTCATTCGTTTGTTCTTATTCATCTAATCAAGCAAAAATCGGACACGATTATATAACTTGTATTCAACCCCCCTTCTACAAGTTATTCGAGTTAACAATTGGTATCAGAGCAGGTTGATTTTGAATAATCATAAAGATCTGCAATCATGTCTGGTTACAAGGATGGGAATACTAAGATTCCTATGCTCAAGAGAAACGAATATACTCTATGGGAAGTAAAGATGTTGCATCATCTGGAAGCAACAGATCCTGATTATCTTGACAGAATCAGAGATGGACCTTTTGTTCCAACAAAGGTTGTTGGACAAGCAACTGTCGATGGTGAAGTTGTTCCAGAACATACAGCAGAGAAGCCTAAATCTGAATGGTTAGATAAGGACAATGAGAATGTTCTTAAAGATGCTAAAGTGAGAAACATATTATTCAACAGTCTTGATTCTGTTCTCACTAACTATGTTCTCTCTTGTAAAACTGCTAAGGATATATGGGACAATCTTAAGGTTCACTGTGAAGGAACTAAGCCTGTCAGGAAGAACATGAGGACACTACTTATACAACAGTATGAGTACTTTGAATCCAATTCTGGTGAGTCACTTACTCACACCTTTGATAAGTTTACAAAACTCATCAATGAGATGGCCATGCATGGTAAATATTATGACTTGGAGGATATGAATACTAAGTTCATGAAAGCCTTGCCTGAGTTCTACAATGAGAAGATATCTGCAATTGAGGAAGCTAATGATCTGGATGAGATATTATTAGAGGCAGTATATGGAAAACTGAGGGCTTATGAACGTGAAAAGCAGTAGAAGAAGAGCAGGAGTGAAGGAAATATGAAGACTGTTGCGCTCACTGCTTAATCTGAATTAAAGAAGCTTCCAGGGGAACAACATGATGAGCCTGCTGTAAAGAACGCAAGGAAGAACCAAGATTTTTGGGTAGAATTAAAACTTTTTATTATGTATTGATGTAAGAGTGAATAGTGGTTACAACTACAATGTAATACTGGCTTTAATGAATGAATAATGGAAGGATATATATTCCAAGGTTATATGTCCTGAGGGATGCTATTGGGTGATAACATAGATTAGAATAATCTATCTCCTAGAAAGTTAAGATAAGATTCCCTAGAGAGAAATAGATACCCTCATGTCATCCAGATCGATATCGGTTACAAGTACGAAGGTTCCATGAAAGAGTTAAGGAACGCTCGAGGAAGCACAAAGATATTTCTAAGTACCAGGACTAAAAAGAGAATAAGTGATGAATAGTGTTTTTGATGGAAAGGAGAATATTATGAGACGACACTATATAGAAGTACCCGGAATGAATTTCTGAGTTCGTATTAGTGATCCGAGGGGAAAATAAGAGTATGTAAAGACTGTCGGATTCTGAAAAACAGCACTTTCATTTTCTCCGAGATTTTCCCTAGACACTGATAGATTAAGGATTTAATATTTAATATTTAAGGAAGTTAAATTCGAGAAGTATTAAGAAAGATGGAGAATGGTATAATAATTATTAAGAAGGTTTTCGGTAAAACCCTAATTAGAAACGAATGAGCTATTCCCTCGAACGATCAATGAATTGAGCAGTAAACGGACAAAGAAACAAGCAGAGGGAGCAAGAGTCATGCATAAGCTACTAAGAAAATATCTAGTAACCATTTAGTTACAAGAGTAACTAGACAATTGGAGCAGAAACCAAGTACTTAGAAATCCAACCAATACTTAGCATGAAAACCACTTAAACATCAACACATGGCTTGCAAAATGCATCACTCCATGCATCATCACTTTAATAAAGTGAACATAAGATGAGATATTATTCAAGGCATCACTTTATGCATTATTGTTCAAAAAAATCAACCAAGCAAACTCATCCTCTCCACAAAACCTTCCATTCGGCTTTCTTGATAATTCAAGAATCAAAATCCATCTTCCCACCATTGTTTGATCTCCAAACTTTTATCATAGATCCTATATTTCATAAAAATGATACCCTAAAAATCTTAGCCTCAAACACCACTTTTTCCATTTTCAATAAAATCATCAAAGTCTAGGGTGAATAGTAACTTCAAGAACAAATCTTGGTTTTTCTTGATTTCTTGGATGATCCAAGCTTGGGTAAGGATAGGCATGGACTATACAAGGCTTAGCAAGGGCTTTAACACTCTCCAAGGAAGGTATAAACCTCATGAACCCTAGATCTTACTTTGGGTATATGCTTGTTCTTGATGGATTTAAACTTAGTTATGTTATTAGTAAGTTATAAGCATGATTATAAGCATGATTAAGATTGGGTTTTGATAAATGTTAAAAATAGCTTAGATGAACGGAAAGGCATTGCTTGGCCTCAGTTCATGGTTATAAATCATGTATATGTTGTTTGGAGTAGATATCATGATTATTGGGAGTTTTGGAATTTGGTAAATATCCGATTTATAGCCGTCGTAATGCCGAAATTTCGTTAACCTTAAGAACACGAGTTTGACAGTAGGTATAAATCACTGATTAGCTTCGATTTCTTCCATGATAAGCTAGATTATGTTATAAGCTTCGTTTTGATATAAAGATCGTAGGAAATGGACTTACGGTTTAGGAGTTATGATTAAATTCGTAAAAGAGGTTCGAAACCGTAATCGAAAGTTCGTACCTGAAATTGGAATCCCTTAACATGACTAAGTCAGTGACGAATCATGGTAATTAAATATTAGAGGTCATAAGGAAGGCGTGAGAGAAAACCACAAGTAAAATGGATCGTTTTCCGATTTTATAAAAATGTTCGAATCAAGGTTAAGTGCGAAGAAACCACTTTTCGGAGGTAACACTATTCACTAAAAGCCCCTGCCCTGTTTTGGCAAAAATCCGGAAAATTAATCTTCTGATCTTAGTCCAATTTTGAGTTAGCTACCTTCTAGACATTCTCTAGATCATGTACGCGAAAACGGTGTATTATTTGAGTTAGCGGTTACCGAGTTATGAACGTTTTGGTGAAAGAGGTGTGAATAGTAAAGATCCGTAGTCAACCGAACTTCAAAAATACATTTCACCTATCTAGACCCGTGGCTTCGAATTGGAAATTTTATGATAAATATTACAAATACCAAAGATGATTTTATAAGTATTTTCGTAATTAAATACGTTTCCAGTGATTTATTAAAATTGTTGAAGTACGAGTCTCGAAATAGTGATCCTCAGAAAAGTCAACCCTAGGGGTCTACTTTGGCCACCCTTTTTGGCTAAGTTAAAAAGGGAATCTCGAGTCGACTAAAACATGAAACTTGTTAAGAATTATCAAGACCACATATTGGTGCAAAGAACGAGGTTATAATTGATTAAGTAAAATATACGAAAGATCCGACATTAAGGATGGGTCGAGGTGTGTTTTGCACTAAACTTACATGACCTAAGTTAAGTTATACTTAACCTTCGAAATGTTAAGTGATTGACCTTGGTTATTGTGACTATTTATAGATCACTGGATTGACACGAGGCACACTACCCCTACAAGATTACGAGGCAAGTTTCCAATACTTGGAACTGTTGTTGTGATAATATATATAATGATTGTTGTATACATATGCCATAGCATGCATGCCTACTTTCAAGTCTATTGATATGCTTGTTCCCTGAATTGATATTGGCTTATAGACTAGATATGAATTATCAGTTATATGCAGGATTGTTTTGCTAAGACCCTTAGTGAAGGGCGTATGATATTCATTCTTTCAATATAGACCGGGAGTCGGTATTTTGGGATATAGAGTTAGTCGTGGAAACCCGGAGGGATTCCAGTGACAGTTTATATGAGGAATGTTATTTATGAACATTATTTATATATTCATAAAGTATTGAATACTTGGAAATTATTCGAGGAATGCTATTTGGATATTATCTCAATCGAGAGGTACTATATGAATATTATTTTGAATATTCATTCGCATATATTTATTTGCTGAATATTATTTTAATATTCATTCGAGCTTTAATTACTTTAATATTCTTGGAAATTTATTTAATGAATATTATCGTGAATATTCATTTAAGATTTTATGTACTTGATGAATATTATTTTAAGATATTCATTCGAAGTTCTATTTACTTAAGGAATATTGCTTCGAATATTCCTTTAAAGTTTGATTGCTAAAAGAATATTATTTGGATATTTATTTAGAATATTATTTATTAAATGAATATTATTTTCAAATATTCAATTAAGGTTTGATTTATTTAATGAATATTATTTTAAACATTTACTTGAGCTTATTTAATTAATGAATATTATTTTGAATATTCAATTAAAGAAGAGAGTTATTTAGTAAATAATTCTATATATTCATTCGAGGATTACTTAAGAGCAATATTATGATCTATTCGTGTTCCTTAATTATTAATGATTTAATAAATATTCTTGGAATATTGATTTAAATTCTTTTAAGTTCTTTTATGATGATTCATATTATTCAAAGATTATCTATCACCTTCAGATAAGGTGTAAAATATTTCGGAGTATTTTATGACTATTCTTATCAAGGGGAGGTTCCCAAACTTTATTTTCATTTAAATCTATCTTAAAGAAGATTTAAATACTCGCTCAACTTCCAAACATATATAAGGGGACCTCACTTGAGATATGTTATTTATTGGACTGCCCGGTCCTATACTTGCTAAACTATCTTGTTACTCACATCTTGATTCTTTCAAACATCGATATGAATCTTTTTGGTTACCTCCTCAATGCTCGAGGGGTAAGAATTGATGGAACAAGTTTATATCCATTAACAAGCACCAGCTTGGGAAATATTGGTGATTTTTCCTTTCCAAATAAATACGACTACTTTGTGGAGTCCTATCAACAAGTAACATACTTGGGGAAAGGGGGAGGAACTTTACGTTTTAAAGTTATGGATGTGAAATGAACTAGGAGATGCGTAAGTGACCCAGTGGCGCCTGTCCAGCAAATGGCCCAACCGTTGGCCGGGGGGGTTCCAGAGGGCGGTAGACAAGTAAATCCGTCGGTGCTTCCTTCTACATGTAGTAAACAAGAGGTGGGGAGCATAACATGCGACTGATCATCGTGTAAATGCTATGTCTCCTGGCTCGTCAAACTCCAGTATTAGTTCATCTCTCAATGTTGGAAATTTCCTGCAACCTTATCATTATTGGCAGGTTTGAAAAGTGTTTGAATTGGAATTGCAATACTCTTCCTGCAAGTTCCTCTATTATGAAAAGTTGATAATATCTTGCTCATCTTTGACATAGCAGATATTTATTCAAAACAAATATATTTTGAGTTACCTTGTAACTCCATCTCATACCTTATGTTGGTACTACATCGTTAATGCATGGCATATGGTTTCAAAGATATTTTGGACTGTTATATATTATCACTGTTCAATTATATTTTTGGTGGG
This sequence comes from Kitagawia praeruptora, assembly GCA_037693485.1. Classification (NCBI taxonomy): domain Eukaryota; kingdom Viridiplantae; phylum Streptophyta; class Magnoliopsida; order Apiales; family Apiaceae; genus Kitagawia; species Kitagawia praeruptora. Next base: position 12,636,539 of record CM075353.1, read on the forward strand.
CTATTGCTCACCCTTGCTTTATTTATTTATATCACAACAACAGCTAGATCAGATGGCCGCGCAAGGCATACTCAGCATAGGCAGGTGTCAGCCGTCAGAGGATTAATCGCTGAGGACATAGCTACCATTGCTAAGGATGCAGCCTCGGGTAGGCTAGTTGTTAGCATTTGTGCATCAAATGTATTTATATATATGGCATATACCAATGGATGGCAAAGAGCATGTAATTGTAAAATTGTAATTCTTTGGGTTGTAAGAACTCAAACTTGTGATTAATAATATTGATGGTTACTCTGATTTCATCTCTGGGACTATAACGGGTGGGTTATGTTGTTGTCTTGGGTCACAAGGTTGTAATTTAAATTATGTTGGTCTTATGGATGGATATTGAGACCGTAACGACCAGATCCCTGACCCTGGATCTGGGGGTGTTACAGAAATGGTATCAGAGAGAGCGTTATATATCCCAGAGATGATGCGACGTTAAAACAATAAATTCATTAAGATAATAAGAACTCTTGCCAAGTTCATAGTCGGACTACTTAATGTAGTATTGACATATAAAACCCTTATGGGAACTACTAAGTATCATGATAGTAACTTAAGCTCGTTCTCGTACCGACTAGTAAGGCAACAAGCCTTGGAGATTACGAGCAGTAACACAATGATGCTTGTTTTGATGCTGAAGATCGGATGGTGAATTCGATAGATTACCCTACTGAAAAACCCGGAAGAGGTTTCAGCAGGGGAGGAGAATTTTATTAAAGATAAGGAAGTTTACCTTTGAGGAAATGAGGACTGCAACCAGTGAGACTGTAAGAGTTAAGATATAGTGCTCAGAAAAGTGAGCGTAAAGAACTGAGATATTATTAAAAGAACTAAATATGCATATTGGATTCATAACCGGACTGCCGAATGAAGTACCAGCAATTAAGACGAATTAGAAGGACTATTTGAGGTCTTATATGAGGATAGAAGAGTTAGAGTGGTACATGATTATCAAAGACAACAATAAAGGACGAGGAGTAGAGTCTCCAGGAGCAGTTGAGATAGAGGCAGCAAGTGCCACATTATTTGATAAATGGATTAGTGTGAATCTTATTAATGATAATTCGCCATGAGAAGGCGGATTTCCTAGGTTATAATTTATAAAGTCAATTGAGTTTGATGAGGTGGTTTATCCAGTGAGATGTCCATTTTATGAATGGAGTAGCTAAGAAAGTAAAGATAGTGGAAAGCAATGGCCTGAATGGATAAAGTTACATAAGGAAGTAGTAAGCGAGACAATGATCTCGGAACCTACAAGACTAAAAGACCAGTGAGTCTATGATAAACTAGTAATGAGGCTATCGTCAAGAAACCAAGTATAAGTTTAGTTCAATCCAGTGAAATGATGAACCAGAAACATTAGATGCATGTGATTCAAAGGAATATTAAATTCCTTCTTTTCCTTGAATGGATTATGGTAGTTACCTTAAGTTTATTCTGACACTGAATCATAAAGGGATTAGGCAAGGCAAGCAGTGGTTGAGATGTAATTGAGAATGCTTTTAGATGCAACCTGAAAGAACAGGTGTAGGACATGTTCTCGAAATAAGAGTTTTAGCAAAATGAAGTCCAGACAGTAGGACATATAATCAATAGGAAGTAGTGATTGATTGACCCCACCAAATTAAAGACAGTTTCAAATGGAGATTGGCCAACCACACCGGAAAAGGTGAGAAATTTCATAAGATTCACAAGGTATTACCAAAGATTTGCTCAGGACTTTACAGAGAGTGTAGTCCCGTAACCCGACTTATTGTAAGAATAAAAGTTTGAATGGACAAGATAAATGGGGGAAAATCTCCCTGGAGTTAAAGATAAAAACTGGTGATGACCCAGCATTGGCATTACCTAATGGAAGAAGGAGAATTTTGGAATATATTAGGATGCACCTCGTACAGGTTTAGGTGTTGTGCTTGTGCAACATGACAACATAATTTTCGAATACAATTGGACAACACGGTTCACCAGATTCGGATGACCTTGGTAGTGCCAATTCTGGGAAGCGACTGTGTAATAACCCTAACTTTAGCAAAGCTACATTGATCACATGAATAGTAAATTCCGAGGATTTAGAGAAATGGTATATAAGTACTCCATAATGGAAACGGAAAATGAATAAACGGAAATCATATTAGTGTTGTACATTGAAAATAAGTGACTCGAAATGACGATAGATTCCAGAAATTCCTGAATATGGATTTTGAGGATTTTTGATTTCGAATAAGCTTTTATTGGATATTAAGAAGCATGGAAATATTATAAGAATTATAGATTGAAGGATTAGTGAATTTAGATTTAACCAGGGGATTATGAAGTTAAGAGAATACCAAAGGAATTTGGATTGTTAAATGATTTCAGAAACCCCTAAGATAATGAGGTATACTCGAAACGAACCACAATTAGACGAGTATGGAAACCAAGCAACCAAGATTGGTAATATTACAAGGATACATACCACATTATTATTACCAAGAGTGCTAGCAAATTACCTAGGAAAAATCAAGAAAAAGAATTATTAGATCATCCAAATGATGTCACCTTCCACTAACATTAAACCAAGGGGCAAATTAGTCATTTTAAGTGAGATTTTTCCATAACCTTCCATAATTATCTATAAGACTCTAGAATTAATTAGATGAGTACAAGAGAAGATTAGAAAACAAGAGCAAAATCCTCTTCCCCTCCATTTCTTGAAATTCGGCAAAACAGAGAGCAGTTCAGAAAAACGGCCATATCTCCTTCATTACTCAATGGAATTTTGTGTTCTTTATATGGTTGGAAAGCTGGTGAGATGATCTACAACTTTCATTTAGAAGCCTCCTCCAGAAAACGTAGGTAAGACCTTCGTTTTTGCGATTCTTTCAGCTGAGTGAATAGTAACTTCGAATTTTTAACTTTGTTTTTATGGTTTCTTTAGTTAATACAAGCTATACTAAGGTTGTTAAAGGTGTGCCCAAGGATTATTAAGGATATTAAAAGCTTCAAGGAGGTATAACTATTCTTGCTTCTTTGTATTTATGGTGAAAATGAATTGGTTAGTAGTTAAGTGATGTTAATGTAAAGTTTATGATGGATATGTGTTATGAATGGTTGGATTTGATATGAGATTTGTGTTGTGAACTAGTAACCATGGCTGGAATGTAGTCCACATGGTGTAGGGTTTGGATTGAGTATAGAATGATGGTTTTGGACTGGTTAAAATATGGAAAGTATGAAAGTACAGCGGTTATAATGTCCGATTTTCGTTAAACCGGAAAACTGCCCTGTTTTTAGCAACTGTGCACACACGGTACCTTACTGTCCAGACCCCTAAGTGACCATGGTAGGGTAGAGCATAGTTCATAGATCGTTTTGATATAAAGTACGTTAAAAACTGATGAACGGTTTAGGAGATAAGTCAGTTTTAGTGAAAGACGTTCGCGAACCGAGGAAATGTAACTGTAACAACTTTGAGGCTATAATTACCATACTTAGACATTTTTAAATATTATAAAATTTTGTTATAGTGTAGTAGGGTGGTCAGAGAGTCCCTAGCAGTTGACCTTGCATTAAAATTCGAAATTTATATTTTCTGGGAATTTTTACAGTCAAGTGTGGTTGTTAAGAGAAATGACGTAAAACACTGAAACTTTGGTTAAGTTCTCGAACCTTTGGGGTAATAGTGATACGTTAAACATATATTAAAGTGTCAAGGGTAATGATATACAAGAGTGTAGTGAGTAAGAGATGTGGTATTCTAATGACGGTCCTTTTGTGTTTATAGAAACTCCGGAAGAGGGACGAACCATACCGTCAGGATACCGGAACCGATGCAAGATCTTTTCTATCCCTACTTGGAAGTTATTTATCTTCAAAGAAACTTGATTTCATGAAATATATATATGTGATGCTATTGTTACTATATTGTTAAGAAATGGTTTTTCTTGATTATTGATGTAAAAAGGAAGGTATATGAATATGGATATGAGTATGAGTATGAGATGGATATGAATTTACATAGAGATGATTATGCATGAAGTGAACATGCCTTATGATTAAGGGAATATGAAGGAATGGTATCAGTTGTTAAATAGAGTTATATATAAAGGAATGGTATCAATTGTTATCTAAAGATATATAAAGGAATGGAATCAGTTATTATCTAGGGTTATATGATTTATAATATTATATTCTTCCTAAGTATTGTGATTTGATAAATATCATTGAATGGTATTTAATACTTTTGAGATAAATGGAATACTCTACGTATATAAAAGCATATTGATTTCATTGAATACAGAGGAGATGTCTGAGTCATAATCAAAGTATTATGACATATATAAATTTTAAAGGTGATGATAAATGGAAATGGAAATGATGTATGTGAAGGGAAATGTGAATGGAAATGTGAATGGAAATGGAAAATGTGAAATGGTATTTGATGATTTGGAAAAGGGGGATTACAACAGTAAGCGTAAGAGGCTGTGTGGTAGTGGCACAGTCCAGCATCCAATATTTTATTTCGGCACGAAGATGCCAAGGGAGGATGTAGCAGGTAGCCTTCCTCCAGGGTTGATTACCAGGTAGGGATCATCCCTTCTACTAGTAGTAAACAGAGAGCGGATACGGTCAGGCGACTGATCATCGTCCTACGTATCTGGCGCCAGCAGAGATCCCCAAAACTTGAAAGAAAGAATTGAAAATGGTTTTCAGATTTCTATAACTGAAAACAGAAAAGTGATATGAAATGATGGAATTATTGTTACAAATGAAGAGAAACTGATTTTATATTAATTTATATGATTGTTGCATAAGAAGGAAATGAGAAGATTATAGCGAGAGATTTGCTCAAGTTTTTATATTATCTTGAAAGATTACACTGAAATAGTATATTGATGGTTATAGCATTCAAGAAGAGGAACTGATATTATATGATGTTAAAAGCAAGACTGATGGAATGATACTATATATTTCTTACGTACAAGGATAATTGGAAAGTGTACATACATATTGAATGGAAATAAAATTCTTCCATAATAACTGAAGTTTGCTTTTGTCTATTATATATATATAATGGTTTATTTTCCTTTGATGTTAGTAGATAGAAATTTTCTTGCTGAGCTATTTTGGCTCATTCTTGCTACTTATCTATATACAGCTGCTAGGTATGCCAATACTTCGCAGAACACCCCGCAAGAGGGTACGGGAAAGACGAACTTTTGAGAGAGTGTTGGTAACGATTACCAAGGTAGCTATCGGACGGTTGGGTATTGATAGAATATGTACATTAAGTGTGTAAGTTGGTGTAATAACTTTTGATTGTTGAAATGCTTCATGTCGAAGTATTATTCAACAATGTATCTAAGTATGATCCTGGTTTGTAATAACTACTTAAATCTAAACTTTTATTATGGTGAATGTTGTTCTCTGAGCATATGACTAGTGTGTGTGTGTATTATTACGGGGTCAATTGCATAAGTATTAATTGAAAAAAAAAAACCAAGAGATATTAATATTGAATGGAAATTGGTCCGTGATGGCCCGAATTTATGACCCCGGATTTGGGGCTGTCACAGTTTGGTATCAGAGCTTAGAGTCATATTGCTCAGGAACAAGAGTGATAGTAATATACGTATATAGATATATAGGTAAGGATATAAAATATGAACTCACATCGAGTTCAAGGGGGGGTTTATCGAACGAAGCGTTTATTCTAAATAGTGATTATAATTTTATAGACTATTGCTAATAAAGGTTATTATGCCAAAAGTGTTAAGTTTATGTAGCACACGAGATCGATATGAGAAAGGGAATATTTGATGTATCGGGAAGTGTACGTTAGATAACCTCGTGAGAAATTCCAGGGTGATCTATCATCTCTTATTCAAAAAGGGGCCGGTATCTTTTCAAAACTTTTTGGTATCCTTGAAATGTGTTTCAAAATTATATTAGTCAAAATATCCCTCTAAGATTATCTTCGAAAGGTGGTATATATCATCATGATTTAAATTTTCCTTTATATTTCTTACTCCAACAAAAAAAAGGAACAGCCCTATATGTATACACAAGGACGATCTGTCTGTGTGATTGAAAGTCGGAGGGGACGCCCTCACTTGTGTTACGTACGGGTTCTTCCATCATATTGATTTCCTAAAATATTCTTTTGTTTCGAATAAGAGCTATTTAAAACTCTTAATCTTATAAATTGTTGCGGGACCCTTGCTTGTTTCTGGGTCCGTTTCAAATCAAAGTTTCTTAAATTCTATAAATTGTTTCGAGTATAGAAGATTTCAGTAATGGATGGGATAATGGAAGCAAGGTTTAGAGTATACGTGACTATACGAGGAAACTCGAGATTTCAAGGGAAATTTCAATAAGAGATAATTAGAGCTAGAAGCGTTTCAATATAAAAGAGGAAGGAATTTAGTGAGAAGAAATGGGTATATTTGAGGATTATTGAGATAAAAGAATATGAGGAATTTTAAGGTATAATTGAGATTTACTATTGAGAGTAAGGTGTATTTTGAGGGAAAAGTCAGAATAAGGATAAACAAAGGAAGTGAGATAATTAATGAAGTTTGTGTATTCTGTCTAAATTCTATCGTATTTTGATATTAAATGTTAAGATTCAAGGATATTGATGTATATAAGGTGATTGACTTAAATGAAAAGGTTATTGTGCTAAAGGTGATACGCTTATTTGCTAAAGTTGAGTTGAGAATATTATGGTATATAAATGAGTTAACTAATGATATGATTGTGTATATATGGAAATGATGTACATTATACCCTAAATTTTGGGTGATTAATGAAGAATATTACTATATACAGAATCATGCCGCCTAAGCGTTATAATAGAGCGAATGCAAGGGAAAATGAGAGAGATGAAGGAAGTCATAATAGGCAGGGTGAAAACGCTCATAATGAACAAAATCATGAGGAAGAGGAAGATGAATCAACTGAACAACAAGGAAATCAGGGTGGTAATCCCTTTAACCAATTTATGGAACTATTGAGGCAGAATTTAGCTAATCCACAGAATCCTCAACAACCACCTGTTCTTCCTAATCAGGCAGCTAACTCCTTTCGTGCTTTTAAGTCATTAAAACCCCCAGAGTTTGAGGGAACTGTTGACCCAGTAGTAGCCAGAGCGTGGCTGAAAGAAATAGAGAAAGCTTTTGAGATATTGAGGATCGAAGAGGATCAGAAAACGACCTTTGCAGCCTATCTCTTAAAGGGAGAGGCAAATTATTGGTGGGAAACTAAGAAGAATCTAGAGGGAGCGGGAGTGATAACTTGGGAACGTTTCACTAGGGTATTTTTAGAGAAGTACTCCCCTAGGTATTTGGAAAACCAAATGGAGATGAAATTTCTGGAATTAAAGCAGGATAATCTATCAGTGGTCGAGTATGAAACGAAATTTACTGAATTGTCTAGGTTTGTTCCAGAATTTGTGCGTATTGAGGAACAACGAGCAAAAAGGTTCCAACAAGGATTGAAACCATGGCTACGGACGAGAGTGGCACCGTTTGAGTTAACTGATTATGCTGCGGTGGTTCAAAAGGCATCCATTATAGAAACTGAGAGTGAACAAAACCAGATAGGTCGAGAAAGTAAGAAAAGGAGATTTGAGGGCCGGAAGGGAGGTTCAAGTGAAGGAAGTTACTTTAGCAAGGTTAGTAAGGGACAAAAATCTCAGTTTGTGGGAAAGTCAGGGAATAACAAGGCTACCAGTGAAACTGTGAATCAAGCTGGCAAATCCTCAGGAACTTTTCAGTCTAATCAAGCACGACCACCCTTACCAGGTTATAGCAAGTGTGGTAGAAAGCATACGGGAGTGTGTAGGAGGTCGGAAATAACTTGCTTTAAGTGCGGACAGAAAGGACACTATTATAACCAGTGCACATCAACTGACAAGATTGATATCAAATGTTATCAAAATGGGAAACTAGGGCATTTTGCTAGAGATTGTCGTTCTGGTGGGTCGTCTGCGCCAGGACAAAGTACGACTGCTTCAAATAGACCTACTGCCAGAGTGTACAATATGACCTTAGGAGAAGCGTTAAAAAAGCCGGATACAGATGCAGGTGAAATATTTTCTTTAATTATTTGCACTTGTAAGTATAAATGTTTGGTTAGGGATCGACTTGGTCAATGAATGGTGTAGGTAGGTTGACAATCTAGATAAGGAAAATCAGTATCTATTAGGGGCCAGGAAATTCTATGCAACGGAGAATAAGTATTTTGAGAAAAGCACAAACTTGATTAGATACGAACAGGAAATATATATTATAGATAGTATTTTCTTACAATTGTTTCAAGGAATCTTATTCTAGTCAGATTTCTGGAGGATTTTACAGAGACAGGATATAACAAGATTGAAGTGTTCATATTTTATGTCATGATAGAGATCAAAATATAGATAAACCATAAGTGAGATACACTACCATTCAGGGGAGGCCAATGTGGTGGCCGATACCCTTAGCTGAAGGAATGAGAGATGAACTAATGTAGAATGACTGAAACAGGAGGAAATTGCAAGGTAAAGATAGTGAAAGTATTGCTATTGATAAGCTAAATGGCATGTTGATGAATGATAAGCAAGTATATGTTGGTTTATTTCTGTATAAACAAGATAGAGATGTTTAAGGAGAAACTAAAGGATGGAGGGAATAATATGAGAATTAGAAGGTGTAATGTGAGAAAGGTATTTATCAATATCTTCAGCGTGATTCCGGGACGGAATCCTTTTAAGGAGGGAAGGATGTAATAACCCTAACTTTAGCAAAGCTACATTGATTACATGAATAGTAAATTCCGAGGATTTAGAGAAATGGTATATAAGTACTCCATAATGGAAACGGAAAATGAATAAACGGAAATCATATTAGTGTTGTACATTGAAAATAAGTGACTCGAAATGACGATAGATTCCAGAAATTCCTGAATATGGATTTTGAGGATTTTTGATTTCGAATAAGCTTTTATTGGATATTAAGAAGCATGGAAATATTATAAGAATTATAGATTGAAGGATTAGTGAATTTAGATTTAACCAGGGGATTATGAAGTTAAGAGAATACCAAAGGAATTTGGATTGTTAAATGATTTCAGAAACCCCTAAGATAATGAGGTATACTCGAAACGAACCACAATTAGACGAGTATGGAAACCAAGCAACCAAGATTGGTAATATTACAAGGATACATACCACATTATTATTACCAAGAGTGCTAGCAAATTACCTAGGAAAAATCAAGAAAAAGAATTATTAGATCATCCAAATGATGTCACCTTCCACTAACATTAAACCAAGGGGCAAATTAGTCATTTTAAGTGAGATTTTTCCATAACCTTCCATAATTATCTATAAGACTCTAGAATTAATTAGATGAGTACAAGAGAAGATTAGAAAACAAGAGCAAAATCCTCTTCCCCTCCATTTCTTGAAATTCGGCAAAACAGAGAGCAGTTCAGAAAAACGGCCATATCTCCTTCATTACTCAATGGAATTTTGTGTTCTTTATATGGTTGGAAAGCTGGTGAGATGCTCTACAACTTTCATTTAGAAGCCTCCTCCAGAAAACGTAGGTAAGACCTTCGTTTTTGCGATTCTTTCAGCTGAGTGAATAGTAACTTCGAATTTTTAACTTTGTTTTTATGGTTTCTTTAGTTAATACAAGCTATACTAAGGTTGTTAAAGGTATGCCCAAGGATTATTAAGGATATTAAAAGCTTCAAGGAGGTATAACTATTCTTGCTTCTTTGTATTTATGGTGAAAATGAATTGGTTAGTAGTTAAGTGATGTTAATGTAAAGTTTATGATGAATATGTGTTATGAATGGTTGGATTTGATATGAGATTTGTGTTGTGAACTAGTAACCATGGCTGGAATGTAGTCCACATGGTGTAGGGTTTGGATTGAGTATGGAATGATGGTTTTGGACTGGTTAAAATATGGAAAGTATGAAAGTACAGCGGTTATAACGTCCGATTTTCGTTAAACCGGAAAACTGCCCTGTTTTTAGCAACTGTGCACACACGGTACCTTACTGTCCAGACCCCTAAGTGACCATGGTAGGGTAGAGCATAGTTCATAGATCGTTTTGATATAAAGTACGTTAAAAACTGATGAACGGTTTAGGAGATAAGTCAGTTTTAGTGAAAGACGTTCGCGAACCGAGGAAATGTAACTGTAACAACTTTGAGGCTATAATTACCATACTTAGACATTTTTAAATATTATGAAATTTTGGTATAGTGTAGTAGGGTGGTCAGAGAGTCCCTAGCAGTTGACCTTGCATTAAAATTCGAAATTTATATTTTCTGGGAATTTTTACAGTCAAGTGTGGTTGTTAAGAGAAATGGCGTAAAACACTGAAACTTTGGTTAAGTTCTCGAACCTTTGGGGTAATAGTGATACGTTAAACATATATTAAAGTGTCAAGGGTAATGATATACAAGAGTGTAGTGAGTAAGAGATGTGGTATTCTAATGACGGTCCTTTTGTGTTTATAGAAACTCCGGAAGAGGGACGAACCATACCGTCAGGATACCGGAACCGAGGCAAGATCTTTTCTATCCCTACTTGGAAGTTATTTATCTTCAAAGAAACTTGATTTCATGAAATATATATATGTGATGCTATTGTTACTATATTGTTAAGAAATGGTTTTCCTTGATTATTGATGTAAAAAGGGAAGGTATATGAATATGGATATGAGTATGAGTATGAGATGGATATGAATTTACATAGAGATGATTATGCATGAAGTGAACATGCCTTATGATTAAGGGAATATGAAGGAATGGTATCAGTTGTTAAATAGAGTTATATATAAAGGAATGGTATCAATTGTTATCTAAAGATATATAAAGGAATGGAATCAGTTATTATCTAGGGTTATATGATTTATAATATTATATTCTTCCTAAGTATTGTGATTTGATAAATATCATTGAATGGTATTTAATACTTTTGAGATAAATGGAATACTCTACGTATATAAAAGCATATTGATTTCATTGAATACAGAGGAGATGTCTGAGTCATAATCAAAGTATTATGACATATATAAATTTTAAAGGTGATGATAAATGGAAATGGAAATGATGTATGTGAAGGGAAATGTGAATGGAAATGTGAATGGAAATGGAAAATGTGAAATGGTATTTGATGATTTGGAAAAGGGGGATTACAACAGTAAGCGTAAGAGGCTGTGTGGTAGTGGCACAGTCCAGCATCCAATATTTTATTTCGGCACGAAGATGCCATGGGAGGATGTAGCAGGTAGCCTTCCTCCAGGGTTGATTACCAGGTAGGGATCATCCCTTCTACTAGTAGTAAACAGAGAGCGGATACGGTCAGGCGACTGATCATCGTCCTACGTATCTGGCGCCAGTAGAGATCCCCAAAACTTGAAAGAAAGAATTGAAAATGGTTTTCAGATTTCTATAACTGAAAACAGAAAAGTGATATGAAATGATGGAATTATTGTTACAAATGAAGAGAAACTGATTTTATATTAATTTATATGATTGTTGCATAAGAAGGAAATGAGAAGATTATAGCGAGAGATTTGCTCAAGTTTTTATATTATCTTGAAAGATTACACTGAAATAGTATATTGATGGTTATAGCATTCAAGAAGAGGAACTGATATTATATGATGTTAAAAGCAAGACTGATGGAATGATACTATATATTTCTTACGTACAAGGATAATTGGAAAGTGTACATACATATTGAATGGAAATAAAATTCTTCCATAATAACTGAAGTTTGCTTTTGTCTATTATATATATATAATGGTTTATTTTCCTTTGATGTTAGTAGATAGAAATTTTCTTGCTGAGCTATTTTGGCTCATTCTTGCTACTTATCTATATACAGCTGCTAGGTATGCCAATACTTCGCAGAACACCCCGCAAGAGGGTACGGGAAAGACGAACTTTTGAGAGAGTGTTGGTAACGATTACCAAGGTAGCTATCGGACGGTTGGGTATTGATAGAATATGTACATTAAGTGTGTAAGTTGGTGTAATAACTTTTGATTGTTGAAATGCTTCATGTCGAAGTATTATTCAACAATGTATCTAAGTATTATCCTGGTTTGTAATAACTACTTAAATCTAAACTTTTATTATGGTGAATGTTGTTCTCTGAGCATATGACTAGTGTGTGTGTGTGTATTATTACGGGGTCAATTGCATAAGTATTAATTGAAAAAAAAAAAACAAGAGATATTGATATTGAATGGAAATTGGTCCGTGATGGCCCGAATTTATGACCCCGGATTTGGGGCTGTCACAGACTGACCCCGATGGTAGCGTTCCTTCTGAGATTAGTTGTTAAGTAGACTGGTATTTGGTAGTATCGACTATTAGGACAAGCATGTATCGGGGAGGTATGGCATGTTTAGTTTGAAACTTTTGATTCCCCTTCTAAGGACGACGTATATTTGGTTTCTTCTAATGATTAAACTCCCAGCTTTTTGTCAATCATTTCGCTACTATAACTGTTTATGGTTCGACCAGCTCGGATGTTCATAGAAATATTCTTTGGGTATCGAAATGGATTTTCTTAATGTAACAAGTGGGTGGATAGATTGACTGAAATTTCCCTAATCCTGGAAAGGAATTGGACAAAATTTAGCAAACCTTGTCTTTCTGATTATCTAAATACATCACTGAAGAGAGTGGAAACTGAAGCAAACCCTATGAATTGGGTAAGGTAGCCGCTACACGGATTGGTAGATAGATCCCAATTATTACGATTGATTGTAGAGACAAAATTATGAAGTTGAGATTGAACGGAAAAAAGGAAATGTAATTAAGAAACAAGCCGGACTAAGAAAGTTCGGGATTGACTTAAATGAAAAGGTTGTTGTGCCAGAAATGTTGAGCTTTGGTGGCACGTGAAATTGATAAGAGTAACTAGAAGAATAAAAGAAAAGTAAGGGTGACCGAAGATGGTACCGAGAAGTCGATTGAGACTTATATGGAGTGAAGTTTTGAAAAGATCAAAAGGTATCAAGTAGAAGGCACTATGCCAATAATTGCTAGAAAAGTAATGCTATTAGCCGACCCCTAAATTCACATATTTTAGTGTGGCCAGTTGGGGCCAAGTCACTAAGGATTGTCAAGTGACTAATCCAGCAATGTAAGGACAAAGCGGGGTGCTTCTAACAAAGTGCCAACCGCAAGAACTTTTGATGAAGAATGAATTGAGATACGTGATGATGGACTTTATAAAAACCATAGATGTATTAGGCACTAAGAGATTCACGTTGAACACGACCAATATCTTCCAGAACATCCTTGCTACCATTACCAAGTTCTGTAAGAAAGACAGATAGACATATGTTGTCTTTTGGAAAGTCATATAGACTAACATTCGTTTGAAAAGAGAGGTAACATTAAGCTACCTATAGATTATCAAGATTGGAATGATTGAAAAGAGACCCTTATTATGGATATATGATTAAAATTGCCAAGTACAGGATGTAAGTATTCCTCGAAAATGGAATTGAGGATAGAATGTCCATAGATTAATACGAACCCTGGGGGATGCACAAAGGATAGCATCACCCCTAACAAAGAAATTGTGAATTCAGACGATATAAGTTGAATCAACCAAAGTATCAATAACCTGTAAGGATTTGTGGAAAGGAGTCTCCAAAAGTACATAGACAGAGATGTTATAGAATTGACTAATGATGTTTGATATACCCTGTAACCAGGAGATGTAGGAGGAATGATGAGGACGGCCTAAGAAACCTTATAAGGGAAGTGCTAATATTCTAAACTTCAAACGGGAAGTTTGGTAAGGAATGTATGACATAGTAACAATAAGGCCAGATGAAGCATGTGTGAAACCATGTAAAAGTATGGATTGAACCAATAAGGTTGAGATTATCCTAAAAACAAGAAGGGAGTTAAGTAAGGAAATATCCTAGGTATGATTTGGAGTACCTGTAGTCAAGATCGCACTAGAAAGGTGGAAGCAATGACTTTTGGAAAAGACTGATAGATGCTTTCTCTCATTCAGCAGAATTTAAGGGAGAATGCTTCCACCCTGAGTTGGAATAGATCCAGAAAACATTGATCTCAAGAAATTATTATAATCAGGAAAGGCCAACGAGGTGGCCGACACTTTAAGTATAGGGGAGTAAGTATAAATGCTCAGACCAAAGAAATAGAATGATAATGTAAGGACCTTGATGGTCATAATGTGGTAGAGGAAGTTACATTCCGTCTAATGATTTTGCCAGGATCAACTATAAGAATAGTTTAAGTAAAGATTCGATTCCTGATGTTTCTAGTAGCACATTACCGACATTAGGAGGCTCTACGACAGACCAGACCAAATTCCCCAAGAGACTCGCCTTTTCTTTGGAAAGAGAGAGGGGAGGTTAAGTAACAATGAATTGGTAGTAAATGACCAGAAATAGAGAGGGTACAAATACTGATAAGCCAAATGGCACGATGATGAATGACAAGCAAGTTTATGTTGGTGTATTTCTGTGCAAACAAGATAGAGAATTATGAGGTTGGCAAGCGATTAAGCAAACCGCTAAGCTTTTAGTCTTCTACCGGAGATATATGATTAATAATCTCACCAGCTTGTTTCAGCTGCGATGCTGGAAGCTCTTTTGCAATTTTATCTGCTTCATGTAATATCTACGTCAAGTTCAGGAAGCATTCCCTATGGATAGGGAATAGTGATTATTTTGTTTTCCTAGAGGATCTTGAATTGACAATTATGAAACCCGTACGTTTAGTTATTCAATCACTGCGTAAACGATAAGCAATGGTGATCCTTCTGAGAAATTAGGTGGTAACGACTGTGGAAATGTCGAATTGAATCTAAGTTAGAGAAATCATCCAGGTTTATTTCGGATGGAGTAATTTCTGGAACGACGGGATATTTGAAATGAAGAATTATGTTATGATGGTTCATAAATGATTATGGTAGAAATAAAAACAAGAGACTGATAGAGATGGGAATAGAATTGGGAATTTATAAGAGAGTCAGATAGGCGTACTCATGAGAATCTCCAGTAATGAAGCGAGAAAAGTATGGAATTGGCAAGGTAATGGTATTGGCCAAAACGGAAAGTTGGAATTAGGAGCATGAATGACATACAAATTGACTCCTTTTAAGTTTGGAAAATCCGAGGAAATATGGAATAGTTGATTGAGAAATAAAGAGACTCATGGAATGAGAAAGTGAAATCTAGACGGTTGAACAAAGGAAAATTCGACCCCAAACGTGTAACACGTATTGAGTAAAGGTGACGAGTGTCTCAACACTGAGATGACGATAGAGTTAAACAACAAGAGTAAATAAGAATTAGACAATATGAAGGATGTGATTGATAAAGAAAAGATTGGGAAATAATTATGGAATGTGAAGCAAGGAATGTTATGAATGGAGGGATGAATGGGTTTTCTTAACGAGCTCTCGGAATGACAACCTGATAGTGTTAGAATTATGAGTATGAAAGAGCCAGTGTCGGGGCATGAAATGTGAGTAATAATAATGTCAATCGGGAAATCCAAGATTTAACCTGAGAGGTTGAAGGATTTCCAAAAAGTTAGTGGTGCTAATATCGAGCAAGAGTATAGGTCCATAGAATGATGGACAGAGCAGCAAGGACCTGTGATATGTGAGATTATGAAAAAGTAGTATTTAATACGAATATGATTATTTTCTTCTCTAATAAACCTCTATAGTTCAGAGGAAAATTCTAAGTATGATATTTTGACAATCATGAAAACTTTCTTATATGATTCTTTGAAATTCGTTCCTTTTCTTTTCCCTTATTTACCTTCTTCTAAAATGAGAAGAACAACCCTTTAAGGAGGGGAGGTAATACTACGTGACTCTCTGTCTGTGTGATAGGAGTCTAAGTGGAATGCCATTAATTGTTTAATTGCTTGTCAAGTACTAAAGGCTGGCCCCCTTCTATACTAGCTATGCAATATAACAAATGTTCATTGATCATAGTGATCTCTCAATAAATTCTTCTAATTCAATATATATACATCGAGATTGCGAAGATTAGGAATTGCAAAATTACGAGTGAGGTTATCTCCGAACTTCGTAGCGCGTTAGTGATACCGAAGTCACTGCACGTACCAATAAGGTTAATAGTATAAAAACGGACAAGAGCGTATACCGGATGATGTGTTGTGCGAAAGCATCAAAGAATTGGTAGGACGGATAAAGGGTGTATTGTAACACCAGTATGATGTGCTTTAGAAAGACTGGAATGTGTAAGGATCGACCAGAGAATTGGAAAGCGAAATGACCAACAAGTACCCAATTGTCTTTTACTTGATTCTGGGACGGAATCCTTTTAAGGAGGGGAGAATGTAAGAACCCAGATTTTTAGGTAGAATTAAAACTTTTTATTATGTATTGATGTAAGAGTGAATAGTGGTTACAACTACAATGTAATTCTGGCTTTAATGAATGAATAATGGAAGGATATATATTCCAAGGTTATATGTCCTGAGGGATGCTATTGGGTGATAACATAGATTAGAATAATCTATCTCCTAGAAAGTTAAGATAAGATTCCCTAGAGAGAAATAGATACCCTCATGTCATCCAGATCGATATCGGTTACAAGTACGAAGGTTCCATGAAAGAGTTAAGGAACGCTCGAGGAAGCACAAAGATATTTCTAAGTACCAGGACTAAAAAGAGAATAAGTGATGAATAGTGTTTTTGATGGAAAGGAGAATATTATGAGACGACACTATATAGAAGTACCCGGAATGAATTTCTGAGTTCGTATTAGTGATCCGAGGGGAAAATAAGAGTATGTAAAGACTGTCGGATTCTGAAAAACAGCACTTTCATTTTCTCCGAGATTTTCCCTA
This sequence comes from Kitagawia praeruptora, assembly GCA_037693485.1. Lineage (NCBI taxonomy): Eukaryota > Viridiplantae > Streptophyta > Magnoliopsida > Apiales > Apiaceae > Kitagawia > Kitagawia praeruptora. The sequence goes on from CM075353.1 coordinate 12,653,460, forward strand.
GACACTGATAGATTAAGGATTTAATATTTAATATTTAAGGAAGTTAAATTCGAGAAGTATTAAGAAAGATGGAGAATGGTATAATAATTATTAAGAAGGTTTTCGGTAAAACCCTAATTAGAAACGAATGAGCTATTCCCTCGAACGATCAATGAATTGAGCAGTAAACGGACAAAGAAACAAGCAGAGGGAGCAAGAGTCATGCATAAGCTACTAAGAAAATATCTAGTAACCATTTAGTTACAAGAGTAACTAGACAATTGGAGCAGAAACCAAGTACTTAGAAATCCAACCAATACTTAGCATGAAAACCACTTAAACATCAACACATGGCTTGCAAAATGCATCACTCCATGCATCATCACTTTAATAAAGTGAACATAAGATGAGATATTATTCAAGGCATCACTTTATGCATTATTGTTCAAAAAAATCAACCAAGCAAACTCATCCTCTCCACAAAACCTTCCATTCGGCTTTCTTGATAATTCAAGAATCAAAATCCATCTTCCCACCATTGTTTGATCTCCAAACTTTTATCATAGATCCTATATTTCATAAAAATGATACCCTAAAAATCTTAGCCTCAAACACCACTTTTTCCATTTTCAATAAAATCATCAAAGTCTAGGGTGAATAGTAACTTCAAGAACAAATCTTGGTTTTTCTTGATTTCTTGGATGATCCAAGCTTGGTTAAGGATAGGCATGGACTATACAAGGCTTAGCAAGGGCTTTAACACTCTCCAAGGAAGGTATAAACCTCATGAACCCTAGATCTTACTTTGGGTATATGCTTGTTCTTGATGGATTTAAACTTAGTTATGTTATTAGTAAGTTATAAGCATGATTATAAGCATGATTAAGATTGGGTTTTGATAAATGTTAAAAATAGCTTAGATGAACGGAAAGGCATTGCTTGGCCTCAGTTCATGGTTATAAATCATGTATATGTTGTTTGGAGTAGATATCATGATTATTGGGAGTTTTGGAATTTGGTAAATATCCGATTTATAGCCGTCGTAATGCCGAAATTTCGTTAACATTAAGAACACGAGTTTGACAGTAGGTATAAGTCACTGATTAGCTTCGATTTCTTCCATGATTAGCTAGATTATGTTATAAGTTTCGTTTTGATATAAAGATCGTAGGAAATGGACTTACGGTTTAGGAGTTATGATTAAATTCGTAAAAGAGGTTCGAAACCGTAATCGAAAGTTCGTACCTGAAATTGGAATCCCTTAACATGACTAAGTCAGTGACGAATCATGGTAATTAAATATTAGAGGTCATAAGGAAGGCGTGAGAGAAAACCACAAGTAAAATGGATCGTTTTCCGATTTTATAAAAATGTTCGAATCAAGGTTAAGTGCGAAGAAACCACTTTTCGGAGGTAACACTATTCACTAAAAGCCCCTGCCCTGTTTTGGCAAAAATCCGGAAAATTAATCTTCTGATCTTAGTCTAATTTTGAGTTAGCTACCTTCTAGACATTCTCTAGATCATGTACGTGAAAACGGTGCGTTATTTGAGTTAGCGGTTACCGAGTTATGAACGTTTTAGTGAAAGAGGTGTGAATAGTAAAGATCCGTAGTCGACCGAACTTCAAAAATACATTTCACCTATCTAGACCCGTGGCTTCGAATTGGAAATTTTATGATAAATATTACAAATACCAAAGATGATTTTATAAGTGGTTTCGTAATTAAATACGTTTCCAGTGATTTATTAAAAGTGTTGAAGTACGAGTCTCGAAATAGTGATCCTCAGAAAAGTCAACCCTAGGGATACTACTTTGGCCACCCTTTTTGGCTAAGTTAAAAAGGGAATCTCGAGTCGACTAAAACATGAAACTTGTTAAGAATTATCAAGACCACATATTGGTGCAAAGAACGAGGTTATAATTGATTAAGTAAAATATACGAAAGATCCGACATTAAGGATGGGTCGAGGTGTGTTTTGCACTAAACTTACATGACCTAAGTTAAGTTATACTTAACCTTCGAAATGTTAAGTGATTGACCTTGGTTATTGTGACTATTTATAGATCACTGGATTGACACGAGGCACACTACCCCTACAAGATTACCAGGCAAGTTTCCAATACTTGGAACTGTTGTTGTGATAATATATATAATGATTGTTGTATACATATGCCATAACATGCATGCCTACATTCAAGTCTATTGATATGCTTGTTCCCTGAATTGATATTGGCTTATAGACTAGATATGAATTATCAATTATAAGCAGGATTGTTTTGCTAAGACCCTTAGTGAAGGGCGTATGATATTCATTCTTTCAATATAGACCGGGAGTCGGTATTTTGGGATATAGAGTTAGTCGTGGAAACCCGGAGGGATTCCAGTGACAGTTTATATGAGGAATGTTATTTATGAACATTATTTATATATTCATAAAGTATTGAATACTTGGAAATTATTCGAGGAATGCTATTTGGATATTATCTCAATCGAGAGGTACTATATGAATATTATTTTGAATATTCATTCGCATATATTTATTTGCTGAATATTATTTTAATATTCATTCGAGCTTTAATTACTTTAATATTCTTGGAAATTTATTTAATGAATATTATCGTGAATATTCATTTAAGATTTTATGTACTTGATGAATATTATTTTAAGATATTCATTCGAAGTTCTATTTACTTAAGGAATATTGCTTCGAATATTCCTTTAAAGTTTGATTGCTAAAAGAATATTATTTCGATATTTATTTAGAATATTATTTATTAAATGAATATTATTTTCAAATATTCATTTAAGGTTTGATTTATTTAGTGAATATTATTTTAAACATTTACTTGAGCTTATTTAATTAATGAATATTATTTTGAATATTCATTTAAAGAAGAGAGTTATTTAGTAAATAATTCTATATATTCATTCGAGGATTACTTACGAGCAATATTATGATCTATTCGTGTTCCTTAATTATTAATGATTTAATAAATATTCTTGGAATATTGATTTAAATTCTTTTAAGTTCTTTTATGATGATTCATATTATTCAAAGATTATCTATCACCTTCAGATAAGGTGTAAAATAATTCGGAGTATTTTATGACTATTCTTATCAAGGGGAGGTTCCCAAACTTTATTTTCATTTAAATCTATCTTAAAGAAGATTTAAATACTCGCTCAACTTCCAAACATATATAAGGGGACCTCACTTGAGATATGTTATTTATTGGACTGCCCGGTCCTATACTTGCTAAACTATCTTGTTACTCACATCTTGATTCTTTCAAACATCGATATGAATCTTTTTGGTTACCTCCTCAACGCTCGAGGGGTAAGAATTGATGGAACAAGTTTATATCCATTAACAAGCATCAGCTTGGGAAATATTGGTGATTTTTCCTTTCCAAATAGATACGACTACTTTGTGGAGTCCTATCAACAAGTAACATACTTGGGGAAAGGGGGAGGAACTTTACGTTTTAAAGTTATGGATGTGAAATGAACTAGGAGATGCGTAAGTGACCCAGTGGCGCCGGTCCAGCAAATGGCCCAACCGTTGGCCGGGGGGGGTTCCAGAGGGCGGTAGACAAGTAAATCCGTCGGTGCTTCCTTCTACATGTAGTAAACAAGAGGTGGGGAGCAAAACATGCGACTGATCATCGTGTAAATGCTATGTCTCCTGGCTCATCAAACTCCAGTATTAGTTCATCTCTCAATGTTGGAAATTTCCTGCAACCTTATCATTATTGGCAGGTTTGAAAAGTGTTTGAATTGGAATTGCAATACTCTTCCTGCAAGTTCCTCTATTATGAAAAGTTGATAATATCTTGCTCATCTTTGACATAGCAGATATTTATTCAAAACAAATATATTTTGAGTTACCTTGTAACTCCATCTCATACCTTATGTTGGTACTACATCGTTAATGCATGGCATATGGTTTCAAAGATATTTTGGACTGTTATATATTATCACTGTTCAATTATATTTTTGGTGGGCTATTGCTCACCCTTGCTTTATTTATTTATATCACAACAACAGCTAGATCAGATGGCCGCGCAAGGCATACTCAGCATAGGCAGGTGTCAGCCGTCAGAGGATTAATCGCTGAGGACATAGCTACCATTGCTAAGGATGCAGCCTCGGGTAGGCTAGTTATTAGCATTTGTGCATCAAATGTATTTATATATATGGCATATACCAATGGATGGCAAAGAGCATGTAATTGTAAAATTGTAATTCTTTGGGTTGTAAGAACTCAAACTTGTGATTAATAATATTGATGGTTACTCTGATTTCATCTCTGGGACTATAACGGGTGTGTTATGTTGTTGTCTTGGGTCACAAGGTTGTAATTTAAATTATGTTGGTCTTATGGATGGATATTGAGACCGTAACGACCAGATCCCTGACCCTGGATCTGGGGGTGTTACAGTGATGATAAAAGTGGACATCGGGTATATCATGAGTCGTATGAAAAATATGAATGATAGATAAAGGATTTAACCCTCCGAGAATTAGGATAGATATTATTGGCCTCTTGATTGAGTGAGACTATAAAATGCATGGCCGTGCTCAAATAATGATTTGTTTTAATAGTCTACTCATGGATCAAGTAAACCCGGATTAAATGTTGAAGAGGATGACTAAACACATGCCTCGAGTTTAATCTATAATATTTGGTTAAAGGGATTATATTACATAGAAACATTAATCACAAAAAGTTTAAATTGGATCACCGATTATTATTATTACTTGGGTAGCAATGATGTATTACTAGATACCGCTCATTGTTTATAATTTTATTAGATATTAAAATTATTGCCAATGTAATAATAACCTATAGGGTCACACACTTAGAACGTCTTAAAAGGAGTTTTAGTTTAAATTAAGTATTTAAATTAAATCATTATTAAATTGAGAATTGGCTATTTAATTAATTGGACTGGTCCTAATTAATTATCTAAACAAATTCGAATTTAATAAAGTAAGAAAAAAATTGGATTTAAGGAAGTCCAATAATAAAATCAGAATAGAAATAGAATTGGGTTTAAGGAAGCCCAATTCGGTTTTTTAATTTTATCCCATTATCTCTCTCATATAAATACATAATGATGTATTACTTTAGGGACAAGAGTCAATCAATCGTTTTTGACAAACCCTAGCAGCTCCATCTTCGAAAAGGCTAGAGAGAGAGGTTGTTCTTCGCGGGCTAGTACCTGGCTCCTCGGATCGTTGGACGGTCGAACGTTCGTGTGGATTACTTTAGAGACACGGATCTTGACGCAAGGACAGTGTGTGGTGATTACAAGCAAGGATCTCCATTGAGTTCGTGAAACAAGATCTTATAAAGGTATGATTCGATTTCACCACTATCTGCCCGGAATTATACATGGATCCTGGTTTGGGTTTCGAAAATTTTGTTTTATTTACGTTAATCCGCTGCATTTTACGCCTCGGAACCCAACAATGGCATCAGAGCTACGTGTATAAGGGGTTGATTTGGTTACTTATTTACTGTATATGATGCGAGTATGCATGTTTTGCGAATCTGCCATGTTTATGTTCTTATATATGTTGCTTATAATATGTTATGATGCATATAAATGGTTCTGTTATGATTTAAAATGATTGAGATGATCATATGATGATTATATAATCTGTATATATATTGATATATATATATATATATATACATATATATATATATATGATTAATGTTTGTTCTTGATATGGGGATTGTATACGATACGATTTCTGTATACGCAGTGCAAATCTGGTGAAATCTGTCTAGTGTCCGATTTTCGCAAACGATATGTGTTTTCTGACTGAAAACGAGCGTCTGAACAAAACTGATAGCGTAGCTATCAACGACTCGTCTGTAAGGCGTTTGACACCGTTTATTGCATGAAAAAGACGATTTATTGTTTTCAGAATTTGATTCTGATTTCCTGATTTTTGCGGTATATGATTTCTTTGATCGGATCATCTGAAATATGATATGGTATAACATGATTATATAATATGACATGTTATTTAATTGTTACTTGAGCATGATGATGGTTATGGCCTTAAGACCCTTAGATTAATGGTTTTGGTTTTATAAATACGACTTGCATGTCGTTTTCTTCATTCTTGTAATTGTTGAACCTCGAATGTAACTCGAGTTTTATTATGTAAGTACTTTAGTGTAGATTGTATTGAATTATTAAGTGTAATGTAATTGAAGATTGAAGGATGGTCCAAGAGAAGGAGCAACCAAGAAGACAAGAAGAATGAAGACATGTAATTTGTATTTATGTTTATTCCACCATAGATTGACCTTGATCCTTTCATTAGCTTGAGAGGATCATATAGGATAAAGGCCATAACCAATCACGTATACATACTGCAATTACTTTACATATGATGTACGAATGTATGTGTAGGATACATAGAGATGCATGCTTTAATTAGATTAATCATGTATGAATGAATGTATTAGATACATCACCCATGCCATGCCTGCTTAAACAAGATAAAATCTGTAACGATTCAAGATTTTAAAATTAACAAACGATCATGAGATTCTTGTGTTTATGAAATATGGATTTTTAAAACACGGAATTAAATATGGATTTTTGATATATAAAATTGGGATTTTCTGTCAAAAGCGGATATGCGTATTCGTAAGGATAATGGGTATTAAGTGTGACCATTGAGATCCTCCATCTACCTGGGAAATGAACAATTGAAGATGTCAACTTGAAATATTTGGTTCAAGGAAAATTGAGGATCTCTTTATGATGTGATCATGATCGTTATAAATTTTCTAAACCCCTTAACAAAATATTAAGTTTTAATCAGATGCTTTCCAATGAATGAACACTCATCGAATCCTAGATCGACAAGGGGAATGACTGTCAGTGGCAGGGGACTCCTGTCTATCGTGGTGAGATGCGACGAATATAAACGGTTATATTCGGCAGTTGTATCATTGGGTCTAACTTAACTGAGTCGTCATAATGAGGTGAAAATAAACGGTTATATTCAACTATTATGAACTTATAAGCATAGATTTGGTTAAAAATCTATTAGATAGATAAGATCAATCGTTGTTCACCAAACTATTGAAGAATTATATATGATATAATTGACAACTGTTGTCTACCTAAATAATCATGTTTTAAGGACTAGTGGTTGACTTAGGACATGACGAAATATGGATCTTGGCTCACTAGAAAGATTTATGGGATATGCTTTCCGAATTAATAGTAAGGGCTATTAATTTGATATAAATAGTGGGAGATATATTATGAATAGATCATAATGATTTGAACATATTATTTTATAACCCAAACAATCTAATGTTTATTTTGTGCATTTATCATTGTAGATACTAATGGCAAACAACACAAACACACTATCCGTACGATCAGTCCTTGAAAAGGATAAACTGACAGGAGGAAACAAATTGCTAGACTGGCAGAGGAATTTGAGGATTGTCCTCAGGCAGGAGCGCAAGCTTCATGTCATTGATATCCCTCCGCCAGGTCCCCTTCCTGAAAACGCTACTGTTGAGGAACGAGCGGCCCGCACAAGGGATGATAATGATGCAAATGATGTTGCATGTCTCATGTTGGCAACTATGAGTGCTGAGCTTCAAAGACAACATGTGCATATGGATGCATATACTATCAATGAGCACTTGCAAAGCATGTTTGCAAGCCAACTCGTCAAGAAAGGTTCAACACGAGTAAGTCACTCTTTAATTGCAAACAAGGGGCAAGTGAACCAGTTGGCCCACATGTTCTGAAGATGATTGGTTACATTGAGTACCTTGCTACTTTGGGTTTCCCGATTGGTCCGGAAACTGGTATTGACCTAATCATAAATTCTTTGAACAACAAATTTACTCAGTTTGTTGTGAACTACAATATGAATGAATTTGACAAAACACCTACTGAATTGTTGGCTATGTTGAGGACATATGAAACCAACATGAAGACAGCTGACCTTGCTCCCATACTGATGGTGAGCAATAAAGGTAAGGCCAAGTGGAAAGGCAAGTGGAAGGGTAAGAAGAAGATTGGATCTGATCCTACACCCAAGCCAAAGTCAGGTCCCAAACAGGCTTTAAAGCCAAAAGGTGGTGTTGCTAAGGGTGAATGTCACTACTGTAAGAAAACTGGTCACTGGAAGAGAAACTGTCCTGTTTATTTGGAGGATCTGAAGAAAATGAAGGGTGTTCAAATTTCTGGATCAGGTATTTATGTTATAGAAGTCAATTTGTCTATTTCTACATCTTGGGTATTGGATACCGGATGTGCTTCTCACATTTGTATAAATGTGGAAGAACTGCAGAGAAGTAGGACTTTGGCTAAGGGAGAAGTTGACCTACGAGTTGGCAATGGAGCAAAAGTTGTTGCTTTAGCTGTAGGCACTTATTATTTATCTTTGCCCTCTGGGCTTGTTTTAGAACTAGAAGACTATTTTTACGTGCCTGCGATTCGCAGAAACATTATTTCTGTTTCTTGTTTGGACAAGAAAGGTTTTTCGTTTACAATAAAGAACAACAATTGCTCTTTTGCTTTGAATGATTTAACCTATGGTGTTGCGCGTTTGTTTAATGGTTTATATGTTCTTGATTTAGATAATCCTGTCTATAATATAGAAAACAAACGACTTAAAGTCAATGACTCAAATCAAACATACCTCTGGCATTGTCGTCTAGGCCATATAAAAATGAGAAACGCATATCCAAATTACATAAGGATGGATACTTGGATAAGTTTGATTTTGAATCATACCAAGAATGCGAATCTTGTTTGCTTGGTAAGATGACTAAAGCCCCTTTCACTAGTAAGGGTCAAAGGGCCACTGAACGTCTGGGGCTAATACATAGTGATGTATGTGGCCCAATGCGTGTGATGGATAGAGGAGGCTACTACTACTTCATAACATTTACTAATGATTTCAGTAGATATGGATATGTATATCTATGATGAGTAAATCCGATTCTTTTGAAAAATTCAAAGAATACAAGGCTAAAGTAGAGAAGCAAATTGGCGGAGGTGCAAGTATTAAGATCTTACGATCCGATCGTGGTGGTGAATACTTAAGCACCGATTTAAAAGAGTATTTAAAAGAGTGTGGTATTGTATCACAACTTACTCCGCCAGGTACACCTCAATGGAATGGAGTTTCAGAGAGGAGAAATCGCACCTTGTTGGACATGGTGCGATAGATGATGAGTCATGCAGATCTTCCAATAAGTTTCTGGGTTTATGCTCTAGAAACAACAGCTTTCACACTTAACAGTGTTCCTACTAAGAAGGTTCAAAAGACTCCATGTGAAATATGGAAGGAGAAATGGTCAGGCAAGAACTTTATGAAAGTTTGGGGATGCAAGGTGTTGATGAGTGGATTTCGTAATCAACTTATGAGAGGTCTACGGGTAGTTGTATAAGCTAGCGATCAACTGTTCTGTGAAAGGTTTAGGTTGTGTTTGCGGGGGTTGAGCTGTGCTCGAGGGTATCTCCAATAATCTCAAGTGCCTTTAGAGAAAATCAGAGAACTTAATGCGTCCTCCCCTGAGGTGCCTACGTACCCTTGTATATATAGGGATCAAGCTCACGTAGTTCTAATATGATTCTGTCTCTTACTGGAATAGCTGTATTCGGTCACCTAGTTCGTGTAGGACTCAGGTTCCTTTAGAGCCTTCCACGAACTAGTTGGCTAAGTAGAGTACAAACTCGAGTTCGTACCCTACTATAATTCTCTCATTGATCAGAGATAATTCTAGGATCATCTGCGCCCTAGAATTATATTCCAATATCAATGCGTTTATCTGTTCTAGATGGCTTCTAGAACTTTCTGTTGGGCAACTCATAGGAACCTGGTGCTCAGGAACCTACATCTCAGGAGCCTGTTTCTCAGGAACCTCCTTATTTCGGGACATATCGCTTAGGGACCTCCCTTTAGGTGTCAGTACCTGCACAAATAACAAACTGGTTAGACTGGATAACTCTTCACATGCTTTTATCATCTCTATGGCTGTTGCTATGCTAACTCGAACTCTTCTGCTTGGAGGAACCTGGTCTTCTAGTGCTCAGCTCAGCTTCCTGACCATTGGGAACCTCCTGATACTCATACTTCCTTAGTCATTTCTTCTATCTGACCTTCACAACTCGTAAGGGATCTATCTTCTGGCTTGTATGGATCGAACCCTATAGCTTAATGGGCCTAAATCCAGCCCATGGAGATTTTGGGCACAACAAGTACCCCCCGGTTCCTTGAAATCATGTAATGTGAAAGGAACCTATTCTAATTCTACGATCAAAGGTTCGATGCTAAACCATTCTAGTAACAATACCTTGCTTCAACATTTTATATCCAAGCCTACGTGAGCTAACTCGGCGTAGGAAACAGGACATAAAATATTTTTAGCTTAATATGATCTTGAGTAAGCTTCCTTTATACTAGGGAACCTGTTATCTCGTTGTTTTTTCTTCTTGCTCCAGCCCTCGAAATCAACTCGATGCTTGCATTTAGCTCCCCAAGGAATCTAACCACGTCTCTTTAAATTTAATAATTTAAGAGGGGATAATGGTTGGTTACAGGAGATAATTCAAAATTTGAATTAAACTTATCACTTACCAAAGCTGCAGTTAATGCGTGAGTTCCCAAGGTTCACACGCCTCTTACGCGTGTACCTCTTTGTTTTACCGCTCCAGTAATGCTCTGCCACGTGTACGGAGCTGCTTCATTTACCTTGACTATTTAATCGCCATCTCACCCCCTCAGGTCCATTTTTACCTTTACCAAATTCTTGCAAAACCCTTGGAGAGAGAAGAAGAAAACCGACGATCCTCCGCTCAATTCAACTTGTTCTTCGCCGTTCGCTTTGATTCAAGGTATGATTTCGATTCATTTCTTTCTGTCCTTGCGTATTCTCAACTTCGTTTCATACTATCTATGCATCCATATTTTGCATGTTGTCTTTTATCTGATAGTATATGTATATGTCTGCATCTGTTCGTCACACTCCATATTTGACACACACGAACGTTCACGATCTCTGGTTTATCAGCACTTTAACCGTCGATTCATCTTCTGCATTCACATGTTTTTAATTTGCGTAACTCCCATTGAGATCTCCTATAAAGTTTCCTGCTTGTTAATGTATAACTATTTGAGCATCTCAAAACCTTAGTATCTCTCTTAGGTTCCTGACCCTTCTTCGCCTGTCTTTGCAGATGTCTTCTGATTCAACACATTCAGACCACCATTCTTTGATAAACCTTGCTTTTACCAAATCAGTCAGCAATAGGACCAGGTCTAAAATCTCTATCCCAGATTTAGGTGAGCCTCAAAACATCCTTATTAGACTTCCAACTAAACAAAATAGAACTCTAAACTCCCCTGATTTCATTGATTTAGGAGACGATTGGCCTTCTGACGAGGAAGAAGTGTCAAAGCCTGATCAGAAAGTACTCCCTGAACCCGATTTTGACAATGAGATAATAGTCGAGAGAGAGTCATATAAACAAGAGATTGTGCCTTTCTGTGAGAAAGTTGATTCGTCCATGACTTCAGCTAGGTTAGAGAAGTTGTGGGAAGAGTGTGTTCGTCCAACCTGTCCGATCATTGTTCCAGAACCTGGTGAGAGGGCTCACAGGTTCGACACTAAAGTTCCTGAACGTGGTATTCCTAATGCAGTGACCTCTGCCGCTTTTTTTAGAGTGGGTGTTTATTTCCCCCTCCATCCTTTTCTTCAAGAAGTTCTCGACTTTTATGGTTTAGCCCCTCTCCAACTGACTCCCAATTCCTACAAACTAGCCATGAGCACATATATTCTGTACTCCAGTCTGTTCACCACTCCTTTATCTGCACCTGAGTTAGGTTATTTCTTCAGATTAAAAGATACTGGAAAAGGTTCCGGTTGTTTTTATCTAACTGCCTGGCCCTGTCATCAAGGTCAGTGTATAAAAGGCATTAAACAAAATTTTGATCAATGGCAGGAGCAATTTCTTTATTGCTATGACTGTCCCCCTATCCGTTTCCAATTCAACCGTCGTCCTCATGTTCCCAAACAAACATGTCTTTCTGGAGTCTGTCTTGAAAGAGCTGGAGAGGCTTTTAAACATTCTTCATCCCTTAGGGATTGTATGATTCTATTAACACCTGAGAATCTCGTCACCCTAGGTTTTCTCCCTGCTTCCCCTGGTAATACTTTATTTTATTTGTCTTTTATTGCATTCCTGCAACTATGTTCATTTTTCTCATGCTCTTTGTCTATCCTGACTTACTTTCTGACTCTGTATTCACAGGTATGGCTCCCAAGGTTCCTTCTTTCATAAAAAGATCCAAGAATGTTGACGAGATCTTCAAGGTTGAAGATAAGGAGGTTTCGCTTGCTGCAACTCCTATCAACCAAGTTCCCACTCCAGCTTCAGTCCAGCCATCTAGTTCCTCTAAGTGTAAGCTAGCTCAGGCTACATTTGATCTTTCTGGAAGCTCCCAAACCAGGTCCATGAAAAGAGGGAAAGCTGTAAAGATTGAATCGGTTGTGGCCCAAAATCAATTCAAAGACTTGATTGACACACACGTGCTTCTAGAAGCGGTTGCCAGCTGGGCTAAAATGGATACTGTCGAAGCTATGCATGCTATGAGGTTCTCGGCTGCTCAGAGTGCTTTCTTTACTCTCCGCTTTTGCGATGATATTGCTGAGAAAACTCAATATGATCTCCGGTTACAAGGAGAAGTTTCAAGGTTGAAGGAAGAGTTGATTGCTATGGAAGGTAAGGTGAACATAGCCACTGCTTCTGTTCGAAAATCAAAAACCGTTGAAACCTCGCTAAAGAATAGCAGGAATGAGCTTCAGGGACAGGTGAAGAGTTTGCAGGATGAAAAATTGCCCATGCTGGAGAAAATCAATGGACTAAAAGCTCAGGTTGATGCTTTAAATGCTGCGTCCGCTACTGTCAAATCATCCATGCTCGTCCAGGAAAAAGCTAGGTATGATGAAGGTTATGACGAAGGCGTTCGTGACTACATGAGGTCCATGTGGGAGAAAATGCCCGAACTAAACTGGTCTCTCCTAGGCGAGGACGTAGTGGGGATGATCAAGGACTTTGAGAATGAAGCTGCTGCTGCAATCTCTTTACCTCCCGTGAAAACGGTTGAGAGGTCTCCAGGTGCCAACCCTGAGACTACAGAGGTTCCTGCTCCTGAAGTTGTTCAGCCTATCCTTCCAACTCCTCCTGTTGTCACCAAGGGTTCCGATGAAGTTCCTCCTTCGTAAGTTCAACAAGATCCTTTAAAAACTTTTGATAACTTTTGATGAGGTCGCGGGCTCCTCGTAACGCCTCGCAAGATGTAATTTTAAATTTGATTTCCATGGCCTTCGTGCCAATAACTCTTTATGCTGGTTTTCTGGGTCTTTGTACCCATAACTCTCTTCATGGTTTATGATACCTATTTGCTTTTGCTGCATATCTATATTTGTACCTATGTGCTTCCATCATTGCATTTTACCTTTATTCCCCCTAACAATTACTTAGTGTCCGTACTTGTGCATTCAAGCTTACGTGGGCTAGCCCTTTGTAAGAAACAGAATATACTCGTACTTTCACTATATAATTTCTCGAAATAAAAGGCAATCAAACCGCAACAGCTTACTTGTAAGCTTAAACACGTCTTTTCCTATGTTTCACTCAACATTTCCAGAGTCGCATTCTGAACTAAAAACCCTTTCTGATAACCTTAGATCCTAAATAGTTTGACCAGGTTCCTCGACCATTAATCCTGCAAAATAAACATAAAACAAAAACTAGTTAAGGTTAGTAAAATTTCTTTTGTTTAATTCGGGTCATCTCTTGGAAAGGTTGCCTGCTTGGCTCCCAATCCTAATCTCTAGGTCCCAACATGCCTCGAGGCATGTTGGTTCCCTTTTTTCTCTTGGAAAGGTAACCTGCTTGGTTCCCAATCCTATTCTCTAGGTCCCAACATGCCTCGAGGCATGTTGGTCCCTTTTTTGGGCCTCGAGGCGATTCTAGGAACATGTGTGCCATTCTGGGAGTCCACACAGATTCCTCTTCTTCATGTGTCAGGCTAGACATCTTATGAAGGTAAATGCTAAGGATTTTATCCCTTCTTCCCATGTGCCAAAGACGGTTCCACATGAGGGAGAAGCTTATTAGGCTTCCCTTTAAGAACAAGTGTGCCAGTCGAGGCTTCACACAGGTTCCTTTAGGTGCCTTTTTGTCAGGACTTTAGGTGCCTTTTGTCAGGACTTTAGGTGCCTTTTGTCAGGACTTTAATTCACGTGCTCGAGGAACTTGAGGCTTTTCAATCACATTTGCTCAGGAAGCTACCTGAGGCTTTTCTCGTGCCCAGGAAGCTACCTAGGGACCTTGCTCGATGCCCAGGAAGCTACCTAGGACTTTTTCTTGATGCGTGCTCGGGAAGCTACCCAAGGCTTAATTCATACTCAGGAAACTACCTGAGGCTTTGGTTCAAGTCAGTCATTCTCAATTTGCATACTCTGTCGAATCACATTCATACTTTCAATGCTACAGGGACCTGTAAGTCGGGGTGACCTGCAAATACAATACGATGCTACAGGAACCTGTTAGTCAAGGTAACCTGTTTCAAAATACAAGTACTAAAACTAGCACTTAAAAAGTTTCAAATTGGCATATGAAATATCAAATCATAGCATGCACAAAATATTCTAAGTAGGAATACTACCCCCCAGTTCTTTTGGGTAATTATTGTTACGCGAAAGAACTATTAAGGGGCTATAGCTGCAAAGAGTGCACTCAACATATTCAACGTAGAGCTATCTATCGCTCAATACTTTAAAAAGAAATCGTCTTGCAAGTAGGGAGGTTCACATCAAGTACCCCCCGAGTACATGCATAATCAAATACTGAAATCAAAATGCTGGTCAGCTATAACTAATAAGCTGCCTTTATTCCTGGCTGAAAGAGCCTTACTTTTCCTAAAAAAAACACATAAAAGAGTTACTGATAATACTTCTTGAGATGTTCTGCATTCCAATCTCTCGGAATGAGATTCCCATCCATATCCATCAAGTGGTAGGTTCCTTCCCAAATGACTGACTTTATCTGGTAAGGTCCCTCCCAATTTGCTCCAAAAGCTCCATGTGCCAGAACCCTGGTATTTGGCATGACTTTTCTCAGAACTAGGTCTCCAACTTTAAAAGGTCTTGCCTTCACCTTTTTGTTGTAATACCTTCGAACTCTCTGTTGATATGCTGCTAACTTCACTTGCGAATCTGCTCTCAACTCTTCGACCATGTCCAAATACAGTCTTTGATTGACCTCATTGCTCTTGGGATCAAAATAC
Organism: Kitagawia praeruptora; assembly: GCA_037693485.1. Taxonomy (NCBI): domain Eukaryota; kingdom Viridiplantae; phylum Streptophyta; class Magnoliopsida; order Apiales; family Apiaceae; genus Kitagawia; species Kitagawia praeruptora. The sequence continues at coordinate 12,668,803 of CM075353.1, forward strand.
TTTCTTCTCAAGGAACCTGTTCCAACTTCCACAGGCACCATAGCTTCACAACCATAAGCGAGAGTAAAAGGAGACTCACCAGTTGTAGTTCTAGGCGTGGTGTTATACGACCACAAGACTCCAGGAAGCTCCTCTGGCCAGCTTCCTTTCTTATCTTCAAGCCTCGTCTTCAAAGTGTGCTTGATAATCTTATTCACTGCTTCAGTCTGTCCATTACTCTGCGGATAATACACTGCTGAAAATGCCTTCTGAATTCCAAACTGCTCACACAACCCTCTAAGCTCTCTACTATCAAACTGCTTCCCGTTGTCAAAAATCAGTTTCTGGGGAATGCCAAACCTGCATACAATGGCTCGAAACACGAACTCAGTCAACTTTGATGCTGTAATCTTAGCAAGTGGTTCTGCTTCTGCCCACTTTGTAAAGTAATCAACTGCAACCACTGCATATTTCACTCCTCCTTTTCCTTTCGGGAGTTCTCCAATGAGGTCTATTCCCCAAACAGCGAATGGCCAAGGGCTAACAATCGGTTTGATAGGTGCTACAGGACGATTATCAAAATTTGCAAACCTCTGACAATTATTGCATGCCTGCACGAATTTTGTAGCATCTGCTTTGATGGTTGGCCAATAATATCCTTGTCGAAGGACCTTCATGGCTAAAGAATTACCCCCCGAGTGATTTCCACACACTCCTTCATGAATCTCCTCGAGGATATACTTGCATTGCTCTCCAGCTACACACTTGAGCAAAGGTTGATTGAATCCTCTTCTATACAGAATTCCATCATAGATTATATACTTGGCTGCATGATACTTCAGCTTCCTGGCATCATCTTGACCGGGAGGTAGCTCCCCTTTATTCAGGTAACGATATATTGGGGTCATCCAGGAATCTTCAACTGGAAACTCGATGTCCATCACTTCTTCTTTGAAAACGCTAGGTTGCTCCTGAATCTAGAGTGGAATTACCCCCAATAACGTGGATTCTCTCTGAGATCCTAACTTGGCCAATGCATCTGCCTTGGTATTCTTTCCTCGAGGTATTTGATCTAGCTTTACCTCTTTGAACCTTGCGATCAACTCCTGGGAGTACCTCAAATATAAGTCTGTTCTTGGCCCTCTCACCTGAAAACCACCACGAATCTGCCAAACTACTAACATCGAATCACTGAACACTCTGATATTCTCCACTTTCATCTCCAAAGCTAACTTGAGGCCTGCAATCAATGCCTCATATTCTGCATCATTGTTCGTGGCTTTAAAAGCAAAATGAATTGAGCTATAGAGTTGATGCCCTTCTGGACTAACTAGTTCTATGCCTGCACCTGCTCCACCACTGTTAGCAGCTCCATCCACATACAGTGTCCACCAAGGTGCACAGTTGTCATTGTCTGCCTGTTTTTCTACCACTTCTTTTGGCCCCTCCTGGCCGGTGACCTCTACATGAGGTGGAAACTCGATTAAGAAATCTGCTAGAGCTTGAGCTTTGATTGCTGTCTTTGGCTTATATTCTATGTCGAACTGTCCTAACTCCACAGCCCACTTTAACATTCTCCCAGAAGTTTCTGGCCTATGCATCACTTGCTTAAGTGGATATGAGGTTCTTACCTCAATCTTGTGGGCTTGGAAGTAAGGTCGCAGCTTCCTGGAAGCCAGAATCAATGCGAAAACCAGCTTCTCCATTCCTGTATACCTCGTTTCTGCATCAAGTAACCTTTTACTAACATAGTAGACTGGGCTCTGCTGTCCATTCTCTTCTCGAACCAGAACTGCACTAATGGAATACTCTGATACAGCCAAGTAAAGTATCAATGTTTCTCCATCCAAAGGTTTGGCTAACAGTGGGGGGCTCCCCAAATGCTCCTTTAACCTTCCAAACGCTATCTCACATTCTGCTGTCCACTCGAATTTGCTTCCTTTCTTTATAGCTTTAAAGAACTCTTGACACTTATCAGTGGACTTCGAAATGAACCTATTCAAGGCTGCAACTCTTCCTGTAAGGGACTGAACCTCTCTCACAGTTCTCGGCAACCTCATATCAATCAATGCTTTAATCTTGGCTGGGTTGGCTTCGATACCTCTGTGGTTCACCATGAAACCCAGAAACTTTCCTGATTCTACCCCGAACACACATTTTTGAGGGTTCAGCTTCATTCTGTACTTTCGCAAGATTCCAAACATTTCTTCTAAGTGCTTTACATGATCAACAGCTTCCTTAGACTTAACTAGCATATCATCCACATATACTTCCATAGTATGGCCAATTTGATCTTTAAACATCATATTTACTAACCGTTGGTATGTGGCTCCAGCATTAATCAATCCAAATGGCATGCATACATAGCAATAAAGACCTCTATCCGTAATAAAAGAAGTGTGCTCTTGATCAGGTTCATACATAAAAATTTGATTGTAACCTGAATATGCATCCATGAAGCTGAGTAGGGCATGTCCAGCTGTTGCATCCACTAACTGATCAATTCGTGGCAGCGGGAAACTGTCTTTCGGGCATGCTTTGTTGAGATCTGTGAAGTCCACACAAGTTCTCCATTTTCCATTAGGTTTCTTTACCAAAACAGGGTTTGCCAACCATACTGGGTAGAAAGATTCTTTAACCAATCCTGCATCCAATAACCTGTCGACCTCTTCTTTCAATGCCTGAGATCTTTCTCCACTAACTGGTCTTCACTTCTGTCTCACTCCTTTCTTTTCTGGATCAATATTCAACTTATGACACATGACCCTTGGATCTATCCCTTCCATATCTGCGTGACACCATGCAAACACATCCAGGTTCTTGCCCAAAAAGGTAATGAGAGATTCCTTTAAGGCTGGGTCGAGTTGAGCTCCAATCTTCAACACTTTTGTACCATCTTTGTCATTGATCTTCACATCCAAAGTTTCACCAGCTGGTCCAGCCTTGACCATGGTTTCTGGAATTCGAGGATCTAAGTCTACCTCCATCTCTGTAGTTGAGTCCTCTTGAGGTTCTTGGACTTCGTGCATGACATTCCTTCTCTTTGATGCTGGCTGACTATCTTTATTGCTTCCATTATGTTTTAGTTTTCGGGATTTTTCTTCATCCAATCCTTCTGCCATACACACATCACCATCCTTGTCCGTAGGAGGTGCACTTTCTATCAGCAAATAAGGGGTATCTGGTCCCCGAAAAACTGGAATCTCAACATGAGGTTCCTCTTCTATGATCTCTTCAATTCTTATAGCTCTACAGGATGCTGGTACAAAGCCTTCCAAGGGCGTACTACGCAGATCGAGCGTTATTTTATCTGGGTTCTTTCCTGGAAAATCATTAGGAACCTCGTCCATGGGTTAAGGCAATTTAGCAGCCTTAGCAGCATGTTGCAAAGCTTTGGTGTAGCACTATCTAGACTCATACTGGCATCCTCAAACTACACCAATTCCATTTGGTGTTGGAAACTTCATAGTTAAATGATAGATGGAGGTTACCACCCTCATCTCCTTCAAAATGGGTCTTCCCAGAATAGCATTGTAATTCATATTCTCTTCTATAACAATGAATTCTGCCAGTTGTGTAATGCAACATGGTTTGTCACCTAAAGTTACTGGCAAACGAATCTTACCTTTGATAGGAACCTGATTATTAGTGAATCCGTACAAGGTATCGTTTGTTGGAGTTAAGTCTTTATCCAGAAAATGCATCTTCTTGAAAGCTGAGTAAGATAGCAAGTTTACAGAGCTTCCATTATCAACTAGCACTCGATGAACCTCATAAGACCCGATTCCTGCCTCAACCACTAAAGCATCGGTATGGGGATGGTGCACCCAGGAAGCATCTTCTTCAGTGAAAGTGATATCTACATCCTCTCCTTCAAACAGCCTTGGGGACCTCTGTGACAGATTGTAAATACTGGTCAAAGGACGTTCTTTAGCTTCATAGGTATACCTCTCCATGGCACTCCTGCTGCTTCCTCCAATGTGAGGACCTCCTATAATTGTGCGTATGCATCCAGCCTTAGGTGGTCCTTCCATCACGACAGGTTCCTGTGTCTGTGTCTTCTGAGTTTTCTCATCTCTATACTTTTTGCCTTCTTGAGCCACCCATTCACTCAACTGCCCTTGTCTGATTAGAGTTTCAATTAGGTCTCTGAGATGACGACAATCTGCAGTATTATGCCCATTGTTATCATGAAAATCACAGTATGGGCGCTCATTCTTATTCCCTGGGGGACCAGTTCTGAAAGGCTTCTTAAACCATGAGGACTTCTCATTCACCGCGTAAATGTGATCGATCGGGGCTACCAAAGGGGTGAAAGTTTCATAGACAGGTCTCTCATGCTTGTTGTTGTTATAGGAAGCTGGTGGCGGGACCTGACCCATGACAGGTTTAGTAGGATTCACAGCTTCAGGCTTCACCTGGGATGTACGACTAACCACCTTTTTATTGTCACGACCATTGGGGCTTCTTTGTCTTGATCTCTTGCTTCCACTTTGCCTTACGAAATCTGGATCCTTCTTTAATTCGGCCAGAGATTCCTCCACCAGACGGAAGGGTTCTGCCTGGGCATAAAAATCTGCCAACGTCCCTGGTTCTTTTCCTTGAAGTGCTTTCAAAAAGTCCGAGCCTCCTTTGACTCCAGCAATTAAGAAATTCTTTATGGTTTCCTCAGATGCTTTCCTAACCTTAGGAACCCTTGCATTAAACCTCTTGAAATATTCTGTCAACGTCTCACTAGGTCTTTGCTTGATATTGGCTAAGGTATTGGTTGGTGGTGCGAACGCAACAGATGCTCTAAATTGAGTGACGAAGAGCTTCCCCATACTTACCCAAGAACCAATCGAATCAGCAGGTAACCTTTTGAACCATTGATGGGCTCCACCCTGTAGAGTTGCAGCCAGTAACCTGCATCTGGTGGCTTCCTTCACTTGATAGACATCCATCTCCGTGTCAAAACGACTAAGGTATTCAATGGGGTCAGTAGTTCCATCGAACTTCAACTCATTCGAAGGCCTATAAGACCTAGGCAGAGCCGATTTTTGAACCTTCTTGGTGAAAGGAGAAGCAGTTATAGGATTCACAGCAAGATTCTTTTCGTCCTTGAGTTGAGCCAAAATTTTCTTGACATCTTCTGCTGTCACCTCCACAGTAGCTTCCGCCTTTGTCTTTTTACTCATTCCTTCCTCCTCTTGCGACTCTGCAGTGCTTGATTCTTCAGTATCCTCATCTGAATCCGTGCTTTCTTCTTCAATTATCTCAGCAGATGGGTCTTTATCTTTCTTCTTTTTCTGTGAGGAACCTCCAGTCTTGGTTTTCTTCTTTCCCTTGGACCCTGTACGGCCCTTGCTAACAGTTTTACTCTTCTCAGGATTCTATAGTTCTTCGTCACCATTATTCTGCTTTGGTTCTCCACCATCTTCTGGAACCTCCTCTCCATTCTCAGATTCTTCTTCCTCAAAGTTCAACTGTTTCGGAGTAACCTTCGACTTCTTGCCTTTCTTTGCCTTCTTTTTCTTCTTTTTACTTGAAGCCTGCTCCAAAGTCGACAAACGTTCTCCCACAGTCTTTAAGATTTCCATCATAGCTGCTTTAGTAACCTTCGGTGCTCTGGGAGGAGATTTGTTCCCCTCGTGAATCTGTCGCTCAGAACGGGTTGCTTCGCTATCAAAGTTGCCTGACATCTTTTCCACTCTTAAGATATTAACTATCCCCTCCTTCTAGCGCCAATGTTGATGAGTGGATTTCGTAATCAACTTATGAGAGGTCTACGGGTAGTTGTATAAGCTAGCGATCAACTGTTCTGTGAAAGGTTTGGGTTGTGTTTGCGGGGGTTGAGCTGTGCTCGAGGGTATCTCCAATAATCTCAAGTGCCTTTAGAGAAAATCAGAGAACTTAATGCGTCCTCCCCTGAGGTGCCTACGTACCCTTGTATATATAGGGATCAAGCTCACGTAGTTCTAATATGATTCTGTCTCTTACTGGAATAGCTGTATTCGGTCACCTAGTTCGTGTAGGACTCAGGTTCCTTTAGAGCCTTCCACGAACTAGTTGGCTAAGTAGAGTACAAACTCGAGTTCGTACCCTACTATAATTCTCTCATTGATCAGAGATAATTCTAGGATCATCTGCGCCCTAGAATTATATTCCAATATCAATGCGTTTATCTGTTCTAGATGGCTTCTAGAACTTTCTGTTGGGCAACTCATAGGAACCTGGTGCTTAGGAACCTATATCTCAGGAGCCTGTTTCTCAGGAACCTCCTTATTTCGGGACATATCGCTTAGGGACCTCCCTTTAGGTGTCAGTACCTGCACAAATAACAAACTGGTTAGACTGGATAACTCTTCACATGCTTTTATCATCTCTATGGCTGTTGCTATGCTAACTCGAACTCTTCTGCTTGGAGGAACCTGGTCTTCTAGTGCTCAGCTCAGCTTCCTGACCATTGGGAACCTCCTAATACTCATACTTCCTTAGTCATTTCTTCTATCTGACCTTCACAACTCGTAAGGGATCTATCTTCTGGTATGTATGGATCGAACCCTATAGCTTAATGGGCCTAAATCCAGCCCATGGAGATTTTGGGCACAACACAAGGCGTTTATGAAAAATCAAGTATCTGACAAGCTTGGACCTAAATCCGAAGAGTGCAATTTTGTGGGATACCCTAATGAAATAAATGCGTATTATTTTTATAGTCCTTCTGAGCAGAAAGTGTTTATTGCTCGAGATGCTGTCTTCATGGAAAGAGATTTTGTTTCCAAAAGAAACATTGGGAGAACTATAGATCTCGATTAAGATCGAGAACCACAAAATAGCATTGAACCTGAAGTGGAACAAGAGCAGGATAATGATAATGCTCAACAAACACAGGTTGTTCGTAGAACTGTTAGAATTCACCATGAGCCAGAGAGATATGGATTTCTCTTAACTCAATGTGGTGATTTGATGCTTATAGATGTAGATGAGCCTCTCACATACCAAGATGCTATGAACAGCCCAGAATCTAAGAGATGGCTTGAAGCCATGAAATCTGAGATGGATTCCATGTACGAAAACCAAGTATGGACTTTGGTTGATCCACCTGAAGGGGTAAAACCCGTAGGGTGCATATGACATATCGTATACTGACATTGGATCATCATTAAACATTTTCATTCTTTATCCAGAAATATAACGAAGAATTTCTGAGGTACTTTGAATAGTTCATCATTCTGTCAACACTATCGGTAACTAAGCACCTAGGCTTTCATTACAGTGTTGCAATACAATTCCAATTGGAAGAATGGGATTATGCTGGAGCCTCTTCCACGATATCTGGTGATCAGCCAATATACCGTGCCTCTGCTTCTCTACTAGTAGAAGGACGACGTTCCCTTATTGGGTTGCATCCTGACCGCATATGGGCCTTATCATTTGGACTACACTCGAAGGCGATGTCCCCTCTTCCTCCAATCCCTTAGAGAATTCTATGCATCGTATGAACAGAATTTAATTCAGTTTCCCCCAAGCACAAAGCTTGACGACTGGTTTAATAATCATTACTAACTTTACTTCCATGAGTAATTGAGGAAGTAACTCTGATGTGTGGGTTGACTTTAGTCAACAGATTTCGATTACTAAGAATCGCTTCATCAAACATAACTTGGGAGTTGGTCGGAGTTTGGAGTGTTAAGTCAAACCTGAGCCCCTCCTTACTAGGTAGGGTGCATTTCTTGTTGGTAGCGAAGGGAGAAAATCATTAATACTAGCTCCCAAAACCTTGGGTTCCCGAGTTTTGATAAGTTGAGTGAAATAGCGATACTTTTTCGATGAGTGAAACTATAGTCCATGAAGAAATGGGAACCCGTCCTATTTTTAAATACTTTTCCGACGATCAGAAAATATTTAAAATACTTTTTAAAGTTTTTAAATAGCTTTTAAAATAAATAATATGATTTTTAAATCAACCTGGAATATTTAATAAAAATTTAAATAATATTTATTAAATAAATAATCAGCTTAGAATATTTAATAAATATTTAAATAATATTTATTAAATAAATAAACCTTCAGACTATTCTCAATAAGAAAATAATATTCAAATTATTAATAAATATTCAAATAATATTTATTAATATCTTCAAAGAAATTTTCAATCCGAAAATACCCAATTTATATTTATTGGAATATTAAAAAAAATATACGTCATATCACCCTTCCGGTGACTTCCGGGTTTTATGCCTTATCCTGACGAAATATCTCCGACTCCCTTACTAAGAAAAAGTATTATCATACCCTACTGGGAACTTGTAACACATCATCGTATACATATATATAAGAGTCTATGCATACGTACATACTTAACAGGTTTATAAATCCCCGTAAATAACCATACATCATATGCTGATTCGCAAAAATACTATCAAGCAGCTCATAGCATTTATACCACAACAACAGTTTGAAAATACTTGAAATACAAGTTTCGAAAACTTGTCTGATCGTGTCGGAATAGTCTGGGCTATGCCTCTAGTGCGATGATCTATAACAACCAATAAGGTTCGGTTAGTTCGCTAAACAATCATGTCAAATCGACTATTCACGTAAAGACACAACTTCGTAACAATACATCCTTATTACACGTTTGGCTTATTATAAGTCCATGATATCCTTTAACCACTTTTGGGTAATTATTGGACTCGTAACGACTTTCGTTAAAGGTCATTTTCAACGAAACTAAAGTTCGTCTCGTATCGTCCCCTAAAAGAGTTTTTCACTTGCGCAACTTTGATTCGAAAAATTCTATAAAATTGAAAAATAAACTTTTTCATGAAATTCTTTTTCTCACTTCTTCTTAACTGTCCAGAGGATTTTTCATCTAAATTTCATAATTAAAAACATCTTTTTAATAGCTCAATTGTTGCTCTAAATATAGCTTCTTTCTGCAGTGGGTTCTCATGCGCATTCTTTACTTAAACATTTCTATAAAATCGATAATTAAGCCTTTTGTCTTCAAATTTTTACAGGGACTTAACCACTGACTAAGTTACCCCCTGTAAAAATTTCATAATCACAGACCATTTTTATAGGGCTCGTTTGACTTGGTAAAGTCAGTCCATCTTAACGATTCGTCCATTTTAACCGGTTTCACTAAAACGAGCATATCTCATAAACCGTAAATCGCAATCACATGATCTTGGTGTCAAAACAAACTACAAAACAATTCCTACTGGTTTATGGCCAAAAACGTACCAAGAAAACATTTGTTGAATTCGGTATTAACTGCTCAAATGATCTAATGAAATTTCGACATTAAACGACTACAAACCGAACATTTCCAAATTCCATGAACTCCATCTAACCACTTAATTCAACCACACACCATCAAGATCATATAAACATCATCAAGGACCTATAAGACCAGTGGTAACATCCATTTATCACTATCCAAAATTTTACCCATACTTATAAAGTTTAAAACATCACAATCCCCTTAAACATGTACATACTTGCATCAACCTTTCAAATCAACTTGTAGCTCATAAAGTTTAAGGTGGGTGTGAGTGTTTTACCTTCCTTGGAGTCTTAACAACCTTAACCAAGCTTTACTTTCCTTAAAACACCTTAGATAGCTTTAACAACCTTTAATCTTCAAGACCTAAACATTCAAGTTTAAAATTTTCGTAGTCAGCATTACCACTCTTGAAAGAACTGGAGAAACGAGGGTCTTACCTTGATTTTCTGGACGAGGCTTCTAAAGAGGAGTTGTAGAGCATCTCAATACCTTTCCAAAAAGTTATAGAACACAAAATTTCATTGAGAATTGAGGGAGTTATGGCAGGTTGAAGTGGCCGCTCTGTTTTTCGCCGAAAATAGAGAAAATGGAGGGGGAGAGCTTTTGCTATCTTTTCTTATGTAATTGATAAAATGATATGTATAATTGATATATATCAATCATACTTCAGTACTTATCAATTACCCAAGGTAATCTCCAAAGTAATTTTGCAAAAGAAAGGTAATTGGCAATTTGTCCCAAAAATGGTATACAATGCTTGGTTTAAATAATCATGACTTGACTTATTTGATTAGCATCCAATGCTCCTTGCCTTGCATGGCTATTACATGGTAAATTGCAGGTATATTACTCACCTATTAATCAACCAATGCTTACCATTTAATTCCATATGCAAGTTTATAGATTTTCTTGTAAAAGCGTTTCGTCGCGTAGAAATTTCTTTCATCGTTCTTGAACATTTGCCTTTGAAATTCTTCTAATAAATTACATGATTCCTTGCCTTGGTATTTAACTTAGCTTAAAGATTTTCTTAACCTCAATATCCCATATTTATACCAATATTTAATAAAAATGAAAATCTACGTAATCTGACAGTTTCTACATTCCCTTTCTTCTTGGTACAACGATACTTTATCCATAAAAGTATAAATACTTCTTCATTCATATAATATGATCTTAAAAATAACCTCCACCAATCACCGTTTATGATCATTTTAGAAATATTACAAAAACCTGGGTTCTTACAACCTTCCCTCCTTAAAAGGATTCCGTCCCGGAATCATTTCTAGAACAGATGGGGGTACTTCTCTTGCATGGCACTTTCCAATTCCCAGGTTGATTCCTTGACATTGTGATTAGTCCACAAAACTCTTACCAGGCTGATGGTCTTGTTTCTGAGTACTTGCTCTTTCTGATCTATGATTTCCACCGGTCTCTCGACGTAGGACAAATCTGATTGTAAATCTACATGCTTATGTTCCACTATATGTTTGGCATTGCGATTGTACTTCCTCAGCATAGACACATGGAAAACGTTATGTACTTGCTGCAGACTTGGAGGTAAGGCTAAGTCATAAGCCACTTGTCCAATCCGCCTTAATATCTCGAAAGGTCCGATGTATCTCGGACTCAACTTCCCTTTCTTCCCAAACCTCATCAGTCCTTTCCAGGGAGATACCTTTAGCAACACCATATCTCCTACTTCATATTCTCTATCCTTCCGAGATAAATCGGCATACTTATGTTGTCTATCTTGGGCTGCTGCCAGTCTTCCCCTGATTAGAACTATCACATCTCTTGTCTGTTGTACCAGTTCAGGTCCTAATATCTTCCTCTTACCAACTTCTTCCCAACATAAAGGAGAACGACATTTCCGGCCATAGAGGGCTTCATATGGGGGCATTCCGATACTCGAGTGATAACTGTTGTTATAAGCAAACTCAATCAATGGTAAGTGCTCTTCCCAACTTCCCTTGAAATCCATAACACACACTCTCAGCATGTCCTCTAAGGTCTGAATTGTTCTTTCACTTTGTCCGTCAGTCTGGGGGTGGTATGCAGTACTCATATTTAGCTTGGTTCCCACACAGTCTTGAAAGCTCCTCCAGAACCTGGAGTTAAACCTTGGGTCTCTATCGGACATAATGGTCACGGGAACTCCATGTCGTACCATAATTTCTCTTATATAGATGTCTTCTAATTTATCGATAGTGTACCTCTCGTTGATTGGGAGAAAGTGGGCGGACTTAGTCAACCTATCGACGATTACCCATATCGCATCGTGGTTAGTCTTGGTCCCTGGGAGTCTTACTACAAAATCCATGGCTAGGTGATCCCACTTCCATTCTGGAATCTCTAGGGGTTGCAGTAGTCCACTAGGTCATTGGTGTTCTGCCTTTACCCGTTGGCAGGTCAAACATCTATTTACCCATTCTATCACATCCTTCTTCATGTTGGGCCACCAATAGTATTCTTTCAAATCTCTATACATCTTCGTGGTACCTGGGTGTACAGAGTACCTTGAGTTATGTCCTTCATATAGGATTTCATCCTTTAGTTCCTGAACATTTGGGACCCAAATTCTCGTTGCATATCTCATGATTCCTCCTGCATCTCTTTCGCACTTAATTTCCTCCCCGGTCAATATCTTTTCCTCCGAGTTCTTTTCATCTTCCATTTTTTGCTCTTGGCACATTCGAATCTTTTCCAATAATGGAGGCTGGATCTGAATTCCCATTAACACTTCTTGGCTACTTCTCAATGTCTTAACTTCGATTTCTAGCTTCTCCATTTCTTTTATCAATTCTTCTGCTGAAGTCATCATCTTGAGCCTTTCCTTCCTGCTAATGGCATCGGCCACCATATTGGCCTTTCCTGGATGATAACGAATCTCACAATCGTAATCCTTGATTAACTCTAGCCATCTTCTCTGTCTCATATTCAATTCTTTATGGGTAAAGATGTACTTGAGGCTTTTATGATCTGTGTAAATTTCACACTTTTCTCCATATAGGTAATGCCTCCATATCTTTAATGCGAAGACTATCGCGGCTAGCTCTAAATCATGGGTAGGGTATCTTACTTCATACTCCTTTAACTGTCGGGAAGCATATGCAATCACCTTACCGTGCTGCATGAACACGCAACCTAGTCCTTTATGCGATGCATCACTATAGATCACAAAGTCCCCCTTATCATCTGGCAGTGCTAGCACTGGGGTGGTTATTAATCTTTTCTTTAGCTCTTGAAAGCTCTCGTCACATTTCTCATTCCATACAAACTTTTCAGTCTTTCTGGTGAGTCGGGTCAATGGGGCTGCCAGTTTGGCAAAGTCTTGCACAAACCTCCTATAATACCTGGCTAGTCCCACGAAACTTCTTACTTCGGTCGGGGTGGTCGGTCTTTCCCATTTTGATATCGCCTCTATTTTGGCAGGGTCAACTAGTACTCCTTCACTACTAACCACATGACCTAAGAATTGCACTTCTTTTAGCCAAAATTCACATTTCGAAAATTTGGCATACAACTTTTCTTCCCTCAAGATTCCTAGGACTATCCTCAAGTGTTCTGCATGTTCTTCCTCCGTCTTAGAATAAATCAAGATATCGTCAATGAAAACTATGATGCACTTGTCTAGGTACTGTTTGAATACTCGGTTCATCAAGTCCATGAATGTCGCGGGGGCGTTAGTCAATCCAAAGGACATCACTAGAACTCATAATGACCGTACCTAGTACGAAAAGCAGTCTTGGGTATATCTTCCGGTTTGATCTTTAACTGATGGTACCCCGTTCTCAGGTCTATCTTCGAAAAGTAAACTGCTTCCTTGAGTTGGTCAAAAAGGTCATCAATCCTAGGCAAGGGGTACTTGTTTTTAATGGTTAACTTATTCAGCTCTCTATAGTCTATACATAGCCTCATACTACCATCCTTTTTCTTTACAAACAACACTGGGGCACCCCATGGGGACACACTTGGTCTTATCATGCCCTTATCCAGCAGTTCTTGCAACTGAGTGGCCAGTTCTTTCATCTCAACGGGGGCCAATCGATAGGGGGCTTCAGAAACTGGTGCGGTTCCTGGTGCTAATTCTATCGCAAACTCGATTTCCCTATCAGGTGGTAACCCAGGAAGGTCTTCTGGAAACACATCTTCAAATTCCCTGACAACTGGAATGTCCTTCAGTTCAGGGTTTCTTTGCTTCGTGTCTAATACATAAGCTAAGTAGGCCTCGCTGCCCTTTCGTACTAACTTTTTTGCTTGAGCAACAGTCAAGAATTTTTGAGTCTGTCGCTGTCCTTTGAATATGACCTCTTTCTTTCCTGACACCTTTATCCTAACTTTCTTGCTCTTGCAATCAATCTGGGCACCATTACTTGCCAACCAATCCATCCCTAAAATGACATCAAATCCGCCTAACTTAAACGGAATTAGGTCTGCCCGAAAGTGGTGACCTCCTATTACTATATCGCAGTTAGGATATATCTGGCTTACAGGAACCACTTCGTGGTTAGCTATCTCTACCATTAGCTGTTCCTTTAACATTTCTGGTTTCAAGTTCAGTTTACATGCAAAATCTTGCGATATAAAAGATTTGGTAGCTCCAGAATCAAACAAAGTATTAGCACTCAAGGTGTTAAGGGAAAGGGTACCTGCAATGACATCCTCATCCCTTACTGCATCCTGCACTGTCATGTTGAAAGTCCTAGCGGTGGGTGGTCGGTTGGATGCAGTACCGCTCATCTTTGATCCTATCGGTTTCAATTTAGGGCAATCTTTCTTCCAGTGGTCTGTACCTCCACACTGGTAACATTTCATGAGCACATTCCTCTGGGGGCAATTGTTGGAATAGTGTCCAATCTGTCCACATTTAAAACATATCGTCGTACCCTGAAGACATACCCCTGAATGTTTCTTTCCACAAGTCTTACAGTTAGGTAGGGGAGGGCGCGACTGTCCTGATATGGGTGCCCTGGTTGATCCATCTCCTTGGCCAACACTCTTGCTTTTTGCTCTGTTAAACCCCGTGCTTTTGGCTGGCTGGGACACCGTTCCGCTAACAAACTTGCTGGAGAAACTCCCACTTGCAGCACCACTACTTCGACTTTCAAACTTCCTTTTCTTCATGATCTTGTCCTTCTGGTACTCCTCACTTCCTGCCTCTACAATCGATGCCTTCTGTACTAGAGTGGCGTAATCCGTAATTTCTAACACCGCGATGCGGTTCTGAATCCACTGTTTCAATCCTTGTTGAAACCTCCTTGCCTTCTTAATTTCAGTGTTCACATACTCTGGCATGAACCTTGACAGCTCCGTGAACCTAGCTTCATATTCGGCTACAGTCAGATTCTCCTGTTTAACATCTAGGAACTTGAGTTCCATCTGGGTCTCCATAAACCTCGAAAAGTACTTTTCCAAGAATAACTCTGTGAATCTATCCCATGTTACCACTCCAGCTGGTTCCATATTTTTCTTGGCCTCCCACCAGTAGTTGGCCTCTCCCTTAAGCAGGTATGTAGCAAAGATGGTTTTTTGGGCTTCCTCAGTGCCCATAATCTCAAAGGTCTTCTCCATCTCCTTCAACCAGGCCCTGGCCTCAACGGGGTCTGCTGTCCCATGGAATTCTGGGGGTTTAAGTGATTTAAAGGCCTTAAAGGCATTGGCGACTGCATTGTTGGGGCCGCGGGGTGGTGGCTGTGGCCGTGGCTGGCGCTCCAGATTTTGCCTCATCAGGCGCATAAATTGTTCCATTAGGTCCTCTTCTTCTTCCTCATAATCCTCATCGTCAAACTCATTGTACTCATCTTCCTCATCCACATGTTCTGGGTGACGGCGTTCCTCTTCCCTATGTTGTTTACTACCATGAGTGGTGGACTCGGCAGGGTGAGTTCTTGTGTTTCTCCTTAGTGGCATTTTTCTGAAGGTATACATGTATATAAAAATTCTGTTAGGGTTTCCTCATTTTTCTTAATCTGGTTTTCTATGATTGGCACCTCGAAGGTGTAATCTTTTATAGGTATATATGCATCTTATAAATAGTTGTCAAACAATCATGGCATCATATATGTAACAATTTAAACGGAAACATTTGCTAAAATCGAACGAAATTTACGTCATAATACTGCTAGTGACTTCTAAGAGTCAAAGTTTCAAGTACAACATAAAACTGAAATATAAAAAAAGTACATCCAAAGCCAGCTAACATGTCTTCCTATCCAGAGGAAATATAATACGTGACTGACATCACTACCAAAAGTAAAACTACTACAACATCCCCATGTACTCGAAGACTGAACTAGTCAACCATCCATCAATCTGTGTGAAAGCGTATCGCCTCCCTAACTCAGCACATAGTCCTCGAAAGGACTCTCTCTGCATCACTCCGGCGGATCCTCCTACTGTGGCGGGAACGTGGAAGTGCTCTGAGTCGAGTGTGAGCCCTCCTCTCAATCTTTCGTACTGCCCGCCTCATCCATCTAACTCTGGAGTCTCTCCCCTGGGAGTATAGCCTCGCTCGTCTCTCCTCAGCTAGCTAGAACCTCAGCTCCGCTACTCGGGCCTCCGCTGCCACCAAATCGGTGGTCATCCGAGTCACCATCCAATCGTACTCAGTGGATCTAACAACCTGTATGGAAGGACTAACCGGCTCGCTCTCCGCGGCAACCTCAGTTTCGGCATCCTCTGGTATAGGCTCCTCAGAGTCACCCTCCAAATCTGTGTCCCAATGATATCTAATAGGGGATGAATCCTCTCTGAGAGGAGGGGAATGCATAGGAATATCAGTCCACACCACCTCCTCATCCTCAGGCTCCTCTCCGGATGTGGGGTCAGCTGGAACATCATCCACGGGGTCCTCCTCTGGATCCTCTTCTGGATCCTCTTCTGGCTCATCTGAGTCCAATGGGTCCTCTATGGGCATAGGGTCATCAGCTCTAGGATCCTCCTCCTGGACTATCTCTTTCTCTCCCTCCTGCTGAGGGTCAGTCTTTGTCTCAACATCAGGCTCATCTACAGCTCTCAGAAGGGCATCATCGTGTCGCTGCTCGGAACCCTCAGGTAGCTCTACATCCTCGGGTGTCTACACAAAAAGGGAAAAATGTTACTATCCTTAAGGTTCTGATAAATAGTTCCCTTATTAGCTTAAGGTTGTTAGGGCTATGTCTATTAGCCCGACAATGTTTCGATAAGGGTTTGAGTCCTTAAACCTTCCTATCGTCTCTGAGATTATAACATATTTCTCAGATACCATTTCTGTAACACCCCTAGATCCGGGGTCGGAGATCCAGGCTGTCACTATATCCTTAATTCCCATTTTAATAAACATTACTCTCAATCTTCATTTTAGCATGATGTAACCCCTCAGTCAAACATAACATTTGCAGATTATAGGCTCAGAGACGAAATTAAAACGTTACTAAGTTATTACAACCATCTTGAAATAGATATTACAAACCCAAATTGTCATAATCTTAAAAGTTCAAATTAAAAGAATTACCATCTAAGGCGGCATCTACAGCCATAATACGGTTTGGTTTTCAGAAGCTTACACAAGTCATGCTTGTAAATAAACCTAACCAACCTAAGCTGTAAACCTATCCAACTTAGTCTGCTCACCTGTGGTAATACTACTGGGTGTGACCTCGACACCTGCCTCGTAAATAGTCTCCAATACTGCTGACCAGTTAGCACGCTTTTGCGGGGGGTCTGCCTTGTTCTTGCCATGCTTATCTATTGTTGTGTGGTGGTATATATAAAAGAAAAGTAAGAGTGAGCAATATAGCTCAGCCATATAACAATAGTTTTCAAAGTACTTTTGTTAACGTAAACCATATGACATATCGTATACTGACATTGTATCATCATTAAACATTTTCATTCTTTATCCAGAAATATAACGAAGAATTTCTGAGGTACTTTGAATAGTTCATTATTCTGTCAACACTATCGGTAACTAAGCACCTAGGCTTTCATTACAGTGTTGCAATACAATTCCAATTGGAAGAATGGGATTATGCTGGAGCCTCTTCCACGATATCTGGTGATCAGCCAATATACCGTGCCTCTGCTTCTCTACTAGTAGAAGGACGACGTTCCCTTATCGGGTTGCATCCTGACCGCATATGGGCCTTATCATTTGGACTACGCTCGAAGGCGATGTCCCCTCTTCCTCCAATCCCTTAGAGAATTCTGTGCATCGTAGGAACAGAATTTAATTCAGTTTCCCCCAAGCACAAAGCTTGACGACTGGTTTAATAATCATTACTAACTTTACTTCCATGAGTAATTGAGGAAGTAACTCTGATGTGTGGGTTGACTTTAGTCAACAGATTTCGATTACTAAGAATCACTTCATCAAACATAACTTGGGAGTTGGTCGGAGTTTTGAGTGTTTAGTCAAACCTGAGCCCCTCCTTACTAGGTAGGGTGCATTTCTTGTTGGTAGCGAAGGGAGAAAATCATTAATAATAGCTCCCAAAACCTTGGGTTCCCGAGTTTTGATAAGTTGAGTGAAATAGCGATACTTTTTCGATGAGTGAAACTATAGTCTATGAAGAAATGGGAATTCGTCCTATTTTTAAATACTTTTCCGACGATCAGAAAATATTTAAAATACTTTTTAAAGTTTTTAAATAGCTTTTAAAATAAATAATATGATTTTTAAATCAACCTGGAATATTTAATAAAAATTTAAATAATATTTATTAAATAAATAATCAGCTTAGAATATTTAATAAATATTTAAATAATATTTATTAAATAAATAAACCTTCAGACTATTCTCAATAAGAAAATAATATTCAAATTATTAATAAATATTCAAATAATATTTATTAATATCTTCAATGAAATTTTCAATCCGAAAATACCCAATTTATATTTATTGGAATATAAAAAAAAATATACGCCATATCACCCTTCCGGTGACTTCCGGGTTTTATGCCTTATCCTGACGAAATATCTCCGACTCCCTTACTAAGAAAAAGTATTTTCATACCCTACTGGGAACTTGTAACACATCATCGTATACATATATATAAGAGTCTATGCATACATACATACTTAACAGGTTTATAAATCTCCGTAAATAACCATACATCATATGCTGATTCGCAAAAATACTATCAAGCAGCTCATAGCATTTATACCACAACAACAGTTTGAGAATACTTGAAATACAAGTTTCAAAAACTTGTCTGATCGTGTCGGAATAGTCTGGGCTATGCCTCTAGTGCGATGATCTATAACAACCAATAAGGTTCGGTTAGTTCGCTAAACAATCCCGTCAAATCAACTATTCACGTAAAGACACAACTTCGTAACAATACTTCCTTATTACACGTTTGGCTTATTATAAGTCCATGATATCCTTTAACCACTTTTGGGTAATTATTGGACTCGTAACGACTTTCGTTAAAGGTCATTTTCAACGAAACTAAAGTTCGTCTCGTATCGTCCCCTAAAAGAGTTTTTCACTTGCGCAACTTTGATTCGAAAAATTCTATAAAATTGAAAAATAAACTTTTTCATGAAATTCTTTTTCTCACTTCTTCTTAACTGTCCAGAGGATTTTTCATCTAAATTTCATAATTAAAAACATCATTTTAATAGCTCAATTGTTGCTCTAAATATAGCTTCTTTCTGCAGTGGGTTCTCATGCGCATTCTTGACTTAAACATTTCTATAAAATCGAAAATTAAGCCTTTTGTCTTCAAATTTTTACAGGGACTTAACCACTGACTAAGTTACCCCCTGTAAAAATTTTATAATCACAGACCATTTTTATAGGGATCGTTTGACTTGGTAAAGTCAGTCCATCTTAACGATTCATCCGTTTTAACCGGTTTCACTAAAACGAGCATATCTCATAAACCGTAAATCACAATCACATGATCTTGGTGTCAAAACAAACTACAAAACAATTCCTACTGGTTTATGGCCAAAAACTTACCAAGAAAATATTTGTTGAATTCGGTATTAACTGCTCAAATGATCTAATGAAATTTCGACATTAAACGACTACAAACCGAACATTTCCAAATTCCATGAACTCCATCTAACCACTTAATTCAACCACACACCATCAAGATCATATAAACATCATCAAGGACCTATAATACCAGTGGTAACATCCATTTATCACTATCCAAAATTTTACC
This sequence comes from Kitagawia praeruptora, assembly GCA_037693485.1. NCBI lineage: Eukaryota > Viridiplantae > Streptophyta > Magnoliopsida > Apiales > Apiaceae > Kitagawia > Kitagawia praeruptora. Next base: position 12,688,213 of record CM075353.1, read on the forward strand.
CATACTTATAAAGTTTAATACATCACAATCCCCTTAAACATGTGCATACTTGCATCAACCTTTCAAATCAACTTATAGGTCATAAAGTTTAAGGTGGGTGTGAGTGTTTTACCTTCCTTGGAGTCTTAACAACCTTAACCAAGCTTGAATTTCCTTAAAACACCTTAGATAGCTTTAACAACCTTTAATCTTCAAGACCTAAACATTCAAGTTTAAAATTTTCGTAGTCAGCATTACCACTCTTGAAAGAACTGGAGAAACGAGGGCCTTACCTTGATTTTCTGGACGAGGCTTCTAAAGAGGAGTTGTAGATCATCTCAATACCTTTCCAAAAAGCTATAGAACTCAAAATTTCATTGAGGATTGAGGGAGTTATGGCAGGTTGAAGTGGCTGCTCTGTTTTTGGCCGAAAATAGAGAAAATGGAGGGGGAGAGCTTTTGCTATCTTTTCTTATGTAATTGATAAAATGATATGTATAATTGATATATATCAATCATACTTCAGCACTTATCAATTACCCAAGGTAATCTTCAAAGTAATTTTGCAAAAGAAAGGTAATTGGCAATTTGTCCCAAAAATGGTATACAATGCTTGGTTTAAATAATCATGACTTGACTTATTTGATTAGCATCCAATGCTCCTTGCCTTGCATGGCTTGCATGGATATTACATGGTAAATTTCAGGTATATTACTCACCTATTAATCAACCAATGCTTACCATTTAATTCCATATGCAAGTTTAGAGATTTTCTTGTAAAAGCGTTTCGTCGCGTAGAAATTTCTTTCATCGTTCTTGAACATTTGCCTTTCAAATTCTTCTAATAAATTACATAATTCCTTGCCTTGGTATTTAACTTAGCTTAAAGATTTTCTTAACCTCAATATCCCATATTTATACCAATATTTAATAAAAATGAAAATCTACGTAATCTGACAGTTTCTACATTCCCTTTCTTCTTGGTACAACGATACTTTATCCGTAAAAGTATAAATACTTCTTCATTCTTATAATATGATCTTAAAAACTTTACATAACCTCCACCAATCACCGTTTATGATCATTTTAGAAATATTACAAAAACCTGGGTTCTTATAGGTTGCCTCCTCAGCATTTCCATTATCACCATATTCCTCTAATGCCTGGATCCAAACCCGTGATTTCCAGACCATACCGACAACCTTACTTACAAAAGATTAAAATCTAGAAACATGTCGCGAAGTTGTTGCAGAAGGGACTGATCCGCCCCAGCCACAGTCCATTCTCATCACCAGTCTTGTTAGTAAAAAAATCTGATGGCACGTGGCGATTCTGTGTCAACTACCGGTCCTTAAACGATATTACTATTAAGGATAAATACCCAATTCCTGTGATTGATGAACTCCTCGACGAATTACATGGTGCCACTGTTTTCTCTAAGCTAGATCTCCGTTCCGGCTATTACCAAATTCGGGTTAGTGAGCCAGACATTTCCAAGACGGCCTTCCGTACGCATGATGGTCACTATGAGTTCATTGTTATGCATTTCGGCCTCACTAATTCCCCGGCTACTTTTCAATGTTTGATGAATGACACTTCCGACCACATCTACGTAAGTTTGTTTTGGTCTTTTTTGATGATATTCTTATTTATTCAAAATCTTTGACAGAGCACCTTGATCATCTACGTACACGTACGGTTATGAGTTTATTATGTGCTAATCAACTATTTGCCAAGCTTTCAAAATGTTGTTTTGGAGTGGCACAAGTTAACTATCTTGGCCACGTTATTTCTTCGGGGGGTGTGGCTGTTAAAACTACGAAAGTGCAGGCTGTCCGTTCTTGGCCAACTCCAAAGAATGCCAAAGGGGTTCGTGGGTGTCTCGGGCTGGCTGGGTATTACCGGAAATTCATTCGGGGATTCGGAGATATTGCAGTTCCTCTACACAAATTAGTAGGAACAGGGCCCTTCATTTGGGATGAACAAGCAGAGACAGCGTTCCAGACCTTAAAGCTGGCCTTTATAACTTCCCCGACACTAGCTTTACCTGATTGGTTGCACCCCTTCACGGTAGAGTGTGATGCAAGTACGGTGGGCATTGGGGTCGTTCTTACTCAATGAGGACGACCACTGGCTTATTTTAGTGCCCCTCTGAAAGGAACCATGTTATCTTGGTCCACATACGAGAAGGAAATGCTAGCTATCGTGAAAGAAGTTCGAAAGTGGCGTCATTATTTACTTGGACGGCCATTCGTGGTGAAAACTGATCATGTTAGTCTCAAATACTTGCTGGAACAACGAATCACCACTCCTGCTTAGTCCAGATGGTTACATAAGCTGCTGGGTTTTGATTACAGAATTGAGTATAAAAGTGGGGGTCTCAATCAAGTTGCGGATGCACTCTCGCGCCAGTCTGAGTGTCATTTCCTCGGAGTTTCACACCCTTGTTCCACCATCTGGGCAGACATTCAAGCTGAGGTTCGTACTTACCCATTTTATTCAAATCTGTTTTCAACTACTCCTCACACAATAAGAGGGAACATGGTAAACCGTGATGGTGCTTGGTTTAAAGATGGTGCTGTTCTGTTGAGCTCAAAGTCTCCTCTCTTACCTACCGTGATGTCTCTGTGTCACTCTTCAACCGAAGGAGGCCATTTCGTGTTTCATAAAACACTTGCCAAGGTGAAACAAAATTTCTGGTGGTTGGGCATGAAGGATTATGTGAAACAGTACATTCGCGAATGTCATCCTTGCCAACGAGCTAAGACAGATAGTATGCGGCCTGCTGGATTGCTGCAACCTTTTCCGGTTCCGGAAAGGATTTGGGAGGATGTTAGCATGGATTTTGTGGAAGGTTTGCCAATATCCAACGGGTTTTTAGTAATCATGGTGGTTGTTGATCGTCTTTCTAAATATGCGCATTTTGTTCCTCTTCGGCACCCGTTTATAGCCTCTAGTGTAGCTCGGGAATTTATTTCAAACATTGTTCGTTTACATGGTGTTCCTCTAACCATTGTAAGTGATCGTGACAAGGTATTCATTAGTTCTTTTTGGAAAGCTCTCTTTAAGTTGCAGGGTACAGTTTCTTGCATGAGTTCGAGCTATCACCCGCAATCAGATGGACAAACTGAAGTTGTCATTCGGATTTTGGAACAGTACTTGCGCTGCTTTGTGTGTGACAAGCTGAAGAAATGGGTGGACTGGTTACCCTGGGCTGAATACAGTTATAATACCTCGACCCATACGTCTACTAAGCTCACTCCTTTTCAAGCGGTGTATGGTCGATTACCTCCCAGGCTTTTGCCATACATTCCAGGTACAACTCAGGTGCAAGCTGTTGACGATTATCTCCAAGACAGAGATTTGTTGTTGAAAACTCTCCGCACCAATCTTTTGGACGCCCAGAACCAAATGAAGCAGTTCGCTGATCGCCACCGACGAGAGCTAGAATTTGAGGTCGGAGATTATGTTTATGTTAAGTTGCAGCCGTACAGACAGACAAGTGTGGTTACGCGCTCTTCGGCCAAGTTAAGCCCCAGGTTTTTTGGTCCTTACAAAATTCTGGCTAAATTGGTTCTGTTGCGTACCGGCTGGAGTTACCTCCTGGTTCTTTAGTTCATGACGTTTTTCACGTGAGTCTCTTACGGAAGCATGAAGGCCCTGTACCGGAAACAATTCCGTTGTTTGTTAGCGAACCTATTCAGTCAGGGATAGGACTTCAGCCAGCACATATCTTGGAGGAAAGGGTTGTGCAGAAAGGGAAGTATAGACCTAAGACGGAAATCCTAGTGCAATGGGAGGGACAGTCTCCTGCGGACGCTACCTTGGAGAACAAATGGCGTTTTACTCGCAATTTTCCACAGTTTCACCTTGCGGACAAGGTGTCTTCCAGTGGGGTGGATTGTTATGTGTCCTAAGTTATATAGGCAGTGTTTGATTTCGTTGCTGCAAAATAAATTATTTGAATTAGTTTATTAGTTATGGTCTGAATATGTTTTAAGTAGTCTTGGTTGTTGCTAAAATAAAGGAAATCATGGGCATACCCACGTTTCCACTAGTTTCCCTAGTACTTAGGAGCTGTAGTAGTTCTTTCTATATATTGTGTGTTTGCTTTGAGAAATATATATGAGAAAATTGCCCCAACTCTCCTTCTGCATTCTTCTATTTCCTTTCTTTTTCTTGGCTATTGGAACAGCCGTTGGTGCTACTATAACAGGCTGAGTCAGTAGGTTTAGTTGAGTTAGTATTGCTTTAATCTGCTAAGTCGGGTTTTGATGATACTATTCGTAGTTGTTCTATGTTTCTGAGTTTGTTTCTGTAGTTGTTCATTAATCATAAATTGCTGCGAGTTAGCTGGTTTCCGAGTTGATGTCTTGTACCGTCCGAGTCGAGTAATGTTGCGTGTGGTGTGTTCGTTGAGGTTCATTGTTCTGTTGTCGAGTAGTGGTACTGTCGCTATGTTTGTTGAAGCTACTAAGTTCTTTGTAATTGTCCTGTTGAACTACGTTTTCAAGTCTTGAGCCGAGTTGTTTGTGGAGTTTCGAGTGTTCTGTTTTTAATTACCGAGTTAATTGGGAATCGTGTTTTTCTAAGTCTGGTTGAATCGAAATTCTTGTTTTGGTTTGGTTCTAGCAATTCTCGTCTACAAATTCGACATGTCCAATTTATTATTATTATTATTATTATTTTCTAACAATTTCTGTAAATAAAATTTTAACGTAAAAAAAACCGAATTTAGAATCTTTAACGTAGTTTTGTTATTTTAAATTTTAATTAATTAGTTAAAAAAAATTAGAGTGAAATTAAACTTTCTTTTTAATTAGATTTCGTTTTAGTAATTAATTAGTAAAATCAAATTTTCCAAAACCCAATTGTTCTAGTCCGATTAAATTGAAAGTTAAGGCTTGCGAAAATATTAGTACCTGTGGATCGAATCTTAAATATTAAAACGATGATCGTGCTCTTGCGATTTTAAAATTTCATATATTTAGCACATCATTGTCATTCTAGCAACTGGAGAGTAAGTATCAAAATAATCAATACCTTCTCTTTGCCTAAACCCCTTGGCTACCAGTCTAGTTTTATACTTATCAATTGATCCATCTGGTTTCATCTTCCTTTTAAAGATCCATTTACATCCTATAGTCGTAGACCCAGGAGGAAGATCAACTAATTCCCATGTCCCGTTAGAGATAATAGAATCAATTTCACTTTTAACAGCGCCTTTCCAATGCCTTGATTCTGATGAATCCATAACACTACGGAAAGTTAAAAGTTCATCCTCAACATTGCAAGTTACAAAATCACTTCCAAAGTCCTTGACAACCTTAGTGTGCTTGCTCCTTCTAGGTTCCACTATAGGATCATCTGCCCCCACATTTGTCATCTTATCCACATGATCGGGAATAGAACAAGATGTGTGAGTAGGATCATAAGAAATACTTTGAGGTATACCTTCCTTCATAGGAAATACATCCTCAAAGAAGGTTGCATCACGAAATTCAACTATAGTATTTGACACAATACCATCTATGTCAGATTTTATTACTAAAAACCTCATAGCTGTTGTGTTTTCACCATAGCCCAGAAAGATAGCATCAATGGTCTTAGGTCCTAGTTTCTTCCTCTTGTGTTCAGGGACAAGCACCTTTGCAAGGCACCCCCACACTCGAAGATATTTCAAAATAGTTTTCTTACTTCTTCATAATTCATATGGGCTCATTTTCATGTGCTTCAGAGGGACTCTGTTAAGAATATGGCAAGCCGTATTCAGAGCCTCTCCCCACATGTACTTTGGTAGTCCAGAATTAAGAAGCATACTGTTGATCATATCTGCAAAAGTTCTGTTCTTTCGTTCAGCGACCCCATTAGATTCAGGTGTGTATGGTGGAGTTACCTCATGAATTATACCATTGTTTTTACAAAATTCATCAAATGAGTTGCTCGTATACTCACCACCTCTATCAGATCTCAATCTTTTAAGTACTTTACTAGTTTGTTTTTCAGCTTCAGTTTTATACTCAATAAATTTTTCAAGTGCTTCATCTTTATGTCTAATTAAATAAACATAACAATATCTACTACAATCATCTATAAAGGTAATGAAATATCTTTTATTATCTTTAGTCATTATGCCATTAAATTCACAAATGTCATTGTGTACTAAATCTAATATTTCTGAATCCCTAACAACATTTTGAAAAGGTTTCCTTATTTGTTTAGCAGACACACATACTTGACATTTAGTTTTCTTATCAAAAGCATGCTTTGGAATCAACTCTAAATTCATCATATTATTTAGTGCACCAAAGTTTAAGTGACCAAGACGAGCATGTCATAAACTAGATGATTCAACAAAATTAAAAGAAGGTTAAATATTATCAATAACTAAACCAGAATGAAATGGTTCCACATTAATTACAAACAAACTGTCAGATAAATATCCTTTGCCAAAAAACACTCCAGTATGTGTAATAACAACTTTATTACATTTTAACGAAAGCTCAAAACCATCCTTAACTAGACATGATCCAATTATTATATTTCTATGAATATCGGGAACATGATGCACTCTTGACAAAGATAGAATACGCCCAGAAGTAAACCTCAAATCCACGTTTCCTATCCCAAGTACTTGTGCAACACTCGCATTCCCCATCGTCACTGACTTCCCATGAATCTGTTGATAAGACATAAATAGAGTTTTATCAGCACAAATGTGCATATTAGCTCCAGTATCAACCAACCATTCAGGTGACAGATAAATGGATAATAATACATGATTATAGGTAACATACCCATCATTGGATACAGAAGCTGATGCTTCACCAATAACCATGTTAGCCATAGGCTCAACGATGACTCCACCTCCAAACACAATATTTGCCTGAGCAGCCATCTCAGATTTCTTTGCTTTCTTATTCGGACATTCCTTGCTCCAATGACCAACCTGTCCACAAGACCAATGTTTGCATAAAATCACGCAAGCGTACGTGGTCACAAGTAATACAGATAGAAGTCAAGTTCGTTCCCACAGAGATCTGGTTATGGTTTTAATTCAGTAGATGCACCTATGCAACAATGTATGATTATTATTCACTGCTAAGACAAATAACAATTTTGGGTTCAATAAACTAAATTAACTAAGAAGTAAATTAACAAACTAAGAATTAACTAACTAACAAGAAGTTAAATGAAATTACTTCTGCAAGAGAAAACATGGAATCCTAACTTCATTAAATGCTTTGCTTAGATCGGACGCCTTTAATCACTTGATATGGGCTAAAAGTAAGTCCTAAAGACACATTTAATGTGGCATTAATTAGACCTGGAATGGTCAAAATATGGGGCCCACCAGATGGGCCCAAACCCTATTTACAATATTAATTTCGTAATTAATATTAGGGGTAATAAACAGCTCAGCAAATAAGAGTCAAACAAGGATATAACTCTTGCCTGGCTTAGCCTCCAAGATACATATCTCTACATGGAAACTGATTCCTAAAAGGAAGGGATCTAGAACCTTCCTTGAGGCGGTGGCTTGCTCACCAAGTCACCTAATTCTACTATAATTCTAGGGCTTCTCAGCCTATATAAAAGGACTGACCCCTCATTCTCAGAACTACGTCTTGGCTTGATTCTCAATAACGAGATAGGTAGGCACTCTATGAGGACCGATTAGTCCCGAACACGGAAACAGCCATTAAAGCTCGAAGCTAACCAACCCTAGCATTAAATACAATTCGTAACCTGGTTTTTATTCCACAACATTTAGCGCCGTCTGTGGGAAAAAGACATCAACCATGGTTCAAACACGAAGAACAACGTTGACTACCACCGATCCTATTCCTCTCAGCTCTGCTCCGCCCACCACGGATCCGGTGCCCCCAACAACCGGGACGATCGTTCAACATCAAGTTTCTCAACCCCTAGGGATGACTTCCCATGTTGAGAGTACGTTACCTCCGATCATCCACACAAATCCAGGTACTAATCCCCTTTAGATGGTGGTTTCTCCCTTGATTGTAGATCCCAATAACCCTCCACAAGGGGTCCAGATCCACACTATGGATCTCCCCGTGAATACCAACCCAATGTATGGGCTGCCTAACTACCCTCCTACTCAAGGAGCTGGATCAAGTGGTCATGCCCTACATATCCGAGATCGAGAGTATCGTGACTACTCTGGTCCCTATACTGATAAATCGTCTTCTGATGATAAATATCGTGATGAAGCCCCGAGAAGGCGACGTGTTAGCAGAGAACCTTTGAGGAGGCGTCAAACAATCGATGATGGACCCCCGTCAACAACTGTAGAAAGGATCAAGGCTCATGAAGCCGAGATCTTAAGATTAAAAGAAGATATGGCAAGAGAACAAGCCAGGTTAAATCAGACTCAACCTCCCCCAACATCAGGACCGATTCACTGTATAGATCTGGAGAGGTCTTCAAGAAGGCAAAGAAGGGCTGATGCCCCAACTGGAAGAACAACAAGGGTGGAAACCCCCAAGAGCAACCCCAAGGATCTGATGCCACTCGGGGATCCTGATGATCCCACACCTCCATTTACTGAGGAGGTGATGAATGCTCGTATCTCAAAGAAGTTCAAGATGCCGACAATTAAGGCTTATGATGGAACGGGTGATCCCGCAAATCATGTTATGACATTCTCAAACGCACAGCTGTTGCAGCCTACAAGTGACGCTTTGAAGTGTAGGGCGTTCCCTCAAACCCTGTTGGGAATGGCTCAAAGATGGTACAGCCGGTTGACTACAAACTCAATTGGATCTTTCAAGGAGTTAAGTGATGCCTTTGTTAGTCAGTTCATCAGCGGGAAGGTGCATGAGAAAAGCTATGCATCCCTTATGTATGTGGTACAGGGGAAGAATGAAAATCTGAGAGATTATTTGAAGAGGTTCACTAAGGAAACGTTGAACATCACTGATTTGGAGAATAAGGTGGCAATGGTGGCCCTAGAGCATGGCACCACCGACTTATACTTTAAAAGGTCATTGGCAAAGCATCCTCCCGAGAATATGGCTGAGCTCCAACGAAGGGCTGATAAGTATATCAAGGCTGAGGATAGTACCAAGAAGGAGGCCACAGTGAGCAATGGTCGAGGTAACAGTGACATAAAGAAGAGAAAGCAGGATCAGGAGTATGATGCTAGGGACAATATCCCCGTACTAGCAAAGACTCTGAATCAGCACCAAAAAAGAATTTTGGACCAAGGTTTTCGATTATGCAAGGTTGAATGCTCCTAGGAGTTAAATCTTGCTAGAGATTGAGAAAGATAAGGATTTTCGATGGCCGAAGCCACTCAAGGGTGACCCCGCAAAGAGAGATAAGGAGCAATACTGTAGGTTCCACCGAGATGTGGGGCATGATACAGATGATTGTAGGCAGTTGAAGGATGAGATTGAATTCTTGATCCGCAAGGGAAAGTTGAATAAATTTACTAAGGGTGAAGATCGTGGAACCCAAAGAAGGGATTACGATAGGAGAGACAATGATAGAAGAGATAATGATCATGATCGTAATATGCAGCCCCGAGGGCCAGTTATCAACATGATTTGGGGAGGCCCGACAGCGGCCGGTACAATTCGAAACTCTCGAAAAGCGTATGCCAGAGAGGTGATGCACATTGTGGAAGAGGCCCCGAAACGTGCTAGGACTGAAACAATGATCGGTTTTGATGATTCTGATCTTGAAGGGGTGAAGTTCCCCCATGACGACCCGTTGGTCATAACCCTTGTGATTGGGAACTCGGAAGTAAAGAGAGTCTTGATAGACAATGGAGCTTCTGTTGACATTTTGTTTCACGATGCGTTTATAAAGATGGGATACACCGACTCTCAGCTTACCCCAACCAATATGCCAATCTACGGATTTAATGGGATAGAGTCCAATGTTGAGGGAACTATTCAACTACCCATGATAATTGGGCAAGAGCCTAAAGAAGCTACTCAAATGTTGAAATTTCTGGTAATCAAGGCAGCCTCGACCTATAATGCAATCCTGGGAAGGACCGGACTTCAAGCGTTCAAGGCTGTTGCCTCTACTTACCACATGAAGATTAAGTTTCTAACCCGGAATGGGGTCGGAGAACAAAAAGGCGATCAGAGGATGGCAAGAAGTTGTTATATATCTGCATTGAGAGTTGATGGAGTCAGGGGGCAGGTACTCCCAATTGAAGACATGGATGTCCGTGGTGACGATGAACACCGAGGAAAGCCAGCTGAGGATTTGATCCATATTCCTCTAGAGCTGGGCGACCCTGAGAAGGTTACCTATATAGGAGCTTCTCTACAGGAACCTCTTAAGGGAGAGTTGATAGCATTCTTACAGGAGAATAATGATGTGTTTGCTTGGACAGCTGCCGACATGCCAGGGATTGATCCCCAACTCATAACTCATAAACTGAATGTTGATCTCAAACGGAAGACAATAAAGCAGAAAAAGAGGAATTTTTCTCCTGAGAGGCAGGAGGCCATTAAGCAAGAAGTTGACAAGCTTTTGGAAGCTGGTTTTATTGAAGAGATTCAGTTCCCCGAATGGTTGGCTAATCCCATCATGGTCAAGAAAGCAAATGAAAAATGGAGAATGTGTATCGACTTCACTGATTTAAATGACGCATGCCTAAAGGATTGCTTCCCTCTGCCAAGAATTGACACCCTGATAGATGCCACAGCTGGGCATGAGATGTTGAGCTTCATGGATGGTTTCAGTGGCTATAATCAGATTAAGATGCACAAGGATGACATCCCTAAGGTATCTTTCATAACTGACTTTGGTGTTTTCTGCTATCTTGTTATGGCTTTTGGTCTAAAGAATGCAGGAGCTACTTACCAACGACTGGTGAATAAGATATTTGCCCATCTGATTGGAAAAATCATGGAGGTCAATGTTGATGACATGTTAGTCAAGAGCCTACTCAAGGCAGATCATGTTAAGCACCTCAGAGAGGCATTCGAAGTGCTGAGGCACCACAAGATGATGTTGAATCCAGCCAAGTGTGCTTTTGGCGTTGGATCTGGAAAGTTTTTGGGTTTGATGGTTTCGAAAAGAGGCATAGAGGCCAACCCCGACAAGATCAAAGCCATCTTAGACATGGAACCACCCCGTTCCGTGAGGGACGTACAGAAGCTAACCGGCAGAGTGGCTGCTCTAGGGAGATTCATCTCCAAATCTGGTGATAAGTGCTTGCCTTTCTTTCAAGCACTAAAGAAAGTGAAAAATTTTAATTGGACTGATAAAAGCCAAGAGTCCTTTGAACAGTTGAAGAAGTATGATAAGTGGATGTTATATCCACTTGGAATGCTTCGTATCGACTTGAATTGATGACTTGGACTCAAGTATATAGTGTTTTTAATGTGTTTGTAGTGAATTTGTGCAGGAATAAGAGTCGGATGTGGGATGATGTTTTCCATGTTTAATTGGTGGGTTTTGAGCTTAAAGAATGAAAGTACATCAAATTGCGAGAGTGCCGGAAGAAACGGAATGAAAATCGGAGTTAAAACGAAGAAAATAGACCAAAATCAGCAAATGAACAATAGGTCGGGCGCGGCCGCGCCTAATTTGTGATGATTTCGGGCGCGGGCGCGCGGGAATGAACAGTAGCGTGCGGCGGGCGGCGCGGGCGCGGGAAATTCAGCCAAAATTTCTGATTTTTGTTTTGACCATATCTTGAGTTCTACAAGTCCGTTTTGGACGATTCAACTGCCCACGCGAAGATAACGGAATTCTCTTTCATTCTAAAGTGGTCTTGAGCACCTGACACTGCCAGAAAATTCCAGAACTTTTGGAAACCCATTCTGAGAAGGAAATTGCATTGTTTTCTAATTCTAATCATTGTGGAATTACCTTGGATGACCAGAAGCTTCTAGAATCAGACTTATACATGGAAATTGCAATTCTATTTCATTCAAGAAAGGAAAATTACCGGAATTCTATCCTAAATCAAAGACGGTAATTACTTGGTGGAGGAGGCACTTGTGGCTATAAATACACCTCTTGGGGACACAAAAAGAGACCACGACGAACACAACACACACCAGAGATTTATATTATTGTATTTGTTTTACATCATGTTTTCATTAGACCCCGTGACGATGAGAAGTTCGATCATGAGCTAATCGTTGTCATGGGGTCCTAACGGATTTATTTATGAAATTTAGTAGTTGATTGCTTATTTGATATGTGTGTGATGAATTATTGATATCCTTGTATGGTTGTGTTTCATGTGTTTAGATGCGTCATGAACATCTAATTTGTTAATCTCTTGCGAAACGAGAGTGGATCTTGAGATTTAGAACTTGCCATGCTAGCATAGGTTCATAATTGTTTATCAATATGATTCGTAGTATGAGATGAGAATACTTATATTGCCCTATGTGATAAATATGGATAACTTGTTCTTCAACCGTTATGTTTTCAAATTCTATAGAGATATAGGGTCTAAGCATAATTGGTGTCTATTCTTCTTCTATCTCTTTTGTGGATGTATGTTTAGTTTGGTACTAGTATACCGAGAGGTAACTTTTACTTGTTTCGTGTTGTCCAATCAGATATCAAAACCATCACATATATTGATTAAGGCATGATCTCTAAAGGAAGTATTTAATGAAGTTAGGATACCATGTTTTCTCTTGTAGAAGTAATTCGATTTTAATTCTCATTAGTTAATTAATTCTTAGTTTATTAATTTGCATCTTAGTTTAATTTAGATAGTTAAAACCTATATTTGTTATTTGTCTTAGCAGTGCATAATAACCATACATTGTTGCATAGGTACAAAACTGAAATAGAACCATAACTTGATCCCTGTGGGAACGAATTTGGACTTAACCATATATATTACTTGTGACCACGTAAGCTTGCGTGATTTAGTGCAAACAAGTTTTTGTGACCACGTACGCTTGCGTGATTTAGTTCGGTGTGCTTCAGGTACTTGAGTGTTTAAAGATGGCAGGTCAGGAGTTGCCATGGTGGGCATATTCGAGTACATCCATGCCTTATCAATGTGAGCGGTGTTTGGGCGTTCATGATCCCTCACAATATTGTTACTACGAAGGAGTTGATCCATATGTCAGTTATGAGGAACAACCATATTTTCAATACCATCCTCAATAGTACCAGCAAGATGTTCCAGATATGTCATATTTCTTTGGTAGTGAAGATTTTCAACATCAGCAACCTACTCCTACTTTTCAGTCAGATGAGGTTCCTACTAGGGAGGAGATTAGGATGCTTGTGAAGAGTAATGAGGAGTCTCTCAAATCTTTGGAGATTCTAGTTGCTCAAGCTGTGAGAGCCTTGGAACAAGAGAAACAACAATTCATACCAGAAGCAATTCCAGAAAATAACGATGACTTGGAGCAAGGTACTGCATGCATAATTGAAGAAGACAAATTCCAAGAGGAGGAGAGTGTTCACAAGCCATGTGAGGAATTTGATCAAGCTAGTGAGGTGGATGATTTGGAAAGGGCACTATTTGAGACAGACATTGATGAGCTGCACAAATTTCAAGAATTGTTATGTGCGTACCAAGAGGACACTGATGAGCTACGCAAATTTCAAGAATTGGTATGTGCGAACCAAGAGGCTGAGGGACATGAGAAAGATGCAGATTTTCTACTTGTCTCAGAGTTTAAAGATGGAGGTAGCGCATTAGAGCCAATGGAGGAAGTTCTTGTTGAGGAACCAAAGGCTTCGGCAATTTACATTTACCCTCCTCCATTATATTCAAGCGAAGCCCGTGTGTTGTTCTACAAATTGACAGATTTTGGGTCAACAGATGAAGGCATTGGAAGAGGACATAGTTGTTATATGAATAGGCCAAGCGAGGAGAAGGGGAAGAAGGTGTGCCGCCGTGATGACGATGAAGTCTCGCGAAGAGAGGACCAGGCGAACTATTATCATCCTTAATGGAGGCTTGGAAGTAATGTCAAGCTATTGACGTTAAAGAAGCGCTTCGTGGGAGGCAACCCACGCTTTTTGGCATTTTTATTTAGGTATGTTTTCTGCTATCCCTTGTATTACTTTCCATTCAATGCGGACATTGAATATTCTAAGTTTGGGGGTGGTTTGGGGGATAAGTAGTGTGTAGTAGTTATTTGTGAGTCATTGTGTTCATGTAGGAATCATATTTTGCATGTTAGTAGTAAATTATGCATTTATGTTCGTGTTATTTACGTTTGTTTCATATAGGACATTCTATTTTTTTTGTTAGTATTTCATGTGAATTCATAGTAGTTGCATTTGCACCCATGCTTGATAGGAATTTTGTGTTATTGACGCTTTTGATTGAGAAGTGATATGCTTTGTTCTTGTGCACACACATACACTAGTAAGTTGAAGCTAGTAGACTTATTGAATGTTGTAAGTGATTAGAAGGACATGAATATGTGCAAGATGATTTAGTTTGCATGCTTTGAATACAAGTCGGTGCGTTAGAGAGATTTTTGCTTGGGATTGAGTATGTTTTTCCACCAAGTGAGTTTTTGAGCCTTATTGCATATTGCAATTTATTCGTTTGCTTGTGTGTCCACGGATTGTTTGCATTGCTAGCAGTTGTTTGAGGTCTTTCTTGAAACGCATGACATTATTTGACGATTAAAATGATAAAGGCATTAGGAATAACCGCATATTTTCCCATATTACCATACCATGTTTACATGATCCATTAGTTAACCCGTTGAGCTTAATCCTATTTTTTCGGTGACATACCACATTACTTGCCTAGACTTTTTTCTTGTATTGGCCTTACATTAATTTGAACCCTCATTGTCAAAGGCTAGTAGAGTGTTTAAGGGAGTAATAAGGTGTGCAAAGGAGGGGTTTATTGTTGGTCGTACTTTTGGGGAAAATATTGAAATTGGGTTTGTTTACTTGATAGTCGGCATGTGTAATAAATTCATGGGATCATTGTTATTGTTTATATTATTGTTTGTGTTATATTTAGCTCTCTAAAAGAAGAAGAAAAGAAAAAAGAAAAAAAGAAAAAAGAGAAAAAGAGAAAAATATATATATTATGAGAGCATGTTTGTGTTTGTTGTGATCCTATTTTAGTCGACTAGTCGAGTGTTTGTTTTAGTAAAAATTATGTGAGGGGAAAATAGGGTGTTGTGTATGATTTATTATGGTACTTACTAGCTTTTGACACTTCACCTGATTTGGCTTATTTGACATACCTTGTCCCTAGCCCCGTTACAACCCAAATAAAGACCTTTTGATTATCTTCATTGATGTATGTTGTGTTAAGAGTTAGATTGATACCAAATGTCAAGCATGCTTATGATTTTGTTGGAATTGAGTGATACACTTACCCTTGTTCTTGAGTGAATACTCTTTTGTGAGTGGATGTGAGTGTTTGCTTGTTTTTGCGTATGAGATCCCGAGTTTTGTCCCAAAGATGTACTCTTGTAGGCTTAGCATGTTTACTAACTTATTCTTACACTTGACATGGGCTTTTGAGAACTTATGCATGTTCATTGAGTAAACTATGTGAATACTTGCACTTTCGACACCAAGACATTGCGTATTTACTTTGATTCTTAAGTTGATATGGCATGAGAGGATTTGAAGGTATGGTAGGATATTAGTACTAGATTAATTGCATTTTCATTTAGTTGCATTCATGCATTGCATTGCATTAGGTTACATGGATTTTGTGGGTACATTCGCTATAGGCCCTCACGAGACCTTACTCGTCCACTAGGGCTGCATAGAGGTTTAAAGGGCTTGTTGCATATGCCAAATGCAACCGTGATCACCTACAGAAGTGGTACTAATTAGGTAGTGTTAGTTGTTTATGCTTGAGGACAAGCATCGGTTTAAGTTTGGGGGTGTGATAAGTGGATGTTATATCCACTTGGAATGCTTCGTATCGGCTTGAATTGATGACTTGGACTCAAGTATATGGTGTTTTTAATGTGTTTGTAGTGAATTTGTGCAGGAATAAGAGTCGGATGTGGGATGATGTTTTCCAAGTTTAATTGGTGGGTTTTGAGCTTAAAGAATGAAAGTACATCAAATTGCGAGAGTGCCGAAAGAAACGGAATGAAAATCGGAGTTAAAACGAAGAAAATAGAGCAAAATCAGCAAATGAACAATAGGTCGGGCGCGGCCGCGCCTAATTTGTGCTGATTTCGGGCGCGGGCGCGCGGGAATGAACAGTAGCGTGCGGCGGGCGGCGCGGGAAATTCAGCCAAAATTTCTGATTTTTGTTTTGACCATATCTTGAGTTCTACAAGTCCGTTTTGGACGATTCAACTGCCCACGCGAAGATAACGGAATTCTCTTTCATTCTAAAGTGGTCTTGAGCACCTGACACTGCCAGAAAATTCCAGAACTTTTGGAAACCCATTCTGAGAAGGAAATTGCATTGTTTTCTAATTCTAATCATTGTGGAATTACCTTGGATGACCAGAAGCTTCTAGAATCAGACTTATACATGGAAATTGCAATTCTATTTCATTCAAGAAAGGAAAATTACCGGAATTCTATCCTAAATCAAAGACGGTAATTACTTGGTGGAGGAGGCACTTGTGGCTATAAATACACCTCTTGGGGACACAAAAAGAGACCACGACGAACACAACACACACCAGAGATTTATATTATTGTATTTGTTTTACATCATGTTTTCATTAGACCCCATGACGATGAGAAGTTCGATCATGAGCTAATCGTTGTCATGGGGTCCTAACGGATTTATTTATGAAATTTAGTAGTTGATTGCTTATTTGATATGTGTGTGATGAATTATTGATATCCTTGTATGGTTGTGTTTCATGTGTTTAGATGCGTCATGAACATCTAATTTGTTAATCTCTTGCGAAACGAGATTGGATCTTGAGATTTAGAACTTGCCATGCTAGCATAGGTTCATAATTGTTTATCAATATGATTCGTAGTATGAGATGAGAATACTTATATTGCCCTATGTGATAAATATGGATAACTTGTTCTTCAACCGTTATGTTTTCAAATTCTATAGAGATATAGGGTCTAAGCATAATTGGTGTCTATTCTTCTTCTATCTCTTTTGTGGATGTATGTTTAGTTTGGTACTAGTATACCGAGAGGTAACTTTTACTTGTTTCGTGTTGTCCAATCAGATATCAAAACTATCACATATATTGATTAAGGCATGATCTCTAAAGGAAGTATTTAATGAAGTTAGGATACCATGTTTTCTCTTGTAGAAGTAATTCGATTTTAATTCTCATTAGTTAATTAATTCTTAGTTTATTAATTTGCATCTTAGTTTAATTTAGATAGTTAAAACCTATATTTGTTATTTGTCTTAGCAGTGCATAATAACCATACATTGTTGCATAGGTACAAAACTGAAATAGAACCATAACTTGATCCCTGTGGGAACGAATTTGGACTTAACCATATATATTACTTGTGACCACGTACGCTTGCGTGATTTAGTGCAAACAAAGTACATGGCCGAAGCCCAGCTATTGGCTAAGCCAAGTCCCGGAGAGAATCTTTATCTGTATCTAGCAGTGTCTGAACAAGCATTGAGTGCCGTCCTCATTAAAGAAGAGAACAAGGTTCAGAGACCTATCTACTATATAAGCAAGGTGCTCCATGGAGCCGAATTAAATTACTCATCCATTGAGAAATTTGCTTTGGCATTGGTAACAGCTTCAAGGAAGCTACGGCCTTACTTTCAGTCACACAAGATCGAAGTCTTGACAGACCAGCAGTTGAGAAGCATATTGTATAGCCCGAAAGCTAGTGGAAGATTGATCAAATGGGCAATTGAGCTCGGAGAATTTGACATAACGTACAAGCCTCGGACAGCCATTAAGGCTCAGGCATTGGCTAACTTCCTGGTTGAATGTACCATTAGCAACCAAGAAGTCGGGGGCAGGAGATATACCCAACCAAGAATGTGAGAATAAAGATGAGGAACTTGTACCTGATCTGAAGGAGTATTGGGTGCTCTATTTTGATGGAGCATCAAAAACAAAATCCAATGGTGCAGGTTTAGTTTTGCAAAGCCCAGATGGGTTCACAGTCGAATATGTTTTGAAGTTGGACTTTCCGACAACCAACAATGAAGCTGAGTATGAAGCCTTAATAGCCGGATTAGGCTTGGCTAGAATCATGAGGGTCAAGAATCTCAAAGTCTGTGGGGATTCAAGATTGGTAGTCTCGCAAGTGAACGGTGAATTTGAGGCCAAGGATGAAACTATGGCAAAATATTTGCGAATTGTGAAAGCTGTTGTAACACCCCCAGATCCAGGGTCAGGGATCTGGTTGTTACGGTCTCAATATCCATCCATAAAACCAACATAATTTAAATTACAACCTTGTGACCCAAAACAACAACATAAAACACACCCGTTATAGTCCCAGAGATGAAATCAGAGTAACCATTAATATTATTAATCAAAAGTTTGAGTTCTTACAACCCAAAGAATTACAAATTTACGATTACATGCTCTTTGCCATCCATTGATATATGCCATATATATAAATACATTAGAGGATCAAATGCTAACACTAGCCTACCAGAAGCTGCCTCCTCAGCAATGGTAGCTATGACCTCATCAGTTAATCCTCTGACGGCTGACACCTGCTGATGTTAGGTACGCCTTGCGCGGCCATCTGATCTAGCTGTTGTTGTGATATAAATAAATAAAGCAAGGGTGAGCAATAGCCCACCAAAAATATAACTGAATGGCAATAATATATGACAGTTCAAGATATCTTTGAAATCATATGCCATGCATTAACGATGTAGTACCAATATAAGGTATGAGATGAAGTTACAAGGTAACTCAAAAATATATTTGTTTTGAATAAATATCTGCTATGCAAAAGATAAGCAAGATATTCTCAATTATCATAAAAGAGGAACTTGCAGGAAAAATATTGCAATTCCGGTTTCAACACTTTTTCATCTTGCCAGCACCAACAGTGTTGCAGAAATTTCTTACTTTTAGAAGATGAACTAATACGGGAGCATTGCCGCGCCAGATGCCCTGACGTTTACGATGATCAGTCGTATGTCATGCATCTCATCAGTCGTTCTCTACATGTAGAAGGTAGCTCCGACGGAATTACTTATCTACCGCCCTCTGGAACTCCTCAGCCAACGGTTGGGCTATTGCTGGACCGGCGCCACTCGGCCACTTACGCGTCTCCTAGTTCGAATATCATCCATGACTCTGAAACGTAAAGTTCGTTCCCCTTTTTCCCCAAGTGTAACACTTGTTGATAGGACTCCACAAAGTAGTCGTATCTAATTGGAAAGGAAAATTCACCAATATTTCCCAAGCTGATGCTTGTTAATGGATATAAACTTGTTACATCAATCATACCCCTCGAGCGTTGAGGAGGTAACCAAAAGACTCATATCGATGCTTGAAAGAATCAAGATGTGAGTGACAAGATAGTTTTTGCAAGTATAGGACCGGGCAGTCCAATAAATAACATCGCTGAAGTGAGGTCCCCTTATATACGTTTGGAAGTTGAGCGAGTATTTAAATCTTCTTTAAGATAGATTTAAATGAAATTAAAGTTTAGGAACCTCTCCTTGATAAAATAGTCATAAAAGACTTCGAAATATTTTACATAATATCTGAAGGTGAAGGATAACCTTTGAATAATATAAATCATTACAAAAAGAATTCAAAAGAATTTAATTAAATATTCCAAGAATATTTATTAAGTCAATAATAATTACGAAATATTATTAAATCATAATATTGCTCGTAAGTAATCCTCGAATTAATATATAGAATGATTTATTAAATAAATCTCTTCTTAAATGAATATTTAAAATAATATTCATTGAATAAATAAACTTAAATAAATATTTAAAATAATATTTACTGAATAAATCAAACCTTAAATGAATATTTGAAAATAATATTCATTTAACAAATAACGTTCCAAATGAATATCCAAAATAATATTCATTTAACAAATAACATTCCAAATGAATATCCAAAATAATATTCATTTAACAAATAATATTCTAAATGAATATCCAAAATAATATTCATTTAACAAATAATATTCTAAATGAATATCCAAAATAATATTCATTTAACAAATAATATTCTAAATGAATATCCGAATAATATTCATTTAGTAATCGAAACTTTAAAGGAATATTCGAAGTAAAATTCCTTGAGTAAATAGAACTTCCAATGAATATTTTAAAATAATATTCATTAAGTAAATCAAACCTTAAATGAATATTCGAAAGTAATATTCATTAAATAAATAAAGATCAAATGAATATTCCAAATAATAATAAGTAAGCCAAATGAATATTTGGGAATGATATTCGTCAACCAAATAACTCTAATGAATATTCAAAATAATATTCATTAACTAAATAACTCCAATGAATGATCAAAATAATATTCATTAAATAAATGACATTCTACATGAATATTAAGATAATATTCATTAAATATTCCTTCACTGAGGTAATACTCAAATAACGTTCCTCGAAAGATTCGTAATCGAATAAAAATCCTCGAAATAATAAATTTGTCGATGGGATCCCTCCGGGTTTCCACGACTATTTATATATTACAAAATATCGACTCCCGGTCTATATTTGAAGTATGAATATCATACGCCCTTCGCTAAGGGTCTTAACCAAACAATCCGGCTTATAACTGATATTTCATATATAATCTATAAGCCGATAACAATTCAGGGAACAAGTAATTCAATATTAACTTGAAAGCAAACATGCATGCTATGGCATAGGTATAACAACAATCATATATACTATCACAACAACAGTTCCAAGGTATTGGAAACTTGCCTGAGAATCGAGTGCGGGTAGGGGTAATGTGTCCCGGGTCAGCTCGACAATCTATAAACAATCAGAATATTTAAGATTAACCACTTAACGCTTATTAAAAGGCTAAGTATAAACTCCACTTAAATCGAAACACGTTTTCGAGTTATCTCGTTACGTCTCTTTTGGTGTAACTCTTTTTATCACCGATACGATCCGACATTCGTTTATTATCAAGACATGTCATCATGCTTATACTTGGTATATACTTAAGTCGTATAAGTTCTAAGGTTGGTCGTTTACGAATCAAGATTATACCTCGAGTGTTATCGCCCGTTTTCTAAGTTAGAACCAAAGTCATACCTTTAAGGGGTTCGTTCGCGTTTAACCTCGATTCAAACATTTTTATAAAATTGGAAAACGATCAATTCGACATGTGGTTTTCTCCCACACCTTCCTTTTTACCTCTAATATTTAATTATCAATATTCACCACTGCATTACTCGAGTTAAGGGATTCCAATTTCAGTTACGAACTTTTGTTTACGGTTTCGAACCACTTTTACGAATTTAATCATAACTCCTAAACCGTAAGTCCATTTCATACGAACTTTATATCAAAACGAAGCTTATAACATAATCTAGCTTGTCATGGTAAATTACGAAACTGGACAGTGAGTTAACGTTACTGTCAAACACGGTTTATTAAGATTAACAAAAATCCGGCATTATGACGGCTATAAATCGGACATTCCAAAAATCCTAACAATCAAACCAAGCCACACCGGGCATCCATACAATTTATACACATATTACACATCCTCAACTGTCCAAGAACACCAACTTTACCATCATAATCCTCATATCTTTTATATCAAAGAATCACCACATAATCAAGCTTATACTACACTAACAACATAGCTAAACTTAAATCACTCAAGAACATGCTTAAATCTTCAAAACAAAGCTAGGGTTTCAAATGGATTACCTTCATTGGAGTGTGTTCTAGCATTAATTAACCTTGATTTGTCCTTGTGTGGCTTTACCATGGCTTAGATCATCCATAAGTAACCAAGAAATCAAGTTAGTTTCTTGAAAAGTTACTATTCACTCTTACCTTCTTGATTTAATATCTCAAGATTGGCATGGAATTTGAAGATGAAATTTATAGGGCATCTTAATTATGAAATGTAGGACTCACCTTAATTTTCTTGAGATTTAATCATGGATGGAAGTTGGACTTCTCCTTTTTAAAAAGAGGGCAGGCCGAGAGCTCCATTTTTGGTGTTCTTGGTGGTTTGCTTTTGTTTTATGCTTTGTAATGATATAATACATGTAACACTTATCTATATACTTGGATGCATCCTTGCTTTTGAGTTGTCAACCATCTATTGGAGCCACTTGTTGATATATTACTTGTCCAAGTGTTGGCTTTACATTAAACAAGTCCATTTTTGGTTAAATGCTAAAGAATCATCCTAGTTGTAGTTGACTTACAAGTATGCCACTTAGGTTCTTCTTTTTCCACCAATTGCACTTGTTTGTCTCTTGGTTAATTGTTCGTACTTTTGTCCGGATATTACTCAATTTCCTTGCTTGTTCGGAGGAATAACTCATTCGTTTCTAGTTAGGGTTTTACCGAAAACCTTCTTAATATTTCCAATACTATTCTTCATCATTCTTAATACTTCTCGAATTTAAATTCCTTAATTCCCTTTTCTAAATCCTTAAGTCTTGCAGTGTCTAGGGAAATCTCGGAGAAAATAAAAGTGCTCTTTTTCTGAATCCGACAGCCTTTACATACACTTATTTTCCTCCTGGTTCACTAATATGAACTCAGAAATCCGTTCCGAATACCGGGTATAACATTATTATAATAATATTCCAAATTCCACCAAAATCACTATTCATCACTTATTTTTATTTAATTCCTATAATTAGGAAAATGAACCTGGTTCACCCTCGAGTGTTCCTTAACCTTTTCACGGAACCGCTGGGCTTATAATAGATATTGATTTGGATGACATGAGGGTATCTATTTCTCTCTAGGGAATCTTATCTTAACTTTCTAGGAGATAGATTATTCTAATCTAAGTTATCACCCAATAGCATCCTTCAGGCCATATAACCTTGGAATATATATCCTTTCATTATTCATTCTTTAAAGCCAGTATTACATTGTAGTTGTAACCACTGTTCACTCTTACATCAATACATAATAAAAGTTTTAATTCTACCCAAAATCTGGGTTCTTACAGCTGTCATGACTCAATTTAAAGAATGCTATGTGGAGCACATTCCAAGAGAAGAGAACGTTAAGGCCGATGCCCTCTCTCAGTTCGCTTCTTCTGAGATAGAAAATTATGCAGGGAGTGTTTACTTTCAGGTCTTGAAGGCCCCGACTGTCAACTTTAAGTTGGTAGCGCCAATTGATGTAGGAAGCTATTGGATAAATCCTATCAAAGCTCAGCTTGAAACAGGTTGGCTCCCTGACAATGCCTTGGAGGCACGAAAGCTGTCAGTAAGAGCATTGAGATATGCCTTGATTGAAGGCATCCTATACAAGAGATCGTTTGTCGTCCCCTACTTGAAGTTCTTGAGGCCCCAAGAGGCAAGAGAAGCCTTGGAGGAAGTTCATGAAGGGATATGTGGGCAGCACTTGGGGGCAGGGCTCTGGCTCACAAAATAACTCGTCTGGGATTCTATTGGCCAGAGATGCTGGTCGATGCACAGAATTATGTCAAGAGGTGTGATAGGTGCCAGAAGCACGCTCCGATTGTAAGGCAGCCGCCTGAGATGTTAACATCAGTCAATTCTCCCGTCCCGTTTGTAATGTGGGGGATGGACATACTAGGTCCTTTCCCTATGGCTTCAGCACAGAGGAAGTTTCTGATAGTCGCCATTGACTACTTCACCAAGTGGATTGAGGCTAAGCCTCTAGCCAAGATAACCACCAAACAAGTTGCCCAGTTCTTTTGGGAGAACGTAATTTATAGATATGGGATCCCACGAATCCTTGTGACGGATAATGGGACACAGTTCAACAACGAGGAGTTCAAAAAGTACTGTGAGGAAAACGCTATTGAGCTTCGATTTACTTCAGTAGCACACCCGCAAGCTAATGGAAAGGCCGAGGTAGCCAATCGAATCATCCTTGATGGACTAAAGAAAAGGGTCGAACGCTCAAGGAATACCTGGGTGGATGAGTTGCTACCTATACTCTGGGCTTATCGCACTAATTGTAAGGTAACCACGGGAGCAACCCCGTTCCTGCTGGCTTATGGAGCCGAGGCAGTTGTGCCCCTGGAGATCATGCAAACATCACCTCGAGTTGAGGCATTTGAACCTGAGACTAATGAATAAGGCATGAGGCTCGCCCTAGATCTGATTGATGAAGTCAGGGATGAGGGAAACGCCAGAAATGCGGAGCATCAAAAGAAAGCATCCTTTTATTACAACCACAGGGTTAAGGAAAGGTTCTTTCAGCAATGTGACTTAGTTCTAAGGAAGATCGAGGCTTCTGGAGTTGGCCAGAAGGGAAAACTATCCCCTAACTGGGAAGGGCCGTATCGAGTCAGGAAGACGTTGGGACGAGGATCATACAAGTTGGAGACCTTGAATGGGGTTGAGGTGCCCCGTACTTGGCATGCCTTGAACCTCAAGATTTATTATGTTTAAGCCGTCCTAATAAGGACTTAACTTTTTTCTATCTATTAGGAGGAGTAGAAATAAGGTTCGATGAAACCATTCCAGGGTCTAGTACCCCGAGTAGGACAGTACTAAGCTATGTAAGGGTTGAACCCCATTCTGAGTTATTAATACAAGTTTGTTTTCCATGCCACGATTCTATGTTTTATTTATGTACCGAGCACCTGTTGAGTGTAAGTCTGGAAAGGCCAAGTACCGAAAATAAATGAACATACGAATAAGGGAAACAAATGCATAAGTAAAACGCCCCGAAGGGCCATGATTCGAGTTAAGTTACAACACAGCAGAATAAAGTTTAAGTCCCGAAGGACGCTAAATAAAAAGCTGATAGAATAAAGCCACAAGCGGCTAATTAGGCCATGCAAGGCCGTCCCCATCTACTCCTTGTCATCCTCCTCTTCATTCTCCTCGTCTGATTCTTCTTCGTCCGAGCTATCCTCATCTGAGTCCTCCTCCTCGGAACCGTCATCAGGCTCGGTCACCACCATAGGCTGAACTGCAGCAACTTCGGTTTCTTCCTCTTCGGAAGATGAGCTTGAACTGCCTTCATTCCGGATCATCCTCTTGCCTGGGATTGGTTGTCGAACTATTCCAACTTTTCTAGCAGGCGGCGGGTTTTTTCCACGAGACCCCGAAGAGCTTGAGTCTTGACTAGCGGCTGGGGGATGTCTTTTGGATCCCGAAGATCTACGGCTACCTCTAGAACCTGAACCTGATGTCTGAGGAACAATTTTAGTTCCCGAACTAGAAGCTAGATTAGCCGAGTTGGCACCCCAGTTAGGGCAAGGAAAATCAGTCGGGTTGACAACAGAAGGATGCCTATGACTCACAGTGCTGATGGCTTTATCCCAACCAACGGACATGTTGTAAGGGCGCACCTCATCGTCATGCTCATCTACGAATTTTAGAAATTCTTCAGAATTATGATAGGCCTTGATAACTTTGTTGGCATCATCCATCCTCTTTCGAGCTAAAGAAGCAAGTTGCTTTCGGGAGGATAAAGCATTCACTTCGGCATGGGTAACCTGAGAATGTAGGTCATCAATATCCTCCTTGAACCTTGTTGAATCATTTTTCAAGGATATATTCTCATCCCTGAAAGCCAAACCTTGGGTGGAAACTGCCTGAAAATAGGCATTAGCCTGCAACGAAATGTTGACGAGGCATAAGAAATTTGTAAAGCCTAAATCACACTGAACTTACTAAAAGGAGTCTCATACCTGATATAAGGCTTGAGTGCCCAGAAACTGATTTTCGTTCATTTTGTCCCCGGCATGCAAAGTCACTCTATAGGGAGGAGTAATCGAAAGCTTGGACCAGTCTAGAGCTAGGTCAGGACTCCCACAAACCGAGTCTAGTCTAGGCAAGTAATCGAAAGCTTGGTCCTGATAACCCCATCAGCATTCCGGGATCTTTTCCCACATTGGGTGCAGTGCTCCAAGAAAGTAGGGATATGAGGCTTGGTGGGATTCAGTAATTCCGTAGCCTTCTTCATCCTCTTGGTTATGGTTGGCTGGTTCTGAGGACGGCTACCAATCTCCTCGGTGGCTGAAATACAAAAAGAAAAACATCGGGATAAGAACAAACAGAGTTCATAATAAGTTGAAGTAAGAAAGTTACCCTCAACGGAAAAAAAGCTAAGGCCAGCCTCAATAAGGTTCTTTTCATTCAGAAAAGTTTTATAGTGTGTACAGTCGTCGTCGGCAAGAAGCTTATCTCGATCCAACAATTCTGAGACATCAAGGTCACACACGAAGTGTTTACTATCTTCCACGAATCCGAATCTCTTCACAAAGAAGTTTCCCCAGTCACCGCCCTTCCATTCAAGAACCACAAACTCCCTTTCTCAGAAATGCTGAGAATCTGGAAAGGAGAAGGGATTCACCATGTGTGGGATTTTAGCTCGGTGCTTGAGGCTAACCCATCCTTTCTTATGGTCAGAAGAGTTAGTGGCTCCAAAGATACTTCGAAACATTGTAGTAGTCGGTAGAATTCCCAATTGACGACATCTTATCAAAAAAATAGAGATATACCTCCAAGCGTTGGGATACAACTGACAAGGATGGATCTTATACTCCGCTAGCAATCTAATGATAAAGTTATCAACTAGGAATCTGAGCCCAGCGTCAAGGGCACCCTAGTGAACACAAATCCTCTCAGGATGCCAGTTACAGGTCCTGTCTGAGGGGTTTGGAAGACGAACTTTGATAGCACTTGGAAAATGATATGTGTCCCTTATCTCCTGGACATCTTTTTCCTTCAACTTACTGGGACTGTTGAAAGCATCTAAGCTAGCACAGTTTGGGAATGTGTCCCTCATGATGTTTAGAAGATCTAATAAGGATTCAAATCTATGTTCAATATATGAAAGAGGTTGGATTTCTTCTTTACCTTTAGCTGTTCTCATCTTACTCCTCTTCGCCATAGCTTCCATCATGGAGACAGGGGGAGCCATTGGGCGATCACCTTCCGACATGTTGATCTTGAATCTGAAACTTGATCTCGAAGCTGGAACTTGATCTTGCAACTTGAAGGCTAGAGAGCTTAAGAATTTGAGAGCTCTGAAATGAAGAAATGAACTGAAATGAAGACTATTTCTCCTCTTTTATAGAAAATGCATGACCTGCTACATCAGGTTGAATCTCAGTTTGGTTCGCATTTACAGGTCATCTATCGTTTATAGATGAAATAAAGGACAGAAACTATACGCGTTTTACAAAAATTAATCGTTGTAATCCATATATGCCAGAAGAGAAATAGCAGATATAATCGCTGGAGCTGCAAAACAAGTGACTTCTAAAAAGCTAAATACGCTTAAGGAGTTAATTAAGGAGATCAACCATAATCACAAGATTAGCAGTGCTAATCATAAGTTAGGGAGTAAAATTGTCAGAAGTCACGAAGGACCAAACAGACGACTTAAGATCAAGATCAAGGTTCTTGATCCTTAGGATCACAGATGATTTTGAATCCTAGATCCCTGACGACTTAAGATCAAGATCAAGATTCTTGATCCTTAAGATAATGAAGTCATGAATGACAAAGATAGTAACTTGAGATCAAGATCAAGATTCTTGATCCTCAAGAACACGAAGGGTTTTCACGTCCGGATTGCCTAGCTAACTGAGAGGCAATCGACCACGGCGCACGAGGGGCCGCAGCCGACCACCTCCCGGCCGACCACCTTGGAGCCGACCACCTCCTCCGGAGGGGCTTCGGCCGACCACCTCCCGGCCGACCACCTTGGAGCCGACCAGCTTCGGCCGATCACCTCCTGGCCGATCACCTCGTGGCCGATCACCTTGGATTCACACCCTCTAGCCGACCACGAGCTAGCTCTTGATCCGGCCGATCACGGGCTAGTTCGTGGTCCTAGATCTCGACTTTTTCAGTGGACCTCGGATAGTTTTCAGACCTAGATCTCGACTTTTTCAGCGAATCTCGGATGATTTTCAGTGTTAAAAAGAGGTCGAGATTAAGCACCATTTAGTGCTGTTTAAGCACTGTTTAGTGCCTGTTAGCACAGATTAGTGCCGATTAGCACCGTTTAGTGCTGTTTAAGCACTGTTTAGTGCCTGTTAGCACAGATTAGTGCCTGTTAGCACAGATTAGTGCCGATTAGCACCGTTTAGTGTTGTTTAAGCACTGTTTAGTGCCGATTAGCACAGATTAGTGCCGATTAGCACCGTTTAGTGCTATTTAAGCACTGTTTAGTGCATGTTAGCATAGATTAGTGCCGATTAGCACCGTTTAGTGCTGTTTAAGCACTGTTTAGTGCCGATTAGCACCGTTTAGCACCAGTTAGTGCCGTTAGTGCCGTTTTATGCCATTTAACATCGTTTAACACTGTTTAAATGTTGTTTAAGGCTGATTAGCACTGTTTAGTGCCGTTTAACACTGATTAGTGTCATTCAACATCGTCGTAAATGCGTCGGTCGCTCCACGCTTTACGTTAAGATGATATTGTTGAAAATACTCGCGTAAGAGCAATAGACCCTGACCCAAGTCTCGAATAGGGCCGTTATAACTTCAAGGAAAACCTGATCAGTTTTCCTAGAAGTTGGGGGGCAAATGATATGGGCTAAAAGTAAGTCCTAAAGACACATTTAATGTGGCATTAATTAGACCTGGAATGGTCAAAACGTGGGGCCCACCAGATGGGCCCAAACCTTATTTACAATATTAATTTCGTAATTAATATTAGGGGTAATAAACAGCTCAGCAAATAAGAGTCAAACAAGGATATAACTCTTGCCTGGCTTAGCCTCCAGGATACATATCTCTACATGGAAACTGATTCCTAAAAGGAAGGGATCTAGAACCTTCCTTGAGGCCGTGGCTTGCTCACCAAGTCACCTAATTCTACTACAATTCTAGGGCTTCTCAGCCTATATAAACGGCCTGACCCCTCATTCTCAGAACTACGTCTTGGCTTGATTCTCAATAACGAGATACGTAGGCACTCTGTGAGGACCGATTAGTCCCGAACACGGAAACAACCATTAAAGCTCGAAGCTAACCAACCCTAGCATTAAATACAATTCGTAACCTGGTTTTTATTCCACAACATCACTATATGCAATGGTTATGATATCTGATCAGACAACACGAAACAAGTATATGCTACCTCTCAGTATACCAATACCAAACTAAATATACATCCACAAAAGAGATAGAAGATGAATAGACACCAATTATGCTTAGACCCTATATCTCTATAAGATTTGAAAACATAACGGTTGAAGAACAAGTTGTCTATTGAGATCACATAGGGCAATATAAGTATTCTCATCTCATACTACGAATCATGTTGATAAACAATCATGAACCTATGCTAGCATGACAAGTTCTAAATCTCAAGATCCACTTTCACTTCACAAGAGATTAACAGATTAGATGTTAGCTACGCATCTAACTATTAAGCATAACCATACAAGGATATCAGATATACATCACACATAGATCTGTAAAGCATCAAGATACTAAAGCTCCATAAATAAATCCGTTAGAATCCCATGACAACGATTAGTTCATAATCGAACCTCTCGTCATCATGGGATCTGATGAAACCATGATAAAAAAACAAAGTATGAAAAAATACAAATAATCCTAAGTAATTGATATGTAATGGTGTGTTTTTCTTCTGTCCCCCAAGATGTGTATTTATAGCCCCAATTTGCCTCTCCATCAATCAATTGCCATTTTAGAGTTGGAATAGGAATAGGAATATGATAATTTCCATTCTTGAATGAGAATAGAATTGCAAATTCCCTGTGTAGATCTGATTCTGGAATGTTCTAGCCGCCCAGAGCAATTACCATACTTATTAGAAGTAGGAATTATAGCAATTTCCTTGTCAAAGTTGAATTTCTGCAGTTCGGCACATAATACGTTTCCTAACCTAATTCTGTTTTGAAGGAAAATTCGTAGCTGACATTTCTTCAGTATTTCTGGACCGTTCTGTTAGGAATAATTCATAAGTTGTAATGTTAAGAATAGAATTTACACATTATACTTCTTGTAATCCTGATCTTAAAAAGGATTTAGCACTATATATAGGATTTATGTGTAAGACAGTTATCTGTACAGTTTAGTCAGGAATGAACAGTGTATCGGAGACTACATGTCAGGAACAAAGAGCAAATCCTGATGACGGTCTAATACTGATGATGATCAGATACTGATGCAAGATGAAATCCTGATATCAGTCGTGTTACTGATGATGTCATTATGGATGCTACAGAAACTGGAAAGTGCTATAAAACAGGATCGTTGTTTGAAGAACAAGCAAGAAGATATTATGAAGGAAAGAGTTTTTCTATTGAAGGAAACTATCAACTGGACGGCAGAACATTGTCATGTATAGATTATATCTTTATGTTATTAGTTGATAGGTAGCATTATAAATACTCTCTCTATATCATTGTAAAAAGGGTCGTAGTCGATCAAACGTGTGTTGTGAGTTCATGTGCGTAGCTCTGTATAAGGTTTGTATTCGAGAATTTGAAACAAACAGAGAGAGAGAGATTTGTATTGTCAGCAGCTGCTAAAGGTATTGTACACCTTTGGTAGAGTTTGTATTTAATCTTATTAATACAAACAGAGTTTGATTCATTCGTTTATTCTTGTTCAAATAATCAAGCAAAAATCAGACACGATTATATAACTTGTATTCAACCCCCCCTTCTACAAGTTATTCGAGTTAACAATTGGTATAAGAGAGAGGTTGATTTCGAATAATCATAAAGATCTGCAATCATGTCTGGTTACAAGGATGGGAATACTAAGATTCCTATGCTCAAGAGAAACGAATATACTCTATGGGAAGTAAAGATGTTGCATCATCTGGAAGCAACAGATCCTGATTATCTTGACAGAATCAGAGATGGACCTTTTGTTCCAACAAAGGTTGTTGGACAAGCAACTGTTGATGGTGTGGTTGTTCCAGAACATACAGCAGAGAAGCCAAAATCTGAATGGTCAGATAAGGACAAGGAGAATGTTCTTAAAGATGCTAAAGTGAGAAACATATTATTCAACAGTCTTGATTCTGTTCTCACTAACTATGTTCTCTCTTGTAAAATTGCTAAGGATATATGGGACAATCTTAAGGTTCACTGTGAAGGAACTAAGCCTGTCAGGAAGAATATGAGGACATTACTTATACAACAGTATGAGTATTTTGAATCCAAGTCTGGTGAGTCACTTACTGATACCTTTGATAGGTTTACAAAACTCATCAATGAGATGGCCATGCATGGTAAATATTATGACTTGGAGGATATGAATACAAAGTTCATGAAAGCTTTGCCTGATTTCTACAATGAGAAGATATCTGCGATTGAGGAAGCTAATGAT
This sequence comes from Kitagawia praeruptora, assembly GCA_037693485.1. Lineage (NCBI taxonomy): Eukaryota > Viridiplantae > Streptophyta > Magnoliopsida > Apiales > Apiaceae > Kitagawia > Kitagawia praeruptora. Next base: position 12,719,545 of record CM075353.1, read on the forward strand.
CTGGATGAGATTTCATTAGAGGCAGTATATGGAAAATTGAGAGCTTATGAACTTGACAAGCAGCAGAAGAAGAGCAGAAGTGAAGGAAAGATGAAGACTATTGCACTTACTGCTCAATCTGAAGTAAAGAAGCTTCCTGAAGAACAGCATGAAGAGATTGCTGTAAAGAATTCAAGGAAGAAGAAAAGCAAAGAAAGTTCTGAGTCAGAGACTACTGATATGGACTCTGACAACAATGATTCTGAATCTGAGATGCAGGAACTCTTTGCTATGTTTGCTAAAGCTTTCAAGAAAGGTAGATTTAACAGGAGAAGATTTAGCAAAGGACCTTTTCAAAAGAAGGAGGAGAAGAAGAGTGACAAAGGCAAAAGTACAATTGTCAAGCTTGATAAGGCCAAAATCAAGTGCTTTAACTGCAGCGAGCCTGGACACTTTGGTAATGAGTGTAAGAAGCCTAGGAATTCAGGAAAGGGTAATGCACTCATGGTCACACAGAAGGATTGGGCTGATTCCAGTGATTCTGAAGATGAATTGGATTATGACAACATTGCATTGATGGCAAATAGTTCAGACAAACCTGGATCTCCAAAGAAAACTTCTCCATCCTCTGTTAAGGTATCACTTCACTCTCTTGATTCATTTGATAGCTTAAATTCTGATGAAATTAGATCTATCCATGCTGAGTTTAAGAATCTTATGACTAATTTTAGAATTCTTACTTGTGAAAGAGATGAACTTAAGGTTAAGAATGATAAATTAGTTGATAGAAATAATTTTCATGAATCTGAATTAATTCAAATGGAAGAATACAAGTTAAGTTCTGATAAAGCTAAGCATGATTATAGTGTTATTCTTGAGGCTTATGACTATGTCAGAAAAGAACTAGAAGAAGAGAGAGATGTGATTAAAACCATTAACAATTCCAGTAAAAAGACTATAGAAATCTTTGAAAGTGGAATTCGTGGTAAGGTTAATGGTTTAGGTTTTGATAAGGCTAGACAAGAAGAAAGAGTAGCTATTGTCAATGATGATAGTAAAATAGAAGCTAACACATCTAAATCTGAAGGTAAGAAAATTGTTTCTGAACCTAATCATGTTAAATTTGTTGATTCAAAAGGTACCCCTGTTGTACACAAAAGGATTAACAATAGTAATTCAGATGAGAAAGTGTTAGAGAAACCTAAGAATGTAAACATAGGGTTTCTGTCTAAGTCTCAGTTGAAACAGAGATTAGATGGTCTTTCAGAGTCTAGCAAGATCAAAAGAAATAGGAATGGAAAAGAAGGTATTAACAAAGAGAATAATTACAAGAATGTACCTGATGCACCTAGAAAAAAATGCTATAAGTGTGGAAATCATAATCATTTGGCCCTAGACTGCAATCAAAAACCTTCTTGGAAAACTGAGTCCAGATTCCCCAAGACTCAGAAAATTCAATACCAACCACAAAAAGCTTGTTATCATTGTGGTAGTTTACTTCATTCCATTTACATGTGTAGAGAATATCATGAACTGTATTATGACTATTATTCCTTGAAATCTGAAACTCCTAGTCACAAACAGTTTGTAAAATTAGAGTCTAAAGTTGACTCTACAACAGGTAAAGTAAAGACAAAATTCTCAAAGCCTGTTATTTCTAAATCTAGTAAGAAAGGATCCAATCAAAGTTGGGTCCTAAAAAATTCTAACTAGTTACTTTTTGTTTGCAGGGCACAGGAAAGAAGCATTCAATTATCTTGGACAGTGGATGCTCTGGACATATGACTGGAAAGAAGTCCCTGCTTACAAAGTTTGAGAGGAAAGCTGGCCCAGTAATATCTTTTGGAGATGGCAACAAAGGAGAAACTCTGGGATATGGCTCAATTGTTTTGGGGAATGTCATCATAGAAAATGTAGCACTGGTTGAAGGCTTGAAACATACTCTTTTAAGCATAAGTCAACTGGGTGATAAAGGTTACAAATCAATCTTTGACAAAGAAGGATGCAAAATCTTGAATATGCAGAATGGAGACATTGTTCTAACTGGTCAAAGACATGGTAACATATATGAAGCCAGCTTAAGAGATACATCAAAAGGAATTGTTAGATGTCTCTACAGTAAAGCAACAAGTGATGAAAGCTGGAATTGGCACAAGAAGCTCTCACATCTTAATTTCAAGAAGCTTAATCAACTTGTTAAGCACAATCTGGTGAGAGGCCTACCTCAGGCAAATTATGTGCAAGTTGGACTTTGTGATGCATGTCAGCTTGGAAAGCAAAGGAGAACCACTTTCAAGAGCAAGACTGAAAATTTGATTACTGAACCATTTCACATGCTACATCTTGATTTGTTTGGTCCAGTAAACATTATGTCTATCAGCAAGAAAAGATATGCTCTAGTTATAGTGGATGATTTCACAAGGTTCACATGGGTGTTCTTTCTACACAAGAAGGATGAAGCTCCTCAGCAAATCATTGAACTTATCAAGAATATTCATAATAACTCTGAGTACAAAGTCAAAGTACTTAGAAGTGACAATGGTACAGAATTCAAGAATTCTACAATGGAGGGGTTTTGTGTAGACAATGGAATCACTCAACAGTTTTCTGCAACTGGTACACCTCAACAGAATGGTGTAGTGGAAAGAAAGAACAGGACTCTCATAGAGGCAGCAAGAACCATGCTTGTAGATGCAAAACTTCCAACCTACTTTTGGGCAGAAGCTATTAACACTGCATGTTTCACTCAAAACTGTACCTTGGTAAATAGTCATGGAAAAACTCCCTATGAGATGATCAAAGGAAAGAAACCAAGTGTGAAATACTTTCACATCTTTGGATGCAAATGCTATGTCCTAAAAGTTCATCCAGAACAACTTGGAAAATTTGAAGCCAAATCGGATGAAGCAATTTTTCAAGGATATTCAGCATCTAAGGCCTTCAAAGTTTATAATCTCAGAACTCACATTGTTATGGAATCAATTCATGTTGCATTTGATGATAAGAAATTTGGAATTTTGCAAGCTGATGAAAGCTATGACAAATTGGAATTTGAAAATCTGAAGAATTCTGAGATACTCTCCAGTGATGATGAAGGTTCTCCAGAAGGAATTTCTATTGCTTCTCAAAGGAATGCTACTGTTGAGGGGGAGCAAATAAATCAAAGAGAACACAGTGATCATCAGGAGCAGACTAGCTATTAAGAGTCTACTCCATCAGGAATTGACGTTTCAGAGTCTACTCCATCAGGAACTGATCTTTCAGAGTCTACTGAGGAAAGATCAGTAACTAGCAGCAATATGGAATCTACTGATTCTATTGATCAAATGAGAGTTTTTGAAGGTAAAGAGAATTCTTCTACAAGAGATACCACTAACTTAGGGGGAGAGACTAGCAGAGTTAATCTACCACCTGTTAGAAAATGGACAAAGGATCATACTGAAGATTTGATTATTGGTGATCCAAATAGTGGTGATCGAACTAGAAGATCAATTCAAAATGAATGCTTGTATAGTTGCTTTCTCTCAAAGAATGAACCTAAGAAGGTTGAAGAAGCCTTACAGGATCCTGATTGGGTAATTGCAATACAGGATGAGTTAAATGAGTTTGAGAGAAACAAAGTCTGGAAACTTGTACCAAGACCTAAAGATAGATCTATTGTTGGTGCAAGATGGGTTTTCAGAAACAAGCTAGATGAATCTGGTATGATTGTAAGAAACAAAGCAAGACTGGTGGCTAAGGGTTATTCTCAGGAAGAAGGCATTTGTTAGGTCGATTACACAATAAATAATCAAGAACTGTATAAATAAGCAACAAGAACACACGTTTTAACTCTTTAAAACTGTTTGGAATTAATAATTCCTCTCTCGGTGATGTAAATTATCACAGAGAGCTGCTTAGGTTACAAGAATGATATTCGTTCACGATGGATACCCTTCTAGGGTTAACCTAACTGTATTTATAAGATATACAGCTACGTACAATCGTAAATTGATTCTCCTAAAATTAAGCTATACAATTGATATCAATTACGATTGCTACACGTCTTCTAAGTCAACTCGATCTCTTTGACAGCTATCCAATCTTCAAAGATATCGCTTCCATATTAATATTAAATTAATCTTCAAACTCTGTTGACTTGTAGACGCTCCCAGTATACAGACTTTAGCAAACTCTGTTCTCTCAACGCTAACAGTGTTTGCGCTTCCATGTATTCAGCTATCAGTGTTTACGCTTTCTTCTGTCAGCGTTTGCGCTTCCAGCAATCAGCGTATACTCAAACTCTGTTCACAACTGCTTTCAATAACAAGTTAAACTCTATTTACCTGTAACACTTAAACACTGACATTAAATCACATCAATTATATCTAACAATCTCCCCCAACTTGTTCATTAGAAAAATGTACAAGTTCACAATAATTGATGATGTCAAAACTAACAAATAAACACACAGTGTTTAACATATAATCAGAGTTTAAACTTGACTTAGCAAAATTTACAGAAAATACGAATTACTTACAAATTCTGTCTACCTAACCTCCTCAAGATCTGGAGTTGTTCTGAGATAATCAATCAACAATCTCCTCTCAGCATTTTCAAGTTCAATCTCCATAGCTTGCTTGATCTCTCTTAAATTTGGATCATTCTCATCAGTTTGAAAAATAGCAGCCCTGAGATCATAGATCTTGTTTCTTCTCATTTCATTTCCCAATCTGATGTACTTTAATTCTTCAGACTTTACATTGAAATCCAGAACTGTAATTCCAAGATCAGTCTTCAGCCTTGTAGTTCCCTTCTGCATTTCAATCAGATTTCCATTCCAGTCTCTGTATTTTGGAACATACTTTTCAGCAGACTTTGTTCCTGTAGCAACTTTAGCTTTCAGCATATACTCCCTTATAGAATTAGCAATAAGCTGTGTTCTTTGATTTCTAACTCTGAAGATATGCAAGACATACTGAAGTTCCTCAAATAATTTTAGCTTGATTGCTTCTTCATTCACTCTATACACTGACCCATCTGCCATAAAGTATAGTAGAAAGTGAATATCTAAGCTCCTTTGATGAACTACCTGAACTGACTCCAACTTGTCTAGATTTTCTTGAGTTATACCAGAACCAAGAGATACAAGTGCAGAGGGATCTCTTGGACTGTTACCAACTCTCAAATCTCTTTTTGATCCTAAACCAGAAGTATTCCTGCCTGGTGGCTTTCCTGAACAGGCAACATTATGCTGATATCCACCAGTCACTCCTGCTCCTTCTTCCACTGGAATCTTTGGCCTTGAAAAACCAGGTAAAAGTTTACTTTGAGTCTGTACAACTTGTGTAGCAACAGAGGTTGTAACTATCATCTTGCCCTTGCTCTCTTCATCAACTTTCCCTTTTAACTTCAACTTAGCATCAAGAGAAGACTTTCTAACCAGCTTTCCAGTATCTTCTTCTTCTTCTTCTTGAATACCAGATAGTTTTTCTTTGATTACAATTCCTTTCATCACAGGCCTTGCAGACTTTGAAGCTTTAACAACTTTCTTCACTTTCTTGGACTTCACAGCTTTTAAATGTTCTTTCTGCAACAGCTTTTCTTCAGCTTGAATATCCTCAAGTGTAGCTTCAGCATTCTCTTCTCGAAAAAGTTTAGCAGCCAATTCTTCATCTGTTTGTGGATTGTCAGAGAATGACAAATCCCTTGGCTTTGAACCAGAAGTGCTCTGAGTATTTGAATCTAACACCAAATTCGGCTTTGACCTTGAAGACCTTCCATGTCCTTGTCTGAGATTTTCATTTCTTAAGCCCTTATCAGCATTGGTGCCTTCATCATCAAGATGATCTTTCTTTGACAGAGTTTGATCTTTTCTGCACTTAGTTTTAGAAATTCTCTCCCCCTTTTTGACATCATCACCATCTTGAATCAGAATCGAGGTGATCAACTCAAGAGAATTTGCAATAGAATCAACTTTCTCAGCCAGTAAAGTCTGATTCTTTTCAACTGTACTCAGTCTGTCATTAATATTTGATTGAGCTTTGGCAAATTGTTGAAAGAGTTTAGCATTAGCTAGTTGAGCTTTCTCCTCATGAGTGGCAACTTCTGTTCGAAGATCAACAATAGATTTCTGAGTATCATCAAATCTATTATTCAAAGTCTTGATTTGAATCACTGTGCCCTGTAAACAAGTGAAAATTTCTGGATTTTTTTTTATTTTATTATTTACATATATATATACTGAGTAGGATATCTTTTCTTGAGAAATACTCACCTGCTTGAATTTGATTTAACAAACGAATATAACTGCTCTTAATACTTCAGTATTCAAGAAAAATGAGCAGTTAATTAGGCTCAAAAAGGGTTTACTACAGGTCGTGTTTATGAACAGTGTTTATGATCAGTGTTCATGATCAGTGTTCAAAGATGTTTTGAACAGTGTTTGAAGAAAGATGGTTAATCCTAATGCCTTTATCATTTTTATGCACACATATATCATGTAGTCCCAAAATGGTTTAATGCAAGTTCTAGAGCAACATACTTACTGATGAACATCACACAACAATAAAATCTGATTGATATAAAATGTATCAATCACTTATTCGGCTCAAAATCTCACAGGGTGCAGACATGAACTGTTTCTCACCAAACTAAACAATGACATATCTCAAGTTTTAAAATTTTCACAAGTGCAAACACAGAATCATCAAGAATCAAGTATGACTTGGAAACAGAGTGTCACTAATCAGAGTTTAGAGTTCATCAATATCAGAGTTATTCATGAGAGGCAATGCATGAAGTATTCATAGATTCAGAGTTTAGGATCAAATAAACTAAGAGATGCTCTAAATATGAAACAGTATCATGCTGTGTTAACTTACTGTGCAATTTCTGATTAGATTACAGTGACTCAAAAAGAATCTTGATTTTTCACTGAAAATCATGCTCTATACATTTTTCTTCATCGGTATTTTCATTCAGACAAAAAATCAACTCAGAATTCACAGAGTTTAACAAACGTATTAACAGTGTATGACCAACAATCATGCTAACAGAGTTTTAACTAATAAGGTTCACATAGCACTTTAGCAATTTACAGAGATATGAGCAACACATTTTATTTGAAAGAGTTTGAGTCTAACCAACATGTTTAGTCAAAACCAGATACCATCCCTAGTTCATTGACCAGTCTTGTAAATGTTGCTTCACTAAGAGGCTTTGTGAAAACATCTGCAAGTTGTTGATCTGTAGGCACAAAGTGAAGCTCAATATTGCCTTCCTCTACATGCTCTCTGATAAAGTGATACCTTATGCTGATGTGCTTGGTCATTGAGTGTTGTACTGGATTACCTGTCATTGCAATAGCACTTTGATTATCACAGAAAATAGGTATTTTACTATACCTCAACCCATAATCCAGTAGTTGATTCTTCATCCATAAAATCTGTGCACAACAGCTACCAGCAGCAATATACTCTGCTTCAGCTGTAGATGTAGATATTGACTTCTGTTTCTTGCTGTACCAAGACACTAGTCTGTCACCAAGAAATTGACAACTTCCACTTGTGCTCTTTCTATCAATCTTACATCCAGCAAAATCTGCATCAGAGTAACCAAGTAGCTTAAAATCTGATTCTCTTGGGTACCACAGCCCTAAGGTTACAGTGCCCTTGAGATATTTGAAAATCCTCTTCACAGCTGTTAAATGTGGTTGTTGATGAGTGGATTTCGTAATCAACTTATGTGAGGTTTACAGGTAGTTGTATAGGCTAGCGATCAACTGTTCTACGAAAGGTTTGGGTTGTGTTTGTGGGGGTTGAGCTGAGCTCGAGGGTATCTCCAATAATCTCAGGTGCCTTTAGAGAAAACTAGAGAACTTAATGCGTCGTACCCTGAGGTGCCTACGTACCCTTGTATTTATAGGGATCAAGCTCACGTAGTTCTAGTATGATTTCGTCTCTTACTGGAATAGCTGCATTCGGTCATCTAATTCGTGTTGGACTCAGGTTCCTTTAGAGCCTTTCACGAACTAGTTTGGCTAAGTGGAGTAGAACTCGAGTTCGTACCCTACTTATGTTTCTCTCATTGGTTAGAGTTATTCTAGGATCATCTGCGCCCTAGAATCATACTCAGATACCAATTCGTTTATCTGTTCTAGATGGCTTCTAGAACTTTCTGTTGGCAACTCGTAGGAACCTGGTGCTCAGGAACCTACATTTCAGGAGCCTGTTTCTCAGGGACCTCCTTATTTCGGGACATATCACTTAGGAACCTCCCTTTTGGTGTTAGTACCTGCACAAATAACAAACTAGTTAGACTGGATAACTTTTCATATGCTTTTATCATCTCTATGGCTGTTGTTATGCTAATTCGAACTCCTCGGCTGGGAGGAACCTGGTCTTCGAGTGTTCAGCTCAGCTTCCTGACCATTGGGGAACCTCCTGTTATTTGTACTTCTTTAGTCATTTCTTCTATTTGATCTTCCTGGCTCGTATTGGATCAATCTTCTAACTTGTATGGATCGGACCTTATTGATTAATGGGCCTAAATCTAGTCCATGGAGATTTTGGGCACAACAAGTACCCCCCGGTTCCTTGAAATCATGTAATGTGAAAGGAACCTATTTTAATTCTTCGATCAAAGGTTTAATGTTAACCCATCCTGGTAACTATATCTTGCTTCCGCATTGTATATCCAAGCCTATATGAGCTAACTCGGTATAGGAAACAGGACATAAAATATTTTCAGCTTGATATAATCTTGAGTAAGCTTCCTTTGTATTAAGGAACCTGTTATCTCGCTATTTTCTTCTTTCTTGCTCCAGCTCTCGGAATCTACTTTATGCTTGCATTCAACTTCTCAAGGAATCCAACTTGTCACTTAACTTCATGCCTCTTTAAATTTAATAAGTTAAAAGAGGATAATGGTTGGTTGTAGAAGATAATTCAAAATTTGAATTAAACTTATCACTTACCAAAGCTGTAGTTAATGTGTGAGTTCCCAAGGTTTACACGCTTCTCACGCGTGTACCTCTTCGTTTTTACCGCTCCAGTAATGTGCTGCCACGTGTATAGAGCTGTCTTGATTATATAAACAAATGAATGACTTCATCTTCATTTTTACCTTTACCAAATATTTTCTAAAACCCTTGGAGAGAAAAATAGGAGAAGTCCGACGGTCATCTGCTTAATCCAAACCTTCTATCGCCGTTTTCTTCAATCTAAGGTATGATTCTGAATCCTTTCTTTCTGTTTTCTCATAATCTCGATTGCATTTTTAACTATCTGATTACTTCGATCTTGCATGCTGTCTTTTATCTGATAAGTGTTTGTATATGGTTTTTATATGTCACACACACAACCATCCATAATACCTTCTCTACTGGTAGTTCCATCACCGATTTGTGGTTCCATCACTATGATTCTACTGAAAGCTTTTGACTGTTTGCTTGTCTTCTATCTTAATTTGTTTCGTATTCATGTCATATTTCATACCTATCTCTGTGAGTGTACACCCTCCATATAACTCTTAAAAAGAAACTTACTTGACATAATCAAAGTAGTTCAATCGTCTTAAAACCACAGGTCTCCCTTTAAGAATTCCAAAGTCTGACCTTTTTTCGTCTGTTTCTTGCAGATGTCTTCTGATTCAACACATTCTGACCACCTCTCTTCCGTAAAACCTGTTTTTGTCGCATCTGTAGGTAATAGAACTAGGTCTAGGGTCTTGATTCCCAACACTGGTGATCCTCAAGATATTTTGATGAAACCTCCAAATGCTATTGATCCCTTAAAGCCTTTAAGCTTAATCGATTTAGGAGATGACTGGTCTGATAATGAAGAGGTATCAAAACCTGAATTTGAACCTGAGTCCTTCCTAGAACCCGACTTTCAAAGTGAGATATCTGTAGAAAGAGAACCATTCAAACAAGAGATTGTCCCTTTTTGTGAAAAATCTGATTCTATCATGACCTCAGTTAAACTGGAAAGACTATTCGAGGAATGTCACCGCCCTGTCTGTAAGATAACAGTCCCAGAACCTGGTGAGAGAGCTCACAGGTTTGATTTGAAAATCCCAAAACAAGGTATCCCCCATGCTGTCATATCTGCCGCTTTCCTGAGGGTAGGTGTTTCCATGCCTCTTCATCCTTTCTTACGAGAGGTTCTTGACTTTTATCAATTAGCACCAATGCAACTCACCCCTAATTCTTATCGGTTAGCCATCAGCACTTTTATACTATATTCCAGCAAGTTTACAGTTCCTTTGACAGCCCCTGAATTGGGCTATTTCTTCAGACTGAAAGACACTGGAAGAAATTCTGGTTGTTTTTACCTTTCGGCCTGGCCTTGTCACCAGGGTCAGTGCATAAAAAATGTTAAGCAAAACTTTGAACAATGGTCGGAACAGTTTCTTTATTGCTATGACTGCCCCTACGTTAGATACGAGTTTAATTGTCGTCCCAATATCCCTAAGCAAACCGTTCTTACGGGAGTCTGCTTGGAAAGAGCAACTAAGATTTTGAAACTATCAGCCTCCACTAGAGATTGTCTGGTCTTGATGACCCCTGATAACTTGATGACTTTAGGCTTTATTCCTTCAACTTCTGGTAGGAGTTTCTTTATATTTGTGCAATTTCATTTGCTCACTTCATATATATATCTCTAACCTTAACCTTCTAACTTATGCAGATATGGCTCCAAAAGTTCCGTCATTTATAAAGAGATCTAAAAACGTGGAAGAAATTTTCAAGGTTGAAGACAGTGTAAAGGAGGTTCCGCTTGATGCAACTCCAATTAACCAAGTTCCAACCCCTGTATCCGTCCAGACTCAACCATCAGGTTCTTCGAAACGCAAATTGGCTCAGACCACACTTGACTTATCAGGGAGCTCTCAGACTAGATCCATGAGGAAGAACAAAGCTGTGAAGACTGAACCTACCGCTGCTCAGAACCAGTTTAAGGACTTGATTGACACTCATGTTCCTGCTGAGACTATTACTGGCTGGTCGAAAATGGACTCTACTGAAGCTTTGGAAGCTATGAGGTTCTCTGCGGCCCAGAACGCCTTTTTTACTCTTAGATTCTGTGATGACTTTGCCTTGAAGATCCAATATGACCTCAGGTTACAAGGGGAAATCTCGAAGCTCAAAGAGGAGCTGGTTGCTAAAGAGGAGAGTGTGAATGTTGCCACTGCTGCGGTAAGGAGGGCTAAAGCTGTTGAAACCTCGTTGAAGAATAGCAAGGATGAACTTCAAGAACAGGTCAAGATCCTTAGGGACGAGAAACTGTCGATGTTGGAAAGAACCAATGAACTGGAAGCCCAAGTGGATGCCTTGAATGCTGCTGCTGAAGTTGTGAAGTCATCCATACTTATCAAGGAGAAGGCCAGATACGATGAAGGCTATGATGAAGGTATTAATGACTACATACGTTCCACATGGGAGAAGATGCCCAATATAGACTGGTCCCTCCTGGGTGAAGACGTGGTAGGGATGATCAAAGATTTTGAAGAGAAAGCTGCTGCTGCAACCTCTGTACCTCCCGTGAAAACGGTTGAGAGGTCTCCAGGTGCCAACCTTGAGACTGCAGAGGTTCCTGCTCCTGACGTTGTTCAGCCTATCCTTCCAACTCCTCCTGTTGCTGCTAAGGGTTCCAATGAAGTTCCTCCTTCGTAATTTCAACAAGATTCTTAAAAACTTTTGATAACTTTCAATGAGGTCGCGGGCTCCTCGTAACGCCTCGCAATATGTAACTTTAAATTTGATTTCCATGGCCTTCGTGCCATTAACTCTTATGTTGGTTTTCTGGGTCTCTGTACCCATAACTCTCTTTATGATATTTGCTTTTGCTGCATACTTTTCTTCTAAACCTTATGAAATACTATGCTGTTATGCCTTAGAGAATAATTCAGCTTCCTTATTCATATGGTCAAGCTTACGTGGGCTAATCCATTGTAAGAAACAGAACACATGCATATTTCCACTTGCTTATTCTCAAAACAAATGCAACAAATTACAGCTGAATTGTAAAACCTGGAACCTTTGTGCTTAGACTTTGTACCGATAATCTAAACCGTAGCCTTCTTTAATAACTTCTTCTTCATCAATACCAGGTTCCTCGAGTATTAATCCTGCAAAATAAACATAAAACAAAAAACAGTTAACGTTAGTAAAAGCTTTCTCTTGTTTAATTCGGGTCATCTCTTGGAAAGGTTGCCTGCTTGGCTTCCAATCCTAATCTCTAGGTCCCAACATGCCTCGAGGCCTGTTGGTTCCTTTTTTCTCCTGGAGAGGTAACCTGCTGGGTTCCCAATCCTACTCTCTAGGTCCCAACATGCCTCGAGGCATGTTGGTTCCTTTTTATGCCTCGGGGCGATTCTAGGAACCTGTGTGCCGTTCTAGGAGTCCACACAGATTCCTCTTCTCCATGTGTCAGGCTAGACATCTTATGAAGGTATATGCTAAGGATTTTATCCCTTCTTCCCATGTGCCAAAGGCGGTTCCACATGAGGGAGAGCTTATTAGGCCTCTCTTTAAGGTGCCTTTTGTCAGGACTTTAGATGCCTTTTGTCAGGACTTTAATTCACGTGCTCAAGGAACTTGAGGCTTTTGGCAACAATGTCGTGCTCAGTCAACTGAGGCTTTTCAATCTCATTTGCTCAGGAAGCTACCTGAAGCTTTTCTCGTGCCCAGGAAGCTACATGGGACTTTTTCTCGATGCCCAGGAAACTACCTGGGGCTTTGCTCAATGCCCAGGAAGCTACCTGGGGCTTTGCTCAATGCCCAGGAAGCTACCTGGGGCTTTGCTCGATGCCCAGGAAGCTACCTGGGGCTTTTATCCTTTTCTCAACAATCTGTCCACAAGCTAATTCTGGTCAATCAATCGTAGTCTGCACATTCTGTCAATTCATATTCATACTTCATACATACTGTCAATGCTACAGGAACCTGTCAGCTTAGGTAACCTGCAAAATGCAACACAATGCTACAGGAACCTGTTAATCTAGGTAACCTGTTTCAAAAATTTCAAATTGGCATATGAAATATCAAATCATAGCATGTGCAATACTGTCTAAGTAGGAATACTACCCCCCAGTTCTTTTGGGTAATGATTATTACGTAAAAGAACTATTAAGGAGCTATAGCTGCAAATAATGCACTCAAAATATTCAACGTAGAGCTATACATCGCTCAATACTTAAAAAAAATTGTCTTGCAAGTAGGGAGGTTCACATCAAATACCCCCCGAGTACATGCATAATTAAATACTGAAATCAAAATGCTGGTCAGCTATAACTAATAAGCTGCCTTTATTCTTGGGCTGAAAGAGCCTTACTTTTCCTAAGAAAAACGCATAAAAGAGTTACTGATAATACTTCTTGAGATGTTCTGCATTCCAAGCTCTCGGAATGAGGTTCCCATCCATATCCATCAAGTGGTAGGTTCCTTCCCAAATGGCTGACTTTATCTGGTAAGGCCCTTCCCAATTTGCTCCAAAAGCTCCATGTGCCAGAACCCTGGTATTTGGCATGACTTTTCTCAGAACTAGGTCTCCAACTTTAAAAGGTCTTGCCTTCACCTTTTTGTCGTAATACCTTCGAACTCTCTGTTGATATGCTGCTAACTTCACTTGTGAATCTGCTCTCAACTCTTCAACCATGTCCAAATACAGTCTATGATTGACCTCATTGCTCTCGGGATCAAAATACTTTCTTCTCAAGGAACCTGTTCCAACTTCCACAGGTACCATAGCTTCACAACCATAAGTGAGGATAAAAGGAGACTCACCAGTTGTAGTTCTAGGCGTGGTGTTATACGACCACAAGACTCCAGGAAGCTCCTCTGGCCAGCTTCCCTTCTTATCTTCAAGCCTTGTCTTCAAAGTGTGCTTGATAATCTTATTCACTGCTTCAGTCTGTCCATTACTCTGCGGATAATACACTGCTGAAAATGCTTTTTGGATTCCAAACTGCTCACACAATCCTCTAAGCTCTCTACTATCGAACTGCTTCCCATTGTCAGAAATCAGCTTCTGTGGAATGCCAAACCTGCATACAATAGCTCGAAACACAAATTCAGTCAATTTTGACGCTGTAATCTTAGCAAGTGGTTCTGCTTCCGCCCACTTTGTAAAGTAATCGACTGCGACCACTGCGTATTTCACTCCTCCTTTTCCTTTCGGGAGCTCTCCAATGAGGTCTATCCCCCAAACAGCGAATGGCCAGGGGCTAACAATCGGTTTAATAGGGGCTACAGGACGACTATCAAAATTTGCAAACCTCTGACAATTACTGCATGCCTGCACAAACTTCGTAGCATCTGCTTTGATGGTTGGCCAATAATATCCTTGTCGAAGGACTTTCATGGCTAGAGAATTACCCCCCGAGTGATTTCCACATACTCCTTCATGAATTTCCTCTAGGATATACTTGCATTGTTCTCCAGCTACACACTTGAGCAAAGGCTGATTGAATCCTCGCTTATACAGAACTCCATCATAAATTACATACCTGGCTGCTCGATACCTCAGCTTCCTGATATCACTTTGATTGGGAGGTAGCTCCCCTTTGTCCAGGTAACGATATATTGGGGTCATCCAGGAATCTTCAACTGGAAATTCAATGTCCATTACCTCTTCCTTGAAAACACTTGGTTGCTCCTGGATTTGAAGTGGAATTACCCCCAATAACGTGGATTCTCTTTGTGACCCTAACTTGGCCAATGCATCCGCTTTGGTATTCTTTCCTCGAGGTACCTGATCCAGCTTCACCTCTCTGAACCTTGCGATCAACTCCTGGGAGTATCTCAAATATAAGTCTGTTCTCGGCCCTCTCGCCTGAAAACCACCACGAATCTGCCAAACTACTAACATTGAATCACTAAACACCCTGATATTTTCTACTTTCATCTCCAAAGCCAACTTGAGTCCTGCAATCAATGCCTCATATTCTGCATCATTGTTCGTGGCTTTAAAAGCAAAATGAATCGAGCTATAGAGTTGGTGCCCTTCTGGGCTAACCAATTCTATGCCTGCACCTGCTCCACCACTGTTAGCAGCTCCATCCACATACAGTGTCCACCAAGGTGCACAGTTGTCATTGTCTGCCTGTTTTTCCACCACTTCTTTTGGCCCCTCTTGGCCAGTAACCTCTACATGAGGTGGAAACTCGATTAAGAAATCTGCTAAAGCTTGAGCTTTGATTGCTGTCTTTGGCTTATATTCTATGTCGAACTGTCCTAGCTCCACAGCCCATTTTAACATTCTTCCAGAGGTTTCTGGCCTATGCATCACTTGCTTAAGTGGATATGAGGTTCTTACTTCAATCTTGTGAGCTTGGAAATAAGGTCGCAGCTTCCTGGAAGCCAGAATCAATGCGAAAACCAACTTCTCCATTCCTGTGTACCTCGTTTCTGCGTCAAGTAACCTTTTACTAACATAGTAAACTGGGCTCTGCTGTCCATTCTCTTCTCGAACCAGAACTGCACTAATGGAATACTCTGAAACAGCCAAATAAAGTATCAATGTTTCTCCATCCACAGGTTTGGCTAACAGTGGGGGGCTCCCCAAATGCTCCTTTAGCTTTCCAAACGCTATCTCACATTCTGCGGTCCACTCAAATTTGTTTCCTTTCTTTATGGCTTTAAAGAACTCCTGACACTTATCAGTGGACCTCGAAATGAATCTATTCAAAGCTGCAACTCTTCCTGTAAGAGATTGAACCTCTCTCACAGTTCTCGGAGACCTCATATCAATCAATGCTTTAATCTTGGCTGGGTTGGCTTCGATACCTCTGTGGTTTACCATGAAACCCAGAAACTTTCCTGATTCTACCCCAAACACACATTTTTGAGGGTTCAGCTTCATTCTGTACTTCCGCAAGATTCCAAACATTTCTTCTAAGTGCTTTACATGGTCAACAGCTTCCTTAGACTTAACTAACATATCATCCACATATACCTCCATAGTATGGCCAATTTGGTCTTTAAACATCATATTCACTAACCGTTGATATGTAGCTCCAGCATTAATCAACCCAAATGGCATGCATACATAGCAATAAAGACCTCTGTCCGTAATAAAAGAAGTATGCTCTTGGTCAGGTTCATACATAGGGATTTGATTATAACCTGAATAGGCATCCATGAAGCTAAGGAGGGCATGTCCAGCTGTTGCATCCACTAACTGATCAATCCGTGGCAGTGGGAAGCTGTCCTTCGGACATGCTTTGTTGAGATCTGTGAAGTCCACACAGGTTCTCCATTTTCCATTAGGTTTCTTTACCAAAACAGGATTTGCCAACCATATTGGGTAAAAAGATTCTTTAACTAATCCTGCATCCAACAACCTGTCAACCTCTTCTTTCAATGCCTGAGCTCTCTCGCCACTAACTGGTCTTCGCTTCTGTCTCACTCCTTTCTTTTCTGGATCAATATTCAACTTATGACACATGACCCTTGGATCTATCCCTTCCATATCTGCATGACACCAGGCAAACACATCCAGGTTCTTGCCCAAAAAGGTAATGAGAGATTCCTTTAAGGTTGGATCAAGCTGAGCTCCAATCTTCAACACCTTTATACCATCTTTGTCATTGATCTTCACATCTAGAGTTTCACCAGCTGGTCCAGCCTTTACCATGGTTTCTGGCATTCGAGGATCTAAGTCTACCTCCATCCTTGCGGTTGAGTCCTCTTGAGGTTCCTGGACGGTAGACGGTTCCTGCATTTCGTGCATGACATTCCTTCTCTTTGATGCTGGCTGACTGTCTTCATTGCATCCATTATGTTTCAGTTTTCGGGATTTTTCTTCATCTACCCCTTCTACCATACACACATCACCATCCTTATCCGTAGGGGGTGCACCCTCTATCAGTAAGTAGGGGGTATCTGGTCCCCGAAAAACGGGAATCTCATCATGAGGTTCCTCTTCTATGATCTCTTCAATTCTTATAGCTCTACAGGAGGCTGACACAAAACCTTCCAAAGGCGAACTGCGCAGGTCGACCGTTATCTTGTCTGGGTTCTTTCCTGGAAAACTATCAGGAACCTCGTCCATAGGCTCAGGCAATTTAGCAGCTCTAGCAGCATGTTGCAAAGCTTTGGTATAACACTCTCTAGACTCATACTGACATCCTCGAACTATGCCAACTCCGTTTGGCGTCGGGAACTTCATAATGAGGTGGTAAATGGAGGTGATTACCCTCATCTCCTTCAAAATGGGTCTTCCCAAAATAGCATTGTAATTCATATTCTCTTCTATAACAATGAATTCTGCCAACTGTGTAATGCAACATGGTTTATCACCTAAGGTTACTGGCAAACGAATCTTACCTTTGATAGGAACCTGATTATTGGTGAATCCATACAAGGTATCGTTTGTTGGAGTTAAGTCTTTATCCAGAAAATGCATCTTCTTGAAAGCTGAGTAAGATAACAAGTTTACAGAGCTTCCATTATCCACTAGCACTCGATGAACCTCATAAGATCCAATTCCTGCCTCAACAACCAAAGCGTCAGTATGAGGATGATGTACCCAGGAAGCATCTTCTTCATTGAAAGTAATATCTGCATCCTCTCCTTCAAACAGCTTTGGGGACCTCTGGGACAGATTATAAATACTGGTTAAAGGACGTTCTTTAGCCTCACGAGTATACCTCTCCATGGCATTCCTGCTGCTTCCTCCAATATGGGGACCTCCTATAATTGTGCGTATGCACCCAGCCTTAGGTGGTCCCTCCATCACGACAGGTTCCTGTGTCTGTGTCTTCTGAGTCTTCTCATCTCTATACTTTTTTCCTTCCTGAGCCACCCATTCACTCAATTGCCCTTGTCTGATTAGAGTTTCAATTAGATCTCTGAGGTGACGACAATCTGCAGTATTATGCCCATTATTATCATGGAAGTCACAGTAGGGGCGCTCATTCTTATTTCCTGGGGGACCAGTTCTGAAAGGCTTCTTAAACCATGAGGACTTCTCATTCACTGCGTAAATATGATCAATCGGAGCTACCAAAGGGGTGAAAGTTTCATAGACGGGTCTCTCTGGTCTATTGCTGTTATAGGAAGCTGGTGGCGGTACCTGACTCATGACAGGTTTAGTAGGATTCACAGCTTCAGGCTTCACCTGAGAAGTGCGACTAACCACCTTTTTATTGTCACGACCATTGGGGCTTCTTTGTCTCGACCTCTTGCTTCCACTTTGCCTTACAAAATCTGGATCCTTCCTTAATTCAGCTAGAGACTCCTCCACCAGTCGAAAGGGTTCTGCCTGGGCATAAAAATCTGCTAACGTCTCTGGTTCTTTTCCCTGCAGTGCTTTCCAAAAATCTGAGCCTCCTTTGACTCCAGCGATTAAGAAATTCTTTATTGTTTCCTCAGATGCCTTCCTAACTTTAGGAACCTCTGCATTAAACCTCTTGAAATATTCTGTCAATGTCTCACTAGGTCTTTGCTTGATATTGGCTAAGGTATTGGTCGGTGGGGCAAATGCAACAGATGCTCTGAATTGAGTGACAAAGAGCTTCCCCATGCTTGCCCAAGAACCAATCGAATCTGCAGGTAACCTTTTGAACCACTGATGGGCTCCGCCCTGTAGAGTTGCAGCCAGTAACCTGCACCTGGTGGCTTCCTTCACTTGATAAACATCCATCTCTGTGTCAAAACGACTAAGGTACTCAATGGGGTCAGTAGTCCCATCGAATTTCAACTCATTTGAGGGCCTGTAAGACCTAGGCAAAGCCGACTTTCGAACCTTCTTGGTGAAAGGAGAAGCTGTTATAGGGTTCACAGCAAGATTCTTTTCGTCCTTGAGTTGAGCCAAAATTTTCTTGACATCTTCTGCCGTCACCTCCCCAACAGCTTCCGCCTTTGTCTTCTTACTCGTCCCTTCTTCCTCTTGCGACCCTGTAGCACTTGATTCTTCAGTATCCTCATCTGAATCCGTGCTTTTTTCTTCAATTATCTCGACAGATGGGTCTTTATCGTTCTTCTTTTTCTTTGAGGAACCTCCAGTCTTGGTTTTCTTCTTCTTCTTGGACCCTGTACGGTCCTTGCTACCAGTTTTATTCTTCTCAGGATTCTCCATATCTTCATCATCATTACCTTCTTTCGGTTCTTCACCATCGTCAGGAACCTCCTCTCCATTCTCAGATTCTTCAAAATTCAACTGTTTCGGAGTAACCTTCGACTTCTTGCTCTTCTTTGCCTTCTTTTTCTTCTTTTTGCTTGAAGCCTGCTCCAAAGTCGATAAACGTTCTCCCACAGTCTTTAGGATTTCCATCATGGCTGCTTTAGTGACCTTCGGTGCTCTGGGAGGAGATGCGTTCTCCTCATGAACCTGTCGCTCAGAACGGGTTGCTTCGCTCTCCGAGCTGCCTGACATCTTTTCCACTCTTAAGATATTAACTTCCCCTCCTTCTAGCGCCAATGTTGATGAGTGGATTTCGTAATCAACTTATGTGAGGTTTACAGGTAGTTGTATAGGCTAGCGATCAACTGTTCTACGAAAGGTTTGGGTTGTGTTTGTGGGGGTTGAGCTGAGCTCGAGGGTATCTCCAATAATCTCAGGTGCCTTTAGAGAAAACTAGAGAACTTAATGCGTCGTACCCTGAGGTGCCTACGTACCCTTGTATTTATAGGGATCAAGCTCACGTAGTTCTAGTATGATTTCGTCTCTTACTGGAATAGCTGCATTCGGTCATCTAATTCGTGTTGGACTCAGGTTCCTTTAGAGCCTTTCACGAACTAGTTTGGCTAAGTGGAGTAGAACTCGAGTTCGTACCCTACTTATGTTTCTCTCATTGGTTAGAGTTATTCTAGGATCATCTGCGCCCTAGAATCATACTCAGATACCAATTCGTTTATCTGTTCTAGATGGCTTCTAGAACTTTCTGTTGGCAACTCGTAGGAACCTGGTGCTCAGGAACCTACATTTCAGGAGCCTGTTTCTCAGGGACCTCCTTATTTCGGGACATATCACTTAGGAACCTCCCTTTTGGTGTTAGTACCTGCACAAATAACAAACTAGTTAGACTGGATAACTTTTCATATGCTTTTATCATCTCTATGGCTGTTGTTATGCTAATTCGAACTCCTCGGCTGGGAGGAACCTGGTCTTCGAGTGTTCAGCTCAGCTTCCTGACCATTGGGGAACCTCCTGTTATTTGTACTTCTTTAGTCATTTCTTCTATTTGATCTTCCTGGCTCGTATTGGATCAATCTTCTAACTTGTATGGATCGGACCTTATTGATTAATGGGCCTAAATCTAGTCCATGGAGATTTTGGGCACAACAGTGGTTCCCTTGGATCTGCCTGAAATCTTGCACACAGACAGGTGGCATACATGATATCAGGTCTACTAGCTGTTAAATAAAGTAGAGAACCAATCATTCCTCCGTAGCTTGTCATATCCACTGATGAACCTGTATCTTTGTCCAGTTTTGTTGCAGTTGCCATGGGAGTTGTTGCAGATGAACAGTCAAGCATGCCAAATTTCTTGAGTAGATTTCTGGTATATTTTGCTTGATTAATGAAAATTCCATCATCTGTTTGCTTCACCTGTAAGCCTAGAAAATAGCTTAACTCTCCCATCATACTCATCTGATATCTAGACTGCATGAGCTTGGCAAATTTCTTACAGAGTTTATCATTAGTAGATCCAAAAATGATATCATCTACATATATCTGTACTAAGAGCAGGTCTTTACTAGATTGAAAGAAAAACAGAGTTTTGTCAATAGTACCTCTGTGAAACCCACTTTCTAATAGAAATTTAGCAAGTGTTTCATACCATGCCCTTGGTGCCTGTTTAAGTCCATAGAGTGCCTTGTCTAACCTGTAGACATGGTCTGGATATTTTGGATCTACAAAACCAGGTGGTTGTTCAACAAATACTTCTTCTTCAAGTTTTCCATTCAGAAAAGCACTTTTCACATCCATTTGAAAAACCTTGAATTTCTTGTGAGAAGCATAGGCAAGAAACATCCTTATTGCCTCCAACCTGGCAACTGGTGCAAAAGTCTCATCATAATCTATTCCTTCCTGCTGTGAATAGCCTTTAGCTACCAGTCTTGCTTTGTTCCTTGTGATCACACCATCACTGTCAGTTTTATTTCTGAAAACCCATTTTGTACCAACAATAGATCTGTTCTTTGGCCTTGGTACAAGGGTCCACCCTTCATTTCTTTCAAATTCATTTAGCTCTTCTTGCATTGCTGTTATCCAGTCAGCATCTTTAAGAGCTTCTTCCACTTTCTTTGGCTCAGTTTGTGACAAGAATGCATGAAACAGACATTCATTTGTTGTTGCACTTCTTGTCCTTACTCTTGCATCTGGATCACCAATAATCAAATCAGGTGTATGTGACTTTGTCCATTTTCTTGCAGAAGGCAGATTGCTTCTGGCATCATGTGATCCTCCCCCTTGATCCATGCTCTCCTGATTTTCTTGGTGTCTCTCTTCATTTTCAGATGCTCCCCCTGAATGTGACTGCTCAGAATTTGAATGATCAGAGTTTGAATCAACAGTGTTTGATTCAGAGTTATCAATTGAGTCACTATCAGTGTTTGAATTATCACTTTGATGTGATTCTTCATGCTCCCCCTCAACTGGTTCTTCCCTTGTTTCTGATTGAAAAGTTTCTTCAGTGTTTACCAGTAGAGGTTCAGAATTGACCTCAACAGTGTTTGTCAGATCTGTATCATCCGAGTTTAATAAATCTTCATTTTCAAAGTGCAGTTGATCATGCTCATTAACATCTTCAAGTCCAGTTATTTTCTTGTCATCAAATGACACATGAATAGACTCCATGATCACTCTGGTTCTCAGATTAAAAACTCTGAATGCCTTTGTTGACAGTGGATAGCCAACAAAAATTCCTTCATCTGCCTTTAGGTCAAATTTGGTCAACTGTTCAGGATGAGTCTTTAACACAAAGCACTTGCATCCAAAAATATGAAAATATTTTAGATTTGGCTTCTTCTTCTTCACCATTTCATATGGTGTTTTACCATGCTTGTTGATCAGTGTTGCATTTTGAGTAAAACAAGCAGTTTGAACTGCTTCTGCCCAGAAATATGTTGGCAATTTTGCTTCATCTAGCATGGTTCTTGCAGCTTCTATCAAAGTTCTATTCTTCCTCTCCACTACACCATTTTGTTGTGGAGTGCCAGGTGCAGAAAACTCTTGTTTGATCCCTTTACTCTTGCAAAATTCTTCCATAGATGAATTCCTGAACTCAGTTCCATTGTCACTTCTGATTATCTTCACTTGATGCTCTGACCCTTTGTCCAGTTGGATTATATGATCTGTCAGTGTTAAAGCTGTTTCATCCTTCTTTGCAAGAAAATATACCCATGTGAATCTGGTATATTCATCAACAATGACTAATGCATATTTCTTCTTTCCAAGAGACATCACATTTACTGGACCAAAAAGATCAACATGTAGTAGATGATAAGGATCAGCAATTGAAGACTCAGATTTGCTTTTGAAAGAGGTTTTTCTCTGTTTGGCCTTTTGACAAGAATCACACAGGCCTTCTACATTCAACAATGACTTTGGTAGTCCTCTAGCAAGATCATTCTTTATGAGCTCATTGATGTTGTTCAGATTCAAATGAGAGAGTTTCTTGTGCCACTTCCAACTCTCTTCACTGGACATTCTTGTTGACAGACATACTGCTTTGCCATCAGTGTTTGTTGACAATTTTATTTCATAGATGTTGTTGTGTCTGTTTCCAACTAGAGCAACTTTCCCTGTAGATTTACTGATCACTTGGCAATATTCAGGCTGAAAATCTACATGATATCCTCTGTCACAGATTTGACTCACAGATAGCAAATCATGCTTGAGTCCTGGAACCAGAGCTACATTTGTGATGATGACATTTCCAAGATTAATATTGCCATATCCCAGTGTATGTCCTATGTTGCCATCTCCATAGGAAACTTCTGGGCCAGCCTTCTCCTCATACTCTGATAGCAGGGCTTTATTTCCAGTCATGTGTCCTGAACATCCACTGTCCACGACTAGGGTACTGACCCTGGTGCCCTGCAATCACAAACAATCACTGATTATTAGTTTTAAGGATCCAGACTTGCTTGGATCCTTTGGCTTTCTTAATTCTGTTAGCTTTTGCAGCGGAATTCACATTAACAGAGTTTAAGCTAACTTTTTCAGAGTTTACATTTACAGAGTTTACTTTAACCCATTTCAAATTTGGTTTGGGTTCATAGTAATTATAATAAATAGCATGATAATCTCTGCAAGTGTAAATAGAATGCCAAGTACTTCCACAGTGTTTGCATAAAGTCTGTGGTTTAGTTCTCACATAATCACTCTTTACTGCAGTTTTAGAAGGCAAAGAATTAATGTTCTTATTCTTACTGCAGAAACTAGCAAGATGATTAGTACTACCACAATTAAAGCATGTTTTCCTGGGAGCTAATGAAGCAAGCATTGGCTTAATTCCTGAGGTTATGCCTATTTTTCCATTTCTGTTTTTCTTAGGCATACTCTGTTTGTTGACAGATTTTATCTCCTTAAGCTTATGCTTGAGTTGTTTATCTGTCATTAAGCCAATGTTAGCCTCTTTAACAAAAGTTTTAGCATATGACTCTTTAACAGCCTTTTTCTGTGCTTCAGTCTTAGGTCCACCTGTTCCCATGACATTACCCTCAGATGAACAATATGGTCTTACTTTTACCTTATTTTCAAATCTAAGTTCATCTCCTACAGAGTAACCTAGACCTACTGTATCTGACTGAAACACTTCTTGAGTGTCTTTACCAGAGTGTGTCCAAGTTTTAATGATGTGTTTACTATCCTCCAATTCTGATTCTAGTTGCTTATACTTACCTAGCAACTCCTGTTCAATAAACACTGCATCATCTCTCTCTTTTTGAATTTTATTCATGTTCTCTAGCTGTTCCTCAACAAATTTATTTCTTTCTTTGAGTTGAGAACACTCAGACTTTATCCTCTCATTTTCTAAAGTCTGATCCCTATAACTGATATGCAATGCTTTAAGATAAATTCTCAATTCAGTTATATTATCAGTGTTATAAGCATAGGTTGTTGGAGGTACCTTGAGATCATCATTTTCAGTCTGAGTAGTAGCCATGAGAGCATAGTTGACTTCCTCATCTGAATCTGAAGTGTCTGCCCAATCTCTGCCTTTGGTGTAGAGTGCCTTTTCAGTTTTACCCTTCTTGCACTCAGGAGCATAGTGACCCATCTCCTTACACTTGTAGCATTGAATTTCAGACTTATCTTTCTTACCAGATTTGAAGTCCTTTCCTTCAGATTTCTTGAAATTCTTCTTATCAAACTTTGAGTAGTCCTTGGAGAATCTCTTTCCCTTCTTGAAGTTCTTGTATCCCATCTTCTTGAAGGTCTTTACCATCAATGCAGCCATTTGCATCATCTCCTCATCATCTTCAGAATCAGATGATCCATCTGTGTTTGAGTCAACATCAGTGTCTGATGACTCATTCTCTGAATGTATGACTAAAGCTTTTCCTTTTGCCTTTCTCCTTGATGCTTCCTTCTTTGATGGTTTCTCCTCAACCTTAAGAGCAACAGACTTTGACTTTCTACTAGATCTTTTGTTTCTCTGCTCCAATTCCAATTCATGGGTTTTGAGCAGTCCATAAATTTCATCAATCTCTGTCTCACCAAGTTCATAATTATCTCTTATAGTGGTTGTTTTCACATCCCACTTTTCAGGTAGAGAGAGAAGAAACTTGAGATTTGAATCTTCCAAATCATACTCTTTGTTCACCAATGACAAATCATTGAGCAGTTTACAGAATCTGTCAAATGTTTCTGTCATGGTTTCATCAGATTTTGCCTCAAAATGTTCATACTCCTGTGTGAGTATGTTCCTTCTGTTCTTCTTAATTGCAGGAGTTCCCTGACATCTAACCTCAAGTGCATCCCATATCTCCTTTGCAGTTGTGCAGTTTATCACTTTATTAGACATAACATTGTCTAATGCACTGTGAAGTAAATGCCTTACCTTTGCATCCTTTGCAATAGATGAAAGATCCTCAGCAGATAGATCTTTCTTCTCTTTTGGTATGACTTTTGGTTCCTCACCAGCAGCAGCAGCAGATAACTTTGTAGGTTTGTGAGGACCTTCATAAATTCTGTCCAGATATTCTGGATCTGTAGCCTCCAGAAACATGGTCATCTTCACCTTCCAAATTGCATACTCTAATGGCCTCAGGATAGGAACCCTAATTGTTTCATACCTACTAACAGTAGTAGGGGCTTTCTCAGATGGTGGAGGTATCTCTGCCATTGATTACTATTGTGTTTGGATCTTTAACTGTAATAAAGTAACAGATTTGTCTCTGATACCACTTGTTAGGTCGATTACACAATAAATAATCAAGAACTGTATAAATAAGCAACAAGAACACACGTTTTAACTCTTTAAAACTGTTTGGAATTAATAATTCCTCTCTCGGTGATGTAAATTATCACAGAGAGCTGCTTAGGTTACAAGAATGATATTCGTTCACGATGGATACCCTTCTAGGGTTAACCTAACTGTATTTATAAGATATACAGCTACGTACAATCGTAAATTGATTCTCCTAAAATTAAGCTATACAATTGATATCAATTACGATTGCTACACGTCTTCTAAGTCAACTCGATCTCTTTGACAGCTATCCAATCTTCAAAGATATCGCTTCCATATTAATATTAAATTAATCTTCAAACTCTGTTGACTTGTAGACGCTCCCAGTAGACAGACTTTAGCAAACTCTGTTCTCTCAACGCTAACAGTGTTTGCGCTTCCATGTATTCAGCTATCAGTGTTTACGCTTTCTTCTGTCAGCGTTTACGCTTCCAGCAATCAGCGTATACTCAAACTCTGTTCACAACTGCTTTCAATAACAAGTTAAACTCTCTTTACCTGTAACACTTAAACACTGACATTAAATCACATCAATTATATCTAACAGCATTGATTATGATGAGACCTTTGCACCTGTAGCAAGATTGGAAGCAATCAGAATGTTTCTTGCATTTGCAGCTCATTCAAAATTCAAGGTATACCAGATGGATGTAAAGAGTGCTTTTCTAAATGGCAAACTTGATGAGGAAGTGTATGTGGAACAACCACCTGGATTTGTTGATCCAAAGTTTCCAAATCATGTCTACAAACTTGACAAGGCACTCTATGGACTAAAGCAGGCATCAAGAGCATGGTATGAGACTTTGTCTAAATTTCTTCTTAAAAATGGCTTCACAAGAGGTACAATTGACAAAACTCTTTTCTTTAGAAAGATAAAAGGTGAATTGCTTTTAGTTCAAGTTTATGTTGATGATATTATTTTTGGTTCTACTAATGAAAAGTTGTGTGTTAAGTTTAGCAAGCTTATGCAGTCTAAGTATCAGATGAGCATGATGGGTGAATTAAATTATTTCTTAGGCTTGCAGGTCAAACAGACTGAGACTGGTATTTTCATTAATCAGTCAAAATATATTAAAGATCTTTTAAGAAGGTTTGACTTTCAAGACTGTGCAGTTGCAAAAACACCCATGGCAACAGCCACTAAACTAGACTCTGATCCTAAGGGGAAGAGTGTGGATAATACTAATTATAGAGGCATGATAGGCTCATTGTTATATCTAACTACAAGTAGGCCAGATATAATGTTTTCTACCTGTTTATGTGCTAGATTCCAAAGTGATCCTAAGGAATCTCATTTAATTGCTGTGAAGAGAATTTTTAGATATCTCAAAGGAACTCCAAATTTTGGTTTGTGGTATCCTAGAGAATCTGATTTCTTTCTAATTGGATATTCAAACTCTGATTATACAGGGTGTAAGATAGACAGGAAAAGCACTACAGGTACATGTCAATTCTTGGGAAATAGATTGATTTCTTGGGCAAGCAAGAAGCAACAATCTGTCTCAACCTCAACTACAGAAGCTGAGTACATAGCAGCAGGCAGTTGTTGTGCACAGCTCCTTTGGATAAGAAATCAGTTGATGGATTATGGTGTGACACTTAGTAATATTCCTATGTTTTGTGATAATACTAGTGCTATTAAAATTGCAGAAAATCCAGTTCAACATTCAAGGACTAAGCACATTGATGTCAGGTATCATTTTATTAGAGAACATATTGAGAATGGTACTGTGGAACTTCATTTTATTCCTACTGACAAACAGCTTACAGATATTCTAACTAAACCACTTGATGAGACTACATTTAGTAGATTAGTAAGTGAGTTAGGAATGTTAAATTTTTAGATCTTTAACATCTGTAATAGTAGCAAGGTATGTTGTTTTTAGCTTATAGACTTGATATTCTTGTCAGGATCTATATTTGATTGTTAAATGCTTTAGCTATAACACTTTGCCTTGATAAATTTCAGTATGATAGACTTGTTAATAATCATTAGGATTAGATTTGTTATCAGGATGCTGACGTCATCAGTATTGTGTCAGTATCAGGATTGTGAAAATTGTTTCAAATCCTGACGTTTATTTTGTGTAGTAATCTAATTCTATGATGTGTTAAGTCTATGCCAGCATGTTTTGATATTTGCATACTGATAATTTATACATCATTCAATCATGGACTTTCTGGCGTATGGACCATTAAGTTATGCATTGACAGCATCTCCACAAATTAATCAAGCAGCTGTTTCACAAGCTTGGGAGAATGCTGAGGTAATTGATTCTACTCAGAGTCAATCAGGTAAGATTGTTCTACATTTAGGACAAGATTCATTTGACATTACTGAATTTGTTGTTAATTCAGTACTTTGCTTACCTGTTACTGATAATTATGCAAGTGAACCATCTGATGATAATGTAAGAACTATGTTGTCTGAATTAGGTTATAGTGGACCTCTAGACAACATGAGCCAGTTGAATAGGTCTTTTCTTAGAAAGGAATGGTCTTTTTACTTTGATCAAATTGCTAAATGTTTTACTGGTAAATGTAGTTCTTTTCAGCAAATTACTTCTGTTACATCACATATTGCTTATAGTTTGCTTTATAACAGAGTAATTAACATTGGTCACATTATCTTAAGTCAGATGAGTATTAAACTTGGGTTAAGAGATCAAAACAGGAAAATGGTTTATTATCATAGATTTATGCAAATGTTTATTAACCATTTTATTCCTGATGTTGAAGCTAGATTTGGTAGGGAACATTGTGTTTCTTCTTATGAACAGCAAAAGAGAATTTTCTCTGACATTATAAAGAAGGACAATGCAAAGAATCTAGATGAAATACCTGGAATTCATTATCCACATCATTTCCAGGTAATTCTTAAAACTCATCTTCCTACTCTCTACAATTCTTCTTTCTTTTGTGGTGAAATGGCTCAGGAATCTCAATTGGAGGAGAACCCACCAGTGTCTACTCAAGTAGCCCAAAATATTATAGTCTCTGAAACAATTCAAGAACCAAATTTTGATCCACAGCCTATTGTTTCAAAGAAACCAACCTCTGGTGTTTCTCAAAAGACATCAGTTGTAAGGAAAAGAAGATTTGTTTTGTCAAGTAGTAGTAATTCTAGTGAAGATGATGATGATTTAACTCTTGCTGAGAGAGCAGAATTGAAGGCTGTAATTCAACTTTCTTTGTTAGCACAAAGAGATGAAAAACCTAGCCACAGCCAGGCTGTAGTCTCCCAAAAATACTGTAGTTCTTAAAAAGGGAAAACAGTTACTGGATACTGTCTCTCAAAAGACTGTGTCTATTGAACAAAGATCTCATCCCAAGATCACTTCTGTGTCTACACCTCTTGAGTCTTCTCAGGATAAATCTTTTGCTCACTATACCAGGAGAACAAGGAGAAAGATTCAATTGTCACCTACACACACAGAGTCTAGTCCAACTAACATTATGCAGGTTTCTACACATCAAGCTACATCTATGTCAGTATTTGACAAGAGAGATCTGGATATTGATTCTTCATGGGAAACTACATTGTCATACAGAATGGCTATGGGACTTATCTCTCTAAAAGTGAAGCTTTCCAGGCCAGTTCTAAATTTTCTAAGTGAAAGTGTTCCTAGACTTTCATTTCCTGAAGAATATGGACTTCTACATCAAAGACTTGACTTAATGAAGATGTATTTCTATGTATCTGTCAGAAGACAATTAGTCAAGAAATTTGGACTCTCGAAGCATGTTGCACTTCAATCACTTCATGCATATTTATTTGAAAAAGATGTCATTATTGAAGATGCCTCAGCTCAAGGTGAACAACTGGAGGAAGTAGATAGAGAGAAGCAGTCAACAGAAGATACTATTGCACCAGTGGTGAATAGTAGGAAAGATCAGATCACAGTCACTGTAACACAAGAACCATCTAGTCAGAGGTTGGATGACTCAGGAGCTGTGATAGCTGATGCTGAAAGGACTTCTGTGATGACTGAGAATGCAAGTGAGATACCCTATGATATGGGAGGAATGACTTTGGTTGATTTTTCTGAAGATCAAACAAATTTTGTTCAGTCAGAGTCTATCCACCTTGAGGGTGAGTCTCATCAAACAACACTTAAAGACGGTGATGTACTAACTATGGTGTCTAATAAAGTATTACTGAAGACATCAGAGTCTAGTAAAGAACCTGAAAGTGGTATACTGGAGCCTGTAGTCTCTGAAAGGAAAGAAGATGATTGTAAAGGTTCAGAGATTATAGCAGCTCACTCCTTGGAGAAAATCTCAAGCCCCTTGCCATATGAGGAACCCTCTCTCCATGTGAGTTCAGGTATAAAAACTCCTTCTAGCCCCTATTTTTCTGTAGGTCATGAGAGCACTTATCCAAATTTGAGTGATACACTTGAAAAGATGGATATTGATCCACAATTAGAGAGGCTGGCTCCTGACCAGGCAAAAGGTGAGGTAGAAAAAGTGTTTACTTTGGTAAGTCAAAGTGAGAATGAGGGTATGGATGATCAACTCCATAGTGAGGGAGAGAAAATTAGGAAACCATCATTTGATTTCTGGGATCAGGTTTTTCCTGAATCTTGGTCTGAAAATTTGGATATGGATGCTGGTACTTATTCATTCATCAAAATGTATCAGAAGAATGACCTAGCACATCACAATGCAAAGCCAGAAGTAAAAGCTCAGAAGCAAAAGGAGAGGCTTGCAGGAATCATTAACAGAAGAGGTGCCAGGATAAAGCAATCTCTTGATACATATGTACCAGATGAAGTTCCTAATGATCCTAGTGTTCCTTTGTATGTACTTCCAATATCAGCTAGAATTGAGACATCTACAGTCTCTGATCACTCTAAGGAGGAGTCAGGATTTGAAGATGTTAGTACACAGAATACTGGTGAAGGAGATGATGATCATGTTTCAGCTACAGATCAGAAAGATGAAGATGTTGATACTTCTAATCAGGTTTTATTACTTGAATATCATACAACCCAAGCAACTTCTTCTACAAGACTTGAAGATGCAGTTCTTTCTGATTCTGATTCTGAAGATACTAGAAGCACTTCCAACATTGAAGTTCATTCTGATATTTTGAAAGATATTCAGAATTCTCAAATTGCTATACAAACAAGACTTCAATCACTTGAAGATAACCAAGTCACAATTATGGAAAATCAAGCAGTTCTGATGAATATCATTTGTTCTGTTTCTGAATCTCTTGGAATTAATGTTGCTGATGTCAAAAAGGGGGAGATAAAGACAATTCAAAGACAACAACAACAACACCAGACCGGGGGAGATAAAGAGCAGACAAAGGGAAGTAAAAAGAAGAACTAGGAGTGACAGTGGTGAATCTGTGGTGAATCTCAGCTAGGAAGTGGTAAAGGAAGAGCAGCATTAATAGTTAAAATTCTTTCTTCTAAGTACTAGATAAACGTTTACATCTGGGAAGGAGGTACTTAACTTCATAATTCTACATTCATAAATTCTATTCTGGTTGTATTGTTATATGTTTTGACATCCACAACTTAGATTTATGCTTCAGATTTTAAAGCATAAATAGGGGGAGATTGTTAGGAATAATTCATAAGTTGTGATGTTAAGAATAGAATTTACACATTATACTTCTTGTAATCCTGATCTTAAAAATGATTTAGCACTATATATAGGATTTATGTGTAAGACAGTTATCTGTACAGTTTAGTCAGGAATGAACAGTGTATCGGAGACTACATGTCAGGAACAAAGAGCAAATCCTGATGACGGTCTAATACTGATGATGATCAGATACTGATGCAAGATGAAATCCTGATATCAGTCGTGTTACTGATGATGTCATTACGGATGCTACAGAAACTGGCAAGTGCTATAAAACAGGATCGTTGTTTGAAGAACAAGCAAGAAGATATTATGAAGGAAAGAGTTTTTCTATTGAAGGAAACTATCAACTGGACGGCAGAACAATGTCATGTATAGATTATGTAAGAACCCAAATTTTCGGTAGAATTGAAACTTTTTTTTATTAAGCATTGATAAAAGGAGGAACAATGATTCCGACTACAAGGTATTAACAGTTCTAATAAATGAAGGTTGGAGGGTTATAGATTCCGATGATTATATGCCATGAAGAATGCAATGGGTTGATAACTTAGATTAGAATAATTTATCTCCTAGGGAGATAAGAGGTGGGGATTCCAATTAGAGGGAATAATCTCGTGTCATCCAAATCGATATCAGTTATTAGTCCAGTGGTTCCGTTAAAGGGTTAAGGAACGCCCGAAAGAGAACGAGGACATTTTTCTAAATAAAAGGAATAAAGAAAGAATAAGTGATGAATAGTATTTTTGGTGGAAATGGAAATATTATTGGACGACGCTATATAGAGGTATTCAGAACGGATTTCCGAGTTCGTATTCATGATCCAGGGGTGAGATAAGTGTATGTAAAAGCTGTCGGATTCTGAAAAACATCACTTTTATTTTCTCTGAGATTTCCCTAGACACTGTAAGATTTAAGGATTTAATAAAAAGATTTGAGGAATTTATTTTCAAGAATTATAAAGAAGGATTGAGGATGATAGTATATATATTAAGAAGGTTTCCGGTAAAACTCTAACTAGAAATCCTTGAGATATTCCTTCGAACGATCAATTAAATTGAGCAATAACCGGACAAAAAAAACAAGCAGGGAATCAAGGAAATCAAATTGGTGGGAGGATAAGGAACTAAGGTGACCAAAGAGTAAGTCAACTATAAGCTTGGTGGTGTATTTGCACTTGTACAAAAAAAGGAGAATGCATAATGTGGTGCCAACAAGTGGTCAAGTAGATGGGTGACACTTGGTCCAATGGATGGCTAACAACACAAAAGCAAGAGATGCATCCAAGTATAGATAGACATTACATGTATTAAGTCATTTAGAGAACAAAACAAAGAACAAAACCAAGAACAACCAATCTCTCCCAAACTGCCCAGCACAAACAAGGCTCAAAGAAAAATTCATATCTCAAGATCTAGAACTTTAAAAATCACCAAATTTTAACCATAGCTTCTCCACTCCATGGACAACATTCTCTCCAAATTTCATGGCAATCTAATGAGTATAGCCTAGTCAAATCTCCTCCCCAAGTTGAAGAAGCAAACTGTCCTGATGCTTGACAGTTTCTGGACAGATTTTCTAATGGCCATATCTCCTTCATTACTCAATGAAATTTGGTGTTCTTTAGCTTTTTGGAAAGCTGGTAAGATTCTCTACAATTCTTCTTTAGGACCCTCATCCAGAAAAGCAAGGTAAGGACCTCGTTTTTGCATTTCTTTGGACTGATGAATAGTAACTCCGAAGTGATTAACTAGTTTTCTTGTTTTGTTCTTAAGGATAAAGGCTATCTAAGGCTTGTTAAGTGTTTATAAACACTTGATAGTGTTTCTAGAGCTTCCAAGAAGGTAAACCCTTAACCCACCTTTGAGTTTTATATGAGATTTGATGGTGTTTATGGCTTGTATGCATGATTTAGAGCGTGTATGTTATGTGGGTGTTATAAAAATGTTAAAATATATTTTGTGGCACCAAGACCTGTTGAGACAGTGAGGAAGATGATAAATAGTGTCCATGAGTGTTGGTTGTTGGTTGAATGATTATTTGGGTTGTTTGAAAATTGGATTATTCGTTTTTAAGCCGTCGTAATGTCGAAATGTACATAGGTGTTAAAAACAGAGCATGTCCGAAACTGTAAATTTCTTACAAGGTTGAGGACCTGACATGAGCTTGAAGATCTCGAGTCATAGATCGTTTTGGCGCAAGAATCGAAACAAACAGACTTACGGTTTAGGAATTATGATTAAATTCGTAAAAGTGGTTCGAAACCGTGATCGAAAGTTCGTAATTGAAATTGGATTCCTTTAATACTATGAAATCAGTGGCGAATCTGGATAATTAAATAATAGAGATAAAAAGGAAGGTGTGGGAGAAGACCACATGTCGAATGGATCATTTTCCGATTTTATAAAAATGTTCGAATCAAGGTTAAACGCGAACGAACCCCTAGAAGCATACTTGGTTATGACTTTGGTAAATGACTTAGAAAACGAGCGATAAATCTCGAGGTATAATCTTGGTTCATAAATGACCGACCTTAAAACTTACATGACTTAAGTATATACAAAGTGTAAGTATGACGACGTGTCTTAGTAGCAAGCGAATGATGGGTCATAGCGAGAATAAAGAGAATTGCACTAAAAGGTGTTTAACGAGATAACTCGAAAACGTGTTTCGACTTAAGTAAGTTATACTTAGCCTTTTAAAAAGTGTTAAGTGATTGACCTCGATTATTGTGACTATTTATTGTGATTATTGTTATACATATGCCATAGCATGCATATTGTTTTCAAAGTATATTGGAATACTTGTTCCCTAAATTGATATTGGCTTATAGACTAGATATGGATTATCAGTTATAAGCAGGACTGTTTTGCTAGGACCCTTAGTGAAGGGCGTATGATATTTATTCTTTAAATATGAGACCGGGAGTCAGTATTTTGTGTTATATAGATAGTCGTGGAAACCCGGAGGGATTCCAGCGATAGAGTAGTATTCATTTTGAGGAATGTTATTATTAAACATTATTTATATTTCCATAAAAGTATAAAGTACTTGGAAATCTTTCGAGAAATGTTATTTGAGTATTATTTCAGTCGAGAAATATTAATGAATATTATTTTTTAATATTCATTAGAGTTTGATTATTAATGAATAATTACTTTGATATTCATTGGAATTTTATTCATTAAATGAATATCACTTTCGGATATTCATTTAAGTTTTATGTAATTGATAAATAGTATTTCAAAAGTATTCTATGGAAGTTCTAATTACTCAAGGAATATTATTTCGAATATTAAGGTTTTGATTACTAAATTAATATCACTTGGATATTTATTTAGAATATTATTTATTAAATGAATATTATTTGGATATTCATTTAGAATATTATTTGTTTAATGAATATCAATTGAATATTCATTTGGAATTTATTTATTAAATGAATCTTATTTTGAATATTCATCTAGGATTTTATGTAATTGATGAATATTATTTTAAAATATTCATTGGAAGTTCTATTTACTTAAGGAATATTTATTTAAATTCTTTTAAATTCTTTTATAATGATTTATATTGTTCAAAGATTATCTTTCACCTTCAGATATGGTGTAAAATATTTCGGGGTATTTTATGACTATTTTATCAATGGGAGGTTCCCAAAACTCTATCTTCATTTAAATCTATCTTATAAGAAGATTTAAATAATCGCTCAAACCTCCAAAAACATATAAGGGGATCTCACTTGAGAGCTGTTATTTATTTGACTGCCCGGTCATATACTCGCTAAACTATCTTGTCACTCACATCTTGATTCTTTCAAACATCGATATGAATCTTTTGGTTACCTCCTCAACGCTCGAGGGGTAAGATTGATGGAATAAGTTTATATCCATTAACAAGCATCAGCTTGGGAAATATTGGTGAAATTTTCCTTTCCAATTAGATACGACTACTTTGTGGAGTCCTATCAACAAGTACTATACTTGGGGAAAGGGGGACGAACTTTATGTTTCAGAGTTATGGATGTTATTCGAACTAGGAGACGCGTAAGTGGCCGAGTGGCGCCGGTCCAGCGATGGCCCAACCCTTGGCCGGGGGGTTCCAGAGGGCGGACGATCCGTCGGTGCTTCCTTCTACATGTAGAGAACAAATGATGGGGAGCATGACATGCGACTGATCATCGTAAATGTTGTGGCTCCTGGCGCGGCAAAGCTCCCGTATTAGTTCATCTTCCAAATTGGGGAAATTTTCTGCAACACTATCATTGTTTGCATGTTTGAAATGTGTTTGAATTGGAATTGCAATATTCTTCCTGCAAGTTCCTCCGTTATGAAAATTTGATAATATCTTGCTTATCTTTGACATAGCAGATATTTCCACGGAACAATTACATTTTGAGATACCTTGTAACTTCATCTCATATCTTATATTGGTACTACGTTCGTTAATGCATGGCATATGGTATCGAAGATATTTTGAACTGTTATATATAAATACTGTTTAATTATATTCTTTTAGGTGGGCTATTGCTCACCCTTGATTTATTTATCTATATCACAACAACAGCTAGATCAGATGGCCGCGCAAGGCGCACTCAGCATAGGCAGGTGTCAGCCGTCAGAGGATTAACCGCTTAGGTCATAGCTACCATTGCTGAAGATGCAGCTCCTGGTAGGCTAGTTGTTAGCATTTGCACATCAAATGTATTTATTATATGGCATATACCAATGGATGGCAAAGAGTATGTAATGGTAAAATTGTAATTCTTTGGGTTGTAAGAACTCAAACTTTTGATTAATAATATTGATGGTTACTCTGATTTCATCTCTGGGACTATAACGGGTGTGTTTTATGTTGTTGTTTTGGGTCACAAGGTTGTAATTTAAATTATGTTGGCTTTATGGATGGATATTGAGACCGTAACGACCAGATCCCTGACCCTGGATCTGGGGATGTTACAGAAATGGTATCAGAGCGAGCGTTATATATCCCAGAGATGATGCGACGTTAAAACAATAAATTCAATAATATTATAAGAACTCTTGCCAAGTTCATAGTCGGACTACTTAAGGTAGTACTGACATATAAAACCCTTATGGGAACTCTTAAGTATCATGGTAGTAATTTAGCTCGTTCTCGTTTCGACTTATAAGGCGGCAGACCTTGAGGCGTACGATCAACAGCACGGTGATGCTTTATTATATGCTGGTGATCGGCTTGTTGATTCGATGGAGTACCCTACTGAGGACCGGGAAGAGGTTCCAGCAGAGGAGGAGAATATTGATAAGTATAAGGAGTTTACACTTAAGGAAATGAGGGCTACAGCTAGAGAGACTATAAGAGTTAAGGTATAGTGCTCATAAAAGTGAGCGTAAAGAACTGAGATATTATTAAGAGAAGTAAAGATGCATATTGGATTCATAGCTGGACTGCTAGATGAAGTACCAGCAGGTAAGATGGATTTGAGGAATTACTTGAGATCTTATATGGGGATAGATAAAAATCCTTAGAGACCTTTAGATTAATGAGAAAATAGTTAGAGTGGTACATGATTATCAAAGACAATAATAGAGGACAAGGAGCAGAGTCTCCAGGAGCAGTTAAGATAGAGGTAGCAAGTGTCATATCATGTGATAAATGGATTAGTGTGAATATTGTTAATGGTAATTCACCATGAGAAGGCAGATTTCATAATGTATAATTTATAAAGTCAAACTGAGATTAATGAGGTGGTTGGCTCAAGGAAATGTCCATTTTATGAATGGATGAACTTAGAAAATAAAGACATTGGAAGGTGATGGCATGATTGGATAAAGTATATAAGGAAGTAGTAAGCGAGACAATGATCTCAGAACTAACAAGAGGAGAAGGCCAGTGAGTCTGTGATAAACTAGTAATAAGGCTATCGTCAGGAACCAAGTATAAGTCTAGTTCAATTCAGTGGAATGATGAACCAGAAACATTAGATGCATGTGATTCAAAGGAATATTAAATTCCTTCTTTTCCTTGAATGGATTATGGTAGTTACCTTAAGTTTATTCTGACACTGAATCATAAATGGATTGGGTAAGACAAGCAGTGGTTGAGTTGAAATTGAGAATGCTTTTAAATGAAACCTAAATGAACAGGTGTAGGCCATGTTCTCGAAGTAAGAGTTTTGGCAAAATGAAGTCCAGACAATAGGACATATGATCAATAGGAAGTAGTGATTGATCGACCCCACCAAGTTAAAGACAGTTTCAAATGGAGATTGGCCAACCACACCGGCAAAGGTAAAGAATTTTCATAAGATTCACGAGGTATTACCCAAGATTTGCTCGGGACTTTACAAAGAGTGTAGTCCCATAACCCGACTTAATTGTAAGACTAGAAGTTTGAATGTACTAGATAAATGGGGAGAAATCTCCATGGAGCTAAAGATAAAATTGGTGACGACCCAGCATTGGCGTGATATAATGGAGGAAGGAAAATTTTTTGGAAATTTATTAGGATGCACCTCGTGCAGGTTTAGGTGCTGTGCTTGTGCAACACGGTAGGGTGATTGCGGATGTATACGGACAGCACAGTTCACCAGATTCGGATAGCCTTGATAGTGCCAATTTTGTGTAATGACTAATTTCGACAGTAGTGTTCCTTCTAAGACTAGTTGTTAGGTAGACTGGCATTTAGAAGCATCGACTATTAGGACGAATATGTACCGGGAAAATATGGCCTGTTTCAGTTTGGGAATTTTGATTTCCCTTCTAGGGGAGGTGTATATATCTGGTTTCTTTTCAATGATTAAACTCCCAAGTTAATGTCAATCATTTCGTTAATATAACAGTTTATGGTTCCACCCGCTTGGATGTTCCTAGAAATATTCTTCGGGTATCAAAATGGATCTTCTTAGTATCACCAGTGGGTGGATAGATTGCCTGAAATTTCCTTAATCCTGGAAAGGAATTTGACAAAATTTGGCAAACCTTGTCTTTCTGATTATCTGAATACGTCACCAAAGAGAATAGAAACTGGGGCGAACTGTAGCGTCCCAAAAATCCGGGGTACAGACATGGGGCCACTAACCATAAACAATAATATACATCTCTGAATATAAACAACATTTAATAATAAAACCCCTTAACCAAGATCGCATACAGGTTATGGTTTGAAACATCTATCGAATATCATTATTACAACCCAATCTCAGAATAAAAGAATATCATACAATTTTTATGAATATACAAAATCGCTATCTAACTAGATCTCCCACCTCAACAAATCCCAATCCACTATCCCACAAATTCCATGACTCGAACATCTCCTCTCGCGGCCTATAGAGCAATACCCTCTGACCTCTAGTTCCTCTGATTATCTCTAATAACTGGAGAAAATAAACAGAAGCAAGAGTGAGCCAACAATGCTCAGCAAGTGTAAATAGTGATGACAATTTCAATAACGACAACAATTTTGATAAACAATAGAGTTTCATCTCATTTTACGAGAGAATTTATTTTATCAGCTTTTCAATTTCCACGAGGCCAATAACTCACCATTCATAAGGTGCATCAAGAGATAGAACTAACAAGAATTCTGATATCAAGGTATTATTCAAAACAGACTTTCAAGAAGTCAATAACTGAACATCTCAATCTCAAAGTATAGATTAGAATTGGAATTTTTTATTTATTTTAAAAAAACATCAAGGTTAGGCTGCTGATCAGTCAGCACTAACCCCGGACAAACGCACACAGCAATGTCCTAGAATGGATCCACGGCACACATTGGCCTTATTACTTCCGACCACGAATCTTGTCCGACCTTACGGTCCAAAAATATTTTTATCACGACCACAATAGGGTCCGACCTTTCGGTCAAAACATTTTTTTATCACGACCACAATATGGTCCGACCTTACGGTCAAAAATATTCCAATTCTATATCGAACGCACTAGGTGTCGGAACAATCGACAACCTTACCGCATCAACCAACTGGAAAACTCACATTCCAGGACAACAACTAATAATCCAAGAATTAATGAAGAATTCAGGATCAACATGTGTCGACAAGTTCGACACGATAATTGGGTGATAATTAAATCATAATAAGCTCTAAGGGCATCGACAAGTTCGATACAATAAAGGGTAATAACGGAATAATCAAGATCATCAATAGGTATCGACAAGTTCGATACAATAAGTGGATGTAAACGAATAACCAATAAGAATAAAAGATATCAACAAGATAGAAAGAAATAATTGGATTTATAACATCAGCAGTTTACGCAAAGAGAAATTCCATGTGAGCAAGAATAAAAACATAAATTGCAATAATATTTTCAACAATTGAAATTCTAGACTAAAGCAAGGAGATGGTCAAGTATTGGGCATTTAATAAAACTTATACACACTGAAGAGTTTGAGCTTTCCATAAACGGATAAAATAGCTTAGAACAAATATTTGCAAAACAGTTTCAATATGGAAAGGTTCAGATCAGCTTAGGGAAAACATTGTCCAAATAGGAGTCCATTGGTGAAAGTATGCTAGGTCAGGAATTTTGCCAGCAGGTTTTCGTAAAAGTTAAAAACATGTATTTCCTTGTGTAGAAAATTTCTTAAGGGTATTTGACGAAGTTAGAAGAAATGGCATTCCACTGTAAAAGTGTGAAAAGGGTTATTTGCAAGATTCTTTGTAAAACCGACATGTGAATTATGGGTAGGGAAAGTAAACAGCATCATACTAATTTGAAGAAATATATGTGTCATCTTTCAACTATACTTGACCAAGTCATTTCATACTGCAAATATACTAAATTGTATCACTTGAACAATAAGTGAATAGCAAGAACACTTGCCTCGATATACGAAGTTCCCGACCCTAACATGGATCCTCCACTCAGCTTCTCGTCATTCTTTACTTTCTTACATACTGCTCTCTTACTCGGCTCTACTTCAATTTCCTTCATGCTTCACCAACTCTACGTTCGTACATCTGTCAACTCTCATACTTGTCCTTGGCCATGTTTCCTATTCGAACCATTATCAAGGTTAAATACTCTTTCAGTATTAACTCAAGCAGAACCATATCGTTTGCTCTATTCTACCCATGCGCGTCCTATAACGCTTACATATATCATAAATAACATATACAAACACATACCACTACACATAGACATATCCAATCATATTCATATAGTAGTCTTAGTATAATTACCAAGTCACATATACACGTCACATAACCACTTGAAAACAGCACACCATCTAATCATCAAAACCACTTTATATACTCAAAATAATCCATTGACATATATACTTAAACCATTAGTAATCATAACACACCTTCAAGTATTGAAATTAAACAATTCAAATAGACTTTTAAATAAATTTTCAGGGGATTTTTAGAAAATTTCGGCATGTAGTATTCGTTTATCGGACTATGGGCTCAGCCCCTCCATGCCAAACAAAACAATTTATAACCCTGTTTTAACAAAAATAAAGCTGCCTCAACTTGCAGCAACATAAAAGTAAACAAATAAGAAAAGTACCCGCCCAGACATGCGGCACCTAGCACATAATGATTTACACTACTACTTACGCTACACCAATGATCGTATTTCTCACGCATTTTAATGATACACGTGATAACCAATCATTGATGTTCGTCAGCCCTAGGGAACAACCCCTAGCACTAACTATTACTTACGCTATATCAATGATCACATCACTTAAGTATATTGATTATACTCGTGATAGTTAATCATAGATATTCGTAAGCCCTAGGGATTAGACGAAAAGAATTACACAAGTCCTTTAAATATTGACATTTAAAAACTTGTGATCTTCTCATAACCCCTAGCACAGTTCTAATTATTATAAAATTCTGACATTTAACACATAGACATTATTTAGTAATTCCACAAACTCTTAGCACATTAGCATTTACCAATATATACTCAACTACTACAGTTATTCCACATAAACCATTTACAACTAGCAGTCTCAAATATACTCTTAACATTTTATATGACAACTAATAATCGCCCACTAATGACCACAACTAATACCATATTCAATCGAAATCATGTTAATACCAATTACTATTTACTACTAAACGACAACCAAATACTCACTTATAATTCACCAAGTAGTTGACAATTATGACCTCTACCAAATACTATTACTCGTTTATACATTTAGCATCTAGACATTACCGGAACCAATTTCAAAAGTAACCCACATAACTCCACATATTATCCGCTAATCACACTTGACAAATAACAATTAGCTCTTAACACTCACTAAACCCGAGCATTTAATCGGACTCACAATTGGTCCCACAATTAGTTAACAACTAAGACTCTTCCGAATTAAACCATGAAATTAAAACAATATTCACAATTTTCAAATATAATCTAATTATAAAAATTAACACCCTACTCTCGCAATTAATCCCAAATTTAGACTTCCGAAAAATGATAACTAACATTTAACGACTAAAGACCACTAAGCCCAACATTATTACCGAATCCACAATTAATACCACAATTACAATTAACGATTATAACTTCCAAATCAAACTACAAATTAAAACCACTATATCGCAATTAAATCTAATTTAATTACAACAACATTATCATAATTAAACCCAATATGCAATTTAAATAATTACATCGGAAAATAAATTAAATAAATAAAATAAAAATTTATACCTTCTCCGATTTCCGATTTCTTCCCGCTGTTCCTCACTACACCCACACACACCGGAACTGCACACACACATTGAACTCACGCCACAACACACCCACGGACAGTATAAACAGCCACACGCAGCAATACACACCATTTACACAAAACAGTACCGATGGCAAGAAAAGGGGAGAGAAAGGGGTTTTGATTCTTGCAAAAAGATTCACCAAAACAGCAATCGAACCCCTCACACACACACAGCTTCACTGTTACGCACACACACACACGAGCTTGTATATACCCACATACACGCCTACACAGTACCCATGCTAACAGCACGCACGGCAACATGGAAACAAATACAGTCGAAGCCCCAAAACTGCAACACAACAGTTCGACCAGGCAACCACGCAGCAACAATAATCGCAGGAGGAATAGTGGAGAGGGGGGGATTAATTGGTAACAAAGACCATTAAGACAGCCAAAACCGAAGCTTACCCCCAAGCCAGAGAGACACAAAAATGTGAGAGAGAGAGAGATTGATTGGGAGAATGTTCGAGAGAGATTGAAAAGAGAGATATGAGGAGAGGAGGTTTCAAGAATATTCGGGGGAAGACTCTCGACCAAAACAGAACCGAAAGACAGAAATGGAACTGGGGTTTTTAAGATAAAGAGATAAGAGACATTTTAGAAATTTCCTAAAATTCTGAAAATCTAATTAAAATCAATTAATCAATATTTAAGAAAATCGAAATCAATTAGGAAATTGGGAGAAAATTAAACTTTTCATTTTTAAAATAAAGATTATAAAATTACGAGCACCCACATATTTTTAAAATATTTTTAGGATAAAAAATGAGTTAAATATGGATTTTCCAAGTTTTGATCCTTTAAATAAAATAAAACTCTTAAAATCATTTTAAAATACCGAAACATCCAAATTAATTCACCCAAAAATTTTAAAAACTAATTAATATTATAAAGATAATATTACAAAAGATTTCATGATTTTTAATCCCTCCAATAATTTTATAAAATTTACAGAGGATCAAAAATACATGATTTAAATATACTCAATCCTCAAAAATACAAATAAAAATACTTGGGCCTTCACAGCACACACAAATCATCATATAACCACATAAACACAACTTCACATATTTTTCACCTTCACAACAATATTCACATAATATAATTCATAATTTATAATAAATAAATAATTTTAAATTCGAAATTTCTAGGGCGTTATACGAACCCTATGGATTGGGTAAGGTAGCCGCTATACGGGCTGGTGGACAGAACCCAATTATTACGATTGGTTATAGAGACAAAATTATGAAGTTGAGATTGGACGGAAAAAGGGAAATGTAATTAAGAAACAAGCCGGACTAAGAAATTTCGGGATTGACTTAAATGAAAAGGTTGTTATGCCAGAAATGTTAAGCTTTTGTGGAACGTGAAATTGATAAGAGTAACTGAAAGAATAAAAGCAAAGGAAAGGTGACCGGAGACGATACCGAGAAGTCGATTGAGACTTATATGGAGTAAAGTTTTGAAAAGATCAAAAGGTAAGTTGAACGCGACCTTACATATTTTAGCATGGCC
Source organism: Kitagawia praeruptora (assembly GCA_037693485.1). Taxonomy (NCBI): domain Eukaryota; kingdom Viridiplantae; phylum Streptophyta; class Magnoliopsida; order Apiales; family Apiaceae; genus Kitagawia; species Kitagawia praeruptora. The sequence goes on from CM075353.1 coordinate 12,762,802, forward strand.
AGTTGGGGCCAAGTCACTAAGGATTATCAAGTGACTGAACCAGCAATGTAAGGACAAAGCAGGGTGCTTCTAATCAAGTGCCAACTGCGAGGATTTTGATATAAAATGAATTGAAATGCAGGATGATGGATTTTATATATACCATGGACGTATTAGGATTGAGGATAGTGACCAATGAAGAGTTACGAAGATTGTCAAAGATGGTACAGGATGATGCATAAATGTTATCTGATACTTAGTGTCCTCAAAAGGAGCATTAGTCACTAAGAGATTCACGTTGAACACGACCAATATCTTCCAGAACATCCTTGCTACCATTACCAAGTCCTGTAAGAAATAGCAGATAGACATATTTTGTCTTTTGGAAGGTCATGTAGACCGACATTCATAAGAAGAGGTTAGCATTAAGCTACCTATAGATTATCAAGATGGGAATGGTTGAAAAGAGACCCTTATTAAGGATATATGGTTGGATTGCCAATTACAGGATGTAAGTATTCCTTGAAAATAGAATTGAGGATAGAATGTCCATATATTAAGACGAACCCTGGGGGATGCACAAAGGATAACATCACCCCTAATAAAGACATTGTGAAATCAGATGATATAAGTGAATCGACCAAGGTGTCAATAACCTGTAAGGATTTGTGGAAAGGAGTCTCGAAAAGTACTTAGACAGAATTGTTATAGAATTGATTAATGATGTTTGATACACCCTGTATCTAGAAAATACAGGAAGAATGATGAGGATGACCTAAGAAACCTTACAAGGAAAAAGGTAATACTCTGAGTTTCAAAATGGAAGTTTGGTAGAGAATGTATGACATAATAATGATGTTGCCGGATGAGGCATGTAAGAAACCATTAGAAGGTATGGATTGAACCAATAAGGTTGAGATTGTTTCAAAGCAAGAAAGACCTGAGACAAAAGATATCCTAGACCTGATGAGGATATTAGCCGGGATAAAAGTCACCTTTAAGGATTAAAGCAGTAACTTATGGAAAAAGACTGATGGATATTTTTCTTTCAACAGAATTTAAGGAAGAATACTTTCACCCAACAGTGATGGGAATAAGGTAGAAAAAGTTGAGTTGAATAGATCAAGAAAACATTGATTGCAAGAAATTATTATCAGGAAAGGCCAATAAGGTGGCCGACACTTTAAGTATTGAGGAGTAATTATGAATGCTCATACCAAAGAAACGAAATGGTATTGAGAAGGACTTTGAAGGTCAGAATAAGGTGGAGGAATTTACATTCCCTCTAATGATTGTGCAAGAATCAACCATAAGAGTAGTTTAAGTAAAGATTCGATTCCTGATGTCGTCTTAAGCATATTACATGCGTTAGGAGGTCCTATGTTGAGGCAAACCAGGACCTGGTACGAAATTGACTAAGTAAACCGTTAGCTTCCAATCTTCTACTGAAGATATATGATTGATAATTTCGTCAACTTGGCATAGCTACGATGCTTAAAGCTCTTCTGCAATTTTATCTGCTTCATGTAATATCTACGTCAAGTTTAGGAAGCGTTCCTTATGGATAGGGAATATTAATTATTTTGTTTTCCTAGAGGATCTTGAATTGACAATTATGAAACCTGTATGTTTAGCTATTAAAAACACTGCGTAAATGATAAGCAACGATGACCCTTCTGAGAAATTAGGTGTTAACGATTGTAGAAATGACGGGACTGTATCTAAGTTAGAGAAAAAATAAAATCTTCTAGGTTTATTTCGGATGGTTTAATTTTGGAACGACGTGATACTTGAAATAAATGATTAGGCTATGATGGTTCATAGAGTAATTATAACAAAACTGATAGGGATGAATGTAGAGTTAAGGATCAATAAGGGAGTTAGATATACTGACTCTTGAGAAGCCCCAGTAATGAAGCAAGAAAAAGTATGAGATTGACATTGTAAGTTGGTCACAATGGAATGCTGAAATTGAAAGCATAAATGACATAAGGATTAACTACTTTTGAGTTTGGAAAATTCGAGGAAATTTGGAATAAGATCGGTTGAGTAATAAGGAGACTCATGGATGAGAAAGTGAAATCTAGACGGTTGAACAAAGGAAAGTTTAACCCCAAAAATGTGACGTTATTAAGTAAAGGTGATGGGTGTTTCGATAATGGCATGACAGCGGGGTTAAATAATAGAAGTGAATAAGAATTAGACAATAAAAAGAATGTGATTGATAAAGAAAAGATGGGGAAATAATTATGGAATGTGAAGAAAGAAATGTTATGAATGGATTAATGAATGGGTTTTTCCTAACGAGCTCTCGGAATGACAACCTAATAGTGTTAGTATTATGAATATGAAAGAGCCAGTGTCGTGGCGTGAAATGTCAGTAATAATAATGTCAAGCGAGAAATCCAAGATTTAACCTGAGAGGTTGAAGGATTTTCCAAAAGTAAGTGATGCTAATATCGAACAAGAGTATAGGTCCATAGAATGATGGACAGAGCAGCAAGGACATGTGATATGTGAGATTACGATAAAGTAGTATTTGATACGAATACGATTATTTTTCTTCTCTACTAAACCTCCATAGTTCAGAGGTAAATTCTAAGTATGATACTTGTGACAATCATGAAAATTTTCTTATATAATTCTTTGAAATTCTTTCATTTTTCTTCTCCCTTATTTATCTTTTTCTAAATTGAGAAGAACAATCCTTTTAAGGAGGGGAGGTACTGCTACGTGACTGCCTGTCTATGTGATAGGAGTCTAAGTGGGATACCATATCTTGTCTAAATTGCTTGTCAAGTACTAAAGGCTGGCCACCTTCTGTACTAACTATGCAATAGGACAAATGTTCACTGATCATAGTGATCTCTAAATAAATTCTTCTAATTCTATATATTGATCGAGATTGCGAAGATTAAAGCGATCAGGAATTACATAATTATGAGTGAGGTTATCTCCGAAATTCGCAGCGCGATAGTGATACCAAAGTCACTGCAGATACCAATAAGAGTAATAGTATATGACTGGGTAAGAGCATAACCCGGACAGTGTGTTGTACGAAAAGTAGCAAAGATTAATGAAAAGGGATAAAGGATGTATTGTAGCACTAGTAAGATGTGCTGAAAAAGGATTGGGATTGATTAAGGATTGACTGGGGAAGTGGAAAGTGAAATAACCAACAAGTACCCAATTGTCTTCTACCTGATTCCGGGACGGAATCCTTTTAAGGAGGGGAGACTGTAAGAACCCAAATTTTCGGTAGAATTAAAACTTTTTTTTTATTAAGCATTGATAAAAGGAGGAACAATGATTCCGACTACAAGGTATTAACAGTTCTAATAAATGAAGGTTGGAGGGTTATAGATTCCGATGATTATATGCCATGAAGAATGCAATGGGTTGATAACTTAGATTAGAATAATTTATCTCCTAGGGAGATAAGAGATGGGGATTCCAATTAGAGGGAATAATCTCGTGTCATCCAAATCGATATCTGTTATTAGTCCAGTGGTTCCGTTAAAGGGTTAAAGAACGCCCGAAAGAGAACGAGGACATTTTTCTAAATAAAAAGAATAAAGAAAGAATAAGTGATGAATAGTATTTTTGGTGGAAATGGAAATATTATTGGACGACGCTATATAGAGGTATTCAAAACGGATTTCTGAGTTCGTATTCATGATCCAGGGGTGAGATAAGTGTATGTAAAAGCTGTCGGATTCTGAAAAACATCACTTTTATTTTCTCTGAGATTTCCCTAGACACTGTAAGATTTAAGGATTTAATTAAAAGATTTGAGGAATTTATTTTCAAGAATTATAAAGAAGGATTGAGGATGATAGTATATATATTAAGAAGGTTTCCGGTAAAACTCTAACTAGAAATCCTTGAGATATTCCTTCGAACGATCAATCAAATTGAGCAATAACCGGACAAAGAAACAAGCAGGGAATCAAGGAAATCAAATTGGTGGGAGGATAAGGAACTAAGGTGACCAAAGAGTAAGTCAACTATAAGCTTGGTGGTGTATTTGCACTTGTACAAAAAAAGGAGAATGCATAATGTGGTGCCAACAAGTGGTCAAGTAGATGGGTGACACTTGGTCCAATGGATGGCTAACAACACAAAAGCAAGAGATGCATCCAAATATAGATAGACATTACATGTATTAAGTCATTTAGAGAACAAAACCAAGAACAACCAATCTCTCCCAAACTGCCCAGCACAAACAAGGCTCAAAGAAAAATTCGTATCTCAAGATCTAGAGCTTTAAAAATCACCAAATTTTAACCATAGCTTCTCCACTCCATGGACAACATTCGCTCAAAATTTCATGGCAATCTAATGAGTATAGCCTAGTCAAATCTCCTCCCCAAGTTGAAGAAGCAAACTGTCCTGATGCTTGACAGTTTCTGGACAGATTTTCTAATGGCCATATCTCCTTCATTACTCAATGAAATTTGGTGTTCTTTAGCTTTTTGGAAAGCTGGTTAGATGCTCTACAATTCTTCTTTAGGACCCTCATCCAGAAAAGCAAGGTAAGGACCTCGTTTTTGCATTTCTTTGGACTGATGAATAGTAACTCCGAAGTGATTAACTAGTTTTCTTGTTTTGTTCTTAAGGATAAAGGCTATCTAAGGCTTGTTAAGTGTTTATAAACACTTGATAGTGTTTCTAGAGCTTCCAAGAAGGTAAACCCTTAACCCACCTTTGAGTTTTATATGAGATTTGATGGTGTTTATGGCTTGTATGCATGATTTAGAGCGTGTATGTTATGTGGGTGTTATAAAAATGTTAAAATATATTTTGTGGCTCCAAGACCTGTTGAGACAGTGAGGAAGATGATAAATAGTGTCCATGAGTGTTGGTTGTTGGTTGAATGATTATTTGGGTTGTTTGAAAATTGGATTATTCGTTTTTAAGCCGTCGTAATGTCGAAATGTACATAGGTGTTAAAAACAGAGCATGTACGAAACTGTAAATTTCTTACAAGGTTGAGGACCTGACATGAGCTTGAAGATCTCGAGTCATAGATCGTTTTGGCACAAGAATCGAAACAAACAGACTTACGGTTTAGGAATTATGATTAAATTCGTAAAAGTGGTTCGAAACCGTGATCGAAAGTTCGTAATTGAAATTGGATTCCTTTAATACTATGAAATCAGTGGCGAATCTGGATAATTAAATAATAGAGATAAAAAGGAAGGTGTGGGAGAAGACCACATGTCGAATGGATCATTTTCCGATTTTATAAAAATGTTCGAATCAAGGTTAAACGCGAACGAACCCCTAGAAGCATACTTGGTTATGACTTTGGTAAATGACTTAGAAAACGAGCGATAAATCTCGAGGTATAATCTTGGTTCATAAATGACCGACCTTAAAACTTACATGACTTAAGTATATACAAAGTGTAAGTATGACGACGTGTCTTAGTAGCAAGCGAATGATGGGTCATAGCGAGAATAAAGAGAATTGCACTAAAAGGTGTTTAACGAGATAACTCGAAAACGTGTTTCGACTTAAGTAAGTTATACTTAGCCTTTTAAAAAGTGTTAAGTGATTGACCTCGATTATTGTGACTATTTATAGATCACCGGATTGACACGAGGCACACTACCCCTACAGGATTGTCAGGCAAGTTTCCAATACCTTGGAACTGTTGTTGTGATAATATATATGATTGTTGTTATACATATGCCATAGCATGCATATTGTTTTCAAAGTATATTGGAATACTTGTTCCCTGAATTGATATTGGCTTATAGACTAGATATTGATTATCAGTTATAAGCAGGATTGTTTTGCTAGGACCCTTAGTGAAGGGCGTATGATATTTATTCTTTAAATATGAGACCGGGAGTCGGTATTTTGTGTTATATAGATAGTCGTGGAAACCCGGAGGGATTCCAGCGATAGAGTAGTATTCATTTTGAGGAATGTTATTATTAAACATTATTTATATTTCCATAAAAGTATAAAGTACTTGGAAATCTTTCGAGAAATGTTATTTGAGTATTATTTCAGTCGAGAAATATTAATGAATATTATTTTTTAATATTCATTAGAGTTTGATTATTAATGAATAATTACTTTGATATTCATTGGAATTTTATTCATTAAATGAATATCACTTTCGGATATTCATTTAAGTTTTATGTAATTGATAAATAGTATTTCAAAAGTATTCTATGGAAGTTCTAATTACTCAAGGAATATTATTTCGAATATTAAGGTTTTGATTACTAAATTAATATCACTTGGATATTTATTTAGAATATTATTTATTAAATGAATATTATTTGGATATTCATTTAGAATATTATTTGTTTAATGAATATCAATTGAATATTCATTTGGAATTTATTTATTAAATGAATCTTATTTTGAATATTCATCTAGGATTTTATGTACTTGATGAATATTATTTTAAAATATTCATTGGAAGTTCTATTTACTTAAGGAATATTGCTTCGAATATTCCTTTAAAGTTTTGATTACGAAAAGAATATTATTTGGCTATTCATTTAGAATATTATTTATTAAATGAATATTATTTTCAAATATTCATTTAAGGTTTGATTTATTTAGTGAATATTATCTTAAATATTTATTTGAGTTTATTTAATTAATGAATATTATATTGAATATTCATTTAAAGAAGAGAGTTATTTAGTAAATGATTCTATATATTTATTCGAGGATTACTTACGAGCAACATTATGACTTAATAATATTCCTTAATTATTATTGATTTAATAACTATTCTTAGAATATTTATTTAAATTCTTTTAAATTCTTTTATAATGATTTATATTGTTCAAAGATTATCTTTCACTTTCAGATATGGTGTAAAATATTTCGGGGTATTTTATGACTATTTTATCAAGGGGAGGTTCCCAAAACTCTATCTTCATTTAAATCTATCTTATAAGAATATTTAAATAATCGCTCAAACCTCCAAAAACATATAAGGGGACCTCACTTGAGAGCTGTTACTTATTTGACTGCCCGGTCATATACTTGCTAAACTATCTTGTCACTCACATCTTGATTCTTTCAAACATCGATATGAATCTTTTGGTTACCTCCTCAACGCTCGAGGGGTAAGATTGATGGAATAAGTTTATATCCATTAACAAGCATCAGCTTGGGAAATATTGGTGAAATTTTCCTTTCCAATTAGATACGACTACTTTGTGGAGTCCTATCAACAAGTACTATACTTGGGGAAAGGGGGACGAACTTTATGTTTCAGAGTTATGGATGTTATTCGAACTAGGAGACGCGTAAGTGGCCGAGTGGCGCCGGTCCAGCAATGGCCCAACCGTTGGCCGGGGGGTTCCAGAGGGCGGGCGATCCGTCGGTGCTTCCTTCTACATGTAGAGAACAAATGATGGGGAGCATGACATGCGACTGATCATCGTAAATGTTGTGGCTCCTGGCGCGGCAAAGCTCCCGTATTAGTTCATCTTCCAAATTGGGGAAATTTTCTGCAACACTATCATTGTTTGCATGTTTGAAATGTGTTTGAATTGGAATTGCAATATTCTTCCTGCAAGTTCCTCCGTTATGAAAATTTGATAATATCTTGCTTATCTTTGACATAGCAGATATTTCCACGGAACAATTACATTTTGAGATACCTTGTAACTTCATCTCATATCTTATATTGGTACTACGTTCGTTAATGCATGGCATATGGTATCGAAGATATTTTGAACTGTTATATATAAATACTGTTTAATTATATTCTTTTAGGTGGGCTATTGCTCATCCTTGCTTTATTTATCTATATCACAACAACAGCTAGATCAGATGGCCGCGCAAGGCGCACTCAGCATAGGCAGGTGTCAGCCATCAGATGATTAACCGCTTAGGTCATAGCTACCATTGCTGAAGATGCAGCTCCTGGTAGGCTAGTTGTTAGCATTTGCACATCAAATGTATTTATTATATGGCATATACCAATGGATGGCAAAGAGTATGTAATGGTAAAATTGTAATTCTTTGGGTTGTAAGAACTCAAACTTTTGATTAATAATAGTGATGGTTACTCTGATTTCATCTCTGGGACTATAACGGGTGTGTTTTATGCTGTTGTTTTGGGTCACAAGGTTGTAATTTAAATTATGTTGGCTTTATGGATGGATATTGAGACCGTAACGACCAGATCCCTGACCCTGGATCTGGGGATGTTACAGATTATATCTTTTTGTTATTAGTTGATAGGTAGCATTATAAATACTCTCTCTATATCATTGTAAAAAGGGTCGTAGTCGAACAAACGTGTGTTGTGAGTTCATGTGCGTAACTCTGTATAAGGTTTGTATTCGAGAATTCGAAACAAACAGAGAGAGAGATTTGTATTGTCAGCAGCTGCTAAAGGTATTGTACACCTTTGGTAGAGTTTGTATTTAATCTTATTAATACAAACAGAGTTTGATTCATTCGTTTATTCTTGTTCAAATAATCAAGCAAAAATCAGACACGATTATATAACTTGTATTCAACCCCCCCTTCTACAAGTTATTCGAGTTAACACGTTCCAGTTGTAATTGGACCTCTGGACCACTTTAAAATGAAAGATAATTCCTTTATCTTCGCGAGGACTGTAAGATCGTCCAAAACAGACTTGTAGAACTCAACATATGGCCCAAACAATAAATCAGGATTTTCTGGATAAAAATTCCGAATTTCCAGAATGGTTCCCGCACCGCAGCGCCCTTCCCAGGCCGCAGCGCGCCATTCTTTCTGTCCAAGATTGTAGAAAATCTCCCAGGCTTCGCGTGAGCTGTAAGATCGCTGAAAACGGACTTCTAGAACTCCAGATATGGCCAAAACAGTGAAGACTGCGCAACATACCCAAAAAATCCAAATTTTACACAAATTGCTCCTTTCTCCTCCGTTTCTTTTGCATTAGCTAACATCTTCAATACCATGACACATGTAACTCCTTGGTAGCATAATACAAGTGTCAAATCTTCATTCCAATGCTTAATTCCACTCTAATATCGATTAGAAACACCAACACTAACCGATAGCTACAACCCTGCACAACTACACAAAAACATCAAAAATACAACAAACTTGAGACCAAGTCAATCAATTTAAGCCAATATGGAACGCTCCAAGTGGATATAAAATCCACTTATCACACCCCCAAACTTAAACCGATGTTTGTCCTCAAGCATACACAACTAACACTAACTAATTAGTACCACTTCCGTAGGTGATCATGGTTGCATTTGGCATATGCAACAAGCCCTTTAAACCTCTAGGCAGCCCTAGTGGACGAGTGAGGTCTCGTGAGGGCCTATAGCGAATGTACCCACAAAATCCAATGCAATGCAATGCATGAATGCAATTATATTAAAACGCAATTAATCTAGTACTAATATCCTACCATACCTTCAAATCCTCTCATGCCATATCAACTTAAGAATTAAAGTAAATACGCAATGTCTTGGTGTCGAAAGTGCAAGTATTCACATAGTCTACTCAATGAACATGCATAAGTTCTCACAAGTCCATGTCAACTGTAAGAATAAGTTAGTAATCATGCTAAGCCTACAAGAGCACATATTTTAGAAAAAACTCGGGATCTCATACGCAAAAACAAGCAAACACTCACAATCCACTCACAAAAGAATATTCACTCAAGAACAAGGGTAAGTGTATCACTCTATTCCAACAAAATCATAAACATGCTTGACATTTGGTATCAATCTAACTCTTAACACAACATACATCAATGACGATAATCAAAAGGTCTTTATTTGGGTTGTAACGGGGCTAGGGACAAGGTATGTCAAATAAGCCGAATCAGGTGAAGTGTCAAAAGCTAGTAAGTACCATAATAAATCATACACAACATCCTATTTCCCCCCCCCCCACATAATCTACACTCTACTAGCCTTTGACAATGTAGGTTCAAATTAATGTAAGGCCAATACAAGAAAAAATCTAGGCAAGTAATGTGGTATGTCACCGAAAAAAATAGGATTAAGCTCAACGGGTTAACTAATTGATCATGTAAACATGGTGTGGTAATATGGGAAAAAATGCGGTTATTCCTAATGCCTTTATCATTTTAATCGTCAAATAATGTCATGCGTTTCAAGAAAGACCTCAAACAACTGCTAGCAATTCAAACAATCCGTGGACACTCAAGCAAACGAATAAATTGCAACAAATATGTAATAAGGCTCAAAAACTCACTTGGTGGAAAAACATACTCAATCCCAAGCAAAAATCTCTCTAACGCACCTACTTGTATTCAAAGCATGCAAACTAAATCATCTTGCACATATTCATGTCCTTCTAATCACTTACAACATTCAATAAGTCTACTAGCTTCAACTTACTAGTGTATGTGTATGCACAAGAACAAAGCATATCACTTCTCAATCAAAAGCGTTAACAACACAAAATTCCTATCAAGCATGGGTGTAAATGCAAACTATTATGAACTCACATGATATACGAACATAAAAACAGAATGTCCTATATGAAACAAACATGCAAAAATACGAGCAAAACATGAATGAATTACACTAAACATGCAAAATATGATTTCTACATGAACACAATGACATAAATAACTACCACACACTACTTATCCCCAAACCACCCCTAAACTTAGAATATTCAATGTCCGCATTGAATGGAAAGTAATACAAGGGATAGTAGGAAACATACCTAAAAATACCAAAACACGTGGGTTGTCTCCCACGAAGCGCTTCTTTAACGTCAATAGCTTGACATTCTTTCAAGCCTCCATTAAGGATGATAATAGTTTACCTGGTCATCTCTTCGCGAGACTTCATCGTCATCACGGCGACACACTTTCTGCCACTTCTCCTCGCTTGGCCTATTCGTATAACAACTCTGTACTATTCCAATGCCTTCATCTGCTGACCCAAAATCTGTCAATTTGTAGAACAACACACACTCGCGGGCTTCGCTTGAATATAATGGAGGAGGGTAAATGTGAGTTGCTGAAGCCTTTGGTTCCTCAAAGAGAACTTCCTCCATTGGCTCTAATACGCTACCTCCATCTTTATACTCTGAGACAAGTAGAAGACATGCATCTTTCCCATGTTCTTCAACATCTTGGTTCGCACATACCAATTCTTGAAATTTGCGCAACTCATCAGTGTCTGTCCCAAATAGTGCCCTTTCCAAATCATCCACCATCCTAACATGATCAAATTCCTCACATGGCTTGCGAACGCTAACCTCCTCTTGGAATTTGTCTTCCTCAATTATGCATGCAGTACCTTGCTCCAAGTCACCGTTATTTTCTGGAATTGCCTCTTGAATGAATTGTTGTTTCTCTTGTTCCAAGGCATCAAAACTTGAGCAATTAGTGTCCCCATAGATTTGGTAGACTCCTCATAACTTCTTGCAAGCATCCTAATCTCCTCCATACCATCAACCTCATCTGACTGAAAAGTAGGAGTAGGTTGCTGATGTTGAAACTCTTCACTACCAAAGAAATATGACATATCTGGAACATCTTGCTGGTACTGTTGAGGATGGTATTGAGAATATGGTTGTTCCTCATAACTGACATATGGATCAACTCCTTCATAGTAGCAATATTGTGAGGGATCATGAATGCCCAAACACTGCTCACATGGCTGAAGCTGTTGAATACCACCTTGGTTGCTCCAGTACTGATACGTTTCATGTGCGCCTGCACATAGCTCACAAACACTAGCCACCTGCTGAACTCCATAGTAAGTTAGAAAATCCATCTTCAACGTCAACGCTCTCTGACAAGTACCTGAAACACCAACGAACTATACAAGAATAGATGAGAAAAAGAAATCCGAGTTAGTGAACTCTAACGACCACTATTGACAAGCACATAAACCAAAAATAAAACACCGATGATCCACGGCAGCGACGCCAAAAACTTGTTTGCACAAAAACACGCAAGCGTACGTGGTCACAAGTAATACAGATAAAAGTCAAGTTCATTCCCACAGAGATCTGGTTATGATATCTGATCAGACAACACGAAACAAGTATACGCTACCTCTCAGTATACGAATACCAAACTAAACATACATCCACAAAAGAGATAGAAGATGAATATACACCAATTATGCTTAGACCCTATATCTCTATAAGATTTGAAAACATAACGGTTGAAGAACAAGTTGTCTATAATGATCACATAGGGCAATATAAGTATTCTCATCTCATACAACGAATCATGTTGATAAACAATCATGAACCTATGCTAGCATGGCAAGTTCTAAATCTCAAGATCCACTTTCACTTCACAAGAGATTAACAGATTAGATGTTAGCTACGCATCTAACTATTAAGCATAACCATACGAGGATATTAGATATACATCACACATAGATCTGTAAAGCATCAAGATACTAAAGCTCCATAAATAAATCCGTTAGAATCCCATGACAACGATTAGTTCATAATCGAACCTCTCGTCATCATGGGATCTGATGAAACCATGATAAAAACAAAGTATAAAAAAATACAAATAACCTAAGTAATTGATATGTAATGGTGTGTTTTTTTTCTGTCCCCCAAGATGTGTATTTATAGCCCCAATTTGCCTCTCCATCAAGCAATTGCCGTTTTAGAGTTGGAATAGGAGTATGGCAATTTCCGTTCTTGAATGAGAATAGAATTGCAAATTCCCTGTGTAGATCTGATTCTGGAATGTTCTAGCCGCCCAGAGCAATTACCAAACTTATTAGAAGTAAGAATTATAGCAATTTCCTTGTCAAAGTTGAATTTCTGCAGTTCGGCACATAATACGTTTCCTAAACTGATTCTGTTTTGAAGGAAAATTCGTAGCTGACTTTTCTTCAGTATTTCTGGACCGTTCCAGTTGTAATTGGACCTCTAGAAAACTTTAAAATGAAATATAATTCCTTTATCTTCGCGTGGACTGTAAGATCGTCCAAAACAGACTTGTAGAACTCAAGATATGGCCCAAACAATAAATCAGGATTTTCTGGATAAAAATTCCAAAATTCCAGAAGGGTTCCCGCGCCGCAGCGCCCTTCCCAGGACGCAGCGCACCATGCTTTCTGCCCAAGATTGTAGAAAATCTCCCAGGCTTCACGTGAGCTGTAAGATCGCTGAAAACGGACTTCTAGAACTCCAGATATGGCCAAAACAATGAAGACTGCGCAACATATCCAGAAAATCCGAATTTTACACAAATTGCTCCTTTCTCCTCCGTTTCTTTTGCATTAGCTAACATCTTCAATACCATGATACATGTAACTCCTTGGTAGCATAATACAAGTGTCAAATCTTCATTCCAATGCTTAATTCCACTCTAATATCGATTAGAAACACCAACACTAACCGATAGCTACAACCCTGCACAACTACACAAAAACATCAAAAATACAACAAACTTGAGACCAAGTCAATCAATTTAAGCCAATATGGAACGCTCCAAGTGGATATAAAATCCACTTATCAACCAACACGGTTTGTTTGCCTTCGGTTTCTTAGCCTTGTTCTTATCATTGGTTTTATTTCCAACCTTCTTGTTAAATTTTCGTTTCTGACCTACATTCACTATATTAACCTTACTACCACTTGCTTCAGTCGGCATCACATGTTCCTGTTTGGACTTGTGTTGCTCATTCACAGAAATTTCCAACATCAAGTGAGTCCAAGTGATCTCTCCTTTCTGTCTTTTCAGGGAAAGAGCAAACTCTTCTCAAGACTTTGGGAGCATTTCAATCACAGACATGACTTGAAATTTTTCAGGAAGATCCATTCCAGACTCCTTCAAAGCATGGACAATATTCTCGAATTCATGCACCTGCTCAGTCATGGACTTACTATCCACTAGTTTGAAGTCCAAGTACTTCGCCATAGAATACTTTTCAAGTCCTTGAGAACCTGTATTATGTGTTTGATCCAGCTTTTCCCACAGCAACTTAGCATTGTAGGCATCTGATGAGTAAACATCAAATAGAGTGTTTGCCAATGCCGCCAAAATTGCAGCCCTAGCCACTCCATCCTTTTCAGTCCACTTTGCATAAGCTTCAGCTGTTTCAGGTTTGGCTTGATCAATAACCGGAGGATTATATTGTATCACCGGCCATAGACCCTTTACTGATAACCACAGCTTCATCTTCTTTTGCCAGCGCGTAAAACCGGCACCACCACCGAACTTCTCAGGCATACCTGAAAGATCAATGGCCTGTGGGAATCGGTACGTGGTCCAATCAACAGTAGGTACAATAATGATAGGTACATCAACGATAGGAGCAACAACAGCGGAGTGGTTTTCGTTCGCCATCTTAATTATATATAATTACAGATATAACAATTTATTTCTTCAAGATTGTTGGGAAAATTTCACAAACAAGGCAGTTGTATCAATATTATATATTGCAAATCAGAACAGTTATAACAAAACCGATAGCAAACAATAGTGAAGGCAAAACAAATATATATATTCAGTGATTGTAAAATAAATGGATGAATAGAAATCCTTAGCTTTTATGAAGCTTTCCGATTTGCTTTCCAAGATCCGTAGCAAAATAGTAACCACAGCTGAGTCGCTAATTTCTCGAGAGAAATTAACTGTTCTTGAAGAAATAATTGCCCCACTTACTGTGATGGTTCTTGCAATTTCCCTTCCAGGATAAAACAGCACAGCTTGAGCACAGCACAGACAGAGAACAAGCAATAGCGACTATCACCTCAGTTCGCCAAATAAAACCCGAAACATATATTTATAAATATTTATAACTATTTATAAATATATCTAATTTTTCTGAATATTTAATGTGGGGTATTTTAAGAATTTCAGAGGGATCAATCAAATATACTCGAGAGCTATTATCCGACTGAAAACTTTAAGCTTTAGCTTTCTATTCACCGAGAGCTTCAAACTTGTTTACTTCAATCTTTTGCTCACATATATCTCATATACAAATGATCCAACCGGTTGTATTTATAGGCAAAGGATGCATCAATTAAAAAATGAACTTTCCTTCATTTTTGTCCAATACGGCATGCTACCCACCATATTAGACAAAAACTAGTCTTCATCATTTTTTAAACAAAAAGTAGCCTCCCATGTATTACACAACAAAAAACATTTCCCAACAATATATGTGTACACTGTCCAGTTATGAATGCACCCAACTATCACAATGTAATCCTTTGTGTTCTTCCATTAGTAATACAATCTTGTAGTGTTAATGTATTGTTCTTGTCCAGTTGTGTTCTTGTGTCCACTGCAGTGTTGTTATCATACTTATGTCTACTGCAGTTATTGTAAATCTATTATGGTATCAGAGCATAGGGAGGAAATCAAGGCTTAACAGCCTTCCTCCGATCCTTCTTCATTCCCCAAGTTTTCTGCATGTTTTTCTAGACTCAGCAAGCTGTCTACTGCTACTTCTTCTTCATTTCTTCCACATAAACACATCTCCAAACACACCTCTCATGTACAAACGCTCTATCTTACCTAGTTAATAAAATGGTGGTCACTCTTTTTTCCCAAAGTGGTTTTTAATGAGGACCTCCCCATAACCCATTTCTTCATCCGAATAAAAATTTTCTGCTCACATGTATAGCACCTTCTGCACCTTCTACATATTATCTATCTATACACCACAGCCCACAAACACACCTAAATCACTCCCCACATCATCCCCAACAGCAACAATTCAACAATAGGCCACACCCCACAACATCCCTAATAGCAACAACTCAACAATAGGCCACACAACACTCCTCTTTCTTCAACAAAACAAATAACACCACAATCATTTTCGAGCCTTCATCGCTCACTCTTGTGAAGCTAATTCAATCTTCACCTCGCACTTACGGCATGTCTATAGCTGTTAATCGGCACGTAGATAGTTGGGGTGTCTGTTACTCCAAGCCAACAACTCAACAATGGGCCACACAACACTCCTCTTTCTTCAACAAAACAAACAACACCACAATCATTTCCGAGCCTTCGTCGCTCACTCTTGTGAAGCTAATTCAATCTTCACCTCGCACTTACGGCATGTCTATAGCTGTTAATCGGCACGTAGATAGCTGGGGTGTATGTTAGTCCAAGCTGGTCACTGCTATATGCAACACCGAAGCCGGTTCTAGCCTCCTAGTACCGATGTTCAACAACACTTCCATTGGCCATATACATTGTTGCAGTTACTTGTCTCTACTTCAACCTCCACCTTCCAACCAAGGGAGGATATCACCACATTTTCCAAGCCGGTCACTGCATCAAGCACCACCGAAGCTAGGAGGGATCATCAAGGGCCTCACAGCCCTCCCTTCGATCTTGCTCAGATTTTTTTCATATCGAATTTTCTGCCCACAATTTCTGTACTTTGTTTGCATGTTTTTCATCATTTTCAGTCATGTTTTTCAGTTTGTAATGCATCAACACAGCAAGCAACATCAATTCTCGACCACATCGAACGCTACAATTCAAGCGGCTGTTCTTGTTTAGCTTAGAATCCGATGCCGGAAGCCCAGAGCCAGAGCCAGAGCCAAGAGCCAAAGATCACGAGCCAAGAGCAATCAAATTCAAGTCCGCAAAAGTTAACACTTCATGTTGGTTGGTTGTCATTGTTGTTCAAGCCAAATGTTTCCGTTTCTCTCCCACATTCGTCTTAAGGGGGGATGTTAGAGTATGTAATTGTACTCAGTGGTATAGCACATGTAGAGTGCACATGTAGAGTAACATGTAGAGCAATGATAGCATCATGTAGTGCGATCGATCTAGCTAGCTCATCAAGCATGTGCAACCAATGCTATATATGTGTACACTGTCCAGTTATGAATGCACCCAACTATCACAATGTAATCCTTTGTGTTCTTCCATTAGTAATACAAGCTTGTAGTGTTAATGTATTGTTCTTGTCCAGTTGTGTTCTTGTGTGTCCACTATAGTGTTGTTATCATACTTATGTCTACTGCAGTTATTGTAAATCTATTATTCAGGACAGATAGATGGTTGAACATTCATGTACATGATATTCTTATGTTCAAGACAGAATATACAGATTACTTTATCTTAATCTGGTGGTTAGACAGCTTAGTTTGAGTTATTCTTATGTCATATAATATTCAGGAACACACCATCTACTTCATAACTAGATTACTTTGTCCACCAGTTCCCGCTGACTACTCCGGAAATGAAATCCATTTAATCCGTTATGCCTCAATGCTGAATGTCCTCCTCCTTGCAATATCACCAGTGGATTGTGTTCAAATATTTTTTTTTGCATGGGGTGGTAAGTCTTTATACATAATGGAGCACTTCCATTTTTTGTAACAAATGTGCCACTTCTTTTCTTCTTTAGATTAAGATGATTTTTTTTATACTCAACTGATCATTTTGTCAATCACTTCTTTCACTGTCCTGGAGTAGGCGTCAATAGAACATTTTTAACTTTAAAGTGCCATATTTTTATGATTTTTTTTTTCATTTTATAAGGTTCCACAACTAGCTGGTTCACTGATGCCAATTTGTGTAAGTATTGGGGGCATGTTTGCCCAATGTCAGGTGGACACCAACTACAGGAGAAGATTTGTCTGCCTATACAGTTTTCTCGATTGCATTTTCACTTCTTCTTATGTTATAGAGATTTAATTCACCACCTCTAGAACATGGACTAGGGGATGTACCTCGAGTAGGATCCTAGTTAACTCCTGAGTACCTCTTACTAGTACGGAACTCCCACATAGTATCCTCAGAAAATATCTGGAATGATAAAAATAAAAGGACTCCTGTTACTGATTTTAGTTCATCCTTTTCTAAGCCAGTATATGTGGCCTCCTTCCCTAAATTAAAAGTATGGTATCGACAGCATTTGGCATGTATAGCATCACCACTCTCAGGTCTTGTTCATGGGACCCCTGTGCACCAGATTGTGGAAGAGCTCCTTGGCATGATTTTCAAAAAGATCAGTGGAGAGAAACAATCTATGACATCTGGCTGTAGTGCCTCCTCTAAGACAGGTGAAGGAACTTGTTTAAGATCCAAATTAGCTGCTTGGGATATACTTGAAGCTGTTCCCTTTGTGGTTGACGCTGCTCTAACAGCATGTGCCCATGGAAGACTTTCCCCTCGTGAACTGTGTACAGGTTGGTCAGTTTGACAGCAATTCAAAATTCATTATCTGACCAGTAGTCCTCATCATCCTTTTTGGTTTTTAGAGCCATTAAATTGCTGTACTAAGATAGTTATCTGAGAGTTTGTTCTTTAAAGTAGTAGTTTTGGAAATAGGTTCTGTTTTAAATCTTTTGAATTTAATAGTCATTCTAAATACAGGGCTTAAAGATTTAGTGGACTTTCTCCCTGCGTCCTTAGCAACCATTGTTAGTTACTTTTCAGCAGAGGTAAGCCGTGGTGTTTGGAAACATGTCTTGATGAATGGAGTGGATTGGCCAAGTCCAGCTGCAAATCTATCAAATGTTGAGGAGCAGATCAAGAAGATCGTAGCTGCAACTGGTGTAGATATCCCAAGCCTTTTTGCAGGTGCTTCTTCTTGACATGAAAAATTGACGAATATATATATATATGACACTTTGCATGCAACAAAGACTTGTAAGTTGTATCCACCAACATTATGGAATAGCTGATTATGTGTATTAAACAATGTCGAATTTTTAATATTTGCAGAAAGAAATTCTCCAGCGACCCTTATACTCCCCTTAGCTGCCTTTGTAAGCCTCACTATAACTTACAAGATAGACAAAGCATCACAACATTTTCTCAATCTGGCTGGCTAAGCCTTGGAGTCCCTTGCTGCAGGTTGCCCATGGCCATGCATGCCAATTGTGGCTTCCTTGTGGACCCAAAAGGCTAAACGCTGGAGAGATTTTCTTGTCTTTTCTAGCTCGCGTACAGTGTTTCTCCACAACAAAGATGCAGTGGTTCAGCTTCTTAAAAGTTGCTTCACTGCCACACTTGAGTTGAAGAGCACCTCCATTTCCAGCAACGGGTGTGTTGGAGCACTTCTTGGTCATGGATTTGGAACCTTGATGGTGAGATAAATCCGGTTGCACCAGGTATTTTGTACTTGCGCATTTACAGGTCCCTCAAAGATATCATGTTCATGAGAGAAGAAATTGTTTCTGCATTAATGCAATCTGTAAGTTATATAGTCTGCAATGGGCTTCCCGGACACAGATTAGAGAAGCAGAAGAAAGCCAAATTTGGTATGAGATACGGACAAGTCTCACTTGCTACTGCATTGACAAAAGTAAAAGTAGCTGCTTCCTTAGCAGCTTCTTTAATATGGTTTGGTGGCTTGGCACTTGTTCAGTCATTAGTTAAAGAAACACTGCCATCTTGGTTTATATGTGTTCATAGAGCTCCACATGATGAAGATTCAGGAGTTGTTGCGATACTTGGTGGCTATGCACTAGCATATTTATCTCTTCTTTGTGGATCGTTTGCATTCGGAGTGGATTCATCCTCATCTACATCAAAGCACCGTCGAAAAATTCTTAAAATCTGGAATTTATAGCAAGTGCCTTTGATAGAAAGATATCAGTAGGCTGTCTGTCATCCAGCTACTTGGCATGCTTATGTAACAGGTTTTGTGAGTCTTATGGAAAATGCGTACCAATATGGCTTTTGGAAGTGGATGTCGAGGTCTTGAAGATGGGTTAGTAAAGGGTTGAGGCATTGGAATGAGGATCTTGCTCTTGCTCTGCTAGTGGCAGGCGGAGTTCGTACAATGGGAGCAGCTGCAAAGCTAATCACTGAAAATTGCCTATAGGAGTGCAAAATTAATAGTTCAACTTTTGATTAAATATAAACCTGTAGGGCCTACTTGGATAGAGGGTTACAAGAGCTTGGGTTGGGTTGGGTTAGAATGGGATGGGTTGGGTTGAAACCCTTACCTTGTTTGGATGTAAGGGTTGAGTAACGAAGGGTTCAACCCTTACCTTATTTGGATGGAGGGTTAGGTTGTGAAGGGGTTATAATATAATTAAGAGTAAAAAGCAAAATGATGGCTATAGTTTACATTGAATTGCAAAAAAGTGGCCGAACTTTCAGATTTTCATTTTAGTGGCTATCGATCTTTTTTCATATGCTTTTTTGAAAATTAAAAATAATTTTGGGCACTATTTTAAAAATCAAAAACAATTTTGGCCACTTTTTTTAAAAATAAAAAAAACTTTGGCCACTATTTTAAAAAAAAAAAAACAAAGTGTGGCCACAAAAACTAAAATCTGAAAATTTAGCCACTTTTTTACAAATCAGTGTAAACTACAGCCACCATTTTTTTTACTCTATAATTAATTATTACTTTTTTTAGAAATATTTATTCGGAAATATTTTTTTCCAAAATATTTGTTCGGAAATATTTTTTCTCAAAATATTTATTCGGAAAAATTTTTTCTAGAAATATTTTTTCTCGAAATATTTATTCGGAAATATTTTTACCCGAAATATTTATTCGGAAATATTTTTTTCAGAAATTTTTTGGAAAAAAATATTTTCGAATCAATATTTCCGATAAAAATATTTCCGAATCAATATTTCGGGAAAAAATATTTCCGGAATTTTTTTTCCGAAATACTGATCCAATATTTCAGGAAAAAATATTTCCGAAAAATATTTTTTTTTGAAATACTGATCCGGAAATATTTTTTCCAAAATATTGGTTCGGAAATATTTTTTCCGGAAATATTAGTTCGGAAATATTTTTTTCTAAAATATTGATCCGGAAATATTTTTTTCCAAAATTTTGGTTCGGAAATATTTTTTCCCGAAATATTGGTTCGGAAATATTTTTTCTGAAATACTGATTCGGAAATATTTTTTTCCCGAAATATTGGTTCGAAATTTTTTTTCCCCGAAATTGGTTCGGAAACATTATTACTGTTGTTTATGCATGATTGAAAAGAAAAAATAAATTAACTAATTAAAAATGCATTGGGCAACAATGTCCAACACCCCAAATCGGGGTGTTGAAACACACCCCCATTTCCATTATACTAGAACCCTCTCCCAACCCTTAACCAACTCCTATAAACCCAACCCTCCATTTTAAACTTCTATCAAAACAAGGATTGTGAAATTTGAACCCCTCCCAACCCAATCCAACCCAACCCTCCCCAACCCCGATCCAAACAAAGCCTAGACTTTTCATATTTACTTTTCTCCAGTTGGACAGGTTTGTTAACATTTCTATTTTTTTGGGTAGCTGTTAGATATTTGTAAAAAAAATACATGTGCAAAGTGCAATGGTACTTTCACAATAAAAAAAATGCGAGAAATAAATCATTCAATATGTAATATTTATTTTAACTTTATATTTTTGAAAGCATTGAATAACGAAAATAGATGGATGTTCATGCATGGATGTTCATGCAGTCATGCTTGGAAAGTCTTGTATGCATGAATATAAATTACAAATAAATTGCATTTTTGCACATTTTCGATCTGTGGGTAAGAAAGAGTGATCAGCATTTTATTGTATGTAGTATTATTTGGCAGATACAGCCTACAGTATATATTATCTAGCGAAATTCCCAGTTGGTGTTTTTGTGGTCAAAATGACAACAATCCAGTTGTCATCGGAGCCAATCCCAATTCCAGCATATCGTGTATCGTTGAGAGAGCCAGAATACTTAGAATTTGTGTAGTTGGAGAGGACCATATCCTGATCAAGGTTGGGGACACAAGCAGGTAGTATTACAGCATCTCTTGTAGTAGTGACATTCAATTTGCATCTGTTCAGGAGGTATGCGAAGTCTGGAAATTGAGGCTCGGTTCCAGGTACTGTGTTAGCTCCAGTGGTGTTTGTACATGGTTGATTCTTAAATTGCTCTGCAATTTCCTCAGCAAGGCACTCGGCTTTGTCATTATCTGTTAGAGTCGGCAACTTTAAAGTTTTCCTAAAGCTGTTGATACCTTCGAAGCAGACATTCTTCCACATCTGAATATGAATGGTCATCACTCATCAGTATCATTTACTACAAATAGTGCATGTAACATTACTAAACAGTGGTCATAACATACATCATTCTGTTAGGACTTGAATTATATTGGCCTGCTTCCAAGATATGCACATAATTCTATAAGATAAAATTTGAATATTTTCGACACAAAATAATTCACCTTGAGCTTCATTTAGTATGCAAAGAACTAACTTGAATAGTCATAATCAAACGTATAAGTACCAGGTACTCCAATATGTGATATGTCAATTACATACCGGGTACAACCATGACATCCCTCCGGTATGCATTGCAACTGATAATTTTTTATGTTTGTAAGGACAACCAAGCACATATTATAGAGCAAACATGAAAACTAATACAAACCACAAAAACAATACCCTCAACTCTATTCACAATAATTAAAGTTAAAAATTTGTTACATAATACTCCCTCTGTCCCATCCATTTGTTTACACTTTTTTGTCACTTTCTGGCACGCATATTAAGGTGGATTTTAAAGATAGTTCCATAACTTATTTTTAAAATTTTCTTTTTTTGTATAAAAATAGGATTGTTCTATTTTTATACAAAAAAAGAAACTTTCAAAAATAAGTTATGGAACTATCCTTAAAATCCACCTTAAAATGCGTGTCAACACCCCATTTTTAAACGATAACAAATGGACGGGACGGAGGGAGTATTAAAGACTCCACAGTAATATATTACCCACAAAATCAATGATGCTAATGTATATTAACACAAAAAAAATGTAATAAAGATTTAAAAATACACAAATCAAGAAAAGAAGCACCATTCTGATCACAGTTGGCTGTGTGATGTATGCAGAGAAGGGAGAAAAAAATGAGAGAGAGACAAAAATAACATTGAAAGTACGCCATTGCTGGTGTTTGAAGGATTAAACTCGAGCTTCTTAGGGCCTGTTTGGATTGAGGGTTGGGGAGGGATGGGTTGGGTTGGGTTAGAATGGGATGGGTTAGGTTGGGAAGGGATGAGTTGGGTTGAACCCTTACCATGTTTGGATGTAAGGGTTGAGTAATGAAGGGTTCAACCCTTACCTTATTTGGATGGAGGATTAGGTTGAGAAGATTTATAATATAATTAATTATTATTTTTTTGGGAAAAAATATTTTCAAATCAATATTTTCGAAAAAAATATTTTGGAATCAATATTTCGGGAAAAAAAATTTCCGAACCAATATTTCGGGAAAAAAAAATTCTCAATCAATATTTCGGAAAAAAATACTTCAGAACCAATATTTCGGAAAAAAATATTTCTGAACCAATATTTCGGAAAAAAATATTTCTGGATCAGTATTTTAGGAAAAAATATTACCGAACCAATATTTCTGAAAAAAATATTTCTGAACGAATATTTTGGAAAAACTATTTCTGAAAAAATATTTCCGAAAAAAATATTTCCGAAATATTGGTTCGGAAAAAAATATTTCCGAAATATTGGTTCGGAAATATTTTTTTTCCGAAATATTGGTTCGGAAAAAAATATTTCGGAAATATTGGTTCGGAAAAAAATATTTCAGAAATATTGGTTCGGAAATATTTTTTTCCGAAATATTGGTTCGGAAAAAAATATTTCCGAAATATTGGTTTCGAAAAAAATATTTCCGAAATATTGGTTCCGGAAAAAATATTTCGGAAATATTGGTTTGGAAAAAAATATTTCCGAAATATTTGTTCCGAAAAAAATATTTCCAAAATATTGGTTCGGAAATATTTTTTTCCGAAATATTGGTTCGGAAAAAAATATTTCGGAAATATTGGTTCGGAAAAAAATATTTCAGAAATATTGGTTCGGAAATATTTTTTTCCGAAATATTGGTTTGAAAAAAAATATTTCCGAAATATTTGTTTCGAACAAAATATTTCCGAAATATTCGTTCCGGAAAAAATATTTCGGAAATATTGGTTTGGAAAAAAATATTTCGGAAATATTGGTTTAGAAAAAAATATTTCCGAAATATTGGTTCGGAAAAAAATATTTCGGAAATATTGGTTCCGAAAAAAATATTTCCGAAATATTGGTTCGAAAATATTTTTTTCCGAAATATTGGTTTGGAAAAAAATATTTCCGAAATATTGTTTCGGAAATATTTTTTACCGAAATATTGGTACGGAAATATTTTTTCCTGAAATACTGATCCAGAAATATTTTTTCCCAAAATTTTGGTTCTGAAATATTTTTTCGGAAATATTGGTTCTGAAATATTTTTTCCCGAAATATTGGTTCGAAAATATTTTTTCCCGAAATATTTGTTCGCAAATATTTTTTCCCGAAATATTGGTTCGAAAATATTTTTTCCCGAAATATTGGTTCGAAAATATTTTTTTCAGAAATACTGATCCAGAAATATTTTTTTATTATTGTTATTTATTAGGAAATATTTTTTTATTATTGAAATATTTTTTCAACCATGTCCAACACCCTAAATCGGGGTGTTGAAATGCTCCCTCATTTACATTATATTAGAACCCTCTCCTAACCCCTCACCAACCACTATAAATCCAACCCTCCATTTTAAATTTTTATCCAAACAAGGGTTGTCAAATTTGAACCCCTCCCAACCCAACCCATCCCTCCCCAACCCCCAATCCAAACAGGCCCTTAAACTTGTAGGCAGCTGTATGTGACATACAATGGTCTAATAAAGATTAGTCAATGGCTAGGAAAAAACTTGTTTACATCCTAGTAACTTCCAAGAACAAGTCCTATATTGAAAAATTCCAAAACCCTACTCCCAAAATATACTAACATAATTATTGCTGAGTTCTAAATTTTTTTTTACAGACACACCGGCCTTTTCGATTATAGCAAACACAATTTATTTTTAATCTCACAAAAAAAATAATAAGGTCATAGTGCGACACACTTTCCATCTAAATGAGAATACCTGTTCATAATTATTTCATTCCATTCCTTCCACATTACATTCATTCCAACTGTAGAGAAATAAATGTTTTTCCCTTGCTTATTATATTGATTGAACACTGCATATATACACATTGATACATAGCTGCTATTCTAATATGACGGCTATCTACTACTATAACATTCAACATTCTAATATTACGACTATGACTATACTACCATAACATTCAACATTCTAGATTACGGCTATGACTAATGCATAAACCCAACACCCCCCCCCTCAAGTTGGAGCATGTAAGTCACAAATGCCCAACTTGCGAAGAATAAAATCAAATTGTCGTGTCCCCAAAGCTTTTGTAAAAATATCCGCCAATTGCTCATTCGTAGAAACATGTGAAGGACTAATCGTCCCATCGAGTATGGCATTGCGCAAGAAATGGCAGTCAACTTCAATATGCTTCGTGCGCTCATGAAAAACTGGGTTTTGAGCAAGGTGTAAAGCTGATTGGCTATCACAGTATAAATTGATAGCTTTTGGATGACAAATGCCCAGGCTATCAAGCAAGCCTTTCAACCATTTAAGCTCACATGTCAAAGCGGCCATAGATCGATATTCGGCTTCCGCAGATGAACGAGATACAGTTACTTGTTTTTTCGTTTTCCAGGAAATGGGAGAGTGACCAAGAAAAACCAACCATCCAGACAAAGATCGACGAGTAAGAGGGCAACTAGCCCAATCTGAATCACACCAACCCGACAAAGTCAAGTTGCAATCAGAGCGCAAAAGAATACCTTGACCCGGACCAACTTTTAAATAGCGAACCACGCGCAAAGCAGCATCCCAGTGATCTTGTCGCGGTTCATGAAGAAATTGTGACAAAATGTGAACAGAGTAAGCCAAGTCAGGCCGAGTAAAAGATAAATAAATGAGTCTACCCACCAACCTTCTGTATTGCTCCACATTGTCAACCAAAGGACTAGTTGATTGAGCTAACTTATGATTTTGCTCCATAGGAAAACTGGCGGGCTTTGCTCCAAGCAATCCAACCTCTGATATAAAATCAAGGGTGTATTTTCTTTGACAAAGAAATATACCCTCCTGGTTCCTAGCGACCTCGATGCCAAGAAAATATTTCAAGATTCCAAGATCTTTCATATGAAAACACATTCTCAAATAATGCTTGGAAGAGGTAATCGCTGCTGAATCATTCCCAGATATGATCATATCATCGATATATATGAGCACATTAATCTGAACCTTACCCTGGCAAAGAGTAAATAAGGAGTAGTCGGAGTATGATTGCCTAAACCCATATTTTATCAAAGCTTTTGCCAGTTTCGCAAACCAGCACCTTGGTGCTTGTTTCAAACCGTAAAGTGACTTTAATAACCTGCAAACTTGGCCCGACTTACCATTTTTAAATCCATGAGGCAATTTCATGTAGATTTCTTCTGATAAATCCCCATGGAGGAATGCATTATGAACGTCCATCTGATGCAATTCCCAATTTTTTATCGCTGCAATGGCTAAAAAAAACACGAACAATAGTCATTTTTGCCACAGGAGCAAAAGTATCAGTATAATCAATCCCGGCAACTTGATGATTCCCAAAAACAACTAAACGAGCTTTCAAATGCTCAATGCTTCCATCAGAATTATACTTCACCTTGTAAACCCATCTACTGCCAAGAGCTCGTTTTCCGGGAGGTAGAGTCTCTATGCTCCAAGTGCCATTATCTTCTAGTGCTTTTATCTCTTTTTGCATAGCTTCATGCCATCCTGGATCCTTCATTGCTTGCTTGAAAGAATGAGGTTCTGTACCTGCTATTACAGTTGCAAGGAATTTTCTGTGTCCCATAGAAAATCTATCACAATTCACGTAGTGTGCTATAGGATAAGAAATACCTGAGGATTGATGTGAAGCAGATGAACTCTGAGATGGAGATGGACTCAACTTTCGTACAGTATTAGTAACAAAATCTTTTAGCTTTACAGATGGGAATTTAGTACGCATTCCACGTCCAAACTCATTATCACTACTCGAAGTGTCTCCACCACGTGTTTCCTCCTCAAATGTCTCTCTGCCACTATCTTCCATGTTACCACTATCATCTCTGCTATTCACATTAACACCACTTTCAACAACTGTTTGCGAAATCAACCCATCACTATGATTATGACCCTAATACTCAAAGGCATAGTCATCCTCGGTTTCAACAAATGACAAATCACCTATAGTAACAGCCAAATCATTACTCTCATCCCCCTTTTACACAGTAAGGTAAGGAAACTTTTCCTCATAGAATTTTACATCTCTCGACACAAAATATTCGCCAGTATCAAAATCAAACAATTTCCATCCTTTTTTATTATGAGGGTATCCCACAAAAACACATCTGCGACTCCGACTATCAAACTTATCTCTCTTTGATTTTTGATTATGAGCATAACACAAACAACCAAACACTCGCAAATCATCATAAAGAGGAGGTGAACCGAATAAAATCTCATAAGGGGTTCTATAATCAAGAATACAAGAAGGAGTGCGATTTATCAAATAACCTGCACCTAAAATACATTCTCCCCAAAACTCAAAAGGAAGGTTACCTTGAAATCTCAAAGCCCTCGCCACATTCAAAATATGACGATATTTTCTCTCTACCCTACCATTCTGCTGAGGTGTACCTACACAAGAGGTTTGAAACAAAATACCTTTATCTGTGAAAAATTCTTTCATGTAGTTAAATTCTGTACCGTTGTCACTTCGGACCACCTGTACTTTTGCGCTAAATTGTCTGTCAATCATCGAAAAATAAGAATGAAACATTGGAGAAACCTCTGTTTTATCAGTCAACAAAATTACCCACACAGCTTTAGAAAAATCATCAACAAGAGTCAAAAAATATTTTGCTCCACAAGAAGAAGGCGTATTATATGGCCCCCATAAATCACAATGTATCATCTCAAAACATCTAGTAGCTCGACTGTCATTATTATAAAATTTGTCTCTATTCTGTTTCGCTTGATGACAAACATTACAAGATTTATTCAAAATAACACTTGAATTATTAATAAAAGGAAGAGACCGCACTACTTTATCAGAAGGATGCCCCATTCTTTTATGCCGTAACTGCGGAGAAATCACTCTATTAACAGTTAAAGCCTTAATTTCCGGAACATCACGAAAGTAGTAGAGTCCATCTCAACGTTCACCTACTTCAATCAGGGTCCTCAAATTTCGGTCCTGTATAACATACAAATTATCCATGAATTGTACTATGCAATTTAAATCATCAGCAAGACGAGA
Source organism: Kitagawia praeruptora (assembly GCA_037693485.1). NCBI lineage: Eukaryota > Viridiplantae > Streptophyta > Magnoliopsida > Apiales > Apiaceae > Kitagawia > Kitagawia praeruptora. The sequence goes on from CM075353.1 coordinate 12,790,935, forward strand.
AACAGAAATTAAATTACAATTCAACTCAGGCACAAATTAAACATTGTTTAACACCATTCCACCACCCAAATACGCGTTTCCACACTTCGAAGATAATGTGTGTTTTCCATCCGGAAGTCCAACCGGACATTCTGGCATGTCAGTCACATAACTTAACAAATTAAGATTGCCAGTAACATGCATTGAAGCACCAGTATCTATAATCCAAGGATCATAAGAAAACTCACCAATTAATCTTTCATCATTAGGCTTTATATTAGCGTTACCAAGCAAATCAAGCAACTGCTGCCATTGACTCAAGGACATCCCCGGAATAGCAGCCCCAACACCACCATTTTGAGAGGAAGAAGATGCAGATGTGGTGCCGCTAGTGTTACCACCTACCACAGTGTTGCGGACTTCAGCCCCGCCACCTCTTCCCCTTCCTACACCAGTTGTGTGTTGCTGTGACCCACGACCTGTACCACGTCCTTTGTTCGAAATGCGACCATCAGAACCTCTATTTTTGTTTTCCCACCAATCCGGGAAACCATTTTTTGTGTAACAGTTGGAGACTGCGTGCCCTGTACGATTACAATAAGAGCAAAATAATTCAGATTTATCACGAGCATCATAACGAGAATTACCCCGTGACTGAGATTTAATGGCAAGAGCCATCACATCATCGCGTTCAGCTTTGGTGCGTGAAGAGGAGCACAAACGTTCTTCCTGGAGCATTGTTTGATATGCCCTATCAAGAGTGGGAGGTGGATCTTGTGCAAGCATATTCGAACGTACACTACCATAAAGATCAGCGTTAATTCCATACAAGAAATCATGTAACTGATCCTCGTCAATTCTCTTTTGAAACTGCTCTCCAATGTTGCAGGTGCACTTCCCACATTTACAACTTGGCAAAGGGTAATAAGTAGCAAGTTCATCCCAAAGAGGTTGTAGAAGTCCAAAATATTCACTAACCGACATCACCTTGGTCTGTCGACACTCTGCCAAAGCACCTTTGATTTGTTATTTGCGTGGTCCATTTCCAATGTCAAAGCGCTTCCTCAACACATCCCACAGTGGTTTTGCTTCATCAAAGAAAGGAATTGTCTTCCGTAGAGAAGGAGCAACTGTGACCAAAATCCATTGCACGAGAGTAGATTGGACACACACCCAATCTTCAAGCTTGTTGGTATCGGTAGGTTTAGTGATTGTTCCATCAATAAACCAAACTTACGTTTTCCTTGAAGTGAAAGCCGCATCGAACGCGCCCACTCCTCATAGTTATCTCCACGAAATACTATATTTGTTATAGTAGTACCTGGATTATCAGAGGAACCAAGGTAATAAGGAGAGTGAGGATCAATTCGTGGGTGAAGTCTAGTATCTTCAACACCTGTCATGAAGTAATTTTTTTTTAAACTAAAAATCACTTACACCAGTTATATTTTTAAGTGGGTTGATTCAGTGTGGCCCAAATAATGGAAATAAAGGTATAAGTATATGCTAGCCCAAACCAAACACAAGCCACACATGCCTTGATAAATACAACGACAGAGATCAGAGATGACGATAGTTGTTGCAAAAGGAAAATTCCGGTGATGGTGGCCTGAAAATTCCAAGAAGTAGCAGATGGGGTCTTGATAAAGAAAAACAAATCGAACGATTCTGATGTCTCAGTGAATAAGTTGTAGAGAACTCAGAGATGAGTTGAGTCAATGAGTTGACTCGGACAGACGATTTGAGCGAGTCGGTGAGTTGACTCGGACAGATGATCTGAAGTCTGATTCGGTGTTGCCTGAATGTTACCAAATCTATGCCGAAGAGAATGGATTCGTCGAAGTTGAATTTGGTATGTAATTGTGGCTGGTATGAATTTGACCCGTAAGGTGTTTGTATATTTGTCACAAAGAAAAGGCTAAGTACCGGAAGAGATAAAGCTACCAGAGACAAGGGCTGTCACTGGAATACCACAGGTAAGGAGCTTAAAGCTCTGATACCATGTAGAGAAATAAATGTTTTTCCCTTGCTTATTACATTGATTGAACACTGCATATATACACATTGATACATAGCTGCTATTCTAATATGACGGCTATCTACTACCATAACATTCAACATTCTAATATTACGGCTACGACTATACTACCATAACATTCAACATTCTAGATTACGGCTATGGCTAATGCATAAACCCAACACCAACCAAAGGGACCACTTACAGTGTAGTTGTGATGATTTTTGGTTTCCGTCTTATGTAACCATTTTCTTGAAGAGACACGGAGAATGTATTATTGTAAAGTTTATATATGGGAAAGGTTGACATGTTCAGTTATCAAACTCTAGAAATTATTGCCTGGGTTTGTTTGACATGTACAATATTTTTCCAAATGAGGGAACCTGAGAGACAGCAAAAAAGCAAGGGTTGACGGCTAAAGTTCAGATATTGCATGTAAATTCATAGTTCCATGCAGCTCGAATTCAGTGCCCAAACAATACATTTCAAATAAATATTAATAGATGTAACCATTGAAACAATTGGTAAAAATACGTACTAATCCTAGACGTCCACTGCATCATAATTCATAATACTCCGCTGTATGCAGGCAACTGGTCAGTCGTTGGCTTTGCATTTCTTCTCTAACTGAACCTACATCTTCCCACCTTCCCGCCTCTGCATAAATGTTTGACAGAAGAACTCTTCCTGCGCCATGGGTTGGTTCCACTCTTGTCAAATTCTGAGCAGCCCTTTCTCCTACTTCCACATTATCATGCATTCTACATGCTGCTAATAAAGTACCCCAGATCACAAAATCTGCCTTCATAGGCATTTTTCTTATTAGTCCCTCAGCTTCTACTAATCTCCCAGCTCTACCTAAAAGATCCACCATACAACCACAGTGTTTAATATTCGGATCTATATTGTATATATTCTTCATATTTTTAAAGTGTCGTTCCCCTTCATCTACCAACCCAGCATGGCAACATGCAGTCAGTACCCCAATAAATGTTATGGAATTGAGTTTATGGCTACACCTTTGCAAATCAGAAAAAATATCGAGAGACATCTTTGCATGCCCATGCATGGCCAGACCACATATGATGGCATTCCATGGAGATAAGGATTTTATTTTGTTTCTGATTTGGTAAAAGAATTCTACAAAAGTTTCGATGCTCCCATATTTGGCATACATGTCAATGATCGCTGCAATTAGATTGTCGTTAAGTAGGATTGAATTATTTATGATGTATTGATGATCCCATTTTCCATAACTCAAGGAGCCCAGAGTGGCAACTGCAGATAGGACACTAACCATAGTGATTTCGTTTGGTCTGAATTCACTATAGACCATTTCATTGAAGAGCTCTAAAGCCAAATTCGGCTGCTCATGTTGTGTATAGCCAGCAATCATGGAGCTCCATGAAACAACATCTCTTTCAGAGTTTCAGGCATCTCGTTGAATAATTTTTGTACTGGTTCGATCATTCTATTTTTTATGAATCCTGTAATAAGGGCATTCCATAATTCTATATGGGCTTTATTTCCTAGTGCAAACTGCAGTTGAGCAAGATAGATTTCTCCTGCATAAAAATGAATAACGGTCGCCTGCAACTGCATGAAGTCATAATTTTCGAATCCCAGCTTTACAGAGACACCATGAAACTGACGACCCGTACCAAATGCCATTGCTTGTCTACAAGTTGAAATCAGATCTACAGCCATCACTTCATTAGGAAACCCCACTGCTGAGCATTTCAAGATACATTATTAATGCATCAATCAACCTTCCTACTTGCACATATCCATCAATCATCGTACCCCAAGAAACAACATCTTTGTCAGGAATCCTATCAAACAAATCTCTAGCCAAATTAACAAACCCAGCCTTAGAATATCCATTCAACATAATATTCCACGCAACTATATTCTTCTCCGTCATCTCATCAAACAACCTTCTCCATCCCACAAACACGAAGAAACACAATAAATATTCACCAAATTAGTCAAAACAAGACCAAAACTCTCAATACCAATCTTAACAACAAACCCATGAACAACATTCCCATTCTTAACCCCCTTAATCCGCGAATAACACTTGACATTGTCACTTCATTAGGCGTAACAACCGCTAACCTCATTTTCCTAAACAACTCAATAGCATCACCCCAATAATTACCCTTAGCCAAACCCATGATCATAGTCGTATACGTAACCGAACCTCTCTTAGGCATTTTATCAAACACCTTCCGTGCATCACCTAATCTCCCCAATCTCACATACCCACTAGCCATTATATTCGACGACACGAAGTCAACACCACCACATGAATCAAATATAGTCTTAGCACAACCCAACAACCCACATTTTGCATAAAGATTAATCAAATTATTTTGTACGAAAATATTCCATATAAACCCGGACTTCAAAATAAGACCATGGAATTGTTGCCCTTGCGAAATGGCGAAAAGGGTACCGCGTGATTTTAATGCTGTAACGATCTAAAGCTCGTAATCTTGTTGAATTGTCAGGGTTGGCATTGAGGGCAAACAATACAAGCCATGGCATGGGACATCCAACATTTAGGGGGCAAATTTTTTTAAAAAAAAATTAGTGAGTAGTTTTAAAAAAATTACAGAATAACTTAGAATTAAAAAGCAAAAATAAAAAATGTCATTTTATCAGTCGAACAATCTTTTAAATTGAATTACTTCATATGTTTGCTAGATCATGTTGATACATCAATCCAATTTAGGTTTGAACAATATCAAATGTATGAGCAGATTTTTGGGTTTATATTTAATTTGACAAAGTTGAAGTGCTTAAGTGACGATAGTTTGAAAACCTCTGGCATGAATATTGAAAAAATTTTAAGCATGATTTTGTTTTTGATGAAAATGTCATGTTTCTTGATTTAAGAATTATAAAAGAATGCTTACCTATTGAAGTGAAAAAGGTGATTTATATGTTGAATTTTTTGAAGAGCATGGAAGGTTGCTATCTGACTCCCACAATTGCTTATAGAATATTATTAACCAGTCCGGTTACAGTGGCTTCTGCAGAATGGAGTTTTTCAAAGTTAAAATTCGTATCTCCGCTCTAGCATGTCACAAGAACGATTGAAATGGTTGTTAATCGTGAGGGATATGCTTGCAAATTCTAATTTCGAAGTCTTGATTGATGATTTTGCTAGCAAAAATGAAAGAAGAATAATTTTTAAATCATGAATTATCATTTCTTTGTTGTTAGTTACTAAAACAAGATGGCTTATTTTATTATAGGGGCAAAAAAATAATTAAGATCGCATGGGGCATCTTCCTGAAACTCCTAAGTTTTGATGATAACAAACAGCAAGCCATTTGGCTTGATTTCAGATATAAAACAGCATACCATATGTATATGTGCTAACTTGGTTTTGCAGAGAATACAGTTTACTGATTATATAATCAGACTGGAACAAATAGCAAGCTATCCTTTCAAATAGCATACCAGTTTCACAAACAGCATGCTGATTTCAGTCTGGCAGTTTTACCGTATATAAAGAATTCAAAGAGCATCAAGTGGAAACAATGATAGGAATATTTGTAAGGGCCCTCTGAGTATATTAGAATATATATTCACCCATATCTCTCACATGCTTGGAGACAAACAATATTCGTTATGTTTATTTAAGAAAAGTAAAGTTCTACTTTTCATTAATTTAAACACCCACTTCATTTCCACTCAAGATATTCACATGTTACACTTGATTATCAAATATTCTCTTTGTCATATACATTCCATGCAACACCTGTTATACACGTGAACATCACTTCATCTTCAAGCTCCTCTCACGTTTCTTCAAACAAAATCTTATCAAACAACGGTAACATTTATGTCCGTTGGAGCTCTTCAAATCTGCTGTAACGGTCCCAAAATCCGGGGTACAGATTTGGTGGCCACCGACCAAAATCAACATATCACTAACTTGGACATAAACATTAAATAAGCTGATAAAACATTAAAACCCCTTAACCAAGATCACATACAGGTTATGGTACGAAACAAACTACTGAATTACTTTATTACAACTCAATCTCAGAATAATAAAAATATTATACATTTCGTGAATATACAAACCACTGTCTAACTATACCTCCAACCTTGACAATTCTCAACCCACTATCTGGCGAAGTCCATAACTCGACTGTCTTTTCTCGCTGCCCGGAGATCAATACTCACTGTCCTCTACAAGGTCTACTAAACTTCACTATTAACTGGAGAAAACAAATAAAAGCAAGAGTGAGCAAACAATGCTCAGCAAGTACATAAAGTGATAACAATTTCAATATCGAAACAATACTGATAACAAGAGAATTTCAACTCATACTGTGAAAGAATCTGTGATATTACTTTTAAATTGCCACGAGGGCTAATACTTCACCATAAATGAGGTGCAATAGGAACTAGAACGAATAAGAGTTTTGTTCAACCAAAATAAGCATTATAAACTTCAAAGAAACCAGGCTTTAACTATTCAATACTGATACTCGAAACTCAAGGTCAAATGATATCAATCGATAATGATACTTGGGAATTTCCTGGTCAAGCAATAAGAATCAAAGTCCAACTTGATACTCAATTTATAGATTAGAATTGGATTTTTCACTTCGACGCAACGAGTTAAAGTGGATGATCAGTCACACTAAAACTCCGGATATACTCTCTTGGTATATCCAAATACTCAACTGGATCCAAGGCCTCTTTTGGCCGAAATATCATACTCATACTCTGACTGGCGTCCTCAGTCCCGAAAACATTTTCATTTAATAAAAAAAACTTCCAATTCTATCTTTAATACTCAGGCCAGGGGGTCGGGACAATCGAATGCCCTGTCTCAACCAATAACTGGAAAACTCACGTTCCAGGATAATAACTTAAGATTAGGAATTAATAAGAACGACATCATTGTCTGGTATCGACAAGTTCGATACCACATAGGGGAAATTATAAAGAACGTCAACTCAAAAAGGTATCAACAAAATCGATACGAATACTTCAAATTATCACCACAGCAGATTAGGCAAGGAGAAATTCCATTTTCAAATGAGAAGTAATAATTCAGGTTCAACATACATAGAATCAAGTAAACACGATCAAAGGAATATGATTCAGCATTAATGAATTGACTTGATATCAAAAGGGAAAGTCAATCAACACAACATGATGTATCTACAGAGGTAGGGCTGTATTATCAAGTACTAATGAGACAATATTCGATATAAAAAAACAAATTAAGGTCACTTGATTAAAATATACTAAAATCGGGAATTTCGTTAACAGAAATTTATAAGGGTTTTGAAATCTGGATTCTTCTTTATTCAGAAATTTCTTAACATAAGCGAAGAAAATAAAGAAATGGCATTGTGTAGAAAAGGTATTGGTGAGGTTCGTTAAAATTCCATAGTTGAACTGAGGGTGGGGAAATAAACATTTTCTAAATATACTTTGTCTTCATCATATAATACAACAAGAAATTGAACTGCATCACTTGAATGATAAGTGAAGAGCAAAACACTTGCCTCGATTCATGGAGTTCCTGATTCTCCATCGATACTCAACTTATCTTCTCGCCAATCTCTTTCATTTACATGTGGCTTCTCACTCGGTCCCACTTTCATCCTTTGCACTTTACCAGTTTCCACATCAATTCACCCGCACTAGCCTTGGCTAGGTTTCCTATTCAAACCTTTTCAAGGTCAAATATTATTTTAGTATCCAACTAAGCAAAATCTTATTGTTTTGCTCTACTCTACCCATACGCGTCCTATAACGCTTACTTATATAACTTATACAAACATACTTAATCACATTCATAATATAGTTTCAAGACAACCACTAAATCAAATACTCACTCCACATAAATACTTAACACATATGATTACTCGACACTTAGATACCATCTAGGCAACCACTTCACAACAATACATATCAACTATAACATTTACCTTGACTCTCGAAAATCACCATATACTTTTAAATCACCAAATCAAATCACTTAAATAAATTTTTAAATAAATTTGCAGGGGATTTTTAGAAAATTTCGGCATGAAGTATTCGTTTATCGGACTATGGGCACAGCCCCTCAAATACAATTCAACCCTACTTTTACAAAAAAATAAAGCTGCCTCAACTTGCAGCAACATAAAAGTGCACAAATAAAGAAAGTACCCGCCCAGACATGCGGCACCTAGCACATAAGGAATTTACATTAACACTACTACTTACGCTACACCAATGATCGTATTTCTCACGCATTTTAATGATACACGTGACAATCAATCATTGATGTTCGTAAGCCCTAGGGAACAACCCCTAGCACTAAATATTACTTACGCTATATCAATGATCACATCACTCAAGTATATTAATTATACTCGTGATAGCTAATCATGGATATTCGTAAGCCCGAGGAACTAGTTGAAGAGATTTACTGATAAGTGCATAATTTTGCATATTTTTATTGCCTATTTATTGCTTGAACTTGTATTTTTAATAAATTATTTTGTTGCATTTCAGGAAATTCGAGAAAAGTGAAGAAATGACAAAATATATAAATAAAGTGCAAGAAAGGGCAAAAGAGAAAGAAGAAGGACCAAAGTAGAAGAAAAAGGAAAGAGAAGGGAGGGTGGTGCATATTTTTACCAAACAAATTGGATGGTCAAGATTTAGCCAACACTAAACTAAATGAATGGCTAGGATGAACCCACACCAACCAAAAACCCTAATTATTTCCTATAAATAGGCTTCATCTTCACTTGTTAAACACATCTTAGCCTACATCTTAGTTTTAGTTTCCTTACCCTAAAATCTAGTTGTAGCCTCCACTTTCATTTTGTAATTGTTCTTTGTAAACACTTGTTATTTTTATGCAAATTTCAAGCCTTCTTTTAAATTCTTGCATTTATTTCCTTACCCATTTTTATTTCGTTATTTTCGTAAATTCTTGTGTGGATAAAGTAGCGATGCTAACCACATGGGATTGAAAGTATCGATTTAAAGAATTTGTTCGTAATTTTATTTTCCGTTTTAATTTTAGTTTGAGCCATTTTTAATAAAAAAAAATTTGTGAGTTTTATTATTGTTAATTGTAGATCTCATTTTTATGTTTTGATGTGTTAATTTAAAAGCAAAAAAAAATATTTAAATTTAGTTTTATAAAATTTCTTTACGAATTTTCTGTTTTATTTCTCTGTTTTATTGTTTTTATTCGAAGCATTCTACTCCCCTGCTTTTGATTTTCTCTCTTTAAGCACACAAACCCATTCTCTTATTTTCTTCTTCTTCGAATAAATCTCATAAGTCCCCTGTTTTCTCAAAACCCAAACACCGATCTCTCCTCTCCTCTCTCTCGTGTCTCTCTCTCTCTCTCATCTTGTTTCTCTCCGTTCACACAAAAACATCACACCTCCATCCCCCTTTTTCGCTGCACATTAAACACCCTTTTATTTGTTTTCTTCTCGATTCCTCTAGCTGACCACGCAAATCTCTCTTCTTCGTTCTCTTCGAACAAATCCATTCCCCTGTACTTCGTTTTTAGTCTTCTTGTTGCTGCTGTATGTTTAATTGAGTCATTTATCCGAGTTTCTGAATCGTTGTGTAATTATAATCGCTTGTAGCTGAATTTTGAGCCGCGTATTTCCCGAGTTTTGGCTATTTTGCTATCGAATTTTGAGTTGGAGTCGTCTGTATTAAGCTATGCGAGTTCGCTGAGTTGAAGTAGTGTATTTCCGAGTTTGTGATTCACTGTGTGTGCTGGGTTTGTTTGCTGTGATGGTCGAGTTGTAAACCAATTGTATCTGCGTTTATGTTCGAATTACTGAGTCGTTTGTTTGCTGCGTTTATGTTCGGTTTAGAATTGCGTTGCTTTGTTCTAGCGAGTTGTTGAATCTTGTTTTCTGGTTTTCTGCTATAGTCTCCGAATGGTGTTGATTTGTCGATTGTCCGAGTCCTCTAAATTGGCTGAGTTGCAAACTAGCTGCCGAGTCATTGCATAGTCGAATTTGTTTGTTCACTGAGTTTCGTCGCCGAGTTTTGCGAGTTGCTTGTGAGGCTTTGTTTATGTAATTGCTGTCGAGTTCAGTGTAGTGAGTTTCGATTCTGCGTGTCTGAGTCGAATGGCTGTGTGTTCTCTGTTCGTTGCTGGTTACCGTGTTGCAGTTTATTTTCCGAGATTTTATGTTAAATGGTTGCTGCGATTTCGTGAGTTCTGCTAGTGTACGAGTCTGAGTCAGGTTATTGTTTTGCTGAGTTGCGAAAGTTTGTTTTGCTGTTTTAATTGCTGTCTATTTGCTGAGATGATTTTGATGAACGGTGATGTACTGATTTGCGAGGTGTTTGTGCGTTTGCTTGTGTGGTTCATTTTCGTTAAAATCTTGAATACGAGTTTGTTATTTAGTAGAAATTTATAAGTTAGATTGTTGATATGTTGAGTTTGGGGTGTTTTTGGCTAGTCATGTTTACAAACGATTCATGCCGAAATTTTCTTACGATTTTCTGTAAATAAAAATTAATTAAATTCTAATTTATGCTTTAAGTAATTTCTAGAATAATTTAATTCTTAATTAACGTAGAGTTTGAATAATAATTTAAATATAAAAAAAAATAATAAAAATTAGTTTAAGTTTTCTTTTAGGAATTAAATAGTAAAATCCAAATTCTCGAAAATCCAAAAAAAAATTGTTCTAATTCGATTAAATTAAAATTTAAGGATCGCGAATAAAATTAGTCCCTGTGGATCGAATCTTAAATATTAAAACGATGATCGTGCGCTTGCGATATTAATTGTCACATTTTCGTCACATCAAGTTTTTGGCGCCGCTGCCGGGGACTAATTATTTTTCGCGCCTTGATTTTTAATTTTTCGGATTAGTTTTCTTGTGCTTGCCTTATTTTTGTTTCGTTTTTTTTAGGAAAGTTTGGAATTTCGGGAATCTTCTCGCGGAGCTCGGAACGAATTGGAATTTTTGGAAGCGTGCTTCGGTAACTCGTATCTCACTCTTTTCGCCTTTTTATTTTTAGAAAATCACACAAAAAAAAAACAAAAAAATCAAAAATTAAAAATTGAAAAATCCAAAAAAATTAGTTGTAAATACATAATTGTTGCATCATGCATTTAATCACTTAGGAGCACATCATTTGAATTTTATTTTCTTGTTTTTAATTTTTCGTACCTCATAATTGTGGTGATTGCTGGAGGACCCAAAGGTACGTTAAATTGTTTTTTCCTTTAGATTAGAACACGTAGTGTAAGCATCCATAATTGTTTACCGCTTTCATATATATCTCGTTGTTTGTTGCATTCATTCTAATAAATAGTAAGGGCAAAACCCATCACAAGATAAGGGAAGGGATTTCATCACTCTTTCCTTGGCCCAAAAACAATTTAATCCATCATTTTGCATACCAAGCCTTTAATAAAATTAATTAGACGTTTGCCCTTAGGAAGTTCGCGCTCAATTAGGAAGGTACCTAAGAAACAACGTAATCATTAATTATTCCGACTCTTTGGTGTCTAGGCAAGCGAAAGCTTACCTGGCCAATTAGGATTTGGTGTCTAGGCTGGTGTTTAGCCTCTTGGCAATGCTTGCACCTACCTGGCCAAATCGGTTCGAATAAATTTTGATTTACCGAGTTTTTGGTGGTCCTTACAGTTAGGAGCAAGGTCTAGTTATTTTCTTAAGGAACCCTAGGTCTAGAATTTTCCTTTTAATTTTACACCCTTTCTTTTGTTTGTTTATTTTGTCGCACTTAATTGCTACGTGCTACTTCTGTGGTTTATGCGAACTGCTTGGATTAGGGATAATTCTGCTAGGCTAGTAAGATCAATCGAGATTGCATCTTCTTCTGAGTCCGAGTCTGTAGAAATTCCTGACCCCGGAGTGACCATGGCAGTTTCGTTAAAAGACCGTTGTTACCCCACCCGTTCGGCCCAACCTTCTTGCATCACCCTACCTCCCGTGACTGCTAATAATTTCGAAATCAAAGGTCATCAAATTAGCATGTTGCCTAATTTTCGCGGGAGTGACGGTGAGGATCCTTATCTTTTTCTACAAGAATTCGAGGAGGTTTGCACTTTGCAAAAGCTCCAACAACTTTCTGAGGACGCCATACGGCTTAGACTAATCAACTTCGCTTTAAAAGATAATGCTAAAAAATGGTTGTATAGTCTACCCGTCAATTCGATTTCCACGTGGGAGGGTTTCGTAGTCATCTTTCTAAAAAAATTCTTTCCAAGCCATAAGACTACGAAACTCACGAATGAGATTAATCAATTTCGTCAAAAACATAATGAACCATTTTGGACGTGTCTTGACCGTTTTAAAAACCTTCTATCTCAATGTCCCCACCACGGAATCGAAAAATGGAGGCTCTGTAAGATTGTGTACGAGGCCTTAGATGGTTCAACAACCGCATTGTTGGAATCTATGTGCCAGGGAAAATTCATGGAGAAAGACGAGGACGAGGGATGGGAGTTTTTCGAAGAGTTCGCGGAAAAGACTATGTTGTGGGAATCAACTAGAGAGCCCACTCGAGAACCCGAGAAATCAAACGATTCAAATGCTACCATGCATCAAAGGGGATTACATCAAGTTGGTACCTCTATCGCGACCGAGGCTAAATTAACCACTCTTACTCGACGCCTAGAAGCCTTAGAAACCAACGGATCCCACTCCCAAGTATCCATGTGCTCAAATTTTAATTCATCCAATCAAGGGATACAAAATCCTCAAGATTTTCAACAAGTCAATGCGATGTTCCAACCGGGTCCTCGAAATGATCCTTATGCTCCTACTTATAACCCCGGTTGGAAAAATCACCCGAACTTTTCTTGGAATCAAGGTCAAGGTCAACAACCTCACCCCGCACAATTCCAAAATCAACCCCCGGTTTTTCATAAACCGCACTCAAATCCATTTCCACATCAAAATCATGCTCCTTATCCAAATCAAGCTCCTTCCCACCCTCCCGGTTTTTCTGAGTCGGATAAGCGACTTACATCGTTGGAGAAAAGTCTCGATGCGCTTCTCAAATCCACCACTAATTTGGCTCAATCGCAACAAACTTTCATGCAAACCATAGCTCAAGATAGGCAATTGTTGAATTCTAATGCGCAAGCCATATCTAAATTAGAGGTTCAAATGGGTCAACTAGCCAACGCTATTTCCGAGCACGAGAAGAACAAGTTTCCAAGTCAAACCGAGATGAATCCCAAATTCTCCCCTAATCAACAATCTCATGACAATGTGAATGCTGTCATTTCCTTGAGGTCCGGTAAGCAAGTAGAAAACCATGTCGGTGACAAGTCTCCCGAAGAAGACGAGTCCAATTCTGAACCGAACGCGAGTCCTTAACCCGAGAGTTCAAAAGAACCAGAATCAACGAGGGGGACAACCCTGAAACCCATCCCCGAAGAACCTAATGAGCGAGTCTTTAAGCCAAAAGCTCCCTATCCGCAAAGACTCATTTCTTCTAAACAAACTGCTCAATTAGACAAGATCTTAGAGGTGTTTAAGCAGGTTAAAGTGAACATTCCCCTTTTAGACGCAATTCAACAAATTCCCTCTATGCGAAATGTCTAAAAGATTTGTGCACACACAAGCGAACCAATCATGTCCCGAAGAAAGCCTTTTTAACTTCACAAGTGAGTTCAATTCTTTCGAACCAAATTCCCGTGAAATATAAGGACCCCGGTTGTCCTACTATTTCATGCGTCATAGGCAACACTTTCGTGGACAAGGCATTACTTGATTTAGGCGCTAGTGTGAACTTGCTTCCCTTCTCTGTCTATCAAGCTTTAGGGTTAGGTGAGCTTCAACGCACCAATGTCACACTTCAATTAGCCGATCGTTCTGTGAAAATACCCAAGGGAATTATCGAAGACGTGCTCATTAAAGTGGGTGATTTTTTCTTTCCCGTTGACTTCATTGTTCTTGAGACCGAACCAGTGGCGAATCCCAAGAATCAGATTCCTATCATCTTAGGAAGACCGTTTCTTGCCACCTCGAATGCTTTGATTAATTGTAGGAATGGTTTAATGAAACTGACATTCGGAAACATGACCATCGACCTTAACATTTTTCACGTGGGAAAACAAGTCGATGATTCCTATGATCACCCTATGGATGTCAATTTAATTGATGAAATAGATGACCAAGAATTCATAAACCCCACTAATGCTCTTGAATTTTGTCTAAAACATTTTGGTCAAGATTGGGATGATTCCGAATATACTAACGAGGTAAATGCCATGTTAGATTCCACCATTCCTATACATAATCAAGCACGTGAACCGCCTCCCTTGCCAATTCTCGAAGCTAGTGAACCTGTTGAGTCAAAACCTCCTGATCTAGAACTAAAGCCTCTTCCCGATACTCTGAAGTACACCTTTTTAGGCCCTAATGAGTCTCTTCCCGTTATTATCGCCTCTGATTTGACCAAGTCACAAGAGGATGAGCTCGTAAGTGTGCTTAGAGAACATAAGGAAGCCATAGGTTGGAGTATCTCGGATATCAAAGGAATTAGTCCGACCATTGTCCAACATAGGATTCACTTGGTTGATGATGCCAAACCAGTCAGAGACCCGCAAAGGCGGTTGAACCCAACCATGATGGAAGTCGTTAAGAAAGAAATCCTTAAGTGTCTCGATAACGGAATCATCTACCCCATTTCCGATAGCTCTTGGGTTAGCCCGATTCAGGTAGTACCTAAAAAGTCGGGTATTACCGTGGTGACTAACGAGAACAATGAGCAAGTTCCTACTCGTGTCCAATCGGGTTGGAGGGTTTGCATTGACTATAGGAAACTCAACGATGCCACTAGAAAAGACCACTTTCCCTTGCCTTTCATCGATCAAATGTTAGAAAGGTTAGCGGGTCATGCCTACTACTGTTTTCTAGATGGATACTCCGGTTATTTTCAAATTCCTATAGCTCCCGAGGACCAAGAGAAAACCACGTTCACCTGTCCATTTGGAACTTTTGCCTATCGTCGATTAGCTTTCGGTTTAACCACCGCCCCGGCCACCTTCCAAAGGTGTATGATGAGCATTTTTTCTGACATGGTAGGGGATTTTCTCGAAATCTTTATCGACGATTTTTCCATCTTTGGTTCATCCTTTCACCAGTGCTTAAACCATCTCGAGTTAGTCTTAAAAAGGTGCAAAGAAACCAGCCTCGTTCTCAACTGGGAGAAATGTCACTTCATGGTTAAAGAAGGAATCGTTCTTGGTCATAAAATTTCTGAAAAGGGGATCGAAGTAGATAAATCCAAAGTTGATCTTATTGCAAATCTACCCCCACCAAAATCGGTCAAAGCCATTCGTTCCTTCCTAGGCCATGCGGGCTTTTATAGGCGTTTCATTAAGGATTTTAGCAAGAAGGCTAGACCCTTAACCACTCTTCTCGGGAAAGATGTCAAATTCGATTTTAATAGCGATTGTTTACAATCTTTTGAACATCTCAAGAAAGAATTGACATCTGCCCCAATCATCAAATCTCCCGATTGGAGTCAACCCTTCGAGTTAATGTGTGATGCATCCGATTATGCATTAGGAGCGGTTTTAGGACAAAGAATCGATAAGATTCCACATGTCATTTACTACGCTAGTAAGACCTTAAATGATGCGCAGCTTAATTATTCTACCACCGAGAAGGAGCTTCTAGCCGTAGTCTTTGCACTCGAAAAATTTCGTTCTTATCTTATTGGTTCGAAAATCATTGTTTACACCGATCATTCTGCCCTTCGATATCTCTTCTCTAAGAAAGACTCTAAGGCTCGGTTGATTAGGTGGATCTTGTTGCTCCAAGAATTTGACCTCGAAATTAGGGATAAAAAGGGTTCTGAAAACGTCGTTGCTGACCATCTCTCTCGCTTAGTGGTTGAATCAACCGACGACATGCCTTTGGATGAATCATTTCCCGACGAACATCTGCTCTCTATCTCTACTCCTCCTTGGTTCACCGATATTGTCAACTACCTTGCCACCGACGATATTCCCTCTCATTGGTCTAAACAAGATAGATCAAAATTTTTCTCACAGGTCAAACTCTTCTTTTGGGACGACCCATATCTTTTTAAACACTGTCCCGATCAAATCATTCGGAGGTGCGTCCCAAACCAAGAATTCCGAAGCATTCTTTCTTTCTGTCACGATCAAGCATGTGGAGGTCATTTTAGCGCTAAGAAAACAGCGACTAAAATACTCCAAAGCGGTTTTTATTGGCCTACGTTGTTTAAGGATGCTGCTGAATTTTGCACCGCTTGTAGTAGATGTCAACACTTAGGAAAGATCACAAGGAGAAACATGATGCCAATGACTCTCATCCTTATCATTGAGATTTTTGATGTGTGGGGGATCGACAACCTCTACATTCTCTTAGCAGTTGATTACGTTTCTAAATGGGTCGAAGCCATACCGACTAAGTCCAATGATAACAAGGTAGTTCTTAAATTCCTAAAAGAGAATATCTTTTCTCGTTTTGGTACACCTAGAGCTATCATTAGTGATCAAGGTACGCACTTTAAGAATCACCATTTTGAGTCTCTTTTGAAAAAGTACTCAATTACCCATAGGTTGGCTACCCCTTATCATCCTCAAACCAGTGGTCAAGTTGAAGTCTCAAATAGGCAAATCAAGCAAATTTTAGAAAAGACTGTCAACTCGAATAGGAAGGATTGGTCCATCAAACTGATAGATGCCTTGTGGGCCTATCGGACTGCTTTTAAGACTATTCTGGGGATGTCCCCTTACAGAATTGTGTTTGGGAAGGCCTGTCACTTGCCCGTTGAGCTAGAACATAGGGCCTTGTGGGCCATCAAACAGTTGAACTTTGACTTATCGGCTGCCGGTAGTCATAGAAAGTTGCAACTATCCGAACTAGAGGAATTAAGAAATGAGGCCTATGAAAATGCTAAAATCTATAAAGAAAGAACTAAAATTTTTCATGATAAATCCATTTTGAGAAAATCATTTTCTCCAGGTCAAAAAGTTCTTTTGTACAATTCTAGGCTTCATTTATTTCCCGGGAAATTGAGATCAAGGTGGGAAGGCCCTTACGTTGTTAAGACTGTTTTTCCTCACAGTGCTGTTGAAATTGAAAATCCAAAAAATGGTGATATTTTTAAAGTTAATGGACAAAGACTCAAACCATTTTTGGAGCTGCCATTTGATCCCGAGGAAGAGGTTATCCACCTCATCGATTCCTGATTCAGTAAGTTCTTCAGTAGGTATTTGTAAACTCTCTTTCATCCTTATCAGGTATTTTCTCACCATTCTCCTTTGTCATTTCTCTTGCATTTGCATACATTGAGGACAATGCATGATTTAGGTATGGGGGAGGGTTTAGTGTAAATACATAAAAATTGAAAAAAAATTTAAAAATGAAAAAAATCAGAAAAAGAGTTGTAAAATTGTAAATATTAGATTTCTAATCTTATTCTAGTCTTGTTAATTGATTACTAGTTGCTTGATGCAGCCTTACATGCTATGATATTCTTGTGGTCCGTTAGCTTTTGATTGAGAAGTGATTTGCTAAAGTTCTTGCTCACACACCTACACTAGCAAGGTGAAGCTAGTAGACTTATCTGAATTGTGCAAGAAAGTAGAAGGTCATGATTAGGTGTAAGATGATTTGGTTTTCATGCTTTGAATACAAGTAGGTGCATTGAGGATACCTTCACTTGAGATTGATTATGTTCTATCCACACCAAGTGAGTTTTGAGCCCATATGCATATCTTTTGCATTTATTTTCGTTTGCTTGAGTGTCCACTTGTCATTTGCATTGCTAGCACTTGTTTGAATTCTTTCTTGAAATACATGACATTGATTGATGATAAGATGATAAAGGCATTTAGGAATAACCCGTATTTCCAAAATATCCACACCATTCGTATGTGATAAATTAGTTACCCTTTTGAGCTTAATCAAATTCTTTCGGTGACACACCACATTACTCGCCTAAGACCCTTTTCTTGACGGCCTTACGTATATTTGATCCCAACTTTTCAAAGGCTAGTATGAACTTGAGGGAGTAATAAGGTGTGAGAAGGGTTTACTTTTGTTCATAACTTTTGAGGAAATATATGTTTTGTTGGTTATCTTGTTAGTCGATTTTCTGTAAAAGAGGATTATTGTTGCTTATATTTATCTTAGCTCTGCAAAAAAAAAAAAAGAAGAA
Source organism: Kitagawia praeruptora (assembly GCA_037693485.1). Classification (NCBI taxonomy): domain Eukaryota; kingdom Viridiplantae; phylum Streptophyta; class Magnoliopsida; order Apiales; family Apiaceae; genus Kitagawia; species Kitagawia praeruptora. The sequence continues at coordinate 12,809,131 of CM075353.1, forward strand.
AAGAAAAAAAGAAAAAAAGAAAAAATAAAGAAAAAAAGAAAAAAATATATGAGAGCATACTTATGTCTTTGTAATCCTCTTTTATTCGACTAGTCAAGTCTTCTTAAAAGTAGAAAATAATGTGTGGGGATTAAGTTTGGTGTTGTGCGGGATTTTCATGGCGACTACTAGCTTTTGACACTTCACCTTGTTTTGGCCTTACTTGACATACCTTGTCCTTAGCCCCATTACAACCCAAATAAAGACCTTTTGATTGTCATCATTAATGTATGTTGTGTTTTAGTTAGAATGATACCGAGTGTCAAGCATGTTTTTTATTTTGCTGGAATTGAGTGATACACTTACCCTTGTTCTTGAGTGAATATTCTTTTGTGAGTGAAATGTGAGGTATTGCTTGTTTCTTTTGCATATGAGATCTCAAGTTTTGACTCTAAGGTGTGCTCTTGTAGACTTAGCATGGTTTCCAATAATTTTTGCACTTGTCATAAACTGATAATCACTCTTGCATGTTTCTTTAAGTAGACTATGTGAATCCTTGTACTTTCCACACCAAGACTTTGCAGATTCATTTTGATTCTTAAGTTGATGTATCACGAGAGGACATGTATGTGTAGTGTTGCATTTTATACGGGCTAGATGGATTTTGTGGGTACATTCACTATAGGCCCTCACGAGACCTCACTCGTCCACTAGGGCTGCCTAGGGGTTTAAAGGGCTTGTTGCATATGCCAAATGCAACCGTCACACCTACGAAAAGGAGTATAGGACTTTTTATCTAGATTTTCTTTTTGTTTTACTCGAGGACGAGCAAAAGATAGGTATGGGGGCATTTGATAAGTGCATAATTTTGCATATTTTTATTGCCTATTTATTGCTTGAACTTGTATTTTTAATAAATTATTTTGTTGCATTTCAGGAAATTCGAGAAAAGTGAAGAAATGACAAAATATATAAATAAAGTGCAAGAAAGGGCAAAAGAGAAAGAAGAAGGACCAAAGTAGAAGAAAAAGGAAAGAGAAGGGAGGGTGGTGCATATTTTTACCAAACAAATTGGATGGTCAAGATTTAGCCAACACTAAACTAAATGAATGGCTAGGATGAACCCACACCAACCAAAAACCCTAATTATTTCCTATAAATAGGCTTCATCTTCACTTGTTAAACACATCTTAGCCTACATCTTAGTTTTAGTTTCCTTACCCTAAAATCTAGTTGTAGCCTCCACTTTCATTTTGTAATTGTTCTTTGTAAACACTTGTTATTTTTATGCAAATTTCAAGCCTTCTTTTAAATTCTTGCATTTATTTCCTTACCCATTTTTATTTCGTTATTTTCGTAAATTCTTGTGTGGATAAAGTAGCGATGCTAACCACATGGGATTGAAAGTATCGATTTAAAGAATTTGTTCGTAATTTTATTTTCCGTTTTAATTTTAGTTTGAGCCATTTTTAATAAAAAAAATTTTGTGAGTTTTATTATTGTTAATTGCAGATCTCATTTTTATGTTTTGATTTGTTAATTTAAAAGCAAAAAAAAATATTTAAATTTAGTTTTATAAAATTTCTTTACGAATTTTATGTTTTATTTCTCTGTTTTATTGTTTTTATTCGAAGCATTCTACTCCCCTGCTTTTGATTTTCTCTCTTTAAGCACACAAACCCATTCTCTTATTTTCTTCTTCTTCGAATAAATCTCATAAGTCCCCTGTTTTCTCAAAACCCAAACACCGATCTCTCCTCTCCTCTCTCTCGTGTCTCTCTCTCTCTCATCTTGTTTCTCTCCGTTCACACAAAAACATCACACCTCCATCCCCCTTTTTCGCTGCACATTAAACACCCTTTTATTTGTTTTCTTCTCGATTCCTCTAGCTGACCACGCAAATCTCTCTTCTTCGTTCTCTTCGAACAAATCCATTCCACTGTACTTCGTTTTTAGTCTTCTTGTTGCTGCTGTATGTTTAATTGAGTCATTTATCCGAGTTTCTGAATCGTTGTGTAATTATAATCGCTTGTAGCTGAATTTTGAGCCGCGTATTTCCCGAGTTTTGGCTATTTTGCTATCGAATTTTGAGTTGGAGTCGTCTGTATTAAGCTATGCGAGTTCGCTGAGTTGAAGTAGTGTATTTTCGAGTTTGTGATTCACTGTGTGTGCTGGGTTTGTTTGCTGTGATGGTCGAGTTGTAAACCAATTGTATCTGCGTTTATGTTCGAATTACTGAGTCGTTTGTTTGCTGCGTTTATGTTCGGTTTAGAATTGCGTTGCTTTGTTCTAGCGAGTTGTTGAATCTTGTTTTCTGGTTTTCTGCTATAGTCTCCGAATGGTGTTGATTTGTCGATTGTCCGAGTCCTCTAAATTGGCTGAGTTGCAAACTAGCTGCCGAGTCATTGCATAGTCGAATTTGTTTGTTCACTGAGTTTCGTCGCCGAGTTTTGCGAGTTGCTTGTGAGGCTTTGTTTATGTAATTGCTGTCGAGTTCAGTGTAGTGAGTTTCGATTCTACGTGTCTGAGTCGAATGGCTGTGTGTTCTCTGTTCGTTGCTGGTTACCGTGTTGCAGTTTATTTTCCGAGATTTTATGTTAAATGGTTGCTGCGATTTCGTGAGTTCTGCTAGTGTACGAGTCTGAGTCAGGTTATTGTTTTGCTGAGTTGCGAAAGTTTGTTTTGCTGTTTTAATTGCTGTCTATTTGCTGAGATGATTTTGATGAACGGTGATGTACTGATTTGCGAGGTGTTTGTGCGTTTGCTTGTGTGGTTCATTTTCGTTAAAATCTTGAATACGAGTTTGTTATTTAGTAGAAATTTATAAGTTAGATTGTTGATATGTTGAGTTTGGGGTGTTTTTGGCTAGTCATGTTTACAAACGATTCATGCCGAAATTTTCTTACGATTTTCTGTAAATAAAAATTAATTAAATTCTAATTTATGCTTTAAGTAATTTCTAGAATAATTTAATTCTTAATTAACGTAGAGTTTGAATAATAATTTAAATATAAAAAAAATAATAAAAATTAGTTTAAGTTTTCTTTTAGGAATTAAATAGTAAAATCCAAATTCTCGAAAATCCAAAAAAAATTGTTCTAATTCGATTAAATTAAAATTTAAGGATCGCGAATAAAATTAGTCCCTGTGGATCGAATCTTAAATATTAAAACGATGATCGTGCGCTTGCGATATTAATTGTCACATTTTCGTCACATCATTTACACAAGTCCTTTAATATTGACATTTAAGACTTGTGACCTCATTACAACTCCTCGCAGATAAACACATAATAAAATAAATCTAATAATTAATCTTTAATATAAATCACATTTTAAAACCATACAAATAGCTCACCACCACATAAAATTTACCACCAAATGCTCGACAAGTAAGATATCCAATAATTACTATAACTTGACTTTATACATTTAGTACATAAACATTTATAGCTCGATAAAACCATATATCTCAATATATCATTCATCAATTAATAATTAACCACTACTAGCCCGAACACATAATCGGGTCCACAAATAGCCTCAACAATTAATGACTAACAATTAACAATTAATAATAATCAAAACATATTGTTCAACTCGAAATAAATCCCACATTTATAATTAATCACCACGATACTAAGTAACTATATTCTCCGAATTAATCACAGAAACATAACAATATCCATAATTTACAACTTTAATCTAATTACGAAAATCAACACACTTAACTCACAATTTCAAACTAATTAAATTACAACAATTACATAATTAAAATACAATAATTTTGTGCAAATACGAGCTTTCGCAATTATACCTTTTCCGGTGAATATTGAACACCTCCCCCTCTTTCTCCTTCTCTCCCTCTCTCTCTCTCTCTCTCTCTCTCTCTACTGCTCTCTCCCATAGCTGCTACATACACCTCTGCCCCTTCCTCGCGCCACCTGCCACCGCGCACAGCCACCACGCAACGCCGCCGCCGCTCCGACTACCCACGCTCCGAGTTGATGTCCCCTTCCTCCTTCGAACTCGCACAAACGCAGCACCCACTCACAGTTGATGTTACACACACACAAACACGTATATACACACACAATATACACGATTATATATATATATATAATCAACTCCAATCCCCCCCCCAATCTCTCTTCTTCTTCTTCCCCAATCTCTTTTTTTTCTCCCCCCCGGTTCTGGAATTCTCTCGATAGTTGTGTTTGTGTTTGTGGTGTTATTGGGCTTGGCCCAATATAATTATATGACTACACCTTATCCGGGCCCAAATACAACTCTTCTCATTCTCTTTTAAAACTAATACGTAACTTTCATAAATCGAATTTAAATAGAAAGTTCGGAAAATTAAATTTTTCATTTTTAAAATAAAGAATATAAAATTACGAGCACACACATATTTTTAAAATATTTTTCGGATCAAAAATGAATTAAATATGAATTTTACAAGTTTTGATCCTTTAAATACAATAAAACTCTTGAAATCATTTTAAAATACTCAACCACCCAAATTAATCCACCCAAAAATTTTAAAAACTCAATAAATATATAAAGATAATTTTACAAAAGATTTCATGATTTTTAAGCCCTCCGATAATTTTATAAAATTTACAGAGGATAAAAATACACGATTTAAATATACTTAAATCCTCAAAATTACAAATAAAAATATACTGACCTTCACGGCTCATACTAATCATCATATAATCACACAAACATAACTTCACACATATTCCACTTTCCAACAATACTCATATAATAATATTCATAATTTATATAAAATAAATTATTCGAAATTCGAAATTTTCTATGGCGTTATATCCTTCCCCCCTTAATAGGATTCTGTCCTCAGAATCAACGCTAAGGACACCATTAACAATTTTTCTCAAACATCTTACTTCCACTCCCAGGTTGTATCTTTCAACCTTTAGGATTCCATCATACTAACTCATTCATTAATAAGCTCATTCTGTGAGCCCTTCAATTCCGAAAAATTTTAAACTTTGACTTCCGAGTCTTTTCAACTTTAGACGCTTAACTCACGGGAACGAATATCTTTCCTTGACAATCGATATACTTTTTTCGCATAATGAACTATACTCTGCGTCAAAACTATACTACCACGCAAATCTTTCGCAATAATACTGCCGTGCATTTTGCCTAAGTTTACCACGATCTACTCTTGGTATCATTCTCACGCTTTACTTATAACCACACGATTTTAAATAGAACTTCGAGAAAGAATCTCCAGAAATTTTCTGATCGCTTCCACTCCGCTTTCAAGTACTATGCCGATCGAGAAGGGAATAATCAAAAAGTTTCTTCTTGTCTTTGATCCCCTATTTTACCGAGTACCCAATTTGGGAACCTAAGCATCGTACCGTCCATTCTCAGTTGCATCCTTGCAATCGAATACTATAACCAAACACGTACGCCCTTAGAAACACATCAAGCATAATTCAATTAACAACTCGATTCTCACTTCTTATAAAATATTCTGGTTTGCTAAGTCTTTTGAAGAAGATAGCCTCTATCATTTTCGGCTTTGGATCACTAACACACTTGTCACCATGATTGTGACTTCACTTAATACAACCACAAGATTGAAATATCCCATTTATTACCAATTCTTCTGCCATCACAACTTCACTTGATACTCATCACGAAGCACTTCTTCAACGATTTCCAACAACTCCCGCTTTTATCAACATGAATCTTCACTTAACCTGCATCGCCACTTATTTATATCTCCTGAAATGAACCTTCCTCAGATAAAATTCTGAGATAAAGAATATTAAGAAATCTTTAATCATTCTTACTTCTCTTTCACGTGCAATGTTACTCGAGAAGGGATAATCAGAAAATCTCTATCTATCCTTAATCTCATTGTTTTGCCGAGTGACCGTTTCGAACCAATAACCATTCTCCTTAATTCATACATATCTCATTCGTAATACGTTATTCCGTTTCCTCTGGAATCAACTTTCAATTGTCCACTCTGCATACTTGACGAGTCCTCAAATTTGACTTTACACGTTATGACTTCAACATTTAACACCATTCACATTAGGATTATGCATACTTAGAACCTTTTCAAGGTCATCCTCCATTGGATTGCATACGCTTTACGAGTCTTCAAACATTTTGATACGTGATCTACGATCATATTAATTTTTTTCGTTCAGATGCTGTTTGAATGCTCATTCATTGAAATGGGCTTTGACTCAATCATCTCTTTTCTGTTACCTTCTATTTATACAAAATGACTTCATTCCTTTGATATATCAATTTCTTGATCGGCTTGATTGCCAAGACTTCTATATCCGCTTTCGACTTTAGAACATCATTTTTCACATTTCTTAAGATCGAAATCTCCCCTTCATTGATAGGAAATAAATCCAATCCTGAATCATATTTGACTCTTTTTATAGTCATCACAATCCACTTTCTGATAACTTCCTTTATAATCGCATTGCATTTCTCGATTCTTGACAATTATATCAGTAGCCTTATTACTCTCTTCATAATTCCACTAAGATTAATATGATACTATTTCTGGCAAAATTGCCATCTTCCAAGCTCATAACACATAGCTTTGAATTCTGACTCTACTACTTGTCATCATGCTACCCTTTTGTTACAACCACAACTTCCCACATTTCTCTTAATAAAGTCTCTAGGGATTCTACTCCTGAAATCTTATTTTCTGACCATGGGATCTCGTTAATTTCTGCTAATTCTCTTTCTATAGGCAACCACGGTGCCCTTTTTCTCTTCTAATACCACATCTTCGGGATTCCACATTCTTTTCTTAACTAAATTCTGCATGTCTTATTTAGTCACTTCTGGAAACTTTCTGATTTCTCTGCCTTCCACCTTACTGACATTTTACTTCATCTCGGTTAACTTCCCATCATCCTTGATAACCATGATTTCTTACACTGACCATGCATAAGTCATTTACTCCACATATTCGCCTTATCCCTCATTCAGTCTTAACCCCTGGTTAATTCTTACAAACCTTTTTGCTCTGCTTTACTTTATTTTACTCAAATCATCTCTCCTTGATGCTACCATCTCATGGTATTCCATTTACTACCCCCACCTTACAATAGATGTCTAAAACAATCCTTCTTTAACATTGAACATCTTTACCAACATCTCCATCACCATTTCTTTTCGCCCTTTTTACAATATCTGCGATAATGTGCTCTTATTTACTGCTCTTTTCCTTTATTCAATTTTCATTAGCCTTCATTCTTGTTCGTGATTCCTCGAATCAGTACTTATTCCAATTTGACATAACACATCCGTCTTAACCACCAAATTCTTGCACTTACATAACCAGTTCTTCGTCAGCATAATTGTAGTTACATCACTTAAGACGTCGTCGCGTCTAGCTTCGTATCCCGTTATCATTAGAAATTTTAAAATCATCAAAGCTCCGACAAAGGAGGTCAACAAAATGAATGGGGTATTAATATGAATATATACTGAGTTTGTTTGACAAAACTTTTAGAAAGGAATTCAACCGAGAGATCTATTATGATCTTTGAACTATTTTCAGGTTGCATTTGTCACTTGGTTAATCACCATAGTACATAAAGATGGCCAGTCTTTAGTACTTCTATAACAAACACAATCAGTGGCGTCCCACTGGACTCCTATCACAAAGATAAGATGTCCCTGAATCTCCTATCTATATAGGTTGTTCATCTCAGCTGGAATAAAAAAAAATCGAGTATTCATGATAATGAAAAGGGATTCAAAAGTTTCAAAATATTCCTGGTAAAACTGGATCAAATACCATCTGAAATTATATATCTCTAAAGAATGGGACTGAATTTAAATAAATCTGATATACGAACTCATCATCGATTGATGGATAAAAGACTTTTCAATAGATACTTCAACTACTGATTAAGCAAACATTTAAGAAATTCTTAATTATTCATGGTCTCATTCTCGTTGACTAAGCACTACTGTACTTAGCTGCCAAACCGGCCTGACAACAATGAGTTGAATAATTAAGAAGATCTCAATTCATTCTCGATTTTGAACCATCACTGCGCAACGAATGCCTCAGCAACGATACCAACCGGGAATTAATTTACGACAATTCAAAGAATGAATAGGAAATTTCTTCAGGTAATAACTTTGGACAAATCAATAATTAGGGGTGCACAATTACGCTTAACCTTCAATCCTTCCTAATACTCGCTTCTCACTTCGCATTCTTAACCTTCTCGTACTATCTCCGAAACGTTACATCGAAACTAATCTCGTAGGATGTCCTAAATTCTACGCGAAAATTTCGAAATAACGTCTCCCGAACTGATAACTCCAGCTGCCCACTTAGCTTAGGCCGCTTCAGGTTCACTGTTTTACTAATAGCTCGATCCTTAAACGATTCGAACTTCTACTCGCGCGATATGCCGAAAAACCGATTAACGTTGCAATGCTTGCCGAAGTATCCTAACACGATCCTTATCCTAAACTGTTCTACTCAACGTCTATCTTATACTCGTACCCTAACCCTCCTAATCTGTTTCAGTGACCATAACTTGTAGCTTTGATACCAACTTGTAACGGTCCCAAAATCCAGGGTACAGATTTGAGGGCCACCGACCAAAATCAACATATCACTAACTTGGACATAAACATTAAATAAGCTGATAAAACATTAAAACCCCTTAACCAAGATCACATACAGGTTATGGTATGAAACAAACTACTGAATTACTTTATTACAACTCAATCTCAGAATAATAAAAATATTATACATTTCGTGAATATACAAACCACTATCTAACTATACCTCCAACCTTGACAATTCTCAACCCACTATCTGGCGAAGTCCATAACTCGACTGTCTTTTCTCGCTGCCCGAAGATCAATACTAACTGTCCTCTACTAGGTCTACTAAACTTCACTATTAACTGGAGAAAACAAATAAAAACAAGAGTGAGCCAATAATGCTCAGCAAGTGCATAAAGTGATAACAATTTCAATATCGAAACAATACTGATAACAAGAGAATTTCAACTCATACTGTGAAAGAATCTGTGATATTACTTTTAAATTGCCACGAGGGCTAATACTTCACCATAAATGAGGTGCAATAGGAACTAGAACGGATAAGAGTTTTGTTCAACCAAAATAAGCATTATAAACTTCAAAGAAACCAGGCTTTAACTATTCAATACTGATACTCGAAACTCAAGGTCAAATGATATCAATCGATAATGATACTTGGGAATTTCCTGGTCAAGCAATAAGAATCAAAGTCCAACTGGATACTCAATTTATAGATTAGAATTGGATTTTTCACTTCGACGCAACGAGTTAAAGTGGATGATCAGTCACACTAAAACTCCGGATATACTCTCTTGGTATATCCAAATACTCAACTGGATACAAGGCCTCTTTTGGCCTAAATATCATACTCATACTCTGACTGGCGTCCTCAGTCCCGAAAACATTTTCATTTAATAAAAAAACAACTTCCAATTCTATCTTTAATACTCAGGCCAGGGGGTCGGGACAATCGACTGCCCTGTCTCTACCAATAACTGGAAAACTCACGTTCCAGGATAATAACTTAAGATTAGGAATTAATAAGAACGACATCATTGTCTGGTATCGACAAGTTCGATACCACATAGGGGAAATTATAAAGAACATCAACTAAAAAAGGTAACAACAAAATCGATACGAATACTTCAAATTATCACCACAGCAGATTAGGCAAGGAGAAATTCCATTTTCAAATGAGAAGTAATAATTCAGGTTCAACATACATAGAATCAAGTAAACACGATCAAAGGAATATGATTCAGCATTAATGAATTGACTTGATATCAAAAGGGAAAGTCAATCAACACAACATGATGTATCTACAGAGGTAGGGCTGTATGATCAAGTACTAATGAGACAATATTCGATATAAAAAACAAATTAAGGTCACTTGAGTAAAATATACTAAAATCGGGAATTTCGTTAACAGAAATTTATAAGGGTTTTGAAATCTGGATTCTTCTCTATTCAGCAATTTCTTAACATAAGCGAAGAAAATAAAGAAATGGCATTGTGTAGAAAAGGTATTGGTGAGGTTCGTTAAAATTCCATAGTTGAACTGAGGGTGGGGAAATAAACATTTTCTAAATATACTTTGTCCTCATCATATAATACAACAAGAAATTGAACTGCATCACTTGAATGATAAGTGAAGAGCAAAACACTTGCCTCGATTCATGGAGTTCCTGATTCTCCATCGATACTCAACTTATCTTCTCGCCAATCTCTTTCATTTACATGTGGCTTCTCACTCGGTCCCACTTTCATCCTTTGCACTTTACTAGTTTCCACATCAATTCACCCGCACTAGCCTTGGCTAGGTTTCCTATTCAAACCTTTTCAAGGTCAAATACTATTTTAGTATCCAACTAAGCAAAATCTTATTGTTTTGCTCTACTCTACCCATACGCGTCCTATAACGCTTACTTATATAACTTATACAAACATACTTAATCACATTCATAATATAGTTTCAAGACAACCACTAAATCAAATACTCACTCCACATAAATACTTAACACATATGATTACTCGACACTTAGATACCATCTAGGCAACCACTTCACAACAATACATATCAACTATAACATTTACCTTGACTCTCGAAAATCACCATATACTTTTAAATCACCAAATCAAATAACTTAAATAAATTTGCAGGGGATTTTTAGAAAATTTTGGCATGAAGTATTCGTTTATCGGACTATGGGCACAGCCCCTCAAATACAATTCAACCCTACTTTTACAAAAAAATAAAGCTGCCTCAACTTGCAGCAACACAAATGTGCACAAATAAAGAAAGTACCCGCCCAGACATGCGGCACCTAGCACATAAGGAATTTACATTAACACTACTACTTACGCTACACCAATGATCGTATTTCTCACGTATTTTAATGATACACGTGACAATCAATCATTGATGTTCGTGAGCCCTAGGGAACAACCCCTAGCACTAACTATTACTTACGCTATATCAATGATCACATCACTCAAGTATATTAATTATACTCGTCATAGCTAATCATGGATATTCGTAAGCCCGCGGAACTAGTTGAAGAGATTTACACAAGTCCTTAAATATTGACATTTAAGACTTGTGACCTCATTACAACTCCTCGCAGATAAACACATAATAAAATAAATCTAACAATTAATCTTTAATATAAATCACATTTTAAAACCATACAAATAGCTCACCACCACATATAATTTACCACCAAATGCTCGACAAGTAAGATATCCAACAATTACTATAACTTGACTTTACACATTTAGTACATAAACATTTATAGCTCGATAAAACCATATATCTCAATATATCATTCATCAATTAATAATTAACCACTACTAGCCCGAACACATAATCGGGTCCACAAATAGCCTCAACAATTAATGACTAACAATTAACAATTAATAATAATCAAAACATATTGTTCAACTCGAAATAAATCCCACATTTATAATTAATCACCACGATACTAAGTAACTATATTCTCCGAATTAATCACAAAAACATAACAATATCCATAATTTACAACTTTAATCTAATTACGAAAACTAACACACTTAACTCACAATTTCAAACTAATTAAATTACAACAATTACATAATTAAAATACAATAATTATGCGCAAATACGAGCTTTCGCAATTATACCTTTTCCGGTGAATATTGAACACCTCCCCCCTCTTTCTCCTTATCTCCCTCTCTCTCTCTCTCTCTCTACTGCTCTCTCCCATAGCTGCTACATACACCTCTGCTCCTTCCTCGCGCCACCTGCCACCGCGCACAGCCACCAAGCAACGCCGCCGCCGCTCCGAGCTGCTGTCCCCTTCCTCCTTCGAACTCGCACAAACGCAGCACCCACTCACAGTTGATGTTACACACACACACACACACAATATACACGATTATATATATATATATATATATATATATATATATATATATAATCAACTTCAATTCCCCCCCCCCCAATCTCTCTTCTTCTTCTTCCCCAATCTCTTTTTTTTCCCCAGTTCTGGAATTCTCTCGACAGTTGTGTTTGTGTTTGTGGTGTTATTGGGCTTGGTCCAATATATTTATATGACTACACCTTATCCGGGCCCAAATACAACTCTTCTCATTCGCTTTTAAAACTAATACGTAACTTTCATAAATCGAATTTAAATAGAAAGTTCGGAAAATTAAATTTTTCATTTTTAAAATAAAGAATATAAAATTACGAGCACACACATATTTTTAAAATATTTTTCCGATCAAAAATGAATTAAATATGAATTTTACAAGTTTTAATCCTTTAAATACAATAAAACTCTTGAAATCATTTTAAAAACCTCAACCACCCAAATTAATCCACCCAAAAATTTAAAAACTCAATAAATATATAAAGATAATTTTACAAAAGATTTCATGATTTTTAAGCCCTCCGATAATTTTATAAAATTTACAGAGGATCAAAAATACACGATTTAAATATACTTAAATCCTCAAAATTACAAATAAAAATATACTGACCTTCACGGCTCATACTAATCATCATATAATCACACAAACATAACTTCACACTTATTCCACTTTCCAACAATACTCACATAATAATATTCATAATTTATATAAAATAAATTATTCGAAATTCGAAATTTTCTAGGGCGTTATATCTGTTCTTCACGTGCTTCCATTCTCCTATAAAAGGACTGATATTCTTCAGTTCTTATTAACGATACAGTGCAGAAAAACAAAGAAAGATACACATACTCAAAGCTCACATTGCTAAAATCCTTAAAGCTTTCTAAACTCATTCATTCGTATATATCTATATATTCATAGGGTCATAGATTGAGTTGTATCATTCAAACATTTGTATTGTTCAGATTGTATTTATTTGTTGCTGTACAAACGTTGGCTTAACGTTTATGGTGAGTCGAACTAGACTAGAGAAGTAAACTTGGGAAGTGTTACTTAGAAAGTTAGTTCAGCACAGGAAACAGCAAGCCATTTGTAAGCAGCAGGGTGTAAGGGAGATATATTGTTATATCTTGTAATCAGTTTATTGTTGATCAATAATATATTCTATTACCAAGTTTGGTAAGGGACCAGGATGTAGACCATAGGGGTTTAGGGGTCGAACCTGGCTAAAAGATCGTGTGTCTTATTTTACTTATTGTTTATTTCATTCTGCATTGCATATTAGACACAAACATCGTGCTATTTGTAAACTGTGTTATTACAAATAGTAAGCTGTTTTTGGCATTTTTCAAAACAGGTCATAAATATGCATTGTTAGCCATAAACACCTATTCACTCCCCCCCCCCCTCTAGGTGTTGTTTTCAGTTGGTATCAAAGCCAGGTTTACTAATATTTCTGTAACATGAAAGTATCGATCATGGCGGAACAATATCTTGAAGCTAAATCAGATTACAGAGCTCCTCTTCTCACTGGATCAGAAAATTACAACTGGTGAAAATGTAGAATGGAAACATTCTTGTCCAAGAGCCCACTGGTATTAAGAGTGGTGCAGAAAGGAGAATTCGAATTTCTGGATGATAAGAACAAACCAAAAGATGTTGATGATCTTACTCCCGATGAGATTATCAAATGTGGTTATAATGGAGAAGCTAGAAATTCTATAATGAATGCATTAGATCAAGCTGAGTATGACAAAGTATCTTCTCTAAAGACAGCAAAGGAAATGTGGGATGCTTTGGAAACTTACCATGAAGGCTCAACAACTTTGAGAAAGGTGAAGCTTAGCAAGCTAATGAACGACTTTGGAAACTTCAAGCTCAAGGATGATGAAACTATCAAGGAAGGTCAAGCAAGGTTCCAGGTTACTATAAACTCTTTAAAGAGACTTGGAAAGGATATTCCACAAGACGAAATTAACATGAAAGTGTTAAGTGTTGTACCATTTATTTATGAAGCTAAGGTCACGGCCTTGGAATCATCCTCAACAATCGACACCATGGATCACCTAGCTATTTTTGCTGAGCTAGAACAGTTTGAAAGTAAAATAAATAAAAGTCAGATTGAAGGTACTAGGGTTCCTCTAGCCAAAATGAAGAATTTGGCTCTTCATTCTACAAGCAGCAAGCCAGCCACTTCATCCAGCAAGCTGATAGATTCTGATGAAGAATCTGATGAAGAAATGGCACTCATTTCACAAAAGATCAAGAGACTGATTGAGAGGAAAAACAGAATGAAAAAGGAAAGAGCAAGTTTCAACAACAACAAGAAAGCAAAGGAGCAAAATTGTTTCGAATGTGGCAAGCCAAGCCATTTTAAAAGAGATTGTTACAAGCTGAAGTCAAAACAGCCTGTTGTTTTCAAAGATAGAAGAAAATCAAAGGCTTTATTGACCTGGAGTGATGATGATTCAGATTCTAGTGATGACTCAAGTGAAGACATGGTGAATTTGGCTCTTGTAGGTCTAAATGATGAAGAAAGCTCACAAGGGTCCATAAAAGAAGATTTTGTGGATAGTGACTATTCGGATTCTGAAGATGATGCAAGTGAGGTAAATTCAATTAGTTCTTATTTATCTTCCTCTCATATTATACTAGAAGAACTAACCATGCAGGTACCAAATAATGTATCCATAATTGAGTTTATGGAACTAAAAAATAAGAATGGCAAGCTAGAAAAGAAGAACAATCAGTTGAAGAATATTATTTCAGAGTTAATGGCTGAAAAGGCTCCAGAAATAAATCATGATGATCTTATCACTGATTTAAAAGAGAAACTAGTTCAATTCGAAGGAGTCAACAAAGTAATTCTACAAAGGAATGAAGCACTCATGAAAGAACTAAAAAATTTGAAGGCAGATATTGAAGCCAAAAATGAATGTATAAAATCATTCAAGCTTAAAGAATCCAGTCAAGCCGAATCCTCAAAAACTGCTGAGAAGAGAAAACAGCAAGCTGAACTTATCAAACAGCAAGCTGAATTGATTTCTCTTCTAGAAAAAGAAGTCAAAGATCTTCAGAAAGGGATGGAAACCTTTGTTCAAGGAGAAGACAGCCTAAAGACAATGATGAAGAAGGCTAATGTTCCCTTGGTTAGAGAAGGAGTTGGCATGAACTCAAACAAGAAGCTTGGTGCACTCAAATACGATGGAAGAAATGGCATACCATACAATTATGCAATGCCTTGGAAGATATGCAACAAGTATGGAGGAAAAGGCCATCTGGAAAAACACTGTGTGGTTCAAGTAAATTCTAAAGGGAAAACAGCTTACCAGAATGGACCAGTCAAGAGACAAACAGCACGCCAGAATGCTCCTGACAGAAGACAAACAGCTTACCAACAGTCACCAAAAGTGATCCAAATGTGGATCAAGAAAGCTGATTTGAATGTTTTATATACTCTTGCTACTAACCAATTTGGACCCAAACCTATATGGGTTCCAAAACATTAAATTGGTGTTTGTTTGTTTTGTAGATATGTCTTGCCGCTAAAGTGAAGTCAAATCAATGGATTTTGGATAGCGGATGCACTAGACATATGTGTGGAGACAAATCTCAGTTCATGAGTCTCGAAATGAAGAAAGGTGGAAGAGTTACAATTGGCAATAGCAAGACTCTTCGCATACTTGGTATTGGTTCTATTGGTAATAGTAATATTTCGATCGATAAAGTTCAATATGTCAAAGGTCTTTCATATAATTTACTTAGTGTCACTCAATTATTTGATGATGGACATTTTATTCAGTTTGGCATAGATAAAACTATTATTACTATTGGTGCTAACAAAATCCCCCTAGTTGCTAGAAGGGAAGGAAATATATATGTATTAGACTTCAAAATGCAGGAAACAGCATGTTGTTTGGCTGCAATCGACAATGATCCATATATATGGCATAGGAGGTTGGGACATGCACACATGGACTTGCTTAATAAATTATCAAGCAAGAATCTGGTCAGAGGTCTACCAAAACTGAAATATTCTAAGGTTGAAGTATGTTCAGCATGCCAATTGGGTAAACAAATTCGAAGTACTCACAAAGCAAAGAAAATGGTATCTACTTCTAAACCTTTAGAGCTTCTGCACTTGGACTTATTTGGTCCAGAATCTTATAAGAGTATTGGAGGTCAACAATATGGTTTTGTAATTGTAGATGATTATTCTAGATTTACTTGGGTATTGTTTCTTCGTACTAAAGATTGTGCTTTAATGAGTTTGAGAAACTGATTAAACTACTTGAGAACAAGCTTGATACAAGACTTGTAGGTATAAGAAGTGATAGAGGAGGTGAATTTATCAATGAGAACTTTATTGCATATTGTGAAGAAAGAGGAATCTCCCATGAATTTTCTGCTCCAAGGACTCCACAACAAAATGGAGTGGTGGAAAGGAAGAATAGGTCACTTCAAGAAACAGCAAGGACTCTACTTCAAGAAATCAAGCTACCTAGAAGTTTTTGGGCCGAAGCTGTGAATACAGCATGCTATTTGTTGAATCGAATCATAATCAGGCCAATTTTGGATAAAACTCCATATCAATTGTTGAGAAACAAGAAGCCAAATATCAGTTACTTCAAGATTTTTGGCTCTAAGTGTTTTGTGCTCAAGACAATTGGTAAAGATGGTAAATTCGATGCTAAATCCTATGAGGCTATATTTCTTGGTTATTCTTTAACGAGTAGAGCTTATAGAGTTTATAATGTTAATAAACATATTGTTGAAGAATCTATTGATGTTACTTTTCAAGAACCTAACAATGATCTACCAAGAGATGAGGAAGATTTTGCAGTTGTGCAACCTCAAGTTTCTGTAAATCAGCAAGCTGGAAATGCAAATCAGCAAGCTGGAAGTGCAAATCAGCAATCTGGAAGAACAAATCAGCAAGCTAGAAATGCAAATCAGCAAGCTGGAAGTGCAAATCAGCAATCTGGAAGAACAAATCAACAAGTTGGAAGTTCAAAACAGCAAATTGAAGATAAAGATGAAACTGAAAGTCAGCAAGCCAAGGAGGATGTAGACACTGACAATCAGCAAGCTGGAAGTTCAAGTCAGCAAGCTGAAGTAGAAGATACTATCTCCAAAATAACAAAAATGACTTTGGAAGGTCCTAGAGGGTCAAGGCCTACTGAGAAACTACCTATCTATGATGGAGAAGATCAGTTACCACCAGCAAAGATAAGAAGGACAACTCATGAAGAAATAGCTCAACATTCTTTACCGAGGTCAACAAGAACGGTCAATAATCATCCTCCAGAGTTGGTCATTGGTGATATTACTGATGGAATTACTACAAGAAGAGGGAAAGCAAATTATTGTGCTCATGCAGCCTTCCTAGCTCAAGAAGAACCCAAAAATATCAATGAAGCACTAGAAGATGAGAATTGGATCATGGCTATGCAAGAAGAATTAAATCAGTTTGAAAGATGTGAAGTTTGGGAACTTGTCAAGCCACCAGAAGATGCTTCAATCATTTGAACAAATTGGGTGTTTAAGAACAAAGTTGATGAATTTGGCACCGTTGCTCGAAATAAAGCAAGGCTTGTGGCTCAAGGATATAATCAACAAGAAGGCATTGACTTTGATCAAACCTATGCTCCTGTTGCTCGTTTGGAATCAATAAGGATGCTTCTTGCCTATGCATGTTTCAAGAAATTCAAGCTATATTAAATGGACGTAAAGAGTGCGTTTCTAAATGGCTTGCTGGAAGAGGAAGTTTATGTCAAACAGCCTCCTGGATTCGATCATGAACAGTATCCAGACTATGTGTTCAAGCTAAAGAAGGCTCTTTATGGTTTAAAGCAGGCTCCTAGAGCTTGGTACAAAAGCCTTAGTAAGTTTCTTCTCAAAAATGGATTCATTCGAGGTAAAATTGATCCCACATTATTTATTAAGCAAACTGGTAAAGATATTCTAATTGTACAAATATATGTGGATGATATTATTTTTGGAGCTACTAATGAATCTAAGTGTAAGTGGTTTTCCAAGTGTATGATAGTGAGTTCGAAATGAGCATGATGGGTGAGCTCAATTATTTCTTGGGTCTTCAAATCAAGCAATCTAAGGATGGAATTTTTATACATCAATCCAAGTATACAAAAAGTCTACTCAAGAGATTCGGTTATGAAGATGTTAAGTCTAAATCAACTCCTATGATTCAAAACAGCAAGATGTTTGCAGATGAAAATGGTAAGGATGTTGATATCAAAAAGTATCGAGGTATGATTGGAAGCTTATTATATTTAACTACTTCTAGACCTGACATCATGTATAGTGTATGTGTTTGTGCTAGGTTTCAATCCAACCCTAAAGAGTCGCACTTAAATGCTATTAAAAGAATATTTCGATATTTAAGTGGGACCATTTCTCTTGGTTTGTTTTATCCTATCACAAATTCTTTTGATCTTGTTGGGTATAGTGATGCAGATTATGCAGGTTGTCAAGTTGATAGAAAAAGTACTAGTGGTGTTTGTACATTCCTTGGACAAAGCCTAGTTTCATGGCAATGCAAGAAACAAACTTCTGTTGCTTTATCCACGGCCGAAAGAGAATACCTAGCAGCTGGGAGTTGTTGTTCTCAACTTCTATGGATGATTCAAACACTAAGGGACTTTGATATCAAGTGCGGAAGGATTCCAATAAATTGTGACAACACTAGCACCATCAACATTTCTAAAAATCCGGTGAATCACTCAAGAACGAAGCATATTGATGTTCGACACCATTTCTTGAGAGATAATGTTGCTAAAGGCAAGATCGAGTTGGTCTTTGTTCAAACTGAATTTCAACTAGCTGATATTTTCACAAAGCCCCTTGCTAAAGAGAGATTTTCAGTCATTCGAATGCAACTTGGTATGTGCTCTATGTAAAACAGCGTGCTGAATGATAGCTTCTGGACAGGTTAGCTTACCATTTGTTCCAGTTACATATTATACACGGCATACTGTTTGTAGTTAACACTTCTGGCTTACCATTTCTGTGAAATTAGATATCCTATGAATCTATGTGTCTTGAATTGATAGTATATGCTAAATGATTATATGGTATTAAAATTGATACGAATTCTAGACAATTTTTTTATATCTGTTCGAAATAGGAATTAATTGGATTTTTGTTTTTCTTGTTTGTTTTTAGCTTAACTTGTTAATCCCATAAAATCCTATTCAATTATTTTACTGATATATTAATTAGATATTTAGTTTTATTTTTATCTTAAATATTCTCCCCTAAAATTACCAAAAATAAAAAGAGGCTCGAGACGGTTCATTTTCATTTCTCTCAACAAAAACACTCTCAGAGGCGATTAGGGTTTCTTCAAGCGGCGATTTTTATGGTTCTTTCTCTCTTTCAATCATCATGACTCACCGAACCAGAAAATCTAGTCTCATTGCAAGCACAACCCCGTCCGAAAAAGAAAAGATTTTGATTGAATTGGATAATACGGCTCATAACAGCGGCGACGAGGTTTCTCAGACACCGGAATCGAAAAGGCTGAAGGGTATTCCTAATTTTGCTGGCCCTGATTTTGAATCTCACTACTCTACCAAGGAATTGGGCACTCGGACTCTCATCACTGCTCCTCCTATTGATAGTAAGATTGTTAACCCTCTTACTGATGTTGGAATAATTAAGCTTTTTCAAGATGTTGGTATTGAATGCTTTATTCTCAATTTACCTAAAATTTATTATCCTGATCTTGTTCGAGAATACTATGCTAATCTACACACTGATAAATTTGGAAACACCTGTTCAACTGTGTGTGGTAAGAAAATTCAATTGAACACATCATTGTTAAGTTCAATCCTAGATATTGATTATCAATCTGAGCTTGATGTGTATACGGCTCAAAGCCCTTTGGATTTTCCTGATTTTTCTATAAAGGATCAACTGTCTATTTTACTTGGTTCTGATTCGGTTGGTGAGTCTGCACCACCCAGTACTACTGAGGTTACACCACTGGCTCATTTGATTTTTAATATTGTCAGATCTCACATCTGTCCAAGAATGGGAAATAAGTCTAATTTCACTAATCAAGATGTGGTGTTGGTTGCTATGATCTTGGCTGGTAGGAAATTTAATCTTTCATCTCTTATCATTCAAAAGATGCTTAGTACTCTTGAGAAAACCTCCACTGGAATCCCTTATGCTCAGCTTCTCACAAAGGTTTTTGTGGCCTTTAAGATAGATTTCAAGAAAACTCTTAAGATAAATGTCAAGGAAGTCTTTGATCACAAGACCTTAACTCAGAATAATATTCAGTTTGAGGATGGTCTAGTAACAAGGATTTTGCCTCCACCTCTTTCTGATGATGTTCCTGAGATTGGAGAACCTTCCAACCCTACTCCTGGTGCTTCTGAGTTTACATCTACTGAAAGTGTTTCTGAGATTAAGAAGGAGTTGCAAGCAGTCAAAAATGTTCTTAAGGTGATAACATCAGACTGTCAAACAATCAAGACAGTTATGAAAGGATTTCACAAGGATATGAAAGCCTTGAGGGACATGATGCTCAAGATAGCTGGTACCACCTCTGCTACTCATTCTGCAATAGACACTGACTTGGGACTTGACAAATTGGCACAAGTTGCTGCAAAAGATGCTCCAGAAGATGATGAAGGTGGAACGGACAAAGAAGGAGATGATGACTTCCATGTTTCTCCCAGGGCTACAGCAACAGACTCTTAATTTTTTGATGAATTAAGGGGGAGAAAATTTGGAGAATTAATTATCTTGTTGCTACTCTATTGCTACTTTACTTGGTTTGGTTAAAACTATTGCTACTATTTGGTTTGCTAAAACTTATTGCTTATGGTTTGTATGAATATTTGCTAATCCCTGCTTAATGATCTTTATGTGTTTAATGTTTAAAATGCCTGAGTTGGTTATATGGGATGTTTTTAAACTATTTCTTATTTCAATATCATGGTTTTATATCTAATGTTGGAGTGCAGGAATTTAGGGGGAGTTTTTGGATAATTCTCCTAAATTAGTTGTAATCATCAAAAAGGGGGAGATTGAAACTCCTAAGTGTAAGAACCCGGATTTTTGATAGAATTAAAACTTTTCTTATGTAATGATGTAAGAACGAATAGTGGTTACGACTACGATGTAACGGTTGTTCTAATAAATAAATAGAATGGATGTGGATTCAAATATTTATATGTCATGAAGAATACCTTTGGTTGACAACATAGATAAGAATGATCTATCTCCTAAGGATATAAGTATATTACTTCAAGTAAGATTATTCTTGTGTCATCCAAATCAATATCTATTATAAGTCCAGCGGTTCCATAAAAAGGTTAAGGAACACTCGAGGATGAACCAGGTTCATTTGCCTAATTATAGGAATTAAATAAAAATAAGTTATGAATAGTGATTTTGGTGGAATTTGGAATATTATTATAATAATGCTATATCCGGTATTCGGAACGGATTTCTGAGTTCGTATTAGTGATCCAGGAGGAAAATAAGTGTATGTAAAGGCTGTCGGATTCAGAAAATTAGCACTTTTATTTTCTCCGAGAATTCCCTGGACACTGCAAGACATAAGGAATTATAAAAGGGATTTAAGGAATTTAAATTCGAGAAGTATTAAGAAATATGAGGAATAGTATTATAAATATTAAGAAGGTTTTCGGTAAAAAGCCTAACTAGAAACGAATGAGTTATTCCCTCGAACGATCAACGAATTGAGCAATAAGTGGACAAAGAATCAAGCAGAGGAAGCAAGATGCATGCATGTGCAAGTGATAAATATCTAGTATCCAATCTAGTTACATTAATAACTAGAACCATTAGAGATTAAACCAAGTACTAGGCAAATCCAACCAAGATGCAAGATATTTCACTTGCATGCAACTTGTCCACTTGATCAAATACATCACCCCATGCATCATACCTTTAATAAAGTAACCAAGGGAGAGATATTATCTAAAGCCATTTCACTTTATGCATTCTTATCAAAACAACAAAGCAAAACAACATTTTTTCTCCATTTCTTCCATAAAAATCTGCCCATTCTTAGCTAATTGGAAGTCCAACTTCCAACCATCACTTGTTCTTCAAATTTTTATGGTAAGTACTACATATCATGGTGATGATCTCCTAGAAATTTCAGCTTCAAATTCAGCTTTTTCCATTTTCAAATAAATCATCAAAGTGCTGATGAATAGTAACTTTTATGAACTAATCTTGATTTCTTGAATTCTTATGGTGGATCTAACAACTCTAAGGCCACACAAGGATAGATCAAGGCTTAGTGAGGCTCTAGGACACTCCAAGGAAGGTAATCATCACTTGAAACCCTAGGTCTTACTTTGAGATTTGTTAAGTTCTTGATGGATTTAGTGTAAGTGATGTAGTAGTATGATTATAAGCATGATTATGAAGTTTGTTAGTGGATCTAAACATGATTGTGATATGTTGGTCAAGATGATGTTCTTGGACAGTAGGAGATGTATAATATATGTATAACTTGTATTGATGCCCGATGTGGCTTGGTATTGACAACATGATTTTCGGAACGTTCGATATATAGCCGTTATAATGACGAAATTTCGTTAACACTTAAAATCCGTTTTTGACAGTAAGATTGAACCTCTGATCTTGATGAATAATTAACCCAACCTTATATATCTCGAGCCATAGATCATTTTGGAAAAAGAATCGAAACATTCTGACTTACGGTTTAGGAGTTATGATTAAATTCGTAAAGGTGGTTCGAAACCGAGAATGCGAATTCGTAATTGAAATTGAACCGTGTAAAATAAGTATCACAGTGGCGAATCTTGGTAATTAAATATTAGAGATCATAAGGGTGGTGTGAGAGAAGACCTCGTATTTAAAAGATCGTTTTTCGATTTTATAAAAATGTTCGAACCAAGGTTAAGTACGAAAGTACCCCTAAAGAGTATACTTGGATATAACTACGGTAAACCACTTAGCAAACGATCGATAAATCTCGAGGTATAATCTTTCGACTTTAAAACTTTTACAGATCGAATGCTTACCATATGTAAGGGTAATGACATGATTTATTACCGAACAAGTGTCAGATAATAAAAGCAATAATAAGAGTGAATTAGAGGGGTATAACGAAACGACTTGAAAACGTGTTTCAATTTAAGTTAAGTTTATACTTAACCTTTGAAAGGAGTTAAGTGATTAATCCCGAATGCCTTGGCTATTTATAGATCATCAGGCTGACCCGGGACACGCTACCACTACCCCTACCCGTACTCGATTTCCAGGCAAGTTTCAAATCCTCCTTTAAGGCTGTTGTTGTGAATATATATATATGTTTCTGTTACAGTACATATGCCATAGCATGCATGCCTACTTTTAAAGTCATATTGATATACTTGTTCCCTGAATTATTGTTGGCTTATAAGCTAGATAGTTATTATATCAGTTATAAGCCGGAAATTACTAAGACCCTTAAGCGAAGGACATCTGAATCTCATTCTTTGACTATAGACCGGGAGTCGTTATTCCTTGATATATTGATATTATTTTCAGAGGAAAATAACTAAGTAAATATTTTCCATTTATTATCTGGCGAATATTATTGGAATATTCCCTTGAGATTATTTGATAAATATTATTCGGATTATCCATCAGATGTTTATTTATTCGAGTAATATTATATATTTAATATTCATCTAAAGTCGATTAAATATTCGAATATTATTTCGAACTCTCAGTTAAGTTATTTAATTAGAGAATATTCATTCTTATTTACTCGATAAATATTATTTTGAATATTCATTCGAGTTTATTTATTTAATGAATATTATCTTAATATTCATTCGAGCCTTATTTATTTAAATGAATATTAATTCGAATATTCATTCAATCTCTATTTATTTTATAAATATCAGTTGAACATTGATTCGAACTCCAGTTATTCGATAAATATTACTGTGAATATTCCCTTGAGATAAGGAATATTATCTTCGACCTTTATTTAAATTCGATTCAATTATTGAACATAATTTCAAATATTCATTCGATAATCATTTCTTCGATAAATATTATTAAGTTGAATATTCATTATTTATTCAATGAATATTGTCCCAAATATTAAGTTGATAATTATTTCATCAATATGTATCTTTCTTGAGTTGAATATTCACTATTGATTCAATAAATATTATCTCCAATGTCCATCTGACGGTTACTCCATCAATAAACATTGTTATTGATTTGAATATTCATTAATTGTTCAATGAATATTATTCTGAATATTTATTCAAAGATTATTCCGAGCAACCCTTTTTCAATATCTATGACTTAATAAATATTCTTGGAATATTTATTTAATTCTTCTAACTCATTTCAAAGATACTTGGTTTCATTCACATAGTATCATCAACCCTCGAATATTATATAAATGATTTTAGAGTCCTATTATTATTATTATATTATCAAGGAAGGTTCTCAGTGATTCCATTCTCCCTTTGATTCTATTGTAAGGGAACCTTACTTGAGGAATGTTATTTATCTTGTGACTGCCCGGTCATAAATAATTCATTTCACTCGCAACTTGGTTGCTATTATTCATGGAATTGTGTGTACCCTCTCATCATTCGAGGGGTAGAATGTTGGAACAAGTTGGTATCCATTAACAAGCAACAGCTTGGGAAATATTGGTAAATTTTCCTTTCCACATTAGATACGACTACCTTGTGGAGTCTTATCAACAGGTATTATACCTGGGGAAAAGGGGAACGAACAATACATTTCAAAATGATGGATGTTAAATGAACTAGGAGACGCGTAAGTGGCCGAGTGGCGCCGGTCCAGCAATAGCCCAACCGTTGGCTTAGGAGTTCCAGAGGGCGGTAGACAAGTAAATCCGTCGGAGCTACCTTCTACATGTAGAGAACGACTGATGAGATGCATGACATACGACTGATCCCCGTAAACGTCAGGGCATCTGGCGCGACAATGCTCCCGTATTAGTTCATCACTCAATGTTGGAAATTTTCTGCAACATCATCATAGTTGGCAGAGTTGAAAAGTATTTCAAACTGGAATTGCAATATCTTTCTTGCAAGTTCCTATTTTATGAAAATGATGCTATCTTGCTTATTTTGGCATAGCATATGCTTCCACGCAATATATACCTGTTGAGTTACCTTGTAACTTCATCCTTTATATTAAACTGGCAATATTTTCTCTAATGCATGGCATATGATTTCAAAACATATCTTTGAACTGTCTTATATATTACTGCACAGTTATATATTGTTGGTGGGCTATTGCTCACCCTTGCTTATTTATTATGTCACAACAACAGCTAGGTCACATGGCCCGCTTCAGGCGCACTCGGCGCAAGCAGGTTACCCGCCCCGCAGGGCTTCCCGTTGATATCATCGCTGCCATTGCTGAGGTAGCATAGATCAGCAGCCTTTGATTACCAGTTTAATTATATGTATCAATAATGATTAATCAACGGCAAAACTCTTAAACTTGTGATGTTATCCTTTTGGCTTGTAATAACTTTTATTCGTAAACCCGTAATGTGAGACTTACTTCAATTTCATCTCTGGGACTATAACTGTGTGTGTGTGAGTGGATATTATTGTGGGGTCACAGTATGTGATTTATTTATTATAGACTTAAGTGAAGTATCAATCATGGAAAATAAGACCGTAACGACCCGATCCCAGACCCCGGATCTGGGGGTGTTACAGAAATGGTATCAGAGAGAGAGTTATATATCCCAAGAGATGATGCGACGTTATATAATAATAAATTCACTAATATAATAAGAACTCTTGCCAAGTTCACCTAAAACCCTTATGGGAACTTTTAAGTATCATGATAGTAATATAGTTCGTCTTGTGTAGGCGAGCGACATGGCTGTCCAGGAGGCATCTGCTAGACAGCATGATGAGGACATGTTCCGGACCAGAGACCCATACTATGAGCACTTGCCTGCTGATGAGGCAGAGGAGGAGGACCCTGAGGTCCAGATTGATGCCGACACTGATGTTGTTGAGTCTGAGGAGGAGGAGGACCCGGAGGAGGTCCAGGCAGGACAGGACGCTGAGTTAGTTGTTGAGGATGTTGATGAGGAGGACCCTGAGGAGGACCAGCTAGCATCTGATGGTAGAGGGATGGAGGATGACTTTTGGGTTGTGACTCAGATTAGGACTTTGGGAGAGGATACTGACATGACCACGGAACAGATGATGATAGTAGATGAGGGTGCAGAGGGAGATGTTGATGAGCCCGCGGATGATGTTGTAGGGTGTTCTGGACTTTATGTGCCACCCTTCTCTGGTGAGAGAGCCCCTACCCCGCCACCACTACCTGTGAGCCCAGTATCAGATGAGTTTGAGGCGTTGACCCCAGAGCCGCAGCAGACAGAGGCTGCCCTTCCAGCAGATCCAGCCCCTCCACCCCATGTTCCGATTGAAGGAGTCCCAGCATGTTTACACCAATATGTTGTGGCCAGACTTACTACTGAGGTAGCCGTGGCTGAGGCCAGGCTGGCAGAGTCCCGCAGAGAGCTAGCAGCGGAGAGAGAGGCCCGGTTGAGGCACCTGGGTGGTAGGCGTGCCAGAGCTAGGGAGATGTATAGGCAGGTGACCCGCATAGAGTTGAGGGCCCGTGTGAGGGTGCGACAGTTACCCACTGATGGGCATGACATGGTACCCAGGGCTGATGCAGAGGAGATTTTCCGCCTTGCTATGAGTAGGGTTCGAGCTTAGGCCCACCGTCGTGGCTGACTGCAGGGATAGTGATGTATTGGTCTAGTTGTCTAGTCTTGTACGGCATAGTAGCGCCGATTTTTGGTAGGGATAGTTTCAGCTTGTAGTTCCCTGTTGCAGACTAGACAGATAGACAACTTATTTCACTTTTGACTAGTTTATATTCGGATGGTTGTAAAACTGTTGTTGTATGTCGGATGTTGTACCGTTTGGTACTTGGTATATATGTATTTCCCTTTTAGTCATTTCAGTATCTCTGCGACGCAATTCACTAGCTTGTTATATTATAATTACATATACTGCGTTCGATTAAAACCTGCCATGATATATAGAATTGTGGGGTCCTAAATCCAATTATGCATCGATATTGTGAGGAGAAACCCTCTTAAATAGGTAAATAAACCTAATGTATATTGTCCAAATTTTCAGTAAAATGCCTCCGAGAAGGATGGGTACTAGGGCTAACCCCCGTGAGTCTATTGACCAAGAAAGTCACAATCAACCTGATGAAAACCTTGAGTATAATGAAGAACAGGACCAAGATTACAATGAACAAGAAGATTCCCAGTATGGGATGGGGGATGAAACTTTCTACACAGCGGAGTTCGAAGAGGAGGTAGAAGAAGGGGAAACTGAAGTTGAACAGCATGGGGAGAACCAGGGCGGAAACCCCATGGGACACTTTATGGATCTGCTGAGGCAGAATTTGAACCAATATCCCCAGCCACCCCAAGGAAACAATACCACTGTGGCCAATTCCTTTAGGGCCTTCAAGTCTCTCAAACCCCCAGAGTTTCTCGGATCGGCTGATCCCGTTGAGGCAAGGGCATGGATCAAGGAAATGGAGAAATCTTTTGAGATTTTAAGCGTTGATGAGGCCCAGAAGACTGTCTTTGCCACCTACTTACTAAAGGGAGAGGCAAATTATTGGTGGGAGGCCAAGAAGAATATGGAGACAGATGCTATAGTAACCTGGGATAGGTTTAAACAATTGTTTCTTGAGAAGTACTTTCCGAGGTTCATGAAAACCCAGATGGAACTTAAGTTTTTGGAACTGAAGCAGAACAATATGACAGTGGCTGATTATGAAGCCAAGTTTACTGAGTTATCACGATTTGTACCAGAGTTTGTGGACACTGAAGAAAAGAAAGCTAACAGGTTTCAGCAAGGGCTGAAACAGTGGATTCAGAACAGAGTGGCAGTTTTAGAGATTACTGATTATGCCACCTTGGTGCAAAAGGCAACCATTGTGGAAGCAGGGAGCGATCAGATGCAAAGAGAGAGAGAGAAGGGGGGATTAAAGAGAAAGCATGCCAGCATGGGCGGAGGTTCCGCAGGGGGAAGGCCCCCGAATAGGTTCAACCGAGGAGCAGTTTCCCTACCTGGGAGGAGTGTTGGGTTTAAACCATCTGGGAGTGCAACTGTGAGCCAGGGCGGCCAACAAGCAGGAGTGTCCCGTTCCCATCATTCCAGACCTCCACTACCAGTATGTGCCACTTGTGGGAAGAGACATTCTGGGGTGTGTACTTAGAAACAGACGGTCTGTTATAAGTGTCGGCGAGCAGACCACTATGCCCACCAGTGTATCGCGATTGCTCCTACTGCTAGCAAAGGCACTACTTGTTTTCAATGTGGTCGTCCAGGTCACATGAGGAGGGATTGCCCGATGAACAAGCCAGCAGCATCTGCTTGCCTCCAACAGGTCACCAACTGCCAGAACTTTTAACATGACAGTACAAGATGCCGTGAGGAACACGGATGTGATAGCAGGTACATTTTCCCTCAATTCAATCAGTGCAAATGTTTTGTTTTATTCTGGAGTAACTAAGTCTTTTATATCTAGAGATTTTGCGCATAAATTGAAAGTTAAAACTCAACCGCTAAGGGAGTCTTTGCAAGTAGAAATAGCTAATCAAGAAGTTGTCCCAGTTAATCAGATCCACCCCGATTGCAAAATAGAAATAGGAGGACGATCCTTCTGTGTTGATTTGATCCCTTTTAAGGTAGGGGAATTCGATGGTATTCTGGGAATGGACTGGTTGTCTCGTAATAATGCGCAAATAGATTGTAAAGGGAAAAAGGTTAAGTTGAAAACCCCAGGAAAGAAGGAAATAGTGTTTAAAGGGCTACGACAGACCCAGACCATTCTGACCATGGCACAGACCAAGAGGCTGCTACGAAAAGGGAATGAAGCTTATTTAGCTTACGTTATAGACACTCAGAAAGAGGTGCCCAAGGTACAAGATATTTCGGTAGTTAACGAATTTTAAGACGTGTTTCCTCAAGATCTTCCCGGACTACCACCAGATAGAGTGATTGAGTTTGCTATCGAATTAGCCCCGGGGACGGCGCCAGTTTCCAAGGCCCCGTACCGATTAGCGCCAGTTGAAATGAAAGAGCTAGCAAAGCAATTGCAGGAATTGTTGGATAAGGGTATGATAAGACCCAGTGTGTCGCCTTGGGGCGCACCTGTGTTGTTCGTCAAGAAAAAGGACGGAAGTATGAGGTTATGCATCGACTATCGGGAGTTGAACAAGCTAACCATAAAGAACAAGTACCCGTTTCCCAGAATTGATGACTTGTTTGACCAGCTAAGGGGAGCTGTGTATTTCTCCAAGATTGACTTGAGAACCGGATATCACCAACTAAAGATTAAACCTGAAGATATTCCAAAGACTGCATTCCGTACTAGGTATGGACATTATGAGTTCTTGGTGATGTCATTCGGATTGACCAACGCCCCAGCAGCTTTCATGGATTTAATGAATAGAGTGTTCAAGGAATATTTGGACCAGTTTGTTATAGTTTTTATTGATGATATTTTGATCTACTCAAAGACAGAGGAAGAACACGCTAAACATTTGAGGATAACCTTAGAGACGCTCCGGAAGGAGCAATTATATGCCAAATTCTCAAAGTGTGAGTTCTGGAAAAATGAGGTGCAATTTTTAGGGCACGTAATCAACAAAGAAGGAGTGCTAGTTGACCCCTCCAAGATAGAGGCAGTTTCAAATTGGGAACGACCAACCACTCCAACAGAGGTAATGAGTTTCATAGGGTTAGCAGGATATTATAGACAATTTGTTCAAGATTTTGCAAAGATTGCAGTCCCGTTAACTCGACTTACCCGTAAAACTGAGAAATTTGAATGGACTGAAAAATGCGAGAAGAGTTTTCAAGAGCTGAAGAAGAGGTTGGTAACGGCCCCAGTATTGGCGTTGCCTGATGGAAAAGGAGATTTCGTGATTTATAGTGATGCTTCGCATAAAGGATTGGGATGCATGCTTATGCAGCATGGTAAGGTGATAGCATATGCGTCAAGGCAATTGAAGGATTACGAGATCCGATACCCCACCCATGATCTGGAATTGGCAGCAATTGTTTTCGCCTTAAAGATTTGGAGGCACTACTTGTATGGGGAAAAGTGCGAGATCTACACTGACCATAAGAGCCTCAAGTATATTTTTACACAGAAAGAGATTAACATGCGCCAGAGAAGATGGCTAGAGCTAATCAAGGATTACGACTGTGAGATTAGTTATCACCCGGGCAAAGCCAATGTGGTGGCTGACGCCCTTAGTCGGAAAGAGAAGCTCAAGATGATAACTACAGAGGAAGAATTGATAAAAGACTTTGAGAAGTTGGAAATTGAGATTAAGATGCCTGAAGAAGGCCAAAAAAAAGTTTATGGAAATTCGAATCCAGCCTCCATTGTTGGAAAAGATTAGGCTATGCCAGGAAAGGGTAATGGAGGAAGAAAAGAACTCAGCTAAGGAGTTAATGACTGGTGAAGAAATCAAGTGTGAAAAAGATAAAGAAGGGATCATGAGATACATGTGGAGGATATGGATCCTAAATGATCAGGAACTCAAGGATGAAATTTTATATGAGGCACACAGCTCAAGGTACTCAGTGCACCCTGGTAGCACCAAGATGTATAGGGATTTGAAAGAGTACTATTAGTGGCCCAACATGAAAAAGGACGTTGTAGAGTGGGTTAGTAAATGCTTGACCTGCCAGAAGGTGAAAGCGGAGCACCAGAGGTCCAGCGGACTTCTACACCCCTTGGAGATTCCCAAATGGAAATGGGAACATATAGCTATGGACTTCGTAGTAGGTTTGCCAAAGACCAAAGCAAACCATGACGCCATATGGGTGATTATAGATCGACTAACAAAGTCAGCTCACTTTCTACCGATCAACGAAAGGTATACGGTCGACAGGCTGGTAGATATCTACTTGAAAGAGATAGTGGCGCGACATGGAGTCCCAGTCGCCATAGTGTCCGACAGAGATCCCAGATTTAACTCCAGGTTTTGGAGGAGCTTCCAAGAATGTGTGGGAACCAGGCTAAACATGAGTACAGCTTACCATCCCCAGACGGACGGGCAAAGTGAAAGGACCATCCAGACACTAGAAGATATGTTGAGAGTCTGTGCTATAGACTTTAAAGGAAATTGGGATGATCACTTGCCCTTGATTGAGTTTTCCTACAACAATAGCTTTCATTCAAGCATAGGAATGCCGCCTTACGAGGCCTTTATGGAAGAAAATGCCGATCTCCCCTATATTGGGATGAAGTTGGAGAGCGAAAGATGCTCGGGCCTGAGATAGTCCAACGGACAAAGGATGCAGTGGATTTAATAAGAGGACGGCTGGTAGCAGCCCAGGATCGACAAAAGAAATATGCCGACTTAGCTCGAAAAGGAAAAGAATATGAAGTAGGAGACCTAGTGTTCCTGAAGGTGTCTCCTTGGAAAGGTTTAATGAGGTTTGGAAAGAAAGGAAAGCTGAGCCCTAGATATATTGGCCCATTTGAGATCTTAAGATGAATTGGGGAGCTAGCTTATGAACTGGCATTGCCCCCGAACCTGCAGCAAGTGCACAATGTGTTCCATGTCTCAATGCTGAGGAAGTATAACCCAGATGCCAAGCACATAGTGGAATATGAGCACGTGGATATGCAACCAGACTTGACCTATGTAGAGCAACCTGTGGAAATCATAGACAGAAAGGATCAAGTGCTCTGAAACAAGGTCATCAAGCTTGTCAGAGTTTTGTGGCAGAACCACAACATTGAAGAATCAACCTGGGAGCTAGAAAGTGCAATGATGGAAAAGTACCCCCATTTGTTTTCAAACTGATTCCGGGACGGAATCCTTTTAAGGAGGGGAGACTGTAAGAACCCGGATTTTTGATAGAATTAAAACTTTTCTTATGTAATGATGTAAGAACGAATAGTGGTTACGACTACGATGTAACGGTTGTTCTAATAAATAAATAGAATGGATGTGGATTCAAATATTTATATGTCATGAAGAATACCTTTGGTTGACAACATAGATAAGAATGATCTATCTCCTAAGGATATAAGTATATTACTTCAAGTAAGATTATTCTTGTGTCATCCAAATCAATATCTATTATAAGTCCAGCGGTTCCATAAAAAGGTTAAGGAACACTCGAGGATGAACCAGGTTCATTTGCCTAATTATAGGAATTAAATAAAAATAAGTTATGAATAGTGATTTTGGTGGAATTTGGAATATTATTATAATAATGCTATATCCGGTATTCGGAACGGATTTCTGAGTTCGTATTAGTGATCCAGGAGGAAAATAAGTGTATGTAAAGGCTGTCGGATTCAGAAAATTAGCACTTTTATTTTCTCCGAGAATTCCCTGGACACTGCAAGACATAAGGAATTATAAAAGGGATTTAAGGAATTTAAATTCGAGAAGTATTAAGAAATATGAGGAATAGTATTATAAATATTAAGAAGGTTTTCGGTAAAAAGCCTAACTAGAAACGAATGAGTTATTCCCTCGAACGATCAACGAATTGAGCAATAAGTGGACAAAGAATCAAGCAGAGGAAGCAAGATGCATGCATGTGCAAGTGATAAATATCTAGTATCCAATCTAGTTACATTAATAACTAGAACCATTAGAGATTAAACCAAGTACTAGGCAAATCCAACCAAGATGCAAGATATTTCACTTGCATGCAACTTGTCCACTTGATCAAATACATCACCCCATGCATCATACCTTTAATAAAGTAACCAAGGGAGAGATATTATCTAAAGCCATTTCACTTTATGCATTCTTATCAAAACAACAAAGCAAAACAACATTTTTTCTCCATTTCTTCCATAAAAATCTGCCCATTCTTAGCTAATTGGAAGTCCAACTTCCAACCATCACTTGTTCTTCAAATTTTTATGGTAAGTACTACATATCATGGTGATGATCTCCTAGAAATTTCAGCTTCAAATTCAGCTTTTTCCATTTTCAAATAAATCATCAAAGTGCTGATGAATAGTAACTTTTATGAACTAATCTTGATTTCTTGAATTCTTATGGTGGATCTAACAACTCTAAGGCCACACAAGGATAGATCAAGGCTTAGTGAGGCTCTAGGACACTCCAAGGAAGGTAATCATCACTTGAAACCCTAGGTCTTACTTTGAGATTTGTTAAGTTCTTGATGGATTTAGTGTAAGTGATGTAGTAGTATGATTATAAGCATGATTATGAAGTTTGTTAGTGGATCTAAACATGATTGTGATATGTTGGTCAAGATGATGTTCTTGGACAGTAGGAGATGTATAATATATGTATAACTTGTATTGATGCCCGATGTGGCTTGGTATTGACAACATGATTTTCGGAACGTTCGATATATAGCCGTTATAATGACGAAATTTCGTTAACACTTAAAATCCGTTTTTGACAGTAAGATTGAACCTCTGATCTTGATGAATAATTAACCCAACCTTATATATCTCGAGCCATAGATCATTTTGGAAAAAGAATCGAAACATTCTGACTTACGGTTTAGGAGTTATGATTAAATTCGTAAAGGTGGTTCGAAACCGAGAATGCGAATTCGTAATTGAAATTGAACCGTGTAAAATAAGTATCACAGTGGCGAATCTTGGTAATTAAATATTAGAGATCATAAGGGTGGTGTGAGAGAAGACCTCGTATTTAAAAGATCGTTTTTCGATTTTATAAAAATGTTCGAACCAAGGTTAAGTACGAAAGTACCCCTAAAGAGTATACTTGGATATAACTACGGTAAACCACTTAGCAAACGATCGATAAATCTCGAGGTATAATCTTTCGACTTTAAAACTTTTACAGATCGAATGCTTACCATATGTAAGGGTAATGACATGATTTATTACCGAACAAGTGTCAGATAATAAAAGCAATAATAAGAGTGAATTAGAGGGGTATAACGAAACGACTTGAAAACGTGTTTCAATTTAAGTTAAGTTTATACTTAACCTTTGAAAGGAGTTAAGTGATTAATCCCGAATGCCTTGGCTATTTATAGATCATCAGGCTGACCCGGGACACGCTACCACTACCCCTACCCGTACTCGATTTCCAGGCAAGTTTCAAATCCTCCTTTAAGGCTGTTGTTGTGAATATATATATATGTTTCTGTTACAGTACATATGCCATAGCATGCATGCCTACTTTTAAAGTCATATTGATATACTTGTTCCCTGAATTATTGTTGGCTTATAAGCTAGATAGTTATTATATCAGTTATAAGCCGGAAATTACTAAGACCCTTAAGCGAAGGACATCTGAATCTCATTCTTTGACTATAGACCGGGAGTCGTTATTCCTTGATATATTGATATTATTTTCAGAGGAAAATAACTAAGTAAATATTTTCCATTTATTATCTGGCGAATATTATTGGAATATTCCCTTGAGATTATTTGATAAATATTATTCGGATTATCCATCAGATGTTTATTTATTCGAGTAATATTATATATTTAATATTCATCTAAAGTCGATTAAATATTCGAATATTATTTCGAACTCTCAGTTAAGTTATTTAATTAGAGAATATTCATTCTTATTTACTCGATAAATATTATTTTGAATATTCATTCGAGTTTATTTATTTAATGAATATTATCTTAATATTCATTCGAGCCTTATTTATTTAAATGAATATTAATTCGAATATTCATTCAATCTCTATTTATTTTATAAATATCAGTTGAACATTGATTCGAACTCCAGTTATTCGATAAATATTACTGTGAATATTCCCTTGAGATAAGGAATATTATCTTCGACCTTTATTTAAATTCGATTCAATTATTGAACATAATTTCAAATATTCATTCGATAATCATTTCTTCGATAAATATTATTAAGTTGAATATTCATTATTTATTCAATGAATATTGTCCCAAATATTAAGTTGATAATTATTTCATCAATATGTATCTTTCTTGAGTTGAATATTCACTATTGATTCAATAAATATTATCTCCAATGTCCATCTGACGGTTACTCCATCAATAAACATTGTTATTGATTTGAATATTCATTAATTGTTCAATGAATATTATTCTGAATATTTATTCAAAGATTATTCCGAGCAACCCTTTTTCAATATCTATGACTTAATAAATATTCTTGGAATATTTATTTAATTCTTCTAACTCATTTCAAAGATACTTGGTTTCATTCACATAGTATCATCAACCCTCGAATATTATATAAATGATTTTAGAGTCCTATTATTATTATTATATTATCAAGGAAGGTTCTCAGTGATTCCATTCTCCCTTTGATTCTATTGTAAGGGAACCTTACTTGAGGAATGTTATTTATCTTGTGACTGCCCGGTCATAAATAATTCATTTCACTCGCAACTTGGTTGCTATTATTCATGGAATTGTGTGTACCCTCTCATCATTCGAGGGGTAGAATGTTGGAACAAGTTGGTATCCATTAACAAGCAACAGCTTGGGAAATATTGGTAAATTTTCCTTTCCACATTAGATACGACTACCTTGTGGAGTCTTATCAACAGGTATTATACCTGGGGAAAAGGGGAACGAACAATACATTTCAAAATGATGGATGTTAAATGAACTAGGAGACGCGTAAGTGGCCGAGTGGCGCCGGTCCAGCAATAGCCCAACCGTTGGCTTAGGAGTTCCAGAGGGCGGTAGACAAGTAAATCCGTCGGAGCTACCTTCTACATGTAGAGAACGACTGATGAGATGCATGACATACGACTGATCCCCGTAAACGTCAGGGCATCTGGCGCGACAATGCTCCCGTATTAGTTCATCACTCAATGTTGGAAATTTTCTGCAACATCATCATAGTTGGCAGAGTTGAAAAGTATTTCAAACTGGAATTGCAATATCTTTCTTGCAAGTTCCTATTTTATGAAAATGATGCTATCTTGCTTATTTTGGCATAGCATATGCTTCCACGCAATATATACCTGTTGAGTTACCTTGTAACTTCATCCTTTATATTAAACTGGCAATATTTTCTCTAATGCATGGCATATGATTTCAAAACATATCTTTGAACTGTCTTATATATTACTGCACAGTTATATATTGTTGGTGGGCTATTGCTCACCCTTGCTTATTTATTATGTCACAACAACAGCTAGGTCACATGGCCCGCTTCAGGCGCACTCGGCGCAAGCAGGTTACCCGCCCCGCAGGGCTTCCCGTTGATATCATCGCTGCCATTGCTGAGGTAGCATAGATCAGCAGCCTTTGATTACCAGTTTAATTATATGTATCAATAATGATTAATCAACGGCAAAACTCTTAAACTTGTGATGTTATCCTTTTGGCTTGTAATAACTTTTATTCGTAAACCCGTAATGTGAGACTTACTTCAATTTCATCTCTGGGACTATAACTGTGTGTGTGTGAGTGGATATTATTGTGGGGTCACAGTATGTGATTTATTTATTATAGACTTAAGTGAAGTATCAATCATGGAAAATAAGACCGTAACGACCCGATCCCAGACCCCGGATCTGGGGGTGTTACACTAAGTTTTGATGATAACAAACAGCAAGCCATTTGGCTTGATTTTAGATATAAAACATCATACCATATGTATATGTGCTAACTTGGTTTTGCAGAGAATACAGTTTACTGATTATATAATCAGACTGGAACAAACAGCAAGCTATCCTTTCAATAGCATACCAGTTTCACAAACAGCATGTTGATTTCAGTCTGGCAGTTTTACCGTATGTAAAGAATTCAAAGAGCATCAAGTGGAAACAATGATAGGAATATTTGTAAGGGCCCTCTGAGTATATTAGAATATATATTCACCCATATCTCTCACATGCTTGGAGACAAACAATATTCCTTATGTTTATTAAAGAAAAGTAAAGTTCTACTTTTCATTAATTTAAACACCCACTTCATTTCCACTCAAGATATTCACATGTTACACTTGATTATCAAATATTCTCTTTGTCATATACATTCCATGCAACACCTGCTATACACGTGAACATCACATCATCTTCAAGCTCCTCTCACATTTCTTCAAACAAAATCTTATCAAACAACGGTAACATTTATGTCCGTTGGAGTTCTTCAAATCTGTTCTTCACGTGCTTCCATTCTCCTATAAAAGGACTGATATTCTTCAGTTCTTATTAACGATACAGTGCAGAAAAACAAAGAAAGATACACATACTCAAAGCTCACATTGCTAAAATCCTTAAAGCTTTCTAAACCCATTCATTCGTATATATCTATATATTCAGAGGGTCATAGATTGAGTTGTATCATTCAAACATTTGTATTTTTCAGATTGTATTTATTTGTTGTTGTACAAACGTTGGTTTAACGTTTAGGGTGAGTCGAACTAGACTAGAGAAGTAAACTTGGGAAGTGTTACTTAGAAAGTTAGTTCAGCACAGGAAACAGCAAGCCATTTGTAAGCAGCAGGGTGTAAGGGAGATATATTATTGTAT
Organism: Kitagawia praeruptora; assembly: GCA_037693485.1. Taxonomy (NCBI): domain Eukaryota; kingdom Viridiplantae; phylum Streptophyta; class Magnoliopsida; order Apiales; family Apiaceae; genus Kitagawia; species Kitagawia praeruptora. The sequence continues at coordinate 12,846,674 of CM075353.1, forward strand.
CTTGTAATCAGTTTATAGTTGATCAATAATATATTCTCTTACCAAGTTTGGTAAGGGACCAGGACGTAGACCATAGGTTTTTAGGGGTCGAACCTGGCTAAAAGATAGTGTGTCTTATTTTACTTACTGTTTATTTCATTCTGCATTGCATATTAGACACAAACAGCGTGCCATTTGTAAACTGTGTTATTACAAACAGCAAGCTGTTTTTGGCATTTTTCAAAACAGGTCATAAAAAAGCATTGTTAGCCATAAACACCTATTCACCCCCCCCCCCTCTAGGTGTTTTTTTCACTTCCAACTCAGGACCGTCCCTGTGAATTGTATTGGTGTTGTTGTTGTTGCGATCGAAGAAGAGATGGAGGTGTTGTTGTGGGGAAAATAGAGATAAAGTGGTGATGCATTTGAGATGTTTTGTAGCAAGATAGAGTGGAGATTGTAAACAACATTTGAGCTTGAGAGAGATAATCATGAGAATGTGATTTCAAAACAATCTATTTTGAAAATAATTTGGGGGGAAGAGTAAGTGTATTATAAGGTGACTAAAAACTGAGTAGAATATATGTAACATCAATGCATCATAAATACGTAACATCACACCCTTTCCCTCATAAATTATTAGTTCATTCCGACTTTTATTTGTGTATATATTGAATTTGTAACTTTAGAGTTAAGTTCTATGAAGACCACCATTTGAGTTGAGACCGTGGAGACCATATACATTATGCACTCAAAACATTGCAAAACATATATATTTGTAAAGAATGTTCAATTAACATTATTATTTCATTCAAAATCTTTAAAATCATATAAGATTTGCAAGCAGAACATGTTTTGGAGAACAATACGTTCTGCAATATTTTGTTTGCAGAACATACTTGATTTTCAAGATTTTTATTAAAATTTGCATGTAAAACATATATGATCTTCAAGATTTTCAATGAAATAGATGGTATAGTGATTTTCATAAAACATTATTTTCAATAAATAATTTTTTGCAATGTTTTGATTGATATTGGTCTCCGGTCTCCACTAAAAATGTTGGTCTCCATAGAACTTAACCCTGTAACTTTATTTATAAATTTATTTTATTAAATTTTTGTATTTATATAGAAAGTAATTTTTTTACGAAAATATACTTTCAATATAATTTAAATTACGTGCAAAAAATTAAAATGATCGAGTTATTTGGGATTTATTTAAAGGCTCCCGGTCCCTGGCAAACGTATGCCAGGGACACGTTATTTAACATACGGCTTCTAAGCCGTTGGATCATTGATCCAACGGCTGTGCTTTAAAAAAAAATTAGTATCGTACTGCATAAACTTTATGCGGTACGGAGAAATTACCAAATTGCCCCTGTTTTCACACCAAAAATATATTGTTCACCGTACCGCAGAAACTTTATGCGGTACGTGAACAGTAATGACTTTTTTGTAATTTCACCGTACCGCAGAAAGTTTATGCGGTACGATACAATTTTTTTTTTAAATTAGGACCGTTGGATCAACCATCCAACGGTTATAAAACCGTATGTTAAATAGTGGATCTATGGCATGCGCATGCCATAGACCGGACCCCTTATTTAAATTGTTCGGTTAGATCCTCTTATATATTTTAACAGTTAGTTCTTGTCGACTTGATAGCCTTCCAAGTTCCACCCTGCAATATATACATATTTTTTAATTGCAATTTGATGTTAAGAAAATGTTCCAGAAAACTGTTCTAAAATCAACTAAACATTTGTAAAATTGTTGATGCTGCTTGCAAACAGGGTACTAATAGGAAAGATGTACTCCAGGTGCTGGTTAAAGAATCTCTATAATACATTTGTTGAAAAAATGAAGAATTCAAGCAATTGTTCCTGCAGTTTCAACCAGGAGATCATCAGCTGCTCTTCAATAATAATGACTTCAGCAACTGTTTAGTTTTTTTTTCCGCAGTTTCATCCAGGAGTTCATCTCTTGCTTTTTCGTATTTTCATGTGACGACTCGTCACTCAGTCAGCATCTGCAGCCATGAAATTCTTCGTTACTCTCCGAGTTTATTTCTCCATTAAAGATAGATCAACAAAATGAAAAACACACAGATACATTCTAAAAGGAGGAGAGCACGTAAATGATCGCTAGATTATTATCAATATATGCTGATAAACTAACAAATGTGTATAATAGGCTAAGTTACTGCAAACTAAAGTTGTACTGCAAACTGTAATTCACTTAAATTTCACTGAATTACAGTGCCTAAACCAGATTTTATATGATCTATCAACATTTATACAATGACTAGAACAATCCAATCTGCCGCATAAAAGTATTTCCTTATGGCTATTATGTTTCTAAATTACTTGGTAGCCTAACACAATGTCTACCAGACTGGAGGATAGAATAAAGACAGGACATTAGATTCATCTAGTCTTTAAGCTTACATCGAATCATGTGAATCAAGTACCAAGGTTCGAATCATGTGAATCAAGTACCAAGGTAATCGATAAAGAATCTAATTAAGCTACAATTTATGTCAACAGTTTTACTGCATGTAGTTAAATAGTGATCACTTACCCCATGCCTCAAGCTTGGCAAACGGACAACCACACTTGTCCTTAAACAACATCACAGCTCTTCCTTTCTTTGGAGCAATCTTGTTTAGAAAAACCATACGACACATGATTTCCAACACTTCTTCCACATCCGTCACTTCCTTCTACGGCAACTGATCAACTTCTTCCACAGCCTTACCACCCAATTTTAAACACTTGTCCAACTGTAATATGAGTTTGAACTTATTTACATTCTTGTAACCCTGATTCGCCACACATTCTCGATCGAGAACCGGTGTGGAAACTGATACCGAAACCTCTAAATTAGGGGTATAAGGTTGCAACAGTGTTACTGAAGGATTATAAGGTTGACAGAGCACCAGCGAAGGGATTTGGAACCATGATTCGAATGTCGAAAGCACATGTAGTATCAGGTTACAAAAAAATATTTATAAATTATAATGTATAGCTGTGACTCGATTCACTTAATATTTCGTGGTTATTAAGAAAATGAAGCTAATAAGAATAAGAACTCTCGTTAAGCTTAAAATTGAATTAGTTAAGTGTTAGAACTGTAAAATATTAAAAATTTAAAATATGTGTTAAGGTAATATATATATATATCCTGGGTGTAAATGATCAAAATACTGATTTTTCGAAAAGTATCTCGAAATACTGAATACGCTTTCAAAATATGTTCTGCTTTTTCAATAATGCTATTTTTCCATGTGTGTTTGCTTTTCAAATAATGTTATTTTTCCATTAATGTGGTGATCAAATACAAACTTGGAGTCAGACACGCATATACGGAAAGCCTATGTAAAATAAAATTCACACTCTATATATTAGCTCTTGACCCACGGTACATATATATCCTGCAATTCGTCTCTAGTAAGGTGTTTTTGGTTCCTGCTATGACAGTTTTATCTAGTTTTTTTTAACATCTTTATCAAACTTGCGCTTACACGGGACAAAGGTCCTTGATCGACATCCACTTGTCTATGCATTTTTTATGGAAAAAGTGAGAACATGGTAATTGCCTCAGCTCAAAATTGTTTGCATATATACCTTGACAGGCATATGCAGCAAACCTGGAGCAGAATGAATCATTAGGAAAAGAAAAGAAATGTTTTCACGGTTTGAAACACGACTAACATTGTGTTATTACCTCATCTTCTTTTGATATGGAGCGCTCGTTTATACCTGCAGACATGGTGGTTCCTTCGTTGTTACAGGTACGAGGGCTAAAATCAAAAATATTTTTTAAGTTAAAATATGTCTTTGATATTTTTGTTGTAGTGGAGGACTGGAGGCTAAAAAGGTTTTGTATGAAGTACTTATATGTAAGTTGTAACCCATTGACCCATACATAGCTCCGCCACTGATTTTACTAAGTTTTTTATTGTCTACGAAGTTAATATATACGAAGAAAAACTTAAATTGTCACAAAACTAGTGATCAGGTAATTAGTTAGGGGACTTTGTGGGGTCAAAATGTTTCAACAGATTTCAAATTTAATGTATAAAGTTTATTCACAACTACAACGGTCATGACCAGTTGGAGGGAATCTCATACAATGTCGTTTTGTATTTTATTTCCAACATGATTGGTGACTATATACACTGTCGTTTTGATTGGTTAAGAGTGAGTTAGTCTAATGCTTGAGTGCTAGCATGGTTGTTATACCTAAACCAATGTTATTTAACCAAGTGTCCTCTGTGAACTTTCTATATAAAGACAAGGAATGTATCTTCAGACAATCATGAAATGAAAACATTATTTTCCTTTAACTTGTTTTTTTTTCGTATTTTGTCTGTTAGTTACATTTCAATCTGACCCTGTGACATCTGGTATCAGAGCAATACGTTCCTTGGCCGCCATTAACACCTTAACCCAAAAAGAAAAATGCTAGAGTCCCCAAATTGGTTCCCAAAAAAATTCTCAAATGAACAGTGCCTGTTTTACGCATGTTGAACATGCGTGTCTCAAGCCATGCTTAACATTCGTAACCAATTAAGGCATTGTCCACAGATTCAAAAATTGAATTTTGTAAAGTATACGCAGTATAAGCATGCATGGCCAGCGTAATTGGTGTATGCACACCGCCAATGCGTGGCCCTCTGGTTATTTTGGGCACTGTTTCCGCCCGTGATTATTTTGGGCACTCCAATTTAAATTTTGGTTATTGAGGGTTTTCACCCGCTTATTATATATAAAGAGCAAAGATCAAATAAAAGCCCTCATTAGACTGAAACTAAAAATCACTCTCCACCCTCTATTTTACTATCTTCATACCCTAATGACATCATCTCAGGCCCGATCCAAAGGAAAAGACATCTAAGCTGACCGTCCCGGATCCAAAAGTTTTGGGGATACAAAATTTTTATATCCTATGTAATATTATTACTAGGGGTGTAAACGAGTCAAACTGTTCGTGAGCTACTGGGGCTCGTTCATAAAATATTCGAATTCGGCTCGAAAATAACTGAACCAAACTCGAATTTGAGCTATTTGAATACTTTACCGAGCCGAGCTCGAGTTTCAAATTACTCGGTTCGTAAGATCCGCCACTACACCATATATGATCTTTACCAACACTCGAAAGTGATGTTGCCACAAAAAATGTTGCCTTAGATGTCTAAAAATCAATTAAAACGATGTATGCCAACATCATAATCAGATGTTGCCGTTCATGTTGCCTTAGATACTATTTGTTCCTCAATGCCAACACTTACATGTGTGTTGTCTTAGACACCCGAAAAAGTGTTAAAAAGTGGCGGAAAAAAGCCCGCTTGCTGAAAAAATTGAAAGCCCGCTTGTTGAAAAATTTAAAACCCGCTCAAAATAAAATACAGTGTTTGAAAAATAAAAACCAAAAAACTCTCTTTGTGTCTCTCTCGCTCAAAACTCTCTCTCTCTCTCTCAAACACTCTCTCCCTCAAACACACACACTCTCTCTCAAAACTTTCTCGTTAAAGCTCTGCTCTTTTACTCCGGTTCCGGTTCGAAGCTCATCTCCGATTTGAAGTTCGTGGTATTTTTGGTTCTCCATCTAATTTGTTCATCTAATTACCCTTGTTTAATTAATTCAATTAATTCGTTCGTAGTTTATAGTTTACAAACCCTAGTTTTTGGGGGTTTTTATTTGTTAATTTTGGTGGTTTACAAACCCTAGTTTTTGGGGGTTTTTTATTTGTTAATTTTGGGGGTTTACAAATCCTAGTTTTTGGGGGTTTTTTATTTATTAATTTTGGGGGTTTACAAACCCTAGTTTTTGGGGGGTTTGTTGATTCGAAGTTCAACTCTTGTTCCTCCGTCGATATTAATATACTTCTTGTAGCATGTTGATGCAATTTATATTTTTGTGGACATGGTATACAAAGAATGCTGTGAAAACTCGAGATATCATGTTTGCCTAATTTTATGTTAGTTACCCCTATTTGGACACACATATTTTTTTTCCTGAACTACTATCCTTAATACTAATGTATTTTAATCAGTTAAAATTGTTTCCTAGCTAGGTTTGCACCATGTTGTTGACAGTATATTGTTATATATTTTGTGAGTCCATTTTCGATTGTAGCATGGACTTAGTTTAACTCTTTTCTTTCTATCCAAGATTTTCTATGAAAGCAGCTAAGTGTGCTATAAAATATGCGGTTTTAATTTTTACCATACCTTTTTTGAAATGTGTTGATAGCTCAGATCAGTACTCCTGACTAAGTTCTCTTCTGGTAAATCCTTATGACATATCTAGGTACATTCTTTAGGAAACAAAATTTTTTAAATCGAACATATGAATTATATAGTACATTATCGACCATGAATTCTGCTATATTTGCGTTAATATGTTAGCTGTACATTTTACGTAAGTATTAATACATTACTAGTTGAAAAATGAATTATATGACTGAGGAATCAACATAATTCTGATTGTTGTTTTCCTTCTATCGGAGCATTTGAATAGAAATCAATTAATGTAGTTAAGAAATTTACAATATAATGTGTATATTTCTCAAGATAATATTAAAGGTTTAACTCATGTTATTGATCTTTATTCTTCTGATCTCAGTAGTTTTATACTAATATTAAAGGTCACTTGCACACGATGTTATTGGCCGATTGATGATTCAGTGTGCACTGCAACCCGGTCTTGCACAGGTCAGTTAAATTTGTATTCTTAAATTTGAAATGTATGGTTTTAGTACTAGCTTGTGTATCTTTGCTAGTTTCTTATAGTTCAAGTGACCTATTATTGATGTTCATTTGCGTACTTGTTTCTTTTAATATTAAGTAGTGTCTAGACTTGAACTTTTAAAATGTTGGCAAGTGCACATTGTCATATTTAACTCAACTGGATGGTCTGCAGTTTGAATAAGTTCTTTTATTCAACTGGATGGTCTACAGTTTGAATAAGTTCTTGTTTCATTTCCCGATGCGATTCCTTGCGGAATAAAAGTTGCTGCTGATGGCGGGAAGATTATCTTAAATCCTGATGATAAATATGTGCTAAAAGAAGATGATGAAGTTATTGTTATTGCTGAGGATGATGATACGTATGCCCCTGTTCCTATAGCAGAGGTCAGTTTTATTCTCTTGCTGCTGTATATCACTCTATTCTGCACCTGTAGCTCAGAACTTAAGTAATTGTGTAGGCGGAAACTTGTGCATGCACACATGTTTATCTTTGATTTAATACGATATGCTTTCTCTAGAAATAATCACAAGTGCCACATAGGGATTAGGGACTGCTTACACTGAGGTATGATCTTTAGATTGTGGTCCAGAAATACCTCCTACACTTGATTTTGTTGATTTATGTTAAAACTGTTTTATAGGTCTTAACTGGACATACATTATTTGTCTGATAAGTATTTAATATAAAAGTAAACCATGGTACCAAACACTGAATTCATTTCTCACCCTTGTAGTGTAAACTAATAATGTGACATACTTCCAAGTAGTTTCCTGAGCATATGAAATTTGAATGTCAGATTCCTTATTTAGCTTCAACTTGATGCACCTTTAGTTGGTACTCTGTAAATGTCAAGTTGGACTGCTGAGGGGGCAGAGTTGCAAAATGGTAGAGTAACATTTATAGTAAATAGTGATTAATGACCCTGAAGCTTCTGTTTTTGCTTTAAGTTACACTTATGGTATAGGCAGTTAGCTTGGACAAAGATATAGAAATACATTGCCAACCTTGTTTTAAATATGTATTTGGTGCACCTAGAACAGCCTTTCGGACTAAAGTTTGTCGTCTCGTTAATTCTTTCTTCTGCAGGTCCAATGAGATCTTTTTCCTAAATATTTGACCCTCCAAAATATCCTGAAAAGATTTTATTTTGTGGCTGGCGGCGTGATATTGACGACATGATTATGGTAATTGATCATACCTATCTTATTAGTCTTTTTTGGATCTGTCATGTGTATCTTGCTATACACATATTCTTAAAAAGAAATAAAATTTCAAGAGTTGGATATTTGTAATTGAACAATGAACAAAAAACATACAATTTAACGTATAGTCTATAGTAGATAAACTGAATTGACGTCGCACTTTTTAGACATTGATCAACTGTTTGTATTGTTGAGCGCATCTTGTATTTTGTACAGTTGTGTGAAACTATAAAGTGAATAAGAATATGGAAATGTAATCACCACTGTTAGGCTCTGAAATAATACTTTTTATGTAGTTTGAAACTTTGCAGCATGTAAAGTTTGAATAATTAACACATGGCTAGCTAATTTTATGAATTACACATATTGATTAGCAACCCAATCTTAACTTGTTTCTTCATTCGAAATGGTAAAAAAAATAGGAGCAAGCAGCAGCTATTAAGCAGCTATGACAAAGCATGGTTGTTAAAGCGAAACCAGTTCCTAGCTTTTAGCGTGAAGGTCCCCCACCGAAGGTTGAGCTGAAGAAGGTACTTTTTCTAGGCAACTCTTGGGCTTGAGTTTTTTTTGTTCATAAAGGACTCCTACAAGAGAATTACTTGATTGTCTCCAAACCAGTTTAGATGCCCTGGAAGAGATAAATGGCAGTTCAATAAAGGACTACTGCCTGGACTTGGATCAAACAATGATGTTTCTTATTTTTTAGATTTCTGTGCCGGAGATACTAACATTGAATGGTTTTTATTAGTTGTTTGTTCGTCTAGTAGTTTTCTTAATTTGGTCAATTTCTTTCATCTACAGGTGCGGGAGATGAAATACCCATGGGGAAGTAAAAGGCTAGGCTTGAGAAGGACACTAAAATGGGTGTAGATTTAATTGTATAATGATTTGACTTGTGTAATTAGTAATTTTTTGTAACGGAATTAGTGATATATTTTAGTTTTATAAAAGTTGATAAATGTGATTTATTCAAATTATATTTTAGTTTACCTTTACTTGAGTTAATTTTTTATTGTATTTTTGAAAATTTTAAGAATTTCACAAATAAAACAAAATCCAAAAAATAATTAAAATATAAATTTTCAAAAAATTTATATCAACTGGTGTTGCTATAGAGGGACAAAGATGTTGGAGTATGCTATATGGCAACATCGCAAGGGTGTTGGTGTTGAATAGACAGTGTTGCCATAGACTTTATACCAACACCGGAAATAGTGTTGGTATTTTGCACGAAATGTTGGCATAAGTGCCTAAGGCAACATCGTGTTGATGTTGCCATAGTTTTGACAAAATGTGTTGACTTAACCTCTAAGCCCACATGCAAATTCCCAACACCTTCAAAATTGACAAAAGTGTTGCCTTAAATCCTATGATAACATTTTTCAGCACTTTTAACACTTATTTTGGGTGTTGCCATAGACCATTTGTGGTGTAGTGCGCGAACCTTATCGAGTCTTTATATATATATATATAGGCCTTTGCTCCATACAGAAAACTCTTATATAACAAACAACAAAGAACACCTTAGATCTATTAGATCCTTTGGCCCCGCCAGGGGCACCCAATACAAAAAGTTGTTATTTTTTTACCCTCTATCAAGCCAACAAAAGAAAAAAAAATAAATAAAAATAAATAAAAATTTTACTGTTCATGATGACGTCACTGATGACGTCATCGTCATGAACAGTAATTTTTAATTTATTTTTTTTTTGAGATGATGGATGGATAGAGGGTAAAAAAATAAGAACTTTTTGTATTGGGTGGCCCCGCCAGGGGCAATGGATCTATTAGATATGAGGTGTTCTTTATTGTTTGTTATATAAGGTGTTTGCTATGGAGTACAACCCTATATATATATATATATAGTTAAGTTCTACGGAGACCACAATTTAAGTGGAGACCATATACAGTATGCACTCAAAACATTGCAAAACATATATATTTGCAAAGAATGTTCAATTAACATTATTATTTCATTCAAAATCTTAAAAATCATATATGATTTACAAGCAGAACATGTTTTAGAGAACAATACGTTCTGCGATATTTTGTTTGCAGAACATACATGATTTTCAAGATTTTTAATGAAAGTTGCATGTAAAACATATACGATCTTCAAGATTTTCAGTGAAATAGATAGTATATTGATTTTCATAGAACATGATTTTCAATAAATAAGTTTTTGCAATGTTTTGATATTAATCTCCGGTCTCCACTAAAAATGTTGGTCTCCATAGAACTTAACCCTATATATATATATATATATATATATATATATATATATATATATATATATATATATATAATTGAACATGTAACAATAGTAGATATATGTAAATTTGGATAGTGATCATGTATACTTAGATCAAACTTATTTGTATTATAAACTAGGGCTGATCATTCGGTCGGTAACAGAATTAGAAAAACCGAATAACCGAAATCCATTTTTTACCGAACCGAACGGATTTGTCACCAAAACCGAACCGAAATATTTCAAACCGAACCGAAATAGTTCACCATAAACCGAACCGAACCGATTTAAAAAAATTATATATAATATTATTATTTTTTAATTTTAAAATTAATTTTAGTAGCAAATATATTAAAATAGGTAACAATTAAAATAAAATAAAGCACAAACTATCAATTTAAATATTAAAACTAATTTTGAACTAATTAAATCATGCATATATATATAATATAAAATTATATATATAATATAAATAATATATATATATATAATTCGGTTATTTCGGTTTGAACAGAATTTTTTAAAAAAAACCGAACCGAAATTTATTTCGGTTTGAACCGAAAAACCGAACTTTCAAAAAAATGGAAACCGAACCGAACTGAAATTCAACATTTCGGTTCAGTTTTTCGGTTTCGGTTCGGTTTTGCTCACCCCTATTATAAACCGAAATTAAAAACAATTGACATTAATTTATAAGTTTTGAAACATATTCGAATACTTGTAATTTTCAATATAATAATTTATAAAATACAAAATAATATTGCCCACAACGGGAGTCATATTAGCTATAGCCTCTGTTCTAAAAATCGGCCTAGGCGGCCGATTAATCGGCGCCTAGGCGCTAGGCGGCCATTAAACGCCTAAAATCTGCAAAAATCGGTCATTAGACGTTTTTTGATTAGGCGGCGCCTATGTGACACCCCCAAAATCCGGGATCAAAAGATTTGGTTGTCACGTGAAAATCCTCAAAATAAAACATCTTTTTAATAATAATCATTCACTTGTGATTGTCCAACACTGGAAATATAACATTTGTGACCCCAAACATACCAAGATCTTTTAAGGTTATAGGGCTAGAAACAAGAATCCGAATCCCATTAAATCAGAAAGTATTCCTTCTTTACAACATTCCCTTTGATCAAATCTTAAACCAGTGGTGTAACTTCGATAAGAAGTATGCCAGGCTAACTAGACCATCACATAATAATAATAATAAATATTAGAACTCAATTATATAAAATAGATCTTACTCTAAATCCAGACATCCTGAGCCAAGTCATCTTCGAAATAGCATCACGCTTATTCTCTTTCTGAACTGTGCGGATACGTCTCGCCAAACTACCTTACTGAAATGTTAGAATTTATAACAGTAAGTATGAGCAAAAGAAATGCTCAGCAAGCGTATAAAAATTTTGATATAAAACTAGGATAAGTGGGGCATAAAATCAACTGAAATGTAAAACAGTTTATAGAGAAAACTGAATCAACAACTGTGATATAATTCAAACCATAACTGAAATCATTTGGTATGTCATAAAAATGAATCATCTGCCAACTCACAATATATAATATCCATTATGGCGATATGGATTCGATATATATAACTGAAAAACCATTGCCCCCTGATCAGGTTCTAAGGCAATGGGACCCTTTATAATCATTGGTACTTTTCTATACCCGTGTTATAATCCGGATTTCTGGGGTACCCAAAATAGGCAAGTAATGTTAGCCTATAGGAAGATGGAATGGTTACCATATCCTCCTTAAATATAGCTGGACCAACTACTCGATGTGGCCTCCTACGCTTTACCATTTTCCAATCCAATAGAGCAATTTCCGAATTCAACAGGAAATACTTAGTTTCATATACAGTTCACATCCCTATTATTTACTACGATAATAAGGATATGAAGAGTTTATCTTAAACAATTCCCCACATCAAGGGTACCAATATCAAGTAACCGTGTTTGCACAAAAATATTTAAGAACCACAAATAGCTCTGAACAATAACTATTTGTCATGATATGAATAAATGAAATAGAAAATAAAAAGTGTTAAGGATGATTAAGAAAATACTTGCCTCTGGTACTTAGCTATTATGTAACGCCGAAGTAATACAATTTTCTTGTTCTTCTTCTATCTTATGTCATCACATCCTTTGTCGTAATCATTCGTTGGTTTAACGATTTAGCGTTTGCCACGAATCTGATCCGCCGATATTAAGCCCGCACGTCAACTTCAATATCTATGTTGGAAGAAAATAATTGGAAACATTCCCCTGAACATAAGCGTTTTCCCGGTGTTAAATGATACATGCTAATTTTATGTACATTTTATAGCATGTTATCTCTCAATTATCCTTAGTTTGTAATAATTTTGTCCTTGATTAGCATTGTAGTAGCAGTTTAATTTGGATTGGATGCTAAAATGGTTTTTTATGTTTTTAGGATAATTTTAGAAGAAAAAGGAGCTCAATTGCACATCACCAAGAGACCGTAGATTAATCCTGGACGAATAAGGAGGAAATAAGAATTGTCACTAAAATATGGAAAGTGATATATTCTTAAAGCAGGAATCCCGGTTGGAATTAATATAATTTTTGTGAAGCGAAAGGAGTCCGGTTCCAAGCCCTCAATTGTCCGCAGCTTAGGATTTAAGGATTTATTTATATTAATAAATATTTAATTTATTTAGAAAATTATATTTATAAGTATCTAATAATATTAGATATTTATTTTTATAATTTCTGGATTTAATTAATTATTTATTAATTAAAGATTATAAGTTGTGCGGGTTAAAAAGCATTTATACGGAGCCCGTTCAAAAGTCAAAAGCACATGAATTGTTTTTTTTCCACCAGAAGATGCCAAATTGGTTTGTTTATACAAATCAAATGTCAAACCTTGTCTTTCAAATTTTCCTGCAAGCTGGCGGCAAGTTTTCAATTTTGTGTTACTGCATTTGACTATCGGATGGATTAATTATTGTAGATGGTGTGTTAAACTCTCCTATAAATAGGAGAGTTTTCCTTTGGTTAGAGATGCTGGTACTGAAATAAGCAGATGCATTTCCTCCTTGTTGTCATAAATCTTCTTTTGTAATTTTAGTTTTATTTTATTTTATATACTTTAATTTTATACAAGTTCCATTTTGATTGAAGATTGTGAGGGTATTGCTTGGAGAGCTCATTCATTTCATCAGAAATTATTTCGGGAGAATAAATTCTTCAAGTTGTACTTTCTTTACTCTAAGCTCTTTTAATTATGATTTTACAGTTTATTATATGCTTATTTTATTTATCTAGCATGAATAACTAATTTCATAATCCGAGAATTGGGTAGTATTCATTGGTGATATATGTTTGTTTGATTGTGATAATAATTCTCTATTTTTGCTAATCTATCATTGAGGACTTAACCCAATTAAGGGCGTAGCTAACCTTTAATTGTATTCATAGGTATTGTGATAAATTGGGAGATGAGTCGTAATTCTTGTTCATGATTTGATAGACATAGTTTAATTATTTAATCGGGAGATTAATAAGAGGACTATGAAACTTATAATTCTCAGGTCTTAAAATCTAAAATTGTATTTCAGTTGATCATGGGAGTGACTTTTGAAATATGGTTGTAGACATTATTTTGTATCTTGGGAGAGAACATTATAAAAATTAGAAGAATTGTTTTTTAGCAAAATATGAGAAAAATATATATCACATGAAAATAGCATTATTGAACCAATTGAAGAACCCTATTTCTCGGATTGCTTTTCCTCATCAATTAAATTTTAGTTGTACTTGTTTAAAATTAGTTTATTTGAACACATCAATTATTTTTCACACTTCTAGATAATAAGAAATTAAAACTTGAACTTGTATTAATAGTCCTTCCCTGCGAACGAACTTCACAAAAATATTACCAACAAATTGGCGCCGCTGCCGGGGATGGCAGTAATATTAAGTTTAGGGTATTTATTTCTTATAATTTAGATTTTATTTTGTTCAGTAAAATAAAAAAAAAATAAAAAAAAATTAGTAGCTTAAATAATTTCAGTATTTGTTTTCTGTGTTTTTGCTATTAGAAACAACTACTCAGTTTATCCCCTGTTTTATTCAGTTATCTCACACAAACACACAAACCCAGTTCCAATCCTCCCTTCTCCGAAACACTCCTCTCCCTCGTCCCACAACTCTGCCACATCCAATTCCGATTTACCGTACGTAACCTCCTTCCCCCTTTCCTATCTTCCCTCCTCTTGTGCTTAAACCCGTAACAGCCCAACAGTCACCACTCCATCACCGCGTTTCCATCGAAACCCACAACCCCCGCCTTTTCTTTCTTTCTCCGCACACCGTCCGCCGCCTCTCTCGTTCATTACAAACCCACAACCACACCTCACCTCCTCTTATAGTTACCCCCATCTTCTTCTCCTCCCACGAAAACCACCATTTCACCCCCCCTATTTCCTTCTCCGATTAGACCCACCACCACACCTCTATTCTCCCACGAACTGCGATTTCTTAAATCGTTACTGTCGAGCCTATGTTTTGTGAATCGATGCTGAGTGTCAATTTGCCGAGTTGTTAGTCGGGTCAAATGATCGAGTTTGTTTGAATTGCGGCTAAGTATTGAATCGACAAGCCGAGTTCGGTGTTGTATAGTAATTGTTTTGGTTTGTTGCGGTTTTGAGTTTTGTCTGTATTGGTGCTGGGTATTATTTGGTAAACTGCTGTACCTCGCGACCACACACTTCCACCAGCCCACCCTCTTATAGTCACTTCGTGTTCGAGTAATTCTGTTTGATTGCTGCGTTTTTACCAAGTCATTGTTTCCTGTTTTGAGCTGTTCCTGTGATTTTGCTGAGTTGCGTTTATTGCAATTATTGAGTCAATTATCGGAGTTTGTCGTTGCTGTTGGTTTGGTGGTTGCTGGGTTCAGTTTTGTTGGGTGCATTTTGTATTGCTGAGTCGTTGGATTTGATTTTATGTAGTGTTCGAGTAGATGTCTTGTTTTGTTTTCTGAGTCGCGTCTCTGTGCTCTGTCGTACTGAGTTCCTGAATGCCAACTCCTGAGTCTTCTACGAATTACTGAGCTCTTGAGATTGCTGTTTGTACTAAGTTGTTGTGCTGTGAATTTGTTGGTCAAATTGTAGCTTTCCGAGTATGCCGAGTTTTTGAGTCGTAGCGAGTTGCCGTTGCTGTACGTTTTGTTCTGAGTTTCATTCAGGGTCAATGGCGGGTTCCTGTTGTGTACTTATTGAGTTTTAATACTAAGTTTGTGGATTCGTTGTTGGTTTTTCACTAAGGTAGGTTAGGTAGCCGAGTTTGAGTGCTGATTTTGGTCACTAAGTCATCACTGAGTTCGAGTTTTTGTTTTGCCGCGGCTTGGTTTTGCAGTGTTTGCGATGTTAGGAATCTGCCCGATTCCCTGCGAATGCGGAAGCGATTTGGTAAATATGTGTGCTTAGATCCCACAAATATACGTGATAGTAATGAAGCAACAAACCAACAATACAGTAAAAAGAGACAAGAGATTTAACGTGGTTCGGCCCAGCCTACATCCACAAGAGCAACAGCTTCACACTAGATAAAAGAGATTACAATATCCGTGTATCCGGCCCCTTGAATTTCATACAAAAATTCAGCCCTACAATACCTATTATGTATATCCCCAACTCACTGAAGTGTTTATCTCAAAACCTCCCCCTATCACTCACTGTTTCCCGACAACCTTTCCTTCTCTCCCTCTCCCAACCCGGACAGTGCCACACAACCTGATAGAAAGACCCCCTGCAGCGGGACCACCTCCGATGGCTGCAGTCAAACCCAAGTACCCTAAGGAATAGTTTAGGCACGAGGACCTTCTATCCCGACACTTCCTGAAAGCGGGCTAAACCGGCTTTCCTACTAGACGGACTATCTAGCAGCTATATAGAGAGAAGAGAGAATTAAGGTGTAATTTAGAATGAAGGGGATAGGGGTATTTATAGGATGGGGTTTGTAGTAGGTGAGGGGTTGGTGGGTGGTAGGTAAGAGTTTGGCAAAGAACCTAACAAAGGTTGATAGCTTGCTGCCTAACAATCTCCCCCTCTTTCCAAACTCACAGCTCTTCACTTGCACTCCATACCTGCGCCCTGTTGGCACAAGTCCAACTTTTCCTCGATCCGTATCATTCCCTACAACAAAACTCCCCCCGAGTCCAAGACTCCAAACTATACCCTAGTTTGCACATTCATTCTCGAATGCCCACTTGCTATACGCACAAGTGTACCTTTGACCTCTATTTGTCCAACTACATACATATGAAGCAATCTGTTGTATACACACATACTCACTTGATTCACGTCGGCCAATCCCATATGTAGTCCATCACACACGCAAGTGTGACCATCACACACACAAGTGTGACCATCGATCTTTCATTTACTCCCCAACTGCATATCAAACAAATCAATCTGTTGCATGGTTCACTGCTCACTTGATTTGTGTTGATCGATGCCCATATGCAGCTGCAACACACCAACTACTCGTTGATGTCGTGGAAGCCCTTCGACCAAGCATCCATCCCAGCAGTCTTTGCACCATCGTCTAGACTGGAAGGCAATACAACCGCAGCAGTATCCTTCAAGTCACTCTTCCCTCGTGCACGAGATAACCAGATTTTCGAAGTTCCAGTACGTTCTGGCCACGTACTAATCAGACGATATATTCCCCCACGTAGCTCTCCCTTTATCCGAACCACACGGCCTCTTTTGATATTCATAGCTCCCCCTACTACAGAGCATCTGTAGCCTTCTGAAGCTAACCGACCGATAGATATTAGATTATTCCTCAGCTTAGGCACATATCTTACCCCGTTCAAGCTGCGAACTATTCCATCGAACATTTTGATTTTCACAATTCCAATCCCCTTGATCTCACAAGTAGATCCATCAGCCAAAGAAACTGTTTCATTCTTTGTATCTTGGAATTTATCAAAATGCCCCCTCTCGGAACATACATGGTAAGATGACCCTGAGTCTAATATCCATTCTCCTAGAGAACTAGTGCCTCGATTGAAGACGGTGCAAACATCTTCACAATCGAGAGTAACCACAGCCAATGATGCATCTGGATCCTTCTTATTAAGCGGACAATTCGGCCTAATATGACCCCACTCCTTGCAACCAAAGCACTGCATGCCCTTTTCCCTGTATCTGGATTTACCCCTGCTATTGGTAGATCCTCTCACAGCACCCCTTCCTCTATTATTTTGACTACGCAAAGCCAAAACTGTCATTCCGTCCTTGTCACCATCCTGGTTCTTCCTTCCAGCATTTGACAAAAGTGCTGACTGAACCTCCTCCATTTTTAACGTGTCCTTTCCGTACAAAATGGTTGTGACCAAATGATCGAATGACTCCGGAAGCGAAGTAAGAAGAATAAGGGCCTTATCTTCTTCCTCCAATTTTACATCGCTCATCTTTGTTGATTTTTCCTCCTTCCCCTTCAAAGCCCTTGCTAGCTTCTGTTGGGTTAGGATATCCTTTACCCTTCTCTGCCAAAGAGTAAAACTTCCTTTACCATCATATGAAGTCACCTTGAATCCTTTAATACTTGCCATGATCTCCGTTTGCACACACAAACCAATCCAAACAACTAAATCAATTGGCCAGGTAAGTGTAAGAAACAATGGGAGCACTTCCGTCAAAACGGCGCCAAATTAGACAACCACTTTTCTTAACGACTTTCCTTCGGCACCAATAATTTAGACACAACTAGCTCTGATGCCAACTGTTAGGAATCTGCCCGATTCCCTGCGAATGCGGAAGCGATTTGGTAAATATGTGTGCTTAGATCCCACAAATATACGTGATAGTAATGAAGCAACAAACCAACAATACAGTAAAAAGAGACAAGAGATTTAACGTGGTTCGGCCCAGCCTACATCCACAAGAGCAACAGCTTCACACTAGATAAAAGAGATTACAATATCCGTGTATCCGGCCCCTTGAATTTCATACAAAAATTCAGCCCTACAATACCTATTATGTATATCCCCAACTCACTGAAGTGTTTATCTCAAAACCTCCCCCTATCACTCACTGTTTCCCGACAACCTTTCCTTCTCTCCCTCTCCCAACCCGGACAGTGCCACACAACCTGATAGAAAGACCCCCTGCAGCGGGACCACCTCCGATGGCTGCAGTCAAACCCAAGTACCCTAAGGAATAGTTTAGGCACGAGGACCTTCTATCCCGACACTTCCTGAAAGCGGGCTAAACCGGCTTTCCTACTAGACGGACTATCTAGCAGCTATATAGAGAGAAGAGAGAATTAAGGTGTAATTTAGAATGAAGGGGATAGGGGTATTTATAGGATGGGGTTTGTAGTAGGTGAGGGGTTGGTGGGTGGTAGGTAAGAGTTTGGCAAAGAACCTAACAAAGGTTGATAGCTTGCTGCCTAACATGCGAGTCCGTGTTCGGAGTTGCAGCGGAGAGTTGTTGACCGAGTTAATAATTTACGTGGTTAAGTCATAGTGTTTGTGTTGCAGATCACTGAGTTGCATTTTGTTGAGTGGTTGGGGTATTTGTGGCTAGGATATTTGTGTGGCTAGTTCCATTTACGAATACATAATGTCCATTTTTTCTAAAAATTTCCTGTAAAAAAAAAAATGTTAAAAAATAAATAAAACGTTTTAGAATAAAATCTAGTCGTTAATTTTTATAATAATTTGGTTTTTGTTATTTTCTGTTTTATTTACGGTTTTGTTGTTTATTGAAAAAAAAAAAAAATAATTAAAAATAAAATAAATAATGAAATAAAAAAAATAAATAAATAAATAAAAATAAAAATAAAAAGTGAGTAATCTAGAGCAAGCTTTTGAGGAGAGAGACTACATGGAGTACAACTTTGGTTGGAACAACGCTCAGAATTTCTACAACAATCAGGAACGATATCAAGACTTCAATCCTTACCCACAATTCAATGCTTATGAGGATTGTAATTCATATCAGGTGAATTCGTTCTATTCTGAGAACTCATTTTATGCTCCATACCCCTCTAGCAATGATTTTTCATTTGCCTTAGAAAAGCAATATCATGATGATCTTAATCCATATATGTGCAATGATATTGATACGAGTGTAATTCAATATGATCCTTCTTTACTTTCGATGGGAGTTTTTAATCACTTTGAGGACCCACCATTAGAAATTGCTAGTGATAATGATATTCCATGTGATTCAATAGCTTGGTACGAGGAGAATGCTAAATTAAATAATTTTATTTGGGAAGTTCGAGGAGTGTGGCATGACGGCTGTTATCGAACTCCCCCTTGTGTCAATTTTCCTCTATGCCATGATTCTTGTTTAGCAATTGATGATAATGTTGTGTCTGATGAGTCTACTTGTGTAGTTAATGATGGTCTCATCTGTGTTAATGATAAATTGGATGCAACTGAAATTCTACCAAATTTAGAAAATATTCTTGAGCTTAAAGAACTGGTAGATAAGACAAAAGTTGATGAGTGTCCAATTTTAAGTGAGAAGGAGTCCAAATTTGATGAAATTGAAAATCTTGCTTTGGAATATAAGGATCCAATTTGGGAGGAGTTTATGAGTCGTATTTATGATGATTATTCTGACGACTTTTCTGGCTACTTTTGCAAGTCTCTTGAGCATGTGAGGTTCATGAAAGTTTTCATAAATTTTAATGAATCAGAGGTATATTTGCACATTATGCTTGTAATACAAATTCGTAGATATGTGCATTTATTTGCTTTTTCTCCTCATTGAAGATTTATGTATAAATAAGTCGAGCTAATGACGTTAAACAAGCGCTATTTGGGAGGCAACCCAAGGAATTTTGTTGTTTGAATTATGTGTTAAGATTTGTATAATAGTCTTGTGTGTTTGGACTATGCAGGGAGATGGAAGCATGTGGCAAGTAAAGAATTGATGGGGCATTGCAGAAGAATTCAAAGGCTTGAAATTAATTTCAGGGTCTGAATCATGATTTCTTTGTTGTACACTACCACCTCGACCATGACTCAGGGGAGTTCTTTCTTTTCTTCCTAGCATATTAGTCCATTGTGTTGTCATTTATATATATATAGTTTGTTTCTTTAGGTTATATGTGGTTAGTGGTTGTTTCTTGTGGACAAGAAACGTGATAAGTTGGGGGGTGTGTCTGTTCATTGTGATGTTATAAATAAAAAAATTTAAAAATTAAAAATCACAAAAATAATTCTAGCCTTGTAAAGATCACTTGTTATAATTTGCCTTAATGCGCTCATGCATGCTAAAAGAATCTTGTGTTATTGACGCTTTTGATTGAGAAATGATATGCTTTGTTCTTGTATACACACATACACTATCAAGTTCTCATTGAATTTTGTAAGTGATTAAAAGGACATGAATATGTGCAAGATGACTTGGTTTGCATGCTTTGAGTACAAGTAGGTGCATTAGAGAGACTTTTACTTGGGATTGATTATGTTTTGCCACCAAGTGAGTTTTTGAGCCTATATGCATATCTTTTGCATCTTATATTCGTTTGCTTGAGTGTCCACATGTTGTTTGCATCGCTAGCATTTGTTTGAGACCTTTCTTAAAATGCATGACATTATTTGATGATAAGATGATAAAGGCAGTTAGGTATAACCTCATAATTCCCATATTACCACACCATTTAAACATGATCAATTAGTTACCCCATTGAGCTTAATCCTATTCTTTCGGTGACACACCACTTGCCTAGACCTTTTTCTTGTATTGGCCTTACTTTATCTTGAACCCAATTGTCAAAGGCTAGTACAGTGCTTAAGGGAGTGATAAGGTGTGCAAAAAGGGGGGTTTATCGATGATCATTACTTTTGGGAAAATATTGGGTTTGGTTGTTACTTGTTAGTCGAAATTTGTAATAATATCAATGGATCATTATTCTTGTTTATATTTAGCTCTTTCTAAAAAAAAAAAAATAATAATAATAATAATGAGAGCATACTTATCTTTGTGTGATTCTTCTTTGTTCGACTAATCAAGTTATTTGGAAAAGAATTCAAGTATGGGGATGATAGATGGGGAGTTGAATGATTTATGTTGTTGGGTACTAGCTTTTGACATTTCACCTTCTTTGGCTTTACTTGACATACCTTGTCCCTAGCCTCATTACAACCCGAATAAAGACCTTTTGATTATCATCAGTGGTGTGTGTTGCGTTAAAGTTAGATTGATACCAAATGTCAAGCATGGTTATGATTTTTGTTGGAATAGAGTGATACACTTACCCCTGTTTTTGAGTGAATATTCTTTTGTGAGTGAAAGGTGAGTTTTTACTTGTTTTGGCATATGAGATCCCAAGTTTTGACTCAAAGATGTACTCTTGTGGGCTTAGCATGATTACCAACTTATTCTTACATCTGACATGGACTTTTGAGAACTTATGCATCTTCTTTGAGTAGACTATGCGAATACTTGTACCATTGACACCAAGGCATTGCATTATTCACTTTGATTCTTAAGTTGATATGGCATGAGAGGACTTGCATGTGTGGTGTGTATTGGCATTTGATCTTTCACATGAGCTAGATGGATTTTGGGGGTACATTCACTATAGGCCCTCACGAGACCTCACTCGTCCACTAGGGCTGCCTAGGGGTTTAAAGGGCTTGTTGCATATGCCAAATGCAACCGTGATCACCTACGGAAGTGGTAGTAGTAAGTAGTTATTTTATATTGATTTACTCGAGGACGAGCAAAGGTTAAGTTGGGGGGTATTTGATACATGCTAATTTTATGTACATTTTATAGCATGTTATCTCTCAATTATCCTTAGTTTGTAATAATTTTGTCCTTGATTAGCATTGTAGTAGCAGTTTAATTTGGATTGGATGCTAAAATGGTTTTTTATGTTTTTAGGATAATTTTGGAAGAAAAAGGAGCTCAATTGCACATCACCAAGAGACCGTAGATTAATCCTGGACGAATAAGGAGGAAATAAGAATTGTCACTAAAATATGGAAAGTGATATATTCTTAAAGCAGGAATCCCGGTTGGAATTAATATAATTTTTGTGAAGCGAAAGGAGTCCGGTTCCAAGCCCTCAATTGTCCGCAGCTTAGGATTTAAGGATTTATTTATATTAATAAATATTTAATTTATTTAGAAAATTATATTTATAAGTATCTAATAATATTAGATATTTATTTTTATAATTTCTGGATTTAATTAATTATTTATTAATTAAAGATTATAAGCTGTGCGGGTTAAAAAGCATTTATACGGAGCCCGTTCAAAAGTCAAAAGCACATGAATTGTTTTTTTTCCACCAGAAGATGCCAAATTGGTTTGTTTATACAAATCAAATGTCAAACCTTGTCTTTCAAATTTTCCTGCAAGCTGGCGGCAAGTTTTCAATTTTGTGTTACTGCATTTGACTATCGGATGGATTAATTATTGTAGATGGTGTGTTAAACTCTCCTATAAATAGGAGAGTTTTCCTTTGGTTAGAGATGCTGGTACTGAAATAAGCAGATGCATTTCCTCCTTGTTGTCATAAATCTTCTTTTGTAATTTTAGTTTTATTTTATTTTATATACTTTAATTTTATACAAGTTCCATTTTGATTGAAGATTGTGAGGGTATTGCTTGGAGAGCTCATTCATTTCATCAGAAATTATTTCGGGAGAATAAATTCTTCAAGTTGTACTTTCTTTACTCTAAGCTCTTTTAATTATGATTTTACAGTTTATTATATGCTTATTTTATTTATCTAGCATGAATAACTAATTTCATAATCCGAGAATTGGGTAGTATTCATTGGTGATATATGTTTGTTTGATTGTGATAATAATTCTCTATTTTTGCTAATCTATCATTGAGGACTTAACCCAATTAAGGGCGTAGCTAACCTTTAATTGTATTCATAGGTATTGTGATAAATTGGGAGATGAGTCATAATTCTTGTTCATGATTTGATAGACATAGTTTAATTATTTAATTGGGAGATTAATAAGAGGACTATGAAACTTATAATTCTCAGGTCTTAAAATCTAAAATTGTATTTCAGTTGATCATGGGAGTGACTTTTGAAATATGGTTGTAGACATTATTTTGTATCTTGGGAGAGAACATTATAAAAATTAGAAGAATTGTTTTTTAGCAAAATATGAGAAAAATATATATCACATGAAAATAGCATTATTGAACCAATTGAAGAACCCTATTTCTCGGATTGCTTTTCCTCATCAATTAAATTTTAGTTGTACTTGTTTAAAATTAGTTTATTTGAACACATCAATTATTTTTCACACTTCTAGATAATAAGAAATTAAAACTTGAACTTGTATTAATAGTCCTTCCCTGCGAACGAACTTCACAAAAATATTACCAACATTAAAACACCTCACAATAAATCCAACAATCCACAAACAATACTGCATCTATCTCCACCTATTCCATTATATCTACTTATCTCCACTGACAAACCTAAGTCAATATTCAACAATTAATCCTTGTGAAAATAAACGATATCCGACCATCCTTGTCAGTAAATCAAAGAAAACATCATATGCCCCTAACAACATCTTATAATATACTCCCTCTGTTTATTTGAATTCTTTACGTTTGCTTTTTGCACGAAAACCAAGATAGTGGATGTAATATTGTTAAAATAAATGAAGTAGTGGGTGTAATAGTAATTTTATTATTAAAATAAGTGAAGTAGTGGGTGTAATAGTGTAAAGGGTTGAAAAGGTGGAGTGAAGTAGTAGATGTAATAATGTATTTTATTGTTAAAAGTTACTATTTTTAGTAATGTAAAGAAATGGAATGGACGGCCCAAAATAGAAAGTGTAAAGAAATGAAATGGACGGAGGGAGTACCATATAAACAATTAAGCACACATTAAATAGATATATCGGTCAAAACTCGATTTATAATCTTATCCTCGATACATAATACCTAGACAATTTACATTGCACGTATAAAGACTCGATAAGTAGATCACATAATCACATAGCACGTAATTCAAATAGCAGATACGACTCACAAATAAAAGGGCACTCAAGGATATTTATAAATCACTAACAGATAATCAAATAATAATTACACACAATTCACAAAATTTCGGATGGCATATAACACGAAATTTTCACAAAATCGGTCTAACAATTCAATTCGGGACTCAACCGATCTAAAGAAATATTTTTAAAACAATTTTAAATCACACTCTTGGAATGAAATCCAACTTAGGATTTTTTAAAAAGATTTTTAAAATATTTTCTGAAATTTTCGAGCAATTAAATTATTTTAAAACATTTTTAAACAGAAAATTGGTTAATTAAAAATTAAATAATCCTAATTAAATTATTTAAAATAAACTAATAATTAATTAATGAAATTATTTAATAAATGATTACATTTATCGAATAATTAATTTAATTAAATCATTATTTGAAATTAATTAGTATAATTAAAAGTATTTAATTCTTAATTATTTTTGAATTAAAAATAAGTAATAAAATAATTTTTAAAATGAAAAACAGAATTCAGAAATAAATTCTGAATTTCCAGAATATTTTCAGAAAATCATTTTCTGAATTTTATAATTAAATTCATAATTTTTAAAAGATTTAAAAGTAATTAAAAGTAAATAAAAGTAAAATAAAGTTTTTTTTGGTAAGAATCATCGTCTTCTACCTCAAGCTACAATAAACCCCCCCCCCCCCCCCCCCAATTTCATATTCACGCCGACCGGAGTGAATCCGGCAATACTCCGGCGAGTCCCAAATCATCTCCGTTTCTCAAATTTTTAGCTTGCAATACGTTCCATATTAAACCCACAATCTCACCACAACATCAAACGCATAAATTGGCCAAGATTTAGCTGATTTCGGCGAAAATTCGAGGCTGTCCGGTGAGCTTCAAATATTTTCCGATGACCTTAAATCCAACACCAAACTACGAGTTCTATATATCAAAACGAAGCTTATCACTCCTAAAATCTATCTAAGTCATCAAGAACAGCAAACAATCAACAATCAATCCGGAAAATTTGAAAATCAAAGTCACCCACACTAAACTCGAAATTCATATTTAGTACACGAAATATCAAATAAAAATCATAATAAAATTCCTGGAAGTATAAGCAATCTATAGACACTAACCACATAAGCAACAAATCATTGTACAATCAACACTAAATTCAAGAAATACGAAAATTAAAACGAAAATCATGAATTCACGAATCAAGCATATTCGGATATACACACAAACATAAACATGTAGTACAGATCATGAGATTCAATTTGGTTACTCATATGAATGATTTGAATTCCAAAATCATCTCCAAAATACTGTTTGATCTTCAAGAATACCAAGAACAAATATTCAGAGAATCTCCAGAAAATAAATCAAAAAAATCTGATTTTCTGATTATTTTAATAAATAAAAATAATTCTGTTGCTATTTATATTTTTAAACAAATATAATATAAATATCAAAATTACCCAAAAATTACAAATATTACATAAATTAGAAAATAATGCATTTCTAAATATCATATTATTATATAAAAATAATTTTATCAAAAAAAAAAAGGCCTCGAATTCAGTACTGTGGCTAGGTCCGGAAATTAAAATGCAAAATAACAGTATTCTAAAAATAAAAAAATTACAGAAAAATAGAATAAAATATTATATGCTACACTGAAGTCACATACTCCCTCCGTCCCTCATGGTTGTTTACATGGGGATGGACACGGAGACCAAGAAAATGTGTAAAAAATGAGTAAAGTTAGATGAAAAGTGGGTAAAGTGGTGGGACCTATTAATATTTAATTATAGATTTGAGATAGTGGAGGAAAGTAGTGGGTGTAATAGTATTTTTTATTGTTAAATATATGAAATAGTGGGTGTAATAGTGTGAAAAACTTACTATTTTTGGAATGTAAAGAAATGAGAGGGACACCCCAAAATAGTAACTGTAAAGAAATGAGAGGGACAGAGGGAGTAACACTTATAGAATAATTTTTCTATTTAATAAAAATCATAACGCGTTTAAATGAATTAAAAATAAATCGAAACACGATAAAATGAACTAAAACTATATTTTAATATAATAAATTACACGTAATTTTCCCGGTCGTTACAGCCTAGGCGGGATTAGGCGGTTTAATGAGTTAGGCGGGAATAATCGATTAGGCAGCGATTAATCGGATTTAATCAGGATTAATCGGTCAAATTTTAAAAAAAATGGTTAAATTAAGAATAAAATTTTAAAAATATAATTTTTTTTAATAAAAAATATTATTTATACATGAAAGGGTAAATTCACTCATCATATTTAATAATAAAAAACATATTAATATTTTTACTTATATAAAATATATTTTTAAATATTAAAATTAAATTATATAAAAAATAATATTTTAATACATCCGATTAATGTTCCGATTAATCACCGTCTAGCCGATTAATCGCTAGAAGGTAGGCTAACCGCCTTAGACCCGGATCGATTTTTACTAACATCGGCTATAGCTAGTAATGAGGTCCTTTCACGTTGCAAACCAATTTACCCATTTGTTGATTCTTTAACTTGAGAAAAATAAAGCTGTTATTTTCTTTATCTTCTGTGCATGTCTGCGGTACATTTAATTGCATCGTACATTTTAGTGCTTCATATTCTCTGTGGGGACAAATACAATCTCAAGAAATTGACAGTTTTGTAATGATCAAACAAGCCTATTCATTTTTCAACAAAAAGCGGATCGCTTTCTTGATTCTTTACTATAATTGCAAGGACAATGTATTCCCAGCTACAGAGAAAGAGAGTTCATCTAGTTCATATGGTTCAAATAATCCAAGCCTTCTGCGCGCTGTGCTTTTATATACACATGATAGACTTAGAAAGGGTGAGAGAGGGGGGAAGAAGAAACAGACCGACTCCAACAATTTAGAATCCCTAATTTCATTAACTACAATTATACCGAAAAAATCATTATAAAAAGATTTTTTAATTTAGTAGTAGCAAATTATAGCAAGTTAAAGATGAGGGATTATAAATTATACTCCCTCCGTTCCTAATTAGTTATCCAGTTTTATTTTTTAGTGGTCAAATTTACTAACTTTTGACCGAAGATTAAAATTAATCCGTTTATTATTTTAAAAAACTGAAAATCACATATTAAAATAGATTAGAAATAGTTTACAATGGTATATTTTTTTTAGAGATTAAGGTTCCTGAGGTAACCTCAGGTAAATTTTCCTGAGATTAAAAAATTTTACATACAAATACACAAGGACATTATTGTAATTACAGATAATTATATGCATTTACAAAAATACCATTACTATTTTACATAAAAATACACTAGTGTCTCAGGTAAAGTTCCTGAGCTAATCTCAGGAACTTTATTCTCTCTTTTTTAAATATTTTTCATTATGTAATATATATAAATTTCAGTAAAATTTAAGTCAATTTGACCAACAAAAATAGAAACTGGACAACTAATTAGGAACGGAGGGAGTAGTAAATAAAACAAGAGTTAATTGCAAAAAAGTGACCATATTTTACACTCATTTTCAAAAAAGTGGCCAGATTTTCAATTTTGCAAAATGGTAGTCAGACTTGCCTTTTTACTTTCAAAAAAGTGGTTGGAGATGATTTTCAGCTTATTTGGCATGAGAAAAATGGGAAAATATATTATTTTACTAAAAAATAATTCTAAAACCCCCAAAAATTATCCAATAAACCCCCAAATTATTATGTGTCACCAAATGATTGATTATATTCGTAATAATAATAATAATGCCCCCTTCATGCATGCACATAAATTGACTAATTAAATCTTGACAACTCATATTTGTGGATTTTTTTGTGAATTGATGTGCATACATGAGGGCATTATTATTATTACGAATATAACCAATCATATGGTGACACATATTAATTTGGGAATTTTTGTGGGTAATTTTAGGGAAAAGCTGAAAATCGCATGTAGCCACCTTTTTGAAAGGAAAAAGGCAAGTCTGCCACCATTTTGCAAAATTAAAAATTTGGCCACTTTTTTTGAAAATGAGTGTAAAATCAGGCCATCACTTTGAAGTTTACTCATAAAAAAGGGAGAAAAAGGCTAGCTTGATATGCCATTTATTGTACTGTTCCAGCCTCCATGAAACATACATAGAGTCCCCTTCTAGAGAGGACCTCCTATAACATAGAACCAAATTTTTCATACATAGAGAATACGAGAGAACAGTATATTTTTTCTGATTCTATAACAGAACTAATTTTTTTTTATTTTTTTCCCAAAAATATTTTTCCCAAAAAAAATTGACATCAACACGTCATCACTGCTGACGTGGCAGTGACACGCCGGCTGCCACGTCATCACTGCTGACGTGGCACCACGTAAGCAGCCATACCACGTCATCATTGGTTCTGTTATAGAATAAGAATTTTTCTTATAGAACCAAAAAAAAATTGGTCTTTTTTTATAGAACAAAATTTAAAACTTTGATTCTACTATAGAATCTATACATATATAGCCACTCAGGAAGAATGCTTTATTACTAATTTTGTGTTTGATATGAGTGCTATATATACATATATAATGTTAAAATATATTCCTTTCGTTATATTATACATATTTCTTTTAATTTTTGATTAGTCAAATTGATCAAAATTTAGCTGAAATTTGTATGTATTATATAATTGAGAAAAATAAAAAAATATATATCTCTAAAGATTACACGTAATCTATTTTAAAATGTAAATTTCAATTTTTAAAATTAATAATTGTCCAATTTCTAATGTCTAGTCAAAGATTGATCAATTGATTATTAAAAAATCAAAAGAAACGTAGCCCCGTTTGGTATTGTTGTTGCTGTCAGCAACAACAGCTTATTTCTGAAAAGCAGGTAAAATGTTGTTCGGTAAATTTTAAAAGCAGCTTTTCTGAAAAGTGTTTTTGGCTGAAAAGCTGCTTTTAGAGAAAGCATGTTCCCCATGCTTTTCAAAAAAGATGTTTTTCAACTTTTATAGGAAGCAGTTACTGATACCAACATCAAACCTAAAAAAAAACATTATTTTTTAAAAAATAACATGCAAAACATGCATATGTAAAAAATATTACTAAATGATTTTCGCAATATCAATTATTTTAATAGTATTTTTTTTCAACAGCTCAGTACTTTTTAACGGCAATTCCAAACATAGCCTAAATTGAGACGGAGAGAATATAATGAAATTTTTATAATATTAATGATAGGCCTCTAAATTAAAGAAAATTAATAAGCAGCCCAAACATGGAAGTGAAGTCATGATTTGATTTTAAAACTAATTAATTAAGTATTTATGACACAAATATGGCTATAAATATATACAGTACATGAATGATGAAGAGAAAAATGTTGTCTCCCTTTACTCCCTTAAAAAAATGTGGGAAGACTCCGTTTACGGTCGGTACTGAGCAGAAAGGACAAGGATGATCGGATTATGTACAGAATTGGAAGTTTCTCTTCTGGTGCATTAATATTACTACAACACTTGTCTTTTTTTCTTCCCCATCACGCAAAGTTGAATTATAGGTATTACCGGAAATACCCCTGGAATTCCCTTTACCAGTTCTGTGCTTCCTAGGGATATTACAAAGAAAGCATCCACACACACACCCATCCTTTCGGAGATTTCTACTCACGTGCTTTTAAAATTGATTCCAACTCACCCATTTTGAGTTATTAGATTTAAAAAATTAGTCTTGGCAAAAAAAAAAAAAATTTAAAAATTAGTTTCTTCTATTTAAAAAAATTGAAATTGACTAAAATTATACGATTAGAGCATTTCTGATTGGAGTCTCATGTAAATTTTTTTATGAGTGGTGTTAGGTGCAAAGAAAATATGCACAGAAAAATTTACATAATGAGTTGGATTCTATTAGTTGATATTTTTATAGATTGATATTAATGTGAATGCAGAGGACCCATTAAATTATAACCAATCACGTTGAGGCACCTACCATTTCGTAAATTTTTTTGTAAAACTTTATGTAACTCTAGCATTTTCTTTTTTTTATAGACTTAACCTGAAACTATATTAGTTACACATGTATTACATAAAGATATCGGATTTTTCTACCATCCTTATTTTCAGCTTTTTAAAAGTAATTACTGATTTAAACATCAAATGTTACCAAATAAATTACTTTTTATAAAATGTACCCAAAATATGCATATATAAAAAATATTATCAAACAATTATCTAATTTTTATAACAATACTTATTTTAATGGAGTAACACTTTTTTCAATAACATACTAATTTTTAACGATCCCAAACATAGCCTTAATATAGCAAGGAAAGGAGAGGCATTTCTTGTACGGAGTGGGGCCCGTGCGCGCAAGAATAGGGGACAAAGTGCAGCAACTCGCAAACAAACAAATTAGCAAAACATCAATGTTTTATTTATCACCATTTTTTATTTGTTTCATGATTTTTTATCACAATTTTTTTGTTGTGGTCAGATATTCTATCGCAATCTAAAATACATATATATAATTTTACATATTATAGACGTGATCAATGTAAGGAGAGAGAGAGAGAGAGAGAGAGAGAGAGAGAGAGAGAGAGAGAGAGAGAGTAGCCTGTGGGCACATGCACCTCCTATGCACCTCTTAAGCCAACTCCAGGTACAAAAAGAAAGTAGTGCTGAGATTTTAAGACGTCAATTTGTTCATCCTCCACACCCCCAATACCATTTGACCGTCTCTACGACCAACGTCTTTTAACAAGGTAGGGTTTCTCTGGTAAACTTTCCTCCTCCTCCTCTCTCTCTCTCTCTCTCTCACACACACACACATCTCCATTACTATCGTGGTGTAATGTATTTTCACTTGTGTGTGTAATCGTGCGTGTGTGTGTTTTATGTGTGTAAATGTGCGTCTTATTGTGTGTAAAATTGTGCGTGTGTGTTTTTGTGCGTGTTTTTGTGCGTGTTTTTGTGTGTGTTTTGTGCGTGTTTTTGTGCGTGTTTGTGTGTGTGTGTTTGTGTTTTTGTGTGTGTAATGTGCGTCTTATTGTGTGTAAAATTGTGCGTGTGTGTTCTGTGCGTGTTTTTGTGTGTGTTTTGTGCGTGTTTTTGTGTGTGTGTTTTTGTGTGTGTAATCGTGCGTGTGTGTGTGTTTTTGTGTGTGTTTTTGTGCGTGTTTTTGTGTGTGTTTTTGTACGTGTTAGTGCACAAGATGATGAAATTTAAAGTGTTGTGGATTCTACTAATCGTTTACTGTTCCTTAAAAATCCCCAAACCCATCTCATTCCTCCTTCCTTTCTTCTTCTTTTCGCTCAAATTTCCTTACCCCAGTTTTCATCTCCTCTGTTCTCTTTAAAAACAAAACCCACCCAGCTCTTTGTTAATCAGCTTTAAATGCGTTTTAGTTCATTCGTTGCTATTTTAAATGCGTTTTAGTTCGTTCTTTTCTGCAATTTCATTTTGGAGTTTTTGATTTGCTGAGTCTGAATGTTTGTTGGTCTCTCTGGGTCGCTGTGTTTAATTTTCGAGTAACTGTGTCTACAAGTTGATAAGTGGATTTTATATCCACTTGGAACATTCTATATCAGCTCAAATTGATTGTTTTGGACTCAAGTTTGTGTAGTTTTGATGTGTTTTGTGTAGTTGTGCAGGTTTCCAAGAATATCTAAGCTTTTGTCGTTTTTGGAGATTTAATTGATTAAAATTCGGATTTTCCGGGAAGGCTGCGCAGCTTATACTGTTTTGGTCATATCTGGAGTTCTAGAAGTCCGTTTTCAGCGATCTTACTGCCCACGCGAAGCTTGAGAGATTTTCTACAACCTGGAAAAGGAAACAAGTGCAAGAAACGTACTGATTAAAGGCGCGCACGTAATCTTGATTAAAGAAGGCTGGGAATTTACTGTTTTGCCCTTTTTCTAATTCTAATTGTATTCTGGGCAGTTTTGGGTACCTTCTTTAAATCCTAATTGTAATAGAAGGCAATATCTTGCTGGGCAAGATTTGTAGAGCCTATTTAAACACATCCTACCATTGTAATTCATAACAATTCATAGCTTTTAATCGTATTAAGGTACTTTCAATCTTCAATTCTTTCTTCAATATTATGTTTTTATTCATTATTATTTTGTTTTCTTCTTTAATTATGTGTAACTAATTCTCTAATCTGAGGATTGGGTAGTATTCCTTGGTATTCATGCATGCTTGATTACGTGATTTTCTGCTTTGCTGATCTGTTAATGAGATCTTAACACAATTAGAAGAGTAGCTAACTTTTGATTGTATTCTAGGGATTGTAATAAGCTCGGGAGAGAAGTTGCAATCTTAGTACATGATTTAATAGACATAATTTGAATATTAGATCGGGAGATTAATAGGAGAATTGTGAGACATATAATTCTTGGCATTTAACAGTTTATAGATATACTTTGATTGTATCACGGGAGTGACAATTAGGGTGTAGCTGTAGGCACTATATTGTAACCTGGGAGGGTGCAGTATAACTTTAGAAGAATTGTTTTCAGCAAGGTAGGAACACAAAGATCACATTAATATTGAGCATGTATTGAGACCAAGTGAAGAACCCCAGTTCTTAGATTGTTTTCCCATATATTTGAATTTCAGTTTAAAATCAATTCTTAGTGCTTATAATTAGTTCTTGGATAATTTAGTTAATACACAAACCCAAAATTCTTCTCACACACTTCTAGACGTAAAGAGATAAGAAACCTGAACTTTGATATTACAATTCAGTCCTTCCCTGCGAACGAACAACAAAAAATACTACTAACACAAGTTGTGTTTTGTTTACTTCTTATGTGTGATCGTCGTTGATTTTATGTGTCCTGGGTTTAGCTGAGTTTATATTTAATTTGCTGGTTCGAGTTTGTGTAACTGAGTTGACTGGGTGTTTGTTGAATTCGCAGTGTTCAAATTGAAATGGGTTCGTTGTATTGTGTTGAGAGTCATTTATTTGCTGCTCTGTTCTCTTTAAAAACAAAACCCACCCAGCTCGTTGTTAAATCGAATCACAATCAGCTTGAAGTTAGTATTTGTTCATTATTTTTATGCTGTTTTTAGAATTCGATTTGTTAACACCACGAGTCGACTGGGTGTTTGTTGAATTCGCAGTGTTCAAATTGAAATGGGTTCGTTGTATTGTGTTGAGAGTCATTTATTTGCTGCATTTTGTTTGTTTTCGTTAAGTTCGAACCATTGCTGAGTTAGGTTGAATTCGTTGTTGCTTGTTTGTCGCGAGTACAGAGAGTTAAGTCCGCTGTCATTTGAGGTTTTTACCCAGTCGCTGCTAGTCTGGTTCTTTTCTTCGAGTCTATGTATAGTCTAAGTTGTTTGTTCACTGTGTTTTGTTGCTACTTAGTGTCGAATTGCTGGGCTGAGTTTTTCAGAGTCTGCATTTTTAGAGTCTGAGTTCGTTGCTATTTTAAATGCGTTTGCAGCATGGCACAAAGGACAGCCTCTAATATCATTTCTTTCAAAGGTCTGATACTTATTTTATATGCTGAAGTCTGAATTTGCAGCTTTTGTTCCATCCTTGTAATGTTATTTTAGTTTAAGTTGCATGGGCTATAGTATGTACACTTTGTCTGTATCACTATGTACATTATTAGATGAATGATTTATACAAATTACAGATAAATATGACAACTAATGCTAATTACAATTTCATAAAAGAATCAAACTAGTTAGGTGTTCATATAAGTATGTAATAGACGATATAGTATTTCAATTTAATAAAATAAGAGAACCTCGATTAACTGAATAAATAGTACTCCGATTACACCGAATTAGTAAGAAAATTGCAAGTAACAGATAGATGTGGGCGTTCGAGCGGCCACTCTCTCCCAATTACAAGATAAGACTAGAATTCAATTGCTTAACCCTAATTCCCATTCCCCTCTTTCTTTTTATACCCCTTCTCAGCAATTACCATCCTGCCCTGCAATGTTTTCTGCTTGGACCCTTCTACCCTTGTTGCCACGTCTTGAGTACACATGCCCTGTGGTTGTTACTGATATATTACAAAGTAATGCATAGCACTACAATAGCAGGCTTATTGTACAAATGTTTACAGAAATAGTGACTTACTCTACTCATGTTATGTATCAGTGCTGGATCATACTCAGTGGCCTGGCACCAGACCATTTTGCACTATTTCTGATGCTGATAGGAGGATTCCCCTGTTCCGGGAGTATGGTAACTACTTAAAACTTACCTATTACTCCTTTCGTTTTCGTTTGCATTTTTTTTCACTCCTTGCATTTGCATTTTTTTTTTCAGAGAAGATGGTTGCCACGAGGGTTAAAAATCCACAAGCTCCACGTGTGCGTCCACTTTACTTGGGAAAGATCGTGAAAGAACGCTTCGCAACGAGCATACCACCTCCAGAGAAAGGTACATACGCTTAAGCCTTTGCAAACAATTCCATGTAAAAACAGTTAAATAGAGTATTGGTTCTATAATCAGTAATGCAATTGTAGTCTTTCTAAAACCAATTCTTACGTCAGTTAAAACTGATCTAAAGAATGACTTAGTCAAACCTTCCTCCCACTTGACAAACATCAGCCAAAGGGAGAGTAAAGTCAGGTATAATTAAGAGTAAAGGGAGAATAAGGAAGGAAGTTAGGGGGAAACTAGATTTTGGAGTGTGTTGCCAAAATTCATAGCCTTTTCACCTAAACAGGTCTCTCCCACAAAATATATAACTTAAAGTTTATCCTTCTAAATAAGCTTCATACATTTATTTTTAAGTATAGATGGCTGTGAAATCAGTCAATTGAGCTAAGGCTGTGTTTGTGTTATAAAATTAGAATCCCCGGTATCAACTTATTCTCTAAATTTAAAGGACTATTTATTCCATAGAACCAGATTTCAATCATCTTTGCAATTCATTCTGAGGTATAAATGGCTAGGGAAGAGATAGTTATCATAATACTAATCCCATTTAATATAAACCAATACATATGACTCAATTCTAGTTGATAGAAAAATAATCCTTCATATTTATAATGAACAAGGTAATAGTCCGGGGATTATGATACTATTGAAACATATGTAACCCCGGGTCCTGGACTACTAAATCTGACCGATTTTGCACAACTGTTTGTATGTATTCAATATAAAGGGGAATTTGACCAGGTTCAAAACATTAAAATTTGTAGAACTGTACCCACACTACAGGACTGTAAAATAGCTTTAACATTTTACTTGTAGAAATTGAACTAGGTATGATTAGAAGAGTGTACCTTTTATGCCCAGTAAAGCCCACGTGCGTTGTAAAATAATTCTTTTTGCAGATCGGATCTTGATAGCAATGATTCAAGTCGACACTGCAATGCCCAAGGCTAACTTTCACTGCATAGCTACTTCTGAAGTAAAGGTTCAGTACCTGCCAAAGAGGGGTGGCAAAAATGCTAAACTGAGGAAAAATGAGGGCGAACTGATAACAACGGTCGTCAGTATCAATGAACCATACCCCGGCTCATATGACATCGACTCCGTCTCAAGAGTAACATTTTTCTGGAATATTATTGAATAAATACTCCTGGGATCGTATAATTCTCTGCGTTTTATTGTTGTTAATAATCTGTCCTACATCAGTATCTTTTATGGACTTCACTCAGTCTGGCCTAATAAATGCTAATAAATGCAGATTATCCAGTCACTGCCATTTTACCATGACCTGCAAGATATTTGGCAGAGCGACATCGGATTGCACTCAAAGTTTATTGCCAAGGAATACATTAAACATTCAAACTGGAGTGTACACGAGAGACTCAGCATCACTGATTACTGCTACACAGCACTGTGCATTGCTAAAATATTCAGATCAAAAGTAAAGGATTTTCAAGAGCTGCTACCTCTTCTCCACTTCTTCAAAGGCCACGTTTACAAGTGTAGCCACCTGGAATACAAAATGAGTTATGTCATTGGTGTAAAGATCAAAGGTTATTATGAAACAGAAACCTCCAGTGGAACAAAAACAGATGCTAAGAATCAGGATGAGGATGAGTTGGTGATGGTTCGACTTAAGGAGTTAAACGTAGCCTCGTCTACCAAGGGAGTTTTACTTGATCATCCAGAACAGTACACATCTGGATTATTCCTACTCTAGTACTCAAGGACTAGTTTATAATAGCCCAACTGAATCAGTTTCAAGTATGCATTAACACTTGTTTATGGTTTACACTTCGTTCTGGCTGGTTTAGCAGTGTCTGCTGTTGTATTTTAACTTCTAAACTTAGCTGCTGCAATTTGTAGTACTTGTTAAGACTTAAACTAGTTTTAAAAATGCTTTTCACAATGCCTATTTCTAGATAATCCAAGTTCAGCCCACGCCACATCTTTGTGGTTTGAGCTTTCTTTTAAGATTTCTGCTGTACAAATGTTTAACGGATAAAGTAGAATTAATATCTCAAGGAAGCTGTCGTATATAATCGACACACAGCATGATCTCAGTATGTTTATGTATAGAAGTTGGGCTGTTAGACTAAATGTCTGATTCTACACAAATATAGGTGGGTGCCTAAGGCCAACATCTTCATCTTCTGACAGCATCTTGAGGAGAAGAACCTCGCTAACCCAGGGAAGGTTCCACCTTAATAAGCATATAAAGCAAAAACTGATATCCCTCTATTCACAATAGAGTGGATTGGCCCCCTCTCCTGAGGGATACAAACACAAATAAAGAACCTCTCAAATAATTAGGCTTGTCTAAATGGTGCTAGTAATTTTATCATTGATCTGGAAAACCTGATCCAATTTCCTGAGGTTTTTCATATATTGTCCGCCCTGCACAGTTGTCGTGTCTTTATTGAGATTTCTTCACTTCATAGCGTATTAAGTACTAGTCCAACTGTCACTCTTTTCCAATTAGGCCAGGCCGAAACAGCCCCCACTTTGCTGGAAACGAAGGAGCCCGAATGCATCATGGACGACACGGATTAGACCACAGGAATACAACATATGCATCACGTCAAGTCCATGATAACACGTGTTATTATGAATTCTTCTAAATATATGATCAATTTCTTATATATACCACTACTCATTAATTATTAATTTGAAGACATTTTAAATATTAAATATTATATAATTATAAGACGGGGCATGTGGGGGCACCCCTGATCGGGCATCTGCATACCGACTACCCATATTAACATCCCTCAGTTGTCACATGGGTAATGCAGATGGTCACCAAGGCCGTATTGAAGAAAGAGCAAGTATTCCGGGGCAACACGTGCCCCCCTCTTAAAGCCAATTCAGTTCCCTGCTCTCCTTCCTAAATTTATTTAAAATCCAACATTTCCGCACATTGTCTACTTTTTCATGTTTTCTCTACAGATAACATAGTTACATAGATGCATCTTTTCAAAATAAATCGAGTATACCAACTTCGCATTACGATCAGTGATAAGATAATTTGAAAACCCAAACTACAAGGAGGAAGGATGAGGGCATATAATAACAAAAATATGCAATTTATATTATAACTTGATAGAGGCACAGTCCCACAAAAATAGCAGGAAACAATCATAACAGTAGACACTTTGCCTAATTTTACACAAAAAATGAAGGACTAGCTGAATGTAACGAACGAGTTTCATACTAAAGAGGTAATAATTTATTTCTTGTAAATAAGTAGCTAGTCTTAAAATCTGTGGAAAATTTTACACATTACTTTTAAAACGTAGGTTGATCCTTCTTCGTATCATATAAACATTAATGTCTACAGTACACCACATGAAAAACTTGAAACATTTCTCAAAATATCGGTGACTTACAAATGTCTCAATAACTCCTTAAATAAAATTATTTATACTTAAACGAACACGTGTACCTCCTACACGGCGAATCCCAAAAGTATAGCATACTGGACCTTCCTACATGGTCAATAATGTCCGCATGTACATCATCAGATTGCTCCAGCTCACTCGTGCTTTAACATATAATAATATTTTCATTTGCCTGCGACACACAAGACAACTGTAAGCTAAAGCTTAGTGAGTACAGAAATGCATTTCATGCTAAATGCTCATATCATACTGTTAGGTATTATAATTTTCTGTGAGATTTTAAGTATGATATAGGACAGATTAGGACGGATTAAGCAGAGAAACACAGAGATATAGAAGATTAGAGATAGCACATAGACATATATCAGAAATGAAGACAGACAACATGGGCAGTGACAAAACTGAAAGCATTTTAACACTATCTTAGGCAAAAGGAACCAATCACTAAGTTTGGGTCCACTTGGAGAGAATGGAATGGAGAAGGAATGCAACGAAGAATTAGGAGCAAAATATATTGAAAAAGAAAGAATGTACAGAAAAATAGTGAACAAAAATGAGAGTAAAGAAAAATTGAAGATGAAGATTGTATGGAAAATGAGGAAGAACAAGAATGGGGCACTCTTACCGAAATTGGTGGATTGAACTTTTAGTTTAAATTGCAAGTAAAAGAATGAACTAAGGAAAAGAAGTACAAACAATTCTCTCCAATCCCCCCAAATACGAGTATAAATCTCATTCCATTCCATCCAAGTGAACACAACCTAAGTCTCACTAGCTGCAAAATTAAACATGAAACCAGATAAGGAGCTTTGCACATTAAACTAGAGGTATATGTATGGTGTCATGGTGACTAAGTCGATAAAAAATAATTAACAAATATTTTGGCATGACATCGAGAGACAATATGTGAAACCAAGACCAAAATGCACATAGTTAATATGACTTGGGACCTACTATCCTAAATTGAGCAATCAAATCCCAGGTTTATGTCCAACTCTAAAAGTTCTAATAGACATTGTATCTATGTCCAGTTGTAAATGTTTGTATTATGTCGAGTTGTATATGTTACAGTTTTAGTCCAGTTGTAAATGTTTATTACACCAAACCTTAAAAAAATCCAAACAGAAAGTTCAAGCAATAACATAAGTTTTATTGGAAACAAGTCCCGAGGAAATAAAATATTCCACTTGTTAATACCTCCAGGTGCCCATATTGACCTATAACATCAACACATATTTTCGCAGAAGCATAGAAAAAATATCCCAAGACCAATAACATTGTATAACCTTGACAAATTCTGTAGGTAGAGATATAGAGAGGAAGTAATCACAGAAGAGTAATTTGTATATCTGTTGTGTTTATTACAATAGATAGCTCCTATATTTAAAGTAGTAGAATTGCACCAATAGTCATGGAGGTGCCTAACTAACAAAGACTATGTTTTGTGTTAAAGTCTAAGACGGTGCTGCTTATGTTGACAATGTTGAATGTTGACACTCCCCCTCAAGTTGATGCATAGATATCACTCATGCCCAACTTGCCAATAAGTGGATGAAGCATCTTCTGATTTAAACCTTTGGTAAATATGTCAGCTATCTGGTCCTCTGATCTTACAAAGTGAATACCAATCGTATCATTATTGATCTTCTCTTTTATGAAGTGTCGATCAATTTCGATATGTTTGGTCCGATCATGTTGTACTGGATTATGTGCGATGGCAATAGCGGCTTTGTTATCACAATGCAGCTTCATTGGAGTTGCAGATGCAAGTCCCAATTCTTCTAGGAACAATCTTATCCACAATAATTCACGTACACCTTTAGCCATAGCTCTATATTCTGCCTCAACACTAGATAAGGCAACCACAGGTTGTTTCTTGCTTCGCCAAGTAACCAAATGTGCAATATCCTGAAGTAGATCGTCTATCGTCTTGACATCCGGCCCAATCTGCATCTGTATAGCTTTCAACCCAGAGATGATTGTTTTTAGTAAACATTACTCCTTTTCCAGGAGCAGCCTTAAGATACCTTAATATCATATAAACTGCATCCAAATGTGGTTGACGAGGATCATGCATATACCTACTAACAATTCCCACTGCATATGATATGTCTGGCCTTGTATGTGCAAGGTAGATTAGTCGACCAACTAACCTTTGATATTGAGATTTCTCGACACTTTCACCAGCATCTCCACAAAGTTTATGATTTGCTTCTATTGGAGATTCTGCAGGTCTACATCCCAACATCCCTGTTTCATTCAGAAGATCAAGTGTATACTTCCGTTGTGAGAGGAAGATACCACCTGGACTTCTAGAGACCTCAATACCAAGGAAATACCGTAGTTTTCCCAAGTCCTTCATCTCGAATTCAGAGGCAAGCTTGCGTTTAACATTAGCAATCTCACGGGTATCGTTGCCGGTGATCACAATATCATCGACATAAACAATCAACACTGTGATTTTTCCATCTCGTCTTTTTACGAACATGGTGTTATCTGAGTTGCTCTGTCTATAGTCAAATTTAATCATTGCTCCCTGAAATTTGCCAAACCAGTCCCTTGGAGACTGTTTTAACCCATAAATAGTCTTCTTCAGCTTGCATATTTTTCCAATGGTCGCAGCTGTAGAAAAACCTGGTGGAATATCCATGTAAACCTCTTCTTTCAGGTCTCCATGTAAGAATGCATTTTTTACATTCAATTGCTGAAGTTCCCATCCAAGATTTGCTGCACATGATATCAAGACTCGAATAGAGGCCATCTTTGCTACTGGGGCAAAAGTCTCCTGATAATCAATCCCGTAAGTTTGAGTATACCCTTTTGCTACAAGTCTCGCTTAGTACCTATCAATCAGCCCATTAGGTTTCTGTTTCACAGTGAATACCCATCTGCACCCTACTACCTTCCTTCCAGCGGAAAGATGAGTTAACTCCCAAGTGCCATTATGTTTCAAGGCATTCATTTCCTCCATCATAGCATCTTTCCATTTAGGATCACATAAAGCATCCTGCCAAGTATGCGGAACAGAAACACTAGACAAGGATGATACAAAAGCAAGTGAAGATGGAGATAATGCATTATAAGATACAAAGTTTGAGATAGGATGGTTAGTGCAAGAGCGTACACCCTTTCTATAGCAATAGGAAGATCTAGAGTAGGATCAAGAGTATTACCATTTTCTGGCTCAAACACAGGAGATGCAGGATCTGTCTCGAGGTCAGAGGTCTCTGGATGCGGTAAAGTGGTGATATCATTTTTCCTCCGCCTGGAATATGTAATCAAATCTGGGATATCCAGTCTATTTAGATCATCTGACTCTTTACTCGTATGTGGAGGAATAGATAACCTATTTGAACTAGTGTTTGGAATAGGTATATTAATAAATGGAAGTGTCTGTGACTCATCTGTTGCTTTACTATCAAGACTGTGTCGGTTTATCTCCCCCTGAAGCAAGGAGGAGGAACCCGGAGAAAAATAAGAAATGTTCTCCCAGAAACTAACATCATGACTGACAAATATGCGACGTGATGGAGGATAATAACATTTATATCCCTTCTGAGTTGGTGAATACCCAATGAAAACACAGCGGAGGGCCCGAGAGTCAAGTTTATCCCGAGATAGAGCATGATTATGAACAAAACATACACTCCCAAATACTCGAAGGGGTAGTGGATGTGAAGAAGGTGCAAGAACACAAGACAACGGTGTTTTGAATTTTAGGACACTAGAAGGAAGACGGTTTATAAGGTATGCAGCAGTCATGACTGCTTCTCCCCAAAGATATTTGGGAACATGCATTGTTAACATAAGCGACCGAGCAACTTGCTGTAAGTGACCAATTTTCCTTTCGGCTACCCCATTTTGTTGAGAAGTTTTGACACACGAAGTTTGATGAATTATACCACATGTGTCCAAATAAGATATAAACGGGCCTCCATATTCAGTACCATTATCACTCCGAAGAATTTTAACAGAAGCATTAAATTGTGTTTGTACCATGTGGTGAAAAAATTTAAAACACTCAAAAACTTCACTTTTTTGTTTAAGGAGATATACCCAAGTAAGCCTAGAATAACAATCAACAAAGACAACAAACCATTTATACCCATCATGTGTAGGATGTCTAAATGGACCCCAAACATCAGTATGAATAATAGAAAACAAAGTAGAACTTCTTTTATTTCTTGATGGACAAGATGATCTTTTATGTTTTGCTAGTTCACATGGTTCACAAAAGAAATCTTCCTTTTTACAGTGTTTTACTAAGGCAGGGAATAGATGTGTTAAAACACCAAAAGATGGATGACCTAACCGTCTATGCCACTGATACAAAGATTCAAAAGTAGAATTTAACTTGGATGACACCTGATAAGTTGAGGGAGAAATAGAATTCCCTTCCATAACATAGAGTCCATCTACCACTTTACCATTGCCAAGGACCTTGCCTGTCGCCAGATCCTGAAATACACAGTGGGAGGAAAAAGAGGTTACTGAACAATTAAGATTTTCAGTAATACGTTGAACAGATAATAAGTTTGCTGTTAAGGAGGAAACATGTAACACATCAGATAGCGGCAATGATGATGAGAGGTAGTGAGAAGTGCCTTGTCCATGAACCGGTACAATAGCTCCATTGGCAACACGAATATTGCCTGTTTCACCATTATATGTTTCTAGGAAACTAGAATTTCCAGTCATATGTGCTGATGCTCCGGAATCAATAATCCATGAATTATGACATTTATCGGAGGTAAAGTGACAAGATGTACCTGCATGGGCAGAATTAGCTGTATGTGGAGTGGTGTTCATTTGTGACATTAATTGGCGGAGGGTGTTGACCTCTGAAGCAGTCATCGTCCCTGTTGAAGAATAAGACTCACATTCTGATGCAGCATGATGAGCACTTAAGGGAATACCTCTACCCGTGCTTCTGCCAGATGAGACACCACGGTAACCACCTCGGCCACGCCCTCCTCGTCCTCGAATTCTGAGATGAGGGTGCAGGATAAAACATGTTTCACGAGTGTGGTTTAACTTCTTGCAGTAGTCACATTGAAGACTGGATTTTTCACCCATTAAAGCCATTGGTATCTGTTCAGGTTGTTCTGGCTCAAATTGCTGAACATTTCCAGTTAAGAGTGCAGATCGTTCAGA
The DNA here is from genome assembly GCA_037693485.1 of Kitagawia praeruptora. Taxonomy (NCBI): domain Eukaryota; kingdom Viridiplantae; phylum Streptophyta; class Magnoliopsida; order Apiales; family Apiaceae; genus Kitagawia; species Kitagawia praeruptora. The sequence continues at coordinate 12,889,834 of CM075353.1, forward strand.
AGAGACGACCGGAGCCATGCTCTGCTTTCGACTTTCCTCTAATCTGACACGACCATAGGCTTCTTCCACTGTAGGAAATGGAACTTGTCCGATAAGTTGATTTTTTATTGAATCATACTCATCAGACAATCCGTCAAGAAACTTCATCACTTTCTCTACAGTCATCATCTTTTGATATTTTTCTTGATCTTCAGCATGTTTACACTCAAATATAGTGTAATGTCCCAACTCACTCCATAATGATGTAAGCTCAGAATAATACTGAGCTAATGTGTGGCTTCCCTGAGCCAATGCCCACATCTTCCGTTTGATCTCAAATTGCTTGGCTACATTTCCGGAGAAGGAATACGTCCGAGTGAGAGAATTCCACACATCTTCAGCGGTATCAATGAAGATATATGTTTTTCGAATATCAACCTCCATAGAGTTAGATAGCCATGAACACACCATGGCGTTTTCAGATTCCCAATCATCGAAAGTAGTATCACTTTCCAAAGGTTGTTTGGCTTTCCCATTGATATATTTCATCATTCTATGAGATTTAAGTGCCATTGTACAAGCTTTGGACCATTCCAGAAAATTCTTTCCGTTGAATTTAGGGCTTACATACGAAGTACTATGAAATCCCGATTTACTGCTACTTATAGCAGTATTTTGGTTTGAAATTGCGGAATCGCTTGTATCCGCCATTATAAAATATTCAAATAACAATTATTCCAATAATAATTCCCCCTTTTTTCTCGTTAAATCTTAACTACCCAAATATGTATACAAGCTAGTGGTATAGTTACAACATAAATAATAAAGGGAGTATTTTCTGCACAAGTTATATATATATACGCAAATATGCATACAATTATAAATCAGAAAATAAATCTTCACGAAACTGAAAAGTGTTACCACGGTTGGAATCGGGATGATTAGAGGAGTAAGAGTCCCTTAAGAAGTTTCTGCAAAAACTGCCCGGAAAAGGCCTCACGCGCCGGCGCGTGAGCGCGTGCGGCGGCGCGTGAGGGCGCGTGGGAGGCCGGTTGTCCAGTTTTCTTTTTTCTGTATTCTCCTCTTCTCCTGCTCTTTCCAGTGATATGCTTATATTTGTGTTTGGGTGTGTTTTGAAAATCGATTTTTTTGACAGTTGACAGCAGTTTGTATTTCTGGGTTTGTGTTTGTTTCCTGTGTGTTTGTGTTTGTTTCTTCTGAGTTTTCCCTAGGATTTCACATGCTCTGATACCATGACAAATTCTGTAAGTAGAGATATAGAGAGGAAGTAATCACAGAAGAGTAATTTGTATATCTGTTGTGTTTATTACAATAGATAGCTCCTATATTTATAGTAGTAGAATTGCACCAATAGTCATGGAGGTGCCTAACTAACAAAGACTATGTTGTGTGTTAAAGTCTAAGACGGTGCTGCTTATGTTGACAATGTTGAATGTTGACAAACCTAAAACCTTCAAAACCGTATTAAAGTATAAATTACGAAGATACAGTTCATGTTTCTTAAATGGAAAATGCAAATATACAATTTAGGATCCAAACCCTTGCTCGGACCTAAAGTCGTTCATGGCTTCATGCTTTCTAAAAGCCTTTAATGCAAGAGACCAGCTGTAATCAAATAGATATTAGTAATTTATACAGATTGTAAATTCTACCTTGCAAAAGATCTAGCATGCTTAAAGGATGGGAAGTTCGCCAGTATGTTAATGTACCATGTAATTATTTGAGAAAATTGCACAGAAACAAACAAAATGATACAAGACAATTACTTTATAAATTAATATTGTTTGTATTGAATCTAGGTTCGAACATGATAATATTGCACTTCTCAAACAAATGTAATTATTCAACTAACACATACAATGAAGACATCCTATACTAAATCATTGTGCTCAAGTACAATGTCTAACATGCAAGTATTGCTATTCATAAATGATAAAACAGAGGTAGTGATGCAACTAACACAACCTAGCCTCCTTTTCCCAGAAGCATAACTTTTTTAAGAGCAAGAGAAACGCGGTGCTCTGTCATGGGAAACAGGTGGAATAGCAATAGTGCAATACTTCTCCAGGAGAGTATAAACATGATTAGGTATCACAACTTCTCCAGGAGAGTTACCATGGCTACGCATCACAAGTTTGTGTATGTGTATGAGTGTGCATTTTAGGTGTGCCGTGTGTGTATGAGTAAAGATATCCTAGGTTGAAATATCATACACATTCCTAGGCCGAGTATATGATGGGTAATATGGGCCTCGATTAAGGGGACATTAATGTTGCAGTCAAAGTCTCCAGTGAAGATGTCAAAGAAAGTTCTGGATAGATCTTACCCCTTACACCTGTGAAGCTGTTGTTTGGATATAAATATATAATAGTTTTTAAAGAGTACATGTCAGGATGGCACTAGTATTAGATTATTAAGTAATAGGCTATGTCGTAGTATAGGGGTATAATTTTCATTTCAGGAGTTAGTAAAGTCATGAACCTATTAGAGCAAGTCCAGTGCAATGCTAAAGTTGGTTCCATTTCTATAATTTGGAACCACATGCTATAAAACCCAACTCCAAAGGGATTGCATTTTGGATGCGTGGTACTATTTGTTAAGACTTAAAACTAATTCTGGCAATGCTTATTTCTATAAAATCCTAGTTCAGCCCACGTTGCATTTTTGCGGTGTGTTCGAGCTTGTGCAGATTGAGTGTTGGACCAAACCACATTTTGAGATTTGTGCTGTACAAATCATGTTTAACAAATAAAGTAGAATTAAGATCACAGAAAGGAGGACATTGCATATATCGACACACAGCATGATCTCAGTATGTTTATATATAGTAGATTACTAGTTTGGAAATTAGATTAAATGTCTAATTCTATACAAATAGTTAAGTGGGTGCCTAAGGGCCAACATTTTCATCTTCTGACAGCTTCTTGAAGAGGAAAACCTCTCTAACCAGGGACGAAAGGTTCCTCTTTATTAAGCAAATAAAGCAGAAACTGATCATTTTAAGACTGGTATGCAGGAAACTTACATCACTCTATTCAGAGTAGAGTGGATTTGCCCTCTCTCCTGAGGGATACAAACACTACCAACAAACCTCTCAGACACTAAGGCTTGTCTAAATGGTGCTAGTAGTTTTATGATTGACCTGGAAAACTCAATCCAATTTCCTATGGTTTTTCATATGTTGTATGCGCTGCACAGTTGTCATGTCTTTATTAAGATTTCTTCACTTCATAGCGTAATACGTACTAGTCCAGCAGTCACTCTTTTCCAATTAGGACAGGCCGAATCAGAGCCCTGATGCATCATGGACATCAAGGATTAGACCACAGGGAATTTAACGTATGCATCACGCCAAGTGCATGATAACACATGTTATTATAAATTCTTCAAATATATGATCAGTTTCTTATATATACCACTAATTAATTATTAATTTGAAGTCCATTTAAATATCTAATATTACATAATTACAAGATGGCGCATTTGTTGGCACCCCTAATCGAGGCATCTGCATCCTCATCAACAACTCATATAGAGCATGTATTCCGGGGCAACACTCCCCCCCCCCCCCCCTTCCCCTCCCCCCCTCTTACACCAATTTAGTTTCCTGCTCTCCTACCTAAATTTATTTATAATCCAGCATTTCTGCTCATTTTCTACTTTTTAAAAATTCTCCATAGCTAACATAGTTACATGGATGCATCTTTTTGAGGTACCAACTTTGCATAATGATCTGTAATAAGATAATTTGAAAACCGTAACTGTGAGGAGGAAGGATGAGGGCATAGAACAAAAAAAAAATGCAATTTACAACTTGATAGTGGTAAAGTCCCACAAAAATAGAGGGAAACAATCATAACAGTAGACACACAAAATAAAAGAATTAGTTGAACGTAACGATGCTATTTCATACAAAAGAGGTACTACTTTATATTTGGATATAAGTACCTAGTCTTAAAATCTGTGGATAATTTACACATTTCATTTAAAACTTAGGTTGATCCTTCTTCATATCAAATAAACATAAATGTCTACTTGACACCACATGTTAAAACTTTTCTCAAAATATTGTAGACTTATAAATGTCTACCCATCTCCTAAAATAATAATATTTAGACCTAAGAGAACAAGTGTACCTGCTACACGGCGAATTCCAAACGTATAGCAGACTGGACCTTCCTACATGGTCAAGAATCCATATGTCAACATCAGGATTGCTCCAGCTCACTCATGCTTTACATATATTAATATTTTCATTTGCCTGAAACAGACAAGACACCCGTAAGCCAAAGCTTAGGAAGTAAAGTAAGGCAGTTCACACTAAATGCTCGTACCATACTGTTAGGTACTCTAACTTCCTGAGAGATTTCCAAGTATTTTTGTAGTTTTCAGTATATGTAAGTATGATTTAGGATGAATTAAGCATAAAAACACTGAGATATAGAAGACTAGAGATAAAACATATATATATCAGAAATGTAGAGAGAGAACATGCTTCAACTAGAAAAATGTAGAGAGAGAACATGTTTCAACTAGAAATTATCAAAGAAATAGAAAACGTGAGAGAGAGAGTGTATGTGATTTTCACATATTTCAAATCACGATTAAACAAAACCAATACATCTACTATTTGTAGACTGACACTAGTAACTAACTCTGAAAAGGCTAAAATATCCTTAACTAACATCTCACTGGAGTACTAGTAAGGTACTCATTCTAGTAAAGGACTCATCCTGACCACCCTTCTCCCCATCAAAAAAATTTCCAATTACTATGGGTTTTAATTTAGTGTACTCCAAATTTATACTAAATATAAAACAAAAGACGAAAATGCATATCTATTGCATAAATTTCATCCAAAATCCTATAAATTATATACATTTCGCTGCCTTGTTAAAGTGTCATGTTTCGCCACCTCCTAATGTCTAGATAACAAATGTAGATGCTTCTTTCTAAAATCAGTAAAGATTATAAAATAAAAGAATAGAGTGAGAGCATAAAATAAAAGAGAAAAAAAAAATTCCTGGCAAATGCTGAAAGAACAGTAGAACATCAGAAAGTTAAGGACTTCGACTCGCATCTACAAAAAAACTAGGATAATTAGAGTCACCATAAACCGAGATAGAGGTTGAGAATTCACAACAATGAGAATTTTCGATTAACAGGAATAAAGTAGAAAGTTGTAAACTTTGAAATTGAAAGAAAAACAATTAATCGACAAAAATAAAATAAAGTACTGTTAGCTAAGAGAGAGAGAGAGTGTGTGTGTGTGTGTGACTTCACACATAAAGATGCAATTTTTACTTAAGAGAAGGCCGCCAACAAAAATTGTTGGAAACAATGAATAAAAGAGGGGGGGGGGGGCTTTGCCTTGAATTTGAAGAGATATGATAAAAAAAAAATCAACATAATAAAGAAAGAAACAGAAAGTTCTGGGCTTTGAATAAATTTGTAAAGAGGGCAATCAATCAGTTGAAAAAATTGGGATCCAAGAGTACGTTATAAGCATCAAGATACCATTTTAATGTTGAAAAAGCATAGGAATCGATAATACGCATCAGAAGCCTTCACTTTAATTCCAGGGTAATCAATATAATATTTATGTTAAAGAAGTGGAGAAATCAAAATAATTTAGTTTATTTTTCTACATCTTTTATTTTAAATATATAAATTTTGACATAAACTGTAAAAATCTATCCATCACTGTATCATAGTTAAGTTAAAGTGCTGATGAGCTTTGATAGTATATCAACCTCTGGAAAATAAATGAAAGTATATATGCACATATATATATACACAATTGCACAGTGTGCAGATAAGTAAATACGTAAACAGAGCATGCATTAGAGACATTCACAAGATTATATATACTTGAGGATAAATTGGTAGTCACAACAAGTCTAAGCAATATTCCGGTCAACAACAAACATCGGTGGTTCTTTTCAGAATGAGTAAAGGGTAATAACTTTGATTAATCTAAGGGTGAGAGCATGTAATAAAAAGACAATTCTTACCCAGGCTGCCAGGCAGATGCTGAAAGAACAGCAGAACTAATCAGAAAGTTGGGGGCTTCACCTCGGATCTGCAGAAGAATGGGATAATTAGAGAAATCATAAACCAAGGTAATGCATAATTAAAAAGATTCAATTTTTTCCAAAACAGAGGCTGAGAATTTACAACAACTGATCCAAAAATCAAAGACCTTGCCTTTGATTCCCAAAAGATATAGCCATTAATCAGAGACCAACCCAAATCAAAAAAAAAAACATATGGGATCTGAGAAAATTCAATCAAAAAATGTATGAATACTCATAATGATGAAAAATCAAAATGATTAACAGGAAAAAACAACAAAAGGGGACAGTTAATCAATAAATAAAAAAAAGTCTACCCATAAACTTTTTTCGGGTCACAAATATCACAATCTGAAAAGTTGGTTACAAATATCACTCCAAAACGGGTATTGGCCCTCTTTATCACAATTTGGAATCAAATGGCCCTAAATCTCACATCCCAGGAAAATGGCCCTTAATATCACAGAATAACGTAAGGACGTGTGGCGTTTTTTAAAAACGCATAGGCGTCTTGCGTTTCTTAAAAAAAAAATAAAAAAAATTCAGAAACGCAAGTTAATGGCACGTCTTCTATGTTTGATCATGCGGGTCCAGAGAAGCAATAGCATAAACGTATGTTTAACACCCGTTGCCACCTCCCCCTAACGCCATTTTAACAAGCGTTTTTTTGTTTTTTTCAAATAAAATTTAAAAACTTTAAATAAAAAATATGTTTATTCGTCGTTCCGAATATTTCTAAAACCCAAATTGGAAATATTGAACCCTAAAAGTTAATTATTGAACCCCTAAATTTAATTAAAATTATTTTTTTTCAAATTTAAAAATTTTAATTAAATAATTGAATCCGGCGTCCTGATTTTTAAACGCTAACGCGTTTAAAAATCAGGATAAGTTAGGGTTTAGGGTCTAGGGTTTAGGGTTCTAAACAACCCTAAACCCCAAACCCTAAACCCTAAGTTCGCATACGGTTTATTCGTTGTTCCGAATATTTCTAAAACCCAAAATGGAAACATTGAACCCTAAAAGTTAATTATTGAACCCCTAAATTTAATTAAAATTGTTTTTTTTAAAATTTAAAAATTTTAATTAAATAATTGAATCCGGCGTCCTTATTTTTAAACACTAACTCGTTTAAAAATCAGGATAAGTTCGTGTTTATTTGTTGTTCCGAATATTTCTAAAACCCAAAATGGAAACGTTGAACCCAAAAATTAATTAGTGAACCCCTAAATTTAATTTAATTATATTTTTATTATTATTACTTAACCCATCTCCATTATTTAGTCCTAGCTTCATTATTTTATTATTTCCATCTACTTCAAAAACCATCGAAGTGGATGTACTGTGTATTGTTTTTAAAAGTACAAGAAACGCAAGTTTAGAATTCGTTTCCTAAGAAACCCGACTTTATCATGCGTTTGTTACATTTTTTTTTAAAAAAAAATAAAACAAAAAAAGGAAACGTAACACGCCATTGCGTTTCTTAGTAACGCATGTTTAAGTTCCGTTCCTTTGTGATAATAAGGGCCATTATTTCAGTTTGTGATATTTAGGGCATTTTACCTCCAAATTGTGATAAACAGGGCCTTTATTCCTCCAAAACAAAATTGCGTGTAGCGTTTTCAAATTTTATACAAAAACGCTACATCGTGTAGTGTTTCATATTTTTTTTATTTTTATTTTATTGATAACGCTAACTAAAGTTTGGTTTTAGCAGGTAGAAACACATTCTAAAGTGATGTCTTCCAAAACACATTCTAAAGTGGTGTCTTCCAAAACACATTTTAAACTTGTGTCTTCCAAAACACATTCTAAAGTAGCGTTAACACTGAAAACACATTCTAAACTGGTGTCTTCTCCCCCCAAAACACAACATAATCTAGCCTTACTTAAAAAAAAAATAAAAAAAAATGAAAACACATTCTAAAGTGGTGTCTTCCAAAACACATTTTAAACTTTGTGTCTTCCAAAACACTTTCTAAAGTAGCGTTACCACTGAAAACACAGTGTTTTCTCCCCCAAAACACAACATAATCTAGCGTTACTTAAAAAAAATTAAAAAAAATGAAAACAGTGAAGACGCTACACGAAGTAGCGTTTTGACTGAAAAAATGAAAACGCTAGACGCCGTTGTGTTTTGGAGTGATAGATGCAACCAACTTTTCAGATTATGATATTTGGGACCATTTACTTCAAAATTGTGATATTTGGGACCTTTTTTCCACTTTTTTCCATCAACTTATTTTAAAATAAAATTAGAAATTTCTAATTTTCCAATTTATTTTTCAACTTATTTTTACAACTTATTGAATATCAAACATATATTAAATATTTGTATAAAAAATTATAAAAATATAAAAAAATTATCCAAAAATAAATTCATAAATCCAAATTATAAGTTGTGCCAAACGGGCTAATAATAAGCATATAAAGATTCAATTTTTACGTAGAAAGGGGCATAATTGTCTGCAAAAATGAATTAAAAGAAAACTTGAATTTGATAAGATGTGCTCAAAAATCAACAAAATAAACAAGAAAGAATGAGAAAGAGAGAAAAATTCTTTACAAATTCCTTAAAAAAATTATAAATAATAGAGCTTTTAATGATTTAGGAAAAGTTTAGGAATAGTTAGAGCATCTCCAAGGTGTTATGTAAAATGGTTAGCTATAATCATTAGCTATAATGATAATGTAAAATTTTTGCTAAGGGTGAACATGTGTCCTCCAAGGGAATTATCTATAATTATGGTCATGTAAAATTATACATAAAAGCTTTATTGATTCAACAAATATAGCTTACCAAATATCATTATCTATATTTTTTTGCTAAGCGATTAATGGTTGGAGTGCTCAAATTTTTAAATATTATCTAAATAGTGCCACTAGATGCCAATTAGATGCCATGTAGATAATTTAGCTAAGGGTTTTACACCCTTGAAAATGTTCTTATCCACCAATTATAATGTAAACCATGTAGGCATGTTACTGCGCGGGTTTTACACCCTTGAAGATATGCTCTTATCCACCAATTATAATGTAAACTATGTAGGCATGTAAATGCGCTGTTTGAGTCAATCTTAATTATCCTCTCATGTTGTCACGAGTTGTCAGACCTGTTTGTGCAAGCAGGAATTAACGTATTACTCGCTTACGGTACAATGGTATCATTTTGAATTTCCATATTTAAAAAATAAAAATTATGTGCTTATACTGAATTTGCTGTTTAACTTTCAAAATTTGATATTAGAGCATCTCCTGGTGTTATCTAAAATGGTTGGCTAAAATAATATAAAATAATGATTATCTAAAATTTGTTGAACCTGTAAGGTGTTGTGCTCCAATGGAGTTGGCTATAATGGCTGGTTATATTTTAAAAATAGTATGTCATTATTATTTTAGATTGTTAAAAATGGAATATATTATTTTTATATGGTAACAAGTGATGTGTAATATTACTACAGGTCTATACAGGTTTAGCAAATATGGCCAACATAATGGGGTTGGCTAAAATTATTGCTAACAGGAATGTACCATTGGAGTACATTTTTTTTTACATAATCTCTAAAACTTTTATTTATGGCATGTTAAATTGGTTTTTAGCTAAGGGGTTTCTCCCATTGGAGATGCTCTTACCCTCTCCAAAATAGCTTCTAGTATTTTCCATGTTAGTTTTTTTAATTTTAAATAATATAGTACACGACTAATTCAAATTTTGATAAAACCGAGCCAAATCAGTTTGGCCTAAAAATTAATCAGAATGATTGTGGGTTAAATCAATCAAACAAATACAGCAGAAATTAAACCTCTGATAAGAGATTGTAGAAAATTCCTAGTTCACATTGTTGGTCAGATCGAATGAAAGGAGATTGGTCATGCCTAAGAGTTATCCACATTTTACAGTTCCTTTAGGAAAATGTAGTTAGTTTCTAATGATGTTAGTGATTGGTGATTCATATGAACAAACTGATTTTGTATAGGGCATCATTCTGCCTAGAGATGTCTCCACACTCGACTCCTACAGTTATCTTATCTAGGGTACTAGCCTATAAATATTTGCTTATCCTAAATATGACAGTATGAGTTTTTAGCACAAATGTATTATATCTGTAAATTTTAGTGATTGACTTGCACTCGTTTATTGGTCATCAACTTAGCAAAAGCACTGGAAATGCTGGTGGAAGTTTCATTTCCCAATTACTGTGTGTGATTGGTCATCTAAGTCTCTGATGCACAAGTCTCTTGTTCCTGATTTTATATGTTCGATGACCTAAAACAAGCCACCAAACATTAAACTGTTATGCCATTGTTATAGGACAAATTTGCACATACTTGAATATTGTGTTTATTCTTTTTAGTGGAATTATGGATAAATGATCAATGATATCTCTCGACTCCTATACTTATGAGTTATATCTATAGTATTCCCTCCAGTCTATATTTTTACTTGTTTTAGAGAAATATATTTTTGACATGTCAACTGTTCTCACGATTTTAAAAACAGAATGTTACTACTATTTACCATGTTTTAAAAACAAAAAGCTACTATGTTCCTTCTTTATTCCCCAATTTTCAGCTTTCAATATATCCGTTTGAGAGGGAGAGAGGGAGGGGGGGGGGGGGGGGGGGGTTGGGATGTACACAATACACGTACTTTCTTTAGTTGTACAAATACATTGTACTGGTTTGATAGAAAAGGTTTGTAGAAACAACGGGACATCATAGAGGCGTCTGGAATTATTTTCGTTCTCTGTGATTGGTCGCATGAATCGTCTCAGCGTCTCAGTCTAAGTTCTTAGTTTTACTAGAAGTTGGTAGATACCAGATGTCCAGACATGTAGTACATCTAGAAAGATATGGAAGTGTTTTTAGCACATAATGCATTACATCTGTAAATTATAGCAATTGACTTGCACTCTTTTGTTGTTCAGGTGGTCATGAACTTAGCAAAAGCGCCCACTGGAAATGCTGGTGGAAGGGTTGCCTGTGGTAAGTCTTTGACTTGAAATAAGAAAAGCCCAAATATGAAATGTCCACTACATGCTGATTTCCCAAAATCTTGCTGATGATAAATGAATGGCCACTGAGGCCTTGTTGGCCACATGAAACTTTAGGGGTATCCAGTTGTTGATATGGGCATATCAATTTACCAAGTTGCAAGAATATTAGAATAAACAAGATATTTTACATCATCTGCGTCTGTTAAGGAGTTATTCGTAGCAATAAAAGTGGAAATTATCATTACATAATCACGAAAAACGAGACAGTACAATCTTTTCTTATAATTCACATAAATATGATTGTAATTCGAATTATAATCTATATTTATGTACTTAAATTATACTTCCAATCCACGTTTTTCTGTTGCTATAATTATAAATTTGAAATTTGTCAAACATCTACCTACCAGACTTGTAACTAACTAACAAACTTTTAATTTCAGTTATATATTGTACTAATTCTCACAGCTACATTTATATTGTGTGTTTGTTTATAGGTTGATCCTGCTGTATGGTAGCTAAAATATATTACGTTTTCTTTGGAAGAGATTGTAGAGTTGTTATTTAATTATTATTAATGCTTTCAAATTAATCTTTACTTTTATTAGAGGATGTGTTAGCTTTCTTTTAAGTACTAATTATTCCTTTAACTTTCACATTAATTAACAGGTTATACTATATGAGATGAGCTTAACAACAAAAGTTCTGTCTCATAAATGGATGAAGATGAGGTTGAGAAGTTGAAAGAGCGTACTACTACTTTATGTAAGGTATCACTTCAATGTAGTTGTTAAGTTGCATCATAGGGAGATGATTATGAATCTTATAAACTCTCCAAGAAGAATAAGTGGTTTTTCATAGTAATATTTATGTGTTAGTTACTATCTGATTATTTGTTCTTTAAATTGAAGGAGTTTACTAAGGAGGACAAGTATCTTAAGGCTCGGATGGATCAGCTCAGATAAATTATAAAGGATGTATCAATTTGACAAAGTCCATGTTCTGTATGTAGGTTCGAGGGGAGTTTTTGAATTATTTGTAAGAATTTTAGGTTTAAGTACCCACTTCGGACTCTGTACCGGTGATTGTGAGCATTTCACTGAATGGTGTTTACTGTTATTTTTTGAAGAAGCATTTTCGATGTTTTATTAGTACTAAGTATACAATCATATGATACTAAAACCTGATCATCAGTTAATTGAATGATCAATATCAGTTGCTAAGAAATATTATATTAGTGATTGTGGTGTTGATTTCTAAGGTTTAGCAGTATTGTTACCTCATTACAATCTTATGTAGAGGAATTGGTGATATGCTGGTAGCAATCCAAGCATTTGTTATTAAGAAGATGTTATTAAGCATCTGGACGAAGTTAAAAAGTGTTTATCTTCTTTTTTGGTAATTGTAATCCATATCATTATAAAAGTTTGTTAATTGAAGAAGCATATAAAGGTTTTTCTAACTTTTAAAAGTGGATAGATTATTTGTGCTTCTATTTAGTGGAAAGTCAAAAAAGCAATTTTAAAATCCAAATAGTATTTAACCAAATTTTAAGTTTTCTTTATGGATTTTTAAACTCAATTATACTTTATTTAAAAAAGACATATTATAGGTAGAATAGAAATAATTGAATATTTTATCATTGAATGGTGGTAAACAATGTAACTAACCAAAGGGCTCCCCTTTGGTTAGAAGTGTACATTGTTATGCCTTGAATAATTTATAAGTTTTATAATACAAACGATATCCATATTGACTTACTGAGAGATTTGGTTTTGTAGGTCCTCTTTAAGGAGTTAGAATCTCATGTGAGGCGGTCTGCTACAATGTTCACGGGACTTTTTTTCCGAAGGGTGTTATCGAATCAGACATTAAGATTTTATTATCTAAATTTCCGGGGACATCATGCATGCCCTTCGGTTAGATGATAAAACTTTTTGAATGAAAGAAACCCCTGCTGTGGATATTGTATCTTGATACAATTTATCTACGTGAAGGTAAGTTTTGTCAAAAAAAAAAAAAAAAAAAAAATTAGCTTGTAATGGAAAACTAATAAGCCTAATAAGATGGATGTAGAGTGCCTTTACATTGATTGATTATTTTTATTTGTCGTCTATGTTGTAGCAATTAACTTTTACCAATAACAGAGTATGTAGCATGCTGAAGAATCTGTATAAAGATTCAATCTGGAGCCATGAGATCCAAATTAGATCGAAAGAAGAAGATGAAGATACGTACAGAGATGTATGTATATAAAGTTTGTTATGATCTGAAATGTAAAATGCTCATTCAAGTAACAAACTGTACAGCTTTGTGTTTATATATACAAGTCAAAGTATTGACCAAGATACTCAAATTAAACTAACTTTCCCGCCTATTTAGACTAACAAAAACAAATATATTTATAATATATTTACAATCCTCAATACCCCCCTCAAGCTGGAAGTCAAGGTGGTTCAAACTGAAGACCCAGCTTGAGACAAAAATCCTTGTGTTGAACAGCAGTAAGAGGCTTGGTAAGAACATCAGCTAGTTGCAAGAAAGTTCGTATGTGAAAAACCTTGAGAAAACCAAAAGTGATATAATCACGAATGAAATGACAATCAATCTTCAAATGCTTGGTTCGTTCTTGAAAAATCTGATTCTCAGCAATGTGTTTAGCTGCTGTGTTATCACAATAAACATTGATGGGAGTTGAAACTTGGACTTTCAGATCCTGGAGAAGACCTTCTAACCATATGACTTCACTAGTAGTATAACTCATACTACGATATTCAGCTTCTGCAGTACTTGATAGTTATTATTGTAGAGATTAGAATATAAAGGTTTACGATTGAACATACAAGATATAAGGTACAAGTATCAAGTAATTCTTGCAAATTCGGGGTTTAAGTTATGTAAATTATGGAGGTGATAATCAGGTCTGTTAACGGAATTAACAAAGGAAATCATCTGGTAAACAAAGTGGGTGTGATCAGTGATACAGGTAAAGTACGGAAATAGTTTAAAATAGAATTTGAAAATTCAAAGTATCCCAAAAATAGAAGTGTTCAGTTATAAGAAATTCGAAGAAAGACACTTTAGTTTTAAGTTTTGTTTTCAGAACAGAAGATCCGGTAATATTATAAGTTAATTGGGCTCGATAATACTGGCCAAACCCTTCTCTTTGTCAGCTCGATCTGCTCTTTTCTTGTAGAGGAATGTGGAGCAAGGAATGGGATAATTAATTTAATATTGCAGCATATTAAGGAAGTGGATTATTGAAAGGTTTAAAAGTCTACGAAATCCCATTGTATTGACAAATAAGTAAAAAGATGATATACTGTTTATTCATTAAGTTTTCAATTATGTTTTTGAGCTAGTCTATAGATGTTGTTGTGGGTTAAAATAGAAGTTTAATATGCCTAACTAGTTGCTTTGTTCAGTTGAGTTTGAAGAATCTGATCTCTGATTTATGATGCAGGTCTGATGAATGAGGAGAATGTATGGTGCTCTCAGGAGGAGGATTTTAGTGGAATTGTTCTAAGGTTTTATCAGGATTTATTTACTTCAACGCAACCTGCTACAGAGAAAATAGATGAATTGCTAGTAGCGATCCAACCACTTGTAACAGAGGAGATGAGTAGATCGTTGGAAAGAGGTTTTTCTCCAGACGAAGTTAAAAAAGCCATGTTCTCTATGCCAGCTGATAAAAGTCCGGGACTAGATGGGATGAACGCTTTGTTTTATCAACAACATTGGGATATTGTTGGTCCACTTGTTTCAAAAGCAATATTGGATTGTTTAAATGAGAGGGCAGACCTGGGACAAATAAATTCTACATTGGTCACACTCATTCCTAAGGTAAAAGAGCCAAGGTCCGTAAGTGATTTTCGTCCAATAAGTTTGTGCAATACTTTATATAAGGTTATCTCAAAGGTTTTAATCAATAGACTTAAACCAATCTTACCAGTGATTATTAATGGCACACAAAGTGCTTTTGTTCCTGGTCGACTCATATCAGATAACGCGTTGATTGCCTATGAGTGCCTACATCATCTGAAATTAATGAAAGAAGGAAAAAGATGTTATGCTGCAATGAAATTGGATATGAGTAAAGCTTATGATAGGGTGGAGTGGATATTTATAGAGAAAATGCTTTTGAAGATTGGTTTTTCCCGGCAGTGGGTGAAGAAGATAATGAGTGGTGTCACCTCAGTGCGCTACTCTTTTCAAATTAATGGTCAGATATATAGCGAAGTAATTCCGTCAAGAGGATTGCGTCAAGGAGATCCCCTTTCTCCTTACTTATTCCTTATATGTGCAGAGGGTTTTTCAGCTTTATTAAGACAAGCGGAGAGTAGAAAAGATATTCTGGGTTTAAAAATAGCAAGAAGTGCACCTTCCATCAGTCATCTTTTCTTTGCAGATGACAGTCTGCTTTTTATTAAGGCTTCAACAAGATCCCTACAATCACTCCAGAATATTTTTTCTCTTTATTCTGAATGTTCAGGACAGGTATGGTAGATGGTTAATGATTTAATGAGTTTATAATTTATAGTAGTGTATATGTAGATACAAAGTATTTGTTGACCTGCTGGTATAAATATTATAAAACTAAGTTCAAACAGATTTAATGAATTTTATGTTCATAAGGTTGATGATTGGTTGTGTTGTTTTGCAGAGGATTAATTTTACCAAATCCATCTTATATTTCTCCCCAAATACAACGGAAGAAGTACGTGATATGTTTACAATTTCTCTGAATATGCAAACAACAGATGCTATAGAAACATATTTAGGGTTGCCTATGATGGGGGGTAAAAACAAGAAAGCCTTATTTGGCTCAATAAAGGATAGAATATGGGTAAAGTTACTTTCCTGGCGTTCTAATCTATTTTCACAGGCAGGAAAGGAAATTCTCTTAAAAGCTGTCATCCAGGCCATGCCAACGTACTATATGTCTTGTTTCAGAATACCAGAGGGACAATGCCAAGAAATTGAGAAGTTATTGGCAAGGTATTGGTGGGGATCTTTCCAGTCTAAAAGGAAAATCCACTGGAGAGCATGGAAGAAGTTAAGTATTCCAAAAAGCGAGGGAGGGTTAGGATTCAGAAAATTTGTCCAGTACAATCAGGCATTGCTAGCTAAGCAAGCATGGAGACTAGTAGTAAATCCTACTTCTCTTATTTCGCGAGTTTTGCAAGCTAGATATTTCACCAATTCAAGTTTTCTGGAATCTAGGGAGGGGAGTTGCCCATCACTGACTTGGAGGAGTATTTGTTGGGGGAAAATCTTATTAATAAATGGATTAAGAAGGCGTATAGGTGATGGTCAGAACACCCTAGCATTTAAAGATCCATGGATACCAAGACCACCATCTTTTCTAGCGATTACGCAAGGAGGAAATGATAATATGAAAGTATCGGACCTCATACAAGAACCGGGAAAATGGAACGAAGATTTGATTAGACAATGTTTTTTGAGCCCAGACTCCCAACTTATTTTCACAATCCCTCTCAGTCCATTTAGTCATGCAGATGCATGGTGTTGGCACTATACTAAAAATGGAATTTATTCTGTGCGAAGTGGATACAATTTAGCGGTAAGTGTTGATAGATCTGATCCTTCTTCATCATCTGATGTAATCTCAGCATGGTGGAAGGCCTTCTGGGCAATAAAAATTCCGAGGAAAATTTTAATTTTCGGGTGGAGAGGTTTCCATGAAATACTACCCACAACAAAAGGTTTAAATCACAGAAATGTATCTATTCATAGCAATTGCCCCTTATGTGGATTTGGTGAAGACTCGAATGCTCATGCAATATTTTGGTGTCCTTTTTCGCAGAATTTGTGGGCTCTCCTTGAATACCAATTTTTAGTGGGACATAAGGAAGAGATTTCATTTAAGAATGTGTTATTCTATGCCACAGAACTCTTAGAAAAGGAATCTTTTGCTAAGATGTTAATAATGGCGTGGGGTTTATGGACTGAACGAAATAAGAAAACGCATGGACAACAGTCTAGGAACCCACAACAAATGAAAAATTGGTTACTTTCGTTCTATGAGGAAATAAAGAAGGTGCAGGCAACTGAGTGTGAAGCAGGTGTGGGAAATGAATTACGCACTGAGGGTCAAACGGAGATAGAAATTCATGATCTATCACTCTATGTGGATGCATCAGTATCCACGACCTCCAAGATGGTAGGGTTGGGTGCGGTGATAGTAACAACTGATAAGAGGATTCAGGCAACTCTTTCGAAACCATTAAAAGGTACACCCTCAGTTTTAAATGCTGAGGCATTAGCACTTCTGGTTGGTTTACGCTGGGCTCAAAATGTGGGTCTGCCAATAAAGATGATTGCATCAGACTCTTTGTCGTTGGTCCAGGCTTTACTTAATGCAAGGGAGTATCATAATGAGTTTGGTTTTCTCATTGATGACATTAAAAAACTGCGGTCATATTTCCCAGAGGCAACGATTACCCATGTTAGTCGTAATTTCAATGTGGAAGCACATAATCTAGCTAAACATGCTCTCCAACTAGAAAGCGAAGTATCATGGATGGGAGAAACTTCTCGTCGAGCAGGGAATATGGTATAGGTATGTTTATATTACTAATAGTAGGTTTGTGGAAGCTAAGGTGATGTCTTGTGGTTATTAGGATTAAAATAGAATGGATGTAATAATTAGAACTGAACAGAAGAGTAATCCAGGTAACCAAATAAGTTATATTTAATACTGCAATAATGATGGTCAGTTTATCCAGGTAGCTATATATGAATAAGGGTCAGAGTAATTCTAGGTATGGTTTAGTAGGTTGTTTTCTTTCTTATGTGAGTTCAGATTTCTCCAGAGTAATCATGATTCTATAAAATCTTCCCTTAAACTTGTAAACAGAGATGGTAAAGGAATTGTGTGTATGGTAGCTAAAATATATTACGTTTTCTTTGGAAGAGATTGTAGAGTTGTTATTTAATTATTATTAATGCTTTCAAATTAATCTTTACTTTTATTAGAGGATGTGTTAGCTTTCTTTTAAGTACTAATTATTCCTTTAACTTTCACATTAATTAACAGGTTATACTATATGAGATGAGCTTAACAACAAAAGTTCTGTCTCATAAATGGATGAAGATGAGGTTGAGAAGTTGAAAGAGCGTACTACTACTTTATGTAAGGTATCACTTCAATGTAGTTGTTAAGTTGCATCATAGGGAGATGATTATGAATCTTATAAACTCTCCAAGAAGAATAAGTGGTTTTTCATAGTAATATTTATGTGTTAGTTACTATCTGATTATTTGTTCTTTAAATTGAAGGAGTTTACTAAGGAGGACAAGTATCTTAAGGCTCGGATGGATCAGCTCAGATAAATTATAAAGGATGTATCAATTTGACAAAGTCCATGTTCTGTATGTAGGTTCGAGGGGAGTTTTTGAATTATTTGTAAGAATTTTAGGTTTAAGTACCCACTTCGGACTCTGTACCGGTGATTGTGAGCATTTCACTGAATGGTGTTTACTGTTATTTTTTGAAGAAGCATTTTCGATGTTTTATTAGTACTAAGTATACAATCATATGATACTAAAACCTGATCATCAGTTAATTGAATGATCAATATCAGTTGCTAAGAAATATTATATTAGTGATTGTGGTGTTGATTTCTAAGGTTTAGCAGTATTGTTACCTCATTACAATCTTATGTAGAGGAATTGGTGATATGCTGGTAGCAATCCAAGCATTTGTTATTAAGAAGATGTTATTAAGCATCTGGACGAAGTTAAAAAGTGTTTATCTTCTTTTTTGGTAATTGTAATCCATATCATTATAAAAGTTTGTTAATTGAAGAAGCATATAAAGGTTTTTCTAACTTTTAAAAGTGGATAGATTATTTGTGCTTCTATTTAGTGGAAAGTCAAAAAAGCAATTTTAAAATCCAAATAGTATTTAACCAAATTTTAAGTTTTCTTTATGGATTTTTAAACTCAATTATACTTTATTTAAAAAAGACATATTATAGGTAGAATAGAAATAATTGAATATTTTATCATTGAATGGTGGTAAACAATGTAACTAACCAAAGGGCTCCCCTTTGGTTAGAAGTGTACATTGTTATGCCTTGAATAATTTATAAGTTTTATAATACAAACGATATCCATATTGACTTACTGAGAGATTTGGTTTTGTAGGTCCTCTTTAAGGAGTTAGAATCTCATGTGAGGCGGTCTGCTACAATGTTCACGGGACTTTTTTTCCGAAGGGTGTTATCGAATCAGACATTAAGATTTTATTATCTAAATTTCCGGGGACATCATGCATGCCCTTCGGTTAGATGATAAAACTTTTTGAATGAAAGAAACCCCTGTTGTGGATATTGTATCTTGATACAATTTATCTACGTGAAGGTAAGTTTTGTCAAAAAAAAAAAAAAAAAAAAAAAATTAGCTTGTAATGGAAAACTAATAAGCCTAATAAGATGGATGTAGAGTGCCTTTACATTGATTGATTATTTTTATTTGTCGTCTATGTTGTAGCAATTAACTTTTACCAATAACAGAGTATGTAGCATGCTGAAGAATCTGTATAAAGATTCAATCTGGAGCCATGAGATCCAAATTAGATCGAAAGAAGAAGATGAAGATACGTACAGAGATGTATGTATATAAAGTTTGTTATGATCTGAAATGTAAAATGCTCATTCAAGTAACAAACTGTACAGCTTTGTGTTTATATATACAAGTCAAAGTATTGACCAAGATACTCAAATTAAACTAACTTTCCCGCCTATTTAGACTAACAAAAACAAATATATTTATAATATATTTACAATCCTCAATACCCCCCTCAAGCTGGAAGTCAAGGTGGTTCAAACTGAAGACCCAGCTTGAGACAAAAATCCTTGTGTTGAACAGCAGTAAGAGGCTTGGTAAGAACATCAGCTAGTTGCAAGAAAGTTCGTATGTGAAAAACCTTGAGAAAACCAAAAGTGATATAATCACGAATGAAATGACAATCAATCTTCAGATGCTTGGTTCGTTCTTGAAAAATCTGATTCTCAGCAATGTGTTTAGCTGCTGTGTTATCACAATAAACATTGATGGGAGTTGAAACTTGGACTTTCAGATCCTGGAGAAGACCTTCTAACCATATGACTTCACTAGTAGTATAACTCATACTACGATATTCAGCTTCTGCAGTACTCTTTGAGACTGTTTTCTGTTTCTTTGTTTTCCAAGAAACCAAAGAAGAACCCAAAAATATAGCATAACCAGAAAGAGAACGTGAAGAAAATGGACATGTACCCCAATCAGCATCACAATATGCAGATAATTCCATTGAAACATTTGATTTATAAAATAAACCAACATTCAAAGTTCCTTTCAAATATCTCAAAACATGAAAAGCTGCATCAAGATGAGTCTGAGCAGGAGCAGAAAGAAACTGAGACAACTGTTGAACTGAATAAGATATATCTGGCCGAGTAAGATTCAAATATAAAAGTTTACCAACAATCCTTCGATAAACTTCAGGATCTGGAAGTTTTGGTGTATCATCAAGACTTAACTGTAAACCTTTAACCATAGGAGAACCAGCAGAATTACAATTCTGCATTTGAGTATCAGTAAGCAAATCAAGTATGTATTTCCTTTGATTCAAACGAATACCTGTTGAATCTCTGGAAACTTCAATACCAAGAAAATATTTAAGGTCTCCCAGATATTTGATAGTAAACTCTTTGTGTAACTCAGATTTAATAAAAGAAATTTCGGAAAAATCATTGCCTGTGAGAAGTAAGTCATCAACATAGCAGACAATGGCAGTAAAAGAAGCACCAGAGGTCTTGACAAATAAAGAATAATCTTGAGCAGATTGTTTATAACCCTTAGAAATCAAGAACTTTGACAATTCAAAATTCCATTGCCTAGAGGCCTGTCTTAAACCATAGATTGATCTCTTCAGTTTGCATACAAGGCCAGGAGCAGCTTTAGTATAACCAGGTGGTGGAATCATGTAAATATCCTCATCAATAAATCCATGAAGGAAAGCATTATTAATGTCCAATTGTTGCAAATGCCAATTATTAGCAGCAGCCATGGCAATCAACACCCTTACAGTAGTGAACTTTGCTACAGGACTAAAAGTATGTTTGAAATCCTTACCCTTGATCTGTTTATCACCTCTAGCCACTAGTCTAGCCTTACATCTCTCAATTGACCCATCAGGATTAAATTTAGTCTTAAAAACCCATTTAGAATCAATTACATGAGCATTGGGAGGAAGAGTTGTTAGCTCCCATGTTTGATTTTCTTCAAGAGCATCAAGCTCTTTCTGCATAGCAGCAACCCATTTAGGGTCATTCTTAGCCTGATTATAAGAACTAGGTTCAACTGTATTAAGAACAGCATTAAGACTAACAAGATAGTCAGTGTTTAAATGTGAAAGGGTTGGCTCAGAAAAAACATTAAACACTTGACAAGAAGAAGCAGTAGCAGATTTAGCTGATTTAGTCAACAAAAAATTATCAAATTTCTTTGGAACTTGAATAATTCGTGAAGATCTTCTAGTGGGAACAATCTCATGTGAAACACTATCATGAGGAACAGAATTACTAGAATCAGGATCAATAGAATTATTGTTAGAAGAATGATCAACTTCAGTAGATATAGGAGATATAGTAGGAATTAGATCATCTTCAGAAAGAATTGGATTAACTACTGGAAGAGAAGTAGTAGAAGGTGAATCAGAAGAAGGCAATCGAAATGGAAAACAATTTTCTTTAAAAATGACATCTCTACTGAGAAAAACTTGATGAGAATCAAGATCATACAATTTATATCCTTTTTTAGCATAAGGATAACCTAACAGAATGCATTTTCTAGCCCTTGGAGCTAATTTATCATGAGGTTTTATGGCAGCAAAACAAAGACAACCAATAATCCTCAAATTATCATAAGAAGCTGGCTTATTCAGAAGCAATTCATAAGGAATTTTCCAGTCTAAAACAGAGCTAGGCATCAAATTTATCAAATATGTTGCAGCCAAAATACAATCTCCCCAGAACTTGATTGGCAGATTGGCATGAATATGAATAGCTCTAGCAGTATCTAGTAGATGCCTATGTTTACGTTCCACCCTACCATTTTGTTGAGGATTTCCAGGTATACTCTTTTGATGAATAATACCTTTTGCAGAAAACAAATTAGCACAACTAGACTGAACAATCTCAGTACCATTGTCAGACCTTATAATCTTGACTGAATGAGAAAATTGATTGTCAATATGGTCTAAAAAATCTCGAATTATTCCAAACACTTGATCCTTAGTATGCAGTAAGTGTGTCCAAGTCACTCTAGTAAAATCATCTAAGATAGTGAGGAAATATCTACCACCAGTAAGATTGGGAGTATTATAGGGCCCCCACAAATCAATATGTAACAAATGAAAAGGACTAGGAGCTCGAGAAACAGATTCAGAGAAAGAAAGTTTATGATGTTTTGCAAGAATACAAGATTCACAAAACAAATCATGAGATTTATTACAAGAGACTGAATTAGGCAAATGTTTGAGTTTGCTCAAAGAAGCATGCCCCAATCTGGCATGAAAAACGTCTAAAATATTCGAAGAAACAACATGTGAATTCAAACAATTTTGAAAAGACAAATTACAAGAAAGAAAAGAAGAACAATTGATTCTGTATAATCCATGTGTTCTTTGACCAGTAGCTTGAATAGAATCAGTTGCAAGGTCCTGAAAAACACATGTATCTCTATCAAGTTTAGCAAATAAATTGTGTTGTTCCAACAATTTGCCAACAGATAAAAGATTGTGTTTAAATTCTGGCACATATAAGACATTTTGCAACTTGATATGAGGAGTTAAAAAGACTGTGCCAGTATAATGAACCAATTGACAAGAACCATCAGGCAATGAGATTTTAATAGGAGAAGAAAGATGAATCATGTCATGAAATAAATCTGACAAACAAACCATATGATCACTGGCCCCTGTATCTATAATCCAAGTAGGAGAATTAACATTTATTGCAGAATGAACATGAAAAGCAGAAACAATACCTGCAAAATTGCAAGCAGTATCATGTTCAGATAATCCTGCATTTTGCTGCATCATTTTCATGACTTCTTTATAGACAGCAGTGATCATTTGATTATCCATAGGAGGTAAACCAGAAGAACTAGCAGAGACAACATCCAAAGGAGATGAACCAAGTATCCCAGAACTTTCAGTAACCTGAGCTGCAAACCTATTTCCAGCTTGAGAATTAGAAGACTGTTTGCCTTTGAGATTAGTATACCAATCAGGTATTCCAACCAACTTAAAACATTGATCCACAGAATGACCTTTTCTTTTGCAATGATCACAGATCAAGTCCATTTTGTTCTTCTTAAAATCTTTCTTCTGTGCTAAACCTCTAAATGTAGAAGCATTTTTAGCACTATACAAAGCACTAACATCAGAAGATTTAGGCAAAGGTAAGTTGATGTGCTGTTGTTTCTCAATCTGTTGAAGAATGTGATAGGCCTTCAAGACAGTAGGTAAAGGATCCATGCTTAAGAGATTAGTTTTCACTGTGTCATAGTTGTTATTAAGACCACAAATGAACTGAATAAGCTTCTTAGTTTCTGCAGCTTCAGCTACTTTCTTTAACAAATCACAAGAACATTTAACTAATGCTCCACAACTACAATCAAATTGACCTTCAAGAACTTGTAGTTTATCCCACACAACCTTAAGCTTCCCATAATATTCAGCAATAGACAAGTTTTGTTGCTCAATTCGATTAAGACTAGTATGAAGTTCATAGAGTAAATTAGCATTAGATTTTCCAAATCTATCAGATACATCATTCCATAAATCTCTAGCTGAAGATGCAAATATAAAACTATCTGCAATTACTGGTTCCATTGAGAAAGTAAGCCAGGAAAGTACCATGTAATCATTACGAGTCCATTTGTTCAAGTCTGGAGATGTAGATTCAGGCATAGGCAGAGATCCATCAATGAATCCAAGCTTGTTCTTCGCTCCTAAAGCCATCTTAACACCACGACTCCAATTAATGAAATTATCTCCATTGAGTGACATATTTCCCAGCTGTTGTCTCGGATTATCACCGGAAGACAGAAAATAAGGATCATTGTAATTGATCGCAGTATTTTGAAGATTATTATTCGTTGATTGATTTTCAGCCATCTCAAGAACAAGAAGATAAGATTTTAATCAGAAATTCTTAGTGAATTAGGGTTTGTCAAAGATCCAAGGGAGAAATCAGAGTTTTTCAATCAAAAGATAGAAAAATAAGAAGAAATGAACAAATCAGATGTTCGATCAAGAAGAAAATCACAATCGTTATCACAATCAAGAACTAGGGTTCTTAGATGAGAATATACGAAAAATTTGGGGATTTTAACAATCTATTGATAGCCTTATGGTTTTGATGATCACTCTGTCAGCAAGCTGATAAGCTTGTAATCGAATGTTATAGCTAGCTGTTTGGCTGTGTTCTAACTTTGTTTTACAGGACTTAATCAATAGCTGAGTATCTCTCATTGTCAACAAGCTGATACATTGCAAATAGGGAATGACAGCAAGCTGAGACAGTACAGTCATGATATAACAGCAAGCTGGTTGGATTAATTACAATCTTTATAGCTAGCTGTATACACATGTGGTATAACTTTGTTTTGCAGGATTATATTTAAAGGCTAAACAATATCTTATTAGCAAGCTAAAACAATCTAAACAGAGTAAGACAGCAAGCTAAGTCTACTCGAACAGGATGTTACAGCAAGCTCATTCTAGTCAGCAAGCTAGTTGGATTAATTACAATCTTTATAGCTAGCTGTATACACATGTGGTATAACTTTGTTTTGCAGGATTACATTTAAAGGCTGAACATTATCCTATTAGCAAGCTAAAACAATCTAAACAGAGTAAGACAGCAAGCTACGTCTACTCGAACAGGATGTTACAGCAAGCTCACAGCAAATTTCCAGAAAGTTTGTCATGCAGATTCTAACAGCTAAAATCAAGGAGTTATTATAGAAAACGTGTACAAGCTGTCTAATATATATATATATATTGTAGTATATGTATTAGAGCTCTATTATTCTCCAAAGTTTCTTTCAAAACAAAATCCCTTAAATCAAGGAACTTTTTGACCAACCTTTTGAAAGTAACAACTCTAATAATTCTTGTGGCATGTGCAAGGGAATATAGCTGGTGCTGTTCACTTTCTTCAACAAAAACGGTTTGCAAGTTTGAAAAACTTTCCTTCATCAAAATTCAATGGAAGAGGCATCAATTTCAACATGAGGAGCGTATGGGCAGAAATTCAAGTTCATCTACCTTGCTATAAATTCATGTGTGGTTTATGCTCAAAGAAACAACATCAAGAACACACAACTTTGTTAAAGTTGTAATTATAGTTGTTGGATAGTAGTCTTGGGAAACAAGGGTTTGCTGAACTAGAAGCTAGAGAAGTTTGTGCTACGTGGAGTAGTATAGTACTTAGAGAGCAAGTTCAGAAACAGGGTTTCAGCAAGCTGTTATCAACAGCTGGGAATTGGTTTCACTGCATAACAGCAAGCTAGCTAAGGGGATCTTGGTGATCAAGGAGTATTGTGCTCAAGGGGAACTCATTGGTCTATACAACAGGTTGTTCAAGGAACTAGAGGAATTCAGGAAGGGGGACTTCAAGGAATTCATTGTTCAAGGGAGCAAGGCTGTTAGAGAGGCTTTGAGGTTCAAGGGAGCTATCTTACTCAGGGGGAGCAGTTCGTTAGCAAGCTGTTATCAGTAAATTGGGTGATATATTATTGGATCTTGTAATTGGTTTATTGGTGATCAATAATATATTCTCTTACCAAGTTGGTAAGGGACTAGGACGTAGATCATAGAAGATTAGGGGTCGAACCTAGCTAAAAACATTGTGTGTTGTTTTCTTACTGTTTGCACTTAATTACCTGCACTGCATATATCATATAAGCTAGCTGACAGACTGTTTTATATGGTAATCAGCAAGCTGACTAGTCAGCAGTTTTAATATTCGGTAAACTATAAAATTGGATATAGTTGGCCATATTCACCCCCTCTAGGTGCATATTTTCATCTATAACCAAAAGAAACAACAAATCAACTATCAAAACTTCACCGTGAAGCTCTGATACCATGAAGAATCTGTATAAAGATTCAATCTGGAGCCATGAGATCCAAATTAGATCGAAAGAAGAAGATGAAGATACGTACAGAGATGTATGTATAGAAAGTTTGTTATGATCTGAAATGTAAAATGCTCATTCAAGTAACAAACTGTACAGCTTTGTGTTTATATATACAAGTCAAAGTATTGACTAAGATACTCAAATTAAACTAACTTTCCCTCCTATTTAGACTAACAAAAACAAATATATTTATAATATATTTACAATCCTCAATACATGCTGATTGAATATGTTTTTCTAGAACTCGATGGGAAGAGGGTCAGTATGATGGTGATGAGGAAAGCCGATTGCACGTGCTACACTTAGCCGTAGAATTTGGAGCTGATTAAAATGATGTGGAGCTAAAGGTTATCTTCTAATTTGTTCGGGTTTATTTACATACCAAAACTGTCAAAAGAAAAAGATCCTAACCGAAATCTTGAAACTGGAATTTCAAGTGCGGATCATAGAAGAAAAACACTGCTACTAGGTTTTGTACAATATAAGGTTATTTCCAGATTTTGCGAAGTTAAATAGGCTTGTTTGTATTATACAAATTACAAAGTGAGATCTATAAATACTCCTGTGATTGTCAGGTAGGGCTGTCAAACGGATATTTCGGATACGGATACGGGTAATTTTTTTCGGATACGGATAATATCCTAATTTTTTCGAATACGAATACGGATATTTCGGACGGATATTCGGATATTTCGGATATTTTTTTACAGCAATATATAAATGATGATATATATCATATTTAAAGTTTATTAATATAATATATTAATATATTAATATGATATATTAATACAATATATTAATATATCATATGATATGACATATTAATATATTATATAATATGATATATGATATATAATTTATTATATATTAATATATTAATATAATATATTAATATATCATATGATATATAATATAATATATTAATATATTAATATAATATATTAATATATGTCATATAATATATTATATATTAATATATTAACATATTATATTAATACATTAATATAATATATATTAATATATTAATATAATATATTCATATATGATATATAATATATAATATATTAATATAATATAGTAATATAATTTATTAATATAATATATTAATATATTAATATATTAATATAATATATTAATATAATATATTAAAATAATATATTCATATATCAGATTTATAACATATAAATCTTTTAAAATGTCTACACTTAAATATATCTAACAAAAATATATTAATTATTGAACAAAGACATATATTAATATATTATAAATTTTAAATATTATATATAAATATATATCAGTTATTACATTTTCGGATACGGATATGTCGGATTCGGATACGGATAATATCCTAATTTTTCGGATACGGATAATATCCTAATTTTTCGGATACGGATTCGGATATTTCGGACGGATATCCGGATTTTTTTGACAGCCCTATTGTCAGGCTCACTAACATTGCAATGTACATCAAGAACCTGACTGCATTTTCATTTTTCACAAATAGTACTGTGATCTTATATATATACATTTAGTTTTGAAAATATTTAGGCATTATCTATTCTCTTTGCGACTTTTTACTGGTATGATGCGTTGAAATGACAAGTAGTTCAAACTAATTAAATTGCTATCATTATCATGAAGGCTGCTGAGAAGTTCAACACTTTAATGCACGGAAAGAAGCCTGCAAAGTGCAAGCTCATTGTTTCTTCGCACAACTATCAATATACTCCATCAGTAGAAGATCTTGGGAATCTTGTGGCTGTTATACAAGCAACTGGAGCTGACATAGTGAAGATTGCTACCTTTGCCTTGGATATTACTGACGTGGCACGCATTTTTCAGATCACAGTTCATTCGCAAGTAAGTGGCAGCGTAAGTAGTTATGTAAGTCCATGTGTGCCTCCAGTTTCTTCTTACATTTCCTCGTCATTTTTTTAATTAAGTGAGTGTAACACACCATAGTAAGTTTAGTAGTCTAGGTAACATGATGTTGTGACTACAAACAGTGTGTGTCAACATTCTGAAATCGTTTGTATAAGATTGTTACTATAAAGTTATATTGCAGACGTTGGGTTGTATCCTCAATCTTCTCCATAATTTCAGTCCAATTGAACAAAAACTTCTGCTATCAAAATTTCCAGATGTAGCACATTTTAAAGTTCATTTGCAAAGGACACATTCCGTTACAATTTTCATGCATACCTTGCTCACTTATTTTTATGTTTTTCTAATTAATTATCATATAGTGTACCATTGATGTAAAAGAAGTCACTAATCCTTTCAGGTTCCCAAAATAGCATTCGTTATGGGGGAGAGGAGTCTGATACCTCAAATACTTTGCCCGAAGTTTGGAGGATACCTCACTTTTGGCACCCTTGAGTCAGGAGTAGTATCAGCTCCTGGGCAACCCACAATTACTGATTTGCTGAATTTATACAATTTTAGACAAATTGGGCCTGACACAAAAATATATGGTATTATCGGAAAGCCTGTTGGCCACAGCAAATCTCCGATTTTATACAATGAAGCATTCAGATCAGCTGGGTTTAAAGGAGTTTATGTGCATCTGTTAGTAGATGATTTGCAAAAATTTCTGGGAAGTTATTCATTTACAGATTTTGCTGGGTTCAGGTCAGTCTTTGAAGAAAAGTACTAATCCAGCTGAAAAAAAATCTGAAACCAGATAAGCGCAGTTTTGATTCAATCAGGTTTGACATAATGAGCTTTCACCCATCACATTTCTCATTTGTTCTGAAGTGTCTTGAAATATTTTATTATATACATCCACAGCCTTTAATATTAGATGAAGCCTTCTTTTCTTCACTTATTACCATTTTTCCTTACTGGCATCTGATTGACAGTTTTATCTTGTAATTAATATTCTTCTTAGATCGACCAAATGTTCTAATGTACTTTCCGAAATATATTTGCAGCATAATAAAGGATAGTTCAGCTCTCATTTGATTGCATTATTTCACAGATGTCCTGTACTCGTTGTTCATATATTTCCTGCTCATTCTCAGTGTAATGGTCAATTCCTGTAAGGAATTATCGGCAGATTGTACTAGTATGGGATAGAGGATGAGACTTAAGATATATGACAAGGCCACAAGGTGTAGATTCTTCTACTGATTTACCAAGTAGTGAGCAGTGTAAACCATTGTTCATGCTTGCCATCATTTGCTGCCTTTTGTTTTGTGACATGCAACTCCATCACTCATGAAGCTTGATGCACGCACAAAGGCACCACGCTATCATCAACAACTTCTGCCAATATATACTAGATCTACCCTCTGGTTTATATAAATGTCCCACACTATTATCTAGTTGTTAAATTTGATTGACTTGCTCGTGTACGTCCTAGCTATTTTCATATGTATTGTAACTATAGTTTATGAGGTGCTTAATTTCTTTATTGTTTTCATCTGTGCTTTTTGTCAACTGCTTATATATAGCATGTTACAAATATACCACACTTGCAACTAGTGTATGAAGGATAACATTTTTAACATAAAATTGATATTATGAAATACATACTCAGATAGTCAAATTCTGCATATGGTTTATGTTTTTTAAGGTTCCCACCTTATAGATAGTGCTATTTTGTAGTCACCCTTGGCCGGGTAAACTATTTTGTAGTCATTGGTGCTGCTGGAGGTGCTGGTACGTAAGGCACTTGCATATGGTGCCAAGGAAAAGGGAGCTAGGGTTGTGATTGCCAATCGTACTTACTTACGGTTAATCACTATACTTTTGCAAATCAATTATGTACGTAGTGTAGCTCCTTGGTGTTTGTCCAAAAATCAATATGACGAGTAGTACGTTATGTTATTTATTCGTAAATATATTTAAAAAAAATTCCGTTCAATTTCTACAAGATCGAGCCAGAGAACATGCAGATACAATTGGAGGACATGCTTTATCTCTTTCTGAGTTCAATAGTTTCTGACGGAGGTAAGATTTGGAATATTACCATAGTAGTATTGATATTGTAGAGTGTGTTCTTGTAGATCAGCTGAACCCTTTGGCATGTTTTTCATTTAGCTTTTCCTTTTCTCCCAACTCCCTCTTCTGCTTCTCTAATTTTTAGTTTTCATTTTTCAAACATGTTTTTAAAAAAAATTAAGGGTGCACATATATGTACCCTACTTTTCGCTTAGACTAAAATAACATTACTCCTGCCTTTTGCTCAATATATGTGTCCACTCTTTTCCTTCGCCCAGTCGTTAATATTTTGTCGTTAATATTTTGAATTAGTAAATAAAGTTTTATTACTTTCAAAAACTAATTTTAATTTAAACATCTTAGAATTTTGTAAAATTTATTATGTGAGATGTATTTCTAACTATAAATTGAAAAAGTAATTAAAAAAATACAAGACATTATTTCTGATTATCATATAATATGTTTTATAAAGATAAGGTGTGGATTAAAAAATAGTAAATTGATATAAACCAGTATCAAAGGTAAATTTTCTTTTAAGGAATATTAATTTTAAAATTAATAATTTAAATACGAAATTCTAATTTGGGTAACTAAATACATTAGTAACTAAATTAGTACGGTTCGAAGTGAGAGCTGAAATATTTTTTCTATTTTTCGAAGTTGTTCATGTCTTATGTATTTCTACTTTATTAAAATAATAATTATTATATTTGTTAGGGTTCTAAAAAAATAAAATTTAAAAACTTTTTCTCAGAAGCTATTAGAATGAAGGGGTAAAACAGGTAATATAAAATGTAATGAGGATAGTTTGGTAAAATACCTTAATCAGGATGTGCAACAATAACTTTTGGGGATGCATATATCACGACCCAATTTTAATCTTTCAAAGTATAAATCTATTAGATTTAATTGTTGATTACACAAATTTAATTTTTCTTTTATTTTCCAATTCGCTTAATATAGATATTTTTACTCTTAAAAAAAAATTCTACATTTATAGTTTAAATTCGGCCCCGTTCTGCCTCTGGATATGGTCCTTGCCAATAGAACCTCTATTGGAATGCAACCAAATTGGAACGATGAATCGCCCATTTCTAAGGTTTGGTTACTTTATATCCCTTTTCATAGCAAATTATTGTGATTGGAGTTATTTGAATTGTAGATTAAATTTGTTGTTATGACTGGATGTTTTATGGAAGTACTGCCGTACTGGTGAAGCTACCAGGGCCGCAAATAAATAAAAATTTAATCTAACATGTCGTTTGCATTATTTTCACTATGGGTCCGGTCCCTGACCGGGTCCTGACAATCATTTGTCAGGGATCGGTTATTTAACAATCGGTTCCACGGCCGTTGGATTGATCCAACGGCTAAGATTAAAAAAAAATAAAATTATTGTCCGCTATAATTTTTCGCGGATAGGCAATTTCCGCGGACAGGCAATTGAAAATTATGGCGGACAGTAAATTTTTTTTGTAATCCAGGAGGCCGTTGGATCAACGATCCAACAATTTAGAAACCGATTGTTATATAACCCGTTTCTGACAAATGATTGTCAGGGACCAAACCCCTTCACTATACAGTACAATACTCCCTCTGTCTCTAAAAACATTTCCCATTTACTAAATCGGGACTATCAAAATACTTTTCCTCTTTCTATTTTAAGCCATAAACAATAATATTCAATACCCAATACTCCACCCACTACTCCTTAAAAATAATATTCAATACCCACTACTCCACCCACTAATCATTACAAATAATATTCAACACCCACTATTCCACCCACTACTCCAAAAAAACAATATTCAATATCTACTATTCCACCCACTACTTCTTAACAATAATATTCAATACCCACTACTCCACCCACTACTCCAAAAAAACAATATTCAATACCCACTACTCCAAATTTTAAAATCCAAATAGTATTTAACCAAATTTTAAGTTTTCTTTATGGATTTTTAAACTCAATTATACTTTATTTAAAAAAGACATATTATAGGTAGAATAGAAATAATTGAATATTTTATCATTGAATGGTGGTAAACAATGTAACTAACCAAAGGGCTCCCCTTTGGTTAGAAGTGTACATTGTTATGCCTTGAATAATTTATAAGTTTTATAATACAAACGATATCCATATTGACTTACTGAGAGATTTGGTTTTGTAGGTCCTCTTTAAGGAGTTAGAATCTCATGTGAGGCGGTCTGCTACAATGTTCACGGGACTTTTTTTCCGAAGGGTGTTATCGAATCAGACATTAAGATTTTATTATCTAAATTTCCGGGGACATCATGCATGCCCTTCGGTTAGATGATAAAACTTTTTGAATGAAAGAAACCCCTGTTGTGGATATTGTATCTTGATACAATTTATCTACGTGAAGGTAAGTTTTGTCAAAAAAAAAAAAAAAAAATTAGCTTGTAATGGAAAACTAATAAGCCTAATAAGATGGATGTAGAGTGCCTTTACATTGATTGATTATTTTTATTTGTCGTCTATGTTGTAGCAATTAACTTTTACCAATAACAGAGTATGTAGCATGCTGAAGAATCTGTATAAAGATTCAATCTGGAGCCATGAGATCCAAATTAGATCGAAAGAAGAAGATGAAGATACGTACAGAGATGTATGTATATAAAGTTTGTTATGATCTGAAATGTAAAATGCTCATTCAAGTAACAAACTGTACAGCTTTGTGTTTATATATACAAGTCAAAGTATTGACCAAGATACTCAAATTAAACTAACTTTCCCGCCTATTTAGACTAACAAAAACAAATATATTTATAATATATTTACAATCCTCAATACCCCCCTCAAGCTGGAAGTCAAGGTGGTTCAAACTGAAGACCCAGCTTGAGACAAAAATCCTTGTGTTGAACAGCAGTAAGAGGCTTGGTAAGAACATCAGCTAGTTGCAAGAAAGTTCGTATGTGAAAAACCTTGAGAAAACCAAAAGTGATATAATCACGAATGAAATGACAATCAATCTTCAGATGCTTGGTTCGTTCTTGAAAAATCTGATTCTCAGCAATGTGTTTAGCTGCTGTGTTATCACAATAAACATTGATGGGAGTTGAAACTTGGACTTTCAGATCCTGGAGAAGACCTTCTAACCATATGACTTCACTAGTAGTATAACTCATACTACGATATTCAGCTTCTGCAGTACTCTTTGAGACTGTTTTCTGTTTCTTTGTTTTCCAAGAAACCAAAGAAGAACCCAAAAATATAGCATAACCAGAAAGAGAACGTGAAGAAAATGGACATGTACCCCAATCAGCATCACAATATGCAGATAATTCCATTGAAACATTTGATTTATAAAATAAACCAACATTCAAAGTTCCTTTCAAATATCTCAAAACATGAAAAGCTGCATCAAGATGAGTCTGAGCAGGAGCAGAAAGAAACTGAGACAACTGTTGAACTGAATAAGATATATCTGGCCGAGTAAGATTCAAATATAAAAGTTTACCAACAATCCTTCGATAAACTTCAGGATCTGGAAGTTTTGGTGTATCATCAAGACTTAACTGTAAACCTTTAACCATAGGAGAACCAGCAGAATTACAATTCTGCATTTGAGTATCAGTAAGCAAATCAAGTATGTATTTCCTTTGATTCAAACGAATACCTGTTGAATCTCTGGAAACTTCAATACCAAGAAAATATTTAAGGTCTCCCAGATATTTGATAGTAAACTCTTTGTGTAACTCAGATTTAATAAAAGAAATTTCGGAAAAATCATTGCCTGTGAGAAGTAAGTCATCAACATAGCAGACAATGGCAGTAAAAGAAGCACCAGAGGTCTTGACAAATAAAGAATAATCTTGAGCAGATTGTTTATAACCCTTAGAAATCAAGAACTTTGACAATTCAAAATTCCATTGCCTAGAGGCCTGTCTTAAACCATAGATTGATCTCTTCAGTTTGCATACAAGGCCAGGAGCAGCTTTAGTATAACCAGGTGGTGGAATCATGTAAATATCCTCATCAATAAATCCATGAAGGAAAGCATTATTAATGTCCAATTGTTGCAAATGCCAATTATTAGCAGCAGCCATGGCAATCAACACCCTTACAGTAGTGAACTTTGCTACAGGACTAAAAGTATGTTTGAAATCCTTACCCTTGATCTGTTTATCACCTCTAGCCACTAGTCTAGCCTTACATCTCTCAATTGACCCATCAGGATTAAATTTAGTCTTAAAAACCCATTTAGAATCAATTACATGAGCATTGGGAGGAAGAGTTGTTAGCTCCCATGTTTGATTTTCTTCAAGAGCATCAAGCTCTTTCTGCATAGCAGCAACCCATTTAGGGTCATTCTTAGCCTGATTATAAGAACTAGGTTCAACTGTATTAAGAACAGCATTAAGACTAACAAGATAGTCAGTGTTTAAATGTGAAAGGGTTGGCTCAGAAAAAACATTAAACACTTGACAAGAAGAAGCAGTAGCAGATTTAGCTGATTTAGTCAACAAAAAATTATCAAATTTCTTTGGAACTTGAATAATTCGTGAAGATCTTCTAGTGGGAACAATCTCATGTGAAACACTATCATGAGGAACAGAATTACTAGAATCAGGATCAATAGAATTATTGTTAGAAGAATGATCAACTTCAGTAGATATAGGAGATATAGTAGGAATTAGATCATCTTCAGAAAGAATTGGATTAACTACTGGAAGAGAAGTAGTAGAAGGTGAATCAGAAGAAGGCAATCGAAATGGAAAACAATTTTCTTTAAAAATGACATCTCTACTGAGAAAAACTTGATGAGAATCAAGATCATACAATTTATATCCTTTTTTAGCATAAGGATAACCTAACAGAATGCATTTTCTAGCCCTTGGAGCTAATTTATCATGAGGTTTTATGGCAGCAAAACAAAGACAACCAATAATCCTCAAATTATCATAAGAAGCTGGCTTATTCAGAAGCAATTCATAAGGAATTTTCCAGTCTAAAACAGAGCTAGGCATCAAATTTATCAAATATGTTGCAGCCAAAATACAATCTCCCCAGAACTTGATTGGCAGATTGGCATGAATATGAATAGCTCTAGCAGTATCTAGTAGATGCCTATGTTTACGTTCCACCCTACCATTTTGTTGAGGATTTCCAGGTATACTCTTTTGATGAATAATACCTTTTGCAGAAAACAAATTAGCACAACTAGACTGAACAATCTCAGTACCATTGTCAGACCTTATAATCTTGACTGAATGAGAAAATTGATTGTCAATATGGTCTAAAAAATCTCGAATTATTCCAAACACTTGATCCTTAGTATGCAGTAAGTGTGTCCAAGTCACTCTAGTAAAATCATCTAAGATAGTGAGGAAATATCTACCACCAGTAAGATTGGGAGTATTATAGGGCCCCCACAAATCAATATGTAACAAATGAAAAGGACTAGGAGCTCGAGAAACAGATTCAGAGAAAGAAAGTTTATGATGTTTTGCAAGAATACAAGATTCACAAAACAAATCATGAGATTTATTACAAGAGACTGAATTAGGCAAATGTTTGAGTTTGCTCAAAGAAGCATGCCCCAATCTGGCATGAAAAACGTCTAAAATATTCGAAGAAACAACATGTGAATTCAAACAATTTTGAAAAGACAAATTACAAGAAAGAAAAGAAGAACAATTGATTCTGTATAATCCATGTGTTCTTTGACCAGTAGCTTGAATAGAATCAGTTGCAAGGTCCTGAAAAACACATGTATCTCTATCAAGTTTAGCAAATAAATTGTGTTGTTCCAACAATTTGCCAACAGATAAAAGATTGTGTTTAAATTCTGGCACATATAAGACATTTTGCAACTTGATATGAGGAGTTAAAAAGACTGTGCCAGTATAATGAACCAATTGACAAGAACCATCAGGCAATGAGATTTTAATAGGAGAAGAAAGATGAATCATGTCATGAAATAAATCTGACAAACAAACCATATGATCACTGGCCCCTGTATCTATAATCCAAGTAGGAGAATTAACATTTATTGCAGAATGAACATGAAAAGCAGAAACAATACCTGCAAAATTGCAAGCAGTATCATGTTCAGATAATCCTGCATTTTGCTGCATCATTTTCATGACTTCTTTATAGACAGCAGTGATCATTTGATTATCCATAGGAGGTAAACCAGAAGAACTAGCAGAGACAACATCCAAAGGAGATGAACCAAGTATCCCAGAACTTTCAGTAACCTGAGCTGCAAACCTATTTCCAGCTTGAGAATTAGAAGACTGTTTGCCTTTGAGATTAGTATACCAATCAGGTATTCCAACCAACTTAAAACATTGATCCACAGAATGACCTTTTCTTTTGCAATGATCACAGATCAAGTCCATTTTGTTCTTCTTAAAATCTTTCTTCTGTGCTAAACCTCTAAATGTAGAAGCATTTTTAGCACTATACAAAGCACTAACATCAGAAGATTTAGGCAAAGGTAAGTTGATGTGCTGTTGTTTCTCAATCTGTTGAAGAATGTGATAGGCCTTCAAGACAGTAGGTAAAGGATCCATGCTTAAGAGATTAGTTTTCACTGTGTCATAGTTGTTATTAAGACCACAAATGAACTGAATAAGCTTCTTAGTTTCTGCAGCTTCAGCTACTTTCTTTAACAAATCACAAGAACATTTAACTAATGCTCCACAACTACAATCAAATTGACCTTCAAGAACTTGTAGTTTATCCCACACAACCTTAAGCTTCCCATAATATTCAGCAATAGACAAGTTTTGTTGCTCAATTCGATTAAGACTAGTATGAAGTTCATAGAGTAAATTAGCATTAGATTTTCCAAATCTATCAGATACATCATTCCATAAATCTCTAGCTGAAGATGCAAATATAAAACTATCTGCAATTACTGGTTCCATTGAGAAAGTAAGCCAGGAAAGTACCATGTAATCATTACGAGTCCATTTGTTCAAGTCTGGAGATGTAGATTCAGGCATAGGCAGAGATCCATCAATGAATCCAAGCTTGTTCTTCGCTCCTAAAGCCATCTTAACACCACGACTCCAATTAATGAAATTATCTCCATTGAGTGACATATTTCCCAGCTGTTGTCTCGGATTATCACCGGAAGACAGAAAATAAGGATCATTGTAATTGATCGCAGTATTTTGAAGATTATTATTCGTTGATTGATTTTCAGCCATCTCAAGAACAAGAAGATAAGATTTTAATCAGAAATTCTTAGTGAATTAGGGTTTGTCAAAGATCCAAGGGAGAAATCAGAGTTTTTCAATCAAAAGATAGAAAAATAAGAAGAAATGAACAAATCAGATGTTCGATCAAGAAGAAAATCACAATCGTTATCACAATCAAGAACTAGGGTTCTTAGATGAGAATATACGAAAAATTTGGGGATTTTAACAATCTATTGATAGCCTTATGGTTTTGATGATCACTCTGTCAGCAAGCTGATAAGCTTGTAATCGAATGTTATAGCTAGCTGTTTGGCTGTGTTCTAACTTTGTTTTACAGGACTTAATCAATAGCTGAGTATCTCTCATTGTCAACAAGCTGATACATTGCAAATAGGGAATGACAGCAAGCTGAGACAGTACAGTCATGATATAACAGCAAGCTGGTTGGATTAATTACAATCTTTATAGCTAGCTGTATACACATGTGGTATAACTTTGTTTTGCAGGATTATATTTAAAGGCTAAACAATATCTTATTAGCAAGCTAAAACAATCTAAACAGAGTAAGACAGCAAGCTAAGTCTACTCGAACAGGATGTTACAGCAAGCTCATTCTAGTCAGCAAGCTAGTTGGATTAATTACAATCTTTATAGCTAGCTGTATACACATGTGGTATAACTTTGTTTTGCAGGATTACATTTAAAGGCTGAACATTATCCTATTAGCAAGCTAAAACAATCTAAACAGAGTAAGACAGCAAGCTACGTCTACTCGAACAGGATGTTACAGCAAGCTCACAGCAAATTTCCAGAAAGTTTGTCATGCAGATTCTAACAGCTAAAATCAAGGAGTTATTATAGAAAACGTGTACAAGCTGTCTAATATATATATATATATTGTAGTATATGTATTAGAGCTCTATTATTCTCCAAAGTTTCTTTCAAAACAAAATCCCTTAAATCAAGGAACTTTTTGACCAACCTTTTGAAAGTAACAACTCTAATAATTCTTGTGGCATGTGCAAGGGAATATAGCTGGTGCTGTTCACTTTCTTCAACAAAAACGGTTTGCAAGTTTGAAAAACTTTCCTTCATCAAAATTCAATGGAAGAGGCATCAATTTCAACATGAGGAGCGTATGGGCAGAAATTCAAGTTCATCTACCTTGCTATAAATTCATGTGTGGTTTATGCTCAAAGAAACAACATCAAGAACACACAACTTTGTTAAAGTTGTAATTATAGTTGTTGGATAGTAGTCTTGGGAAACAAGGGTTTGCTGAACTAGAAGCTAGAGAAGTTTGTGCTACGTGGAGTAGTATAGTACTTAGAGAGCAAGTTCAGAAACAGGGTTTCAGCAAGCTGTTATCAACAGCTGGGAATTGGTTTCACTGCATAACAGCAAGCTAGCTAAGGGGATCTTGGTGATCAAGGAGTATTGTGCTCAAGGGGAACTCATTGGTCTATACAACAGGTTGTTCAAGGAACTAGAGGAATTCAGGAAGGGGGACTTCAAGGAATTCATTGTTCAAGGGAGCAAGGCTGTTAGAGAGGCTTTGAGGTTCAAGGGAGCTATCTTACTCAGGGGGAGCAGTTCGTTAGCAAGCTGTTATCAGTAAATTGGGTGATATATTATTGGATCTTGTAATTGGTTTATTGGTGATCAATAATATATTCTCTTACCAAGTTGGTAAGGGACTAGGACGTAGATCATAGAAGATTAGGGGTCGAACCTAGCTAAAAACATTGTGTGTTGTTTTCTTACTGTTTGCACTTAATTACCTGCACTGCATATATCATATAAGCTAGCTGACAGACTGTTTTATATGGTAATCAGCAAGCTGACTAGTCAGCAGTTTTAATATTCGGTAAACTATAAAATTGGATATAGTTGGCCATATTCACCCCCTCTAGGTGCATATTTTCATCTATAACCAAAAGAAACAACAAATCAACTATCAAAACTTCACCGTGAAGCTCTGATACCATGAAGAATCTGTATAAAGATTCAATCTGGAGCCATGAGATCCAAATTAGATCGAAAGAAGAAGATGAAGATACGTACAGAGATGTATGTATAGAAAGTTTGTTATGATCTGAAATGTAAAATGCTCATTCAAGTAACAAACTGTACAGCTTTGTGTTTATATATACAAGTCAAAGTATTGACTAAGATACTCAAATTAAACTAACTTTCCCTCCTATTTAGACTAACAAAAACAAATATATTTATAATATATTTACAATCCTCAATACATGCTGATTGAATATGTTTTTCTAGAACTCGATGGGAAGAGGGTCAGTATGATGGTGATGAGGAAAGCCGATTGCACGTGCTACACTTAGCCGTAGAATTTGGAGCTGATTAAAATGATGTGGAGCTAAAGGTTATCTTCTAATTTGTTCGGGTTTATTTACATACCAAAACTGTCAAAAGAAAAAGATCCTAACCGAAATCTTGAAACTGGAATTTCAAGTGCGGATCATAGAAGAAAAACACTGCTACTAGGTTTTGTACAATATAAGGTTATTTCCAGATTTTGCGAAGTTAAATAGGCTTGTTTGTATTATACAAATTACAAAGTGAGATCTATAAATACTCCTGTGATTGTCAGGTAGGGCTGTCAAACGGATATTTCGGATACGGATACGGGTAATTTTTTTCGGATACGGATAATATCCTAATTTTTTCGAATACGAATACGGATATTTCGGACGGATATTCGGATATTTCGGATATTTTTTTACAGCAATATATAAATGATGATATATATCATATTTAAAGTTTATTAATATAATATATTAATATATTAATATGATATATTAATACAATATATTAATATATCATATGATATGACATATTAATATATTATATAATATGATATATGATATATAATTTATTATATATTAATATATTAATATAATATATTAATATATCATATGATATATAATATAATATATTAATATATTAATATAATATATTAATATATGTCATATAATATATTATATATTAATATATTAACATATTATATTAATACATTAATATAATATATATTAATATATTAATATAATATATTCATATATGATATATAATATATAATATATTAATATAATATAGTAATATAATTTATTAATATAATATATTAATATATTAATATATTAATATAATATATTAATATAATATATTAAAATAATATATTCATATATCAGATTTATAACATATAAATCTTTTAAAATGTCTACACTTAAATA
Source organism: Kitagawia praeruptora (assembly GCA_037693485.1). Classification (NCBI taxonomy): domain Eukaryota; kingdom Viridiplantae; phylum Streptophyta; class Magnoliopsida; order Apiales; family Apiaceae; genus Kitagawia; species Kitagawia praeruptora. The sequence goes on from CM075353.1 coordinate 12,930,502, forward strand.
TATCTAACAAAAATATATTAATTATTGAACAAAGACATATATTAATATATTATAAATTTTAAATATTATATATAAATATATATCAGTTATTACATTTTCGGATACGGATATGTCGGATTCGGATACGGATAATATCCTAATTTTTCGGATACGGATAATATCCTAATTTTTCGGATACGGATTCGGATATTTCGGACGGATATCCGGATTTTTTTGACAGCCCTATTGTCAGGCTCACTAACATTGCAATGTACATCAAGAACCTGACTGCATTTTCATTTTTCACAAATAGTACTGTGATCTTATATATATACATTTAGTTTTGAAAATATTTAGGCATTATCTATTCTCTTTGCGACTTTTTACTGGTATGATGCGTTGAAATGACAAGTAGTTCAAACTAATTAAATTGCTATCATTATCATGAAGGCTGCTGAGAAGTTCAACACTTTAATGCACGGAAAGAAGCCTGCAAAGTGCAAGCTCATTGTTTCTTCGCACAACTATCAATATACTCCATCAGTAGAAGATCTTGGGAATCTTGTGGCTGTTATACAAGCAACTGGAGCTGACATAGTGAAGATTGCTACCTTTGCCTTGGATATTACTGACGTGGCACGCATTTTTCAGATCACAGTTCATTCGCAAGTAAGTGGCAGCGTAAGTAGTTATGTAAGTCCATGTGTGCCTCCAGTTTCTTCTTACATTTCCTCGTCATTTTTTTAATTAAGTGAGTGTAACACACCATAGTAAGTTTAGTAGTCTAGGTAACATGATGTTGTGACTACAAACAGTGTGTGTCAACATTCTGAAATCGTTTGTATAAGATTGTTACTATAAAGTTATATTGCAGACGTTGGGTTGTATCCTCAATCTTCTCCATAATTTCAGTCCAATTGAACAAAAACTTCTGCTATCAAAATTTCCAGATGTAGCACATTTTAAAGTTCATTTGCAAAGGACACATTCCGTTACAATTTTCATGCATACCTTGCTCACTTATTTTTATGTTTTTCTAATTAATTATCATATAGTGTACCATTGATGTAAAAGAAGTCACTAATCCTTTCAGGTTCCCAAAATAGCATTCGTTATGGGGGAGAGGAGTCTGATACCTCAAATACTTTGCCCGAAGTTTGGAGGATACCTCACTTTTGGCACCCTTGAGTCAGGAGTAGTATCAGCTCCTGGGCAACCCACAATTACTGATTTGCTGAATTTATACAATTTTAGACAAATTGGGCCTGACACAAAAATATATGGTATTATCGGAAAGCCTGTTGGCCACAGCAAATCTCCGATTTTATACAATGAAGCATTCAGATCAGCTGGGTTTAAAGGAGTTTATGTGCATCTGTTAGTAGATGATTTGCAAAAATTTCTGGGAAGTTATTCATTTACAGATTTTGCTGGGTTCAGGTCAGTCTTTGAAGAAAAGTACTAATCCAGCTGAAAAAAAATCTGAAACCAGATAAGCGCAGTTTTGATTCAATCAGGTTTGACATAATGAGCTTTCACCCATCACATTTCTCATTTGTTCTGAAGTGTCTTGAAATATTTTATTATATACATCCACAGCCTTTAATATTAGATGAAGCCTTCTTTTCTTCACTTATTACCATTTTTCCTTACTGGCATCTGATTGACAGTTTTATCTTGTAATTAATATTCTTCTTAGATCGACCAAATGTTCTAATGTACTTTCCGAAATATATTTGCAGCATAATAAAGGATAGTTCAGCTCTCATTTGATTGCATTATTTCACAGATGTCCTGTACTCGTTGTTCATATATTTCCTGCTCATTCTCAGTGTAATGGTCAATTCCTGTAAGGAATTATCGGCAGATTGTACTAGTATGGGATAGAGGATGAGACTTAAGATATATGACAAGGCCACAAGGTGTAGATTCTTCTACTGATTTACCAAGTAGTGAGCAGTGTAAACCATTGTTCATGCTTGCCATCATTTGCTGCCTTTTGTTTTGTGACATGCAACTCCATCACTCATGAAGCTTGATGCACGCACAAAGGCACCACGCTATCATCAACAACTTCTGCCAATATATACTAGATCTACCCTCTGGTTTATATAAATGTCCCACACTATTATCTAGTTGTTAAATTTGATTGACTTGCTCGTGTACGTCCTAGCTATTTTCATATGTATTGTAACTATAGTTTATGAGGTGCTTAATTTCTTTATTGTTTTCATCTGTGCTTTTTGTCAACTGCTTATATATAGCATGTTACAAATATACCACACTTGCAACTAGTGTATGAAGGATAACATTTTTAACATAAAATTGATATTATGAAATACATACTCAGATAGTCAAATTCTGCATATGGTTTATGTTTTTTAAGGTTCCCACCTTATAGATAGTGCTATTTTGTAGTCACCCTTGGCCGGGTAAACTATTTTGTAGTCATTGGTGCTGCTGGAGGTGCTGGTACGTAAGGCACTTGCATATGGTGCCAAGGAAAAGGGAGCTAGGGTTGTGATTGCCAATCGTACTTACTTACGGTTAATCACTATACTTTTGCAAATCAATTATGTACGTAGTGTAGCTCCTTGGTGTTTGTCCAAAAATCAATATGACGAGTAGTACGTTATGTTATTTATTCGTAAATATATTTAAAAAAAATTCCGTTCAATTTCTACAAGATCGAGCCAGAGAACATGCAGATACAATTGGAGGACATGCTTTATCTCTTTCTGAGTTCAATAGTTTCTGACGGAGGTAAGATTTGGAATATTACCATAGTAGTATTGATATTGTAGAGTGTGTTCTTGTAGATCAGCTGAACCCTTTGGCATGTTTTTCATTTAGCTTTTCCTTTTCTCCCAACTCCCTCTTCTGCTTCTCTAATTTTTAGTTTTCATTTTTCAAACATGTTTTTAAAAAAAATTAAGGGTGCACATATATGTACCCTACTTTTCGCTTAGACTAAAATAACATTACTCCTGCCTTTTGCTCAATATATGTGTCCACTCTTTTCCTTCGCCCAGTCGTTAATATTTTGTCGTTAATATTTTGAATTAGTAAATAAAGTTTTATTACTTTCAAAAACTAATTTTAATTTAAACATCTTAGAATTTTGTAAAATTTATTATGTGAGATGTATTTCTAACTATAAATTGAAAAAGTAATTAAAAAAATACAAGACATTATTTCTGATTATCATATAATATGTTTTATAAAGATAAGGTGTGGATTAAAAAATAGTAAATTGATATAAACCAGTATCAAAGGTAAATTTTCTTTTAAGGAATATTAATTTTAAAATTAATAATTTAAATACGAAATTCTAATTTGGGTAACTAAATACATTAGTAACTAAATTAGTACGGTTCGAAGTGAGAGCTGAAATATTTTTTCTATTTTTCGAAGTTGTTCATGTCTTATGTATTTCTACTTTATTAAAATAATAATTATTATATTTGTTAGGGTTCTAAAAAAATAAAATTTAAAAACTTTTTCTCAGAAGCTATTAGAATGAAGGGGTAAAACAGGTAATATAAAATGTAATGAGGATAGTTTGGTAAAATACCTTAATCAGGATGTGCAACAATAACTTTTGGGGATGCATATATCACGACCCAATTTTAATCTTTCAAAGTATAAATCTATTAGATTTAATTGTTGATTACACAAATTTAATTTTTCTTTTATTTTCCAATTCGCTTAATATAGATATTTTTACTCTTAAAAAAAAATTCTACATTTATAGTTTAAATTCGGCCCCGTTCTGCCTCTGGATATGGTCCTTGCCAATAGAACCTCTATTGGAATGCAACCAAATTGGAACGATGAATCGCCCATTTCTAAGGTTTGGTTACTTTATATCCCTTTTCATAGCAAATTATTGTGATTGGAGTTATTTGAATTGTAGATTAAATTTGTTGTTATGACTGGATGTTTTATGGAAGTACTGCCGTACTGGTGAAGCTACCAGGGCCGCAAATAAATAAAAATTTAATCTAACATGTCGTTTGCATTATTTTCACTATGGGTCCGGTCCCTGACCGGGTCCTGACAATCATTTGTCAGGGATCGGTTATTTAACAATCGGTTCCACGGCCGTTGGATTGATCCAACGGCTAAGATTAAAAAAAAATAAAATTATTGTCCGCTATAATTTTTCGCGGATAGGCAATTTCCGCGGACAGGCAATTGAAAATTATGGCGGACAGTAAATTTTTTTTGTAATCCAGGAGGCCGTTGGATCAACGATCCAACAATTTAGAAACCGATTGTTATATAACCCGTTTCTGACAAATGATTGTCAGGGACCAAACCCCTTCACTATACAGTACAATACTCCCTCTGTCTCTAAAAACATTTCCCATTTACTAAATCGGGACTATCAAAATACTTTTCCTCTTTCTATTTTAAGCCATAAACAATAATATTCAATACCCAATACTCCACCCACTACTCCTTAAAAATAATATTCAATACCCACTACTCCACCCACTAATCATTACAAATAATATTCAACACCCACTATTCCACCCACTACTCCAAAAAAACAATATTCAATATCTACTATTCCACCCACTACTTCTTAACAATAATATTCAATACCCACTACTCCACCCACTACTCCAAAAAAACAATATTCAATACCCACTACTCCTTAAAAACAATATTCAATACCCACTATTTCTTACAAATAATATTCAATACCCAATTTTTCTTAAAACCCGTGTTTTTAGTCAAACGGGCAAAGTAAAAAGAGACGGAGGGAGTAAGTATTAAAGACCGAATAAGTTGCAGCACAAGATACAAACTAGCTTAAAAGCACGGGCCCGTTTAATTATTGATATATTTTTTTTCGTATTAAATTGTATAAATATTGCAATAATTTTGTAATATTTTGATAGAAATTTGTAATTAGAAATACACTAAATGATAATATTTTTATTTCATTTATTTATCGATAGCAATTTTATAATATTACATTGTCATGAACCAAATATTTTAAAATTTGATTAGGTTTCCTAAAATTTGGATAAATATCTACACAATAATAATAACATTATTATTGTTAATTGGTGTCTATTAATTTAGATTTCGATGACGTGATCTGAACTTTATCAATTTGAGCAACTGAATATAATATAAATAATCATTTTAGCATTTTTGTTCGCTTATAACATGGACGTATGTAAGCTCATGTGATGTTAATATCATAAAATATATTTGTAAAAAATAGTCATACATGTAACATTATGAGTCGAGTCATTAATAAAATTTCTTAATTTTAGAACCTCATTACATTATAGTATTTTAGTTTTAATTAAGAAGTTAATTTCATATTTGACATATTTTATAAACAAGAAAGAAGTATTGTTTATAATTCAGATAAAGGAGATTAAATAAATATTTTAATTCAAGTAAGTAGCCATGTATAATTTAATTTTTAAAACTTTTTAAAAAGCAATTACCTTAAAGTATATTTGGTCCCAAAAGAAGAATTGAAATATAATGTAAACGGAAGAAATTACGTTTAGGAATTTGTATTTACATCTTATTTAAATATACAAGTATTGGAATTGTGGAAGGGAAAGTAAAATGAAATATTTTGATTTTTTAAAAGTCAAAAGGATGTTATGCATAAAAAATTGTATCCCTAAATTGCTATTACAAAGTATACCAAGAAATTTACAAGTGACTTTCTTCAATCCTTTTATCATATACAGGAGGCGTCGTCGGAGACGGGACCGATGAGTATCTTTATTAAATATTAAAATTTTTAATTATAAAAATACATTTATGTTTATATTAATATCAACATAAATATTTCTAACTTATTTAAATACAATAATTATGATTATATGTTAAAGTCTACACGGAGGAGTTATGTTATATAAAAATACAAATTTATTATATGTTATAAAGATTTATCATTTTTCAAAATTTTATTTAAATTTATTATATATAGGATTCGAGGCGCCGTCGGAGACGGAGCCGAGGAGGATGCTTATTAAATATTTAAATTTTCAATTATAAAAATATATATTTGTTATATTAATATCAACATAAATATTTTTTTTAACTTATTTAATTAAAATAATTATGATGATATGTTAGAGACATAAATTTTGATTTTGAAATATATGAAATTTGACATTTAACAAAGAAAACAGGGTAACCATTCTTGTTAAATAAACAATTAGAAAATTGGAATAATTAAATAAAAAAAATAATCAAAGTTCATCTTAATAATAAAACCATGTTAATATAATATTTTTAATTTAAAATTAAAGGCCAAGCATGGCGGGTATAAATTAAGAATGACGAGAGATTCTTCCATGTTTTTAAACCCCTTTTGTTTTTATACTTTTCATTATTTAAAGATATGTCAACTTTAATTTGTGTTTACACATTTGTTTTAGGTTTATTTCCTCGATAATAAAATGTTCTTTCATTTTCTGAGATGAATGTTGGTTTGATTTCGATTTATTTTGAGAATTCATACAAGAGATCATATATAAATTACAATAAGAAGAATGATATATAAACAAACAGACTATGAATTAGTAGATGAAAAAATAAATGTGAAGGTTACCAACAATCCTGCAAAGAAGAGACAGAGAAGAAGGGGTTACAACATCAACTACAAGTCGTGCATCTCTAACTACATCACACCTTTTCCTTTTAGAAGACAGTTACATATAGAAGTGTTGTTAGATGAAGTGTAAAGATGTGTGGATACTGGATAGACAAATCAAGTCATGGAGTGATGAACACACGAACGACATCACCAACAATATCGCGACAGTATGGTTATAGATCTAAATAGTAAGCATCATGCGGTCCGGCTAAATAAGTTAGATAATCAGGCGGAGATCGTCAAATCTAATCGGCGCTGACCATTGGCATCATCGGAATCTATGTAAGTATTGGTCTCGAGATCAAGCGGGTTCAATCTGGTTCATCTAAAGCTTGTGTCACTCAAAAGATAAGTATTATTATCTAAGGTTATAAACTTTCTCTCTTTTCTCTCTCAATTTCTCTCATTTCTTTGATTCTTTGTTTCGATTTAGCAGTGTGAGTAATCGAAGTTAACGCTTTTTTGATTCCCAATATCTTTATCGTGTTAATTTCATTTTTTTCAGAATTTGTAATCCTAGGGTTTTGATTTCCTGAATAGTTTGTTTTGAGCTTGGTGTTATATGTGTGATTTGAGTACTATGCTAACTTGCTAAGCCCATGTTTTGGGGTTGCACGCTATTCGTTGGTCACTGGCGGTAATCTTCGGTGAGCCGGTGATTTTCGTTTTGGCTCTTGTTCATGTTTGTTTATGGTTCTTACATTTAATTGATTATGAATATATGATTTACTGTTAGTTGGTGGTGTTTTTAATCCGTTTCGAGCACAGAGTTTAGAAACCAAAGATTTATTCCTATTCGTTTTTTATTTATGTGGCTTGAATTGGTGATTTTTCTATCGTTGTTTGATTGTTTGTTTAAAAAACAAGTTGAATTCATATTTTTGTTTCAATTTGAATAGCTTTTAGGTCTGGTTGTTTTATTGGTTTGATTGTCGACCTTAGGAAATTTCGGTTGTAATTCATGTGTAAACTGTTGGTTTTATTTCTTGTGTAATGATAGATTAGGTTCGTTTATAATTATAGTTTCCTATTTTAGTTTAAAGGGTTAATTATTGTTTTTAGTGTGCAAGCTGCCACTAGTATGTTAGTTAGCTTTAATTTTAGCATTAATTTAGCATGTATCGTACCTCGTAAATTTTGTATTAATTTGTTACCTTAAGTTTTGGTATACTTTAATGTTAATGGATTTCTTGTTTTTGGTAGAAATTTAGAGGAATTAGGGGGTTAATTGATTGTGTATTTTATTTTGATTTGATTTTTAAAAAAGTCATAGTTTGTATTTTGTAACATTTTATATGGTTTTTGTACCTTTGAGGGGTGTGCCAAATATTGTGGCTTTTTGGACCAATTTTGGGTTATTTTTTTTTGCCTCTAGGGGTGTCATATTATGATGACTTTTTGACCATTTTTGGGGGAATTATGTTATAAATTTTAATTAATATAACAATTATGTTTTTATATAATAATTATTTTTTATGACAAAATGCAATTTTATTACTCCACCAAATCATTCAGCATACAAGATTTGATTTTGTCTGGAACAGACTTCCAGTCAAACATACGATCAGGATACATATGAGACACATGTGCTAATTCATGCGCACCGTTTAATATAATGATATAATTTGATATAATTTAATATACCCATGTTTACGGATTATACTAATGTTTATTTATTATAAATAACGTATACGATTTTTAATATATTTTATTTTATTAAATTAAAAGGTAACGGGTTTTAATACGAAAGGAAATATTAATGATCAAAAAATATGATACGACTGATGTTTTTAGGTGTTTATAAAAGGTAATATCTTTAACTAAAAATAAATGTGAAAAAGGCAATCGACTAATTACCATTAACTTTATTATGTTAATGTGAAAAAAGTTGTTTTAAATTAAAAATGTAAGTGTTTCCTATTAAAAAAAAAAGGTTAGTGTTTTAATTCGAAAGGAATTATTAATGATCGAAAGATATGATATGATCGATGTTTTTAGGTGTTTATAAAAGGTAATATCTTCAACTAAAAGTAAATGTGAAAAAGACAATCAATTAATTACCATTAAGTATATTATGTTATTATTATTTTAGATTTATTCTTCTTATTAGCTCCATTATCACTTCTGTGCTTGCGTTTATTTGTTGCTGGTTTAGATTCCAAGTTGTCGTCAATCGCGTTGTCATCCTTAGAAGAATCAGGCACATGTTTCAAAAAAAAATATAATTTATCAATTTTCATCGATGTGGAAAGCATTTTTGGTGTAGACAACTATCACAATTTACACTTTTAATTGAAAATTTTACGTTTACCATTACGGGAAGGACATGATGTGACGTGCTTTCAGATATTTGTGAGGGCACTTGAACTTCCTCAATCACATCTGTAGCAAAATAGACCGTATTGCCATGTAATAAGTTTTTCTCATTTAAAGATATAGTGAGTGTCAAATTTTTTCCTTCGATGGCTTTCAATTTTTCAGGATACTTGCCATGCTTCCCTTCCTGTGATGGAGGTTATAAATTTCACAGAATAAATTTTAATGTCATAAAACAAGCAATATTTTCAGGGCTTCATATTTATTCTTTTATGTAATGTTAGTCATTACCTTTAGATTCTGACCAATGAGGCTGTTTACATTTGTTGATGTTAGCCTTCTCACTTCGCGGTCAAATAGAAAGATTTGAATTGTCTCACTTGGATCGATTACGTAGATCGGCACTTTAAACCTGCAAATATTACATATAATTATTGTATAAAAAGATAGGAAGATATGATGTTAAAAATCTTGATTCATCTACATAAAGGTTTAAAAATTTACCTCCATCTACATAAAGGTTTAAAAATTTAACAATGGAGTATTTTGTAGTCTAACAACTAATTGATCCAAAGATAATGCAATAAAGTAGAAGTCACAAACCTCTTTAAGCTCTGAATTTCCGAGGTTCGTGATTTGTTTTAAATTGTAGACTGGAATCTTCTTTACCGTGCAATCACCGACATAAGATGTATTGTCCGCAACAATTGGTTCATTTATTACATTTAGCCTGTCGTAGAAATGAAACATGATAATATATTAACATATACATGCAGGTGCGCGCACCGGTGCTCACACACAGACATACACTCACATTCATACATAAAAATAGAAAATAGTAGCATGCATATGATTGACGATAAATCCTAATTTTGAAGTGAATGTTCAAGTTACTTGATAGTGCAGTGAAACGAAATGTGATCAAGTAAATCTCATAACATGCATATATGATTAAAAGAAAATACTTACTTGTAACGTAGATTATACACGGCATCATAATCTGGATTGATATAGTAGTTTGAAGGTGATAGTGTACTCGCCTGTAGTTTTTCTCCAAGATGTAGAGTATTTTGTCAGGATCCCACATATATAAATTTGTTTTGAGAAGATCAAAATATCTTTGTATAAATGGTGAAACAGTTGTATATAGGTAAGTATTCATATGTTGGTATTTTGTTATGCCGCAACTCGTAAGAATGATAATATTATCTTGAGTGTCCATTCCGTCTACTTTCAATTTGATTGCAAGATCAGGCCATACCGTTACCTTTTCAATTGTACTGCAGTTACATATATTTTTGTTGGATAGCGAATAACAGCTCTCACTTGCAATATTTTCAACTTTTTTTTGTCAAATTTACCTTCCATCAGTTATGTCAAACAACAATACATCTTTTGGCCCTGTTGGTATGTTTCGACTTTGTATAGGAAGCCTATTTTGAACTAAACCCATCAAATCTGAAAATTGCAGAATATATATAAAAAAAAAAAGTATAGTTGATTAAACAAAGAAAGTATCTATTTAAAAGTACGGATAGTTGATTGTTTATACCTGTTAAAATTTTGGTATCTCCAACCTTATTTTCCAAGGTGCTGAAAGCAGCTAACTCAAACTTATATTTTGGAATCATGTCATCATCTTCTTTAACTTCAGTCATAGTTGTGAACTTCAAAAAATATATATCTTTTTTGTTGCTTACAGCTGAATAAGAAAATTTTGCATTATCAACACTAAAGTTTGATACAACATATATTTTTCCTTCTTCAGGGGCAGAATCTATTCCATTGACGTAATCCATCCCTGCAAAAGCGTGGATATGTGTTTTCTGCGTATAAAAAATAACAGTGATAAGTTAATTTGAAGATGGTGGATATGTGTTTTCTGCGTATAAAAATTAACAGTGATAAGTTAATTTGAAGATGATATATACATATGCAAACCAACCAATTATATCAATTATTATATATTATTATGGCTCTGCAGAACGTTTGTACATAAGTATACCGTAACATGCAATACATATACTATCTAAATTGTTACATGGTCTACAATTTTCACACTAGATACCATATAAAGCAAGGCATGTAAATCTATTCTTAATATTACTGGGCAATTTCAGTAGCACAATTATATCCTATATATAATTAGCGTAAGGGGGTTTACGTGGTCGTATGGTCGTCAGGGCTAAAAAAGTAAATTTATTAGAAATTAGAAATGGGCTAGAGAACGAGCTGGGCCAGAGCATTGGTTTAAAAGACCAGCTAAAACTATGCTATTAAGTAATTAATTAATTAATTAATTAATGTTATTTTTATTTAAAAAACAAGCAATCAAAAGAGGATATACTAAAATAATATAGAAAAAATTAAAGTTGAGAAAAGTATTGTTATTTGAAATTAAAACAAAGATATTTTAGACTAAAATTTAAAATATAATTTAAAAAAAACCTTACCATATAAAAGAGTTCTAAAAACCTAATTTTTTTAAAAAGAAACATAAAAAAAAATTACTTTTAGATTTTAAAACAAACATGTTTTTAAAATTTATACTAAGAAAAGTGGTACTAAAATTGTAAATAAATTAAAAAGCAATTCGAAAATCCAAAATAAAATAATTTATAGAGAATATAAATATAATAACCACAAAAAATCCTATAAGAATTTAATAATTTAAAAGTTACAAAAATATTAAATTTCATCAACAATAAAATTTGAATTAAATTAATAATGAATAAAATTAACAAAATATTCATTATCAACTTAATCATTTATTATTATAAATTAATATATTTTTCGTAATAATTTTAATATATATATATATAAGTACAAAATACATGCCTATTATTAATTTATTATCATTAAAGATAAAAAATAATTAAAAATGTTATAAAAAATACTTTTGACAAAAAAAATCACAATAAAAAATATATTATAAAATGTTAATAAAGCAACCCGTGCATTGCACGGGTATAAAGCTAGTATTAATAACGAAGATAAAGCATCAAAGCATACTATAATGAAAATACTATTTAGAAAACGTATAGTAATTAAAAAGTATAGATGACAGATGTTTTCAAAATATACTTACATCGTCGTCAAGAAGTATCATATTATAACCTTTGAAATCGCCTGTGCTGCCATTGATACTCTTCCAAAGTCGAGTTAATCTAACTTTAATTCTCCAGTTAGTTTTATCATTGGTTAACATGCTAATGCGATCAAATCTTGAAGTCTCCATGTATACAGATAATGACGTTGATCTGCAAATCTTTCTCTTGGCTTTGTTTATGTTGAGGATGAAATCTGTATGTGTGATTGTTTTGTTTATATAAGCGTCTTTACTTTATAAGTTGGTAGTTAACATATTATAATAGAATTCAAGTTGGAAATTGTATAAAATTCTATTTATTACAGGTTATTTAAGCATATTATAATAGAATTCAAGTTGGAAATTGTATAAAATTCTATTTGTTATAGGTTTTTTTGGAAGTTGCAGGGTTTGGTTATGTGAATGAATAAAATTGGCACTCAAATTTTGATATTAACGGAATTTTGATTATTTGGTAGTTGTTGGAATTTTGATACATAAAAAAGAGTTTCAATCCAGAGGGCTCTCGAAATCCCTTATGACCCGAGTGCTCAGCTTTGTCCAACTAACTTTTTTTAAATTATCACAATTAAACTATTCTAATAGAAATAGAATTTACCTTTTTCTAATAAAAATATAATTTACTTTTTTTAATTTTAAATTATCACAATTAAACTATTCTAATAGAAATAGAAATGGAACTAATTTTTTTTAAATTATCACAATTAAACTATTCTAATAGAAATAGAATTTACTTTTTTCTAATAGAAATAGAATTTACTTTTTTTAAATTTTAAATTATCACAATTAAACTATTCTAATAGAAATAGAATTTATTTTTTTCTAATAGAAATAGAATTTACTTTTTTAAAATTATCACAATTAAACTATTTTTGTCCATTGTTTATAATTTTTTTCTCTTAACAAAATACATATCAATGTTTTTTAAAAAAAGTTTTTACGAATGTCTTACCTATTACAAAAGGTTTAGTTGAACTTTTCTTTTACCCTTACGGGTAGACCTGGCAATCGTGTCGTGTCGTGTACTTTCGTTTCGTGTACTTTCGTGTTTCGTGTACTTGAAGGTGAAACCCATATCCACCCGAAATGAATTCGTGTACTTGAATGTGAAACCCGTATCCACCCGAAATGAATTCGTGTCGTTTCGTGTCGTGTTTCGTGTATATATTATATAAAACTAAAATTAAAATTTAATTAAAATTTGTTCGTAAATATTATATTCATATGAAATATACATAAAATATTTTACATTGCTATATATAAATTTAAATACAACTCTATAAAAACTTGTAAATATGTATATTTTTGTGTAAATTATATATCTTTATAAAAATAATATTTTTACACAAAAATAATATTAATATATACATAAAATCTATAACTAGTAAATTATAAACATCTTTATTTCGTGTACTTTCGTGTACTTTTGTGTACCCGAAATGAAAACCCATATCCGACACTAAATATTTCGTGTAATTTCGTGTTCGTATACTTTCGTGTTTCGTGTACCAAAAATCAAAACCCAAAGCCGTATTTTTCATGTCGTTTCGTGTCGTGTTCACGTGTCACGTGTCAAATTGCCAGGTCTACTTACGGGTATACATGTATCAATAACTATGAGTTATAAACTATAAAAAGGTTATTTTGGATTGTTAAATTATTACTAATTTTTTTAGCAAACTTTTATGTTCTTTAAAACTTTAATAAATAAAAATAATTTAACATATAGAACTGGATTGTGGGAAAAAATTTATGTTTGCACTATCATGAAGTTGAATGCAACATACAGAAGATGTGTAATGAAAGTATCTGTTTATACACTGATAATTGAGTTGCTCAGATACATAAACACCAAATAAAAGGTTCACCAAGGACATGCTAAATAAATCCCACAATAGTATAATGTTCATATTTATGATAGAGAAAACAACAAAAAATAATTAAAAAAGACATTATAAATTGAAATATTAAAATATTTCAATTTATATAATGACCAAATGGTTTATAACGCACCATTTATAATAAAACAAAAGTTAAATAAAGTGAAAATACAGTCTCCTCTGACCTACTTGATTCAGTCTGACCTAGAAAAGGCTCAACCTTTGCATCGACATTTACAGCTCTACTCCGATCATTACCACCTTTTGTACGTTTATTGGACTGAGGTAGCTCAAGGTTATGCTGACCTTTATAGGTAATATCAGTTACCTGGCCATTAGGAGAACATTCAACTTTCTTCTTAACAGGACAGTTGACATATGTACACTTATAGTAGCTTCTCGGATACTCGATTGCTTTGACTTGCTTCTGCTCGTATTTTCGCCAATTGTAGCCATCACCCGCAGGTTTATCAGTACTAAGGAAAGTAGATAATTACTACTTTTCAAAATTTGAGATATCTGGTGATTTGATTTTTGAACTTTCAGGTTCCAGTTTTGCATCATGCATCTGTTGTCCGAACACTAAATCAGAGCTAAAGCTAGGATATGTCATAGTTTCTGTAGAGGCAGGTGATAAAGAAGGCAGCTGACCGTCAGCTTGAATATGCATAAAAGATTGGGGCTGGGACAATGCAGCCTGAGCCGTAACATGAGCCAGAGCTTGCTGGTGGGACATTCCAAAAGGGCTCTGAATAAAACAAACTAAGTCGAAAACAAAACGGGCCTCCACCATTCTTGTTTATAAGTTTGTCCACATTACCTCCCAATGATGTATATGAAAACATGGAATTGTACACTTTGATTGAATCACGAAAATGTCTCGATTGTCCGAATAATAGTTCGGCTAGATATGGAGGAGGTTGTTTGACCTCTGGCAGCTTAATTTGTCCGCTAGCACAACATATTGAGAATGTAGGATCAACCATGGATTTGCTATTCCTCTCCTTTATCCACATTATAGCCATGCAAAATTTGCACTTGTACTTGACATGTCCAAATTAAGATAACATCTAATCAAGATTATTATTATTATAGTAAATGAATTAGTTGACCATAATGAAATTTATAATCGAACACAAACTATATTTATAGCTTTTATCATAATTTTATAGTTTTTGTAAATTAATATTAAAATCCAAAATATTTGATACTAATAATATTAATAAAAATATTGTAATTTGGTTATCTTTTAACCTTTGTCAAAGTAAATACAGGCTTTATCAAATCAAAAGTGTAGTTTATGCAAGTACGGTTGTTTATAAAATTTAAATTTATAAATAAAAAATCATGAATAAATAACTAATAATAAAAGATATGATTATTTTGAAAAAGTTATTTATATTTTTATTTATACCATTTATAAATATTTTAAAAAATGTGGGAAAAAATGGGACAGTATTGTTTGTGCAGTGAGTGAGCCTTACTTGCATTTCTTGAATGATTGATTGATTAGTATTGTGAGGCATAAGCATCATGACAAAGTAAAAAAAAATCATTCAACATTGACATGTTTAATAATAATATTAATATAGAAATTATTATTATTTACATATTAATATAGAATTTATTATTATTGTTATTATAATTATTATTAAATTATTATTATTATTATTATTATTAAATAATAATAATTATTATTAATATTAATATAGAAATTATTATTATTTACACCAGATTCTTACGACATAGAATTTTGTCCTTGTAGTGTAGTTTAAAATGTCACATTCTCATTGTAAGTGTAGTAATACATGAAACCTAATCTTTTGCTGCTTTGCAAAGAGAGGTGAAAGGTATTACAATTCTAGCTTTTAACATAAACTAATCTTTTGTAGCTTTGCAAAGAGAGGTGAAAGGTATTACAATTATAGCTTTTAACATAATGTTATAGTTTTTGTAAATTAATATTAAAATCCAAAATATTTGATACTAATAATATTAATATAAATATTGTAACTTGGTTATAGTTTAACCTTTGTCAAAGTAAATACAGTCTTTATCAAATTCAAAAATGTAGTTTATGCAAGTACGGTTGTTTATAAATAAAAAATCATGAATAAATAACTAATAATAAAGGATATGATTATTTTGAAAAAGTTATTTATATTTTTATTTATAGGATTTATAAATATTTTAAAAAATGTGGGTAAAAATGGGACAGTGATTGTTAATGCAGTGAGTGAGCCTTACTTGCATTTCTTGAATAATTGGTTGATTAGTATTGTTAATGCAGTGTTTTTTTTCTGAGTTTTGATTTAGCTGATTTAAAGTTGCTAGTTATTTTGGCTCATTTAATTTATTGTTTAGTAATTAGTATTACACTCCCAAGACCTTTACTCAAATTCTTGTCTTTGCGGATTAATGCTATATAGATAGC
Source organism: Kitagawia praeruptora (assembly GCA_037693485.1). Classification (NCBI taxonomy): domain Eukaryota; kingdom Viridiplantae; phylum Streptophyta; class Magnoliopsida; order Apiales; family Apiaceae; genus Kitagawia; species Kitagawia praeruptora. Next base: position 12,946,863 of record CM075353.1, read on the forward strand.
TAAGGAAATCGACAATTTTTTCGAGTTTGAGTTAGAGTGCCTTGTGAATAAAGATGGGGCAATAAAATTATTTTTAAAGCTGGGTTAGGGACAGGGATTACTTCTAAAGCGAAGTCAGCAATAAAAGTCCAGACTTTCTAGCTTAGCTTGTAGTAAATATTAATTTTTAGTCTGATCATTAAAAATTTAAGCTTGATAAATCAATCATTCAGCCAATTAGCATCCTAAACTCGTGCTTCGCATAGAGTGGTTTGACTACATTCAGGATAATTCACTATGTGGCTTGGCTCAATTTTATCTTTTACAGGCGGTAAGCACTTGACCTCCTATTAGTTTCAATTAATTACATGGATTAGATAGTTGCAAACAAACAAACATAAACATAAACAAACATGTGCGAAGAAGAACTTGACCTCCTATTAGTTCCAATTACATGGATTAGATAGTTGCAAACAAACAAACATAAACATAAACAAACATGCGAAGAAGAACTGCTTTGAAGATCAACAAAGTTCACCGCAGTTCAACAAAGTTCACATACTCATCGGTGCAAAAAAGAATCACTATTTTCCAATTCGAAAAAAGTCCGATGCAAACAAACAATTTAACTTTAAATCCAAACTTATAATCTGCTTCACATAATTTTAGAATACCAAATCATCCAAATAGAATAAATATATAGAATACGTATACAATTAAATAACAAACACGATTCAGAGTGACCTAGAGTTTAGGGAATTAGTAGAACTTTTCACGATAAGAAGAGACCGGTTTGTGCATATTTGTGCAAGTAGAACTTTCTAGGGCAGGAAGGAATAAAACAAACAGGCCGGTCCAATTTAGTGTAACTATTACTCTGTCACATGATTATGCTCAATGACCACTAAGCGCAAAACAATTACTCCCCAGTAGATATTTCAGCAGTTCATTAAATTTGATAAAATATTCAAGTTGATGCAGATTGAGAATGAGTTCTTAACCAATATAGTTACAGTTATAGTATTCATTCACAACCTCCCTGGATACAGTGGCGGATACAGGATTGTATTCGTGGTGTGTCACACATTTGATATACAAGTACTAAACACCTTGCAACCTCTGTTTTTTCTTTATCAAATTGCAACTTCTGAGAATTGAGATATCTAGTAAACAACCAATACTGATTATAAAGAACTTGAAGGATGAATTTATACAGAAAATGTGAAGATTTCGAGTCCGAAAATGAAAAAAGAAATGATGGTGAAATCAGGAGGGGAGTCTGCGTGCTATGTACTTGTGTTGTGTTGTTATGTTTTGCATGTTTAAAAAATTAAAAGCCCAAAACAATTTTAATATATATAAATGTAAAAAAATTGAAAAAAAAAATATGGTGCGACACACCATGTTCAAACATACATCCGCCACTGCCTAGATATAGTTCTTAACCAATAAAGTTATAGTTAAAGGATTCATTCACAACCTCCCTAGCCTTTAGGTATCTTATGTGTCTCATTCCGTAAGGAACCTAAACATTAAAGACGAATACTTAAGAAGCTGGCAATCAGTTAATCATCTTAACATTGAATTAGGGGCTGATAATTATCCAAAAAACAAACAATTTAACTTTAAATCCAAACTAATAATTTGCTTCACATAATTTTAGAATACCAAATCATCCAAATAGAATAAATATTTAGAATACGTATAAAATTAAATTACAAACACGATTCAGAGTGATACCTTTAGATTGATGTTAGATGGATATCAAGGGTGGCTCTCATAAATACTTGGAGTTGATGTTGCAGAACTTCTTGGGACTTGCTATATGTAAATATAGTGTAGAGTTTTTTGGTCGGATTTGATGTCTGATTTGCCGATTGTGTTGAATCATAGATCGGGGAAGAATCAGAGGAACAGAGGCTGTCAATTATCCGTATAAACAGATATCCGTATATGTGTTTATATGTTTTCAATTTTGATTTCTTTTAATTTGAATTATTTTTATTATGATTCTATTTTAATAATATTATGATTCTATTTGTAATTCTTTTTATATCCGTATATTATGATTGATGGGTTTAACCTTGGTTAAAAGATAGCAAGTTAAATTATATAAGGAAACAGATTTGTTTCAATTTGATTGGTCCATGATTTAGAAGTGGCCTATGATTGGTTCTAAAATAATTCATAATTTTTTTATTGATTAACTGGGTACGTGATTAATTAACTGGATGGTGTGATAGACTCAGGTTTGATAATAAAGGATAGAGATAGATATTGATATTGATTTATATATTTTTTATTTAAGGTAAGACATTTAGATTTTTAGCTATGGGCTTATTATGATTACAGATACTCGAAGTATGTATGTATCGATAAATTATGTAAATTTTGGACACGGTAATGGTGGAAATAGCAACGGCAACAGGTTCAGCTGCTCCTCATTCAGGTCTTATTTACATTTACTTTCTCTCTCTCTCTCTCGTCCCCTTTATTTTAAAGTTTTCCCCAAAAATAAATAGACAACAAACCGTAGAAATTAAGCTATTTAAACAAGGGGTTCAATCCACAACCAAGGGTGGATAAATGTTTTACACAACCAACAAATCTCAACCATTTATTCTAAAAGAGAACGGAGGAGATTAATCACTTCAGCAATGAACCATTGAGGAAGTATCCTGAAAATAAAATATCAGATTTACCCTTAGTACATCCCGCAATAAAACATTGCTGAAGTCGTTAAGTTAAAAAAACAGGCATGATGGTGATAATATTATGGCTTCCTCAATGAAACATTGCTGCAATGCCGGCCCACCGGGCCACAACTATCGTAATGGTGGACAACCAAACAACTGCTGGAATTTTATGGCTGCAATGGCCCACCATGTTGGAATTTTATAGATTTCTCAATGAAACGTTGCTGCAATGGCCCACCGGGCCACCACTGTGGATAGCCAACCAACAGCCTTGAATTTTATATAAGTAGAGTTTTCATTGAGGGCTTCAGCAATGTTTCATTGCTGCAGTTTAAACTGCAGCAATGAAACATTGCTGCAATGGTTATTTTTTTATATATATATAATTTATATATTTTTACAAATATTTCTCGACGATCCAATTGTACGGATGTCAAGATATATATAATTAAATGATATTTCCAAATTTTAAAAATTAAAAAATTAATTTGGTTGAAGATCTTAATAGAACATTACTATATTGTATAATACTCGTAACTAGTGCTTCGTTCCAGACTATTGTTTCTATTTTTAAAAATATTTCTCGACGATCCAACCGTACGGATGTCAAGATATATCTAATTAAATGGTATTCCCAAATTTTCAAAAAATTAATTTGGTTGGAGATCTTAATAGAACATTACTATATTGTCTAGTACTCGTAACTAGTGCTTCGTCCCAGACTATTGTTTCTATATTTTTAAAAATATTTCTCGACGAGTCAACCGTATGGATGTCAAGATATATCTAATTGAATGATATTCCCAAATTTTCAAAAAATAAAAAATTAATTTGGTTGGAGATAAAACACTATTATCTTATTGGGGATTTTTTTAATCTCATGAAAATTTAGGTGAGATAATCTCAGAAAAACTAATCTTCAATTTATATAAATTAAAAATATTGTATGCCTTATCGGTTAAATTAAATTTTAAGAATAAGGATACTAATATCCACACCAGGTTTCCTTTTTTAGAGATAATAAGTGCATTTTACTGATTAGCTAATTACTTACTTTTCTGAATTACTTACAATGCAAAATATATGATAATTAAATATTTGAGAATAAATGATTAAATGCATTAGTTTACATGTAAATAATGTGATTTCGGAAAAAAATAAATTTAAATTTGATATAAAAAAGATTAATTTTTTTATATTTAAATCAATCTAAAATGATAATTGTTTGTGTTTCAACAATAACAATTAGAAGATTTTTATTGTAATGCCTTGTTTAACGAAAGGAAAATGCTAAAAATCCCATTTTTTTAAAATGCTAACGTGTCACATATATATTAATAAAAAAAATTAGAATTTGGTAAAAAATCAAAATTTTCCATGTTATGATACATCATTTAATAAAAAATGGAGTGAGTGAGAGTATACGATTGATTGACAATGAAGTTGAGAAGAGTTTTTTCATAAGTACATGTACATGTATCATCACCCAAAGCAAATGATTGTTCATAAAGTTGGTGGCAGACGGTTTGTATATATGCACTTCATGTTTCTTTATGGTCTCAGTGGTAATAATCAAATTTAAAAAGCTTGATTTTGTGAGATTAAATTGCGATTGTTAGATTAGAAAAGCTATTTTTTTTAAAAACAAATTAGAAAAAGTTGGGGCCTCAATTAATATAAATACTGTAGTAAATACCGTAGTAAATATGTTTCTGATTTTTTTATTTGATTACTAATTAATAAATAAATATGCTTAATAAGAGAAATATTAATTATTGATTAAGGATAGTTTTGCCATTAAATTTTAATATTGCTGCAGCAATGTTTTTTAAGAAAACTGAGCTGCAACAATGTTTTATTGAGGAAATGACCGGTAGCAATATTTCATGGCTCCCATGGTTCCCTTTAATAGATATATAAATGTGTGTTTATATCAGCAATAATTGACCAAATATCAGAATAGATAATTGACCAAATATCAGAATAGATACTCCTGTACCCTGGAGTAATTGACAACAACTATTTATTGACTTGTTTAATCTGCAAATTAAGTCAACAAAATAGGTCGGAAGGAAAAAGCGAGTCATGCCTATTTGCAGAGGGTGATCCTGTACCCTGCAGAATGATCGACATATCCACAGGCTGTATACGTGCTTTAACTTTTCGTGTGTATCTAAATAAATAAATACTCCCTCCGTTCCCGCCAGTTCTTTACATGGCGGCTGGGCACGGAGGTCAAGGATAGTGGGTGTAAAGTGGGTGTAATATTGTTAAAATAAATAGATAGTGGGTGTAATAGTGATTTTATTGTTAAAATAAGTGAAGTAGTGGGTGTAATAATGATTTTATTGTTAAAATAAGTTAATAGTGGGTAAAATAGTGTAAAGTATAAATATAATCTTAATGTCTGCTAGTATTACATTTCGGAAAATTACTACTATTGTCCTTCATTTTTTTAATCTTCTTTATTTTTTGATGTCCTTTTTTGTCATTACACAGGAAAATTACTACTATTGTCCTTCATTTTTTTATTCTTCTTTATTTCTTTAATGTCCTTTTTGTCATTACACAGCATTTGGAGCATTTGATAACCTGTATTGCGGTTTGTTTTAGACCTATGGTTCGTGCCTGTATGTAAATAAATAAGTAAATATAATCATGCGTGGAAGTTACGTTTATAATGTAAATTTGATTAACCAATGATATATATTTTTTATTAATAAATTAATTATTTTTTAAGAAAAATAAAAATCTGATTTTGTTATTTTTTATTTTGTTGGAACTGAAACTTATATTAATTGTAAGATGTAAGATATTCTTTTTATTCAGATTCTAATGTAATCAATTGAATGTTACTCATATAATAATTGAATGATACTCATATAAATAACTAAGTTACTAAATTTATATTATCTGTACTATACTATATATTATATTGTAGTAATTGAAATATTAAAAAATTTGGTACCTATTTTTCAAAATAGGGATAGATGTAAAAATATATAATTATAAATATTTAATCAATTTTGTTTTTCATGTAAAATGTGTTATCTTTTTTATTTTTTCAGTAACTAATCAATTTCCTTTTCCGGTAAAATACTTTTTCTATATTTGTTTTTACTTAACTAGCTTTACTAATATATTAACACGTGTTTACCAAATACCCTTACTTTATATCTATTTATATTATAATATTCAAGCCAAAATATTGAAAGATGTAAAAAAAATATAACTATAAATACCTAATCAATTTTTTTTAATGTAAATCATGGTACTTTTTTTATTTCTTTCAATAACTAATCAATTTTTCCTTTAAGGTAAAATGCATTTTCTTTTATATTTTTTATAACTAAAATTTATCTTCTTTTCAGAAATAATACGGGTAATTTATTTAAAAATTTAATTAATAATATTATAATTAATAATATCAAACTAATTTCTTTTTCAGGTAAAAAACGTTACCTTTCTATTTAATAAATATTTATCTTTCAACTAAAAAAATGTTACCTTTTCTATTTAATAAAATATTATAATTACTACTAATCCTCTACTATTTTTTGTCATTACACAGCATTTGGAGCGATCCAATTTAGATTGGGTCGACCCAATCTAAATTGTGCGTTTGAGTGACAGAATCAATGGAGAACCAAAACATGAACAACACAAACATGGTGGTTGATCCCAACGCACAGATTATAACATCTGATGGGGATCACCAGCCTCCGTTAAACCCTATCGCACAGATTGTAACATCTGATGTGGGTGCAACGCCGGTTGGACATGTGCCTCTGGGACATGTGCCTGTGGGACAGATTAATGTTCCGATCGGATCGACTCCGTCGGGTTTCGTTCCTACGAACGGACATGCGGTGCCTATTGGTGTGCAAACATCGGTAGTACAGACGCCTGTCATACCTATCGTGCCTAGCACACATATTGCACCTGTTGTGCCTACGGTTCCTACAGTGCCTGCTGCACATGCTGAGAAACCTGAGAAGTTCAATGGTACGAACATCAAACGCTGGCAGCAAAAGATGCTGTTTTATCTGACCACGTTGAATATGGATCGCTACCTTAGGGAGGATCCACCGTTGCTCACTGCTGAGAGTAACACGCAAGCTGTTTATGCTGTTGATGCTTGGAAGCACGCCGATTATATCTGTCGGAATTACGTGCTGAATGGTTTGGCAGACTCGTTATATAACGTGTACTGTACAAAGTCAACATCTAAGGCCTTATGGGAGTCACTTGACCATAAGTACAAAATCGAGGATGCTGGGGCTAAGAAGTGGATTGTTGGCCGCTTTCTTGATTATAAGATGGCGGATTCTAAGACTGTGGTCAGTCAGGTGCAAGAACTGCAAGTGATCATCCGTGATATTCATGCTGAAGGGATGATCATAAGTGAGTCTTTCCAAGTTGCTGCTGTGATTGAGAAGCTGCCACCTGGATGGAAAGATTTCAAGAACTACCTTAAGCATAAGCGAAAGGAGATGACTATGGAGGATCTGATTGTTAGACTTCGTATTGAAGAAGACAACAGGGGATCTGAGAAGAAGATGAATGTTGCCACTGAAAAGGCAAACATGGTGGAACATAAGCCCAAGAAGAATAATTCTGGTAAAGGGGCAAAGTTGGCACCCAGGGGAGGAATTTCGAAGACGAAGTTTCAAGGGAAGTGCTTTAACTGCGACAAAGTGGGTCATAGATCTTTTGAGTGTAAGAAGCCTAAGAAGCCCAATAAGAAGAAAGAAGCAAACATGGTCGATGATATCTCTAAGGAGATGGGTGACATAGACCTCTGTGCTACGGTCTCTGAGGTGAACCTGGTTGGCTCTAATCCAAGGGAATGGTGGATTGATACGGGAGCTACAAGGCATGTTTGTTCAGACAAGGCGATTTTCTCTAGCCTTAAAGCTTCTGATGCTGGTGAGAAGCTCTACATGGGGAATTCAGCAACTTCAACCATTGAAGGGGAAGGCACGGTGATTCTGAAGATGATTTCTGGAAAGGATCTGACTTTGAAGAATGTACTTTATGTGCCTGATATTCGCAAGAACCTTGTGTCTGGTTCCTTGTTGAATAAGCATGGCTTTCGTATTGTAATAGAGTCAGATAAAGTTATTTTGTCTAAGAATGGTATGTTTGTAGGCAAGGGCTATGTAACCGATGGGCTTTTTAAGCTCAATGTGATGTCCATTAAGGACAATAATGAAATAAAGAATTCTTCTGCTTACTTGCTTGAGTCTCCTAATTTATGGCATGCTAGATTAGGACATGTTAATTTTGACACTTTACGACGTTTAAGTGCAAAAGATTACATACCAAAATTGAATATTGATTCAAAACATAAGTGTGAAACTTGTGTTGAGGCAAAATTAACAAGAGCATCGTTTAAACACGTGCAAAGAAACACCAAGGTGCTAGACCTAATACATAGTGATATATGTGATTTGAAATTCGCTCCAACTAGAGGAGGAAACAAGTATTTTATTACATTCATAGATGATTGTACAAAATACTGCTATGTATATTTGCTTAAAAGCAAAGACGAAGCTATAGATAAATTTAAAATCTATAAGGAAGAAGTTGAGACACAACAAAATGAGAAAATCAAAACGATACGGAGTGATCGTGGAGGTGAATATGTTGAACCTTTTGGGGAATTCTGTTCACAACATGGTATAATCCATGAGGTCACTGCACCATATTCCCCCCAGTCTAATGGAGTGGCTGAGAAGAAGAATCGCACTCTCAAGGAGATGATGAATGCGATGCTGTTAAGCTCTAGACTTCCGCAGTCGATGTGGGGGGAAGCCATCTTAAGTGCAACTCATATTTTAAATATGATGATCCGCAAGAATAAGGATGAAAGTCCTTATGATATGTGGAAGAAAAAGAAACCAAGTTACCAAAATCTGAAAGTGTGGGGGTGCCTTGCAAAGGTACTAATTCCTACACCTAAGACGATGAAGATTGGTCCAAAGACTGTGGATTGTATTTTCATCGGATATCCACCACATAGTACTGCATATCGGTTTCTTGTTCATGAATCGAAGATTTCTGACATTCAAAAGAATACGATTATGGAGTCAAGGAATGCGTCATTCTTTGAGAATGTATTTCCTTGTAATCTTGGAATCGAACGCCCTACGACGTCTAAATGACCTCATGAATCTTTAGAAGATGACAATGAGAATGATGAAAGTGAAGACGGAAATGTGGGGGTAGTGAGAAGGAGCAAAAGACAAAGGAAGGAGAAATCCTATTGGTCAGAGTTTCTGACTTATTTGCTCGAAGAAGGTGATCCGAAAACCTATAGGGAAGCGGTAACATCACCTGATGGACCTATGTGGAAAAAGGCCATCAAAAGTGAAGTAGATTCTATCTTACAAAATCATACTTGGGAGTTAGTGGACTTACCAGCCGGTAGTAAAACACTCGGTAGCAAGTGGGTTTTCAAAAAGAAATTGAAACCTGATGGCACCATCTATAAATACAAGGCCAGACTTGTAATCAAAGGATACAAGCAACACCATGGCCTTGATTACTTTGATACATACTCTCCAGTATCGAGAATAACATCTATAAGGATGATGTTTGTTATCGCTGCAATGCGAAAGTTGACTGTACATCAAATGGATGTGAAGACAGCTTTTCTAAATGGGGATATAGATGAGGAAATCTATATGGAACAACCTGAAGGGTTTGTTGTCCCTGGACAAGAAAGAAAAGTCTGTAGATTGGTGAAATCATTGTATGGATTGAAGCAAGCGCCTATGAAATGGCATGAGAAATTTGATGAGGTTGTGTTAGCCAGTGGTTTCAAGATCAATGAATGTGATAGTTGCGCCTACTACAAGGATAATGAAAACGGATATGTTATGATGACATTGTACGTAGATGATCTACTTATTGCCGGTAGCAATGATAAAGTGATCAAATCTACTAAGGACATGTTAAGGGCAAGATTTGACATGAAAGACATGGGTCTAGCAAATGTAATTCTGGGAATTCAAATTTCTAGAACCTCGGAGGGTCTTGCCTTGAGTCAACCACATTATGTTGACAAGATTCTTGAGAAATTTCTCAAGGATGATGTCGAGACAGCGAGAACACCTGTGGATTTGACCTTGCATCTATCCAAGAATAAAGGTGTAGGAGTCTCGCAGCTGGAATACTCACGGATAATTGGAAGTCTGATGTACCTTATGAGTTGTACAAGACCAGACATTGCATACTCAATTAGCAAGTTGAGTAGATTTACGAGTAATCCAGGAGCTGATCACTGCAAAGCGATCATACGAGTATTAAAGTACTTGAGGGGAACTCGAGACTATGGTTTGCATTATGGAAGTTATCCAGCAATACTAGAGGGCTATACTGACGCAAACTGGATATCTAGTAAGAAGGCATTAAAGTCTACGAGTGGTTATGTGTTTACACTACCTGGAGCAGCAGTGTCATGGAAATCCTCCAAACAAACGGTAATAACTCATTCCACGATGGAAGCTGAGTTTGTGGCATTAGATAAATGTGCCGAAGAGGCTGAATACTTACGCCAATTTCTGGAGGATATTCCGAGATGGCCAAAGCCTGTGACTGCAATAGGACTGCACTGTGATAGTCAGTCTGCTATTGGCAGAGCACAGAGCACAATGTATAATGGAAAGTCCCGTCACATACGACGACGACATAGTTCCATTAGACAGTTAATGTCAACCGGAATTATCACTATTGACTTTATACCGTCAAAGGATAATATCGCGAATCCGCTAACCAAAGGGTTATCAAGAGAATTGGTTGACAAATCATCGAGAGGGATGGGCCTTAAGCCTATTGCTTAACGGCATCATGGTGGACACCCAACCATTGCTGACTGGAGGTCCCAAGAACTTGGTTCAATGGGCCAACTAAATCATGATGACCAAATCACTGTGGGGGTAACCCCTGGCCTGTTCCTATGATGAGAAACAGTGAGACCCGTAAGGTACGAGGGTAAGCTATTAAGTTTTTAATGATCTTTCGGTGATTACATGGAGTTCAAGGTTTGAACGCATGGAAATCAGTTGAGTAAACGCGGGTTTCTCTATAAGATAAAGATCACCTATGTGGGAGAGAAGTGGGGCCGCTTCAAAGGAGAATTGCGAGGCACAATTCTTTAGAAACTCCTGCAGAACCAGGACGATGTTCCATGGCCAAAATGGACATAATCATGAGAGCTGAACGAGTCAGAAAGGATATAGTGATAAGTATATCATCGCTTACACAAACGGTCGAACAGTTCAAAGAGCAAACCTCCACTGTCTACCAGTAAGGTCGGTATGCTTACTCAAGCGAAGGTTCAAGGAGCAAACCTCTACCTATCGTATGCTATATCTGATCGAAGAATTATCACCACATCGAATTCTGTGTCTGTCTGTCTGATGTGTGCTACTACGATATCAATCTCATCCATGTGGGGGATTGTTATAAAATGTGGGTTTTTAGACCCACATTGTCGAGTCATTTTGAGCTCCAATTTGAGTGTGCCTTGTGTGCGTGTTTGCAACAAGTGGTACTTGGAGAGTGTTCTCCTCCGCGAGGGCTTTCCAACGCATATTTAAACATTCAAACGACTAAGGGATGGATGAGTTATGATTACTCAAAGTTGGTCCCTTAAGAGTGGAAATTTTGTTGTAGAACTTGAAGTCCCACATTGATAAGGAAAAGGGGTGTCTTTTGCTTTATATAGTATAACACAAGTGGAGTGTTTACTTGTGTTGGTTGAGTGTTGCTCCATCTCCTACGTGCGCGCAGGGGGGTGCAAATCATGGGATTTCGAGGGAAAATTCGTGGCTTCGCAAGCCTTCGGGCTTTCCGCGTGTGCGACCTGCGGACACGAATGCAGCAGAAATTTGGGCCGAATAAACCCGGACTAGTTTTGCTAATTATTATTTCCGCTGGGCTTGAGCTTAAAGATCTGACTAAATTAATTTGAATTTGGAATTAATTGTGGTAAAATCAATTCCGTTTTTATAACGAATTTTTTGCCACCGCCTTACCTTAATTAATTAACGCGGTTAATTAATAAAGGAAAATTACCACCGACTTTTAATTGGGGTAATTGAGTAGCGCACAAGTTTTATCATTATCTTTTCGTTACAATCTTATCTTAATTAACGTGTTTAATTAAGTTAGGCAATTGTGTAGCGAACAAGTCTTGTCTATCCTATAAATACCCCCCTTAGGGTCTAGGATTATTCATTCGAAAAACACATCCTCTTCTCTCAAATACGTCCTCTTCTTCTTCGGTGATATTCTTGCTCGGTTCAAGCTCGCTGAGAGTGACGCTCCTATAGCTTCACTGCAATCCGTTTTATCCTGGGAGGTGTTTTGCTTACACATACGGTGAGGGCAAATACGCTTTAAGGAGACAGTCACGCACTGGACTTGGGTTTTACGTTCTTGTCTCCTTTTTATTCGTTTTTCTTATTCTGTTATTCACACACACGATATACTGTTTTGTACTAATTTTCACAGATTGTCTAACTTAAAGCGTATTAATTTACATCTGTGATCTGTACTTACGTATTTGCTTGTTTGTCTGAGTGACAGATTTAATGGAGAATCAAACAATGAACAACACGAACATGGTGGTTGATCCCAACGCACAGATTGTAACATCTGATGGGGATCACCAGCCTTCGTTAAACCCTAACGCACAGATTGTAACATCTGATGTGGGTGCGACGCCGGTTGGACATGTGCCTACGGGACATGTGCCTTTGGGACATACTGTCATTGGACAGATTAATGTTCCGTTTGGGTCAACTACGACAGGTTTCGTTCCTATGAACGGACAATGTGAAAATTGTTATGGATTAAATTATAAGAAAATTTTAAAATCAAAAATGAATCGATGATGTTTGCTATCGCTGCAATGCGAAAGTTGACTGTACATCAAATGGATGTGAAGACAGCTTTTCTAAATGGGGATATAGATGAGGAAATCTATATGGAACAACCTGAAGGGTTTGTTGTCCCTGGATAAGAAAGAAAAGTCTGTAGATTGGTGAAATCATTGTATGGCTTGAAGCAAGCGCCTATGAAATGGCATGAGAAATTTGATGAGGTTGTGTTGGCCAGTGGTTTCAAGATCAATGAATGTGATAGTTCCGCCTACTACAAGGATAATGAAAACGGATATGTTATGATGACATTGTACGTAGATGATCTACTTATTGCCGGTAGCAATGATAAAGTGATCAAATCTACTAAGGACATGTTAAGGGCAAGATTTGACATGAAAGACATGGGTCTAGCAAATGTAATTCTGGGAATTCAAATTTCTAGAACCTCGGATGGTCTTGCCTTAAGTCAACCACATTATGTTGACAAGATTCTTGAGAAATTTCTCAAGGAGGATGTCGAGACAGCGAGAACACCTGTGGATTTGACCTTGCATCTATCCAAGAATAAAGGTATAGGAGTCTCGCAGCTGGAATACTCACGAATAATTGGAAGTCTGATGTACTTAATGAGTTGTACAAGACCAGACATTGCATACTCAATTAGCAAGTTGAGTAGATTTACGAGTAATCCAGGAGCTGATCACTGGAAAGCGATCATACGAGTATTAAAGTACTTGAGGGGAACTCGAGACTATGGTTTGCATTATGGCAGTTATCCAGCAGTACTAGAGGGCTATATTGACGCAAACTTGATATCTAGCAAGAAGGCATTAAAGTCTACGAGTGGTTATGTGTTTACACTAGCTGGAGCAGCAGTGTCATGGAAATCCTCCAAACAAACGGTAATAACTCATTCCACGATGGAAGCTGAGTTTGTGGCATTAGATAAATGTGCCGAAGAGGCTGAATACTTACGCCAATTTCTGGAGGATATTCCGAGATGGCCAAAGCCTGTGACTGCAATAGGACTGCACTGTGATAGTCAGTCTGCTATTGGCAGAGCACAGAGCACAATGTATAATGGAAAGTCCCGTCACATTCGACGACGACATAGTTCCATTAGACAGTTAATGTCAACCAGAATTATCACTATTGACTTTATACCGTCAAAGGATAATATCGCGAATCCGCTAACCAAAGGGTTATCAAGAGAATTGGTTGACAAATCATCGAGAGGGATGGGCCTTAAGCCTATTGCTTAACGGCATCATGGTGGACACCCAACCATTGCTGACTGGAGGTCCCAAGAACTTGGTTCAATGGGCCAACTAAATCATGATGACCAAATCACTGTGGGGGTAACCCCTGGCCTGTTCCTATGATGAGAAACAGTGAGACCCGTAAGGTACGAGGGTAAGCTATTAAGCTTTTAATGATCTTTCGGTGATTACATGGAGTTCAAGGTTTGAACGCATGGAATTCAGTTGAGTAAACGCGGGTTACTCTTTAAGTATAAAGATCACCTATGTGGGAGAGAAGTAGGGCCGCTTCAAAGGAGAATTGCGAGGCACAATTCTTTAGAAACTCCTGCAGAACCAGGACGATGTTCCATGGCCAAAATGGACATAATCATGAGAGCTGAACGAGTCAGAAAGGATATAGTGATAAGTATATCATCGCTTACACAAACGGTCGAACAGTTCAAAGAGCAAACCTCCACTGTCTACCAGTAAGGTCGGTATGCTTACTCAAGCGAAGGTTCAAGGAGCAAACCTCTACCTATCGTATGCTATATCTGATCGAAGAATTATCACCACATCAAATTCCGTGTCTGTCTGTCTGATGTGTGCTACTATGATATCAATCTCATCCATGTGGGGGATTGTTAGAAAATGTGGGTTTTAGCCCCACATTGTCGAGTCATTTTGAGCTCCAATTTGAGTGTGCCTTGTGTGCGTGTTTGCAACAAGTTGTGCTTGGAGAATGTTCTCCTCCGTGAGAGCTTTCCAATGCATGTTTAAACACTCAAAACGACTAAGGGATGGATGAGTTATGATTATCCAAAGTTGCTCCCTTGGAAGTGGAAATTATGGTTTGGAACTTGAAGTCCCACATTGAAATGGAAAAGGAGTTTCCTTTACTTTATATAGTACAACACATGAGTAGTGTTCACTTGTGTTGGTTAAGTGTTGCTCCATCTCCTACGTGCGCGCAGGGGGGTGCAAATCATGGGATTTCGAGGGAGAATTCGTGGCTTCGCAAGCCTTCGGGCTTTCCGCGTGTGCGACCTGCGGACACGAATGCTGCAGAAAATTGGGCCGATCCGAACCGGACTAGTTTTGCTAATTATTATTTCCACAGGGCTTGGGCTTAAAATATGACTTAGTTTAATTCGATTTCGGAATTAATTTCTGGTTAAGTTAATTCAATTTTGGAATTAATTACTAGATAAGATAATTCGATTTTGGAATTAATTGAGGTAAATCAATTCTGTTTTTTGTAACGAATTGTTTGCCACCGCCTTACCTTAATTAATTAACGCGGTTAATTAATAAAGGAAAATTGCCACCGACTTTTTGATTAGCACAACTAATTAATTAGGGCAATTGTGTAGCGCACAAGTTTTCCAATCCTATAAATACTCATCTAGAGCTCTAGGATTATTCATTCGAAAACACATCTCCTTTTCTCATACACAGCCTCCTCTTCCTTCGGTGATATTCTTGCTCGGTTTCAAGCTCGCTGAGAGTAACGCTTTTATAGCTTTACTGCAATCCGTTTTATCCTGGGAGGCGTTTCGCTATATTTAGTTCACACTAAATATATATATATATATATATATATATATATATATATATATATATATCATTTATTCTAAGGGCCCCGCCAGGGGCACATTCACTTCTATCCTCTATCCATTAATCAAAAAAAAAAAACTGCTTACCACATTATCATTTTTTTTTAAAAAAATATATATTATTTTAATTTTTATATTTATCCTTCATTTTTTTTATCTTCTTTATTTCTTTGATGCTTATTTTTAAAAAATAAAAAACAGTTTTCTAATTTTGGAGCCAAAACATGAACAAAATAACTAAAAAATATCTTTATTTATAATTTTCAATATACACGGCATCATCTATGATCATTATTTTGAAAATTTCGGATTTAATCGACGAAATCACAGTCTGGTTACTAATAAAAAACTAATCGATATAATGATGGAAGATAACTTAATATTGTTAATTATTTAAATTTTAACATATATTTATATATATAGGGAGGTGCTCAAATGAGAACTTTCTTAAAATGAGAATTTAGTTCACACTAAAAAAAAATATATATATATATATATATATATATATATATATATATATATATATATATCATTTATTCTAAGGGCCCCGTCAGGGGCACCTTCACTTCTACCCTTTATCCATTAATCAAAAATAAAATAAAAATTGCTGCCACATCATCATTTTTTTGAAAAAAAATATTTATTTTTAATTTTTATATTTATCCTTCATTTTTTTATCTTCTTTATTTCTTTGATGCTTATTTTTAAAAAATAAAAAAGAGTTTTTTAATTATGGAGCCAAAACATGAACAAACTAACTAAAAAATATCTTTATTTATAATTTTCAATATACACGGCATTATCTATGATCATTGTTTTGAAAATTTCAGATTTAATCGACGAAAGCATAGTCTGGTTACTAATAAAAAATTAATCGATATAATGATGGAAGATAACTTAATTTTATTAATTATTTAAATTTAACACATATTTATATATATAGAAAGGTGCTCAAATGAGAACTTTCTTAAAATGAGAATTTAGTTCACACTAATATATATATATATATATATATATATATATATATCATTTATTCTAAGGGCCCCGCCAGGGGCACCTTCACTTCTACCCTCTATCCATTAATAAAAAAAAAAAACTGCTGCCACATCATCATTTAAAAAAAAAATATTTTTTCAAATTTTTCAAATTTTGTTTTTGAGAGCATAGTTATTAAAAACAATAAAAAAAAAACACCAAATACAAGTTTTATTTTACTTTTTTGAAATTTGTTCATTTAACAAAAAGTTATTAAAAGCAACAACATATAACTCAAATTATGCGTATCCACCACGCAAGTCAGCATATTACTGGTGACCCGTATTTGCATAAAGCGGGTCCAAAATCTATATATATATATATACACACACACTACACACCCAAATCTTGACACACAATTAATGGTCTAATCATTAAATTATAATTATGGAATTTAGATGTCATCAAATCAATTAATTGATTTTTTAATCATTTATCTATGTTAAGATTAGAAACAAAATACCCTAATTGTATGCTCAAATTATGTACTATATCGTTGCTTAAGTTACATGTATATATTGATAGTTTTACCATCATTTATTCATTCATCATATTTTGTCTTAACCAAACAATGGCAGAAGAACATTGTCAAAAATTACAAAGCTTGAATGCCTAAAAAACCTCTTGGAAAATTAAAGTTAGAGTGACAAGAATGTGGCCAGTAATGAATGAATGCTGAAAGAGTTTTCCGAGGACAGAATTTTTTGTTTGTAGATATAGATGTATGTACCTGATGCATTATATATTCATTTTTTTATGTAAACTTTTTACTGATTATAACTTTTAATTATTTGACATATATGCTATCTTCCAGGGTTATCGTATTCAAGCATTTGTATATGTGGACATCTGAAAAAATCCAAAGAAAAAATTAGAGGAGAGAGAAATTTATATTATCACTAACTTCACTGTGAGGAGCGCATTTGAAAAAATGCGACCAGTATCGTCAAAAATGACTATTTCTTTTACAAATGCAACAGAAGTGGTTCATGTACAAGAATTTAAAGTCATCGTCGTATATATGTTTATTTTTTAGAAAGTATATATTCGCTTAATTATATATTTAATATTATAATCCCTTATAATTAAACTTCAGATTTAAGGTGCTAATGTTGGTAGAGGATGAAACTGCAACATCAAACATGATCCTCCTTGATCTACCTGCAAAAAGAATTCTTAATACCACTGCAACGAATTTAAGTCGAGCCTTGAAAAAGGTATAATTTACAAATGAATTCTTTTGCTGTAATACAGACTCTATAAATGTCATCAAATAACTTTTTAAACTTAACTATATTTGTCTTCATATTTTGTAGAAAAAAGCAGCTGATACATTTCCGGAAAAATTCAAAGATATTGTTGGGAAAAAATTTACCTTCACCATAATTCTCAATAAAGAAAATATTTTGAATAATTCTGACATTTTTTTATGCATCTGATCTTTATCAACAAGTATCTAACCTTGATTCAGAATCTCAATCTTATGTCACAATCAATCTAACAAAATTTCAAAAATATTTATTACTTAAATTGCAATTTTTGATGGATAAAATAAATTTTTAGCATTGTCAAAATAGAATTCTATGCTACTCTTTATATAAATTTTTCATAACACTATTTCATTAAATAATTATATAATTGTATAAGTGAATGGAACCTGTTTGTAGGTGATCAATCAAACTCCTAAAATTATTTAAAATGATATTTAAATTAAATGAATGCCGTGTATGAAGTACGGGCAAAATGCTAGTTGTTAAAATAAGTGAAGTAGTGGGTGTAATAGTGTTAAAACTTACTATTTTGGGTAATGTAAAAAAATGGTGCGACGGCCCAAAAAGAAAATTGTAAAGAAATGGATGGGACAGAGGGAGTAGCGGTTAGAGCATCTGCAGCGGTAGATTGGTTTGGAAGCCCGGATTCTACTGTTTTTGGACCCACAGAATTGACAACAAGGCCAGGTTGGGCAGCAGCAATAGTTGGCCAAGGCAGTCCAACGGGGAATGGCCACTTTCTTTTTAAATATTTACTTTTTCTATGTCCACAAGTTCATTTACATTTACATATAATTAAAATATATTATTTTATATATTATTTTGGTCAGTTGGCCAAGGCCACTTTGGTGGCCACTGCCCTGTTTTTTTGATGTTGTACAACGCGTGTGCCCACAATTTTTTTGCCCAAGTCCACTTTACTCTTCCCAATGTGGGAAGTGGGCAGCTAATTTAACACCGCTGCAGATGCTCTTAGAAACTGATCTTTACATGGCTTCTTTGCAGGAAAAAGCAACTATGACATCAAGAATTGCTTTTAGATATGTACCTCGTAGGCTTTCGAGCAGTGGAAAAATGAGGAGGAAAAGGCTGCTTAAAATATCTACTGATAGTCCATAAACAGCCAAGGCCCAATAAGAGGCCCAAAAGAATAAGCAAACCATCTCATGAGAATAAGAGCGGCCCAGCCCAGAGCAGCGGACCCCGGGCCCGGACCACCACTACGTGGCGTGGCCCCCACCCCGAACTAGGGGATCCCCTGACTCGTGGCACTTTATATACGTGGCACTCCACCTCAGCTAACGCTCCTATTGGAGGCGCTGACCAACACTAAAAGACGAAGGGAGATACGTGCCAGATCATGCCCACCACAACGTGGCCACACTCCAGTCAACGGCCAGACCAGACAAAAGCCACGTGCCCTGCATCCCGGGAGTTCAGCGGCTTGTCCCCCAGATCCAACGGTCAGGGGTGAAGGTAACCCACCCCTAAACCCTAGGCCTAGGGCTATAAATACCCCTAGTAAATAGGGTTTAGGGGTTAGCCATTATTACACACCTACACACATTCATTACTTGGTGATACTCTACTTGATTATTACCTTCCAAAGCCAACTCTTATTCTCACGCCGGAGGCACCTCGGGGCCAAACCCCCCCTCCGGTGTTGTTTTGCAGATACCCCACTACAGCTACACCACCCCCGAGACAGGAGTTGGCGAGGAAGTACCCGATCGAGATTAAGAGTTATCATTTGGCGCTAGAAGGAGGGGGAAACCTCCGAACTCCAGAACCCCGAACCAACAGCCAAACTGAGACAACCCGAACTACCAGAAACCAAAAGCCATGCCTCGCCCGAGCAAGTCCACCCGAGCAAACAGCGCCCCAAGAGAAGAGCCCCTAGTTCCAGTCCCGGAACCCATCCCGCAAAACCAGGTCCCGGTCCAGGAGAGACTCGGGATCGGCCCAAACGATGCTCGGGTCACGGTCGAAGTGAACCGGTACAAGTATACCGATGTGCCCCTCGAGTCTGCCCAGATGGAGAACTTAACCCCGGCGGAACTGGCCGAAGCAATCCGGGCTTACCGAAACCGCCCTCGTCCCGAACCCGAACCCGAGCAGGCGGAAGATTCCGAAGCCTCAGCCAACTCCAACAACCCGCGAGCCTCGGTCTTCGCTCGCCTCGGGGACCAAAACAAAAGAAACAGAAAGGACCATCCAACCCAGAGTAAGGCCAGAGAAGAGGAGGCCGATGAGTTGAAACGGATGGAAAGACTCCGGGAAAAAATAAGACAAGAGGAACAAGCTAAATTGGAGCACAGAATCCAAAGAAGGCTCCAGGAAGAGGAGGAAAGAATCAGGAAATCCAAACCGAAAAGAACCCGGAGAGAGGTAAGCCCGGAGATTATCTCAGATGATGAAGAACGTCCTAGCAACCTGGTTCAAATGATCCAGGAGTTACAGAGGAAAGTCAACAACGACTCCGGGTTTGAGATCCAAGACACACTCACCCCCTTTAGCCGCTCTCTTGAAGCCATGCCCCGACAAAAGAACCTCAAGCACTATAACTTTGACTCCTTTAATGGTTTGGAGGACCCAGAAGAACACCTCAACTACTTCGAGCAAATAGCCCTGATATACTTCTACAACGACCTAACCAAGTGCAGGTTCTTTGCCTCCACACTGAAAGGAGCGGCTCAGAGATGGTTCAGCAGGATCCCTTCCCGGAGCATACACAGCTGAAAGGAGTTCAGAGAAGCTTTCCTCCGGAGATTCCGAGCCAATAAGACCCCGGAATATCACATGTGCCACTTGGAAACAATTAGGCAAAATGACAACGAAACACTTTCAGCTTTCATGAAACGGTTCCAAGAAGCCATAAATCAAGTCACGAATCTGGATGAAAGAGAAGCCTTGAGCATTTTCCGGAAGAACCTAGACCCGGAGCGTAGCGAACGCTACGTTATTGAGTTGGTAAACAAAGAGCCCCAGAGCCTGGCTGCAGCCTATTCTATGGCCGCCAAATTCATCAAAGAAACTGATATTTTACAAGCAATGAGGATGACCCGGCAGGGCACCTCCTCGGGGAGAAATAAAGATGATCGCTCCAGAAACGACAACCACCCAGACAAGAAGTTTAAGCCCAACAAGCAATACAACTACATCCCAAGTCATCAACTAACGACCCCGGACAAAGATCACTCCACCCGAGCCAAATCCGAAGCCAAGCCCCCGAGGCCGGGGAGACCCGATCCGAGGCCGGAACCAGACTGGACACCACTGAACCGGCCCAGGGCTGAAATATTAAAAGAAGTCCGGGACAAGCCCTTCTTTTATCCTCCCAAACCCCTGGTATCAGCCCCGGAGAACAGGCCCCGGAACAAGCACTGCGACTATCACGCAACTCACGGCCACGAAACAGAAAGTTGTGTCTCCCTCAAGTTCTTCATCGAAGACCAGATTAAGAAAGGAAATATGGGCCAATACCTAGCTCGCAGAATCACGGAGAGGGGGGATGGATCCGGGGTTCAGAAGACTAAGCATGTGGTGCACGTAGTATTGGGAGGATCCAACTCCCCTCCAGCAAGCCCGGGCTCCGGAGACGAGGTAATGATGATAGACTCGGCCCCGGAACAAACCATATCTTTCAGCAACGCTGATTTTGAAGGAGTGGATCCTAACCACAATGAAGCCCTGGTGGTGACCTTAGACATTGCTGAGAATGAAGTGAAGAGAATCCTTGTTGACAACGGCTCCTCTGTCAACGTATTGTTCAAACATACCATGGATAGAATGCAGCTCGGCAGTGTCAGAATGAATGAATGCGGGGAAGACCCGCTATACGGCTTCGGCCACAATTTGGTCCCCATCCAAGGAACCCTTTACTTGCCTGTCCAGTTCGGCACCGCCCCGAAGCAGATAACCCATATGATCAAATTCTATGTGATCAACATTCCTTCCTCATACAATGTGATCCTGGGGCGCCCAGCCTTGACCAAACTCCGAGCCATAACCTCAACCCCGCACCTTAAATTCAAATTTCCCACGACCTCCGGGGTTGGAGAGGTAAAGGGCGATACCGAAACGGCTAGCCGATGTTATGGCCAAGCCCTAGTAATGGCAGAAACAGACCCGGAGAACAAGCGGAAAGCCTCCTCTTATCAGAAGAACTTGAGCAGAAAGAAACACAGAGCCGCAACTTACAAGAACCCCGGAAAGGAGGTGCAAAACATTGAAACATCAAGTGTCCCGAACCAGGAACCAGGTACATCCGAGGCCCGGGAGTACCTAGCCTCAAACTCCCAGGCCCGGGTCCAGAAATCATCCCTGGTGAAAGATCAAGCCAAACTAGAACCCGCCGTGGAAACTGAGACAATCGAGCTCATTCCGGGGAACTCGGAAAGAAAGGTAAAGATTGGAACTGGTCTAGACGCTGCCTTCAGGCAAGAGCTAATCCAACTACTCCGGGAATATGCCGATGTTTTCGCCTGGAGTCCATCCGACATGCCCGGGCTCCGGGAATCCCTTGCCATGCATAGCCTGGATGTTGATCCTAGGAGAAAACCGGTGAAACAGAAAAGAAGGAACTTCGCCCCGGAGAGGCAGAGAGCTATAGACGAGGAGGTGGACAAACTACTTAAAGCAGATATTATCTGCGAGGTCAAATACCCGGAGTGGCTAGCCAACGTGGTTCTAGTCAAAAAGCCCAGTGGAAAATGGAGGATGTGTGTTGATTACACAGACTTGAATGAAGCCTGCCCCAAAGATCCATATCCATTACCAAGTATAGACCACCTCATCGACGCCACTGCCGGACATGTGATGCTCAGCTTTATGGACGCTTTCTCCGGCTACAATCAAATCAAGATGAATCCCGCAGACATAGCCAAAACTGCATTCATCACCCACAGAGCCGTCTATGCTTATAAGTTCATGCCCTTTGGACTCCGGAATGCCGGAGCTACGTACCAAAGAGCCATGGTGGAAGTCTTCAAAGACCAAATTGGCCGAAATCTGGAGTCCTATGTCGACGACATCATTGCCAAGTCTAAAACAGTCAAGGAACATGTCCCCGATCTGCGGGAATGTTTTGAAAACCTCAGAAAAAATGAGATGAAGCTAAATCCGGAGAAGTGCACCTTTGGGGTGGCAGCGGGGAAATTTCTAGGCTTCATGATCAGCCAAAGAGGGATTGAGGCTAATCCGGAGAAGATCAGGGCCATCTTAGAAATGCAACCACCCCGGACTCAGAAAGACATTCAGAAGTTAGCTGGATCATTAGCAGCCCTAAGAAGATTCATATCCAAATTGGCAGAAAAGTGTTTGCCCTTCTTCAACTTGCTCAAGGGAGCCAGCAACAAGAAAGAAATAACTTGGAGCCCTGAGTACCAGCAAGCTTTTGACACTATCAAGGAATATCTATCATCACCACCCCTCTTAACAAAGCCGGAGCCCGGGGAACCCTTACATCTATACCTCTCCGCCGGGCCCCTAGCTGTGGCCGCGGCCCTAGTCCGGGAAGTTGAGGGAAACCAACGGCCGGTGTACTATATTGGCCAAGTCTTGAAAGATGCAGAAACCAGGTACCCCAATCTAGAGAAGTTTGCCTTTGCCTTAGTCACAGCCTCAAGGAAACTCAGACACTATTTCCAAGGAAGAGAAATCAAGGTTGTAACAGATCAGCCACTACGAAGGATAATCCATAAACCGGATGCATCAGGAAGATTGATAAATTGGGCAATTGAGCTAAGCCAATTCCACTTGACATTCGTACCCCGGACAGCCATCAAGGCACAAGCTTTGGCAGATTTCATAGTAGAGTGCTCCTTCCCAGAACCACAACAAGCTATTGCAGCAGCTGAAAACCCGACAAACCAGAACAGAGCCCCGGGGTCATGGACTCTCCATGTTGATGGATCCTCAACAGCCGACAGGTCCGGGGCAGGACTGATCATGAAGAGCCCGGAAGACTTCCAAATCAAACAGGCCATAACATTCAAGTTCCCAGCAACCAATAACCAAGCCGAATATGAGGCTCTCCTTGCCGGGCTAAGGTTGGCCCGAACTCTGCAAATCAAGAACCTGAATATCTACAGTGACTCACAAATCGTGGTACGGCAAACAAAAGGCGAATATGTGGCAAAAGATCAAAAGCTAGCCCAATACCAAGCACTTGTCAAGAGCCACTTAGCCACCATCCCGGAGTATCAAATCAACCAGGTCAACAGAGAAGAAAATTCTGAAGCTGATGAGCTATCCAAGCTAGTCCAGAACTCCGCCGAACTAGGCAGTTCGGTCTACTTCGAAGAATTGGGAACCCCGGCCATCAACCAAGAAGTTGTAATGGAGATAGACGACACCCCGAACTGGATGACACCCTTCATCCTCTACCTGGAAAAAGGGGAATTGCCCGAAGATAAGAATGAGGCCAGAAGATTGAAAAACAAAGCCTCAAAGTACTTCATAGAAGAAAACCAGCTCTATCGCCGGACCTTCTCATCCCCAACTCTGAAGTGCGTAGGCCCGGAAGAAGCTAACTACTGTCTACAAGAAGTGCACGAAGGGATTTGTGGGGATCACATGTCCGGGAAGGCCCTCGCATACAAAATCATAAGGCAAGGTTACTACTGGCCAACAATCCACTCAGATGCATTAGAATTCGTCAAGAAGTGCAGAAACTGCCAACTGTTCAGCAACATACCAAGGCAAAGCCCGGTCCTGCCATCTTCAGTACTATCACCCATCCCCTTTGCCGTGTGGGGGATCGATATAGTAGGGCCTTTCCCCCGGGCCAAAGGCGATCTGAGGTACCTCCTGGTAGCCATCGACTACATGACTAAGTGGGCCGAAGCAAAGGCAATGCGGACCATAAATCAACAAGACTGCATCAAGTTCATGGACAACATACTAATGCGGTTCGGCCTTCCCAGAGTCCTGGTCTCAGATAATGGTCCCCAGTTCGTCGGCTCAGATTTTGAAAATTACTTGAAGGAAAGGGGAATTAAACACAAGAAATCCTCAGTGGCCTATCCCCAGGGAAATGGGCAAGTAGAGGTGACAAACAGAATTCTGCTAAGGGGAATTGAAAAGAGGCTGAAGGAAAGCAAGAACAAATGGCCCGAAGAACTGCCAAATGTGCTGTGGGCATATAGAACTAGCCCGAGGTCCGGAACAGGAGAAACCCCGTTTAAACTAGCCTATGGAACCGAAGCAATGCTGCCAATTGAAGTGGGCTCCCCCTCCCACAGAGCAATCAACTTTGATGAAGATGCAAACGAAGATGGGTTACGAGTTAACCTGGAGCTAGTTGATGAGGTCCGGGACAATGCAGTACGAAGAATGGAGAAGTACAAAGAGAAAACTAGAGAGTACTTCGGGAAGAAGTCAAGGGTCAAAAACTTCCAAATCGGAGACCTGGTACTCCGAGACGCCGAAGCTTCAGACCCCACCAACACAGGAAAGCTTATGCCTAAGTGGGAGGGTCCCTACAGGGTTAAAGAAGTACTCCGCCCCGGAACCTACAAGCTCAGCCACATGGACAACACTGAAGTCCCCAACACCTGGCACGGCCTCAGACTAAGAAGGTACTACCAGTAAAAGAAAATAGCTTCTGCTCATGTACGGGCATTGTTTGAAAATTGTACTCGGAAATCATGTAACCGCTTTATTATCAATGAAAAAGAATTCTAGTTCTCTCCGGATACTCCAACCTTTAAATTATTACAAACCACCTACTTGGAAAAGTTTTCATCCTTTCCAAGTAGGCCAAAGCCCGGGACCTTAGCAGTGCTTTGGCCCGGGAAGCCATAGGCATCAAAATACCTACTTGGAAAAGTTTTCATCCTTTCCAAGTAGGCCAAAGCCCGGGACCTTAGCAGTGCTTTGGCCCGGGAAGCCATAGGCATCAAAATACCTACTTGGAAAAGTTTTCATCCTTTCCAAGTAGGCCAAAGCCCGGGACCTTAGCAGTGCTTTGGCCCGGGGAGCCAAAGGCATCAAAACACCTACTTGGAAAAGTTTTCATCCTTTCCAAATAGGCCAAAACCCGGGACCTTAGCAGTGCTTTGGCCCGGGAAGCCATAGGCATCAAAATACCTACTTGGAAAAGTTTTCATCCTTTCCAAGTAGGCCAAAGCCCGGGACCTTAGCAGTGCTTTGGCCCGGGGACAACACAAATTATAAACAAACAGCAGCTGACAATTGAAAAACCCAAAAATACACGACGAACAGAAACAAAGAGATTATAAAGCGACAAACGGGCCGGGCTGACCGACAGCCCGAAACACCCGATAGTTAAGGTTACAGACAATTAAGAGGCGTAATTCAAAGTCATACAGCAAAGCGTTAAAATATTACAAGGGCACAGCCCGAAATATGGACGCAGCCAGTAAGAAAGTCACGCCTCAGGAGGAGGAGAGGAATCAGGAGCACCAAAAGGTTTGGGCTCGCCTTCACCCCGGGCCAGAGCATCCTCGGCGGCAAGGTACTCATCAATGAAGTTCTCCCAGGTAGCGGTCTCCGGGGCAGTCCTGATCATCTTCTCAGAAATGACCCAGCAACGATGAATCTTTTTGGACGCAACGGCTGCCAAATCATCATCATAAGCCTCTGAACCCCGGAAATCGGCAATAACCTGCTCCTCAGTCTTCTTAGCTTTCAGCTCATCCCGGAGCCTCTTCACCTCAGCTTTGTAATCGGCCACCTTAGCCTTGGCCGCATCCCTCTCCTCAGCAGCTTGCTTGACCCCTCCCTTAAACTTTTCAATTCGGGCATCGGTCCGCACCTTGAGCTCATCAAGCTGCTGCTTCAGCTCGGCAATCTCTTTATCTTTCTCCGCGGCCGAGCTCAAGGCAACCTGAGCCTCCTTCAATTCCCCGCATGCCTTAGCAGCAGCCCCAGCAACCCGGACCCCAAGCTGCGAAGGCAGAAGCCAAAGTTAGAAAAGTACGGAAACAATAAACAAAAATAAACAAGTTGGAAAGAGCCCGGAGAAACGCATACCTGACCAAAGACCCCCATCATCTGCCGCAACAACTCGGTGGAGGTAGACTGACTCATCTCCTCCCACTCCGATTTGCTAGGGAGGTCAGCGAGAAAGCCGATAAAGTTCCTCTCTTCCGGGGACACAGGAGCAGGTTCATGAGGGCGAAAGTTCTCCGGACCCCCAGCGCCCGAGCCCTCTTTCACCACCTCACAGTCCGAGAGCATAGTCCCGAACAGCTCAGTCCGAGTCGAGGTCACCCTCGGCCTCTTCCTGGCTATCAAGCTAGCATCTTCAACCCCGATCTCTAGGTCCACAGGCTCGGGGCGCGGGGCCGTATTTTCAGAAGCCCCCTCTTGATGGGCTTGGGAGCCACTAGCATCTCCAGGAGCCTTGGTATTGTCACGAACGTGACCAATGCTCCGGAGAGCAGCACCGAGAGATTTGCTTGATTTGCTCATTTGTACAACTTTCTCAAACTCCGGGCTGTATCCGGGAAGACCTGAAAACATGAAAACAAAACATTAGTCCGGAGTAGAAGGAAACACTAAGAGCAAAAGTACAAGCAACGTACAACCCGGACTTACATCCTAATTCAAACAGATACTGATGACTCATGAGGTCATCCCGAGTCACCTGCCTCCCAAGACCCTGGCAGAAAGCGTGAACCCGGTCCATTGCCGCATCCTGGAGATCGAATACCTCAAAATTCATGGCAAGAGGCTACTCCTTAAAAGTGGGCATGAACCGGATATCAATGCCCCGGAGAAAGACAAACTCCCCGTTCCAACCCTTCAATGTGGGGAGCATAACCAGAGGCTTGGACGCCGAAGAAGGGTACCCACATGCTTTGCCCCGGAATCTAAATTCGAACATGGGTACATTGTTGGAGTGCACCAGTTGGAAGACATGGTGAAAAAGTTTGAAAGTGGGAAGCACCCCGGCCTTCTCGCAACACCCAAGAAAGTATGAGATCCACTTTACCGCGTTCGGGGTTAGTTGGGTGACCGGAATCCCATACTCAAACAAACACAGGGATTTAACGAACTGGTGACACCTAGGCCCATACCCCGACCTTAGGTGCTCCAGCCACACCCCGACCCAGCCGCCCTCCGGCCTGTGGTAAATCTTCTCACCAGGCTCTGGCCATCTCCAATCTACATCGTTATCCAGGTGGAAGGTGGCCCGGAAAATGGGATCCCAGTCGACCGGCTCCTTCACATATTTACTCCGGAATGGACCGACATCCATCCCAGAACCCGGCTTATCCCCAAACTTGGAATCCAGAAAGGCCTCATCGTACTTTATCATTTCGGCCACATCTGGATTCTGGGCGAACTCCGTGCTCAGATCCCGGAAGAAGAAAGCTTGGGGGATCCCCGGGTCCCTCCTTACAAAATAATACTTACTGTGCCCCCAACTACCGTCCGGCTCACTAAGGCTATACCCCGGGCCCATATCCTTTGTCGCTATACTACTAAGTACGGGCAAACTACTCTTCTTCTTACCCATTATACACCAATCTAGATCTATCAGCTCTACACTACTATCTGAAGAGCTAGCACTAGCGCCGGAGGTACTGGGCTCGGAAAGAGGGATTAACACTCGATTTGCAGTCACGCGTCTCCTAACCATACAAAAAGTCTACCCCGGGCCCCCGGAAATGAAATACTATAAAATTGACAAGAGTCCGGGACAAGAGGACTTACAAAGATTAGAAAGGCCGAACTGGAAAAAGCAAGAAAATCTGAAGCGACGGTAGCCCGGAGCACTGGTCTTCAGAGGAGCAGAGTAACGGCAGCAAATCAAAAACAAGTAATGACAAATGGGAGGAGGTTGCCACTATTTATAGGCAAACCCTGAATCCCAAACGCCACGAACACGTGGCGGCCCATACAAGCGGCCCACTATCTCCAAAACCCGGAGATGAGTGGATGACAGCTATTATTTCTCAAAAAAAAAAAAAAAAAAAAAAAGAGAGAGAAAGAGAAGTGCATATTGCAATATTATATATATTCATATTTTCGCACATCTACAGAAGGCAAAGCCCCGGGATACGTACTTCAGTACACACCCCGGGCTTGGGGGGCAGCCAAAGAAACAAAAACTTCAAATTCCAGTTACTAGCCCCGGACGTGCGAACTTCAGTACACACCCCGGCCTTGGGGGGCAGCCAAAGAAACAAAAACTTCAAATTCCAACTACTAGCCCCGGGCATGCATACTTCAGTACACACCCCGGAACTGGGGGTAACCAAGGCGAAAGTTTCTTCCCCAAAGCAGACGCTGACTCTCAGAGCAACTACAAAACCTCCGGCCCGAGGACACATATCTAGCACTCTAAAAAGTACAGAAAGTTCACTCTCCAAGGCAAGAGCACCTCTTACTACTCCCCCATCCGGAGAATCCGCATAAGGGAGTGGGGGGCAAATGATAGTCCATAAACAGCCAAGGCCCAATAAGAGGCCCAAAAGAATAAGCAAACCATCTCATGAGAATAAGAGCGGCCCAGCCCAGAGCAGCGGACCCCGGGCCCGGACCACCACTACGTGGCGTGGCCCCCACCCCGAACTAGGGGATCCCCTGACTCGTGGCACTTTATATACGTGGCACTCCACCTCAGCTAACGCTCCTATTGGAGGCGCTGACCAACACTAAAAGACGAAGGGAGATACGTGCCAGATCATGCCCACCACAACGTGGCCACACTCCAGTCAACGGCCAGACCAGACAAAAGCCACGTGCCCTGCATCCCGGGAGTTCAGCGGCTTGTCCCCCAGATCCAACGGTCAGGGGTGAAGGTAACCCACCCCTAAACCCTAGGCCTAGGGCTATAAATACCCCTAGTAAATAGGGTTTAGGGGTTAGCCATTATTACACACCTACACACATTCATTACTTGGTGATACTCTACTTGATTATTACCTTCCAAAGCCAACTCTTATTCTCACGCCGGAGGCACCTCGGGGCCAAACCCCCCCTCCGGTGTTGTTTTGCAGATACCCCACTACAGCTACACCACCCCCGAGACAGGAGTTGGCGAGGAAGTACCCGATCGAGATTAAGAGTTATCATCTACATCAAGGTAGCCTGTGTTTCATCTGAAATTTGTTCTTTTTTTTCCCACCTCAAGTGAACTTGATATTGCAAAATTTACAATTTTTACTTAGAAATTTAACAAAATCATATGGTGCTAACTATATTAAGCTTTATAGCTTTTCATCTACTTTGGATCTCTTTGGTGTTATTATGGATTTGAGAATTTGAGATTGACCTTTATCGTTGTTTGTTACCTTGTTTATTTCAAATTTTGTCAAATCTATTTAAGTTTTTTGTGCTATTGCTTTGCTTTGTTGAGAGACAATATTTGTGAATTACTAGTAGTAGCATGAATATGACATGGTTGGAGGCTGCGGAAAACATATTGATTATCTTTCTGTCTTCCTAACTCACGGTCACCCCTTCCTGTTTGGTGGTTGCTGCATATCAGCTTCTTGAGTCACTACTTTGATGTTATGAGTGATAGTTGAACATTTTCTTTTAAAATACGATTAACATTTAAAAGTACTTATTGTATGGTTATTTAGCTTTGGTCTTTAATACATATCTGATGGATGAACTTTGATGGAATTTTGGTTGATTACCCTAGGGAATTTTTGCATGTGTAATTAGATTAAACTAGTAAAAAAATCCTTCTAGAGCTGTGACATGTTATACAGTCTATTTTCCTAAGCTTATACTTTTCTTCTAAACTTCTAAGGCCCCCCCCCCCTCCCCCCCCCCCCCCCCCAACCAATCTTATCCGTACCTCCTTCCTGTTGATCTTGTCAGGCTTTTGACCCCTATTGCATTTCACCAACTTCACTTTTATAGATTTTGGTAAATCATTCGTATCACCATCAGAAAAAACCTAGAATCTACCACCAAATTAAAACTTGATAATAAGTAGTTTGACCGGAGCAAACAAATTACAGCATTTATTATATGTGGGGTGGCATATTTTGTAATGGGCGACCATTCATTTTCATTCTCTAGTTTCTTTCTGCCGTTAGCATTACATAACTTCTCCAGTTAGAGATTATTTATTCTACATTGTATCGTGTAAATAACTTTGCATAGTTTCAAAAACAAAACGTAAATAACTTTTCATCTGCATGTCATAAATAATATAATTGCATGTGAGAGGTTCCCAGTGTATTAATCTATTATAGTAGTTTATGTGAAACCTCTTTGTAAAGTGAAAAACAGCAGCACTAACTTATGTGTATACCCAACATATGCATTTGGTACTCCTTTACTGAATTAGGAACCTTTTTAGTATTCTCTCTAATTTCTATGAAGTTATATAGGAACTGTAGATTTTCAAGTGGCACACTTTATTTCAAGGATGAATAACGGTTGATACTGTTATTTAGATGGCATTTGATTAAAAATACTTAGAATAGTAACCTGCATTTGGTGATTTCATCTCCAGCCTAGATTGCATCCCCCTCAATGATATTAAACACATGTTGTAGGCTTTGGCAAACATCATCACAATATTGCTCCAGTTTCATACTATTAATGTACTTCTGCATTCATCCAGGGGTCGACTTTCTTAAATTAGCACAAGGGATTCTTTTTAAAGAGCTGATTTCCTCGTTTCTTGTCTATGATAAGGGATTCTCTTCAAAGAGCTGATTTCCTCGTTTCTTATCTATGATATGAGTTCTTTACTTTGTTGTGTAACAGCCTATTTTTTTGTAACTGCAGAAAATGGAAAAGGAGAAGTTAGCGCATTAGGTATGCTCAATCCACATTATCCTTTCTGGTGTAGTTATCTTCGTCGATGCCTACTTGTATTTGGTGCAAATATCTTGTTTTTTTGGTTATGGTGTGGTACCGTCTTCATGGATTAAATAAGAGGTTGAGGTAGATGCTCTTATGTTCTCATGCCTTGAACTGGGAACTGAAAATAAAGACTCAGTTAAATGCTTATTTACTTGACACTAATGGAGGAAAGATTAAATGCATTAGAGAGCTTACACTAATGGAGGAAAGATTAAATGCATTAGAGAGCTTTAGTTGAAGTATGAGTTAAAATTATATCTAAAATAAGCCTATTAAAATTTTTTTGCTTCATTGGTTGTCGTTTGTCGGAACTATTTATATACAAAGCATATATTTATCAGCATAATTATTTAATTACCCCAAATATAGTACACACAACCATGTAAGCCATGCAAGAAAAGAGATTTGTACTGATTCTAAAGCCATGCAAGAAGAGACTTGATTTTTTTCTTAACTATCAAAACGTTCCTGGGTGATTGATTGTCTTGGGAATCCTGACCAGAAAGAGAACTTTATCAGGTGAAATTTGAATGTGAAACAGTCAGAATAAGCTGACTCGATTAACTGCTACGGGTTGCTTTTGCAAAATCATACTTTGTAACAGAAATCACTGTGAATAGAAGTACCAAAATATCTATCAAGGCAGTTCTCAAAGTGTTATATTTCTATTCATAACAAGGAGAGAGTTATTCTAACTATAAACCTGTCTATACCTTATTTTGTATTAAAAATACTCCTAACATTGAAATGTCATCTGGTCGTTTATGGTCTTCAGAATACCAAACCAGAAGCAAAACCAGCAGCAAGCTCAGGAGGTTCGGGATCTGTATCTGGTGCAAAGCCTAGTAAGTACCAGAAGGTCCAGAACTAGGAGTTGTAGGTGGATGTTGTCAAGTGGTTTTATTGATCGGATTAATAAGCTATTTGTCATTGTTTTGCGTTTGTTACTCAGGGCCAGGGGCCTCGTTTTCTGGCCTATGATAATAAACATTT
Organism: Kitagawia praeruptora; assembly: GCA_037693485.1. Classification (NCBI taxonomy): domain Eukaryota; kingdom Viridiplantae; phylum Streptophyta; class Magnoliopsida; order Apiales; family Apiaceae; genus Kitagawia; species Kitagawia praeruptora. The sequence goes on from CM075353.1 coordinate 12,979,393, forward strand.
GAACTCGTGGAGTATTTAAAAGAGAATTTTGTCTTTTACAGGATTGTACCCCATGACTCCTATAACCTATTAGGAATATGGTACATTAGGGTGTTGGTCCTATCTATCACAATTTGAAAAAAAATGGTCCCAAATATCATAGCTTAAAAACTTGGTCCCAAATATCACTCTAAAACAATGGATCGTGTAACGTTTTGAAACTTTTTTTTCCCTTCCATAACGCTAAAGCATGTAGCGTCTTTTGATATAATTTTTTTTAAAAAAAGGAAAAACGCTAGTTAAACTTGTGTTTCCAGGTCAGCAAAACGCTTTTTAAAATTGAGTTTTAGTAGAAGTACGCACTTCTACTCCAATTAAGTTTGTTGGCGCTAATTTATCAAGTGTTTCACTTTTTCTGAAGTATAAAACGTCACTTCAACTTTTGTTTTGACCACTGAAGACACAACATAATCTAGGAAGATACATTCTAAACTAGTGTCTTCACCCCCAAAACATAACATAATCTAGCGTTTCTAAAAAAAAAACCTCCCCTATAAAACGCTAAACAAAGTAGCGTTTTTAAAAATAAAAAAAATAAAATAAAATAAAACGCTACACGAAGTAGCGTTTTTACTAAAAAAATTAAAACGCTAAACGCAACAGTGTTTTGAAGTGATATTTGGGACCAAGTTTTTGAGTTGTGATATTGGGGGCAATTTACTTCAAAATTGTGATATTGGGGCTTTTTTTCGGTACATTATAGGTGCTCATGTTTTAAACATTAATCAAAAGGGCAAGATAAAGTACCGAAAGTTATTTAATTTATTTTTTTTGCTCCGCGTCGGAGTTTAAGAACAAAGGGAAAAGCATCAAATTTGATTGCTTAATATTTTTAAAAGGTAATTGCATTTTGCACTCTCAATTTTTCATTCAAAAACAATATTGTACAACTATGGGAAAAGCAGTTCACTACCCTTAACTTTCAAAATCGGATGCAAAATACACCCCTTTCATAATTTTATGTAAAAAATATTTATATTTTTAACACAATATTTATATTTTAAGGAATACATATATGTCTTTCAAGTTAACCCATCCTTTAACAAAGTTTCATTACATGTTTTACATCCGGTAAGTTCACATTCGATAAGTTCACATCCGATAAGTATATATACTAAGGGGCTGTTTATTTCCACTTATCGTGGTCAACTTATGGCTTATAAGGCCATAAGCATTTATGATGGGTGTTTGCCAAAATAAGTTTTAGCTCAACTTATAACTTATAAGGCCATAAGTTGAATGTTAGGAAATCCTAACATTCAACTTATGCTTATAACTTATTTCTCGATATACGTATAAGTTAAATGGGTTTGTCTAGTGTGTGCCCAAGGGCATATGCTACAAATCCGTGTTTGATGAGTTGTCAAATTTTGATTGGTGGATATTTATTTAAATGTAGGGGGTCCATCATTATTAATGAAATCTCCACCAATCAAAATTTGACAACTAAGCTAGCAACATGTGCCCTTGGTCACACACTAGAAAATTCGATACTAAATTAAGTTTTTTTCACATTTAGATATTATTTAAGTAGAGTAATTTTTGGTAGTGTTTGTTTTTCAATATAGTTTACAAAGAGTAAAATTTGAGGTATTGGGAATTGTATATTATAAATTTACAATAATTTTAAGATTAATAAAAGAGAACATTATTATTATGTTCATTAGTGTTTTTTATATATCATTTTAGTAATATGCAAAAATTAGTTATGGCCTTATGGGGTGCAGAAAACATGGAGAATTCATAGAACCGAAAATGGGTTGAATAATACTCCGTATAATTCATAACTAGCTGATAAAATCGTGCATCACTTTTTTTTTATAATTCGGTATCCGGACCAATTTCACGCACCTCGACTAATTCGAAGGACTGCTAGTACATTCGTATCCACCGAGCATGATAAAAAATCGTGCATCACGTGCTTCACGAAAATTATTGACTCAAACACGTTAATATTCTTTTTTAATTTTTTTTTAAAAGTAATTTGATTCTTACGATTCCTTGTCCAAATGAAACTATTTCACATCTTAGTGTCAACTTACATGTTCATTAAATCCAAATTTTTTTATTTGTTTCAGAGACTTTAATTTACAACATGGCATCATGTTATATTGAATAGATAAGTGTAATGGATCAAGCCTCCACATTAGGAGCAGGAAGTAAAACACAATGTTGCATCCATTGCGAACATTACACGGAGCTTTATATTCGACACAAAACCATACCAATTTCATCCTATCTAAATTCAGTTAAAGCGAGTAAGTATAAATTATGAGTAATACTAACACATAATTCCACACATAAATCTAAGTACATGCATAAGACCATCTTTATAAGAAAGCATGCAAGATTGCAATAACTTGTCTCCCGCTTGATATAACCCCTACTTGTACACTCTAACCACGGGAAAGGGAAAATAGTACAAAAGTTTATAAGCTGTTTATCCAATTGACTGGCCTATGATAGGACTTACGACTATAAATACTAATTGCAGGCCCCTTTCTTGTCAGTAAACCCTATGATTCTACGATAATGATGCGTAGAAGATAAACAGACCCCCCCCCCCCCCCCTTAATAGGGAAAAAAATGAGATAAATTTCAAGAAAATTGCCACGGCTTCTCCGACCTCCATGACCAATAAACAATAAGTCAGGTTCTTCAATCTATAGAGCATAAAGAATTTAAATTAAAAAAAATTATATCTGCATGGCTGTCTACAAAATTAGCAAAATAGCCAAATAGCTTTAGATCAAATTATAAATCTTGCATATGATAAATGATAATGTAGCTAGGTACCTTTGACCAATATAACATTACTAATGGATTGGTATGCCACAATTTGACCAATATAACAACATCCCTAATGGATGGGTATGCCACAAGACCAAAACCAATCAACACAGGAATTGTGTCTGCATTTGAATCTGCAATTCGTTTTTGCCGTCACCTGCATTCTGTACGATTAGGGTAGCAACACAAATTAGCAAAAGTTAATTTCTGCTCTAAAATAACAAATTACTGGAAGAAAATAACAATATTTAGCACAATTTGATCTGAATTCTTAAGTTGTTTAAGACCCTTGAGTTATAAATTGGGAAAGGAAATTCGCATCTGCTACTCTTCCTCAAAGCAAGCTAAAGCGTTTCATCAGTATCAAGTTCCAACACCAAGCCCTTGCTGAAATGAGATTCTTGATTTTACAAACAACACTTTAGTTGTACTTTTTTGTTCGAGAAATGTAATTAGCAAAAACAATTTATGATATTCACTGTGACCCACATCAAACAGTACATATTTACAACGCTAATGAGAGCTCCAATTAAGAATTTAATGATATAGGAAGTCATAAAAGTAACTTGGCTACCTTCACCCTTTCTCCTCACTAACAGTGGGCCTGCGCGGCCTATTGATGCAAGCGAGGAAGACACCAAAACATCCCTGCAATAGATTGGCAATAATGTGTAAATGTCTCAGCTTTGGCTGAGAGGGAATCAAGTAATCTAGAGGCGGAGATGTGGCATGTATTTACCTCCGATACGCCGGGCGTTATGTTGCTGTTTTAGCTAACCAGCATGCCTTAATCAATCTGTAACGGCTGTTAGTAATTTATCAGGCGCAGCTGGCTCGCAAGCAAAGTAAAATTGAGAAAAACTGGAAATAAGTGGACACCAAATTTTACGTGGAAAACCCTTAAATAAATTAAGGGGAAAAACCACAGGCAAAAGTAGGAGGGTTTCACTAAGAGAAAGAATTACACCACCTTCTCTCTAAAATAAGGAGAGTACAATTTATAAAACTCTCTCTTATAGTAGGAGAAAACACTCTTTATATAACAAAGGAGAGACCCTAATATTTTAGGAGATATTTATATATATGTTTTATATATATGTATTCTCACTATTCACTCTTCTTCTCCTTCCGCTCTCTACTCTCTCTCTCTCTCTTTCTTCCAACTTCACTTAATCAAATGGGTTGCAGGAGCTTCTATTTATAGCCCTTAACCTTACCTACCACCCCTCTTAATTCAACAAAGTCTGTCGGAAGCTTCAAGATTGGTTGGCCGGAATTCAACGGTCGGTGTTCAACATTGATGGCCGAAATTGGTGCCGCCCATCTAGAATTCTTGAAGGTTGGTGGAGATTTGGTTGGTGGAGAAAGTCCACAAAGGTGGGTTTTACAAATTCACATTCTCCCACTTAAAACCACTTTGTGGTCAATCTTCAACCCTTCCTCTCTTGCCAATATCATGCTGCTTATGTTTCTGTCAGGCCGATGGAGGATCGGCACTGTATGAATTTGTCTGTATTGACCGGCTTGGTCATAACATCTGCTAGATTCTCATTAGTGTGAATCTTTTGCATATCCACAGTTCCTTCTTCCACTACTTCTCGTACAAAATGGTATTGTACCCTTATGTGCTTCGTCCGTGAATGAAAAGCTGGATTCTTTGCAATGTACAAAGCACTTTGACTGTCACAAAACAGAACGATCTTTTCTTGTTTGTGCCCAAGTTCCTCCAATAACCTTTGTATCCAGATTGATTCCTTGCAAGCTTGTGTAGCTGCCATGTATTCTGCTTCTGTTGTAGATAAAGCCACAACCCTCTGCAGTTTAGACATCCAGCTTACAGCTCCTCCTGCAAGTGTATACACATAACCTGTAGTGGATTTGCTTTTGTCGAGATCTCCTGCAAAATCTGAATCCACATAACCTCTGACGGTCAATTCTGATCCTCCATAACATAATGCAACATTTGAGGTTCCTTTGATGTATCTCAAAATCCTCTTTACTGTATTCCAATGCTCTCTACCAGGATTCGCCATATACCGACTAACCGCTCCCACTGCTTGTGCGATATCTGGTCTTGTACATATCATGGCGAACATCAAACTTCCCACTGCTGATGCATACGGTACTCGAGACATCTCCCTCCTCTCTGCTTCATTGCTAGGTGACATACTTGAGGATAACTTGAAATTAACAGGAAGTGGGGTAGAAATTGGCTTACAATCTTGCATGTTGAAGCGACGCAAGATCTTATTTAAGTAATTTTCCTGAGATAGCCAAATCTTCCTATTATTTCTGTCTCGGTGAATTTGCATCCCTAGAATCTTGTTTGCTGGTCCAAGGTCCTTCATTTCAAACTCCCTAGCCAACTGTGCCTTTAATTCTTGGATTCGATCTTTGTTGGGGCCTGCTATCAACATGTCATCCACATACAACAATAGAATGATAAAGTCATTATCATCTTCAAACCTTTTGTAGTATGTACAATGGTCTGCACTAAGTCTGTTGTATTCAAGGCTCATGATGAAGGAATCAAATCTCTTGTACCAACACCTCGGCGCCTGTTTGAGACCGTATAGAGATTTGATTAATCTGCAAACCAAGTTCTCTTTGCCTTTTTCAGCAAAACCTTCTGGTTGGAGCATATAAATTTCCTCTTCAAGATCACCGTGAAGAAATGCAGTTTTTACATCCAATTGCTCCAAATGTAAATCCAATGTAGCACACATAGCCAGGACTATTCTGATTGTTGTAAGTCGTACTACCGGAGAAAATATCTCATTAAAATCAATGCCTTCTTTCTGAGCATATCCTTTTACTACCAATCTTGCACGATACCGTTCTACTTGATCATTGCTATCCCGCTTGATCTTGTAGACCCATTTATTACCAATGGCTTTTCTTCCAGGTGGTAATGGTATGAGCTCCCAAGTCTTGTTCTTGTGTAGAGCTTCGATTTCTTCTTGCATTGCTGTCTTCCACATGGATGCATCTGGGCTGTTAGAAGCTTCATGAATATTTGAAGGTTCTCCGTCCTCAGTTAAAAGACAGTATGCAATATTGCTCTCTGTAACATACTCTGAGTGCCAAGCTGGTGGCCTTCTTCCACGAGTAGACCGGCGAACTTCCTCAGACTCGACTGGTTCGTTTGTCTCGTGCTCTGATTCTGATTCAGAAGAATTTGATGTTTCTTCTTCTAGATTATTTTCCACGTGTACAGTTGTAGTCTCTGAACTTTTCTTTGTGCTATCATTTTCTTCTTTAAGTTGTAATTGATTTTCTACAAAAATCACATCCCTGCTGATAATGAGCTTATGGGTAGTGGGATCCCATAGGCGATACCCCTTTATTCCTTCAGCATACCCTAAGAATAAACACTTCCTGGATTTTGGATCCAATTTTGTTCTTTCTTGGGAATTATACATTACATATGCTGGACATCCAAAAGAATGTAAAGAAGAGTAATCTGCTGGCTTACCAGTCCACATTTCCATCGGCGTCTTTAAGTTAATTGCAGTTGATGGCGACCGATTTATAATATAACAGGCGGTCATAGCTGCTTCTGCCCAAAAAGAGTTAGGTAGACTCGCAGTTCTTAACATAGCTCTCATTCGTTCTGCAAGAGTTCTGTTCATCCGCTCTGCTACTCCATTTTGTTGTGGAGTGTATGCAACTGTGAACTGCCGTTTGATACCTTCTCGCTTACAAAGAGCAAGAAACTCACCATCTGTGTACTCTCCTCCATTATCTGTCCTCAAACACTTGATCCTTTTTCCAGATTCAAGTTCCACCAGCACTTTGAATTCTTTAAAGATTGAAAACACATCTGACTTCTTCTTGATTGGATATACCCAACATCTCCTGGAATAATCATCAATGAAAGACACCAAGTACCTTGCTCCTCCCAGTGATAGTTCTGATGATTCCCATACATCAGAATGAATTAAGTCTAGGATGTGCTTACTCCTAGCAACAGATCTTCCAAAAGCCAATCTATGTTGCTTACTTGTAACACAATGCTCACAGAAAGGTAAGTTTACTGATTTTAGCCCCGGAAGCAATTTTCTGTCGGAGAGAATCTTCAATCCCCGTTCTGACATGTGGCCTAGTTTATTATGCCACATCATCGTTGATTCTTCTTCTTCATTGGTTGACACAATGCACGCATTAGCTTCCAATAGTGTTTCCCCTTCAAGCATGAATAGATTTGCTGCAATCTTTTCTGCCTTCATTATCACAAGTGCTCCTTTTACAATTTTCATAATCCCATTTTCAACATGGGTCCTGCATCCAAGACTATCTATTTGTCCTACAGACAATAGATTCTTCTTCAAGCCCTTCACATGCCGTACATTCTGAATAGTACGAACCGTACCATCAAACATCTTTATTTTGATAGTACCAATACCGACGATCTTTAAAGCATGATCATTTCCCATGCGTACAGCACCTCCTGGAATTGATTCATATTTATGGAACCATTCTCTTCGAGATGTCATGTGCCATGTTGCTCCTGAGTCTAGTAACCAGACATCCATGAACTGCTTTTTACTTTCATCTGTTGTAGCCTCGCTAAATAGAACTTCGGCATTTTCCGAGAAACTTGCTACATTCCCTTGAGCATTTGGTGACTCAGGGTCTCCGCTCTTCTTTTTGTTCCAACAATCTTTCTTGAAGTGCCCCTTCTTACCACAATTATAGCATTTAATATTTTTTCTGTTTCTTGACTTCGATCTACCACGATTCTGACTCCCACTAGAGCCACGTTCCGTTGATCTCCCTCGTGTCACCGTCAAAGCTTCTGCTTGCTGGGAATTTGCCTGTCTGTCCTCCCTGTTTTTGCGCCTGTTTTCTTCTTCTAAAACAGCAGCCGCAATATCATCGAAGACTAGATAGTCTGAAAGAATGTTGTTCGTCAGGTTGATGATGAGTTGATCATACGTGTCAGGTAGACTTTGAAGTAAGATCTCAGCACGCTCAATTTCTTCTATTTTATGCCCCAATGTAGTAAGCTGAGAAAACAAAGTATTTAAGGTGTTGACATGGTCGGTAACCGAAGTGGATTCCGCCATTCGAAGAGTGTAGAGCCTCCTCTTTAGGAATATCTTATTGTGAAGTGACTTGGCCTCGTACAGTCTTGTTAGAGTATCCCATATCTCTTTTGCCGTCTTTTTCTCTGCCACACTGGACAATACCCCATCGGCTAGTGCTAAATGTAGATTGGCAATTGCATTGCCATCTATCTCTTTCCACTTTTCATCAGTGATTGTCGTGGGCTTGTCTCCAATTGCTTCCAAGCAATTATCCTTCCGTAAAATAGCTTTAATCTTCATTTTCCACAATGAGATATTGCTCCCATTGAACTTCTCAATATCGTACTTTGCTGCCATAGTGATGCTCCGACTTTTGGACTTGAACTGATTTTCACTATTTCACAGTACGTGAACAGTACCGTATTTGTGAATAGTACCGTATCCGTGAATAGTACCGTATCCGTGAATAGTACCGTATCTGTGAATAGTACTGTATCCGTGAATAGTATTCTGCAACCTATAGCTCTGATGCCACTGTTAGTAATTTATCAGGCGCAGCTGGCTCGCAAGCAAAGTAAAATTGAGAAAAACTGGAAATAAGTGGACACCAAATTTTACGTGGAAAACCCTTAAATAAATTAAGGGGAAAAACCACAGGCAAAAGTAGGAGGGTTTCACTAAGAGAAAGAATTACACCACCTTCTCTCTAAAATAAGGAGAGTACAATTTATAAAACTCTCTCTTATAGTAGGAGAAAACACTCTTTATATAACAAAGGAGAGACCCTAATATTTTAGGAGATATTTATATATATGTTTTATATATATGTATTCTCACTATTCACTCTTCTTCTCCTTCCGCTCTCTACTCTCTCTCTCTCTCTCTCTTTCTTCCAACTTCACTTAATCAAATGGGTTGCAGGAGCTTCTATTTATAGCCCTTAACCTTACCTACCACCCCTCTTAATTCAACAAAGTCTGTCGGAAGCTTCAAGATTGGTTGGCCGGAATTCAACGGTCGGTGTTCAACATTGATGGCCGAAATTGGTGCCGCCCATCTAGAATTCTTGAAGGTTGGTGGAGATTTGGTTGGTGGAGAAAGTCCACAAAGGTGGGTTTTACAAATTCACAACGGCAAACCTAAGCTAGGCTCTCTTACGAGTTGTCGGGCCCATGTATGAATAACCAGCTGCAATCCTGTTGTAGCCTTGTAGGCGCACACAGCAATTTTAATACCTGGAAACAATCTTTTATGTGGAAAAAAAAATGATGACACTATAAACATACATATTTGTTACAGAAGTAGATATGAAATTAGGTTTTAAAGAGGTAAGTTTTCAGCTTTCATGCAGCGGGAAGCTGAAAATTTGGCAGAACAGGCTGGGTATGCACTTCAACTTGCTGGTTAAGCTCTACAAATAATTTTTGATACATTCAAAACAGAGACTTGTTTTGCAAGGACACTATTATTGTTATCAAAAAAGAAGATTTCTTGATAGAATTACGAGACCTAATACAATCTTGATGTCCTTGCAAGAATGATGGCTAGACCAGATTTTAGTCTTTTGCTAGATATCGATATATATATATAAATATATATGATATATAATAATTAAGGTTCTTTGGCAAAGTATCTTCTCTCGATTGGAGAACACACAGTTAAAATCCTTGTTAAATACTGTAGTTGTTACCTCGAGGTAATCTTATGTGAATGCAAACACAAGATGTAATCTTATGTGAATGCAAACACAATTTTATTTGTTTGTAAGAACTAAATGTAAAGGATGCTCATGTCAATGGAACAATTAAAGGGAAAAAATGAATAGGTTTGTCATGCTGAAGTTTGCAAACTCAGGATCAACAACAGTCATGTTTGACACCTACTTCAATCTTATTACTTGTAACCAAAACATCTTCATATTTCTGGTTTTCCATCATACAACTTTATAATAGTGCATTAGTGCTTGATGATGAACACTAACCACATCTCTGCAGCGTGTGCCAAACACTATACATTTTGCTATTAAAATCAGCATACTCTAGAGGACAGCAACCTAAACATTAGAAGGTAAAAATATATTAAGAATTAGCAAAATGATATGGCAAATCTAAAAAATAAATCAGAGAAATAGAATTAAAAATCGAATTAGCATGCATACCTGAAATAGTTGCTGCTAAGAGAAGGCAAGGAGAACCCTAACAATATAAAAGTAAACACAACCAAAACACGCAGATTAAGCAATAATAGACCAAAAAGCCTACTGAAGCTAAAAAGAAATTAAAGTAAATTAATCTTGTATAATTATGTAATTGCATGAAATTGAATCTGAGGTGAAGTTAAAAAAATTAAAGTAAATAAATCTTGTATAATTATGTAGTTGCAACGAATCAAACCTGATGCGAAGTTAAGGAAATTAAAATAAATAAATCTTGTATAATTATGTAATTGCAAGGAATCGAACCCCGAGTTTAGTGATAACCAAATTCAATACTTTGGCATTATTATGCCCCATTAAAACAGGGTTTTTTCATATTAATAGAGAGTATAGATGACTATAATAAGGTAATATGGGTTGGGTGGCTGCCCTGGACAGGGTCATTTGAGTTGGCCTATATGGACGTTTAATATAAATTACAAAACTTGAAGTACACTCTAAATATAAATAATACTAGGGTAGAAGTCTGTTCAAGGCATGGGCCTCTATATTAGCTCATATATCAACTTTAACATTTTGCCAACAAACATTTGTTACACAAGAACACAACATATTTGGCAACATGTTTGGGTTATCACATCCAACATATTTTCGAGTCTTTGTATTATCAATGTGGCCAATATAAATTTTTCAGAAAAAAACAATAAAAACCTTAAGTTTTCTAAATTGAGTGTAAATTTGCACATGCTGCTTCAGTTTTAGGCAATTGACCTTTAGAAAAACTTGCAAACATGTCAAGGGATATTTGTCCTTTGAATGACATGGCCTCGTCAAATAGCAATAGACATGCAATTCGTAGCTGCAAGTCTGGATTGTTTAGTGGACCTTGCTTTCACATCCTCCGGACCAGGATCATACTAAGCATCTAACACCTACAAAAGTTGAGGAAATAAGTAGATATATATAAGAAATAACATCAGAAAGACAGAAAGAATATATAAATCGAAAAAAAATTCAAATTAGGATCATATACAATGATTCAAGGTTCTCTTCCCCACCAAAATTTGACAGGGTTCTTGAAACAACAATGAACAATTTTATCGTATTGCTTTCTTGCAGGCCCAACCCTACCCATCCCCATCTATTCACACAACCTAACAGTATAGAGTTTCACTCGAGCAGCATAACTGCCTACGAATTTCCACTTTTTAAGTATAACCATCTTTTAAGAGAAATGTGATAAAAAAGTTCTTGACACAAAAATTAAACTCCAAAAAATAGATAAAATAACTGGAGTCCTAAAGCAAGTCACTGAGTTTGGAATATTTACAAAAAAATAAAGCTTTCAAAACTAAAAGAATATGGGACTGAAATAAGACCAGTGTTACCAATTTTACCTGGACGAAATATGAGGACTCTTTATTGCAAGAGCAAATATAACATCCCATGTGCACAAAGAGACCAACTCTTATTTTGTGTTTCCATCAGTCTCAGTAAACTTTTACCTGGAGTACCGATTCACTCCTTGCAAAACTACCAGCTAGAGGTTGCTTATGGTGCATTCCTTATTCAATAAGTTCCCCAATCTACCATTACGCGATGTATTCTGCACGTAAAATACAAAGACGTTCAAATCTGCTTATATATCATAATGAAATTGACTATCGTGGTCATTGAAAATAGTTAAATCTCAGTGGCCTTGCAGAACTCTTGAAGTCTTGGTCTTTAAAACTTTGCACACACCGCTCTAAGCTTGCTTTAACAAATAGACTGCTGAATAAAAAGGTTTACTGTATAATCATTTTTTTTTAAATTGAAACATTTTTAACTCTTTTATACACAATGAAGAATGCAGAGCATATTCCTTAGTATCTGCCTAGCATGAAAACTTTTTATTTGCATTCTACCAATACCGCCCCCTCCTCCATTTGTTAAGTGGTGCTTACATAATTTAACCATTCTAATATTATGGAACAGTTATTTTAATTAGTCACCCGATAGAATGTGACTTTCATAGAACATGACACTATATCTTATATGTGGTCCATTTATAGTATGGAGAAACCACCCAACAGTGAGATTTGGTGGCCGACTTTGAGCAACTAACAGCTTTGGTATCCTGTTAAGGTAAGTTCACGTCTAAATCTCCTTTTCATATTTATTCATTTGTTTCGTTTCCACCATTTCCGTTTCCATAATATGGTTGTTATTTCTGCATGTTTATTCTCAACTTAGTTAGTTTATGTGGGGGCATGTGTGTTTGCTTTTCCATGTCCTCTTCATGCTGAAAGTGTTAATTTCTTTAGCTGTGTGTATCCTAATACGAATTTGGCTTTAACAGATCCTGCGTTTCGTAAGATATTATGTTATCTGGGTTATATTTCTCTGTGCATTCCACCACGCCTTGTGAGGCCCACTGCTCCTACAACAGTACCTCTCCCTGCCGGTCCTCTCGAGCCTGCCAACCAGCTCCATCATCTGTCCCTGCCGGTCCTTCTGTTCTTACAGTATTCTGCTCCACCCGGCCATCCAGCCCGGTCTATTGCTGGGATCATATATTTTGCCAATGCCCTTTACAAGTTACAAGCACTGGCCGTCCACCAAATGGAGAGATTTATAGTAATCAATGTTATGTGGAGCTCCATTTCTTTTTCTTTTCTTTTACATTTGGATGTTTTTATTTAAACTCTTTTGTTGGTTCAAAAGAATGGTCCATGTTTCCAATCTACTTTCTTTTAGTCACACAATGTAAATCATGGCAATTATTTGTGTTTGTCGTTCAGGTTCCATGGAAACATTTTTATTTTGGTATTCTACCCATGGTCGATATTCCTGGGATTATATACAAAATTAACCATATGTTTAACAAAGTTACCTATAATACATTTTGTCACAAATAAGTTTTTATAATTATTACGTCAAATAGCACAAAAACAAATGAGAATGGTAATCCCAGAGAAATTAATTTGTGTATTTAATAGTCCTTTTCTAGAAATTTTAAACTTAGAGAAAATGAAGAGTTCTTCAGAAATAACTAACCAAACTTAATTTTTTATATATAGTGCATAGTAATTTCTATTTTAATGTTTTTTACAATCGTTTACTGAATTCTGAAAAACTAAGCTAAATTACATGTTATCTAACGTGGGTTTCCTTGTTTTTTTCTTGAGATTTGACTAAAACTTTTATTGCTAAATGAATTTATAATAATTGGCCAAAAACTCAAATGTGTACGGAATATAATCTAATCTTGTTTTTGTGTACAGTTAGGTTTCAACTAACTCTTATACACCAAAAGAAATTAACAATTTTTAGAAATGCACCGCACCTATTAATTTGGAAAAGCCTAAACGAGTACAACACTTGAAAAAATTGCGAAGTTGCTGAGCCAAAAATAGAGGTATGCATGAGCTAGGTAGAAGGAAAAATAAATTTTTTTGTAGCTATTTTAATTGGACAATCTTTTATGGAAACCTAAGAAGGTATGCCAATATGCTACCCTGATGATAGAAGTTTTATCTTTTAACTTTAAAGTGCATTTCTTCAAATAGTGTAATAAATCTATTTCAAAATTACTTTAATTATATATTTTATTATTATATTTATTATATATGTTATGAGATCATTTAAATAAATAATATTTTATTATATTTATTATATATGTTATGAGATCATTTGCATTAATCAAGTTACCAAAATTTAAAGATTAATTCAAATCTATATTAATAAACTTACCATAGATAATATATATTGCATTAATGATATTTAAATTGGATATACAAACTTTCCATAATGGAAATGGGTCAAATAATCATATGGATATTCTACAAACCAAAAATGGATACCAAACCAAAAATATGGATAGTCCTGGATCTTAATAAAGTTAAAAAGTTTAATCCGAACCTGAATATGGATACCGAACCTAAGGCATGGGTTATCTACTAATTTATAATATATATATATATATATATATATATATATATATATATATATATATATATATATATATATATATATATATATATATATATATAGATATGTAGATTATACTTTCTCCGGTATTTATGTAATTACAAATAAACATGGGGCATAATTATAAATGACCTTTTAAAATACGACATATTAGAAAACAACCCTAATTTCAATGAAAAAACTATTGAACTCACCTCAAAGTTTTTCCTTTGAAGAAGACATGAGTTCAATTCCCCACATAAATATAATTTGCTCAAATTTTTGCTTTGAATAAGAGAGCAATGATAACTTCATCTAATTTTCTAACATTTAAGGGCAAAATTGTACTTTCACAGGGGATTTATTGGCTCAATTTACCCCGTGTCACTCTACTATATATAGATTTAGTTCAAACTCAAAAATATATTTAGCTCAATGGTTATAAGGATGAGTTTATTTGAAAAGGACATGAGTTCGATTACCCACATGAACATAATTTTCTCAAATTTTCTGTTTGAATAAGAGAGCAATAGCAATTTCATGTATTTTTCTAATATTTATGGTCAAATTTGTACTTTCACAGGGGATTTATTGGCTCAATTTACCCCTATGTTGCTCTATTACGAGCCATTACAGTAATGAAATCGCGGCCTGGTTGGAGTCACGTATTACCTTTTGGATGAAAGCTTAAATTGGTTTTAATTAGAATGCTATTCCGGTTAATCGGCCTACCCCGTGAATCCAAAATCCATTCGCATTCCCAACAAAGATCGAAATGCCCCTAGAAAACGCATATACAACCTATTCTTTATTAACAAAAACATTTAAGCGCAAAGATTTAACAGTAGCTATAGTCTTCCCAACAAAGATCGAAGTGCCCCTAAAAAATGCATAGACAGCCTATTCTTTATTAACACAAACATATTAGTGCATAGATTCAACAGTAGCTATAGTCTTACCATAACTACCGATAATCTCATCTCTAGAATTATGTCTTTCGGGTTCATCAACTTGAATACGTTTCTTACAAAAAAAATTGAGAATATGTTTCTTTTAGGCCACTTTCAAATCCATACATTGACATACATTCTTAACAAGATATTTGACAAAATGTTTCTTTTAGGCCACTTTCAAATCCATACATTGCCTGCATTTTCTATCCAAATATCATAGGATAATGCATATTACAATCATCACATTACAATTTCATACTTAAGCGCAAACCATTCTCTGTTAATACATACCCTGGCATCGTTTACATATTATTGCACCAAATTTAAATGCACTCGAAACGTTCCAAAATAAATCGAACTTCACACCTGATAAGTGGATTTTATATCTACTTGGAACATTCTAATTCGGCTTAAATTGATTGCTTTGGTCTCAAGTTTTTGGTAGTTTTGATGTGTTTTGCTTAATTGTGCAGGGTTGAAGAAATATCGATTAAAGGTGTAGTTTCCGTCGTTTTTGGAGCGTTAGTGGAGTTGATTGATGATATGGAATGGAGAATGGTGGCTAATGTCAACTCCTAAGAAGTATACAAGTCATTAAGAATGAAAGACGGAAGCTCATGCAAAAGGAACGAGAAGAAAAGATGAAAAAACGAAGAAAAATCAAGTTTTCGCAGCACGCAGCCATGCTAACAGCCCCGCAAGGCTGTTAGCGCCATTTCCAGCAGATTGGCACCATGCTGACAGCGCCCCAAGGCTGTCGGCGCTGCGGGTTGCTGCGTGAAATTTCCAACTTTTGTTATTTTTACGATTTTGGCCATATCTTAAGTTCTAGAAGTCCGTTTGAGGCCCGTAAGCTGTCCACGCGAAGATAACGAGATTCTCTATCATTCTAAGGTGGTCCAGAGGTCCAATTACGTTTGGAACGTTCCAGAAAATCTGAAGAAAAGGCAGCTACGAATTTTCCTTTAAATCAGAATCAGTTTAGGAAACGTACTTCTATTATAATTCTGATTTGGTATTTTCTTGCTGGGCAAGATGTCTAGAGCCTATATAAACACATCCAACCCTTGTAATTTGTATTAGGAGGATCATTATCGTTAGGAGTAGAACCATTACATATCTATTACTTAGATTTATTTGTATCTTTTCATACTTTGTTTTTATCATGGTTTCATCAGATCCCATGATGACGAGAGGTTCGATTATGAACTAATCGTTGTCATGGGATTCTAACGGATTTATTTATGGAGTTTAGTATCTTGATGCGTTAAAGATTTGTGTGTGGTGAATTCTTGATATCCTTGTATGGTTGTGCTTTATGAATTTAGATGCGTAGCTAACATCTAATTTGTTAATCTCTTGTGAAGCGAGAGTGGATCTTGAGATTTAGAACTTGCCATGCTAGCATAGGATAGGTTGATGTTTTAACATCATGATTTGTGGCGTAAATAGAGATATTATGCTGCCCTATGTGATCAATGTGGATAACTTGTTCTTCAACCGTTATGTTTTCAAATTCTATAGAGATATAGGGTCTAAGCATAATTGGTGTCTATTCATCTTCTATCTCTTTTGTGGATGTATGTTTAGTTTGGTATTCGTATACTGAGAAGTAGCGTATACTTGTTTCGTATTATCCGATCAGATATCATAACCATTGCATATAGTGATTAAAGGCGTCAGATCTAAGCAAAGTATTTAATGAAGTTAGGATTCCATGGTTTCTCTTGCAGAAGTAATTCGATTCCAATTCTCGTTAGTTAGTTAATTCTTAGTTGTTAGTTTACTTCTTAGTTAATTTAGTTTATAAAACCCATTATTGTTAATTGTCTTAGCAGTGCATAATAACCATACATTGTTGCATAGGTACAATACTGAATTAAAAACCAGATCTCTGTGGGAACGAACTTGACTTATATCTATATTACTTGTGACCATTTTACATCATATATGAGTTATAACAACCACGACCCAACTCACACTTCAACGACTAAAATCTAAAAAAAAAGACCTAGAACATGCCCGTGCCTCGCAGGGCCGGGTTCTCATGCTAGTTTCCATTAAAACTCAAACAACATTACATCAATGCAATTAACGGAACAATCAGGAGACTCAAACCAAATGTTGAGCACTCTTAATTAAGAGATCACTTAACAAACAGAATGTAATATACAGATATGAAACATTATTTAAAATAAGATTGAAAACGAAGATTTCCTGAGAAACACAATCCACATCATCTCTGAAAGCAATAACATCACAATTGACTTTTACCCAATAAAATTCATTGATAGTCCGATGTTCAGATATTTCAGAAGGAACATATGTCCTCCTACCATGAACAATCTTTCATTGAGAAATGTGAGTTTTGGCAATATTCGCCACTACTCCAACCTCAATACATGATTTCCAGATCTTAATATTATCCATTGATCGAATATACCCGTTGACGTTGATTTGGCCCAAAATAGACACTCGATTTGGTCTACGATGTACATATCTCTGCAATATATACATCAAATGTATAGTCTCAAATCTCAATTTCCAGACATTATTCACTCCTAAAATTTCTACTAAAATCATGATTGATGATTTTTCTTTATAAACCCTATCATCTTATATTGACAGTAATACATATGACTTAATTAAAACACTTATTGGTTAGGTTCATGCATATTTTAATGTTCTAACTCACATGTTCGACGTTTAGAGATTGTTCTCAGAATAAAAATAAGGTATGCTATGTATACATGGTACTGCAATCGTGGTGTAACATTCATGACAGTTGTCACAATTTCAGGGGTATGCAACGCTGCACTTGGGTTTCACAACAAACCTGAATCAATAAGTTTTCGATCTTTATTACTCACAATGAAAAACCATCAAAATTGGGTTTTTTCCTTTTCTACTCACTATAAATAACAAAGAAAACTCGATATTGATGTATTCGTGGTTCTAAAGGTTCTTTAACTCCTCATATCAACATGTTTCGCTATTCATATTACAATCTCATAATTACGAGTGCACAGTATCAACATTAATAAACCAACCACCAACATCTTCCTTAAAAAAACAAAGGCATTCATATAGAGGTCCGTGTTTAGCTAGTTTAACATAATTCAGTAAAACAAGAATTTATATAATCAGACAATATAAGTGAGAATTGAATCTTTAAATAAGCAGATAATAGAAGTGAGAACTGAATCTTTTAGTTACGAAAGTACCAAATGTTAACAAATTTTTTCAATACCCAGTCACCGTCATCATTTTTGGAACTCCAATAAATTTACTACACAAAAAATGGTCGTCAAGGAACAGTTGGACACATCCGTATATCGTACATGGACGGTAGTTCTTCCTGCTAACGACATTAATGGTGGATTGAGGATCACAATGGTTGAAGCAACATCATATTATGGTTCAAAATTCAAATAACAAATAGTTTTTGATATGTATACTTGAAAAGAATGCTATCAGTATATATATTTACATTATCGGGTATATATATTTACTATCAGTATATATATTAGCAGTTTTTGATATGTATACTTGAACTCTGTATGTTCTTATTCCGATATTTTTCCTCTTTGCATTTCAGCTGCTGAGGAAATTGACAATCGTCCTGAGAACCAGCCAACCGTGACTCAAAGAATGAAGAAGAAGAAGGCTGAGGCATTGCTGAATCCCACCAAGCTTCGTGTTCCTCACTTCTTGGATAACTGCTCCCAAGGCGGGAAAAGGTCCCGAAATGCGGGCGGGGATAACAGGACCCCTTTCATTTCGTCCTGGGGCATCTACGAACAAGACTCTATCTTGGGAAGTCCATATCTAGCCCTAGACTGGTCCAAGCTTTCAATCACTCCTCCCGACTTTGTGACTTTGAATGCGGGTGACAAAATGGAAGAATCTGAGCTCATGGGAGCTCAAGCTATGTATCAGGTATGACACTCCCTCCTGTGGGTTCGGTGTTCTTATTAATCTTGGCTTTATAAATGCCTTGTGCCTTATCAGTTTCCCTATTGCAGGCCAATGCTTATTTTCATTCTGTTTCCCGTCAAGGCCGGGCGGAGATGAGAATGTAACTTTAAAGAGTGACAAGGCAAAGTTTAAGGAAGTAGCCCAAGACTTGGAATCCTGGGTTGTTCGTGCTGAGGCGGATGCTTTATCTTATCATAAGCAACTTGCTTCTCTGGCCAGAAAGAAAGCATCTGATGTTGATAAAGTGATCGAGGCCTATCATAGGTCAGAAGATTTTCTGAAGTTCATGGATGACCATGACGACGAGGTGCGCCCCTTCAATATGTCCGTTGGTTGGGACAAGGCTATCAATGCTGTGAGCTACAAGCATCCATCTGTTGTCATCCCGACGGACTTTCCTTGCCCTAACTAGGTTGCTGGTGGTGGAAACAAGGTTGATCATGCTTCTGGTTCGTGAACTAAGACTGTTCCCCAAGCATCACGTTCCGGCTCTAGAGGCAGCCGTAGATCTTTTGGCTCTAGGTTAAGGAAGGAAGTCCATCCAGCAAGCACTGAGTCAACTTCTTCGAGCTCTCGAGGAAAGGCAGCTGCACCTCCAAGGGGAGGAAAGGTGGCGATGGTTCGTGAGCCACTTAGTACCTCGTATATGTCTGCATCTTCCTCCGAAGAGGAAGAAGAGGTAGAGAAGACTGCAGCAGAGCCATCGGGAGTAGCAGCCGAAGCAGACAGTGGTTCTGAGGAGGAAGATTCAGAAGAGGAGAGTTCGGACGAAGAGAGTGGCGAGGAAGAGTAGGATGGATCGCTCCGTGGGAGGAAGTGGCCTTGCATGGCCTTGTTAGCCGCTTGTGGATTTTATCTTTTCAGCTTTCAATCAAGGTCCTTCGGGACTTAACTTTTATTTGGGTCTGTAACTTAAACCTTAGCCCTTCGGGGCACTTCTATTTATGCATTTTTTCCCTTTACTCGTATGTTCATTTATTTTCGGTACTTGGTCACCATGGACTTACACTTATCGAGTGCTAGGTACATAATTGAAATCACAGAATCATCAAAAGGAAAACAATCTTGCATTAATCATTTGAAAATGGGCTCAGCCCTTACATATATAATACTATTGTCCTACTCGGGGCAATAAGCCCTGTGATGGTTTTTTTGAACCTTATTTCTACTTCTCCTAATAGATATAAAGCTAAGTCCTTGCTAGGATAGCTCAAACATAATAAATCTTTAGGTTCAAGGCATGCCAAGTACGAGGCACCTCGTTCCCATCCAGTGTCTCCAACTTGTAGGATCCTCGTCCTAGTGTCTTCCTGACTCGATACGACCCTTCCCAATTAGGGGCTAGTTATCCCTTCTGTCCAACTCCGGAAGCTTCTATCTTCCTTAGAACCAAATCGCCTTGTCGAAAGAACCTCTCCTTAACCCTTTGGTTGTAATGGAAAGATGCCCTATTTTGATGCTCTGCATTTCTGGTGTGTGCTTCATCCCTAACTTCATCAATCAGATCAAGAGCGAGTTTCATGCATTCTTCGTTGACTTCGGGCTCATACGCCTCAACCCGAGGTGAAGCGTGCATGATTTCTAAAGGCACAACTGCCTCGGCTCCATAAGCCAACAAGAACGGGGTTGCTCCGGTCGTCACCTTACAGGTGGTGCGATATGCCCAAAGTATAGGCAGCAACTCATCCACCCAAGTGTTCCTTGAGCGTTCGACCCTTTTTTTTAGTCCATCCAGGATAATACGGTTTGCTACTTCTGCCTGCCCATTTGTTTGAGGATGAGCTACTGAAGTGAAACGAAGCTCAATAGTGTTTTCCTCGCAGTACTTCTTGAACTCCTCATTGTTGAACTGTGTTCCATTATCTATCACAAGGATACGTGGGATTCCATACCTGCAAATGATGCTCTCCCAAAAGAATTGGGCAACTTGCTTGGTGGTTATCTTGGCTAAGGGCTTAGCATCAATCCACTTGGTAAAGTAGTCTATGTCTACTATCAAAAACTTCCTTTGTGTTGAAGCCACGGGGAAAGGACCAAGTATATCCATTCCCCACATTACGAACGGGATAGGAGAGTTAATCGATGTTAACATCTCAGGCGGCTACCTTACAATCGAAGCGTGCTTTTGGCACCTATCGCACCTCTTGACATAGTTGTGTGCATCGACCAACATCTCTGGCCAGTAGAATCTCAAACGAGTGATCTTGTGAGCAAGGGCTCTGCCCCCAAGTGTTGTCCACAGATCCCTTCATGGACTTCCTCCAAAGCTTCCTTTGCCTTTTGGGGCCTCAAACACTTCAAGTATGGGATGACAAAAGACCTCTTGCAAAGGATACCCTCAATCAAGGCATATCTCAGTGCTCTTACTGACAATTTTCGTGCCTCCAAAGCATTATCAGGGAGCCATCCAGTTTCCAAGTGAGCTTTGATGGGATCAATCCAACAGCTTCCTACGTCAATCGGAGCCACCAATTTCGAGTTGATGGTCGGGGCCTTCAGGACCTGGAAGTAAACACTTCCTGCATAATTCTCTATCTCTGCAGAGGCGAACTTTGATAGGGCATCGGGCTTAACATTCTCCTCCCTCGGAATGTGCTCCACATAGCACTCATCAAATTGAGTCATTACTGCCTTGACAACTCTCAAATACTTTGCCATAGTTTCGTCCTTGGCTTAAAACTCACCATTCATTTACGAGACTACCAACCTTGAATCTCCGCAGACTTTGAGGTTTTTAACCCTCAATATTCTGGCCAAGCCCAATCCGGCTATCAAGGCTTCATATTCAACTTCATTGTTGGTAGTAGGAAAATCCAACTTCAAAGCATACTCAACTGTGAACTCATCGGGGCTTTGCAAAACCAAACCTGCACCACTAGATTTTGTTTTTGATGATCCGTAAAAATAGAGCACCCAATACTCCTTCAGATCATGTACAAGTTCTTCATCTTTATTCTCACCTTCTTGGTTGGGTACTACCTCCTGCCCCCCGACTTCTTGGTTGCCAATGGTAAATTCAAACATGAAGTCAGCCAATGCCTGAGCCTTGATGGCTGTTCGAGGCTTGTATGTGATGTCAAATTCTCCGAGCTCAATTGCCCACTTAATCAGCCTTCCACTGGCCTTTGGGATGTGCAATATATTCCTCAACTGCTGGTCCGTCAGGACTTCAATCTTGTGTGACTGAAAGTATGGTCGTAACTTCCTCGAAGCTGTAACCAATGCTAAGGCAAACTTCTCAATGGGAGAGTAATTTAACTCAGCCTCGTGCAACACCTTGCTCACGTAGTATATGGGGTTTTAAACCTTGTTCTCCTCCCGAATGAGGACGGCACTCAGTGCTTGTTCAGATACCACCAAATATAAGTAAAGAGTCTCCCCATGACTAGGTTTGGCCAACAACGGGGCTTCAACCATGTATTTCTTCAATTGTTCAAAGGCCTCTTGGCTTTCGGGTGTCCACTCAAAGTTTTTCACCTTTTTCAATGCTTGAAAGAAAGGCAGACATTTATCACCAGACTTGGAGATGAATCTTGCTAACGATGCTACTCGGCCCGTTAACTTCTGCACATCTCTTATTGAGCGTGGGGGCTCCATATTTAAAATTGCCTTGATCTTGTCAAGGTTGGCCTCTATGCTTCTCTTTGAAACCATCAATCCCAAAAACTTTCATGATACAATGCCAAAAGCACACTTGGCTGGATTCAATATCATCTTATGGTGCCTCAGCACTTCGAATGCATCTCCGAGGTGCTTAATGTGGTCGACCGTGAAAAGTGATACGAAACGTGATGTTCTCGTAATAATATAGTAAAGACAAATATAAAGTAAACTCTGAATCTCTAAAAATGGAGAAACAAAACTCAAAACTCTGAATCTCCAAATGGAGAAACAAAACTCAAACTCTGAATTCACTCCTGAATTCGATTCTCAAAGCTAGGGAATAGCCAAAATTTTATTATCAATATCGTCTCCCCAAAAGATTACAAGATGAGAGTATATATAGGCTAAATAAATAACCTTATCCAGGTTGGAATCCAAAAAGGAATTCAAGAGCAGCTAGAATTTAGCTAATACATGAACCCAACTAGGAAACCATTAAAATCTTGGTCTAACTTGAAATATAAAATCCTAAGCGCTTAAAACAAGAAAAACCCTTTTAAGTGAAAGGTAAAAACTTGCAAGCCAAATATCTATTTTCGCAGTAAGGTCCATAAACAGTTGGACTTATTATTAATAAACTAAATAATTAGAACTCGTTTAACTAATACCTATAATATATTTTCTGAATACTAGATAGAAATAAAGTATATAGAACCTCTATACTACTTCCACTTCTATTCCTCATCATTCTCCCTTTGTTGGAAAAAACTCGTCCACGAGTTTTGTAGAACGCCATGATAACCATGCCTGACTTAGATGGATCCAGAAAAAAAATTTCACACATCTTCAAAAACGACGGAGGTGCAAAGAACTGTGAAAATATGCTTTTAGGTGAAGGCATCTTAATCAAGGATTCTTGAACTATAAAGTCAATATGTTCGACCTCAATGATATCATCAATTTGTTTTTCTCGAACAAGGAAAACTTTCTCCACATGAGATTTTTCACCTTTATCAACATCAAGAACCCCACTACTCTCGTGCTCTACAGAACTTGAAGATTGTGATACGATTTAGGCAACATGTTCAGACAAAACATAGAAAGGTTCCCCGAAATGATTCTAGTGGAGGTGAACAGAGTTTTGGGGGAAACATTTCTATATTTTCTCATCCTGGACGTTCACATGGTTGTGTTAGTACTCGTTATCTTGATGAGCGAGAGTATGTGGCAGCTCACAACTATATCTTGTTTAATTGTCAAGAGATTGCACCATATACAGAGTAAGTTTATTTTGTCATAATCACATATTTATTTGTCCAATTAATGAATAATAGTCATGTTAATTGATTCTCTTTGTTCTGTAATCAGGATTTTCATAAATCAGCTTCGGAGGGAAAATCCACACCTTACTAGTGTTGAAGTTGATCGATGCTTAGAAAGTGATTTTGCCATTTGGTTTAAAAGCTATGTAAGTTGATTTACACTTTTATAATTAATATTAGATAACTATTAACTACTTATTTCGTAGTCTAATAATTAATACTAATAATTTCAGGCTGAAAATCCATCACTAGTTCCAAATGAATATATTCGGGATATTTCGTTTGGACCTCTTCGTTCGGTTAAGTCAGTGCCGATTTACTATGTGAATGGTTACAAATTCCACACTCGAGAATATGGGGTTGATAAGTCAACATTCAACAGTGGAGTATGTATCAAGGGATCGAATTATTGCGAGACATCTAATGATTACTTTGGAATAATTGAAGAGATATTAATTGTCGAGTACCCTCGTTTTCCAGTGAAGAAAACTGTTTTGTTTAAGTGTGAATGGTTCGATCCTACACTTAATGTTGGAACAAGAATTCATCCACGCTATAACATAGTTGAGGTCAATAAAAGAAAGAAATTGAGAGTGTACGAGCCATTTGTACTAGCAATGCAAGCCATGCAAGTATACTTTTGTACTTATCCAAGTCTTAAACGAGACAAGGTTGATTGGCTAGTTGTATGCAAAGTAAAGGCTCGATCACTTGTTGAACTTCCTCCAACCTCGACATCACATAAAGAGGCGTACCAAGATGATATTCCTACACATCTAAATGATATTAGTACAAATGATATTCCCACACATTTAGATGATGGAAATGGAGTTGAAGTAGATTTAGATGATGATGATGAAAGTCCGGAGGAAGAAATTGAATATGAATCCGAAGAAGACGAATCTTCACAAACCGAGGATAATAATAATTTTGAAGATGAATATAATGACTCCTCCGATTGATGTAAGTAAATTTTATCTTACTAGGTAAATTTATTAATATATTGATATATATTATAATATTATAATCATCATAAGATATTTTTGCAATTTTACCATGAACTATTCCTTGTTGCAATTTGCAAATAGGCGCTACTATTTTTTTTTACTATTTTTGTGAAAAATATAAATACAGAGACACAAGTCACAACTACGGGTCAAAACAGAAATTAGGGTTTAGTTATCTCTCTCCATGAGCGGCGGTGAGTAAATTAGGGGTTGGGTCACCAAGAAGCTAAAATTCGAAGTTAGGAAATGAAGATGAAGAAACTGAAATCCCTTGTATGTGTATTCATATTTTTTTCTCTCCCCCTTTGGTAATTAGGTTTCTTTAAATGGGTTGGGTTGTTCTTTCTTGACCGTGGTTCGGTTGTTTAATTATCGGTGTTTGCTATTAGGTTGTAATTTCATATGTTTCTTGTTACAGTTGCAGCCTGTGAGTGAAGAAAAATCCCATCAAGCTCCAAGCTTAGATGACGAGGGTACTGGTGATAAGATTGCTGGCTTTGCTAAGTTTGCTCCAAAGAAAGGCAACACGAGTACAAGTGTTGATATAAATGGCTTTGCTAAGGTGAACTTCAAAATTTGTACTTTTATTTCAAACTGTTTCTATGCATAGCCGTTGATTACTAAATATGGTTATTGTTATATTGCAGCTTGTGAATAAAAAGAAACACAATCCGAGTGCAAATGATCGCAGCAAGGATGTCGTTGCTCAGGTGAGAGAGACACTTAGCTTTCTGCTTTATTTATTATGTCTTTCCCGAGTCTTTGCTTAGTGTATTGTTTGTCATGTACTATTCGATTTGCAGTCTATGATTGAAGCAAAACAAGAGATAGGCGTAAATGACAAGAGTGACTTTGCTAAAAATAACTTATTAGTGAAGAATACAAAGAAACGCAGTAGGCCTGCAAGTGCAAGTACTGGAAAAGCTGGTTTCACTGACATAGTAAGTCATTCCCTTGTAATTAGTCAATGTCGTTTTATTGGTGTAGTTTGTAAATTGGCATTCTGACTAGGAGCAAAGGGCAAACAATGACTACTTGTTCCTTATTAAACTTTATATAGATGTAAATGTTCAAAGTTTTTATTCACTCTATTTGCAGCCTATGAAAGCAAAATCCCTTCAAGCTGCAAGTCTTGATGATAAGGGTATTGGTGAAAAGGCTGCTGTCTTGGATCAATTTGCGAGTTCAAAGAAACGCTGCGACGGTGCAAGTCAGGTCACGAAGCTGACCAATGAGAAACGCGGTTATACCCACCAAGTAAGCCTGCTCTATGCTTTGTATCTCTTGTTTAATGTTCCTTTTTAAACTATGTGTAGATGTAAATGTTCAAAGTTTTTATTCACTCTATTTGCAGCCTATGAGTGAAGCAAAATCCCTTCAAGCTGCAAATCTTGATGATAAAGGTATTGGTGAAAAGGCTGCTGGCTTGGCTTTTGAGAGTTCAAAGAAACGCTACGACAGTGCAAGTCAGGTCACAAAGCTAACCACTGAGAAATGTGGTTATACTGATCAAGTAAGCCTGCACTATACTTTTATAAAGTTGATGTATATTGATTATCAAGACTACAAATAGATTGTTTAATTTTGATATGCAGGACACCACATGAAGTAGGACACTTTAG
The DNA here is from genome assembly GCA_037693485.1 of Kitagawia praeruptora. Classification (NCBI taxonomy): domain Eukaryota; kingdom Viridiplantae; phylum Streptophyta; class Magnoliopsida; order Apiales; family Apiaceae; genus Kitagawia; species Kitagawia praeruptora. The sequence goes on from CM075353.1 coordinate 13,005,843, forward strand.
ATTATAATTTTATACTTAAATAGTTCAAACAGTACTCCTAAATATGAGCATCCACTCAATTATGGTAATATTTGCTTCGTGTCGAATTAATAAATCTCTCTCCCTTCCATATATATTTAAAGTTTCTGAGCTGTGTCTGATGTGGCACACATTTGTACAAAGTACCCCTCCCTCCATTTCTATTCTATTTCTTCGTGTTTCTTTAGTTGAGATACAAAAATTTATTGACAATAATATGACATATACATCTTCCACGCAATCAAAGTACTTGCAAAAAGTAAAACATAAAATGGGATGTTGGAATTTAGCATATTTAGTAGTATTTGGGAAGATGACATGCTTATGTTATTACTGTTTACTAGTAAAGTACTTTTAAATGAAAGAGACTAATAGCAATGTGTATTAGGGGAGCTCGTTTTGAGTTCGGTAGATCTTTTACCAGCTGAAGTTGAACATTACTTTTAATATCAGTCAGGCGCTAAAACAGTAAAGCTCACTGGTTTTGTTTACAACCCAAGTTAAGATTCTAATTATACAATATACAAACCACTGATCTTACAGTTGCTTCGTGTCGAATTAACATCCACTCAATTTGAAATGAGCACCTCTATAAATATGCAAATAAATTCTTCGTTATAGCATGATCAGACATTATCAGATTTACTGTAAAGCATGATTGTTGAACGGTAGTGGTAATATCAGCAGAATTTTATTTAAAAAAACACATCTAGAGTAGTTATAAGGTTGCACTTTAATTTCCATTATCTTATGTATTACAGGTACGACTGAGGAGGTTAATTAGGAACAATGCTGAAAACGTAACGACTCATTCTGGACAGAGCATACCAGCTAATTCTGGACAGTGTGTTCCCGCTCAATCAGGACAGCGTGTCCCCCCTCAATCTGGACCTCACTCACCGACACAATCAAGACAACGAACATCACAATCTGGACAGAGCACACCTAATGAATCACTTCAACTCACTGCTCACTCGCGTCAACAAACACCGGAAGCTGAATCAGGAAAACACACAAGTGATGCTCAATCAGAACCAAGTGAACATATACCAACTCCAAGCACAGTAAATGTATCCTCAACAGCTGCTAATGATATTGTATGTTGGAATTTTGGTACCACACAAAGGGATGGAAGGGTACGAGTGGAAGTCATTAATGGAACGTAAGTTTTGAGTTCTTAAACTGAACAATCTACATAGTGAATTATTTTCTGTTTTTAATGAATTATTTTCTGTTTTGCCATATTAATAAATTGCCTCATGTATATTTTAGATTGGAACCTTCATATGATTGCACTTCTAAGAATCGACAAATCATATATGAGCAACTCGAGCCTACTGGATACAACTGGAAATCTATTTCAAAAGCAACGCAAGATTTTTATTTTGAAGAATTCAAGGTAAATATGTATTTTTAATCTTTTTCAATGTCGTATAGTCTAATTATTATGGTAATTTATATGGTAAATCTCGAATATATAAAAATAATCTTACTTAGGTTCATTTATGGTAATTATTTTAATAATTAGTCCTGAACTGTTTTTTATTCTGTCTTTTTTATAGAAATATTTTGTGTGGAGGCAATCAGATACTGTTATTTATAATGGTTGGTTAGCAAATGTTAGGAAGAAGTATTCTGAAATTGTTTCTGTAGCTCGTCGAAACTGGGAAGTTCACAACAGAAGAGATAATAGAATTGGCCTGAATGTTTATTTGAGTTGGGTTGAGTTTTGGAAAACGGAGAGTTTTCAAACAATATCTGGGATTCGGAGAGGTAATCGTCGTAGCGGGGTTGATGGTCGCCCTTCGACACATACTAGTGGTTCCGCTTCTCATAGGACAGTTGCAGCTCGTGCGGTAGGTTTTACAATCCTTTTTTGACAGAATTCTCATTTAATTTCTTAAAAAGGATATTTTTGTGCTCTAAATTTTGCTATTTTTTTTACAGAAAATGCAGTATAAGCGTGACCCTACTGCCGATGAGATATTTTACTTGACACACACCAGACGTGTGAAGAAGAAGAAGAATGTGATTGGTGAGGCCGGAGAGGATGACGAGGATGACGAGGATGTCGAAATTGTATGGATTGACAAAAAAAGCCAACAAATCTATGTGAGTTTTATTTTATCATTTTCAGAATATTCCTTTAGTTTGGTTGGATAAGTTTTCTGATTTTTCTTTATTAGCAAATTTGTACCGTTTGTCGACTTGTTTGGTTGGATTTTAATTGGGAAATTGTAATTGTAGTAAAATTTACTAGGTATAAACACATCCAGAAATGTGTATAAACTTTGCACAGGAAACTTTTGTTGCATGTTTTTATTATTGAGAAGTTTTTGTTGTATACACAGGAAACTTTTCTACAACTTCGGGAGCAGCAGGAGAAATCTGGGAAACCTGTGGATAGAAATGCTCTATTTCTTGAGGCAGTTGGAGGGCCTGACAAGAAGAACCGGGTATATGGAGTTGGTTCGTCACAAAGCCTCTTCTATCAGTCGCCTAAAATCATGCCTTTCACTCCATTTTCTGCCACCAAAGAAGAAAATCAATTGTTGAAGGACCAATTAGTTAAGATGAACGATCGGATGAAGGAAGTGGAAAAGCACCTAGCCATGGTTATGGAGGCTACATCACTCAGAGTCGAACGAGAACCCCTTGGTTTAGATGATCAAGATGATTACAATTAGTATTTAGTTTATCATGTTTTCTATATGCACTTTGAGTAAGAACTGAATGTATTGGTTTAGTGCTTTATTAGGGTATGTGGGATGCCAGGAAGTTTTTGTTGATACATACATGAGTGCCAATGCTCATGCTTTCACTTGGAACTCGTAACCCCTATTTTATTAGTTATGATGTTGGTATTATATGAAAAAGACTTTTGTTATCTTTTGTAGTCTAATTATCTTTTGCTTGCTGGTATTGATAGATTTTTGCTGATTATCTGTTGGGGTGTTTCTTAATTTAATATCTGATTATCAACGGAATATCATTAGCAAATGGTTGTTAAAATTACCAACGGATTATCTGTTATAAAATTGTTACTAATAATACCAACGGATTAGCCGTGGGCAAATGGTTACTAATAATACCAACAGAATATCCATTGGCATTTGGTTACTAAAAATACTAACAGAATATCCGTTGCTAGTCTGTTGGGTTATGGTCGTTTGTAAAAAACAGAAATTCCGTTACTAGTTTGTTGGCATTCCGTTGTTAAGTTTAGTAACGGAAATAAATCCGTTGTTAGAGCCTTCCCAACGGCGTTTATACCAACAGATTATTTCCGTTGGCATTCCGTTGGTATCATGTTTTACCAACGGATTTCCTTCCTATGCCAACGGATATTTCTGTTAGTAAAATAGGAAATTCTTGTAGTGATTGAAAAAAATTGCTTTATTTAGGTATTTGCTCTGGTGTTTTGTAGTGAACTAAATGACACTGTAATTGAAGCTCGGCAAAAGGTAAAATATGCAATCAAGCACTACCTGCAGTCCAGCAACCGTCCACTCATACTGGTATATTTTTTCGCCAAATTTTGCAACTTCAAGTAAACTTCCATTAAATATTAATATTGCATTCTGAAACTGAGTCATTTAACAGATCTTTTGCGAGTACATGTGGTTGGCTGCTGAGAATGGTATGTTCTTACGAGCTACAAGAGGAGAATGGATGACAACAATGCCAGAGCATATGAACATGGAATACATTGACAGCATAAATGTATGTATTAACGATACTATATCAAATATGTACTGAATTTCAAATCTGGAATGTGTTAATTCTGGCAGCATAAATACGATTGCAAGAAATGGTGATGTGCATCTAAATCCTTGTGCACACTGGATAGGCACACTCTGCCTTATATGTATAAGCTTTCACACATTTCCAGTCAAATCATGCATCATTCAAAAATCCTAAAACTGATGCACTGCACATAGACTAACAAAGGTTAAATTTCAAATAATTGTGGTGTAGCTGAATGTGAGTACTCTAATATTATAAGTTTCTTAAAGTTTATGTAGTGGTCAACCTGATCTTATATGCTGGCACAATGACGATGATCGCTGAACCATACTCCCGTTTGCATGAAGATGAGGATGTCTTTTCTTCAGCTTCCTTCTGAATCCATCATAGGTCTTCCAAGAGAGAAGATAATGATTCCATAAAGTCACCTGTGGAAAGACAACATGCTTGAAAATTGCAAAACAGCAAAGGCAGCTCAAGATCTTTAAAGAACAGAAGTCAACGACATCTCTTAAACCGGAAAGAAAGATTACGAACAAACAGGAGTACCAATAGTGCCCAGTCGAATGGGCAGCGACAGTCATCAGAAAAGGTATCTTGAGTGTGCTCGATCTCAAAGGTGAAGATTACTTCTCCTGTACTTTTGGCCGAAATCATCCCAAAGCTCGATATATTCTTTGATCTTCAGATGATGTTGTATCATTTCTAAACGAATTGGCTGTCGGAACTTCATCAATCTGACAAACGTATCCATGTAACAAACAAACCAAAATAGCTGGCTAATCTTAACTTGCTGCAAACGAACCCATTAACGGTGGATTAAAGGAATTAATTGTGGTCTTGTCGTTGAATACTTAATTCAAGTACTGTTTTTCATCCCCCACTTGGGAATTGATAGGAACAACATTAACAATAAAAAACCTAGTAAATTCCAAGTATCAATAGGGGGTTGCTTTCTGACCCTGCCAACAGCTCTTACAGATGATAATTCCTTTTTTTTTTTTTAAGTAATAACTGTATTAACTCAACAAAGAAACCAAATACTAGGACATATCCCGGAACCCTACGAGAAGACCAACCTCAATCTCAAAATAAGTGATATACTAAAAAAGCTAGACTTTAGTAAAGTGTATTTTCTAATTCTACAACTACTATGAAAACTGTTACTACATTTTAGCACATCTACTGTGCCAAGATACATAACACCAGAGGTAAAATAATTCGTAAAACCATAGTCACATTTGGATATAAATAAAGGAATACTGATAAGATGGCAGAAAAATATGTGTAAACATATATAATATTATTATTATTGGATAGTTCCATCATTGTAATAATAGGATAATTTCCTTTACTATTGTTTTGGTTGTTGAATATTATATAAGACCTCCTTATATTGTAATAAGTAACAAGTTTTATTATAATAAAACCCTACTTTTCTCACTCCTCTCCATACTTTATCAAAATGAACTACAGCAGAATCAGATATTACAAGAGGTAGCTTCGAGAAAAGAAACTTACTAATGGAGTAACACCTTTAAACCAAGAACTTTTGGAAAGGGACTGGTGTTTGTAAAACAGTAGAAAACAATATTTTAGAACAGAATTAAGAACTACACAGGATGACAATAATAATGACCTCAGCCTGTAAAACAATAATAGCAAGGTAATCAAGACTGTGGAGGTTGCCTGAAGTTTACTATTTTACAGTGCCCAACCAACAGCTATGCTTTTTTATTGGGTTCAAAAACATACTTGATCAACGATTCTTCCATTGACAGCAACTCAGGAATGAGGAAACTCAAGTCTTTAATTTGGACGCTTCGAGCTGCTACAATCACTTTGGTTTTGCTCTTCCAGTGTTAAGTTGGAGTATTTAAAAGATGGGTCTGTAAACTGCTTGTACATCTCCAAAATCTCATTATGACTTCCAAATCCAGGGTTGGTAAAATTCCATGTCTTTCAGATTTCACTTGGCCATATCGATTGAGATAGGTAGCAACTCATTCAAGACGGTCATGCTGTTGGTAACAGTAACTACCTTATTATAACGACTAATCTTGATGAAGTTAAGTGGTATACTGAGATATGATGATATGGGCATCCAAACTCTGACGGTGCAGAAATTTTCGTACTCTTTCGAGAGTTCTTCAACCTGGTTTCAAGTTGAGTACATCAGTCTTCATTTCATCACATTATGTATAGAAAAGAATTGCATAATAATATTACAGCAAACGTACTTAAAAATTGGGCAGAATGATCCATAATATATAGGCTTGTCTTCTTCCCTAAACCCAATGCCTTCCAGGTGTGCAGCATCATACTCAAATACGCATCCACTGGCAAAATTAATCATCAGAAGTCCTTGCTCTCTGCATACATCAGCTATAGTCGGTGTACCATTGACATTCGTACAATGGTTTCTGTTTTGTGAGATTCACACCAATCGACATTGGGTTTAGCAATCACCCCAGCAGCATTGAAAATATGTGTGGGCTTAACTATCTGGAGATCAGACACTAGCTGTGATCAATACTCTAGACGTCTCCTTCCATATTCATATTGAATTCCTTGTTTTCCACATTATTTTCCGAGCAGACCACCGATCCACCTTGTCCTACCATATTTTAAAACCTTAAGGGCTGCTTTCTGAGGACCTGTGCTTTTTGAATCTGTAGAGATGACAAAACAAGAGGATTCAGAATCACGGTTTTCAGCTCCATCAAAGTGTCTCTCAATTCCACCAGGCATCATCGCATTCTTGGATGAGGAAGCAATGCTCCAGATACATCTCCCAACCAATCAGTATTACTGGTATACCGTCCATAGTCTTCTTCCCATGTAGTGCGTTCAGCCCAGCCCAAGTTTTTCAACTTCTGATCATCTAGGAAATACCTCTGATCATTACATGGCCTGTTCCCCACATAATTAATATTTGTCTGGGGATTCATAAAGTAAAGTTTACAGATGTCTTTGGCAACACCAGTAACTCTCCTTTCCTTCTTTGTCCCAATATTGTACACATGGCCAACTTCAAAGGCCTAGGCAACATCCTCGCAATAGAGATAACTTCGCACACTGGCACCATCCCCATGAATAGGAAGTTGCATTTCCCTTTGGGATCAATTCCGGAAACTGATTGGGACCATACACATTATTTTCCCTGGTGATAATTACAGGTAAACCATATGACCTGCCATGAGCCATAACAAACATCTCCGCCCCAGCTTTAGTGGCAGAGTAAGGATTAGTAGGAAAGAGTTGCGAAGCTTCATGATTACCCACAACAGCATCCTCATCCATCTACCCATAAACCTCATTCATGCTTTACATGGATGAACCTTCTGATCTGTCCAGTCACTTTGCGGGGTTCTAAAAGTACGTGGGTACCATAGATATTGTTCTTAATAAACTCAAAACTGCTACCAAAAGAATTATCAACATGGGTCTGAAGTCTGAACAGCGATCAACTTAGTACTCAAAAAATAGTTGACAAGATCAGCACTTCCAACCCCCTTGACAAACATAATGTTGGGAGATATTCTCGAGGGATTAAGATTCTTAAGATTTGAGTAGTAATTGAGCTTATCAAGCGCAACCATCTTTTAAACAGGGTAGCTTCGAACAAGACGATTAGCCACATGAGATGCAAATAAGCCAGCAGCTCCCGTGATAACAATATTCCTGGACGTGTGATTCGCCATATCAAAGCAAATTTCTATCAGTTAAAATACATCCAATAAAAAAATTCAGAACACGAGATTTAAAGCTTCTCAAACAATAATTTATCCGATATTATGACAGAATTCACAATAACAGCATCTTTCCCATCACAAACAGATTCATATCAATTTAACAAAATTTAAATATTTAACTCTCTCAGATCCGAACAGAAAATGCAAAAAATACGTACATTACGTGTGATATATACATACAAATTACAATCAAGCCAGATCTAGATGGATAGTAACATATGCAGATTTGAATATAGTAGAGGTAAAAGTGGCAGATCTATGTACATAAATTATACAACAGCATTGTTAAAAAAATTTCAATAATTATTATCTGCAAAGTATGTTGTGCAAGACTGAGTTTTAGTGCTGGCTTTGAATTGCTGCCCAGTTGCTCGACAATTAGATGATGTCCATCTGAATTGCAAAGTATGAATTAATACTATATAACAAGTGCATTTGTTGTATAATTAATACCTCATAAAAAATCAGGTAAAGTTTGGACTTACTCTTGAAAGGAAAACCTTATTTAGTGGCATTATATCATGACTAACGCCAAGTATGAAATACAACATTTCTAGCTGATAAGATGTATGCCAGTAGTTATGCATATACAATGGTATTTGTCTGCAGCTTTTTCAGCATAGGAAAATCCTCGGCCTTTCCCGGTGACAACATGAAATACAGGACCGGTTGACTTGGTACTTTTAACCTCTTTCATAATAGCAACAAGATAATCAATGCTGTGACCATCAACAGGACCGCTGTAATAGAGTCCAAATTCTTCAAATAAACTTGATCCACAACCACTAATCATCCCGCGTGCATACTCGTCAACTTTTTCAAATAAAATTGATCCAGAACCACTAATCATCCTGCGTGCATATTCGTCAACTTCTGCAACAATTTCATGCATAGGCCCACCAATCTGTTAGGTAATTCCCTGCAATAATACCAACGACAAAGTAAATAGAGTTTCTGTGTCAAACTACTAGATACTTAACCGTTACCTAATTTACAGCAAAGTTGTACTAACCTTAGTAACTCTCTCAATTCTCTGAGAGGCCTGTTGTTGGACTGTAACCTACTACGAGCACTGCTCAAAGCCCCCACAGGTGCTTCTGGCCCATCCAAAGTAGCTGTGGGTAAAGAGACCTGTTTATTGTCATTAAGAATGACAACCATGTCCGATCCAAGAATTCAGCACTGTTCATAGCTTTATAGACTTGACCCGTTGTCATGGCACCATCCCCTATAATTGCAATTACATCATTGTTTCCTCCCTTTAAATACCTTCCCACAGCCATCCCTGTTAATCGTGAAAATTCATCAATTCAACATTCAGAACAAGCACAAAATGTTGCAATAGCAATTTGGCATGATCAATAAAACACGAGAAAACTGACCCATGATACCACGTGAATGGAAGCTATTTGTAAACCACAGAATGTCTCAATCTCATCCCCCTATCATTGAGTGGATGGAACATTTAGAATTGAAATCTAATAACAAAATTAGCAATAATCATGTTTGCTCTTGGTAAAAGGAGGTTGAGTTCATGGAGGCATGAGTGGGAGTATATATATATATTCCATTGACCATTTTGAAAACATTGGGGGGGGGGGGGGGGGGGGGGACATTCGAATTCCACTTACCATTTGCATGACTGTACATCAGAGTACGAGGTTGTTTTTAAGTAAAACAACATACAAACAATAACTATGACCAGTACCAAAGCAGTCATAATCACTCTCTGCACGCTTAGTAAATCCTGCCAAGCCATTTGTTTGTCTCATTGTGTGCATCTTGTGTCCCTTCTTCCAGTAAAAATTTTGGATGGGTATGACTGCAATTTCATTAGTTGCAAACAAATTGAAGACAAGATTATCACAACTTCCTTATTTTCAACACTAAATCTACCCAAGTAAGAAAAGAAAAGAAAAGAAAGAGAGATGATCAACAGATACCGACATCCCACATAATGTTATCTAGGGGAGCATTAGAGAAATAATGAAGAGCTACTGTGAGCTCAGCAACACCAAGACTTGAACCAAGATGACCCCCGGTCTTTGAAACATTTTAGATTACATCTGACCGCAGTTCATCTGGCAGTTGCTTCGGTACCTGCAACATTTTAATACAAAGTCATAATACATGTAAAGAAATAATAAAAGATTCAAAACAAGACTCATATGCATAAATTACTTCATGCCTTGGTTGACAGATTTTTCATGTGAATTGGATAGTTAATAAAGAAAAAAATAAAAAAATTAATTAAATTCCAGTTCAAGCAAAAGCACAGGACAGACCGTGTCAACTAGATCATATTACAGTTATGCAAATAAATCACAACACGGGTTTTGTAACTCTCATTTGAAAGAATTAGAAGGCATCTAAGATCCCATTCCAACAACCTATCAAATACAATCATGGCGTAAACTGTCAGTAACATCTCCAACATTGAGAGCACTCTAATTCAATGACCATTACCAGTTCCATATATTTATCTTTATCTTTATGATGATACAGAAATATTACCTTTAGCCCCACGTCAATGTAATCAGCTCCAAATTCCATGGCTAATTGTAGCACATGCAATGAGCTTTCCTCATCACCATTGTACTGTTACCCTTCCTATCAAGGTCTGCAAAAACATATATAATCAGCATGCTACATACTCCTCTGTTTTCGGTTAAAGTTAGTTCTACAACATTTATGACAATTCATAAAAGACAATTGATGAAAAGGCACTCTACAATCTACATCCACCTTCTTTTTTTTTTAGAAAATCTACATCCACCTTACGTGTCATAGTTTTCCATTGAAAGCTATTTGTCCAAGTGCAAACTACCTAATCATTAACGATCCAGGAGTATAGTAAGATATGTAGCTATGACCAAAACTTTTTTAACTATTATATATTCATAACATGTTCTAATTAACATCAAGTTATTTCGTCACTTACAACGTCAACAACAAACGAATACAAATCCACACACATTTAAATTTCCAAACCTGTAAGTATAAAGAATAGGCAAAGGACACTTGCTTAATTAGGTAATCGACATCTCTCAGAGAATCAGAGCTTTTCAAAATATTCAATCTAACCTCCACAAGGTCAGCTCCACATAATTTAACCTTATTCATCAAAACAATCATCTCCTCCACCATATCTGCCGATACTGGAGCACATGTCATCTATCACTAGTCGCTAGTCACTACTCATTTTCACAGCAGGAACAACCCACAGTATAAACAAGCACACACAATATATGGCTGTAAAAAATTAGTACAAAACACAATATATCATGTAAGATCCCATTCCAACAACCTATCAAATACAATCATGCGACTTTGCAAGGCTGCTAATAAGTGAATTTGTAACACAAGTCTTTAGCTTAACATAAACAAGAGAAGGATTTAGCAGAATTTCAATGGAAAAGAGGTAGAGAAACTCTTGATTACCTGCAAGAAAGACAACTATATCGCACACATCTGTAACAATTAGTACAAAACGCATCTATGTCTTACTAGAAACCAGCAAACGGGAAGGTATGACCATGAGTTAGGAAGACAGAGTAAAGAACAACACGGGAAGGTATGACCATGAGTTAGGAAGACAGAGTAAAGAACAACAATAAATATACTTAAATAACAAACTGAGTCTCAAACTTCAAATCCTTAATAACAGGTAAAACATCCATCCAAAATACAAAAACCAGAATTCTAACTTCATTACAAATCGCAATCAACCAGAATTTTCAGTCCTCCATAGAATCCACAATCTCCTCTGAGTAGAACATAAACTATATAATAGATATATAATTAACTAGTTACGAACAATAACCGCATAGACAGGGTTCTGGTGCTTAATCTTTGGAATCACAAGCTTCAACACACCATTTCTCATCTGAGCTGCAATGGAATCAAGCCTGAAGGTCTTTTTTGGTAGGTCAATCGTACCCCCGTAGCGTCGAACAGGGTCATCAGCGTCATCAGAAACTCCTTGGCCTGTGATAGTCAGAGTATTCTTCTCCGCGGAGACATTAACATCCTCGTTGCTTAAACCCGGCATATCAACATAAAGGATCAGCGAGTCGTCAGAGTCCTTGGAGTGCCATCGTAGCAACACACCACCGGCATCTTCCTCCGGTAACTTTGTCTCCGGCTCCGGCAGCTGAATCCCGTCCAAAATCTGCCGGAGCTGGTTTAGGGTCGTCGTGGGAACCATCACATCTATTTAAACAAAAAAAACAAGACAGTGAGATTAAGTGACATTATGAATAAATAAAATAAAATAAAACAACGGAATTGACCAGATTGAGGAGGAGCGTTGTTGTTGCTGTCACTGTTGCTGCCGCCGTTGCTGCCGCCGTTACTGCCGCCGTTGCTATTACCATTGGGCTGAGTAGAGTCCATTCTAGGGTTAGGGTTTGACTGTTTGTTTGTTGGGGTTTTTGGTAAGGACGACTGTGTTATGTTAGTACTATATATACGGGTGGAAGCCCAACCCACTCCAAATAAAATATCCATAAACTTTTTGAAGCCCAATACTTTTTCACTTCTTTTTCTATCATCCTTTTTTATATTCATTTTTTTAGTATTATCTGTAATTATTCCTAGTAGGTTGAAGTCATGTGCTCACTTTTTTATTCTATTTTAAATTTTAATCATTATCTATTATTTTTTCTAAATTTTTCAGATTATAAAATCACGTGCTCAGGGCTAACCTGGTCTCCACAAAAGCAAGCACTCTGATCAACAAGTTTACAGGAATCATATGATCATCATATTAAAGATACTAGCTTAAAACTCGTGCGATGCACGGATTTTTTTTTAATATTATATTAAATTTTTTAATTATTTGAATTAATTTTTTTAAAACATGATTTTTGGAGACTTAAATTTTTTGGTACCAATTTATATAATCATTATTTTTTATATAATTTTTAATTTTAATTAATATAATTTAATATACACATGTTTACAGATTATACTAATGTTTCCTTATTATAACCAAAGTATATTTTTAATATATTTTATTAATAATTGAAAAAAAAATTGTATGATATTTTCAGGTATATATTAATGATTGTAAGATTAGTTTTAAATAAAAAAGGAAACGTATTTTAATTCGAAAGGTAATATTAATGATTGGAAGATATGATAAAAGGTAACATCTTCAACTAAAAGTAAATATGAAAAAGGCAATCAACAAAGCATATTTTTAATATATTTTATTAATAATTGAAAAATAGTGTATGATATTTTCGGGTATATATTAATGATTGTAAGATTAGTTTTAAATCAAAAAGGAAACGTATTTTAATTCGAAAGGTAATATTAATGATTGGAAGATATGATAAAAGATAATATCTTCAACTAAAAGTAAATATGTAAAAGGCAATCGACTAATTACCATTAATTATATTATGTTAAAATTTATTTTAGGTGTTTTAATATATTTTTTTCTTTATAATGAAGGGTACATAAGTAAATTCACGAAGTAAGATTAGTTTTAAATAAAAAAGGAAACGTATTTTAATTCGAAAGGTAATATTAATGATTGGAAGATATGATAAAAGGTAACATCTTCAACTAAAAGTAAATATGAAAAAGGCAATCAACAAAGCATATTTTTAATATATTTTATTAATAATTGAAAAATATTGTATGATATTTTCGAGTATATATTAATGATTGTAAGATTAGTTTTAAATCAAAAAGGAAACGTATTTTAATTCGAAAGGTAATATTAATGATTGGAAGATATGATAAAAGATAATATCTTCAACTGAAAGTAAATATGAAAAAGGCAATCGACTAATCACCATTAATTATATTATGTTAAAATTTATTTTAGGTGTTTTAATATATTTTTTTCTTTATAATGAAGGGTACATAAGTAAATTCACGAAGTACCAAAAAACAGGTATCAAAAAATTGGTACCAAAAAACAGGTACCAAAATTTTCAATGTTTCGGAATTTATATAATAGTATAGATAGTCGGTCCCAAATCTTTTGTTTTATAATAATTTTATTTCATTTTTTTTAATTAAATTGATCAAAATTTGATCAAATATTAAATAAAGAAATAAATTCACTATAGTAATATTTTTTACAAGTCCCAACATAATGGAGATAGTGTATTTTAACTCTCGAAAGTAATAAATTTGATAAAGTAATTTTTTTTCCTGATCTCAAGCGTATTACTTTAAAGAAGTTCAACGATAAAATATAAATAAATATTGTGATAAAATTTATATCATTAGAAAGTACATTTAATCTAGTTTAAGACGTATTTTTCAGATTTTGTAAATTATAAAAGGATAATACGTAAATGTTGGTCAAAGTTCGGTCAACTTGATCACAACAAAGTTAAATAAAACAAAAAATTTGGGACCGAGAGAGTATAAGATTTCATTTGGAAACATAAATTTCATTTCAAATAGAATAATTAAATTGATGTGATTCCTAAAATTTCATTTCATTTCATCCATTACTATAAATTAAATATTAAATGGTAAAAATTGCCAAAATAATACCCGTGAAATTACTAATATACCCTTATTTATCACATAATGACAAAAATACCATTATATTTTTATTTCAGAAAAATAAAAGTAGGTGTTGGGACTTGAACCCATGACCTCCAACTTAAAAGTGACAATCTCAACCATTATGATAGATGCTCAATCTATACTATTATATAAAAGTCGAAACATTAAAAGTTTTGGTACCTATTTTTTGGTAGTTCGTAAATTTACTTATTTACCCTTCATTATAAAGAAAAATTAATACACCTAAAATAAATAATAACATAATATAATTCATGATAATTAGTCGAGATATTACCGTTTATAAACACCTAAAAACATCAATCGTATCATGTCTTTCCATCATTAATATTTCCTTTCGAATTAAAACATGTTACCATTTTAATTTAAAACAAATCATACAATCATTAATATATACACACATTAAAAGTTTTGGTACCTGTTTTTTGTACCAATTTTTTTGTACTTCAAACAAATCTTACAATCACTAATATATACTCACATTAAAAGTTTTGGTACCTATTTTTTGATACTTCGTGAATTTACTTATTTACCCTCCATTATAAAGAAAAATAAATCCACCAAAATAAATAATAACATAATATAATTCATGGTAATTAGTCGAGATATTACCTTTTATAAACACCTAAAAACATCAATCGTATCATATCTTTCCATCATTAATATTTCCTTTCGAATTAAAACACGTTACCTTTTTAATTTATAACAAATCTTACAATCATTAATATATACCCGAAAATATCACACCATAATTTTCAAGAAAAATATAACACCTAAAATAAACAATAACATAATAAAATTAAAGGTAATTAGTCGATTAACATAATTAGTCAAAATATTACCTTTTATAAATACCTAAAAATATCAATCATATCATATCTTTCCATCATTAATATTTCCTTTCGAATTAAAACACACTACCTTTTTAAATTAAAACAAATCTTACAATCATTAATATATGCCCACATTTAAAGTTTTGGTACTTGTTTATTGGTATTTCGTGAATTTACCTATTTACCCTCCATTATAAAGAAAAATAAATACACCTAAAATAAATAATAACATAATATAATTCATGGTAATTAGTCGAGATATTACCATTTATAAACACCTAAAAACATCCATCGTATCATATCTTTCTATAATTAATATTTCTTTTCGAATTAAAATGCGTTACCTTTGAAATAATGTATTTTATTGTTAAAAGTTACTATTTTTAGTAATGTAAAGAATTGGTGGGACGTCCCAAAAAGGAAAGTGTAAAGAAATGAGAGGGACAGAGGGAGTATTTATTTGCATTTAGTATATGATGCCTCAATTTCTATATACAATTAGATTACAAATTACATCGTATCAATTTTTACGTAATCTTTTTACTTATACGAGTTTTTTTTAATAAAATAATGTGAATTTAAAAATATCTAGGTCAATAATATTTATAATCGAATAGATCGATATGAGATTTGAACTGTACTATCACTTGAATAATTAGATAAAATCCATTTACATAATCATGTTAAAATACATTTACATTAATATAATCAAGTTAAAATGATGATGATGATACATAAAAAAAAGGTTGGATCAAAATTTATAGTTGTATGAAATAATGTTCGGTATACTAACTTTTTTTTGCCTAAAAAATAAGTATCTATTATCTATCTATTATTATATATATAATAAGCCAATACAAGAAAAAAATTTAAGACTTTTTAATGAACTTAAAATGTCCTTCTTACCCCTGATTGTTTTTGTCCAAATAGGTGTCCGACTTACCCCCTTTCCTCTTTGTCCAGTTGTGAGTCTGCTCTGTGCCTTGTCCATATGGATGTAAACCACGCAGGCCAAACCCAGGTGCTTACACTGCCACGGCGGACAAGATGCTCCAACGAATTATGCTGCTAAGGTTTCTCTGGTCTCTTTTGTTTTTAAAGCTCCGGGTAATTAAACAGCCATACTCTTTGAATTGGGTCTCGAACGCTGAACTTATCGATGGCCTCAGGCAATCAACGTCAGGAGATTCATCTTCCTCGCGATGTCCTGACCTCCGATAAGTCTTCGGGTAATTTTTTGGCTAAAAATTATATGTAGAATTTAGAATTATGCTAATTTAGGTGTGTTTGGCTTCTCACTGTTTTCATTTGTCTCCTCGGTTTTGACTTTCAGTTTTGGATTTTGATTACTTTTTTGCGTGTGTGCATTGTTCACCTCTGTCATTATCTTTCTTTGGAATCGCACTCTTATTATATACAGTAGTTCCTGATTTGGTATTTATGCAAATGTCATGGAAATGGTAATTATGCTCCAAGCCAATGCTTTCGGTTGGGCTTCATTAGGAATAAGTATGTTGGATTCTTGCAGTTAATCGACAGATGTCGTTTTCCCAAGACTTCTGCTCCGTTGGGTGCTAAGTTTCTTGGATGATTTAGTGTGGGATAAGTTGGTTGTCACCCTATAAGTATCAATATCACAGTTGTGCCATTAGAGGCTGAAGGTGTAATACGTAGTTATCAGACATAATTGATACTTCATTCTTAGTTCATTATGCTATATACTCACCAAATTTGTTTTCTGAAGATATTAAGATACAGGCTTTCAGTTCTTCAGGAAAACGACATAGTTTAGTGACTTTAGTCCCCCATAGGGAAGCCACTCAATTGTACATATGTACAAAATTGTATGATTCGATCCGCTAGCTGCTGTACATGCCTTATGATAAATTTAATAGAATTTTGCTGGAAAATCTTTTTCGATAAATATATATGGTAGACATCTACATTACACTATGTACGGGGCTACCTGACAATAGAAACAAAGAACTCTCATGCTTTCGGCCAGTGACATCCTGCGAATACCTTATAATATTTTGTAGCATCCATTTTTCATAGGCTTTAATGTACTTGGAAAAGTTCGAGAATGTCAGAACTCTTCACAAAAAAACAACTTGCCAACTTCTCTAATAGCAGATCTTTCTTGTTGATCCAGTATATAATTATGATTTAATTAGGAACCATATAATTAGATCATCACTTTTGAACTTGAAAAATGCCACATTTGTCTTCTTACAAGTACACAGCAACATTTATTCTAGAAGTTTGCTATTACTCACTCCTCATAATTAGAAACAGGCTGCAAGACTACTCGACTCTTTTTATTTTGGTAAATATCCTCTGCTTGTTTAGCCAACAAATTAAAGGATCAAGAAGAAGTCCCCCCCCCCCAAAACATTTGGAATGGTAAATTACTAGCTGGCCATTAAATGCGTGCCGATGCCCTTTGTTGTCACTGCAATGCTGCCCGTCTATATACCTTATTGGTATACTCGGTTTTGAACAAGGTTCGGGTGACATACACATAGAATTAGGAAATCCAGGAAACCAATTTTCTAGCTCTTGAATTAAATAGTAAATTTTCACTTTTAGAGTAGTAGAATTACAGTTGCTTAATCATTCCTGTATAACTGTTTGACATTCAAGTTAAATAACCCAAAAAGGACCACACATAAATTGACTTTGGGTGTGTGATATAAAGGGATAATTAAAATGCCCTTTTAGCAGGATACATTTTACTACATTGCATTGTGCCGGCAGTCCAATTTGGCTCTTGTGGATGCACAATTCACTACACCATAAACAAGCTATCGCAACCTCTTTCTCACATGTGTTGCTAGATTATGTTACCTTAGGTATACTACTTTTGGCCTAGTATAGCCTAATTAAACACTTTGTATTTTATGTTACCTTAGGCAGAAATGTAATGTTGCTCTAGCTAGAAAAGTGTTGGATGTGGGGCAACATGCACAATATGTTGCCTTAGATCATTAATAAACATAAAAACAAATTGATTTCATGATAAATTTAATTTTTAAATGATTATTAAGTTTTTAGTTAATAAATTTATGAAAATTAATAATCAAATTAATGAGTTACTCCCTCCATCACATTTTATGTGTCCTGTTTGACTTTTTATAGTCAAATTAACATGACTTTGACTGATAATAAAAAATTATTTTCTTAAATTTCAAAAAATTGAAAAATAAATTTTAAAGTAAATTAAAAATACTTTTCAATGATATAATTTTTATTACTTTTTTCAGTTATATAGCATATGTAATTTCCGATCAAACTTTTGTCAAATTTATTACAAAAAATAAAATAGGACACATAAAATGAGATTGAGGGAGTACTATTTATAATATTAAGATATTTATATATTATTATTTTCCATATTTTCTTTATTTTATTAATTTTGAAATGCAATTTTAAAAAAATTACAGAATTTTAATTAGCAAAAATAAAATAAAATACAATTGCAAAAATGATGCAATGGGGCACGGTTACCGTGAAAAAAAAAGAGCGGCATTTTAGGCCGCTTAGACAAAAATTTCACTTACACAAAAATTTCACTTAGACAAAAAATCACCCCCTCCGCCCCTTACACCCACTTTCACCTCACATCACTCTCTCACTGCACTGCATCTCTCTCTCTCGTAAAACTCTCAACTCTCCCTCACTGGTTTCTCTTCTTTTTCTCTTCACTAATTTGTTTTCTCACTAGTTTTCTCTAATTCGTTCAAATTAGGGCTTCGGTTTGAGGCATATTTGTTTTGGTTTGAGGCATATTTGTTTTGAGTTTATTTGTTCAAATTAGGGCTTCGGTTTGAGGCATATTTGTTCAAATTGGACTAATTAGGTTTTCTTTTCGATTTTAGGGCTTTGGATTTAGGCCTTCGATTTGAGGTATAATCCTCATTCTTCTATGTGTAACCCTCGATTGCTTTGTTTTGTTCATTCTACTGATTTTTATTGATTTTTTTCTTCACCAGATTGCTTTACATATAACAATGTGTGTATTTCTCAGCTTCTTGATTTTATATTTGTTTGATTTGTTTAACTTTTGTTGATTTATTCTCCCTCGTCTCTTGTAAAATGTGCTCTTTTAATTGATTTATTTCAATTTATCAAATAAGGTCCTAGAATTTTTTGTTTTTTGTCTCTATATATGTCATTTGGTTCGTGTTTCGTCTATCGATGCCATTCGAGATTTTTACCTTTTTGTCGTGAATGTGTATTCATTATAGTGTGTAGTACTATGTTTTGTAAACTTCGACTAATTAGGTTTTCTTTTCGATTTCAGGGCTGTGGATTTCAGTGGATTTGGGGCTTCGAATTTCAGTCGACTTGAGGTATAATCCCTTTCAGAGTATTCTTCTATGTGTATGTTGTTGTATTTAGAGCTTTGTATTTTGTTATTAGCGTATTCTTTTACTTGTTGACATATAGAGAATATGTGACTTTATAAATTAAATCATTTTATGCAATATATGTGACTTTATTGATGTATTGGTTTTGAATCGAATGTTTCTTTAACTTAATTATTTAAGTGTCTGGTGCTTGTAAATGTAGTAATTAAGTATTGGCTCATGAAGCGGTTGAAGAAGACCACATCTTGGGTTCAGGATTCTCAGTTTAATTCAGTGGTTCAGCATCGATCGTGTTTCACAGTGCTTTAGTTCTCTTAGTTCTAGTTGCTTGTTCTTTCAGTAATAGCTTATTGTTTCGAAGCCTTTTAGCCTTCAGTAGTAGTTATAGCAGTATCTTCTTTGTTCGGTTTTTTGTTATGGCCAAGGTTTAGCTAGTCGTCAATCTCAGGTGTTTAGTTTCTTAGGTCCAGACCTTGGTCCATCTGTTATGTTCCTTTCAATTAATGCATTGCTTTTCGGAAAAAAAAAAGTATTGGTGCTTGTAACTTAATTATTGGTGCTTTTTTTATGATTTCATTACTTGCTATTTAATTTCAATAAACTGAACTTTTTAATTTAATTATTTTAGTGCTTGCTGCCCCCACCCTTTTTGTAAATTGAACTTGTTTATGTAGTTTAATTAATTAACTGCTTGCATATTACTTTATTGTTGTAGTTAAATTAATGTAGTGTTGTTTAATTTTATTGCTTTTTAAATTATCTACTCTGCACTCTATTTAAAGGGGTTTAGTTGTCTTGTCTTTTGAATTGGATATTTTATTTTTGGTGTGTATTTGTGATTTACTCTGTTACTTGGTTCTCTTGGCAGCGTGCTTTAAAGGTATGAACTGATCTCTATGTTGGGATTTTTCTTCGTTCATATTATCAGCGTATTACTAAGACATCTATATTTGCTATGCAACTACTATTTATGTAGATAAAGAGGCGTGTTTTGGGGGAGGCACACACTGACTATGCAGATACAATGTATCATCTGGGAACGGTGAAGTGCAACCCTTATATTTGCTAAACCTTTTGTTTATTCCTCTTAAATATACATACATATATATATATATATATATATATATATTGTTGTTGTTTTCTGGCATGTAGAAATTACCACTAGATATCACGAGTAATAAATTTTTGTGCTAGACTTGACATAAGAAACATTATGTATTAGAGTGTTACAGTAGATAATAAACATATAACAATTGGATATGCTATCATATTTCTGTTCTTTAGAAAAATGTTTACTGATGTCTGTAATGAGGTTTGGTATTCCACATTCTTTTCGTGAAGCCTCGTGGCTGATGTGTTGATGTACTGATACCTACAGATTGTCGACTCTGTTTATTGCTACTTTGGGTTGTTTTCTGGTTGATGAATTGAATAACAGAAGCTAAAGAAGTTACACAGGCTAATTGTTACTTGTTGATTGTGAGCAGTGGTGGTTTAAACCAACAAAGAACTGGGGTAAAGTTTCTTTCGATTCAAATTTATGCAATTATATGAAAATTAATTCGTGATATCACCCCTGTAATGAATGAAGAGAATGGACTGGCTAGGTAATTTTTCTTGTTGGATCCAGCAATTAGAATTCCATGGAAAATAACATGTAAATAGATCTCTAGTCCTCTACCATATATAAGATCTTTTACTTTTGGTGTGTCTATTTCTCCAGAGCTGTTTCTTTATTTGCTATTGTTTTGGAAAGAGTTAAAAGAAAGATCAAGTTAGTGGCTAAAAAAAGATCTGCGAAAATTTTGACATATGTTGCCACGGAAATGCATCTACAGTTGCAGAATGCTGAGTCTCAGATTCAAACAGATGCGTATGTAATCTAAATTGAAATGTTACAAGTGCATTGACTTTGTATCTAAACTGCACCCTGGATCACATTTTCAGACAGAAGCTAAGTGGCATTGGTGAAACGAAAAGAAGACGTCTAGAGATTGGATTTCAAGGTGATTAACATGCAGTAAGATTATATTGAGTTATTACACAACTACATATCTGTCTATAGTGCCCAGGTCCTGATCCATTTGCATTTTTGCATATTTATGTAGTCACTTACATTTTAGTTGGTGGCATTAAGCTCTCTCTACATGTTGCATGTGTGTGATACTCGTACATATTTACATATTGTTGCTATTTGATTGTTATATTATCTCCTTTTTAAATATTAATTTATTTATATTATCTGCAATTAATTTTATCTCCTTTTTAAATATTAATTTATTTATATTATATGCAATTAATTTTATCTCCTTTTTAAATATTAATTTATTGTTATTATCTCCTTTTTAAATATTAATTTGTTGCAATTTAGTATTTTTATTTACCATGCCTTCTTTGCTTGGTCATTATTTTTAGCTTTTAGACGTTTTATTGTCTAATTTTGAAATAATTTTTTGTATTTGGATTAGGTGAATGGGGTGGCGGACATGTTGAAGACAAGGCTGGATTAGTGTTTTTTTTTGTTTAATGTAGTGTTGTAATGTACTGCATTTGTAATGTATTTCTATATTTGGAATCAAGATGTCATTTTTGGATGTGTCATATATGTGATATTTATTCAAATTCTTCTGGGTAAAATGTTGTAGTAGCCACTATATATATATATATATATATAGCCAAAACATTGCAAAAAAAACCCAAATTCTTATTAATAGTGGGCCCCCACAGTGGGTCCCATTTTTTAAAAAAATTAAGACACCAAAGGTAACATATATTTTATGTTGGTATAGATCAAATTTGAGTTGCTATAGCATTCTAGGGTAACATAAAATGGCATCTGATAAAGATGTTACCTTAGATACCCTAGGGCAACATTGAAAAAACTATCTTAAAAAAGATGTTATCTTAGGCCTTTTTTGGGCCTACTGCAACATATTTGACCCCTGACGCAACACAAATTTTAAGTTGCAGTAGGTTGTTTATGGTGTAGTGATTTATAAGATGAAAGTAGTACCGCGGGTAAAACCTTTGGGTACTGTGTCCCAGGATGGAGGACTTCAAAGAATAATGGGTGCGAAAGAGAGACTTTAGCACTAAAAGGATGCTACATGATTCTCATATACATATTATGTTTTTGAGGTTTCTCATGTGACGCGTATATGTTGTTGACATTACTAAATCAGGATTCCTTATAGGAGGTCCAGGTTTGGTCTTTTACGAGCCATACTAACAGTAACCTTTGATCCCTCTACAGCCAAGTTGCAGGAGTCGTATTCCTCCGACCTTGTCCACATACTTAATGTGGCTGTGCTGATCATTAGTTGACAACTACGAGTGCCATTTTTGTCAGGAATCTGCATGAATAGGCGTAGGAAAAATGAAAGGGTAGTTTGAATCCTTACCATTTGGTATAATTTAGTAGTGCATTGCTCCTTTTCTTCTGGTGGTCCTTCCTCCAAATTGGAGAACCACGGAGACTCAGACTCCCAATGGTCCAGTTATGTTAGGATGTTGATGAAATTTAAGTGAATTTCATTGATCAGCTTGGAAATTTTAATGCTCAGAAAAAGTTCTTATCTACTATAGTCCGTGAAGCCAGATTTTAGCAAGTCCAGATAAGTGACTGGAGTCACTAGCAATTTCTGGTTCTACATGGATTACTCTTCGATTACAGAATCTTGAAATTTTATTTGTTACGCATGTTTTATAATTATAGGCTAACATAGCTTCCCTGCATTAGCATGGTAGAAAAATCGCTTTTGTTTTCGTTACAAACATGGGCTTGAGTCCGGTGGACATACATTATAGCTTGAGTTCAGTTATTTGAAAAAGAAGATGAGTTCGGCAAGGTTCCAAGTATAGAGAGTTTAAAAGTAAGGTCAGTGCAGAATAAGATTTTATCTTAAAAGGGTACAGAAGATGATGTTTATTTTCGTTACAAGATCATTCACAGTACTTTGGAATTTAAGAATGGAATACAACGGAGTAAGATCAAATTATTAAATTCGACCATCATTCTTCAATGAGGAAAAATGTGCCAGATGCGCAAATTAGTGTTTTATATTAGCAGTCCATTATGTTATTAGTGGTCTTATAAATTATGATGCCCTCCCTTGTAGTAGCATGCCTTTATCCTATGTAGACTGTGTGCAATATAAATAGACATAGTTTGCATTCATATGGTACTCGAATATACAATCATATTTAATTTGTTTCTTTGCATATTTTAGGTTCAAAGGGTGCTGAATGATATCAGCTGAGCAATTAAGATGCCTGGCGGTGCTCTAATAGCAAGATATGTAATGGTTTTTGAAGTAACATACCCTACATAGTTTTACCTTGATGTTTCTCGCCAAACCAAAACCTACATAATTGGTCTGGTTGCCTGGGGAACTAGCCTCAAACTTGGTGGGGACTCCCCAGGGATTCAGTACTCCTCTCATAGCTACATTGACATTACTCTTTTCATTTCCGGGAGTCTCAAGGTACTGCAAGATCATAGTATCTGCCTTACTTTGATTTCCTATGTCGCAAACATTTAAAACTTTTAGTTCAAATCTCTGGTCTTGCCTTTGCTTGTAAGGCAACAGGTAAAACACAAATACAAGTTGAACTGGACTAATTACCCCCACCCCCAACCCATGACAATACCTGATTATTGTTAACAATTGTTGCCTAATATGAACTACCCTCATTTCACATATGGTATCTGCCTAGCATGAAAACTTTTTATTTGCATTCTGCCAATACCGCCCCCTCCTCCATTTGTTAGGTGGTGCTTACATATAATTTAACCTTTCTAATATTATGGAACAGTTATTTTAATTAGTCACACGATAGAATGTGACTTTCATAAAACATGACACTATATCTTATATGTGGTCCATTTATAGTATGGAGAAACCACCCAACAGTGAGATTTGGTGGCCGACTTTGAGCAACTAACAGCTTTGGTATCCTGTTAAGGTAAGTTCACGTCTAAATCTCCTTTTCATATTTATTCATTTGTTTCGTTTCCACCATTTCCGTTTCCATAATATGGTAGTTATTTCTGCATGTTTATTCTCAACTTAGTTAGTTTATGTGGGGGCATGTGTGTTTGCTTTTCCATGTCCTCTTCATGCTGAAAGCGTTAATTTCTTTAGCTGTGTGTATCCTAATACGAATTTGGCTTTAACAGATCCTGCGTTTCGTAAGATATTATGTTATCTGGGTTATATTTCTCTGTGCATTCCACCACGCCTTGTGAGGCCCACTGCTCCTGCAACAGTACCTCTCCCTGCCGGTCCTCTCGAGCCTGCCAACCAGCTCCATCATCTGTCCCTGCCGGTCCTCCTGTTCTTACAGTATTCTGCTCCACCCATCCAGCCCGGTCTATTGCTGGGATCATATATTTTGCCAATGCCCTTTACAAGTTACAAGCACTGGCCGTCCACCAAATGGAGAGATTTATAGTAATCAATGTTATGTGGAGCTCCATTTCTTTTTCTTTTCTTTTACATTTGGATGTTTTTATTTAAACTCTTTTGTTGGTTCAAAAGAATGGTCCATGTTTCCAATCTACTTTCTTTTAGTCACACAATGTAAATCATGGCAATTATTTGTGTTTGTCGTTCAGGTTCCATGGAAACATTTTTATTTTGGTATTCTACCCATGGTCGATATTCCCGGGATTATATACAAAATTAACCATATGTTTAACAAAGTTACCTATAATGCATTTTGTCACAAATAAGTTTTTATAATTATTACATCAAATAGCACAAAAACAAATGAGAATGGTAATCCCAGAGAAATTAATTTGTGTATTTAATAGTCTTTTTCTAGAAATTTTAAACTTAGAGAAAATGAAGAGTTCTTCAGAAATAACTAACCAAACTTAATTTTTTATATATAGTGCATAGTAATTTCTATTTTAATGTTTTTTACAAGAGATTGTTTACTGAATTCTGAAAAACTAAGCTAAATTACATGTTATCTAACGTGGGTTTCCTGGGTTTTTTTCTTGAGATTTAACTAAAATTTTTATTGCTAGATGAATTTATAATAATTGGCCAAAAACTCAAATGTGTACGGAATATAATCTAATCTTGTTTTTGTGTACAGTTAGGTTTCAACTAACTCTTATACACCAAAAGAAATTAACAATTTTTAGAAATGCACCGCACCTATTAATTTGGAAAAGCCTAAATGAGTACAACACTTGAAAAAATTGCGAAGTTGCTGAACCAAAAATAGAGGTATGCATGAGCTAGGTAGAAGGAAAAATAAATTTTTTTGTAGCTATTTTAATTGGACAATCTTTTATGGAAACCTAAGAAGGTATGCCAATATGCTACCCTGATGATAGAAGTTTTATCTTTTAACTGTAAAGTGCATTTCTTCAAATAGTGTAATAAATCTATTTCAAAATTACTTTAATTATATATTTTATTATTATATTTATTATATATGTTATGAGATCATTTAAATAAATAATATTTTATTATATTTATTATATATGTTATGAGATCATTTGCATTAATCAAGTTACCAAAATTTAAAGATTAATTCAAATCTATATTAATAAACTTACCATAGATAATATATATTGCATTAATGATATTTAAATTGGATATACAAACTTTCCATAATGGAAATGGGTCAAATAATCATATGGATATTCTACAAACCAAAAATGGATACCAAACCAAAAATATGGATAGTCCTGGATCTTAATAAAGTTAAAAAGTTTAATCCGAACCTGAATATGGATACCGAACTTAAGGCATGGGTTATCCACTAATTTATAATATATATATATATATATATATATATATATATGTAGATTATACTTTCTCCGGTATTTATGTAATTACAAATAAACATGGGACATAATTATAAATGACCTTTTAAAATACGACATATTAGAAAACAACCCTAATTTCAATGAAAAAAATATTGAACTCACCTCAAAGTTTTTCCTTTGAAGAAGACATGAGTTCAATTCCCCACATAAATATAATTTGCTCAAATTTTTGGTTTGAATAAGAGAGCAATGATAACTTCATCTAATTTTCTAACATTTAAGGGCAAAATTGTACTTTCACAGGGGATTTATTGGCTCAATTTACCCCGTGTCACTCTACTATATATAGATTTAGTTCAAACTCAAAAATATATTTAGCTCAATGGTTATAAGGATGAGTTTATTTGAAAAGGACATGAGTTCGATTACCCACATGAACATAATTTGCTCAAATTTTCTGTTTGAATAAGAGAGCAATAACAATTTCATGTAATTTTCTAATATTTATGGTCAAATTTGTACTTTCACAGGGGATTTATTGGCTCAATTTACCCCTATGTTGCTCTATTACGAGCCATTACAGTAATGAAATCGCGGCCTGGTTGGAGTCACGTATTACCTTTTGGATGAAAGCTTAAATTGGTTTTAATTAGAATGCTATTCCGGTTAACCGGCCTACCCCGTGAATCCAAAATCCATTCGCATTCCCAACAAAGATCGAAATGCCCCTAAAAAATGCATATACAACCTATTCTTTATTAACAAAAACATTTAAGCACAAAGATTTAACAGTAGCTATAGTCTTCCCAACAAAGATCGAAGTGCCCCTAAAAAACGCATAGACAGCCTATTCTTTATTAACACAAACATATTAGTGCATAGATTCAACAATAGCTATAGTCTTACCATAACTACCGATAATCTCATCTCTAGAATTATGTCTTTTGGGTTCATCAACTTGAATACATTTCTTACAAAAAAAATTGAGAATATGTTTCTTTTAGGCCACTTTCGAATCCATACATTGACATACATTCTTAACAAGATATTTGACAAAATGTTTCTTTTAGGCCACTTTCAAATCCATACATTGCCTGCATTTTCTATCCAAATATCATAGGATAATGCATATTACAATCATCACATTACAATTTCATACTTAAGCGCAAACCATTCTCTGTTAATACATACCCTGACATCGTTTACATATTATTGCACCAAATTTAAATGCACTCGAAACGTTCCAAAATAAATCGAACTTCACACCCTTTTACATCAGATATGAGTTATAACAACCACGACCCAACTCACACTTCAACAACTAAAATCTAAAAAAAAGACCTAGAACATGCCCGTGCCTCGCACGGGTTCTCATGCTAGTTTCCATTAAAACTCAAACAACATTACATCAATGCAATTAACGGAACAATCAGGAGACTCAAACCAAATGTTGAGCACTCTTAATTAAGAGATCACTTAACAAACAGAATGTAATATACAGATATGAAACATTATTTAAAATAAGATTGAAAACGAAGATTTCCTGAGAAACACAATCCACATCATCTCTGAAAGCAATAACATCACAATTGACTTTTACCCAATAAAATTCATTGATTGTCCGATGTTCAGATATTTCAGAAGGAACATATGTCCTCCTACCATGAACAATCTTTCATTGAGAAATGTGAGTTTTGGCAATATTCGCCACTACTCCAACCTCAATACATGATTTCCAGATCTTAATATTATCCATTGATCGAATATACCCGTTGACGTTGATTTGGCCCAAAATAGACACTCGATTTGGTCTACGATGTACATATCTCTGCAATATATACATCAAATGTATAGTCTCAAATCTCAATTTCCAGACATTATTCACTCCTAAAATTTTTACTAAAATCATGATTGATGATTTTTCCTTATAAACCCTATCATCTTATATTGACAGTAATACATATGACTTAATTAAAACACTTATTGGTTAGGTTCATGCATATTTTAATGTTCTAACTCACATGTTCGACGTTTAGAGATTGTTCTCAGAATAAAAATAAGGTATGCTATGTATACATGGTACTGCAATCGTGGTGTAACATTCATGACAGTTGTCACAATTTCAGGGGTATGCAACGCTGCACTTGGGTTTCACAACAAACCTGAATCAATAAGTTTTCGATCTTTATTACTCACAATGAAAAACCATCAAAATTGTGTCTTTTTTCCTTTTCTACTCACTATAAATAACAAAGAAAACTCGATATTGATGTATTCGTGGTTCTAAAGGTTCTTTAACTCCTCATATCAACATGTTTCGCTATTCATATTACAATCTCATAATTACGAGTGCACAGTATCAACATTAATAAACCAACCACCAACATCTTCCTTAAAAAAACAAAGGCATTCATATAGAGGTCCGTGTTTAGCTAGTTTAACATAATTCAGTAAAACAAGAATTTATATAATCAGACAATATAAGTGAGAATTGAATCTTTAAATAAGCAGATAATAGAAGTGAGAACTGAATCTTTTAGTTACGAAAGTACCAAATGTTAACAAAATTTTTCAATACCCAGTCACCGTCATCATTTTTGGAACTCCAATAAATTTACTACACAAAAAATGGTCGTCAAGGAAGAGTTGGACACATCCGTATATCGTACATGGACGGTAGTTCTTCCTGCTAACAACATTAATGGTGGATTGAGGATCACAATGGTTGAAGCAACATCATATTATGGTTCAAAATTCAAATAACAAATAGTTTTTGATATGTATACTTGAAAAGAATGCTATCAGTATATATATTTACATTATCGGGTATGAATTTTTTTCGTAATTTCTATTTTACAAAGATACATCCAGTCGAGGATGAAATTTTTTCGCAAATTCTTACAAACAATGATAAACATGTACAGTATATAGCTAGGTTACCCATTGAAGAGCCATATATTTAACAATCTAAGAATGTTTGTTTACTCGTGATAGAATTTAATCTGTGAATATTTAATCTAAGCAAGGTGTCTACGTAATCTGGATCCAGTGAAGGATCAGTATCACCGTGTCCTGTAAAATTGTACAGTCTTCTAGATAGCAAAATACATCTTGTGGTTCCAATTGTATGTGCTCCTACAATACAAATTTACTTGATTGCTCAGTACTATGAAGTTTGTTGTTCTATTAAAGATTTATTATGATGTCTATCCAACAAAAATAAAATTTATTAGAGTTGTTTAGTTGTGATTATGAAAGTCTATATGTTACTCAAGTATGTTACATTAAAGTCAATTTTATATAGATTCTACTTGAAAGTGGTACAAGGTCCATCATGTTTAGGCCATAAGTTTCAAATTTGGTAAGAAGAGTGGTCAAATTAGAAGATGTTGATGGCATGTTTGTTATAGCTTTAGAGGAAAGTGAAACCCTTTCGTCATTCCTACCAGTGAAAACCTTCCACATTGGTCTCCGGAACTGCATATGTAATTCAATATATCTTATCAGTAACCACTATCACACACATAGATGGCGGGGTGATTCAAGTTACAAACCAATAATAAAATCTATGTTTTAGGAAATTTTCTTAAACAAAATATCTAAATCCGCCACTGCTTGTAAGGCTATACAGTATACTGAATCCCTGCACCTTTGTAAAGTTTGCAGTCTACTACGATTTGTAGCTAATCTCTCAGTATATTTTCAACTTTATATTCAACGTGCTTTTGCATGATTTTGTTTAAGATTAAATCAACCATCATATGCATCAGTGATCTTACTTGATAAGAGACATCATCTCGAGCAGCTAATGCAAGAATATCTGTTAACTCGAATAACTTGTAGAAGGGGGGGTTGAATACAAGTTATATAATCGTGTCTGATTTTTGCTTGGTTATATGAACAAGAATAAACGAATGAATCAAACTCTGTTTGTATTAATAAGATCAAATACAAACTCTACCAAAGGTGTACAATACCTTTAGCAGCTGCTGACAAAATAAAACTCTCTCTCTGTTTGTTTCGAACTTTCAAATACAAACCTTATACAGAGCTACGCACACAAAACTCACGACCCGAACTCCCTCTTTTTACAATGACATAGAGAAAGTATTTATAATGCTACCTATCAACTAATAACAGAAAGATAATCTATACATGACAATGTTCTGCCTTTCAGTTGATAGTTTCCATCAATAGAAAATTCTTTCCTTCATGAAATCTTCTTGCTTGTTCTTCAAACAACGATCCTGTTTTATAGCACTTGCCAGTTTCTGTAGCATCCATAATGACATCATCAGTAACACGACTGATATCAGGATTCCTTATTGCATCAGGATCTAACCATCCTATCAGTACTTGATCAGTATTCGACTTGACATATCAGGATTCGATCTCAGTTCCTGACACGTAGTACTTGATGCACTGTTCATTCCTGACTAAACTTTACAGATAACTGTCTAACACATATTTCTTATACATGATGCTAAATCCTTTATAAAATCAGGATATACAAGAAGTATAAGTAAAATTCTATTCTTAACATCACAACTCATGAATTATTCCTAACAATCTCCCCTATTTATGCTTTAAGATCTGAAGCATAAATTTGAGTTGTTGATGTCAAAACATATAATAATACAATCAGAATAGAATTTATGAATTCAGAAATCATGAAGTTAAGTACCTACTCTTCTTAGATATAAACATAGTATCTAGTACTTAGACGAAAGAATTCAACTATTTGATGCTTCTTTTCCTTTACCTCTTCCATGATGAGATTCACCTCTGTCACAATCTTTATCTCCCCCAGTTCTTCTTTTATCCCCAGTCTGTTGTTGTTGTTGTCTCTGAATTGTCTTTATCTCCCCCTTTTTGACATCAGCAACATTAATTCCAAGAGATTCAGTAATAGAACAAATGAGATTCATCGGAACTGCTTGATTTTCCATAATAGTGACTTGGTTATCTTCAAGTGTTTGAAGTCTTGATTGAATTTCAACTTGAGATTTCTGAATATCTTGCAGAATTTTAGAATTGACTTCGATGTTGGAAGTGTTTGGAATATCTTCAGATTCAAGTCTTGTAGAAGAAGTTGCCTGTGTAGAATGATATTCAAGTAATAAAACTCGATTAGAGTTACAAACATCTTCATCTTTCTATTCTGAAGCTGCAATATGATCATCTTGTTCTTCACCAGTATTCTGTGTACTAATATCTACAAATTCTGACTTCTCCTTTGATTGATCAGATACTGTTGATGTCTCAATTCTTGCTAATATTGGAAGTACAAACAAAGAAATACTTGGATCATTAGGAATATCTTCTGGTACTGATAATGTAGAAGTTTGTCTTTGCCATTCACCTCTTCTGTTGATAATTCCTGCAAGCCTTTCTTTTTGCTTCTGAGCTTTAACTTCTGGCTTTGAGTTGTGCTTTGCTAAGTCATTCTTCTCATACATCTTGATAAAAGAATAAGTACCAACATCCATACCAAGATTATTAGACCAAGATTCAGGAAAAACCTGATCCCAGAAATCAAATGATGGTTTCCTAATTTTCTCTCCCTCACTATGGAGTTGATCATCCATACCCTCAATCTCACTTTGACTATCTAAAGTCAACACTCTTTCTACCTCTCCTTTTGCCTGGTCAGGAGCCAGCCGCTCTGATTGTGGATAAATATCCATCTTTTCAAGTGTATCACTCAAATTTGGATAAGTGCTCTCATGGCCTACAGAAAAATAGAGTTTAGAAGAAGTTTTTATACCTGAACTCACATGGAGAGAGGGTTCCTCATTTGGCAAGGGGCTTGAGGTTTTCTCCAAGGAGTGAGCTGCTATAGTCTCTGAACCCTTACAATCATCTTCTTTCCTTCCAGAGACTACATGCTCCAGTATACCACTTTCAGGTTCTTTACTAGACTCTGATGTCTTCAATAATACTTCATTAGACACCCTAGTTAGTATGTCACCGTCTTTAAGTGTTGTTTGCTGAGTCTCACCCTCAAGGTGAATAGACTCTGACTGAACAATGTTTGTTTGATCTTCAAGAAAATCAGTCAAAGTTATTCCTCCCATATCATAAGGTTTCTCACTTGCAATTTCAGTCATCACAGAAGACCTTTCAACATCAGCTATCACAGCTCCTGAGTCATCCAACCTCTGACTAGATGGTTCTTGTGTTACAGTGACTATGATCTGATTTTTCCTACTATCCACCACTGGTGCAATAGTATCTTCTGTTGACTACATTCCTCTATCTACTTCCTCCAGTTGTTCACCTTGAGCTGAAGCATCTTCAATAATGACATCCTTGTCAAATAAGTATGTATGTAGTGATTGAAGTGCAACATGCTTTGAGAGTTCAAATTTATTGACTAATTGTCTTCTGATAGACACATAGAAATACATCTTCATTAAGTCAAGTCTTTGATGTAGAAGTCCATACTCTTCTGGATATAAAAGTTTTTGTACTCTTTCAACCAAAAAATCTAGAACAGGCTTTGACAACTTCACTTTGATAGAAATTAGTCCCATAGCCAGTCTGTATGGTAATGTAGTTTCCCATGAAGAATCTATATCCAGATCTCTATGGTCATTCGCTGACTTGATTGTAGCTTCATTTGTGTTGAGTATTGAATACGATAAGAGAATACAGAGGGGGGGGTGAATGGATTCTCGAACTTTTCTTTTCCGAGTCTATGTAGCAAGAGTGTTTGTGTGTACAAGATTGAAGGTGCGGGTAAAGAATAACACAAAACACAATATCACTTTAATCTAATGTATTATTAGATAAAGGTTGCTACAATCTGTGAATACAAATGATAGTATTCTCAGCTTCGTTTTTCTCAGAGAGATACAGCTTCGTGTATGAAAAACTTGACTCACAAAAAGTTACTAAGTTATGAAGTGAGGCTGTATCCTTATAGAACATGGATACAGCCTACTTACTGCAAATAAGGTAGCTAAACAAATTACTTTCTAGTCTGTCTATCCTTTTTGAGTAAGTGTCCAAACGGTTACAGATTTGACTTTGCAAAGCCTGTTTAGATCCACTTCTTTAGCTCCTTGTCTCTTCTATATCTCTCCAAGCTTCCTTGTAGGCTTTCCAGAGCATGTTACAGATTGTGGTCCATAAAGTGCATTGGCTTGTTGCAGGTTTCTGACTTGTACAATTTCTTCAGTATTTTGTCTCCAAGAATGTATTCGAGAAGTGACTAAGTAAGTGATTCGAGAACTGGAATTGACTTGATCGATAACTCTGAGTTCTCGAACACTGTTATATTGACATATCGAACCACTTCTCGAATAGCCCTTTTCCATCAGGATTCCTTGAGTTGTCGAATAGAACATTTGACTTATCGAATCCTCGAGATATCGAATAGCTTTCTGAGTCCTTGAGATATCGAATGGAACTTTGACTTGTTGACTCCTTGAGAACTCGAATACCACTTTGACTTGTTGACTTCCTGAGTTCTCGAATAGAGTACATAGACATATCGAATCTCTGAGATATCGAATGAGATATCGAACAGTATATACAGAGATATCGAATAGTGTCTTGAGATATCGAATCCCTGACTTCTCGAATGCTGGACTTCTCGAATAGACAAATATACTTCTCGAATTGGTCCTTAGGCAAATTCTTCTTTTCTTCAAATCCCAATTGTGATTATTTGATAGTCTTTAACTCCTTGCTTGAGGCATGAACCTTGGAACTTCTTTCAAGCATTATTCTAGACTCTATAAGTACAGTTACACAACTAGGATTTGATGCCTACTACAAGTACAATACAAAAAGAAACTCTACAACTAGAGGTTCCCTCAGTTAAGAGGTCATGTAAGTAATGCAAAGCATTACAAACAATTAGGCTTGTTATTAGATGTATACAGGCATGCCTTTGTGACTAACAATCTCCCCCAAATTGTGAGTGAGACCCTTAGTCACAATTTTATGTCTGATAACAAGCCTAACATACATAAAGATAAAACTTTAAAAGTACAGGTATGTAGATTGATTGAGCACATGAATAAAGTTACAAGATGAATAATCTTACTTAATGATGAATACTAGCCATTCTCATTTGATTCCATCTCCATTGCTTTGGCTTGTAGATCATCATATGCTTTCTGTTTTCTTTCTTTCTCCTTTCTTGCATTATCATCCATGGCCTTGATCACTTCTTCTTCATCACCCTTATCTCTCCTGTGATGTCTCTTCCTCCCATCACTTTTGTCTTCAGAGTCATCATCCTTATTTCTCCTAGGTTGAGCCCTCTCTGGAGTTTCACCAGTTGCTATAAAAGATCTGAGAATGTGTAGTGCTTCAATTTCTTCAACATTTCTGGTTCCAACCTTTTTCTGTAGTTGATCAATGATAGCATTGACCAGTCTGTGATTTCGAGAAGTGAGATCATGGGGAATGACCAATTGCTTGATGTCTTCAATTTTGGTGCCAGACTGATAGATGATTGTCCATGGCTTCTTGATCACTTATGGCAGCCTTGAAGGTTGGCCATTCCTCAAATCATCAAACAGACTTTTGTTGTTCTCATTTCTCTTCTCAATAAGCTCAAGTATGGCATCTATATCTGAGTGTTTTAGGGCTTGTATAGTCTTGTATGTTAGATGCCATATCTTTGATTTTGATATCATCACTATCTCCTTGAACCATAGATTATTGACTTTCTTGGGGATGACAGTGATGTAGTCAATCTGCTCCTTCAACTCCCTCAGATAGAACTGAGTGTCACCAGCCTGTTCCCTTGTGGCTTTCAGAAACTCCAAGAAGGCTTTATCATGATAAACATTTGAGTTAGCCACTTCTTGTAGCTTGGCCTCAGTAATTACTTTGACTTCTATAGGCTTGGCACTTTCAGATATGGAGGATGGAGGTTTGTCAGTTGGCATACTCCCTGCAACCACTGTGGTTGTGATAGACTGCTTCTGGCCACCAGGAGTAATGACATGCACAGTTGGTAGAGTAACAACTGGCAGTGAGGTAGGAGGCTCATCAACCTTTGTTTTTCCTTTGCCTGGCACATGAGTTGGAGATTTATTTGCCCTTTGGTGATCACCCTCTCTGAACTTTATCCCTTTTTCCTTGGGTTTCTCCCCCTTAGTATTTGAATTCCTTGTCCTCTTCTCCCCCTTAGGCTTGTTGTCAGGCACAGAGGCTTTAGAAATGACCTTTGGGGTGGAAAATTCTTCAGGGAGAGGAAGACCCATATGCTTCATCATAGCAGCCAACATAGATTGTTGATGCAGAAGAACATCAGCTGTGGTGGTTGCTTGAGTGTCCAACTGATCATTGAGAAGTGCAACCTTGTCTGTAAGATGAGCATTGGACTTAGTGAGAGTAGCCACCTCCTTTTCAAGAGTATCCACTTTAGTGAATAGCTCATGTGCCCTGAAACCAAAGAGTGATTGATCCTTTAGTCTCTGGACTTCATACTTAGTCATGTCATGAACAGGGACCTCAGTTACCAGCTTATCCCCATATTGATTCTTGAACAGTGTTCTCAGCATGGCATTTGAGTCTGTG
The DNA here is from genome assembly GCA_037693485.1 of Kitagawia praeruptora. NCBI lineage: Eukaryota > Viridiplantae > Streptophyta > Magnoliopsida > Apiales > Apiaceae > Kitagawia > Kitagawia praeruptora. The sequence goes on from CM075353.1 coordinate 13,041,451, forward strand.
GTTTGATCAGACAGAGATTGAAACTTATGCCCCAGCCCTGTGACAGTATCCTTGAGAAGGGCCAAGCCATTGTCCATTTTGATACAGCTAGACTTGCAGGCTAGAATTTCCTTGACCACAGTTTCCAGTTGAGGGAATTTGGAATCAAAAGCCCTTTTTAGCTCATGCACCTCCTTGGTTGTGGCTGTACACACTTCTGTGACTTCTGTCTTTAGACCCTTGCCAAGGTAGTGTGCAGCCTTGAGAATTCCCTTGTAACTGTCATTGACTGCTTCATACACAGCACTAGGGGTGAGAGAATTGGCATTGGACCCTAGTGAAGTGATGTACTCTTCTCTGAGGTACTGTAGGCCTTCTGAGAGAGGAATGTCATACTTTCCTTGAAGCCAGGCATCTATATTTCTTTCTCTCTCAGACTCATCCATAATTTTGGTCTGTTGTTGCTCCACATCCTCTTTATGGCATAGGAGAATAGCTTCATAGTCAGGATTTGGCAGGTTGGCAGTGAGGAGGTGCTGAGCAATCTTTGTGAACTCAGGAATCTGATCCACAATTAAGCTTTGAAGTGCTTCAACCGTCAATTGTTGTGGAACAGACCCTGATCCTGAAGCACTGTCATGGTGCACAGGCTTCAGCCATTATGACATAAATTCAGAGCTAGAGCTAGGTAAACTAGACTCCTCAGTTACAGATGCAACTTCTGTAACCGGATGGATTGACTCTACTACTGGTGTCTCCACAGAAGTTGGATGAGTTACACCAGCAGTTGACACAGGCACAGAGTCTCTAGTGAAAACTAGTGGAACCTCTGTGTTTGTGATGGTGTCATTAGGATATGCCCCAGCATGCATTCCCTCACCATCTAAATGTGGGTCCTGGGTGGTGAGAAAAGTGTCATGCACTAAGTCACTTGAGTCCATTGGCTCATCAAGAGAAAAGAATTCTTGATGATCAATGCCTTGCTCCTCAATTGCTTGAGTTACAGGCTGCAAAGAAATTTGAGATGAAGATTCTGGAAGAGAAGTGTGTTGTAGAGTAGATTTTGGCAACTCCTCCTGAGAGATAGAGGGAGTTTCAAGTGTGATGTGCTCTCCACTCAGTGTAGTGCCATCCTTATCACTCCCATGTGCTGACTCAATATAAGAAGGTGCATTGGGGAGGATGCTTGATTCTATAGATGCACCATGTTGAGAGGATACATCTAGTGAGCTGTGTGCCCCTGATTTTACAACTTCAGCCATTTGTGTGACTGAAGAGGTGGTCTTAGTTTTCTTCTTCTTCTTTGGCCTTAGTAAGGGTGACTCTGGTTCCTCACTTTCTAGACCTAGTTCAACAGCTAATGCTGCTTCAGATAAGATATTCAAGGGTGTAGACATTACTTCCTTTCTCTTCTTTTTACTAACATCACCCTTTTGAGAGGATGATGCAGTTGGTTCAGTAATTGGTAGAATGTTTGGTTGAGAGGGTTGGTTAGCTAGCCCTGGGTTAGCATTTTGTCCTACTTGCTTGGGCTTGTCTAACTGAGATTTTGCATCAAATGTTGGCATGTTGTGGGGGTAAGTTCTAAACAAACTCTCCATATGGGGAGTTATGTTAAGTCTTACATCCACATCATTCCTAGTCTCCAAATTACCAAAAATGAGTTTGGTCATGGATTTAGGATAGCCTATGTTATTTTTATCTATCCCAGGCAATTCAATCAATTGAGCATTTTTAAAATTAAGTACAGATTGAATAAAGCGAGGGAAGAAAATATCAGTACCTCTCTTGGTTGTGTTCTTACCAAGTCTCCCATATAGTTCTTGTAGGATGATTTGGCCAACATCTATCTTCTTTCCATAGGCCAATGCATAGCCAATTTGCTGCACAGGTGCACTGATTTGATCAAAGCTTGATTTCCTGGCAGTGAAGACTTGAAGAAGAGTTGCAAACACATAGCTCCACTCCTTTCTCAGATTCTTTCTGTTCAGCTTGCCAAGATTGATCCTATCTGAGTAGTTGATGAACTCAAAGAATTCCTCTAACTCTGCATTCGTGGCTAGTCTGTCAAATGACTCTTGTTGTAGGCCCAGTGCTTGATTCATGTCTGCAGTAGTGATAGTGATTTCCTGATTCTGAATCTTGCAGTAGATGATATATGAAGTGATTGCGTTTTCCAGGGCTACAACCTCCACAATAGCAGTGCCCCAAAACTGTTCCAGGATATCCAGATATAGAGTTGGGTTGGCAGAGAGTGCATCCTTGATGTATGACTCAGCCATCCATTTCACAAAGCACTTGAAATTGGCGTTGTTGGGTGCTTCCACATCACTAGTTAGAGCAATGAAATTGGTGTTAAACTTTACTGTTGCCATTTGTATGGAAAAGAAAAAAGGAATTGAAGGTTGAAGAAGAAATTTGGCTTTTAGTAGTTAGGGTTCCAGGGGTTTAGAGAGTGTAGATGCTTGAGAAATCGAATGAAATGAATCGAATAGGTGTAGAATTGTATAAGTATGAAGTACTTGAATTGTCGATTAGAAGTTTGTTTTGTATCGACAAGTCAGGCATTCGAGAAGTAGAAAACAACTATTCGAGAAGTCAAGAGAGGCTTAATTGATAACTCAAGCAGATAGTAACTCACAGCTGGCAGTTATCTAACTCAGAAATATTTCTAAATTAAATAAAATGTGTTTTTATGAGTGAATTAAACTTTTAGACAAAAGTCCAAAATCGGTTAAAGTTCAGCGAGAATTCGGCCTTTTCAAATGATTCGAGAACTCAAATATAGTATTCGAGAACTCAGTCAATCGAGAACTGAAACACTATATTCGAGAAGTCAAGGAAATCTCTATTCGAGAACTCTAAAAGACTCTATTCGAGAACTCAAGAGTACTCTAATGAGACTTGTTAGAGATGTCGAATAGTGAATCATTCGAGAAGTTTGACTTATCGAACTATACACATTACTCATAAAAATTGATTTTCACTATCTTTTAAAATTGACCAGCCATATTCATTGAAGAATATTCTTAGCAAATTAAATATTGATTTTCTCAAAATTTCATAGAAATTTCAAGTTAGCAAAAATATGATTTTCCAACATATGCAACAGATTTGAAACATTTATAAATCATATTTCATCCAACACTTACTCCAAAAATATTGAAAATTTAGATAAAGTAAGTGTTTACTGCTGCAACAATCTAGATGATATATTCACTTAGCCAGAATCTGAAGAATTCAGCATTCCAATCTCACTAACCAACCTTGTGAAGGTGGCTTCATCTAGTGGCTTATTGAATATGTCAGCTAGTTGTTTATCTGTAGAGACATAATGTAACTCAATGGTTCCATTAGTTGCATGTTCTCTAATGAAATGATATCTGATGTCAATGTGCTTTGTTCTAGAATGATTGACAGGATTGGCAACTATAGAGATTGCACTTGTGTTGTCACACATGATTGGAATTCTTTCCAACACAAGTCCATAATCTCTAAGTTGATTTCTAATCCAAAGCACTTGAGCACAGCAACTTCCAGCAGCTATGTATTCAGCCTCAGCTGTAGAAGTTGACACAGATTGTTGTTTCTTGCTATACCAAGAGACTAACCTTTGTCCAAGAAACTGGCAGCTACCTGAGGTGCTTTTCCTATCCACTCTGCATCCAGCATAATCAGCATCAGAATAACCAACCAGATTGAACTGTAAGAACCCAGATTTTTGGGTAGAATTAAAACTTTTTATTATGTAATAGTATGGGAATGAATAGTGGTTATGACTGCGGGGTAACGAATGTCTATTAAATGAATGGAATGGATTTGAATTTAATTATTTATATGTCATGCAGAATACTTTTGGTTGACATCATAGATAAGGATGCTCTATCTCCTAAGGATATAAGTATATTACTTCAAGTAAGATTATTCTTGCGTCATCCAAATCAATATCTATTATAAGTCCAGCGGTTCCGTAAAAAGGTTAAGGAACACTCGAGGGTGAACCAGGTTCATTTTCCTAATTATAGGAATTAAATAAAAATAAGTGATGAATAGTGATTTTGGTGGAATTTGGAATATTATTATAATAATGTTATACCCGGTATTCGGAACGGATTTCTGAGTTCGTATTAGTGATCCAGGAGGAAAATAAGTGTATGTAAAAGCTGTCGGATTCAGAAAAAGAGCAATTTTATTTTCTCCGAGATTTCCCTGGACACTACAAGACATAAGGAATTATAAAAGGGATTTAAGGAATTTAAATTCGAGAAGTATTAAGAAAGATGAGGAATAGTATATTAAATATTAAGAAGGTTTTCGGTAAAACCCTAACTAGAAACGAATGAGTTATTCCCTCGAACGATCAACGAATTAAGCAATAAACGGACAAAGAAACAAGCAGAGGGAGCAAGAGTCATGCACAAGCCACTAGAAAATATCTAGTAACCAATATAGTTACAAGAGTAACTAGAATCAAGTGATCAACCAAGTACTTAGCAATCTAACTACAAGTTTGCCTTAAACCACCACAAGATCAACACTTGTCCTCACAAAAACATCATTCCATGCATCATCACTTTATTAAAGGTGTTTTAACACAAGATATTATCTAAAACCATTTCACTTTATGCATTATTCAAGAAGCAACCAAGCAAAATACTCTCCCCCTCCATAAAACACTCCATTCGGCTATTTCCTTAATTCAAGGATCAAAATCCTACTTCCAACCATCATTTGATCTTGAAACTTTTTATGTGAGTCCTATAATTCATAAAAATGATCTCCTCAAAATCCTAGCTTCAATCTCTTCTTTTTCCATTTTCAAAAAAATCATTAAAGAGGAGGATGAATAGTGTTCTTCAAGAACTAACTTTGATTTTCATGTTTCTTTGGTTGATCTTAGGTTTGTTAAGGCTAGACAAGGACCATACCAAGCTTTGTAAGGCTATATCACACTCTCAAGAAGGTATAATGATCTTGAAACCCTAGGTCTACTTTGAGTATTATGCATGTTCTTGATAGATTTAAGTGTTAGTAGCATGTTAGTGATGTTATAAACATGATTATGTAGTAGATCTAATGGATTTAAGAGAGGGTGATTATGTTGGTATAATATTGTGTTCTTGAACTTGTTGAGATGAGAATCATGTGTATAAGTTGTATTGGTGCCCGGTGTGGCTTGGTTTTAGTGTTACGATTAGTAGAACGTTTGAATTATAGCTGTCGTAATGCCCGATTTTCATTTAATCTTGAAATCCGAGCTTCACAGTTAATAAAACTCACTGTCCAGGTTCATATTCTGCCATGGTTAGCTAGATCATGTTACAAGCTTCGTTTTGATATAAAGATCGCATAAAATGGACTTACGGTTTAGGAGTTATGGCCGATCGAATATAAGTGGTTCGAAACCGAGAATGCGAATTCGTAATTGAAATTGAACCGTATAAAATAAGTATCGCAGTGGCGAATCTTGGTAATTAAATATTAGGGATCATAAGGATGGTGTGAGAGAAGACCTCGTATTAAAAAGATCGTTTTTCGATTTTATAAAAATGTTTGAATCAAGGTTAAGTACGAAAGTAACCCTAAAGAGTATACTTGGTTATAACTACGGTAAACCACTTAGAAAACGATCGATAAATCTCGAGGTATAATCTTTCGACTTTAAAACTTTTACAAATCGAATACTTACCATATGTAAGGGTAATATCATGCTTTATTAACGAACAAGTGTCGGATAATAAAAGCAATAATAAGAGTGAATTAGAGGGGTATAACGAAACGACTTGAAAACGTGTTTCGATTTAAGTCAAGTTTATACTTAACCTTTTGAAAGGTGTTAAGTAATTAATCCCGAGTGCCTTGGCTATTTTTAGATCATCAGGCTGACCCGGGACACGCTACCCCTACCCGTACTCGATTCCCAGGCAAGTTTTCAAACCTTTTTAAAGGCTGTTGTGAATATATATATATGATTTCTGTTATACATATGCCATAGCATGCATGCCTATCTTCAAGTTATATTGTGATACTTGTGTCCTGATTTATTGTTGGCTTATAAGCTAGATAGTTATATATCAGTTATAAGCCGGAAATTATTTAGACCCTTAATCGAAGGGCAGTGAATCTCATTCTTTGATTATAGACCGGGAGTCGTTATTTCTTGATATATTGATATTATTTTCAGAGGAAAATATTTAAATAAATATTTTCCATTTGTTATCTGGCGAATATTTTTGGGATATTCCTTGAGATTATTTGATAATATTATTCGGATCATTCATCAGTTAATTATTTATGCGATGAATATTATCTCTAATGTTCATATAAAGTCGATTAAATATTCGAATATTATTCGAACCCTCAGTTGAGTTATTTACTTAAAGAATATTCATTCTTATTTACTCGATAAATATTATTCTGAATATTCATTCAAGTTTACTTATTAAATGAATATTATTTTAATATTCATTTGAGCCTTATTTATTTAAATGAATATTATTTCGAATATTCATTTAATCTCTATTTATTTTATAAATATTAGTTGAACGTTGATTCGAACTCCAGTTATTCGATAAATTTTATTTTGAATATTCCCTTGAGATAAGGAATATTATCTTCGACCTTTATTTAAAGTCGATTCAATTATTGAACATAATTTCAAATATTCATTCGAATATCATTTCTTCGATAAATATTATTAAGTTGAATATTCATTAATTATTCAATGAATATTGTCCCAAATATTAAGTCGATAATTATTCCATCAATATGTGTCCTTCTTGAGTTGAATATTCACTATTGATTCAATAAACATTATCTCAAATATCCATTTGATGATTACTCCATCAATAAACATTGTTACTAATTTGAAAATTCATTATTTGTTCAATGAATATTATTCTGAATATTTATTCAAAGATTATTTCGAGCAAAACTTTTCCAATATCTGTGATTTAATAAATATTCTTGGAATATTTATTTAATTCTTCTAACTCGTTTCAAAAATGATTTACTTCATTCACATAGTATCATCGACCTTCGAATATTGTATAAATTATTTCAGAGTCCTATTATTATTATTATATTATCAAGGAAGGTTCTCAGTGATTCCCTTCTCCCTTCAATTCTATTGTAAGGGAACCTTACTTGAGGAATGTTATTTATCTTGTGACTGCCCGGTCATAAATTATTCGTTTTACTCGCAACTTGGTTGCTATTTATCATGGTATTGTGTGTACCCGCTCATTATTCGAGGGGTAAGAATGTTGGAACAAGTCAGTATCCATTAACAAGCAACAGCTTGGGAAATATTGGTAAATTTTCCTTTCCAATTAGATATGACTATCTTGTGGAGTCATATCAACAAGTATTATACTTGGGGAAAGGGGGACGAACCTTACGTTTCAAAGTTATGGATGTGAAACGAACTAGGAGATGCGTAAGTGACCCAGTGGCGCCGGTCCAGCAAATGGCCCAACCGTTGGCCGAGGGGGTTCCAGAGGGCGGTAGACAAGTAAATCCGTCGGTGCTTCCTTCTACATATAGTAATCAAGAGGTGGGGAGCATAACATGCGACTGATCATCGTGTATATGCTATGTCTCCTGGCGCGTCAAACTCCAGTATTAGTTCATCACACAATGTTGGAAATTTTCTGCAACCTCATCTTAGTTGGCAGAGTTGAAAAGTATTTCAAACTGGAATTGCAATATCTTTCTTGCAAGTTCCTATTTTTATGAAAATGATGCTATCTTGCTTATTTTGGCATAGCACGTGCTTCCACGAAATATATACCTGTTGAGTTACCTCGTAACTTCATCCTTTATATTGAACTGGCAATATTTTCTCTAATGCATGGCATATGGTTTCAAAATATATCTTTGAACTGTCATATATATTACTGTTCAGTTATATTCTTGTTGGTGGGCTATTGCTCACCCTTGCTTTATTATTTATATCACAACAACAGTTAGATCAGATGGCCGCACAAGGTGCACTTGGTGCGAGCAGGTGTCAGCCGTCAGAGGATTAACCGATGAGGTCATATCTACCATTGTTGAGGATGCAGCTTCTGGTAGGCTAGTTGTTAGCATTTGATCCTCTAATGTATTTATTATATGGCATATATCAATGGATGGCAAGGAATATGTAATTGTACAAATGTAATTCTTTGGGTTGTAAGAACTCAAACTTGTGATTTATAATATTGTTGGTTACTCTGATTTCATCTCTGGGACTATAACGGGTGTGTTTTATGTTGTTGTTTTGGGTCACAAGGTTGTAATTTAGATTATGTTGGTTTTGTGGTTGGATATTGAGACCGTAACGACCAGATCCCTGACCCCGGATCTGGGGGTGTTACAGAAATGGTATCAGAGAGAGCGTTATATATCCCGGAGATGACGCGACGTTAAAACAATAAATTTATTAAGATAATAAGAACTCTTGCCAAGTTCATAGTCGGACTACTTAATGTAGTATTGACATATAAAACCCTTATGGGAACTATTAAGTATCATGATAGTAACTTAGCTCGTTCTTGTACCGACTAGTAAGGCGACAGACCTTGAGGCATACGAGCAGCAGCACGATGATGCCTGATTATATGCTGACGATCGGATGGTGGATGCGATAGAGTACCCTACTGAGGACCCGGAAGAGGTTCCAGCAGAGGAAGGGAATATTGATAAGTATAAGGAGTTTACCCTTAAGGAAATGAGGGCTACCTCTAGAGAGACTGTAAGAGTTAAGGTACAGTAGTCAGAAAAGTGAGCGTAAAGAATTGAGATATTATTAAGAGAACTAAAGATGCGTATTGGATTCATAGCTGGACTGTTAGATGAAGTACCAGCAAGTAACATGGATTTGATGGAATTACTTGAGATCTTATATGAGGATAAAAAAAAAAATCCTTAGAGGCCTTTAGATTAATGAGAAAAGAGTAGAGTGGTACATGAATATCAAAGACAACAATAGAGGACGAGGAGCAGAGTCTCCAGGAGCAGTTGAGATAGAGGCAGCAAGTGTCATATCATGTGATAAATGGATTAATGTGAATATTGTTAATGGTAATTCACCATGAGAAGGCAGATTTCATAAGTTATAATTTATAAAGTCAGACTGAGATTAATGAGGTGGTTTGGCTCAAGGAAATGTCCATTTTATGAATGGATCAACTTAGAAAATAAAGACATTGGAAGGTGATGGCATGATTAGATAAAGAATATAAGGAAGTAGTAAGCGAGACAATGATCTCAGAACCTACAAGAGGAGAAGACCAGTGAGTCTGTGATAAACTAGTAATAAGGCTATCATCAGGAACCCAGTATAAGTCTAGTTCAATTCAGTGGAATGATGAACCAGAAACATTAGATGCATGTGATTCAAAGAAATATTAAATTCCTTCTTTTCCTTAAATGGATTATGTAAGCCGATCAATGGTTAAGATGTAATTGAAAATGTTTTTAGAAGAAGCTTGAATGAACAAGTGTATGCCCAGTTCTCGAAGTATGAGTCTGGCAAAATAAGGTTCAGTTATTAGGACATTCGATCAATAGTAAGTAGTGTTGGTTGACCTTGCCAAGTTAAAGACAGTTTCAAATGGAGATAGGCCAATCACATCGGCAAAGGTGAGAAATTTCATAAGATTCACGAGGTATTACCAAAGATTTGCTCAGGACTTTACAAAGAGTGCAGTCCCGCAACCCGACTTATTGGTAAGACTAAAAGTTTGAACATACAAAATATGAGAAAATCTTCCTGGAGCTAAAGATGAAATTGGTGACGACCCAGCGCTGACGTCGCCTAAATGGAAAAAGGAGAATTTTGCAATATTTTATGGTGCATCTCAAGCAGGGTAGGCACTGTGCTTATGCAGCATGGCAGTGTAACTTCGAATATATTTGGACAACACGATTCACTAGATTCGGATGGCCTTGGTAGTGCCAATTTTGTGAAAGGACTAACTTCGACGGTAGTGTTCCTTCTGAAACTAGTTGTTAGAACGACCGGTATTCGATAGTGTCAATTATTATGACGAATATGTAACGGGAAGATGTGGCATGTTTTAATTTGAAACTTTTGATTACCCTTCCAGGGGAGGTATTTATTTGGCTTCTTTCCAATGGTTAAACTCCCAACTATATGTCAATCATTTCGTTATTATAACTGTTTCTGGTTTCACCCGCTTGGGTATTCCTAGAAATACTCTTCGGGTATCGAAATGGATCTTCTTAGTATCACCAGTGGGGTGGATAGATTGACTGAAATTTCCCTAATCCTGGAAAGGAATTTGACAAATTTTAGTAAACTTTGTCTTTCTGATTATCGGAATACGTCACTAAAGAGAGTGGAAACTGGAGTGAACCCTACGGATTGGGTAAAGTAGCCGCTATACAGGTAGGTAGACATACCCCGATTATTACAGTTGAATGTAGGGATAAAATTATGAAGTTGAATGTAATTAAGAAACAAGCCGGACGGAGAAATTCTGGGATTGACTTAAATAAAAAGGTTGTTATGCCAGAAGTGTTAAGCTTTTGTGGTACGTGGAGTTGATAAGATTAACTGAAAGAATAAAAGTGAAGGAAAGGTGACCGGAGACGGTACCGAGAAGTCGAGTGAGACTTATATGGAGTAAAGCTTTGGAAAGATCAAAATGTATCAAAGTAGAAGGCAATATGCCAGCAATTGCTAGAAAAGTAATGCTATTAGCCGACCCCTAAGCTCACATATTTAGCATGGCCAGATGGGGGCCAAGTCACTAAGGATTATCAAGTGACTGAACCAGCAACGTAAGGACAAAGCGGGGTGCTTCTAATCAAGTGCCAACCGCGAGGGCTTTTGATATAAATTGAATTGAGATACATGATGATGGATTTTATATATACCATGGACGTATTAGGATTGAGGGTAGTGACCACTGAAAAGTTACGAAGATTGCCAAAGTTAGTGCAGTATGATGCATAAATGTTATCTGAAGCTTAGTGTCCTCAAAAAGAGCATTAGGCGCTAAGAGATTCACGTTGAACACGACCAATATCTTCCAGAACATCCTTTCTACCATTACCAAGTTCTATATGAAAGAGTAGATAGACATATGTTGTCTTTTGGAAGGTCATGTAGACCGACATTCGTTTGAAAGAAAGGTTAACATGAGCTACCTATAGATTATTAAGATGAGAATGATTGAAAACAGACCCTTATTAAGGGTACATGATTTGATTGCCAATTTCAGGGTAATGTAAGTATTCCTTGAAAATAGAATTGAGGGTAGAGCATCCATAAATTAAGACGAACCCTGGGGATGCACAAAGGATAGCATCACCCCTAATAAAGACATTTTGAATTCAGACGATATAAGTTGAATCGACCAAAGTATAAAGAACCTGTAAGGATTTGTGGAAAGGAATCTCGAAAAGTACATAGACAGAATTGTTATAAAATTGATTATTGATGTTCGATATACCCTGTACCCAGAAGATACAGGAGGGATGATGACAATGACCTAAGAAACCCTATAAGGGAAGAGGTAATGTTCTGAACTTCAAAAGGGAAGTTTGGTAAGGAATGTATGACATAGTAACAATAAGGCCAGATAAAGCAGGTACGAAACCATGAGCAAGTATGGATTGAACCAATAAGGTTGAGATTTTCCTAAAATAAGAAAGGACTGAGATAAGAAATATCCTAGATATGATTGGGAGTAACCGTGATAAAGTTCCCACAGAAAGGTGGAAGCAATGATTTTTGGAAAAAGACTGGAATATGTTTTCTCTCATCTAGCAGAGTTCAAGGGAGGATGCTTCCACCCTGAGTTGGAATAGATCCAGAAAATATTGATTTCAAGGAAATATTATATTCAGGAAAGGCCAATGAGGTGGCTGACACTTTAAGTATAAGGGAGTAAGTATATATGCTCATACTAAAGAGATAGAATGATAGTGTAAAGGACCTTGATGGTCATAAGGTGGTAGAGGAAATTACATTCCATCTGATGATTGTGCCAGGATAAACTATAAGAATAGTTTAAGTAAAGATTCGATTCCTGATGTTGCCGGTAACACATTACCGACATTAGAAGGCTCTACGACAGGCCAGACCAAATTCCCCAAGAGGCTCGCCTTTCCTTTGGAAAGAAAGGGGGGAGGTTAAGTAACCAGGAATTAGTAGTAGATGACCAGAAACAGAGATGGTACAAATACTGATAAGCTAAATGGCATGATGATGAATGACAAGCAAGTTTATGTTGGTATATTTCTGCGCAAACAAGATAGAGTACATGAAGTTAAAGATTCGTGATGCTGAAAGGTATCCCTGGATTAACGAGATTTGGAAAGTGATTAAGTAAAACGCTGAGCTCCAGTCTTCAACTAGAAATATACGATTAATAATCTCCTCAACCTATCCTAGCTGCAATGCTTGGAGCTCTTCTGCAATTCTATCTTCTTCATGTGATATTTGTATCAAGTTCAGGAAGTATTCCTTATGGGTAAGGAATAGTGATTATTTTGTCTTCCTAAGAGAGTGGTGATTTGACAAATCATGAAACCCGTATGTCTAGCTTTTAAAGCCCTATGTAAATGAACCCGATGGTGATTCAACCATGGACTACATTAATGTAGTGGTGATTCTTCTGAGAAATTAAATGATAACAACTGTGGAAATGTCGGAATGAAAGACAAATAGATTGTATTGAATCCAAGTTAAAGAAATCATCCAGGTTTATTTCGGATGGTTTAATTTTGGGAATGACATGATGCTTGAAATAAATGGTAATGCCATGATAGTTCATAGAGTGATTATAGTATAAATAGAAACCAAGGGACTGGTAGAAATGATCGTAGAATTGAGAATCAATAAAGGAATAGATATGCGGACTCCTGAGAAACCCCAGAAATGAGGTAAGAAAAGTATGAGGTTGACATTGGAGATATCGGTCATAATGGAAAGCTGAAATTTAAAACATAAATGACATACAAATTGACTCCTTTTAAGTTTGGAAAATTCGAGGAAATACGGAAAAGATTGATTGAGTAATAAAGAAACTCATGGAATGAAAAAGTGAAATCTAGATGGTTGAACAAAGGAAAATTTGGCCCCAAACGTGTAACACGTATTGAATAAAGGTGACGAGTGCCTCAACCCTGAGATGACGGTGGAGAAAAACAACAAAAGTAAATAAGAATTAGATAATACGAAGGATGTGATTGATAAAGAAAAGATTGGGAATTAATTATGGAATGTGAAGCAAAGAATGTTATGAATGGATTGATGAATGAGTTTTCCTAACGAGCTCTCGGAATGACAACCTGATGGTGTTAGAATTATGAATATGAAATGGCCGGTGTCATGGCGTGAAATGTCAGTAATAATAATGTCAAGCGAGAAATCTAAGATTTAACCTGAGAGGTTGAAAGATTTCTGATGACGAGTGTTGCTAAGATTGAACAAGAACATAGGTCCATAGAATGATGGGTCGAGCAGCGAGGATATGTTGACTTGTGAGATTACGATATAGTGGTATTTGATACGATTACGATTATTTTTCTTCTCTGATAAACCTCTATAGTTCAGAGGAAAATTTTAAGTATGATATTTAACGATCATGAAAAATTTCCATAATTCTCTGAAAATCTTTTCTTTTCTCCACTCCTATTTATCTTCTTCTAAACTGAGAAGAACAACCCTTTAAGGAGGGGAGGTACTACTACGTGACTCTCTGTCTGTGTGATAGAAGTCTAAGTGGAATGCCATTAATTGTTTAATTGCTTGTCAAGTACTAAAGGCTGGCCCCCTTCTGTACTAGCTATGCAATGTAACAAATGTTCATTGATCACAGTGATCTCTCGATAAATTTTTCCACCTAAATATATATACGTCGAGATTGCAAAGATTAAAGCGATCAGGAATTACAAAATTACGAGTGAGGTTATCTCCGGAATTCGTAGGGCGTTAGTTATACCGAAGTCACTGCACGTACCAATAAGGTTAATAGTATAAGACCGGACAAGAGCGTATACCGGATAATGTGTTGTGTGAAAGTACCAAAGAATTGGTAGAACGTATAAGGGGTGTATTGTAACACCAGTACGAGGCGCTTTAGAAAGATTGGAATGTGTAAGGATTGACCAGAGAATTGGAAAGTGAAATAACCAACAAATACCCAATTGTCCTCTACCTGATTCCGGGACGGAATCCTTTTAAGGAGGGGAGACTGTAAGAACCCAGATTTTTGGGTAGAATTAAAACTTTTTATTATGTAATAGTATGGGAATGAATAGTGGTTATGACTGCGGGGTAACGAATGTCTATTAAATGAATGGAATGGATTTGAATTCAGTTATTTATATGTCATGCAGAATACTTTTGGTTGACAGCATAGATAAGGATGATCTATCTCCTAAGGATATAAGTATATTACTTCAAGTAAGATTATTCTTGCGTCATCCAAATCAATATCTATTATAAGTCCAGCGGTTCCGTAAAAAGGTTAAGGAACACTCGAGGGTGAACCAGGTTCATTTTCCTAATTATAGGAATTAAATAAAAATAAGTGATGAATAGTGATTTTGGTGGAATTTGGAATATTATTATAATAATGTTATACCCGGTATTCGGAACGGATTTCTGAGTTCGTATTAGTGATCCAGGAGGAAAATAAGTGTATGTAAAAGCTGTCGGATTCAGAAAAAGAGCACTTTTATTTTCTCCGAGATTTCCCTGGACACTACAAGACATAAGGAATTATAAAAGGGATTTAAGGAATTTAAATTCGAGAAGTATTAAGAAAGATGAGGAATAGTATATTAAATATTAAGAAGGTTTTCGGTAAAACCCTAACTAGAAACGAATGAGTTATTCCCTCGAACGATCAACGAATTAAGCAATAAACGGACAAAGAAACAAGCAGAGGGAGCAAGAGTCATGCACAAGCCACTAGAAAATATCTAGTAACCAATATAGTTACAAGAGTAACTAGAATCAAGTGATCAACCAAGTACTTAGCAATCTAACTACAAGTTTGCCTTAAACCACCACAAGATCAACACTTGTCCTCACAAAAACATCATTCCATGCATCATCACTTTATTAAAGGTGTTTTAACACAAGATATTATCTAAAACCATTTCACTTTATGCATTATTCAAGAAGCAACCAAGCAAAATACTCTCCCCCTCCATAAAACACTCCATTCGGCTATTTCCTTAATTCAAGGATCAAAATCCTACTTCCAACCATCATTTGATCTTGAAACTTTTTATGTGAGTCCTATAATTCATAAAAATGATCTCCTCAAAATCCTAGCTTCAATCTCTTCTTTTTCCATTTTCAAAAAAATCATTAAAGAGGAGGATGAATAGTGTTCTTCAAGAACTAACTTTGATTTTCATGTTTCTTTGGTTGATCTTAGGTTTGTTAAGGCTAGACAAGGACCATACCAAGCTTTGTAAGGCTATATCACACTCTCAAGAAGGTATAATGATCTTGAAACCCTAGGTCTACTTTGAGTATTATGCATGTTCTTGATAGATTTAAGTGTTAGTAGCATGTTAGTGATGTTATAAACATGATTATGTAGTAGATCTAATGGATTTAAGACAGGGTGATTATGTTGGTATAATATTGTGTTCTTGAACTTGTTGAGATGAGAATCATGTGTATAAGTTGTATTGGTGCCCGGTGTGGCTTGGTTTTAGTGTTACGATTAGTAGAACGTTTGAATTATAGCCGTCGTAATGCCCGATTTTCATTTAATCTTGAAATCCGAGCTTCACAGTTAATAAAACTCACTGTCCAGGTTCATATTCTGCCATGGTTAGCTAGATCATGTTACAAGCTTCGTTTTGATATAAAGATCGCATAAAATGGACTTACGGTTTAGGAGTTATGGCCGATCGAATATAAGTGGTTCGAAACCGAGAATGCGAATTCGTAATTGAAATTGAACCATATAAAATAAGTATCGCAGTGGCGAATCTTGGTAATTAAATATTAGGGATCATAAGGATGGTGTGAGAGAAGACCTCGTATTAAAAAGATCGTTTTTCGATTTTATAAAAATGTTTGAATCAAGGTTAAGTACGAAAGTAACCCTAAAGAGTATACTTGGTTATAACTACGGTAAACCACTTAGAAAACGATCGATAAATCTCGAGGTATAATCTTTCGACTTTAAAACTTTTACAAATCGAATACTTACCATATGTAAGGGTAATATCATGCTTTATTAACGAACAAGTGTCGGATAATAAAAGCAATAATAAGAGTGAATTAGAGGGGTATAACGAAACGACTTGAAAACGTGTTTCGATTTAAGTCAAGTTTATACTTAACCTTTTGAAAGGTGTTAAGTAATTAATCCCGAGTGCCTTGGCTATTTTTAGATCATCAGGCTGACCCGGGACACGCTACCCCTACCCGTACTCGATTCCCAGGCAAGTTTTCAAACCTTTTTAAAGGCTGTTGTGAATATATATATATGATTTCTGTTATACATATGCCATAGCATGCATGCCTATCTTCAAGTTATATTGTGATACTTGTGTCCTGATTTATTGTTGGCTTATAAGCTAGATAGTTATATATCAGTTATAAGCCGGAAATTATTTAGACCCTTAATCGAAGGGCAGTGAATCTCATTCTTTGATTATAGACCGGGAGTCGTTATTTCTTGATATATTGATATTATTTTCAGAGGAAAATATTTAAATAAATATTTTCCATTTGTTATCTGGCGAATATTTTTGGGATATTCCTTGAGATTATTTGATAATATTATTCGGATCATTCATCAGTTAATTATTTATGCGATGAATATTATCTCTAATGTTCATATAAAGTCGATTAAATATTCGAATATTATTCGAACCCTCAGTTGAGTTATTTACTTAAAGAATATTCATTCTTATTTACTCGATAAATATTATTCTGAATATTCATTCAAGTTTACTTATTAAATGAATATTATTTTAATATTCATTTGAGCCTTATTTATTTAAATGAATATTATTTCGAATATTCATTTAATCTCTATTTATTTTATAAATATTAGTTGAACGTTGATTCGAACTCCAGTTATTCGATAAATTTTATTTTGAATATTCCCTTGAGATAAGGAATATTATCTTCGACCTTTATTTAAAGTCGATTCAATTATTGAACATAATTTCAAATATTCATTCGAATATCATTTCTTCGATAAATATTATTAAGTTGAATATTCATTAATTATTCAATGAATATTGTCCCAAATATTAAGTCGATAATTATTCCATCAATATGTGTCCTTCTTGAATTGAATATTCACTATTGATTCAATAAACATTATCTCAAATATCCATTTGATGATTACTCCATCAATAAACATTGTTACTAATTTGAATATTCATTATTTGTTCAATGAATATTATTCTGAATATTTATTCAAAGATTATTTCGAGCAAAACTTTTCCAATATCTGTGATTTAATAAATATTCTTGGAATATTTATTTAATTCTTCTAACTCGTTTCAAAAATGATTTACTTCATTCACATAGTATCATCGACCTTCGAATATTGTATAAATTATTTCAGAGTCCTATTATTATTATATTATCAAGGAAGGTTCTCAGTGATTCCCTTCTCCCTTCAATTCTATTGTAAGGGAACCTTACTTGAGGAATGTTATTTATCTTGTGACTGCCCGGTCATAAATTATTCGTTTTACTCGCAACTTGGTTGCTATTTATCATGGTATTGTGTGTACCCGCTCATTATTCGAGGGGTAAGAATGTTGGAACAAGTCAGTATCCATTAACAAGCAACAGCTTGGGAAATATTGGTAAATTTTCCTTTCCAATTAGATATGACTATCTTGTGGAGTCATATCAACAAGTATTATACTTGGGGAAAGGGGGACGAACCTTACGTTTCAAAGTTATGGATGTGAAACGAACTAGGAGATGCGTAAGTGACCCAGTGGCGCCGGTCCAGCAAATGGCCCAACCGTTGGCCGAGGGGGTTCCAGAGGGCGGTAGACAAGTAAATCCGTCGGTGCTTCCTTCTACATATAGTAAACAAGAGGTGGGGAGCATAACATGCGACTGATCA
Organism: Kitagawia praeruptora; assembly: GCA_037693485.1. Taxonomy (NCBI): domain Eukaryota; kingdom Viridiplantae; phylum Streptophyta; class Magnoliopsida; order Apiales; family Apiaceae; genus Kitagawia; species Kitagawia praeruptora. The sequence goes on from CM075353.1 coordinate 13,059,519, forward strand.
TCGTGTATATGCTATGTCTCCTGGCGCGTCAAACTCCAGTATTAGTTCATCACACAATGTTGGAAATTTTCTGCAACCTCATCTTAGTTGGCAGAGTTGAAAAGTATTTCAAACTGGAATTGCAATATCTTTCTTGCAAGTTCCTATTTTTATGAAAATGATGCTATCTTGCTTATTTTGGCATAGCACGTGCTTCCACGAAATATATACCTGTTGAGTTACCTCGTAACTTCATCCTTTATATTGAACTGGCAATATTTTCTCTAATGCATGGCATATGGTTTCAAAATATATCTTTGAACTGTCATATATATTACTGTTCAGTTATATTCTTGTTGGTGGGCTATTGCTCACCCTTGCTTTATTATTTATATCACAACAACAGTTAGATCAGATGGCCGCACAAGGTGCACTTGGTGCGAGCAGGTGTTAGCCGTCAGAGGATTAACCGATGAGGTCATAGCTACCATTGTTGAGGATGCAGCTTCTGGTAGGCTAGTTGTTAGCATTTGATCCTCTAATGTATTTATTATATGGCATATATCAATGGATGGCAAGGAATATGTAATTGTACAAATGTAATTCTTTGGGTTGTAAGAACTCAAACTTGTGATTTATAATATTGTTGGTTACTCTGATTTCATCTCTGGGACTATAACGGGTGTGTTTTATGTTGTTGTTTTGGGTCACAAGGTTGTAATTTAGATTATGTTGGTTTTGTGGTTGGATATTGAGACCGTAACGACCAGATCCCTGACCCCGGATCTGGGGGTGTTACATGAACCCTGTGTCCTTAGGATACCATAGACCCAAGTTTGGAGTGCCTTTCAAATATCTAAAGATCCTTTTTATAGCAATCAAATGTGATTCTTTTGGATTTGATTGAAACCTTGCACACAAGCATGTAGCAAACATGATGTCTGGCCTACTTGCAGTGAGATAGAGCAGAGAACCAACCATGCCTCTGTAGATTGAGATGTCTACCTTCTTGCCTTTAGCATCTTCATCCAATTTAGTGGCAGTGGCCATGGGTGTCTTTGCAGGTGAGCAATCTTCCAAGTCAAACTTCTTCAATAAATCCTTGATATACTTGGTCTGACTGATAAAGATACCATCCTTCTTTTGACTGACTTGCAACCCAAGAAAGAATGTCAACTCTCCCATCATACTCATCTCATATCTGCTCTGCATGAGTTTAGAAAATTTCTCACACAGCTTCTCATTTGTAGAACCAAAAATGATATCATCCACATAGATCTGAACTAAGATAAGATCATCACCATGCTTCTTGTAAAACAATGTCTTGTCCAGTGTGCCTCGAGTGAATTGATTCTCAAGAAGAAATTGTGATAAAGTATCATACCATGCTCTTGGAGCCTGCTTAAGTCCATACAATGCCTTAAGCAATCTGTAGACAAATTCTGGGAAGTGTGGATCCTCAAAGCCAGGTGGTTGTTGCACATAAACTTCTTCTTCCAACTCTCCATTCAGAAATGCACTCTTGACATCCATTTGATATACTTTAAAGTTTGAATGAGCAGCAAATGCCAAGAATATTCTGATGGCTTCCAATCTAGCAACAGGAGCAAATGTCTCATCATAATCAATGCCTTCCTGTTGAAAGTATCCCTTTGCAACCAACCTTGCTTTGTTCCTTATAATTACACCATCTTCATCCATCTTATTCTTTAGAACCCATTTTGTTCCAACAATGGTTCTGTTCTTTGGTGCAGGCATAAGTTCCCATACTTTGTTCCTTTCAAATTGATTCAGCTCCTCTTGCATGGCAATAATCCAATCTGGATCCAACAGTGCATCATCAAGTTTCTTAGGCTCAACTTGTGATAGAAAATAGCCATAGAGGCACTCATTCTGAGTTGATCTCCTAGTCCTTACTCCTGCATTAGGATCTCCAATGATTTGCTCTGCAGTGTGTGATCTATCCCATTTCCTCGAGTGCTCAGCCTGATTTCTCATTCTTGATGTTGCTTCATCATCCACATCATGGTCATCCTCATTTCCTCCCCCTGTGAAGTTACCATTACTCACAGATGTGTCTTGGATGCTTGTTCCTTCACTATTGATTAGCACAAATTCTTCTCTTGTACCATCATTCACTTGAGTTTGTTGAACTCGAGTTTCAACTTCAGTTTCAGTCTCTTCATCAGAGTCATCTAGATTATCAAACTTCAATGGATCTTTATCTTCATCATTGGCTTCTTCTAGTCCAGGTAGTTTGCTGTCATCAAATGTCATATCTGTGCTTTCCATAACTTTCTTTTGACTGATGACATAAACCTTGTATGCAATTCTTTCCATAGAGTAGCCAAGAAAAATTCCTTCAAATGCTTTTGCATCGAATTTTCCAACATATTCAGAATTATCCTTCAATACAAAGCATTTGCTTCCAAAAGTATGAACATACTTTAGAGTAGGCTTCTTTCCAGTCATCAAGTTATAAGGTGTCTTTCCAGTGTTTTTGTTGATGAGGGTTCTGTTCTGGATATAGCATGCAGTGCTCACAGCCTCAGCCCAAAAACATGTAGGCATTTTTGCATCAAGTAACATTGTTCTAGCAGCCTCAATTAGAGTTCTATTCTTCCTCTTAACAACTCCATTTTGTTGTGAAGTTCTTGGAGCTGAGAATTGCTGAGAAATGGCATTCTCTTTACAGAATGCTTCAAGTTTGACATTTCTGAACTCTGTTCCATTATCACTTCTCAGTGCAATCACACTTGCATTGTTGGCCTTTGCTTCCTTGTCAACTTTCTTTATATGCTCAATGATTACTTGTGGAGCCTCATCTTTTGATGCCAGAAATTCCACCCATGTATACCTTGAAAAATCATCAACCATCACCAAGGCATACTTCTTTCTTCCTAGAGACATAATATTGACAGGCCCAAACAAATCCATATGAATGAGTTGTAGGGGCTTGGTTATAGATGTCACTGTCTTTGTCTTGTGGCTTGATCTTTTCATCTTTCCTTTTTGACAAGCCTCACACACTCCTTCTTGACAGAATTCAAGTGTGGGCATGCCTCTCACTAACTCTCTTTTGACTAGAGAGTTAATGGCTTTGAAGTTCAGGTGTGCTAATTTCTTGTGCCACAACCAACAATCTTCATTTGATGCTTTTGAGTAAAAGCAACAAATTTTGTCCTTGTTTGCAGAATCCATATTGGCTGCAAACAGGCTTCCCTTCCTTACTCCAGATAGAGCAAAAGCACCAGTCTTCTTGTGGGTGATCAAACATTCATCTTTGTCAAAATCCACCTTGAATCCCCTATCAGTAAACTGACCAACACTTAGCAGATTATGCTTGAGCCCCTTGACTAGTGCTACATCTTCAATGATGACATTACCAACTTTCAACTTGCCATATCCCAATGTGTTACCCATGCTGTCATCTCCAAAAGCAACCATTGGGCCAGCCTTTTCCTCATACTGTGATAGCAGGGCCATATCACCAGTCATATGATTTGAGCATCCACTGTCCAAAATCCACATGACCTTCTTTTCACTTTCTTTGCCCTGCAAACACAAAGGTATTACTTTTCCTTTGGTACCCAAACAAGTTTGGGTCCATGTGACTTAGAAACAGTTTTATCATAAACAACATGCTTGCCAACTTTCTTGGCATTAGTCTTCTTGTCACTGTTAGAAGTCTTGGAACCTGAGGTTTCAGACTTAGGTGACAGAGGTACCTTCCTAGCTTTAGGAGGACTTGAAGACTTTGACCTGGTGTAGTGTGAGTGAGAATTGTGACTGATACAACCATCAATGAATTGCCTTCTCAGATTAAAACAACTAGTCATAACATTCATATTGCATGGCATACAGTCAAATTTATCACAAATGGTGCATCTCTATGTCTTAGAGGCACAGAACAATCATAAAAAGGTTTGGACACACTACCAATAGGTTTCTTGCATGCATGAGTTAAATGATTGGTACTGAAACAGTTCTGACAAGTTTTCCTAGGGGCATTAGGCATATAAGCATAGTTGTTATCCTTGTTAATCCCTAGCTTGCCATTTCTGTTCTGTTTCTTCTTAGTCACTTTCTTTTCTGATTCACTCTTCCCAGCTGAAACAAACTTAACAAACTTCTTAGGTCTTGGCCTATCAACTACTGGCTCCTTGTCTTTTGACCTGACACTCTCACTCTTGGATGATGCTTGTTGTTCATTTGATTGTGCCTCATCCTCATCATTCAACATTTGTTTGATGAGTAAGGCATCCTCATCAATTTCAAATGTTGGTTCCTTAAAAATTGGATTTTCAATCTTTTTCAAAATGTGAGGCACTCCCTCATGAACAACTGTGTCATCTTCAATGACAGCATAGCCTTTTCTCTATTTAAGAGTGTCATAATCAAGTCCAATAGCAGCCTTGGGTTTTGCTTCAATTTTCTCACAGTAGGATTTCACTAGACCAGATGATTTCTTGAAAGTTTTTAGTTTGAATTCATTTTCAGCTAATTCATCCCTAAGAGCATTTTCAACCTGACTAGCACACAAAACCTTATTCTACAGATATTCAACTTCTTTCTTAAGGTTTTCTATTTGCATAGCAGTTAGCTCAAGTTCCTCATTCTTTTTGGTTAACATTTCATTTCTAGTAGACAGTTTAGCAATCTCTTCATTAGCAGCAGTCATACTAGTATGAATGTTAAACATTTCAACAGATAGTTGTTCAATCATGCATTTATACTCTGAAACAGACATATCTATAGTAGTGAGAGATGGTACCTGAGAATCAGATGGAGATGGGTCATCCTTGGAATTGGCCATCAAGGCATAATTGTAGAATTCTTGCTCCTCTCCATCACTGTCAGAATCATCCCAACACTTCCCTTCAGCTATGTAGGCCTTACCTTGTGTCTGCTTTTTCAGAAGGGCCTCATACTTAGCTTCAAGCTCAAGATAGTCTCTATCCTTCTTTTTAGACTTTTTGCATTCATTGGCAAAATGCCCTAGGTCATTGCATCTATAGCACCTTACAGATGACCTATCCACATGGCTGGTTTTAAACTTATTCTTGTTTGGTTTCACAATTGCCTTGCTTTTGTTGAATGAATGGTTTTGGGTTTTGGGTTTGAAGGGTTGATTCCTTTTGAATCTGATGTTTGGAAATTTTCTGGCCATGAAAGCATATGAAGTGTTTTCCATCCCATCTAGTTCTTCAAGAGTGTAAAACTCTTCTTCCTCCTTCTCCTCAACAGGTTCACTTACCTCAGGTTCAGTTTCTTCCTCTTCTACTACTTCCTCTATCCTTAACTGACTTGTAGATGCTTCTAGGGCTTGAATAGATTTGTTGACAATCAAGGCACATGATGTGTTTACCATTCTACCTTGATTGGCTTGGATAGCCCTTTTCTGAAGCAACTCAAGCTCATGAGTTTTTAAAACTCCATAGAGCACATCATATGTAACTTTGTTCAAATCTCTTTCCCTTAGAGAAATGACCCTTTGCTCTAGATGGTTTGGTGAGGATAGCAGAAACTTCATGTTTAACTCCTTGGTACTGTAAACCTTGCCATTCATCTGCAACTCTGTAACCAGCTTGTGAAATCTCTCAAACATCTCAGTAATGCTTTCCTTGGGCTGTGCCATGAAAGCTTCATACTGTGTGACCAATATCTGTTTCTTGTTTTCCTTAACCTCATCAGTTCTTTCACACAACACCTCAATGTGATCCCACATTTCTTTGGCAGATGTACATGATGCAATGTTTGCAAACATTGACATGTCCATGGAATCAATGATAAGCAACATAAGGTGGCTGTCAAGAGCAACCTTCTCCCTTTATGATTCTGTCCATTTTGATGGATCCTTGGCCTCATAAGATATTGGGATAGTTGTGGTTCCAACAGTCTTCTCTGGTATCTCTTGTTGTGGAACAAAAGGACCATTCTTGAGAATCTCAGGATACAAAGGATGAGAGGCTTTGATGAACAACATCATCTTTATCTTCCAGAGGTTGAAATTCTCTTTGTCAAACTTAGGGACCTTCACCGTTCCTGTAGTCTTTGGTGTATTCGAACTCATGATCGTTTTTCTGTTTTTTGAATAAATAGCCCGCTCTGATACCACTTGTTGAGTATTGAATACGATAAGAGAATACAGAGGGGGGGTGAATGGATTCTCGAACTTTTCTTTTCCGAGTCTATGTAGCAAGAGTGTTTGTGTGTGCAAGATTGAAGGTACGGATAAAGAATAACACAAAACACAATATCACTTTAATCTAATGTATTATTAGATAAAGGTTGCTACAATCTGTGAATACAAATGATAGTATTCTCAGCTTCGTTTTTCTCAGAGAGATACAGCTTCGTGTATGAAAAACTTGACTCACAAAAAGTTACTAAGTTATGAAGTGAGGCTGTATCCTTATAGAACATGGATACAGCCTACTTACTGCAAATAAGGTAGCTAAACAAATTACTTTCTAGTCTGTCTATCCTTTTTGAGTAAGTGTCCAAACGGTTACAGATTTGACTTTGCAAAGCCTGTTTAGATCCACTTCTTTAGCTCCTTGTCTCTTCTATATCTCTCCAAGCTTCCTTGTAGGCTTTCTAGAGCACGTTACAGATTGTGGTCCATAAAGTGCATTGGCTTGTTGCAGGTTTCTGACTTGTACAATTTCTTCAGTATTTTGTCTCCAAGAATGTATTCGAGAAGTGACTAAGTAAGTGATTCGAGAACTGGAATTGACTTGATCGATAACTCTGAGTTCTCGAACACTATTATATTGACATATCGAACCACTTCTCGAATAGCCCTTTTCCATCAGGATTCCTTGAGTTGTCGAATAGAACATTTGACTTATCGAATCCTCGAGATATCGAATAGCTTTCCGAGTCCTTGAGATATCGAATGGAACTTTGACTTGTTGACTCCTTGAGAACTCGAATACCACTTTGACTTGTTAACTTCCTGAGTTCTCGAATAGAGTACATAGACATATCGAATCTCTGAGATATCGAATAGTATATACAGAGATATCGAATAGTGTCTTGAGATATCGAATCCCTGACTTCTCGAATGCTGGACTTCTCGAATAGACAAATATACTTCTCGAATTGGTACTTAGGCAAATTCTTCTTTTCGTTCAAATCCCAACTGTGATTATTTGATAGTCTTTAACTCCTTGCTTGAGGCATGAACCTTGGAACTTCTTTCAAGCATTATTCTAGACTCTATAAGTACAGTTACACAACTAGGATTTGATGCCTACTACAAGTACAATACAAATAGAAACTCTACAACTAGAGGTTCCCTCAGTTAAGAGGTCATGTAAGTAATGCAAAGCATTACAAATAATTAGGCATGTTATTAGATGTATACAGGCATGCCTCTGTGACTAACAATTTGTAGAGACCTGCATGATATTAGTTGGACTAGACTCTGTGTGTGTAGGTGACAATTGAATCTTTCTCCTTGTTCTACTGGTATAATGAGCAAAAAATTTATCCTGAGAAGACTCAAGAGGTGTAGACACAGAATTGATCTTGGGATGAGATCCTTTTTCAATAGACACAGTCTTTTGAGAGAGAGTATCCAGTAACTGTTTTCCCTTTTTAAGTACTACAGTCTTTTGAGAAACTGCAGCCTGGCTGTGACTAGGTGCTTCATCTCTTTGTCCTAGCTTAGAAAGTCGAATTGCAGCCTTCAATTTCTCTCTCTCAGCAAGAGATATATTATCATCATCTTCACTAGAACTACTACTACTTGACACAACAAATCTTCTCTTCCTTACAACTGATGTCTTTTGAGAAACACCAGAGGTTGGTTTCTTTGAAACAATAGGCTGTGGATTAAAACTTTGTTCTTGAATTGTTTCAGAGACTATAATGTTTTGGGCTACTTAGGTAGACACAGGTGGGTTCTCCTCAAAATGAGATTCCTGAGCCGTTTCACCACAAAAGAAAGAAGAATTGTAGAGAGTAGGAAGATGAGTTTTAAGAATTACCTGAACATGATGTGGATAATGAATTGCAGGTATTTCATCTAAATTCTTTTCATTGTCCTTCTTCGTAATGTCAGAGAAAATTCTCTTTTTCTGTACATAAGAAGAAACACAATGTTCTCTACCAAATCTAGCTTCAACATCAGGAATAAAATGGTTAATAAACAATTGTATAAATCTATAAACCATTTTCCTGTTTTGATCTCTTAACCCAAGTTTAATACACATCTGACTTAAGATAATGTGACCAATGTTAACTACTCTGTCATAAAGCAAACTGTAAGCAATATGTGAAGTAACAGAAGTAATTTGATCAAAAGAACTACCTTTACCAGTAAAGCATTTAGTTAGTTGATCAAAGAAGAAAGACCACTCTTTCCTAAGATAAGATCTTCTTAACTGGCTCATGTTATCTAAAGGCCCATTATAACCTAATGCAGATAACATAGTTCTAACATCATCATCAGATGGTACATTCTCATAAATCAAACTAACAGGTAAGTGAAGTACTGAATTAACAATAGATTCAGTAATATCAAATGAGTCTTGTCCTAAATGTAGAACAATCTTACCTGATTGACTCTGAGTAGAATCAATTACCTCAGCATTCTCCCAAGCTTGTGTAACAGCTGCTTGATTAATTTGTGGAGATGCTGTCAATGCATAACTTAATGGTCCAAATGCCAGAAAGTTTATGATTGGATGAAAATCAGTTGACACTCCTTCTTTTTTTGTGATAGCTGCTACATGATTGTTTGTCATAAAATCAAAGTCACCAAACTTGAAGGCTATTGACTTAGGTAATCTTCTCTGATCTGCCATTTTTGATCTGAAAAGAACTTGAAAAATTCTTGAAATGGATTAGTGATTTTGAAAACTCGAGAGTGTTTTTGCTTTAGAGAATGTGAAATTTGAGAAAGCAATTACACGATTAGAGTTTCAAAACAAATATATTTCACAAATCTTTCAGACCACTATCCCACGTCAACACGTAGATTGACAGGTGTCAGTCCCTGAAAAGTGCGGTTATCCACGATTTTTGGAAAATAAATCCAAAATTGATTTTCATGAAATAAATCAGGGTATTATCAAGATAAAAATCAATACTGATCAGCTTCCTTTTCCTGTTGACCTCCCATCAAAATAATCACAAAATGCAATGTGATTTAAAAATATAATTTTCAAATCCTGATGGTCACACTTGAAATCCTGATCAATATCATCCTGATTCCAGAGACTTAATATGGAGTTTCCACGTGGCATCTTTCTTTTATCTGAAAAAGAAATAAACAATTAATCTGAACAAAATCAATTGGTTAGATATATTCAACATTTCTTGAAAATACAAGAAATAAAGTCACACGCGATAATTAGCATTTGACTTAATAGTTCCAAGTGACTGTTCAGCTTCTTACGCCTTTCTATAAAAGAAACAGACGTCTTATGCCATTCTCTATAAACCTTTAAATTTCTTTTCTTCTCAACAATGATTCTCAAACCAAAATTCCATTCAAACCTATTCTTTAGGTTTTTCACAGTCGATGAACATCCTGTTCTTGATCATCTCTTTAAAGAGACGACTTTTCTCATCGAGCTAGTCATGGATTGAGTAGTTTTAGATAATATCCAAAGGTTTTTCCTAGAACATCCATCTGTTGGATACAATCTTCCCCTAACCTCCTCAAAACTTGAGGATGAAGAATTTGGCCGAGAGTCTGAGGTTGATCTTGACGGGGATGCTATTCATTTAAGTTAGCTACTCTCATTCAAGTCGCCCGGACAAGGAATCCAAGAGCAGACGAGGCTGTTTAAATCCCCTGATGGATTTCTTGAGATGCTCCTTGTCCTATACCTCAGAATTCATTTCATTAGACAAGTATAGGATTATCAGTAGAAGTTAGACAAAAAGATGTTGTATTTCATTTTCATATATGTAATGCTTTCAATTAATGAAAATACAATTTCTTGTTATCTATTTGTCTTTTGATTATTAAACGATGTATAAATTATCAGTATGCAAATTAAAACTTGCTGGCATAGACTTAACACATCACAGAATTAGATTACTACACAAAGTAAACGTCAGGATCTGAAACAATTTTCACAATCCTGATACTGACACAATACTGATGACGTCAGCATCCTGATAACAATTCTAATCCTGATGATTATTAACAAGTCTATCATACTGAAATTTACCAAGGCAAAGTGTTATAGCTAAAGCATTTAACAATCAAATATAAATCCTGACAAGAATATCAAGTCTATAAGCTAAAAACAACATACCTTGCTACTATTGCAGATGTTAAAGATCTAGAAATTTAACATTCCTAACTCACTTACTAATCTACTGAATGTAGTTTCATCAAGTGGTTTAGTTAAAATATCTGCAAGCTGTTTGTCAGTAGGAACAAAATGAAGTTCCACAGTACCATTCTCAATATGTTCTCTAATAAAATGATACCTGACATCAATGTGCTTAGTCCTTGAATGTTGAACTGGATTTCCTGCAATTTTGATAGCACTAGTATTATCACAAAACATAGGAATATTACTAAGTGTCATACCATAATCCATCAACTGATTTCTTATCCAAAGGAGCTGTGCACAACAACTGCCTGCTGCTATGTACTCAGCTTCTGCAGTTGAGGTTGAAACAGTTTGTTGTTTCTTGCTTGCCCAAGAAATCAATCTATTTCCCAAGAATTGACATGTAACTGTAGTGCTTTTCCTGTCTATCTTACACCCTGCATAATCAGAGTCTGAATAGCCAATTAGGAAGAAATCAAATTCTTTAGGGTACCACAAACCAAGATTTGGAGTTCCTTTAAGATATCTAAAAATTCTCTTCACAGCAATTAAATGAGATTCCTTAGGATCACTTTGGAATCTAGCACATAAACAGGTAGAAAACATTATATCTAGCCTACTTGCAGTTAGATATAACAATGACCCTATCATGCCTCTATAACTAGTATTATCCACACTCTTTCCCTTAGGATCTGAGTCTAGTTTAGTGGCTGTTGCCATGGGTGTTTTTGCAACTGCACAGTCTTGAAAGTCAAACCTTCTTAAAAGATCTTTGATATACTTTGACTGATTAATGAAAATACCAGTCTCAGTCTGTCTGACCTGCAAGCCTAAGAAATAATTTAATTCACCCATCATGCTCATCTGATACTTAGACTGCATAAGCTTGCTAAACTTAGCACACAACTTTTCATTAGTAGAACCAAAAATAATATCATTAACATAAACTTGAACTAAAAGCAATTCACCTTTTATCTTTCTAAAGAATAGAGTTTTGTCAATTGTACCTCTTGTGAAGCCATTTTCAAGAAGAAATTTAGACAAAGTCTCATACTATGCTCTTGGTGCCTGCTTTAGTCCATAGAGTGCCTTGTCAAGTTTGTAGACATGATTTGGAAATTTTGGATCAATAAATCCGGGTGGCTGTTCTACATACACTTCCTCATCAAGTTTGCCATTTAGAAAAGCACTCTTTACGTCCATCTGGTATACCTTGAATTTTGAATGAGCTGCAAATGCAAGAAACATTCTGATTGCTTCCAATCTTGCTACAGGTGCAAAGGTCTCATCATAATCAATGCCTTCTTCCTGAGAATAACCCTTGGCCACCAGTCTTGCTTTGTTTCTTACAATCATACCAGATTCATTTAGCTTGTTTCTGAAAACCCATCTTGCACCAACAATAGATCTATCTTTAGCTTGTTTCTGAATTACTTTTGTTAATCCTTTTGTGTACAACAGGGGTACCTTTTGAATCAACAAATTTAACATGATTAGGTTCAGAAACAATTTTCTTACCTTCAGATTTAGATGTGCTAGCTTCTTCTTTACTATCATCATTGACAATAGCTACTTTTTCTTCTTGTCTAGCCTTATCAAAACCTAAACCATTAAACTTACCATGAATTCCATTTTCAATGATTTCTTGTGTCTTTTTACCAGAAATGTTAATGGTCTTAATCACATCTCTCTCTTCCTCTAGTTCTTTTCTGACATAGTCATAAGCCTCAAGAATAACACTATAATCATGCTTAGCTTTATCAGAACTTAACTTGTATTCTTCCATTTGAATTAACTCAGATTCAAGAAAATTATTTCTATCAACTAATTTATCATTCTTAACCTTAAGTTCATCTCTTTCACAAGTAAGAATTCTAAAATTAGTCATAAGATTCTTAAACTCAGCATGGATAGATCTAATTTCATCAGAATTTAAGTTATCAAATGAATCAAGAGAGTGAAGTGATACCTTAACAGAGGATGGAGAAGTTTTCTTTGGAGATCCAGGTTTATCTGAAACATTTGCCATCAGTGCAATGTTGTCATAATCCAATTCATCTTCAGAACCACTGGAATCAGCCCAATCCTTCTGTGTGACCATAAGTGCATTACCCTTTCCTGAATTCCTAGGTTTCTTACACTCACTAGCAAAGTGTCCAAGCTCGCTGCAATTAAAGCACTTGATCTTGGCCTTATCAAGCTTGACAATTGTCCCTTTGCCTTTGTCACTCTTCTTCTCCTCCTTCTTTTGAAAAGGTCCTTTGCTAAATCTTCTCCTGTTGAATCTTCCTTTCTTGAAAGCTTTAGCAAACATAGCAAAGAGTTCCTGCATCTCAGATTCAGAATCATTGTTGTCAGAGTCCATATCAGTAGTCTCTGACTCAGAACTTTCTTTGCTTTTCTTCTTCCTTGAGTTCTTTATAGCAATCTCTTCATGCTGTTCTTCAGGAAGCTTCTTTAATTCAGATTGAGCAGTAAGTGCAATAGTCTTCATCTTTCCTTCACTCCTCTTCTTCTTCTGCTGCTTGTCAAGTTCATAAGCTCTTAGTTTTCCATACACTGCCTCTAATGATATTTCATCCAGATCATTAGCTTCCTCAATCGCAGATATCTTCTCATTGTAGAAATCAGGCAAAGCTTTCATGAACTTTGTATTCATATCCTCCAAGTCATAATATTTACCGTGCATGGCCATCTCATTGATGAGTTTTGTAAACCTATCAAAGGTATCAGTAAGTGACTCACCAGACTTGGATTCAAAGTACTCATACTGTTGTATAAGTAGTGTCCTCATATTCTTCTTGACAGGCTTAGTTCCTTCACAGTGAACCTTAAGATTGTCCCATATATCCTTAGCAGTTTTACAAGAGAGAACATAGTTAGTGAGAACAGAATCAAGACTGTTGAATAATATGTTTCTCACTTTAGCATCTTTAAGAACATTCTCCTTGTCCTTATCTGACCATTCAGATTTTGGCTTCTCTGCTGTATGTTCTGGAACAACCACACCATCAACAATTACTTATCCAACGACCTTTGTTGGAACAAAAGGTCCATCTCTGATTCTGTCAAGATAATCAGGATCTGTTGCTTCTAGATTATGCAACATCTTTACTTCCCATAGAGTATATTCGTTTCTCTTGAGCATAGGAATCTTAGTATTCCCATCCTTGTAACCAGACATGATTGCAGATCTTTATGATTATTCGAAATCAACCTGCTCTGATACCAATTGTTAACTCGAATAACTTGTAGAAGGGGGGGGGGTTGAATACAAGTTATATAATCGTGTCTGATTTTTGCTTGGTTATATGAACAAGAATAAACGAATGAATCAAACTCTGTTTGTATTAACAAGATCAAATACAAACTCTACCAAAGGTGTACAATACCTTTAGCAGCTGCTGACAAAATAAAACTCTCTCTCTGTTTGTTTCGAACTTTCAAATACAAACCTTATACAGAGCTACGCACACAAAACTCACGACCCGAACTCCCTCTTTTTACAATGACATAGAGAAAGTATTTATAATGCTACCTATCAACTAATAACAGAAAGATAATCTATACATGACAATGTTCTGCCTTTCAGTTGATAGTTTCCATCAATAGAAAATTCTTTCCTTCATGAAATCTTCTTGCTTGTTCTTCAAACAACGATCCTGTTTTATAGCACTTGCCAGTTTCTGTAGCATCCATAATGACATCATCAGTAACACGACTGATATCAGGATTCCTTATTGCATCAGGATCTAACCATCCTATCAGTACTTGATCAGTATTCGACTTGACATATCAGGATTCGATCTCAGTTCCTGACACATAGTACTTGATGCACTGTTCAATCCTGACTAAACTTTACAGATAACTGTCTAACACATATTTCTTATACATGATGCTAAATCCTTTATAAAATCAGGATATACAAGAAGTATAAGTAAAATTCTATTCTTAACATCACAACTCATGAATTATTCCTAACAATATCATCACAGGATACAACTCAAGGGCACTCTTCTTCAAGTTTTGCCTTTATTTCGTCAATAAGTTCATACCCTGACAACGATCTGTTTGGTCCTACATGCAGCTTTTTCATTATCTTTATTTTGATCATCAGTTGAATCCAACAATATTGATCATCACAACCTTGCACATGCATGCAAGAACAATATTTGATCAACATTACACAATTTATTTTATGGTATACGTCCAACAAGAAATGCAAAATTATGTAGACATATACTGATAAGTATACCATGACAAAGCAATCATGGTAATGAAGCCTCAAGAGCTTAGGTGCAAAACTCGAATTTTCTGCAACTTTTCTCCATGTAATAGCCCTCACTATCGATTCAACCGAACTGCAAGTTTTACGATAGTACTTCATTTTCAGCAGCTTTTTTCCATTTCAAACCATAGCACTATTGACTAGTACAAGAACAAGAAGCAAAAACATGAAACTTGGCCTCATTTCGATTTTTAGATCACTTAATTAACTATGTTCAGATAAGAAATGTTGTTGTGTATACATGACTCCATTCAAAATGCTTATATAGGCATCCCATGCAAACATCAACTCTAACTATTTGAGTTTTTTTATAAATTTCTGTATTAATAAAAAATGTTGGAGCCTCTAATACATGAATACATCAATTATTTACAAGAAAATGTCTTACATTAAGGTATTATGGAATAATAAGAGAATATAATACATGATTGAATTGGAATAACAATTAGTTTTTCAATCAATGAATCAATTAATAAGGTCTACTTTCATTCAATCTGGGATTACTGGCCTCGGTGCATACCCCTTGAATCAAGCATATTAATTTTTTTAATGCAAAATGAATATGTAATTAACTCATCTTAAGATGAAAAATGTAATAAAATAATTAAATATTTATAATGCTGGTTTTATATGTCGAGCATGTACTAGTTCAACCAGAGTCTATGCAAACAAATCGTGAGGCAGACATTTAATTTCAGTGTAGGCAAACAGTACATGCGTTTAACAAATTTATTTGCAGACATTTAATTTCAGTGTATGCAACAATACATGCATTTAACAAAAAAAAAATAAAAGGAGAGTTATGTAATTTAGTTTCCAAAATCGTTCGATTTATCCGTCCCATTTAGTATGACTATATTTTCGCTAATAATTTTTTTAATAATCATCAATTTTAAAATAATTTAATAGAGCAAGGATTTATAAATGCAGAGAGTATAATTGAGAACTAAATCTTTTAGTTACAAAAGTACTTAATAGTTGAAAATATAAACGAATTTTTTCCGTAATTTTAACATAATTAAAAAAACATGGATTTACATAATCGAGCATTAATTTTTTCCGTAATTTCTATTTTACGAAGATACATCCAGTCGAGAAATTTTTCCGCAAATTCTTACGAACAACCAACCAAGCACATACATACATGTTCTGATAAAACATGTACAGTATAGCCAAGGACCCGTTGAAGAGCCTTACATTTAACAATCTAAGCATGTTTTGATGAAATTTAATCTGGGAATATTTAACCTATTGGATAGATGAATGTAGATAAAAGCATGCAATGAACTTTCATTATATTATTAAAAAATTACACCTACTAGCTCTGAATATCTGAATACTTAATAAGAGAATATCTTTATAGCATACATTTAACAAATGTCAAAGGGTAATAAAATTATTTAAAGTGAACATTTGTATATCATTGCCTCATTGGACGTGTCCTCTTCAAGGTAGCATGAAGTTCCAAATCTAACAAAGAACGTCAAAGGGTAATGAAATTATTTATAATTGAACATTTGTATACCATTACCTCATTGGACGTGTCCTCTTCAAAGTAACATGAAGTTTCAAAGCTGTCGCATTTATGATTTATCATAATATGCATATACAATAATACAATTTTAATTATTCATTCATTCCTTAACTATTTTCGAAATCATGTGTCAAAAGAAGTGCAACTAAGCATACTGTTTCAAAATTAAGGCCCATCAAGCAAGGAACATGCTCTTTGTTTCACAAATTTAGCAATATATCAATAATGGACTTTTGCAAAAAATACACAAGAAGGAAAAAGCTAGGAACTCTTTTTTGCGGGTTTATCAAGGTGTCTACGATTCCTACTGCAGACACATTGGAATCTTAGTTCTATCCTCTTTGTTCGTCTCCGTTGTGTTGTCAAACCCTTCCCAGGTTCACCAATTGACAAAACCTGGTTTTCTTATCTTTACTCAACACATAGTCCGAAATAAACGAAGTTAAATATGACTCGCTCATCGGCTTATAAACACATAGCTTCCCTTCCCCAAACATCACAAAAGCCTTCCCATCTTTCATCAACTCGACCTGTTCTCCCAATTTTTTAGGAAAAGCAGGCAACCTAACAATACTATATGTAAACTCATTATCATCATGTTGAAATATTTGGAATAGATGTAATGTTTGAGAATGACTCAAAGTTAGAAATGTTACCGGTGCATTATTTTAACAACAATCTTTCATTATATTTTTCCGTGTTATTCAATAATGTTTTTAATGTAGTGCAATCTCAAACATCCATAAAATACTATCAACTACTTTAGATGGCCTAGCACATGAGTTTGTTATGGGATATTTGAATTGGTCATATCCAGTTGAGATTTGATTCATCAACATTTGGGTTTTGTGCATAACATTAGGATTCAAATTTCGGTACCAATTGGATTCATGTTGGATAAAAGAAATATTAATTAAGAAATGCATTAGAACCTTGGTAAATATTTGATAAATTCGTATTTTTAAAATTTTTTAAAACAACAGAAATATTGTATCTTAATAAATAAATTAAAAGTTTGAGTCAATAATAACTCGAATACATGAGTACATACTTAGGAACACTAATATTTAATAGATACTTAACAATTAAATTTGTAAAAACTAGTACTCTATTACATTTATAAAGCGGATTGAAGAATTACATATCAAGTTTACTTATTTGTACTCTATCATCTAAATGTTACTAAATTGGAAGGTCTATTGACATTAAGGATGTCCAGTACTTTATACCTTGTGTTTGAATATGTTGAACACAATTTAGCTGGATTAGTTGCAAGTCCCACAATCAAGTTTATAGAGCAACATGTTGGATTTTATGCACTTATATATTTGCTAACTATTTGAAGTTTTATATATAGTTTTGTTTTTCTTATTGTTAGGTAGCATTGTTGATCTTTGTTGAGCTCTCATGCTTGGGATCGTCTCTCTGTATCTCCAAGGATGAATCAATCTTTGTCTACATGCGATCCCGGTCTCGGTGTTGCATTGCCATTAAATAATCCTATTATGTTTCTTATCGTCATATGAAGGCTCATAGCTAGGCTCCAAGTGATCGCATGAGTGGAGGCATCCCTATGCACGATATATTTAGGACAGTCTTGCATGCCTAACACCCACAGGGTCGCATGCAAGGTCCCCATTAGTCTTGCGACGGGGCCTCGCTACTCCATTATAATGATAGCCTCGCATAGTCTCTATTAAGTTATGGGTCATGATCAATTATGGGATTATTTACGCCAGCTCATGAAATTCCAATGGACTGCTACATGTACCAAATTAGGTACCAAAATTGGGTATCAAATGACATGGCACTAATTAGTTGTCATTTTGAAATATTTTTATTGGATGGCCCTGGCGGGCCCATTGCAACTATAACCAATTAAAAAATAACACATCATTTGGTAACAATTTTTTGGTACCCCATTTTGGTACCTCTAGCATTTTTCTAACTAGGCCTTAATGGATCTCCAAACCATAACCCGTAACTTGTTCTCAAATAACTACGCGTGGCTTGAAAAATCGCCAATTTCAGTTCCGTGTTCTTTCTAATAAAAAGATACGTAGGCCTCTTGTTATGATTGATTGACTGTTTGTAGCAAGAGAGAATAAACATGTTTTCTCTAACATTCTACGAATCAACAAGCAAGATCAGTCACAAAAATTGTCAATCTTCGTTCCGTGTTCTTAGCAAAATATCTGTTGCTCCGTGATTTCAATAACCTCCGCAATTATTATTATACCAGATTCTCCCAAAAACATTTTAAAACAAGTGATTTTTCATGTGTCACACCTATGCTTGTTATATTTGCAGTATGAAAACCAAAAAGAAACTTTTTTCTATGCTTAATACTTCTGCAACTTAAGAAGCATTCTAGTTTCAGCGGTCCTCTTGTTAAAGCAACTGTATTTATTATTTCCCAATTCTGTTCTTTTGCTTTTGCCAAGTGCGTGGCTTAGCTGTGGAGTAGTGAACGCGATGTACTCTTTTCTGATTCACTGTGGTATCCATTATCTTTTAATGTATCGACTAGTAAATATCCCTTATATAAGTCTTGCCTAAATTTGAGTTTGTTGCAACATAGTAAATTTTTTGCGTTCACTATTTATGATTGGGCCTTGATGTTGAATAAGTAATTTCAAACATGTGATTCTAAATATGTTAAGGGTCGAGTTTGTGTCATTCTGAGTTTATTAGTTTTATTTTAAAAGCATGAAATAAGGAAGTTGTTAGGTTGTTAGGATTTGATTTGCTTTGAACTCCTAGTTTAAGGGAAGTGATGAACGTAGAGTGTGTTGGGATTGATATGATTTATTCTATATGTGATGTGTCTTTCATTCTGGAAATAATAAGAAGCCTTTACTGGTCTTTTGCTGGTTTGTGCAGATTCATTCTCACATTTCTTATACTAAAACAGTTGCATAATACATTTATATTATCGACATTTTGGTATCAAAGCAAGAAGATCTTGGAGAAAGTGGAAGGCGAACGAGTATGGAGGCTAACAGATTGAAGAATGGATCATTGGGCTTGAGTTATCCGATGCTTGATAGAAGCAACTATACGGTGTGGGTTCTCAAGATGAAAGTGTTTTTGAAGGCACAAGGGGCGTGGATCGCCATAGAACCAAAGGATCCTAAGGATGTAGTCGACGATAAGACTGACAAAGTTGCGTTAGCCATGATCTACCAGGGAGTGTCTGAAGAGGTTCTGTTGACACTTGCAGATAAGGAAACGACAAAAGAGGCTTGGGAGACAATTAAGATCCTTTGCCAAGGTGCAGATCGGGTGAAGGAGGCAAGAGTGCAGACACTAAAATCTGAATTCGAAGCAATGACTATGAAAGATGATGAAACAGTCGACGATTTTCATATGAAAATGAATGGGATCGTGACAAACATTAGAGCTCTTGGAGAGAAAATGGAGGAATTCTACACGGTGAAGAAGTTCTTGAGATCAGTCTCACCTAAATTTTTGCAGATCATATCCACCATAGAACAATTCGGAGATCTTAAAACTATGACAATGGAAGAATCTGTAGGGTCATTGAAAGCTCACGAAGAACGGGTAAAGGGAAAAAGAGAGACGAAAGAAAATTGTTTACTATTGACTGAGGAGGAATGGGCTAAACGTGAGAAAAAAGAAGGGAAGCTACTTTTGACTCGTGAAGAATGGTTGGAAAAATCTAATAAAGAAGGATCCTCAAACTCAAACTTCAAGAACCAAATAGGACGTGGTGATAAAAGTAATATAAAATGTTACAATTGCAACTTTTACGGACATTATGCTGCTGAGTGTAAAAGGCCAAGGAAAACCAGAGAAGGCAAGCAGAAAGCGTACATGGCCCAAATAGATGATGATGAACCAATGTTACTGTTGGTGAAATGCGTGAAGGAAGAAGGAGTGGTGATGATCACAGACGAAAATAAGGCAATACATTCTGTGTTGTCAAAGGGAGAAAAGAAAACTGGAAGTACAAATTTATGGTACCTTGACAACGGAGCAAGCAACCATATGACAGGCTTTCGAGAAAAATTTTCTGATTTGGATGAGACGTTCACTGGAATGGTCCATTTTGGAGATGGTTCAACTGTAAAAATCAAGGGGAAAGAACTGTGACAATGATTTGTAAAAATGGGGAAGAAATTAAGATGCTTGTTTGATGTATACTATATTCCTAACTTATGCAACAATATCATAAGTTTGGGACAAATGTCCGAAAATGGAAGCAGAGTTGTACTAAAAGGAGAGAATTTGTGGGTGTATGATGAGAAGGAATGAATGTTGATGAAGATTAAACGCTCTCCAAACCGTTTGTACAAAATAGACATTGAGACCAAGGGGGAAATGAGAACCAAAGGAGAAATGAATTTGTTGTCTAAAGCTGATGAAATGTCCAAACTTTGGCATGTGCGTCTCGGACACGTGAACTACCAAGCTTTGCATATGATGTCAAAAGAACAGATGGTTGTTGGAATGCCCAGGATAGATCAACAAGAGAAGGTATGTGAGGGTTGCTTAATGTCGAAGCAAGCAAGAAAGAAAATTCCAAACAAAGCAAGTTATGAAGCTGGAGAAATGTTAGAATTTATTCACGGAGATTTGTGCGAACCAATCACCCTGGAGACAACTTCTGGCTATAGGTACTTCTTTCTTTTAGTTGATGGTTATAGTCGATACATGTGGGTGTATTTTCTTAAAACAAAAGATGAAGCTCTAAAGGTGTTCAAAAACTTTCGAACTAAAGTTGAGAAAGAAACTGAGAAAAGAATTAAGGTGTTTAGAACGGATAGGGGGCGAGTTCACATCGAATGATTTCAAAGAGTATTGTGAAGGTGCTGGCATAGAACGTCACTACACAACTCCCTACACACCCCAACAAAATGGGGGTAGTGGAGCGACGTAATAGAATGGTAGTAGAGATGGCTAGAAGCTGCTTGAAAGAGATGAACTTGCCAATAAAAATGTGGGGAGAGGCAATCCGACATTCAGTCTATATTCTTAACAGGGTTCCCACGAGAGCTTTGACAAACATGACACCATATGAAGCTAGATATGAACGAAAGCCAAATCTGAGCTATGTACGTGTTTTTGGATGCCTGGCATATATGAAAACACAAGGCAGGTCAGTGCAAAAGTTGGAGGATCGAAGTAAAAGAGTGGTTAATCTTTGAAAAGAACCAGGGACTAAAGGATACCGTCTCTATGACCCGGTTGATAAACGAGTTTGGATTAGCCGTGATGTTACTTTCAACGAAACTGAGACTTGGCCTTGGGATGAAACAGATATTGAAAGAGAACATTTTTCTTTGCAATTTGATGAAGATGAAACAGATGACAGTCAGCAAGAAGATGATAGCCAACAAAATTTCAATGTAGAAAATGTCTCACGAGAAAATTCTCCAGTCACACCAACTTCTCCAGTTACTCCAGTCACTCAGATTATTCGGTTGAATCGTGATGACTACGATGACACCACAGAACCAAGAAAGGTCAGATTACTGAAGGACGTTTATGGAGAATTAGAAACGAGAGATGAGCTGGGTCTGATGGGACTGGATGAACCGAGGAACTAGAAACAAGCAGTTAAGGATGACAACTGGAAGTGGGCAATGGAACAAGAAATGGAATCCATCCAGGAAAATGAGACATGGGAATTAACTAAGTTGCCACCGGGTCAGAAAGTCATTGGTTTAAAGTGGGTTTACAAATTAAAAAAAGACGCAAACGGAAGGGTTGTCAAGCACAAGGCTAGACTCGTTGCTAAAGGATACACTCAAGAACAAGGTGTGGATTATGATGAGGTGTATGCACCGGTCACAAGACTCGATACTATGAGGCTGTTGTTAGCCAAGAATAATTGGGAGGTTCATCACCTCGATGTTAAGACTGCCTTCCTAAATGGTGATCTCAAGGAAGAAGTGTTTGTAACACAACCTAAGGGTTTTGAGAAGGAGGGTAAAGAACAGTATGTGTATAAATTGAAGAAAGATCTCTACGGTCTCTGTCAATCACCCCGTGCCTGGTACGCAAAGTTAAACTCCTACCTTGAAGAGCTTGGTTTCACTCGATGTCCCTATGAGCCAGCAGTCTATACGAGAAAAGAAAACGATGAAGTGTTGATTATAACTGTATATCTTGACGATTTATTAGTCACTGGTTCGAACTCAGTTGTAATTGAAAATTTCAAGACAGAGATGAGCAATAAATTTCAGATGAGCAATTTGGGAAAGTTGAGTTACTACTTAGGGATTGAAGTGGAACAAAATGATGGCTGCATTGTGTTGAAACAATCAGGATATGCTCGTAAAATTCTAGAGAAAGCAGGGATGTTAGAGTGCAATCCCACAACCTATCCTATGGATCCTAAATTGCAGATTACAAGTGATGAGAAGGGTGAGGCAGTAGATGCAACTAACTTTAAGAGTTTGGTGGGAGGTCTTCGTTATCTCGTACACACAAGACCAGACATTGCTTTCAGTATGGGGATTGTTAGTCGTTATATGGAGAGGCCAACAAAATTACATTTAGAAGCTGTGAAACGAATTATGAGGTATGTGAAGGGGACAATGCATTACTGTTTGGTCTACTCTGAGGATAGCAGAAACAATGTTTTAAATGGGTTTTCAGATAGTGATTTAGCCGGACATCTGGATGATAGGAGGAACACAAGCGGAATGGTTTTCTATTTAAATGACAGTGTTATAACTTGGGTGTCACAGAAACAATGTTGCGTAGCTTTGTCATCATGCGAAGCAGAGTTCATGGCTGCTGCTGCAGCTGCTTGTCAAGCCATATGGCTTCGAAATGTACTGAGCCAGATTACTTCTAAGTTTGTTGGTCCTGTGGTGTTATGTATCGACAACAGATCGGCAATAGATTTAGCAAAAAATCCGGTATTTCATGGAAGAAGCAAGTACATAGATGTGCGTTATCATTTCATTAGAGAATGCGTGGAGCGAGGGGAAGTCATACTGAAGCATGTAAAAACCAATGAGCAGCGATCAGATATTTTGACAAAGGCATTAGTCAAGAATAAGTTTGAGGACATGAGAAAGCTGTTGGGAGTTAAACATCTGGGTGCACATGCACTAGTACAGAACTGTCTTTTAGCATCACACTTTTAGCGTCGGTTATATAGAGAACCGTGACCTATACATACTTTAGGCGTCGGTTCCTAGTTTAACCGACACTTAAAGTCATTTGTGTTGGAGCTTTTACGTCGGTCATGAAACAACCGACGCCTAAAACTGATCCTTTAGCGTCGGTCTTCACTCAACCGACGCCGAAAACCATCATTTAGCGTTGGCCATAAACAATCGATGCCTAAAACTGACCTATTAGCGTCGGTCTTTACTTACCGACGCCTAAACCTGACCCTTTAGCGTCGGTCTTTCCTCAACCGACACTATAAACATGTTTTAAGCGTCGGTTCTTATAATGCCGACGCAATTGAGTCTGATTAAAAAAAAAGTAAAAATATAATAATTAAAATAAAAACATATCAGTCACCTTCCTCACCCTCTAACACTCGCACAACCTCAACTCATTCAAATCACATACCAAAAATTCTATCTCCGCTTTCTTCCTCCCAAGTCATACAAATCTGCTTCTCTATATTCATACTAATTGAAGTCATATATGGTTCTATTTTTCAGGCTTTAGTTCACAAGTAATTGATTTATTGTGCTCGATTTCTTGTCTCTCTCAACCAAACCTAGGTCTTCTCTGCATCGACAAAAGGGGATTCTCTGTATCGACAAAAAGAGGGATTTCTTGGTGGTTATATATCTATCCCTTTCTTCTGTAGATATGTGTATATCTAAAACCCCCAATTTCTCGCTTAAAACCCCCAATCTTTTTGATTAAAAACTTATCTAAAAAATCAATCTTTTTATGCCCATTTCTTGATTTGTATTGGTGTATATAGTGGATTGATTTTCTTTGATTGATATTTTGCTGGTAGGTTCTAACTTCGTTACTCAGGACTACAATGTTCTTCGCCAGCAGCCCGATTTAATTTATCAGTTTTATAACGAGTCAAGTTCTGTTATTCAGGTTGATTGGGATTCTGTAGAAGAAGCTAGCTTCGGAGATCCGGGTAAGTATCAGTTTGATTTTTCTAAAGATATTTTTTTTTGTTCGTTGTTAAGTACTTGTTAATTACTACAGATGTTTGTATGTAGATTAGTAATAGTTATCACTTATCAGATTAAATTTGTGTACAACTTGTCTTAACTTTTGTTGCTGATTTTAAAGGTACGTGTAATGTTACAAGATTTATATCTATAGATAATACATCCAGCTATCTATCATGTATGTATTCTTGCTTTAGGATTACCAAGGCTACATTGTAACAAAGGCATTAATGACTGTGATAATAACCTTGCATTTTTTTACCATCCACACTATGGAGCTCTGTATTTTTTGTTTTTATCAGCGGTATTGACTTTTATACTTTACTTGTTAAGCTATACTGTATTAAAAAACAAAGATGGTTTGTGTTTTTAGAGAAAACTATCATATTTAACTAAAAACATTCTCCATTTTAGTTCCAAAATATTGAACATTTTTTACACTAAAAGCAATTTGACTTGCCTTTCGGTTTTTGTTTGGAGTTCAAGTCTTTAATTGATGATAGTCAGTACAAATATACGTATTGTTATGTCTAATATTTCAAATGCTATTAATTGCACATAAATTTTTATTGCCAAATTTTCCATAATGAAATAGTATCTTTGCAGAAATTATGGAAGGAAGTTGTAACAGCCCCAAATCCGGGGTCAGGGATTTGGTCGTCACGCGGAAATTCTCATTAACAATTCACCTGTTTAACAACATTAATCCATCTGTAATCGTTGAATAACTAAAATACATCATTGAGACCCCAACTACCAAACATCTTATAGGTTATAGGGCTAGAAACAAGAACTAAAGTCTTTACATTACTCACTTCATTACATCCATTGAATCAAATTACACCATGTCTTACAAATCTTATCCCGCTAGTATAGCTTCGTTGAGAAGTATACCAGCAACTAGTTTTACTCTATACAATGTGATATATATTATACATTAATAAACCTACATGTAACTTACTCCAGCTATAGATGTTATTGATCCTGTCTTCTTCATAAGGGTAGTCTGCCTGCTTCTTCCGAGCTATGCAGATAATCCTCATCCGTTTACCTCTTTCTGAAAGGCTAGTATATAAAACAAACAAGTATGAGCGAAAGAATTGCTCAGCAAGTGGTTAATAGAGTTCACAAAATATCCCATCATATACTTGGGGTTGTCGAAATACCACAGATACTTACTATCAACCATGAAATATCTGTACCCAAAAATCTCAATAGGGAAAGTATAATGATTAAAATAATCATTAAATGAACAAGATAAGTTCATAATCACATTAATAACCTTTCCGTCAAAATATCTGCTATTAAAAGAAGATAAGCAAAAAATCAATATATGTATATCACCTTTCATAATATATCTGTAATCTTTATCAAGTGTGAGATGAACAAGTTTTCAATATGATTTGAATGATAAGGAAAATAAATATCATCTTTTGAAATCAACATCTACTTTGAAATGAACAAGTTCCAGTATATTATAAAAGGATGAGGTTCAAACTAGACCAATATAACCTTTTCGACTCTGCCAACACTTACCAGTCACCCAGCCCTTAGCTTTCCGATGGGGTGTTCTCGATAATGTTGCAGAAAATATCCAAATTGGATGATGAACTAATACTGGAGTATCTCGCGCCAGATGTCACAACCTTACGATGATCAGTCATAAGTTGTGCATCTCCAAATTTTGTTTCTCTACATGTAGATGGAAGAACTGACGGATTTACTTGTCTACCGCCCTCTTGATCTCCCGCCAACGGTTGGGCATAGTCGGGACCAGTGCAACTCGGACCCCTTTTAATAATGATGGACCGTCCCACGGCCTCTTACACGATTATCAGTGATGGACTGATTCACAGCCTCATACACATATACTCCTAATTCGAGTAAAATCCATGACTCTGAAACGTAAAGTTCGTCCTCCTTTTCCCCGAGTAATAACTCGTTGATACAACTCCACAAAGTAGTTGTATCTAATTGGAAAGGAAAACTTACCAATATTTCCCGAGCAGTAGCTCGTTAATGGATTAACACTTGTTACAGCAATCCTACTCCTCGAGTGTTGAGGAAGTAGCCAGAGTCCCCTGACTCATAATAAATGGGTTCAAAATAAGCTCTCGACATTCTTCGTGACTCAAAAGTCCGGTAAAATAGAATTTCTCAAATAGGGTTTCCCAGTTTTGAAGGAAAGCGACGCCATTGCAGGCTAGGAGTTGATTTAAGATCATCAGGGAAACCTTATAATAATTTTGGAAAATCATTGTTAAGCAACATAGATTAGGTGCTCAACGTTATTTAGGAAAAAACCCAGAAGATCGAAGTATTCAAGATACTTTTACTATATCTCAGAGATATACTTCATGATTATTGAAGTCAAATATGCTTTTAAGTCATCTGAGTTATTCACTATATTCTTGAAAGTATTAATTAAATATTCCAATATTATTTATTAACTCATATCTGCATAAACAATATTTTTAAATAAAAATAATCACAACTACATCTTGAAATGAATATTCAAAAATAATATTCAGTAATTAGATAATTGTTAACGATTATTGGAAACCTTTAAATAAATATCCGAAATAATTTTTATTACCTTTAAATGAATATTCGAAATAATAGTCATCAATTAAATAGCCCTTAATAAAAATGATAAAGTATTTAAATGAATATCCAAAATAATATTCATTAACTTTAAATGAATATTCGAAATAATGTTCGTCAAATAAACAACCCTTATTAATAATTAGGAAAACTTTAAATGAATATTTAGAATAATATTCATTAAGTAAATAGTCATCTAAAGATAACTAGAAACCGTTAAATGAAAATCCGAATTAAGATTCATTTAAATAAATAACTCACGTATGATTATGAAATCATACTTTAAATAAATATTTGAAACGATATTTTCCATGTAATTATAATCCTCGAATATTATTTACTAAATAAATAATACTCAGAAAATAATGGTAATACGTATACGATATACCGCCTCGCGGTTCGTAACAAATTAGTCGAAACATATGCCCTATACTAAGGGCTATCATAAACCCGGCTTATAGCTACTAGATCACCTCTAGTCTATAAGTCGTCTAATTAAAAATCACACTCCAAGTATGACAATATATTAAGTCAAAACAACTACGCATATACATTGCATCGTATATCGTAAAATATTCAATAATACTCTTAATGAAATAATATTCGATTAATATTCTCAAGTGAGATGATACTCAAATAACAATCCTTGAATCTTTACCAGGTAATAAATACTTCTTGAAATTATAATAATAATACTGGATAATACTCCTCAAAATACATAGTACTTTGCCGCTGGAATCCCTCCGGGTTTCCACGACTATTTGCATATATAACCAAATACCGACTCCCGATCTAGAGTCGAACACAATAAGTATGCTCATATACTTAGAGCTACAAGATCCACCGGTTCATAACTACTCATCTCAAAACTTATATGCGAATCAGAAAGCCAACTATATATATATGGCAATATAAGCAGTAACTGCAAAACTGTATAACACAACACATGGCAAAACAGGATTATAGAACCAATACTACAAAGTATGGTTTAGAACACTTGCCTGGTACTCGAGATACGACAGGGCTCGCGACGATGTCGGTCAATCTAGAGTCAAAGAAAACGTACGGTTAATCCCCTTATAAATCAACGCTTAAACACGCAAGCGAATCACAATCAAAGCACTTAGTGGCTTAATCTAGACTCATACTAAGTCCAAGTTATTCATAAAATACTTAAGTCGTAAGTTTGATTCGAAAACGGTCCTCGAATTCAAGTTATACTTAACCATTTTCAACATTGGTTTCTAAGTCGTATCCTTAGTGGTTTTCACTTGCGCAACCTCGGCTAACACATATTTATAAAATCGAAAAATAATCTTTTGGACTCGAATCTTTTTCACACATCTTGCTAACTGTCCTTAGAATTTTACCACCAAATTTCAAATTCTAATTTGACTCTTAAGGGTCTCGAACTTAGCATCAAAGTAGTATATTTCTGCGATAAAGTCTTTCAAACCGGTTATACGAAAACTAGCATAATTCCTAAACCGTAAATCAAAATGCTACGATTCTTTCGCCAAAATGATCTATGAATCAAGATCTACAAGGGTAGGTCATATAATTAACAAGGTCAGGAGCTTTATGTCTCGGGTATGCTCTGTTTTTAAGGGTTAATGAAATTTCGTCATTACGACGGCTATAACTCGGATATTTCCAAAATCAAAATCCTCCAAATAATCATTTAATCCACAACCAACCCTCATGAGCACTATTTATCATCTCCCTCACTGTCTCAACAGGTCTTGGAGCCACAAAACGTATTTTAACATTTTTATAACACCCACACAACATACATGCTCTAAATCATGCATACAAGTCATAAACACCATCAAATCTCACAAACTAAAAAGCCATGGATGAGAGCTCTACCTTGGTTTCAAGATTAAGGATGTCATTAAGGCCTTACAACTCTTGAACCTTGCTTAGAATAGTCTTTGGAAGCCAAACAATCAAGAAACAAAACAAGAAAACTAGTTAGTAAATTCGGAGTTACTATTCATCACCACTTTCACTAATTATTTGAAAATGGAAAAATCCTTGGATGGTTCTCAAATTTTTACCATACCTTGTCCTAGGAAAGAGCTTTGTTTTAAGCTATAAATCACCATTGTTGGATGCTTGGAAGTGACACTTTGAATTTGCTAAAAAGGAGCAGATTTTTCTTAAGGAAAATGGGTTCTTGCTCTCTTTCTTTTCTCTTATCTTTAGATCTACTTTTTGTGATGAAATTTTGATATTATCCTCTTGTAGCAGCTGTGAATATAGTGGAGTTGTGTCATAAAATGTTCCCTTGGTCCACTTGCTTCGGTTGATGTCATTTTGATAAAGTAAGGTGATGTCATTAGCACATGTTTAAGGCTTCTTGATCACTCTTTGGTTCCTTCTCTTTAATCCACTTCAAATTCGGCCCAATCCATGTTGTTAGCTGTTCTTGAAGCCTTGTTTATGATATTAATGAAGTAATTGGGCCTTGATCAAAGTCTTATGGTTATAGGATTAATCGTCTGATTTTGGTGGACGTTCTAGCGATTTCTAAAGCGTTCTAAATCCTTTAACTCCATGATTTTATTCTAAATCCTATAACACTTAAATAAAATAATCTCTCATGGATTCCTAATATTTAAAATCCTCAAATATTAATCCAATTATTATGTTCCTAACTCTCTGTCAATTTTGGAATAAAATAAAGTTTGGATTCTTTGAATTTTATCCTCGTTTACATACACTCATTCTCTCTGTACTTTCCTAGTACATACTTGGTTTTCTCATTTCTCAATTCCTATAGTGAGTATCCTAACTCACTTCTCAACCCCCTTCTAGGGTATACCATCTCATTTTCTAGACGATAGATTATTCTTATCTATGTCGTCAACCACTGAATTACACTGTTCAGAAAATATCCACATGTATCGAAATTATTATCCATAGAAATATCCCTTCATTACCACCACTGTTCATTGAAATCACTATTCATCCATGAAAAACACTATTCATTGATGCACTTAATTATAATAAGAAAAATTTTTAATTCTACCAAAAATCTGGGTTCTTACAGTCTCCCCTTCTTAAAAGGATTCCGTCCCGGAATCAGTTTAGGAATAGTTGGGTTACCTTTCCTTTGTTACACTCTTTCAACTTCCAGGTGGATTCTTCCACATCTTGATCTTCTCACAATTCCTTATTAGTTTGAAAACCTTGTTCCTTAACACTTGCACATTTCTATCCATGATTTCCACAAGAATACCTTTAGCATCACGCATCTCCAATCTCATATTCTCTATCCTGTTTGCGCAGAAATATACCTATATGAACTGGCTTGTCATTCTTCAACATGCCATTTAGCTTATCAATAGCAGTACTGACTCTATCCATCTTGGGCTTTCACTAGCCGTTTGCTGGTAAAATCTTTTGTCTATTTGGTTTGTTGAATTAACTCGGTTTCCAATATCTTTATCTTGCCAGTCTCCTTCCAACACAAGGAAGAGCGACAACTCTTTTCATAACGGCCTCGCAAGGTAGTATCCCTATTCATTATGGTACCGTCTAAGTGCCTCTAATATCACGGACTATGGGTCTTGTGTAAAATCTCATCCTTGAATTCCCGAATCTTCGGAATCCATCTCTTTTCTCCTTTTGACTAAGGCATTGGCCACCACATTGTCCTCCCCTGAATGGTAGTGCATCTTATAGTCGTATCTTGATCTCTATCATGACATAAAGTCTTAATACTCCGACCTTTAAATATATCTACTCTGTAAAATTTTCCAGAAAATAATTCTAATAATACTCCTTGAAACAATTGTAAGAAAATATTGGTTATAATATATATTTCCTGTTCGTACGTAAACGGGCACATACTTTACCCTCGTTCTTGAAAAATTTTCCTTGCTCTTTCCTTCAGCATAATATATACTTGAGGCTTTTATGGTCCATATAATGTTTCCAAATCTCTTAGAGCGAAAACCATCGCTGCTAATTCCAATTTATGGGTGGGTATCTAGTCTCTTACTCTTTTAACTGTCTGAATGCATACACACTTACTCTACGGTGCTGTATCAGCACACAATCTAAACCTTTATGAGATGCATCATTATATATCACAAAGTCTTCCTTATCATCTGGTAGGGCCAACAATGGAATGACACCAACCTCTTTTTCAATTCTTGCAAACTCTCCTCACACTTAGGAGTCCATTCCAACTTCTCAGTCTTTCTCGTAAATCATGTCAACGGTGTTGCTATCTTAGTAAGGTCCTGCACAAATTTCCTATAATAGCCTGTCAGGTCTATAAAACTTCTCACCTCTATGGGTGTAGTTGGTCTCTCCCAATTGAAACAACTTCTATTTTAGTGGGATCCATTAATACTCCCTTGATAATAACCACACGTCTTAGAAATTGGGCTTCTTTAAACCATAATTCACACTTTGAGAATTTGGCATGCAACTGCTCTTCTCATATTAACTCTAAAACAATTCTTAAATGTTCGTCCTCTGGATATATCAGGATGTCATCAATAAATACAATAACGAGCTTATCTAAATATTTCATGAACACTTGATTCACTAAATCCATAAAACTACGGGTGCATTAATCACCCAAATGACATTGCTAAAATCTCATAGTGTCTATACCTATTGCGAACGCAGTATTGGGTATATCCTCGGGTTTAATCTTTAACTGGTGGCATCCAGTTCTCAATTCAATCTCGGAAAATTACATATCATTTCTTAGCTAGTTTAGCAAATCGTTTCTCCTATAAAGTTGTTCCAATGTCTAGCAGTCAGGACCTCAGACTCTGAATCTGGTAACCCAAGTTCAATTCTCGTTAGTCGATATACACTTTCATTATTCCATCATTCCATTTTCACAACCAACACCGAGGCTCCCCACGGTGATGCACTGGGTCTTATCATACTCTTGCCCATCATTCTTATCACTGATTCGCTACTCTTTCATTTCTACTGGGGTTAATCCATAACAGTTTCTATTTCTCGGTTCGATGGTAATCCGGGTAGATTCACTGGAATACATTATCGAACCTGTTGATCACTGGGGTCCTTTAAACCCTTCATCCTCAATACTTATTCTACAAAACCAGAGCTAGTGTCCATTCGTACATAACCTTTCCATAATCTTAATTCAACTATGGTGTTTCTATCGAGCACCGATGTCGTTGAAGTTTCACATTATATCATCATTTCTTACAAAATGTGGTTCGACCAACTTTTCATTTGCATGACCTCCTTGAGAAGGAGTAAACTGATTCCCTCAATATGTCATTGATATACTAATCACTTTGGGACTCGCTCTTATCCTCAGCGATTCCATTGCGAATCTAACCTATATTAACGAATTTCGCTTATCTGACCTGGTTGGCCTCCCCTTGGAATTCATTAGAGATAGCAAGGATCATGGAGCTTTGAAAAGATAGCTGCCATATCGAGACAAATGTCACACAATGGTGATTCTAGGATTATGAGCTTTGAAATTAATCTTATTTGAGATAAGGGAATTTACCAAGAGATCAATATGATCAAAAGAACTAATATTGCGTGCCTTAGTTAAGGCATTACTAAAGGTAATTAGCCTTCTTGTATTTCACAACACACAAGTGATGGCGTCCCATCAGACTTCTATCACACAGACAGATAGTCCTTGTGGCCCCTATAAGAATAGGGTTGTTCGTCTTAGTGGAAGAAGAGAAATAAGAATCAATTTGAACTCAAATTAATAAATTATCGTCTTTCGGCAAATAATTTCAAAGGGACACCTTGGAGAAAATTCTAAGGTGTGATTCCAAAAGTAAAGAATATCCAGAAAGATACTGGTATATATCACAAGCAAGTGGTGTTGTATCACCATAAGATTATTCACTATTGAAGGAAAGTGAAAGTTTAAATAACATCAATAGACAGGCTTCAGAACCTGAAAGTAGGTATCATGATAGCCTCTGTCACAATTGAAACCCAGCACGGGTGAACACAGTATGGCAATATAGGTTGGAAGAGAAATTATATCCTTCCTAAGAAATGGAAGATATCATATAATTCATAAATTGGGGAGGTAATCAAACCGATTTACAAATGGGGAGGTTATTGCCAACGTCTCTACGGATGCCTTATGTGTCGGCTCATCTAGCGGATAATCGTTTGATTCTAAAGTTTTCTTCTTCATGCACACCTTAGAGTGCTCGATAACTTACGCCATTATCGACTCGTACTAGTCACCACAGTCTCAACCATCAGCATTTACAATCGTAGAGAGTTATACCCAACTCGGCGCAATCATCTCAAGCAACATTCCATTCCACATAAAGACTTTGATATAGGTGTCGCCCACGGTAATGGCGAATTCTATCCTTCGAGTAGGCGGTATTCCGGAAGATCGTTAGAAAATACATGCTTAAATCCGGTATCTATTTCAATCATCTTTATATCATATATTCTTTTATCCTATATCAATCCCGTGTGCCACATAAGCTTAACACTTTTGGCATGATAACCTTTTCATTTAAGTCAATCCCGGAGCTGCTTAGTCCGTCTTGGTCCTTAATTATATTTCTTCTTTACCGTCCAATCTCAACTTCATCATTTTATCTCGACTATCCATTTTAACAATCCGGGTCTGTCCACCAACCCATATGGCGATTACCTTAACCAATCGACCAGGTTTGCTCTAGTTTTCACTCTCTTTGGCGACATTCTCTGATAATCAGAAATACAAGGTTTGCCAAAAATTTGTCGAATCTCTTCCCAATATCAGGGAAATTTGGTCAGTCTATTTATCCACTGTTAATACTAGGAAATCAATTTCGAAACTTGAAGAACAATTCTATGAACATCCAAATAGGTAGAATCGTAAGCAGTCATAATAACGGAATAATCGACATAAACTTGGAAGTTTAACCACTAGACAGGAACCAAATATACACCTCCCATAGAAGGGAAAACCAAAGTTTCACACGGAACATGCCACATTTTCCTGATACATATACGTCCGAGTAGTCTATATTACCAATAGTCAGTTTACTTAACCCCCCACTTAAAGGGAACATTACTTTATAACAAGTCATTCATCAAAACCAGCAGTACCCGGATCTGACTCTGGCTTCTCAGTTTTATCCTCGTAATTTCCTCCTCGGCCGTCAGCCGGGTCCTCTACTCATTTGTCCTTGTATTTATTCCAATCAAATCAACAGCCAAGTTCCAAACGATCCAGGCGTAGGCAATAGTTGATACCACCTCTATCTCATCTATTCGTAAAACTCTACTCCATTCACTTCATCATATCTCCTCATGAATCATAATTGACTCCAAATTCTTGTCTTGTCACTTATCACTCTCTAAGGACTCTTTCGGTCCTCAAGTAAACATATCACATCTTTATCAATCAGCTCGTTCTCTACAAGATTATTCCCTTGACCTTCCATGAGGTCCTCCTCTAGATCCTCCTCTGGATCCTCCTCTATCGGGTCAGCGTCCATCTCAAGGAGCGCATCATTATGTCTCTGCTCGGAGGCCTCGTGGTCTGGCATATTCGGTATCTCAACCCTCTCTACCACAATATTCGATGTCAACTTTCTATCCTTCATCATCATTTTGAAAACTTCCTATAGTTCGGGGAATACATAACTGCATTCATGAATCCCCTCAAATCATCTTAAATTCATGTCTCGGGCGATCTATGCCCCTGCCGACCAATACTTGTCTCTGAGCATTCTTTGGTAGATATTCATCACCACAAGAAGCGAGGTCTACATCATCATATTCTTCAACGTAGCAATCACACCTTAACTTAACCGTTGGTACTATATCCAATAGTCCAACATGAACTCTACATGAGTTCTGACGTTCTTACATAACTATACACACTCCTACTCACTCTCGTTTCTAGTTTACTATAACCTCATCTCTGATACCATTTCTGTAACAGCCCCAAATCCGGGGTCAGGGATTTGGTCGTCACGCGGAAATTCTCATTAACAATTCACCTGTTTAACAACATTAATCCATCTGTAATCGTTGAATAACTAAAATACATCATTGAGACCCCAACTACCAAACATCTTATAGGTTATAGGGCTAGAAACAAGAACTAAAGTCTTTACATTACTCACTTCATTACATCCATTGAATCAAATTACACCATGTCTTACAAATCTTATCCCGCTAGTATAGCTTCGTTGAGAAGTATACCAGCAACTAGTTTTACTCTATACAATGTGATATATATTATACATTAATAAACCTACATGTAACTTACTCCAGCTATAGATGTTATTGATCCTGTCTTCTTCATAAGGGTAGTCTGCCTGCTTCTTCCGAGCTATGCAGATAATCCTCATCCGTTTACCTCTTTCTGAAAGGCTAGTATATAAAACAAACAAGTATGAGCAAAAGAATTGCTCAGCAAGTGGTTAATAGAGTTCACAAAATATCCCATCATATACTTGGGGTTGTCGAAATACCACAGATACTTACTATCAACCATGAAATATCTGTACCCAAAAATCTCAATAGGGAAAGTATAATGATTAAAATAATCATTAAATGAACAAGATAAGTTCATAATCACATTAATAACCTTTCCGTCAAAATATCTGCTATTAAAAGAAGATAAGCAAAAAATCAATATATGTATATCACCTTTCATAATATATCTGTAATCTTTATCAAGTGTGAGATGAACAAGTTTTCAATATGATTTGAATGATAAGGAAAATAAATATCATCTTTTGAAATCAACCTCTACTTTGAAATGAACAAGTTCCAGTATATTATAAAAGGATGAGGTTCAAACTAGACCAATATAACCTTTTCGACTCTGCCAACACTTACCAGTCACCCAGCCCTTAGCTTTCCGATGGGGTGTTCTCGATAATGTTGCAGAAAATATCCAAATTGGATGATGAACTAATACTGGAGTATCTCGCGCCAGATGTCACAACCTTACGATGATCAGTCATAAGTTGTGCATCTCCAAATTTTGTTTCTCTACATGTAGATGGAAGAACTGACGGATTTACTTGTCTACCGCCCTCTTGATCTCCCGCCAACGGTTGGGCATAGTCGGGACCGGCGCAACTCGGACCCCTTTTAATAATGATGGACCATCCCACGGCCTCTTACACGATTATCAGTGATGGACTGATTCACAGCCTCATACACATATACTCCTAATTCGAGTAAAATCCATGACTCTGAAACGTAAAGTTCGTCCTCCTTTTCCCCGAGTAATAACTCGTTGATACAACTCCACAAAGTAGTTGTATCTAATTGGAAAGGAAAACTTACCAATATTTCCCGAGCAGTAGCTCGTTAATGGATTAACACTTGTTACAGCAATCCTACTCCTCGAGTGTTGAGGAAGTAGCCAGAGTCCCCTGACTCATAATAAATGGGTTCAAAATAAGCTCTCGACATTCTTCGTGACTCAAAAGTCCGGTAAAATAGAATTTCTCAAATAGGGTTTCCCAGTTTTGAAGGAAAGCGACGCCATTGCAGGCTAGGAGTTGATTTAAGATCATCAGGGAAACCTTATAATAATTTTGGAAAATCATTGTTAAGCAACATAGATTAGGTGCTCAACGTTATTTAGGAAAAAACCCAGAAGATCGAAGTATTCAAGATACTTTTACTATATCTCAGAGATATACTTCATGATTATTGAAGTCAAATATGCTTTTAAGTCATCTGAGTTATTCACTATATTCTTGAAAGTATTAATTAAATATTCCAATATTATTTATTAACTCATATCTGCATAAACAATATTTTTAAATAAAAATAATCACAACTACATCTTGAAATGAATATTCAAAAATAATATTCAGTAATTAGATAATTGTTAACGATTATTGGAAACCTTTAAATAAATATCCGAAATAATTTTTATTACCTTTAAATGAATATTCGAAATAATAGTCATCAATTAAATAGCCCTTAATAAAAATGATAAAGTATTTAAATGAATATCCAAAATAATATTCATTAACTTTAAATGAATATTCGAAATAATGTTCGTCAAATAAACAACCCTTAT
The DNA here is from genome assembly GCA_037693485.1 of Kitagawia praeruptora. Classification (NCBI taxonomy): domain Eukaryota; kingdom Viridiplantae; phylum Streptophyta; class Magnoliopsida; order Apiales; family Apiaceae; genus Kitagawia; species Kitagawia praeruptora. Next base: position 13,096,405 of record CM075353.1, read on the forward strand.
TAATAATTAGGAAAACTTTAAATGAATATTTAGAATAATATTCATTAAGTAAATAGTCATCTAAAGATAACTAGAAACCGTTAAATGAAAATCCGAATTAAGATTCATTTAAATAAATAACTCACGTATGATTATGAAATCATACTTTAAATAAATATTTGAAACGATATTTTCCATGTAATTATAATCCTCGAATATTATTTACTAAATAAATAATACTCAGAAAATAATGGTAATACGTATACGATATACCGCCTCGCGGTTCGTAACAAATTAGTCGAAACATATGCCCTATACTAAGGGCTATCATAAACCCGGCTTATAGCTACTAGATCACCTCTAGTCTATAAGTCGTCTAATTAAAAATCACACTCCAAGTATGACAATATATTAAGTCAAAACAACTACGCATATACATTGCATCGTATATCGTAAAATATTCAATAATACTCTTAATGAAATAATATTCGATTAATATTCTCAAGTGAGATGATACTCAAATAACAATCCTTGAATCTTTACCAGGTAATAAATACTTCTTGAAATTATAATAATAATACTGGATAATACTCCTCAAAATACATAGTACTTTGCCGCTGGAATCCCTCCGGGTTTCCACGACTATTTGCATATATAACCAAATACCGACTCCCGATCTAGAGTCGAACACAATAAGTATGCTCATATACTTAGAGCTACAAGATCCACCGGTTCATAACTACTCATCTCAAAACTTATATGCGAATCAGAAAGCCAACTATATATATATGGCAATATAAGCAGTAACTGCAAAACTGTATAACACAACACATGGCAAAACAGGATTATAGAACCAATACTACAAAGTATGGTTTAGAACACTTGCCTGGTACTCGAGATACGACAGGGCTCGCGACGATGTCGGTCAATCTAGAGTCAAAGAAAACGTACGGTTAATCCCCTTATAAATCAACGCTTAAACACGCAAGCGAATCACAATCAAAGCACTTAGTGGCTTAATCTAGACTCATACTAAGTCCAAGTTATTCATAAAATACTTAAGTCGTAAGTTTGATTCGAAAACGGTCCTCGAATTCAAGTTATACTTAACCATTTTCAACATTGGTTTCTAAGTCGTATCCTTAGTGGTTTTCACTTGCGCAACCTCGGCTAACACATATTTATAAAATCGAAAAATAATCTTTTGGACTCGAATCTTTTTCACACATCTTGCTAACTGTCCTTAGAATTTTACCACCAAATTTCAAATTCTAATTTGACTCTTAAGGGTCTCGAACTTAGCATCAAAGTAGTATATTTCTGCGATAAAGTCTTTCAAACCGGTTATACGAAAACTAGCATAATTCCTAAACCGTAAATCAAAATGCTACGATTCTTTCGCCAAAATGATCTATGAATCAAGATCTACAAAGGTAGGTCATATAATTAACAAGGTCAGGAGCTTTATGTCTCGGGTATGCTCTGTTTTTAAGGGTTAATGAAATTTCATCATTACGACGGCTATAACTCGGATATTTCCAAAATCAAAATCCTCCAAATAATCATTCAATCCACAACCAACCCTCATGAGCACTATTTATCATCTCCCTCACTGTCTCAACAGGTCTTGGAGCCACAAAACTTATTTTAACATTTTTATAACACCCACACAACATACATGCTCTAAATCATGCATACAAGTCATAAACACCATCAAATCTCACAAACTAAAAAGCCATGGATGAGAGCTCTACCTTGGTTTCAAGATTAAGGATGTCATTAAGGCCTTACAACTCTTGAACCTTGCTTAGAATAGTCTTTTGAAGCCAAACAATCAAGAAACAAAACAAGAAAACTAGTTAGTAAATTCGGAGTTACTATTCATCACCACTTTCACTAATTATTTGAAAATGGAAAAATCCTTGGATGGTTCTCAAATTTTTACCATACCTTGTCCTAGGAAAGAGCTTTGTTTTAAGCTATAAATCGCCATTGTTGGATGCTTGGAAGTGACACTTTGAATTTGCTAAAAAGGAGCAGATTTTTCTTAAGGAAAATGGGTTCTTGCTCTCTTTCTTTTCTCTTATCTTTAGATCTACTTTTTGTGATGAAATTTTGATATTATCCTCTTGTAGCAGCTGTGAATATAGTGGAGTTGTGTCATAAAATGTTCCCTTGGTCCACTTGCTTTGGTTGATGTCATTTTGATAAAGTAAGGTGATGTCATTAGCACATGTTTAAGGCTTCTTGATCACTCTTCGGTTCCTTCTCTTTAATCCACTTCAAATTCGGCCCAATCCATGTTGTTAGCTGTTCTTGAAGCCTTGTTTATGATATTAATGAAGTAATTGGGCCTTGATCAAAGTCTTATGATTATAGGATTAATCGTCTGATTTTGGTGGACGTTCTAGCGATTTCTAAAGCGTTCTAAATCCTTTAACTCCATGATTTTATTCTAAATCCTATAACACTTAAATAAAATAATCTCTCATGGATTCCTAATATTTAAAATCCTCAAATATTAATCCAATTATTATGTTCCTAACTCTCTGTCAATTTTGGAATAAAATAAAGTTTGGATTCTCTGAATTTTATCCTCGTTTACATACACTCATTCTCTCTGTACTTTCCTAGTACATACTTGGTTTTCTCATTTCTCAATTCCTATAGTGAGTATCCTAACTCACTTCTCAACCCCCTTCTAGGGTATACCATCTCATTTTCTAGACGATAGATTATTCTTATCTATGTCGTCAACCACTGAATTACACTGTTCAGAAAATATCCACATGTATCGAAATTATTATCCATAGAAATATCCCTTCATTACCACCACTGTTCATTGAAATCACTATTCATCCATGAAAAACACTATTCATTGATGCACTTAATTATAATAAGAAAAGTTTTTAATTCTACCAAAAATCTGGGTTCTTACAGAAGTTGTAATATACTTGCTTCACTCTGTTCAATACACATTGACTGTACTCCTATTTTAATTCTCACAATATAACTGAAAAACAGAACCCTCCATTCTCTCATTCAAAACCATAACCAGTTAGTTTGCATGTTCAAAATGTAACTGATGTCCCCCGAAATGTCCAAAAGATATTAAATTGTCCAACTTCTATATTCCGCCAAAAATTCAGTCTGCACTTTGTTGATTGTGATAATATCTGGTTCCATATAAATTCTCACTGTCTAATTACTATCATTTCAGATAATGGTTTGTCACTGCAGAGCGACTCTAGGAATGGATGCCTGAATCGGATGCTTAACATTGAATGTGTAAAAAGGACATGTCCATGTGGAGAACTTTGTTCAAATAACCAGGTATTTTTTATATAGAATTTTGATTATGTAATGTGTTATTGGACACAAGTCTGATGTGGAAATGAGAATAGAACCAGTCATGGGCAATCTACAAGTTTAACCTTACATAACCTATTATGCTATTAGCATAGAGTTGCCTTCTATATCCCATATTTACACATGTTACAAGGTAAGATTTATGATGATATTAAAAAGGCAATATTTTAACGTGGGTTTTGGAGATGGAAAAGGTGATACTAATGATTTTTTTTTCATGTTGTAGTTCTGCATAACATATAAGTACATCAACGTAGGTTTGCATTTGTTATAGTGTACACACACTGATATCCGATTAATGTCGAGGTTCCAGTACACTCTCTCTTTCTCATACAATCCTATTAAACAAACTAACAATTTACACAATCATTGACTTCTTAACCACCAGAAAGAAAAGCAAAAAACAAGTAAGATTAAGTAAAAAAATGCCTTAACTGACTAGAGGCTATCACTTTGTGAATAAATGTTATTGTAAACTATAAAGCAACACTCTATCAATATTATTCACCCTATGTGAGTGTAAATTGAACGAACAGTAATATTATAAAGCAAATAATTAAGCAGTCAGATAACAACGGAGTAGCCATTATTTACAACATCAGATTTGAAAAAATGGGTAGATTTGTCCTCATTAAGTTTAAAATATGCTCACCTGATTACGGTACACAAGATAGGCAAGTAAGAAGTAAACCATCAAGAAGGGTAACATTAGAGGTGCCGTAACAGAAGAAGTGAAGCCTAGCAAACCAAACAGAAGAACTCTTGGAATTTCAGTATGGTATGGAAAAGTCATTGGATCGTATGACACAACAGACTTGCCTCCAAATACAAATCTATCTAACCAATGGCACAAAAGGACAAAAGGTTGCATTAGCTCGCTAGCCAAACCTGCCCACTCTGATGTTAACACGTAAGTAATGAAGAAGACCGCCCGTAAAAGTTTAATTTCATGGTGAGTACTTACAACAACATCACACGACTTCAGATTAAGGCCCTTGCTCCAATTATAATAATTAACTGCACTATCGTCTATCATCAACTATTATTTGAAACTAAAGCAAACTTGAACAAAAAAATGAGCAATTAATATTGAAGTGCTTTCGAAGAGGAAAGAAAGGCCATGGGCTTCAGTTACTAGAAGACATCCGTGAGGGGCAGTTTCTCATTGAATACGTAGGAGAGGTATATTGCACTGAGTTATATATATTGGAGCCTAGTTTGAATTTTTGACGAATAAACTACTTAAATACCATGGATGACTTCCTTTTAAGGTTTCTAAACCAATGTCTTTATTATTAAAATATGAAGTGTACCAGAAATTATATATTTGTTTAATTTTCTTAGTTCGGAGATAGTGTGGGAGTGGGATGTTTTCTACTCATTTATGTTTATGTTCAAATGAAGTAAAGTTGAAGCTTGTCACTCCAGTTAGATCCAACAACTTTACACTTGTCTGAACTATTCAAAGATAAATGCTTGTCTGATCCTTATTCTGGCACTAGTCTAAATATGTATTATTTCTGTCTTCTGTTAAACTCAATTTCGTACTGGTCTACAGGTGCTTGATATGCATGCCTTTGAGGCTCGGCAAAAAGAGTATGCTTTACAGGGGCATAAACATTTTCATTTCATGACACTAAATGGTAAGTATCAATTTGATTTTTCTCAAGATATTTTTCTTGGTTCGTTGTTAACTTGTTAATTACTACATGTGTTTATATGTAGATTAGTAATAGTTTTCACCAGATTAAATTTGTGTACAACTTGTCTTAACTTTTGTTGGCTGATTTTAAAGTATGTGTAATGTTACAAGATTCCTATCTATAGATAATACATCTAGCTATCTATCATGTATGTATTCTTGCTTTAGGATTACCAAGGCTGCATTGTAACAAAGGCATTAATGATTGATAATAACCTTGCATTTTTTTACCATCCACACAATGGAGCTCTGTATCTTTTTGTTTTTATCAGCGGTATTGACTTTTATGCTTTACTTGTTAAGCTATACTGTATTTGCTATAGCGTGAACTGATTTGTGTAACTACTCTTTTTCCTTGTGTTATTAGTTCTGTTTTTTACACGACCATCATGTTTGATGGATCCTTTGATTACCAGAGAACAAGTTGAATACCAGCAATCAACACCCTTATATTCGGATAACAATGTTGATTACCAATACTCGACAACCGAATATTCAGAGAACATAGTTGATTACCAGCATCACTGAGGACAGACACTACATGATGACAAAGACTACCAGCATGCGGCACCTGTATATTTCGACAATGGAGTTGATTCCCAGCTGACAAATCATAGTGCGTTTTCGGAGTCACAAGGTATTGTGGCTTTGTCTTGGTGTCTTCACTATATTAGCTTGCTCCTTGTTTAATGGCAGTTAAGTGTAGTGCATGACGTAACTGAGTACCTAGCTCTCATAGGCATGACCTGTTTAATTCTAGCCTACTAAGTCTCTTCATGTTCTAATTGCAGGAAAATTGTTTACTTTTAGTGTTCTTAATGCCCAGCCTCGAAATGTAAATGGTCAAACTTTAAACGACCATGTAATATCTTGCTTTCTTGTTTTCCTCTACTTCACAAGTGAACCTCAACACCAAATATTTAAAGTCTCATAAACAGTTATACTTGTTTTCTTACAGTACAGATCCTTTTAAAATTTACTTTGACAATCCTTTTTCATGAATCGGTGGTGGTGATCATGAATCTAGAAGTGTGTTTCTAATAGAATTGTATAGGAGAGAGGTTGAAAAGTTATGGGTCTAGTTCTTTATATGTGGATGATTGGTATAGTGGACAGGGTATCTAATATATTTAATATTACTTTTAGCTATGCTATTCTTTACTATCTCTTCATGGTAATATTTCATTCTAATTATTTACTCTTTTCACCGGTAGAATTTGATTTGAGTCCTGCGTGGACAGAAATGTAACTGTTTTCTGCCCATTGTAGTTAAAAATTAGAATTAGAATTTCTGTGTAGATGTTAAAATTCAAGGTGAACTGGTCATATACTATGTTACTTGACTCTGAGTATGGATTTATAGGACTCGGACACCACACATATCTGGTGGCAGACTCTCTACTCAGAATTTAAATAGTGAAGGTTCTTTGGAATAACCAGCAGCATACATAGTAAGGGGCCTTTGTCGCAGGTGTTACATTCTGGAAATTATTCAACGCTATATGCAGGTATGCTGATTTTCTTGAAAGTAATTTCAAAATCATTCATTCCTCATCTTTCTACGTTCTTTGATTTTGTTGAGTAGAAGTTCCTAGAAATGTACTAGGCTGTACGCACTTTTTCAATGTCTTTTTTTTGTCATTTGTAGGTTTTTGTTTCACTCATGGAATTTGGAAATTTACCCGAAGGCCTTGATGATTTCATTGGACTCGTGGCGTGCCCCAAAACTAGATTTTTGTGTTTGTTAGTCAACAATAGTTGCACGTAAAGATGGTTATTGTAGTTTGTGTTATATTTACTCATGTGATCAGATGATGAATATGTTGGAACAAGTTTCTGTTGATTGTCAAGTTATATACTAGTTTCGAGTTTTTTCATGATAAGTAATAAATGAGATTAAGTCTTAGCATTCACTTTAAGATGTCATCACCGTGCTATTTAGTTTCATCAACATCTATTCTGGGATTGAAGCATGTGTTGGGTGTATGTATAAAATCAGCTAAGGTTATCAATGAAAAAAAAAATTTTAAAAAGACTTTAGGCGTCGGCGTTTTAGGTAACCGACGCTTTAGCCTACACCTATAGCGTCGGCGTTTCAGGTAACCGACGCTTATGCCTATACCTATAGCGTCAGCGTTTGAGTTAACCGACGTTTATGACTATACCTATAGCGTCGGCGTTTCAGTTAACCGACGCTTATGACTATTTTAATCGTCGCCTAAATAACCGACGCTACAGACCCATACCTATAGTGTCGCCTGCATATACTACACCACTTGACCGACGCTAAAAGTATATTTTGACCGACGCTATAGGCCATTTTTCTACTAGTGATGTTTGAGCTTAAAGGGGGGATTGTTGAGTAAGTAATCTCAAACATGTGATTCTAAATATGTTAAGGGTCGAGTTTGTGTCATTCTGAGTTTAGTAGTTTTATTTTAAAAGCATGAAATAAAGAAGTTGTTAGGTTGTTAGGATTTGATTTGCTTTGAACTCCTAGTTTAAGGGAAGTGATGAACGTAGAGTGTGTTGGGATTGATATGATTTATTCTATATGTACTTTGTATTTCATTCTGGAAACAATAAGAAGCCTTTACTGGTCTTTTGCTGGTTTGTGCAGATTCATTCTCACATTTCTTATACTAAACAGTTGCATAATACATTTATATTATCGACACTTGATTCATCAGTCCTGGGAAATTTCACCACCGTATTCTATTTTTCCTTACCTTCATATCAAAGGATCCTCACAAGAAGAATTTTCCTTGGCTAAATGAACATAACATGTTTGGTAAAAAAGAATTTGAAGCTTTTAAGGGAACACCTGATAGGTCAAAGAAATTCAGTATAATTCGCAATTGACATTTTTGTTAGTTTATCAGGTTACTATATATGTAAGATTTCAGTATATTAAGGATATAGAGCACAGCCAAGAACTGGAACAAATTTTTATTATTGTTGATCAAAGATAATACAAGCTTCTCCATTTATAGTTGAAGAATATAGACCATCATTCATGAATTAAAACAGATACATCTTTTCAGTTCTATGAATCACATTTAATGTGTTCTTACATATTCCAAGGACTCAAGAGTCTAGTTTATTCAACAAATTTCCCCCTTAAACTAACTCTTTTCGATCTTTCATGCCCATCAACCTTTTGTAAGTATCAAGCAGAGGTTTGGACATTGGTTTGGTAAGCACATCTACAATCTGATCTCTACTAGCAACATGACGTAAATGCACATTCTTCTCCTTTACATGCTCCCGAATAAAATGAAATCGAACATCAATGTGTTTGCTCCTTTCATGATGTACTGGATTCTTGGCAAGCTCAATTGCAGACTTGTTGTCAATGCAAACTTCAGTTGATCTCTATTGTGGAATTCTCAATTCACTAAGTAACCTTCTTAACCATATGGCATGATAAACACAGTAAGAGGCTGCCACATATTCTGCTTCACAGGTTTATAATGCCACTATCGGCTGCTTCTTAGAATACCATGTAAATGCAATGTCTCCCATAAAAAACAGGTAACCAGATGTGCTTTTTCGTTCATCCACGTCTCCACACCAATCACTATCAGAATATCCCAGCAATTTGTAGTTCTCAGTTCTGGAATAAAATAATCCTAGAGATTTTGTTCCTTGGATATATCGCAGAATTCTTTTTATTGCCTTCCAATGTGATTGTTTTGGATCCTCCATGAATCTACTTACAATCCCAACACTATAAGCATTGTCAGGTCTTGTGCAAGTAAGATACCTCAAGCTTCCAACCAAACTTTGATATAAAATTGCTTCCACTGAATTTCCTCCCTCAAATTTAGAAAGTTTTGTGCCCACTTCTGTGGGTGTTGCTACTGGATTGCAGTGCTCCATTCTGAACTTCTTCAATATGGTAGTAGCATACGCTTCTTAAGATATAAAAATTCCTGATTTCTCTTGCTTTACTTCAATGCCAAGAAAAAATCTCATCAAACCCAAATCTGTCATCTCAAACTCATGAGTCATTTCCTTCTTAAACTCCTTAATCATTTCTTCATTGTTGCCCATAAAGATAAGGTCATCAACATAAAGTGCAACGAGTAGTAATTTACCTTGTCTTTCTTTGACATAGAGAGCAGCTTCATAAGGACATTGAACAAATCCATTCTTCTTAAAGTAGGCATCAATTCGAGTGTTCCATGCTCGTGGTGCCTGTTTTAAACCGTATAGTGCCTTATACAATTTCAACACCAATCCTTCTTTTCCTGTTTTTACATATCCAGGTGGCTGGTTCACGTAAACTTCTTCTAGCATTCCATTTAAGAAAGCTGATTTCACGTCCATCTGGTAAATATGCCATTTGTTTTGAGCTTCTTGAGAGATTAACAGCCTAATTGTCTCCATCCTTGCAACAGGTGCGAAAACCTCATCATAGTCAATCCCAGCCTTCTGTCGATAGCCCTTTGCTACCAACCTCGCCTTATGTCTTTCTACTTCTCCTTGAGCATTCAGTTTCTTCTTATAAACCCATTTAACATCGATGGGTTTACATCCTTCTGGAGGTTCAACAAGTTCCCAAGTTTTGTTCTTTTCAATAGCTTTGATTTCTTCATCCATTGCAGCCTTCCACTTCTTATCTTCATAGCTTCTTCATAGTCTACATTTTCTGCATCAGCCACCAAACACATTAGGTGCACTTCACCATGCTCATATATATCTTGCAAACTTCTCATTCTAGGATTCCTGGGCTCATCCTCTTCTGATTCTTCATTTTCAGCATCAGAACTTGTTACTGAAATCTTAGAAATCTGAATATCATCTTCTATTGTTTCCTTTTCATGTGCTTTACTCCAACTCCATGCATCATTGAAGGTAGTGTTTTTCGAAGTTCGTTCACAGGGAAGGACTATCAATATCGATTTCAAGTAGATTATTTCTTACAAATTAAAAGTGTGGAAAATGGGGGTTTTGAGTTGGTTTAGGTGTTTTATCAAACACCTAGCCTACAAGAAATAAATTGCTAGAGATATACAACTAAGTTAATGCCAATCATCCAAATTACCAACACAACAACACAATGAGTAAATTAGCAAGATAAGAGATATTTGACCCAAGGATAATGGCAAATCAAGCACTTGAACCCAACAATCAAGCAAAATATATCCAACTCTACCTAACCAAGATAATTGGTGAAGCACACAATCACTTATTTCTCTTCTACAAACACTAATTTAGTGAGGCACATAAATTAGCTCTCTTGATAATAGCAACCAATAATGAAGCACTACTAGTTTAACCAAATCAAGGAATCAAACAAAGAGAGGCTAGGACAAACCCAAGGATGAGAAGCTCAACCTAGGTATTTGTACTTGAATCTTGAAGTTTAGGCACGCCAAACCTTGTGCTACTACAATGAATGTACTAACAATTACGGATTAGCACAAACAATTAGCAATTAAAATTACAAGAAGAGCAAGATGAAGCAACTTACAAATCTCCAAGCAAAATCATAAACAATACATCACAAGTATTCAAGATAGAGTGAAATAGATCTTACTTAAAATGAAGTGGGTTTAGTACAAGAGATGCTTCCTTGAGCCAAATAAATGGAGTTAGTTACTCATAATCAATGCTAGATTACAAGTAATTAATGTCTCCTCTCTAATTTCTACTAACCCTAATTGTGTTCTTGAAGAGGCTAAGATGAAGATGAAGGTGTTAGGTTAGATGAGATAGGTTAAGAGATGTGTTATTAGATGATAAGATATGTTTGGCTACATCTCTTTTTAATACACAGCAGGGGTCGTACGGCCTGTTGAACGGCCGTACAGCTGCCCGTACAGAAAATCTGCTCCTTTGAACGGCCTGTCGAACGGCCGTACAGCAACCCGTACGAGATAAAATCTTCAAGATAATACATTAAACATCTCCCGACATCGCGAGCTTGCATCTTCTAACTACCCTCTTGAATCATCTTTGCCTTCAAGCCCAAAATAATCCATCTTTTCAACAATTAAGCATGAGGCACTGAAAGATGAAAAACATAATTAATATCGATAAAACAACATTCGGAACTAACAAAAATGCAAGATAATGAAAGAGAAAATGTGTATAAATACACGTTATTAATCATCTTCTTGTATCTTTACATCTCGACTCACAACAATCTTCATCAAAACAGGATCAAGAAGTCTGTAGGCTTTTGTTTTCTCATCATAGCCAATAAAAATATATTTCTTGCTTTTATCATCCAACTTCGTTCTCCTTTGATCAGGAACATGTGAGTATGCTACACTCCCAAAAACTTTCAAATGTGAAACAGTAGGCTTCTTTTCACTCCATAATTCTTGAGGTGTTTCATCCCCCAAGTTTGAATGTGGGCATCGATTCTGAATATAAACGGCACACTGCACAGCTTCCGCCCAGAATTCTTTTGGTAGTTCCTTGCTCTTTAACATTGATCGAACCATATCTAGGATTGTCCGATTTTTACATTCAGCCACGCCATTCTGCTGTGGTGAATAGGGAGCTGTTAAGAACCTTCTAATGCCATGTTCTTCACAGTATTACAGATTCTGTAAAAGCTTTTGATGTATATTCTTCACCTCTATCCGAACGCAATCCCTTGATATGCATTCCTATCTTCTTTTCTACCAGCACTTTGAACTTCTTGAATACATTTAATGCCTCAGATTTTTCATTTAAAAAATAAACCCATGTTCTTCGAGAATAATCATCAATGAAAGTGATGAAATACCTCTTGGAACCAAATGATTCAGGTGTGATAGGACCACATATATCTGTATGCACCAACGCAAGAGGTTTAGAAGCACGATAAGTTGCCTTTTCTGGAATGAACTCCGTGTATGTTTTGCTAGCACACAATCTTCACAAAAATTGCCTGTATGATCCATGCTTGGTAGTCCATGAACCATTCCTTTGTTTGCCAACTCCTTCAGACCACCATAGTGTAAGTGTCCAAGTCTCTTGTGCCATAAAGTTGCTTTATACTCTGACTTTGCTTGTAAGCACTTCTTCTGTATGTTCTTCAGATTCAACTTAAACATTCGATTTTGAGACATTTCGATTTTAGCAATTGTCCTACCATTTTTGTCCTTCAATATCATGACTTTGTCACCCATAAAGATTGAGTAACCTTTTTCAAGTAGCTGTCCAAGACTCAGAATGTTGTTCTTCATGTCAGGAACATAGTACACATCTTCAATTCTTCCTTGTTTGCCATCTTTTTTAGTAAAACATACTTCACCCTTTCCTTTGACTTCTATTTTCGATGAATCTCCAAATGACACAACTCCATTATTTATTTCCTTTAAATCAGTAAAGAGATGCTTGAGACCAGTCATATGATTGTTGGCCCCACTATCAAGATACCACAAAATTTCATCTTCAGAAATCATACCTTTGCAGGCCATTAGTAGAATACCTTCATTTTGTTGCTCCTTCTTTTCGACTAGATTTGCATTTTCCTCAACCTTCTTGTTAAACCAGCAATCTTTGGCAAAGTGTCCAATTTTTCCACAATTGTAACATTCTACAGATCTGCTTCCTCTTCCAGAATATGATCTTCCACCTCTGCCACGGCCACGTCCTTGGCCACGCAAATTTTGTTGATTTGTCTGCACCACCTCTTCAAATCTGTTGCTCACAGGACCACGTCCTCTGCCTCGAGTAAAATTCTGTCTTGCACGTCCACGTCCTCTTCCTCTACTGTATTGTGTATACAATACTTTATCTTTGTCTTCAACTGAGACATCAGTTTTCAACACTTGTGATTCTGTCTCTTCCTTCTTTAATAATCTTTCTGAGTATGCTTACAGAGACCCCATAAGTTGATCAGTGGTCATGGTTTTCGTATCATTTGATTCCTCAATGGATATGCCAACAAGTTGTAATTTTGTATTTAATGATCTTAGTATTTTTTTCATTGACACGAGCATCTTCTAACTTTTCTCCATAATTCTTCATTTGATTTACAATAGAAGAAATCCTTGTGAAATAATCTGGGACAGTTTTTGCTTCCTTCATATGTAATGATTCAAATTCACTACATAAGGTTTGTAATCGTACCTTTTTTACTTTGTCAACACCTTTAAAATTATTCTGGAGAATCTCCCATGCTTCCTTCGCTTTTGATGCAGATGCCACCTTCTCGAACATGGCTTCGTCTAAGCCCATGTGTATAATCGATAAAGCTTGTTGATCTTGTTTCCGTGCCTTTGCTAGATTGTTTTTCTGGGCCTGACTCAAAGATCCTTCATTCTCTGGTTCATCATAGCCTTTTTCGACAATTTCCCATGCCTCCTGTGATCCAAACAAAGCTTTCATCCGGATACACCAGTGGCCATAGTTTTCTTTTGTAAGCTTTGGGACGGTAAGAAAGTTACTCATTTTAGTTTTATAGTGGCTCCGATTTGAACGTAGCTCTGATACCAATCTGTTAGTTTATCAGGTGTTATAGCCAAAATTCGGTTCGGGTATTTTCAAGATGGATTCGGGTCAATAACGAATTCAATTTGGGATTTTAGAGAATAAATTAGGGTTTTTTGGGGGTTAGGGCGCGCCCTGGAGGGTTTAGGCCGCGCCCTGGGATATGTCGGAATTTCAAGATGATAATAATGTCGATTTTGTGTTTGATTACTGAAGAATTCCCTCCTGTCATATCTCAGGAGGGGGATGTCCGTCGTAGAAGGCCTCTAGGGGTTTTCCTAGATTTAGGGATCTTTCTTATACACTGAGGGCATGTTCTCCTCGGTGCAAAGATTGGTCTCTCTTTGGTGTGTGCTTTGGAGCTCTGTTCCTGTAGCCAATGGGCGCGTTCTCATTGGGGAACTTTGGAGTAATCTACACTTTACACCCAAAAGCTCTGGATCACCTGTTCTACTATCTGGTGAGTGCTTCTCATTCGGGGGACAGGGATGCGTTCTGCACTTGGGGTAAACCATGGCTTTACCTGCATCCTCGAAATCAAGAAATAGCTTGTAGCGAACATGACTAGTCCTCGACGGGGGAAGTTTCCATATTCGTGAAGTCTTGAGATCTTGGATGAGCCTTGGGCCTTTTGTGGTTAGGCCTCATAGTAGAACATTCCGGATGCTGGACCGATATCCAAGCCCATTTGGGTTTCTTGTTCTCCAAGAACTACGTCTGGCTTGATCCTCTATAAAAATAGAGGTACGTAGGCAAATTGAGGGGTTGGAAGTCGAGAGCTCTGAAATAACCGCCACTAACCCTATCAATCTCAGCCATCAATCACAAACAACCACCACTCTTTTCGACAAAGAACCACCATTGTAGATCTTGTTTCCGACGAAGTACCTCGAATTTTGTTGTTCCCAAATTCCTCCGTCAATAAATTGGCGCTAGAAGGAGGGGCACCAATCAAGATCTGAATCTTAGGAGGAAAAGATGTCTCGCAATCAGTATGGAGGTTTTAACGAAGGAGATGACTACAATTCTGAAGATGGTCAAAGGGATAACCAAATTCGTGATGAAGCATATGTTCCGGAGGAAATTTCTGCTTCTCCGCACCATCATGGAACTCCGGTCGCCACCGGCGGATAGCCACCTGTTCTTATCAGTAACGCGGCGTTAATGGAACAGCTGTATCGTATGGGGGATGCCCTAAATAATTTCGGAGCAAGATTGAGTTCGGTGGAGGAAAATCAGGGATCAAGGAGAGAATCTCGGAGCATCCCACGAAATCATTGCCGGTTAGGGAAATCCCCTCAGATTGAGGTGGATTCCCGAAGGAGGGAGGAAAATCAGGAAAGAAGATTTCAGCTGGTCACTCCTCGAAGGTTAGATTATTCTGATCCTATTGTTGAACATCCTAGTGAAGATAATTCTGAACGCAGGTTGTCGAATCCTCAAGAGAGGGCGCGCCCTCATCCACACCGCTCAGGGCGCACCCCTGGTGAAATCCAAAGGGATGAAGAGCAGATGGCAAGGGAAAGGAGAGATTATGCCAGCTTGAAGGAACGCCTTGGAATAAGGCTTAATGATGACGATTTAAGGATGGTACTTCTTGAGCAACAGAAGAAAACCAAGTATTTGGAATCAAGGCCCCATGATTCACAGCGCGTGCCCCCTGACAACAGGTCGAGGCCCCTTGGACATGGACGGACGCTTGCCCGCAATGACAATCCACAGCGCGTGCCCCCTGTTCACAACAGGTCGCGGCCCCTTGGATCTAAACAAGCTTTTCATCATGATACTCCTGGAAGAAGAGGAAACCATGATAACGGTGATAGAAGAATGTATTTGCATCAAGAAAATGGGCGGCCCCGTAATCAGGGCGTGCCCTCAGGTGGGAGATCCCCCTGTATCCATCAAATTGCCTCAAGTGCTTCTAGTGAGTCTAGATCAAGGACGCGCCCTCACTCAGGAGAACAGCATCAGAGAAGTTCTCAAGAGAATCCGCAACTTCATGGAAACCCTGAGGGGCAGCAAACTCAAACTCAAACCCAAGAGGATGTTGTGATTCCGCCACAAGCAGGAACTCAAGGAGGTGTTCCGACAGCAACTCCACCTCCACCTCCACCCCCGGGGGGTACTCAGACTGTGGCACAACCAAATATTCAGAATATTCCCGGAGTGGGAACCTTTAATGTGGATGACTTGAAAAAACTTCTTATTCACTTGGATGGAGGGAGAATATCTGCTACGGCACCAACGTCTTCTCCATTCTCAGTTGAAGTAAGAGAAGCACAACTCCCTACAGGATATCGGTCTATGACTAATGACTTACGCTTTCACGGAAATGCTGACCCCGTGGAATTCTTGGGGCGGTTTGATATCGAAATGGATGTCTATCAGGTGACTGATTTAGCCAGATGCCGTTTGTTGGCAGCAACATTTAGGGAGAGTGCACAACAGTGGTTTTAAAAGCTTGGGCCAGGAGTAATTACATCTTGGCAGGTGATGAGGAATCTGTTTCTAACCAAGTTCCAGGAAGCCGTGAAATATGCTCATCCTGTCACTACTTTGGCTAACATTAAGCAAAGGGAAGGAGAAAGTCTACAATCTAATTTCAAGAGATTCAACTCGAAATCTACCTTGGTGAGAGGAGCGACTGATGAAACGCTCAAAATCTTCTTAATAGCTGGATTGTCAGTAGGAACTGATTTCTGGAAACATCTTCAAGGACGTGATCCACCTACTTTGGCTGATGTATTTGCACAGGCTGAGTTTTTCAAGATTGTAGAACAATCCTTGGCAGATAATAGAAAAACAGACAGTCAGGGGAATTCAAAAGGAAGAATTGGTAAGAGGAAAGATCGGTCATTGAGTCCCACACTCCGTGCTGGGATCGGTGCTAATCGTGTGAATTCCACTGAAGTTGGATGGAATTGGGGACCTCCAGATACCTATACTTATAATAGAAGGGAAAGCAATTATACTCCTTTGACTACCTCTATTGAGCATATCTTTGAAGTAAATAAAGATAAAGGATTCTTCAGGAAGTCGGAGCCGTTAACTTCTTGGCAAAGTAGAGATAAGAAGAAGTATTGTGATTTTCATGAATCCTCAGGACATAATACTTACGAGTGTCGACAATTGAAGGATAAAATTGAGGACCTGATTAAAGAGGGATTCCTGACTGAATGGATTATCCGAGAAGTAAAAAAGCATAAGGAGAATACTGATAGAAAAGATGGAGGGCGCGCCCTCCGAAATAGTGATAAGCCTGAGGAGAAGAAATTTGTCAGAGAAGGTAGTATTCATATAATATTTGGAGGACGGCACTTGGGAGGAGATAGTAATCATGCTTTGGAGAGATATGCAAGGGAGGTAAAATATCGCCCCCTCACCAATGTGAACAGCTTGGAGACTAGGCCGCCCAAATTATTTAAGGTGGAATGTGTGGATATCACTTTCACTGAGGAAGAAACTAGATGGGTGCACCATCCTCATAACAATGCTTTGGTGGTAGCAATCCAGATTGGTTCCAAGAACGTACATCGGGTTCTTGTTGACAACGGAAGTTCCGTGAACATCCTATACTACAGTACTTATAAGAAGTTGGGACTTCCTGATAAGGATATGATTCCAGACAATGGTTGGATATACGGTTTTTCGGGCGAATCTGTGAAAGTCATGGGAGCTATCAAGTTACCGGTAACCCTCGGTGAAGGGGTTCTTTCTGTGACCCAAATGATGGACTTTATGATTTTGAATGTGGAATCATCTCACAATGCTTTAATTGGGCGCCCTCTGTTAAAAGAAATGAAGGTTGTAACCTCTATCTACCATCTTGCAATGAAATTTCCTACACCCAATGGTGTAGGAACTATACGAGGATCTCAACATGATTCGAGGGATTGTTATCACAAGGCAATCAAGGGGTTTAGAAAGCAACAAGGTGGAGGGCGCGCCCTGAGAGAAGGAAGTTCAGAAAGAGGGATGAATCTTACTCCAGAAGAAGTTAGAGTTCATTATCTTGTCCAAGAACCGAAGAGGTAGTGAAAGAGAGCATTTCGATACTTGATAATTTGCAAGAAGGAATTCTAGAAGAAATCGAGGAAGATTCGGAGGAGGTTATTTCTATTAACCTTAGAAGGGAGCAGGTTGAAGGAAGACGGATGTTGCTTGAAGGTCTAGTACATACCCTTGTTGAGGAAGACTTCCCCTTGAAGAGGATGTGCCCTCCAAGGATGACATGCTAGTTGAGGATCCACGGCTTTTTGATTTTGATCTTGATCCTAGAATTCCACAGTTGGTTGAAAAGACTGGCCCTGCGGAGGATACACTCTCAATATTAGTAGATGAAAAGGATCCGAGTAAGGTTTTGAAAATCGGGTCTTAGTTGAATTCCGAGATGAGGGGTATGCTCACTAATTTTATCCTGAATAATCTGGATGTTTTTGCTTGGAGTCATGCTGATATGGTGGGGATTGACCCGGAAGTCATGTGTCATCTTCTGAATATAGATCCTACTAAGAAAGGAATCCGTCAGAAACGTCGACCGGTAAGTGGAGAGAGAGCTATAGCATTGAAGGAGGAGGTTGATCGACTTTTAGAAGTTGGATTGATTAAGGAGTCATATTATCCGGATTGGTTGGCTAATCCAGTGCTAGTGAAGAAGCCAAATGGAAAATGGAGGACTTGTGTGGATTTTACAGATTTGAACAAGGCTTGTCCTAAAGATAGCTTTCCTCTTCCCCGGATTGATCAGTTGGTGGATGCTACGGCCGGTCATGCTCTTTTGAGTTTCATGGATGCTTACTCAGGGTATAATCAAATTCCAATGTGTGAACCCGATCAAGAACATACCTCTTTTATAACAGATAGAGGGTTATACTGCTATATTGGAATGCCATTTGGTTTGATTAATGCTGGAGCAACCTATCAGAGATTGGTGAATATGATGTTCAAAGATTTAATTTGGAAAACCATGGAGGTGTATGTTGACGATATGCTTGTTAAATCCTTGAAGGCAGAAGATCATGTGAAGCACTTGGGGCAAATGTTCGAAATATTAATGAAATTCAGGATGAAGTTAAATCCTCAGAAATGTGTGTTTGGTGTGGAATCCGGAAAGTTTTTGGGTTTCATGGTGAATCATAGGGGAATTGAGGCGAATCCAGCAAAGATTAAGGCTTTGCTTGATATGAAATCCCCGTCTAGTGTGAAGCAGGTACAGAGTTTGGCTGGAAGAATAGCAGCATTGAATCGCTTTGTGTCCAAATCTTCAGATAAATGCAGAGAGTTCTTTAAAGCAATCAAAGGAGCATCTAAGGATTTTGTATGGACTTCCGAATGCGAAGAAGCTTTTCAGAAAATCAAGGAACAATTGGGGAATCCGCCACTTTTGGCAAAACTGGTGGAAGGAGAAACTTTAATTCTCTACTTGGCAGTGTCAGAATATTCCATCAGTGCAGTGTTGGTAAGGGAAGAAATTGATCATCAGTCTCCAGTGTACTATGTGAGTAAGCGTTTGCTTGATGCAGAAACCCGATACACAAATATGGAGAAGTTAGTTTTCGCTTTAATCCTAGCCTTGAGGAAACTTCGCCCTTATTTTCAAGCTCATAAGATCGAGGTTCGTACAGCGTATCCAATGAGAGCAATTCTTCATAAGCCGGAAGTTTTTGGAAGAATGCTAAAATGGGCGATTGAACTAGGGCAATTTGATTTAGAATATACCCCAAGGACGGCAATTAAGGGTCAAGCTTTAGCGGATTTCATCCTTGAGTTCGAATCAAAAAATGAAGAGAAGTCACTTGTATTGGTAGAGCCTGGAATTCCAACTCAAAGGGCGCGCCCTCTTGAGGAAATTCCTCAGCCATGGTGGAAGTTACATGTAGATGGAGCAGTGAATAGTGGAGGAGCTGGGGCAGGTATAATCTTGGTTACTCCTGAAGGGAATCAGCTTATGAGCGCTATTCATTTCAAATTTCAAGCAACTAACAATGACGCGGAGTATGAAGCTTTGATTAATGGTTTGAAGGTAGCTGTGGAGATGAAGGTAGTGAATTTGATTATATTGAGTGATTCAGAATTAGTGGTTGGGCAAGTTAAAGGTGGACTTCAGTGTAGGGGACCAAGAACGGAGCTTTATATGAAGTATGCTCAGCGGCTTATCCAGAAGTTTCGGGAGGTCAGATTAGAGTGTATTCCCCGAGATGAGAATTGTAATGCTGATGTTCTGGCTAAGTTGGGATCCCAGAAAGACGCGATGATGTTGGGAACAGTTCCACTGCAAATTCAAGAAGTACCAAGTATCCCGGAAGTAGAAGTTATGGAAGTGGAAGTTAACCCGCATGTTACTTGGATGACTCCAATTCAAGGATATATTCGTAAAGGGATTCTTCCAGAAGACAAGGTTGAGGCAAGAAGAATTCGGTATCAAGCAGCAAGATTTGTAGAATACGATGGAATTCTATATAAGAGGGGTTTCAACCAACCACTTCTTAAATGCATAGATGGAGACGAGTGCAATTATATTCTTAGGGAAGTTCATGAAGGAATTTGTGGTAATCACTCGGGGGGTGGTTCTCTGTCAATGAAGGTGTTAAGGCAGGGTTATTATTGGCCTACTTTGAAGAAGGATGCTTATGAATTTGTAAAGGCTTGTGATAAGTGTCAGCGGTTTGCTAACTATTCAACTATTCCAGTCACTACTCTGACTTCTATGATGAGTCCTTGGCCATTCGCTATGTGGGGAATAGATCTTATTGGGGAGCTTCCCAAAGCTAAAGGAAGTGTTAAGTATGCTGTGGTCGTCGTAGATTACTTCAATAAATGCGCAGAGGTCATGCCTTTGGCCACCATCATGGCAAAGAAAATCAGAGATTTTGTTTTCAATTGCATTGTGTGCAGGTTTGGAATTCCATACAAGCTCGTGTCAGACAATGGAAAGCAGTTTGATAGCAAGGAATTGCGAAAGTTATGTGATGATTTGGGAATCAAGAAAGAATTTGCAGCAGTGTATCATCCTCAGAGTAATGGACAGAAAGAGGCAATTAACAAGATTATCAAGCATACTCTGAAGACGAAGCTAGAAGAAAGCAAGGGAAGTTGGCCTGAGGAGCTACCCATGGTTTTGTGGTCATACAATACTACTCCAAGAATAACAACTGGGGAATCTCCCTTTGTGTTATCTTATGGGTGTGAAGCGATGATTCCTGTGGAGATTGGAACAGGTTCTTTCAGGAGAGATTTTTATAATGAAGAAACTAATATGATAAATCAAAGGTTGAGTCTGGATTTTCTGGAAGAGACATGGACTAACTCGCAATTGAGGTTGGCAACTTATCAGCAAAGGGTTGCAAGGTATTACAACAGGAAAGTAAAGACTCGTCCTTTTAATGTGGGTGATTTGGTTCTTCGAAAGGTTATACCAAATACAAGAGTTGCAGCTCATGGAGTTTTTGGTCCAAACTGGGAAGGACCATACAAGATCAAGTCTATTGTTTGGGAAGGAACTTATCATCTGGAAGACTTGGATGGCAATACAATCCCGAGAGCATGGAATGCGGAGCATTTGAAGAAATATTATCAATAGGGTGCGGCTTTGGCCCCCTATTTTATGAAGGCTTATATTTAAGTTGTAGACTGGCATAAATAACTGTTCTCCTAGTCTAGGGGGTTATGCATATACGCCTTCCTTAGATTTAGTTGAGATGTGCCTGTTTTTTCTTTGTTTTTTTTTAATAATTGTTCTCCTTAGCCAGGGGGTAGTGTGTATACCTTCCCTTGTTTTGAAGAGATTCCAGTCTTACTAAAGATTAGAAGCTCCCCAAGAAAATTGAAGATTTGTTCGTATTAAAGTTTATTGTTGTAAAGACCGCGCCCTGGCATAATCAGGCGCGCCTTACTTTGCATTAAGGAATCATGTGAAGATTTATTTAATCACAAGTATAAAGACATTTTCTAGAAATTCATAAACCAGGTAAAGGCAAATCTGTGAAAAAGAATTTAAGGACGTTTAAGGAGACGCGCCCTAATGAAGCAAGGCCGCGCCCTCGGCTTATGAAGGATAATTTACAGTTGAAATTTTTCCCAAGTTTTTTGGTAAAAGGAAAAATCTTAAGTTGGTAATTGAAGGAGTTTCAAGGCCGCCCTTAAATGATCAGGGCGCGCCCTAAAGAAACTTGAAGATTAATTGTGTGCAAAACTTATCAAGGCAAAAATTATTCGACAATATAGTTCAACAAAAGTATAGTACCTAGATAGTTATCAAAAATAAATTCAAGGTTACCACTTGCAGGGTTTTACAAAGGACCCGTACCTTAAAAATTTAAAAGTTAGAGGACAGCAGACATTGAAACAAAGCTCTAGGGCGCGTCCTGATCATTTGAAGGTTGAATGGTGGCAATCGGAGATGACTTTTCCGGAGTTAAAGTCCTAGCTTGATTTGCTGATGATGGAGATTCCTGAGCATCTAGATTTTGGGGGGAAGGAATGTTTTCAATTGAAGGCGCGCCCTCAGGGTCTTCAGGATTCTCCAATCCGAGCTCAATCCTTTTTGCTTTTAGCTCTTCGACATTTTTGGCTTTAAAGGAAATAATGTCTTCCACACATTCGGGGCCAAAATGTGTCCAATCATAATCAGGATCGCGAGCAATGAAGCCAAGCAGAAAATAGTTAAATCCGTTTAGAAAGTTTTTATCTTCTATGGCTTGCTTTTCATCCTTCCAACAAGTAGCTTTCTCCTTTTCTAGAGCATCTCGCTGAGCTTTTAACTCTAGGTTCTCTTTTTCCAGTTGATCATTTTTGTCATTGAGAAGTTGGCGGTGATCGACTGATTCCTTTAGTTGATCTCTAACCTCGTCCAAGTCAGCTTCCTTTGCGATAAGATCTTTCTTCCATTTGTTATCATTCTCAACGACCATTTCTGCGAGTCTTCTAGCATCGGCCTTGAGTTTATTCACTTGAAGCTGTTCCTTGTGTACCCTCTGGGCGCGTCCTAGAGATTGAACCAAGAGTTGAGCTGAAGCTTTGATCATTGAGTTTGTCTCCTCGTCAGCATTCATGTTTTGCCAAAGGTTGATTTCTTTCTCAGTAACGAGTCAAACAGCAGCTGGTCCAATAAGAGTTTCAACATATGAGGGTGCGCTCTCAGTTCTTTGTCTTTTGCTTTATTCACAGGAGGTTTTTGGATTTCAGCATTTCTTTTTGAGGATCCAGAGGGGGGAGTTACTTGGTTGAGTTCTTGTTGCGGAACAGGCCGCGCCTTGGAATCCGATGTTTCAGTTTTGTTCTCGTGCTTTTTTTGTCATGTTTCTTGGGGACTCCAAAGCCGCGGGGAATTCTAGAAGCCATATCTGTGCAAAGAAAGAATGTTACATTCCTGTTAGTAGTGAGTTCATAAGTAATTACAAGGGTGAAGATGCAATGTTAAACATATAAACAGCTAGGGCGCGCCCTAATGATGAAAGTTATATACCATTAGTTTGTTCAGAATCTTCATTTTCACTTTCACTAGATGAAGATAAGGGAACAGCGATACCATTCCTAAATTTTTTAAATTTACAGATTGATCCAACTCTATCAGAAAGGATTCCAACCCTTTTTAGGTTTTCCTCAGTGATTAGAGTTTGGAGGTTGAATTTCTCTGCTGCAACTCTGAGGACGGCTTTGGCCCGAGATAAGGCCGCGCCCTGAAGTTCTTTTTGAATTCTTCTATCTGTTTTAGTTTAAAGGAATTAATAAAAGTTAAATAAAATTGAAAATGAAAGATGAGAGGAATGTAAGGCGCGCCCTCACTTACAAGGATCAGTATTGAATTGAAGACGAACTCGAGGAACGTCTCATACAAAGAAGTAAGGTTCTTTCCATCGTTTAATGTGGCTAATTCTCCCTTCATAAAAGCCCTTGTTGTTGTGAGGTTTGTTGATTACTAGATAATAATAACCAATATTTGATTGACGGATGCTAAAGAAGTAGCTGATTTCTTGCATAGAGGGAGCATCAAAACCCAAATCATGGTAGAGGATGAGTAAGCCTAACACAAGTTTATAGCTGTTAGGAGAAAGTTGGATTGGGGCTAGATCATACCATTTAAGGATTTCTCTTAGGTAAGGGTGCAAGGGCGCGCCCACACCTAGAGCAACAAGTCTCGGGGTAAGAACCATCCTTGGAATTCTGAAATCTCTACCGTAGTTGAAAATATGTGGACGATGGTGGGAGTGAGGAATGGCCCAGAGTCCTTCTTGGCCATAGTATTTCATAGCCCATTCCACTTCATCGTTTGTGGTGGTAGAAGACATGCTCACACAGGCTAGTTTGCCTTGTTTCTTTCTAAGTTGGTTCTTTTCCTTTTCAGAAATTTCGTTATATCTACCCCAATCAATGTCAATCTCTTGGTCAAGAACCTCCCAATGTTCAAATGGGGTAGGTGATAGAGGTGGGGATGTTGGCTCGGAATTGATTAGTGGTGAAATGGATAAGGCAGAAGGCGCGCCCTCTGTGGAGTAAGTATCTGAAGAATGCGAATCATTTGAGGAATTGGAGTCTGGATTATAATCGTTGTCAGAAGGATCTGTATATAAGGGGTTTGGAGTTTTTTCAGATATTGGTGTTGGATTTTTTGTTTTATTCTCTAAATGAGTACTAAGGGGGATGTTGTTAAGGGAATCCTCACTGGAAAAACTCATTTTATCTTCGTTGAAATCCTCGATAAGGCGCGCCGTGTCCTCTGAAGAAATAAATGAGAAAAGAGGCCTCGGATGGCTAGGGGAAGAAAGGTGTTTGGAGGAGAATACGTCCCAAGGCGCCTGTTAAGTACCTTAAAGGGATGGAATGGAGATGGCGCGCCCTCCAGCTGCAAAGAATTAAAAATAAAAGCACTAAGGGCGCGCCCAAGGGAAGAAGAATAAAGGAAAGTTTGTACTACGATTTAAACTAAGTATATGGATTGAAATTATTAGATGAACGTTTTTTGGAAGACCTTAGGGCGCGCCCTAAGTGTAGGACACGCCCAAGGATTTCATCTAGTATTCAGAAACATGTTTAATGAAGATGGTGATAACGAAATAGGATCAAATAAAGATACATACATATATACATACATCGGAGAATGAAGAACATGGGCAGTTGAAAAGTTAAATTACAATATCAATCAATCTATGTGGTGAAAACTTGAAATAAAGACATAAGGATGTACCTTGTGAGTTCCGGAGTACGATTTTTCAAAGAAATTTGTAAAAAACGCGACGAAATTGGTCGGATTCCCGTCTGAAAAGTCGAAGTCGCCGGGGGAGGGTTTTGTTGAGGAGAGAGAGAGTGAAAAAAGAGTAAAGTGAATATAGTGGGGGTATTTATAGGTGAAATATAGAATGGTGGATGACGGCTGGGAAAATGAAGTCGTTTGTAATTCCAAGGTCGCGCCCTCTTTTAAGGCGCGCCCTGTGAAGAATGTTATGAGAATTTTGGGTTTTTTCAGGAAGAATTTTATATATCATCTCTGATTTCATATGAAATTGGGGGGTAGTTGTTATAGCCAAAATTCGGTTCGGGTATTTTCAAGATGGATTCGGGTCAATAACGAATTCAATTTGGGATTTTCGAGAACAAATTAGGGTTTTCTGGGGGTTAGGGCGCGCCCTGGAGGGTTTAGGCCGCGCCCTGGGATATGTCGGAATTTCAAGATGACAATAATGTCGATTTCGTGTTTGATTACTGAAGAATTCCCTCATATCGTATCTCAGGAGGGGGATGTCCGTCGTAGAAGGCCTCTGGGGGTTTTCCTAGATTTAGGGATCTTTCTTATACACTGAGGGCATGTTCTCCTCGGTGCAAAGATTGGTCTCTCTTTGGTGTGTGCTTTGGAGCTCTGTTCCTGTAGCCAATGGGCGCGTTCTCATTGGGGAACTTTGGAGTAATCTGCACTTTGCACCCAAAAGCTCTGGATCACCTGTTCTGCTATCTGGTGAGTGCTTCTCATTCGGGGGACAGGGATGCGTTCTGCACTTGGGGTAAACCATGGCTTTACCTACATCCTCGAAATCAAGAAATAGCTTGTAGCGAACATGACTAGTCCTCGACGGGGGAAGTTTCCATATTCGTGAAGTCTTGAGATCTTGGATGAGCCTTGGGCCTTTTGTGGTTAGGCCTCATAGTAGAACATTCCGGATGCTGGACCGATATCCAAGCCCATTTGGATTTCTTGTTCTCCAAGAACTACGTCTGGCTTGATCCTCTATAAAAATAGAGGTACGTAGGCAAATTGAGGGGTTGGAAGTCGAGAGCTCTGAAATAACCGCCACTAACCCTATCAATCTCAGCCATCAATCACAAACAGCCACCACTTTTTTCGACAAAGAACCACCACTGTAGATCTTGTTTCCGGCGAAGTACCTCGAATTTTGTTGTTCCCAAATTCCTCCGTCAACATCAGGTTACTATATATGTAAGATTTCAGTATATTAAGGATATAGAGCACATCCAAGAACTGGAACAAATTTCTTATTATTGTTGATCAAAGATAATACAAGCTTCTCAGTTTATAGTTGGAGAATATAGACCATCATTCATGAATTAAAACAGATACATCTTTTCAGTTCTATGAATCACATTTAATGTGTTCTTACATATTCCCAGGACTCAAGAGTCTATTTATTCAACAATTTTTGGCTGTCTAGCGAAATAGGTATATAATTCGCCTTTGACTTTTTGTGGGCATATACAAGAGGTACAATTGTGTTTTTTGTTTTGTACAAAGAATTAAGCTTTAAAATTTTTATACAAACCAAAAAAACATGAAGAAAGAAGATGTTGTATACAGATAAATCTTTTAATATGCCATGAAGTATTAGGAAAAGGTCAAAGATTCACATAAATTGGGACACACATCGTTACAGAAGATTAAGTTGTTTGTGTTTGTTCTTAGTCCATTTTGATTGTGACTTTGTGATACTAGACTGCGAGCTACTGGAAAATCCATTGCTGACGGTGCGAAGCCCGTGATCCAGCTGCAAGAGCAGTCCCTGCGCCAGAAGTTAATGCCGAGCTGCAATCAAATCTTGATGTATGTCCAGATAAGCTTTTCTTTAAAAATACTCTATTTAAACTTATGTGTGTACTCAACTTCGTTAGATTCTAACTACTCGATGGTATTAACTCAACAATTATCCATGCAAAAGCTAAGAGCAAGAGTGAGAAATTTCCACCTCCTCACCAGGATGCAACCCTGGGTTATCCATTGGGTTCTTCACATAGCATAAATCCAGCCTATGATCAGCTCCTGATGTTCCATTCAGTTCCATGAATTTCTCATATGCAAAAGCACCCATGCAAACTTGGTCCGCACATTGCAGGATCCTTCTGGTGGTGGAGACCCAAGGAGATCTAAGCCATCAAAGAAGGATTCTCATAGAAGTAGAAGTTCTGCTCGGTCCAGACAATAGAGAAAAAAAATGTACATTCCCACAGTCTCACTTTAAATTCTTAGTCAATGGACAGAGATACTATACCCCCACAACACAAATTTTGATTAGTTGTACTTACATTCAGAACTCGACAATATTATTACTTAATCAATTAAAATAAATAGAATTCATGACGAGTTTGCAGTTCAAAATTTACTGTCATGTACATTGGAAAGGATGGAGTAAAAAATTGAAAATCGGTTACTTGTACTTCTACCCAAGCTTGAGGAAGGAAGGCCATTAATCGGTGAAGTGCTTGTGATTTTCGAGCCAGGAAATTTGTCCAAGTGCACACAGAAAGAAGATCATTGGGGAGAAGAAAGAAGCCATGGATTGCTAGGCAACTTCTGCAGTAGCTTTTGCAACTCTATCTCTTCATGGTCTCTTTGTCTTCTACTCTTCGGTTGTTTTCAGTTAACAAACAAGTAAATGCCAATTTTAATTTTCTTAATTACCAGTAATTTACTACTAACTATATTATATATAATTTTTTCTCTGTTTATTGCAGTCTCTACTTGGTTTGTTGTTGCTAGCTTCTACAGGACTGTCTTCCGGGCTTTGGTCCTGGTCATTACAGAAATCCTCCTCCTGGGCCTTCGTCTGGTCATCATCCCAGGCCTACTGATCCTCTTCTAGCCTGGCTAGAGCCACCAGGCCCACCTGAACCCCTGGCCCATCTCCCTATTGATACTTGATTCTGATGTGTCTCGGAATTCAGAACATGTTTACCACAACTAACAATCTATTACTCCCTCCGTCTGGTCGTAATATGTTGCTAGTTTGAAATGTCGGGACTGTTCATAATATTAGACAAATAACTAATTTACGTCTAATCTATAAGACCAAATATAATCATGAGTGATTTTGTTGGATTCGTATTTGTGAGTACTTTAATACAGTGAAGTTTATATATTTAATACTAATACGAAATTCAAGATATTAACGATTAAAATTGTGCATTGGCAAATGTATCCAATCAAAACAGGAAACTTATTTAGAGACGGAGGGAGTATATCCTTTATATATATAACTAGCTTATTACCCGTGCAAAGCACGGATTCTTATACAGGCCTTAATTAGCTTAACATTAAAATTAATATTTCTTTTATAAATTTTAAATTTTTATACTTATTTAGGTATTGGTGTTCTTAATCTCATTAATATATAGAGTTGAATTCTATGTAATCTATTTATACTATTATATTAAATCGAAAATATTGAAAATTTTTGTATTCGATTTTTGGTTTTCGGTTTGATTATACAAATTATTAAAATATATAAATAATACAATATTGTAATTAATGGTAATTAGTTGATTGTTGATAGAGTATATTTTTATATATATTCTAGATGATTTTATTCTCATATTTATTGTGTTTTGCATTGATTTGGATTTTTATTTAATAGATTTGATTATTTTATTGTAGGAAATAAAGAATTCATGACTTGGAAGGATTTGGAGCAAAAAGATCTATTTTGGAGATAAAATAGGAGAAAATTCGTATTATTGGGTTACACGGGCTGTCTAACACTGTTTGAGCCGTATCTTGAGTTCCAGAAGTCAGAATTTGACGATCTTACTGTCCACGCGAAGCTTGTGGAATTTTCTTTAATTCAGAGGTGGTCCAATAAGAAAAATCGAGCTGGAACAGCCCAGAAACAGAGGAGTAAATATAGTTACGAATTTTAATTAAGAAATCCTATTCAGTTATGGAATCCTACTTGTAATTTATTTAGAGTATTAAAATACTTTTATTGGGGAGACATATAATATACATATATAGGCCATTGTTCCATGGAGAACCATCTTACGTGGAGAACCGTGGAGAACCACTTAAAATGCATTAAAATTGCTTTATATATAAGGGCCCCGCAGGGGCATCTTCACAAAAAAGTCTTATAATTCTATCTTCTATCTATTTATAAAAAAATTAACAACAAAAATTTCAAAAAATGACGACGTGGCAACATTTTTTAAAAATTTTTTAAAAATTTTTTTTAATTTTTTTTTTTGATGAATGGATAGAGGGTAGAATTATAAGACTTTTATGTGAAGGGGCCCCGCCAGGGGCCTTATATAAAGGGCAATTTTAATGCATTTTAAGTGGTTTTCCACGGTTCTCCACGTAAGATGGTTCTCCATAGAGTGGGACTCATATATATATTATTTAGAGAAGGGAGAGACATACGTGCTTCTACTCTTAGGAGCTAGGGTTTTGGAGAGGAGACCATGAATTTCATTCTTGTGACAGGATTGATGATTGCAGGTTTTCTTATCTGAATTTCTTCTCAATTCTTATTAATTTAATTATGCTTCTTTGTTCTTTGAGTTCTTTTACTTGTTTAATTATTAGTGAGTAGTTAATTCTAGGGTATTAAGGGGAGCCATATTTGCACCATGATTGGGGTTTAATTTGATTAGTAATTTGATGGGTAAAGAGTAATTCTGATTTATATGTTTTAATTCTTAATTTGTGTAATTGGCCAATATCATGGATTAACTGATTGCAATAGGAGTAATTGATCGGAAGATTTTACTACTAGA
The DNA here is from genome assembly GCA_037693485.1 of Kitagawia praeruptora. Classification (NCBI taxonomy): domain Eukaryota; kingdom Viridiplantae; phylum Streptophyta; class Magnoliopsida; order Apiales; family Apiaceae; genus Kitagawia; species Kitagawia praeruptora. The sequence goes on from CM075353.1 coordinate 13,125,881, forward strand.
GGCATACATACAATTAGCGGAATTGAAGGTGAGGGTGGAAGCATCATTGGATTTCTGAGAGTGTTAATGCTTGGAAAAGATTAACTATTACTTTAATTATTTGATCCCATTGAAAAGCTATACCTTTGTGATTTGTTTGGTGTAAGCATGGTGAACCTGAATTGCCTTAGATCCCTTAATTAATTAGTTAATCATTTATTTAGTTAGTGTTAATTTAGTTTAATTAGTTAATTAATAATTTCACATATTCGTCTGACCCTTGAAACAATTAGCGATAACTGAAAAGAAATTAGTAGAACCTGTCTCCTTGTGGATTCGACCCGCTTGCCATTTGTACTAGCAATAGACACCGTGCGCTTGCGGTTAGGTATAATTTGACACATCAAGTTTTTGGCGCCGCTGCCGGGGAGACAGCGAGTTTCTATTGATTTTAATTTAGTTGTTTAGATTGTTTCCATTGTCTCATTGGAACTTTTGTTCCAATTGAGGCAGATTTTACGTTTTCTTGGCTTTGTTGAGAGTTTACAGGTTTGCAATGGGTGAAGTTGATACTTTTGCACAAGGAGTTGCACTCTTATCTTCCCTAGTAGAGGCACATACTCGAGAAATTGCCTCATTCAGCCCTACAGAGCACACTATACGTCCAATGAGTATCAATGAGATGTCACAAGTGGCCCCTAAAACTTACAACTTCTGTCAAGTTTGTGGTATTCAAGGTCACTATGGTTATGAGTGCTCTTACAATGTCTATAATTCTCAGAATGCTCAGTGCGGACAAATGAATTCTTTTGAAGAAGGATATGGGTACAATCAGTATTCAAACACTTTTGATCAAGAATGCGTGAATCAACCAGATTTCTACTACCAGGACAATGGTGCTCAAAATTTTTCATATCATGATCAGCAACAGTTTGAGCAACAATATTATCAGTCATATGAGCAGCCGCCACAGCAAGAATATTAATATCCTCCTCTACAAGAAGATCTACATGTTTCTCAACCCAGTGTAGATGTGCAAGCTGATCAGACAAATGAGATGTGGGATATCTTGAATAAACTACTAAAGAGTTCTGAAGAACAAGCCGAGGCAATCAAAGAATTAGAAACTCAAAGTTTGGCGATTGAATCTCAAATTGCACAGTTGGCTAACTCTTCTACTACAGGGCAGCTCGACTATTTACCATCATCATCTATCCGATCCGAAGAGGACCTGATTGCTATCAATCTCACAAGCGATCAGGAATATGATAGTTTCTCCATGTATGTTGATGATGAGGCCATTGATAAAGAGAAGGAGTATGCCACCGATGACAAGATCAATGATGTTGCTGCTACCAAAGACAATGTGATTGATGATGAGGTGACAAAAGAAAGCAATACAGAGATAGTTGTTGTTTCTCTTCCACAACCTGTGACTAAGCTACCATGTATTGGTGTCCAAGATGATATTTCTCAAATTCTGGTTGAGGATCCATACAAAGTGGCTCATACGTTTCAAGCTCGAGGAGAGGGAGAAGATGGAAGTGTCGGCTTAATCTTTGATGTGATAAGCCAAGATGTCCGAATAACTCCAGTGAAAGTGAGGAGTGGAGAAAAGCCACCACCAGAACCTCCACCTTATGTCAAGGGAGTTCAATATTTTCGTGGTGTCGAATTTTATCGCTGTTTTATCACAAAGTTTTCCAAAACTGCACAAGCACTTAATTCTCTATTGCTTATTAATGACATATTTTATTTTGCTGATGCTTGTTTGGAGACTTTCTGCAGGATAAAGACAACCACAGATGTTCTTGATACTTTTTGTGGTGGCGAGTTTATGATCGAGAAAGTGGATATTACGCCTTTACCGGAGTATTTTTGAGGAGGTCAAGCTAATGACTCTAAATAAGCGCTGCTTGGGAGGCAACCCAAGATTTCATTGGAGTATCGGTGCACTTCATGCTTTTGCATAGGGGAGTATTTTTATCCTTCTCTTTCATATATAGTAGAATTGCTTAGTTATTTGTTCATTCCAAGCCTTGTTGTGTACATTATTCCTTTGAAACCACCATGAGCTGAGGAAGTGACGTCAAGCTATTGACGTTAAAATAGCGCTTCGTGGGAGGCAACCCACGCATTAGTGTAGGAAGAGAAAAAAAAAATTCTGAGTTGTTTATAAAAAAAAAATCTGTGCAAAAAAAAAACGTAATAGTGTTTTTCGCGCAGGCAGCGCACCTAACACGCAGGCTGCACCTGAGTGACTGCTTCCCGCGCAGTCTGCTACCCGGTAACGCAGGTTGCGCCTGCGTGTCTGTATTTCGCGCGCCCAGAGCCCCTGAAACGCAGCCTGCGGCTGCGTTACACCCCTGTTCTGCCAGATTTTTTCCCGAAAATTCTTGTTTTTAATCCTAAAAAATGCCCCAAATTCAATTCCAACTCAAATTTCTTCAATTCTAATTCATATATCTGTCCTACATCAATTCTAAACTTCTCCAAATCTCTCCTACACTCTAAATTTTTATTTTCATCCTATCCATAATCTTATATATATACCCACCTATACATACAAATCCAATTTCTCTTCTATTTATTTAAATCTTTAAAAATTCAATTCTAAAGAGGAATTAATTGCAAGTTCACCTCTTTGATTCGTAGTTGGGATTTCTCTTCTATATTTTCTTTTTATTACGAATTTGTGTTATTGTCAATTGGGGGTTTTGTATTAGTTTTGTTAATTGGGTATTTTTGGTAGGATATTTCTTGGTGGTTGTTGGTGATGAGTAGGTGGCTCCTAAGCGAATGAGGGGTGGTTTTCACACCCGACACCTTGATTCCAGGGGAGTTTTCTTTCTTTTCTTTTTAGTGTAGTTTTATTTTATTTTTAGTTGTAGTTTTGTATCTTGTTCATTGGGGACAATGAACCGCTTAAGTGTGGGGAAGGGTTCTCAATGTTAAGAGAATTTTTAAAAAATAAAAATAAAAAATACCAAAAATAATTCTAGCCATGCAATTTGATTAGTTGTTGTATTTTGCTTGATACACCCATGCATGCGTAGAATTCTTGTGTTCTTGACGCTTTTGTATGAGAAGTGACGTGCTTTGTTCTTGTGCACACACTTTCACTAGCAAGTTGAAGCTGGTAGACTTAATTGGATGTTGTAAGTGATTAGAATGACATGAATATGTGCAAGATGACTTGGTTTCCATGCTTTGAGTCCAAGTAGGTGCGTTAGAGAGTCTTGTTACCTAGGATTGATTATGTTTTGTCACACCAAGCGAGTTTTGAGCCTATATGCATATCTTTTACATGATGTTTCGTTTGCTTGAGTGTCTACATGTTGTTTACAATGCTAGCACTTACTTGAGATCTTTCTTGAAATGCATGACATTAATTGATGATAAGATGATAAAGGCAATTAGGTATAACCTCATATTTCCCATAATTCAAAACCATTTATACATGATCAATTAGTTAACCCTTTGAGCCTAATCCTATTCTTTCTGTGACACACCACATTACTTGCCATTATCCTTTTTATTCTATTGGCCTTACATTGAATTTGAACCTAAATTATCAAAGGCTAGTATCGTGCTTAAGGGAGTAATAAGGTGTTCATAAAAGGGGGGGTTATTGATGATCATACCATTGGGGAATATTGATTTTGGTTGATGCTTGTTAGTCGAAATTCATAATAATATCTATGGATCATTGTGCTTATTCCTTAGCTCTTAAAAAAACAGAAAAAAATAAAAAATAAATAAATTTGAGAGCATTCTTATGTTTGTATGATCCTTCTTCATTCGACTAGTCAAGTTATTATGTAAGGGTTATTGAAAAATCCAAGTGTGGGGAAGTATTTGTTTTAATAGAAAGGGAATTGAATAGTAATTATTGTTGGGTACTAGCTTTTGACATTTAACCTGTTTTAGCTTTACTTGACATACCTGGTCCCTAGCCCACGCTACAACCCGAATAAAGACCTTTTGATTGTCATCAGTGATGTATGTTGTGTTGAGAGTGAGATTGATTGCGAGTGTCAAGTTGTGTTTATGATTTTGTTGGAATTGAGTGATACACTTAACCTTGTTCTTGAGTGAATATTCGTTCTTGAGTGAATATTCGTTTTTGAGTGAAAGGTGAGTTATTACTTGTTTTGGCATAGGAGATCCCGGGTTTAGACTTAAAGATTTGTTTCTTGTGGTCTTAGCATGATTACCAACGATTTTTACACTTGACATGAATTTTTATGACCTTCTGCATGTTAGTTGAGTAGACTACGTGAATACTTGCACTTTCGACACCAAGACATCGTATGTTTACTTTGATTCTTAAGTTGATGTGGCATGAGAGGGCTTGTGTGTGTGGTGTTGTGTTAGCATTGATCTTTTGCATGGTTAGATGAATTTTGTGGGTATATTCACTATAAACCCTCACGAGACAACACTCGTCCTACTAGGGCTGCCTAGGGGTTTAACGGCTTGTTGCATATGCTCAATGCAATCGTGTCATCTACGAAAGTGATGTTTGTTAGGACTTAGTTTTTATTTCACTTATTTGCCCGAGGACGTGCAAATGCTTAGTGTGGGGATGTTTGATAGAGTATATTTTTATATATATTCGAGATGATTTTATTCTCATATTTATTGTGTTTTGCATTGATTTGGATTTTTATTTAATAGATTTGATTGTTTTATTGTAGGAAATAAAGAATTCATGACTTGGAAGGATTTGGAGCAAAAAGAGCTATTTTGGAGATAAAATAGGATAAAATTCGTATTATTGGGCTACACGGGCTGTCTAACACTGTTTGGGCCGTATCTTGAGTTCCAGAAGTCAGAATTTGACGATATTACTGTCCACGCGAAGCTTGTGGAATTTTCTTTAATTCAGAGGTGTCCAATAAGCAAAATCGAGCTGGACGCCCAGAAACAGAGGAGTAAATATAGTTACGAATTTTAATTAAGGAATCATATTCAGTTATGGAATACTACTTGTAATTTATTTAGAGTATTAAAATACTTTTATTGGGAAGACATATAATATACATATATATTATTTAGAGAAGGGAGAGACATACGTGCTTCTACTCTTAGGAGCTAGGGTTTTGGAGAGGAGACCATGAATTTCATTCTTGTGACAGGATTGATGATTGCAGGTTTTCTTATCTGAATTTCTTCTCAATTCTTATTAGTTTAATTATGCTTCTTTGTTCTTTGAGTTCTTTTACTTGTTTAATTATTAGTGAGTAGTTAATTCTAGGATATTAAGGGGAGCCATGTTTGCACCATGATTGGGGTTTAATTTGATTAGTAATTTGATGGGTAAAGAGTAATTCTGATTTATATGTTTTAATTCTTAATTTGTGTAATTGGCCAATATCATGGATTAACTGATTGCAATAGGAGTAATTGATCGGAAGATTTTACTACTAGAGGCATACATACAATTAGCGGAATTGAAGGTGAGGGTGGAAGCATCATTGGATTTCTGAGAATGTTAATGTTTGGAAAAGATTAACTATTACTTTAATTACTTGATCCCATTAAAAAGCTATACCTTTGTGATTTGTTTGGTGTAAGCATGGTGAACCTGAATTGCCCTAGATCCCTTAATTAATTAGTTAATCATTTATTTAGTTAGTGTTATTTTAGTTAAATAATTTCACATATTCGTCTGACCCTTGAAACAATTAGCGATAACTGAAAAGTAATTAGTAGAACCTGTCTCCTTGTGGATTCGACCCACTTGCCATTTGTACTAGCAATAGACACCGTGCGCTTGCGGTTAGGTATAATTTGACACATCAATTGTCTTTTCTTAATTAAAAACGTTTACTTTCAGTTGAAGATATTACCATTTATAAATATCTAAAATATCATATCTTCCAATCATTAATATTTCTTTCATAATTAAAACATATTATCTTTTAATTTAAAACATAATCTTGCAATCATTAATATATACCGAAAAATATCACACCATATTTTCCAATCACAAATAAAATATAATAAGAATTTGTACACAACGAAGTTAGATTTTTAGTAATAAATCAAAACTATTAGATTTAATGATTAAATATTTTATGTAATTCCATTTCTTTACAAAAGATAAATGTTCAAATTCCGTTAACAACGTTTTTTTTTTGAATATGTAGGCTTATATGCCTTACAATTTAGTGCATGTTCTAAGATAATTTTCGGGGTGAGCGAGAGTCGAATCCATGACCTGGGACGACAGAGGATACACCCTTTACCACTTGGGCTATCCAATCACGCTCAACAACGTATTTATTTAAAACTTCATAATATAAGTTTTAAACCACTCAAATCATTAATTAAATTTATTAAAGTAAAAATAAAATTAATTACTAAATATAGTGATTAAATAAAATAAATTGTAACATAAAATAAAAGTTATTACATATCAAAAGAAACTCGTGCATCGGGTTCTAAGCTAATGCTATATTCTTAAAAATGAAACATTAAAAGTTTGGTTAGTTGGTACCGTAATTCATATTTTTACTTAATAACACATGAAATCCTTCCTAAAAAACTAATTAATTTCTTTTTTTCAGGTTAAATATATTACTTTTCTTTTTTCTTAATAACTAATTAATTTTACTTTCCAGATAAAACATAATAAATTTTTATATTTATGTAATTAAAAATTTTCTTTTATAAAATTCTTGCGTTGCACGGGTTCTAATCTAATATTTTATTAATATAAATTAGTTAAAAATTATGTAATGATTCTTAAAATAGAGGAAAGATATGTATTAATAATTTCTTGGAATTTTAGTTTTAGTTATCCTCTTTATATTTTGATTTAAAGTTTGTTTAAAGAATCTTTTGGACTTACGATAACGCGCAGCTCTTTTTATGTGGTCACGATCAAATATATTGACCCGTTGCAAACTGAATTTGGAAGAAATTAGTGGCACGATCAACCACTATTTCTAATTCAAGATAAACTTTGTTTAGATCAATTTATTCAAGCATGTTTGTGCAACTTCCTTTCTGAGTGGGAAAGACTTCCCTTTTATAATCTTAATCGCTTTAGTTTTGTCACACATTTATATTTAATATTTTTGTTTCAAAAATAAAACCTTGATTTTAATAATATAGTTAAAGTTCAATATAATATATAATATAATCATCAATATATATATATATATATATATATATATATATATATATATATATAGGGTCTTGTTCTAATAGAAACTAAATTAGAATAGAAACTAAAAACTAAACATAAATTAAATATTTCAAGCTAATCTAATGACCAAATTAGGGGTATCCCAATACAAAAAGTTCATAAAATTATTGGCTCCATCCAGCAAAAAAAAAAAAAAAAAAAAAAACTGTTCACTGCTGACGTGGCAGTGACGTCAGCGTGAACAGTAATTTTTTTTTTTTTTTTTTTTGCTGGATGGAGCCAATAATTTTAAACACTTTTTGTGAAGGTGCCCCTGGCGGGGCCATTAGAATGAATGAAATATAATTTATTTAGTGTTGGTTTCTAGTTTCTATTCTAAGATTGGTTTCTATTTGACCACTAGCCTATATATATATATATATATATATATATATATATATATATAAAGGAGGATACGCGGGTGCTTAGGTGGCGCATCCCAATCATCTCATTCTATTTTTCTAATTTTGTAGAATTTTTGGATTTTAAACACTAATAAATATAAAAATATCATTTAACATATTAGAAGTAGAATAGGTGTTCGAATTTATATAGGATAATAGTTCGAATTTATATAGGAGAATAGTTCGAATTTATAGGGCAAACATATGATTAGAAGTTCTATTGGAAGTAGAATAATTATTTAGAAGTCATATGATTAAAAGTTCTATTAGAAGTAGAATAGGAGTTCGAATTTATAGAGAATAAGAATTCAAATTTAAACACTAATAAATATAAAAATATCATTTAACATATTAGAAGTTGAATAGGTGTTCGAATTTATATAGGAGAAGAGTTCGAATTTATAGGACATACATATGATTAGAAGTTCTATTGGAAGTAGAATAAGTATTTATAAGGCATATGATTAAAAGTTATATTGGAAGCAGAATAGGAGTTCGAATTTATAGAGAATAAGAGTTCAAATTTATAGAAAAAAACATATAAATAAAAGTTTTATTAGAAGTAGAATAGATGTTTGAATATATAGAGCAGACATATAATTAAATATTTTATAGAAAATACGATCTTCTTAAATTATAATTTTATATAATTAAGTTAATTATACTTCTATATATTAGGAAAATTTATTCATAAATCCAATACTATTGTCATAAAAAATTTATCATATTTAAAAAGAAAATAATTGATGTGTTAACATAATAAAAGAACATTCTCATGTAGGAATCCTAAATAAATACAAGAGTATCTATAATATAAAGAGAAAATAAGATGTGTTTTCATTTTCTAAAACTTCATAAATTTTAGAAAATCTAGAGAAAGTATAAATTGTAATTCACTCTATTTTTTAGGTTTTGATTTTAAGGAAAAAAATTGTTGTGTAAGATAAGTATCATCAATAATATGTAATGAATTTATTTTTAAAACTCTATAAATATTAGAAAGTTTAAAGAATATAAAAATTGGAATTTACTTTCTTTATATAATTAGTTAGAATTTCGGTTCCAAATAAGAGCGACTCCAAACGTATTTAACGGGAAGACGGCTCACTAGAAAAGATTGTATTAGCTATTAGAATTTGATATTGATGTCATAATTTTTCTTTTATTTTTATTGTTCGATTTTATGGATAAAAAATATTATATAAGTCTTTATAATATATTTTAAAGTTGAGATTTCGATTTTAACGAGAGAATGGCTCAATCGAAAAATCGTGTTTAACAAGAAATCGATTCATTAGAAAAGGATATTTAATTAATAAAATTTAATATTAATATTATAATATAAAGTAAATGTATTAATTTTTTTAAAAAATATTATAACGCCGCCGCGAAGCGCGGCTTTATCGACTAGTTATATAATAAAATATAAGTATACATAATGTTTTAATATGTAGTTCGTAAGGTCTGAACCCTTGACTTATGATAGTACTCGCTTATCAATTATCATTCCTTTTATTCAGGATATAATAAGTATTTAATAACAATTATAAAAATTCTATTTAATAGGCCTTTCCTAGTAGATTAGAATTCGTTGTATAAAAGTTAAGTTTATGGTTCGTGAGAAGTATTTAATAACAATTATATTTAATAGATCTTTTCTAATAGATTTAGAACTCGATGTATAAAAATTAAGTTTATATAATATATTGTCGTTCATGAGAATCGAACCTTTGACATGTGCTAGTACTTTTTTAATATCCCTCTTACTCTTATTATGTACTCCAATAGGATATAACTAGCTTAAAACCAGTGCGATGCACAGATTTTCTTTAATATTACATAAATTTTTCAATAATTTGAATGAAGTTTTTATGATATGAATTTTGTAAGTTAAATTTTTAAAAGATATGATTGGATAATAACTATATATATATATATATATATATATATATATAGGGTTGGACTCCATAAAGAACAACAAAGAACACCTCATATCTAATAGATCCATTGCCCCTGGCGGGGCCACCCAATACAAAAAAGTTCTTATTTTTTTAGGCTCTATCCATCCAGCAAAAAAAAAAAAATTGAAAATTTTACTGTTCATCGATGACGTCATCAGTGACGTCATCATGAACAGTAAAATTTTCAATTTTTTTTTTTTTTTTGCTGGATGGATAGAGCCTAAAAAAATAAGAACTTTTTGTATTGGGTGCCCCTGGCGGGGCCAATGGATCTATTGGAATAAATGATTTTATAGTGTTCTTTATTGTTCTTTATATAAGAGTGTTCTTTATGGAGCAAAGGCCTATATATATATATAGGCTAGTGGTCAAATAGAAACCAATCTTAGAATAGAAACTAGAAACCAACACTAAATAAATTATATTTCATTTATTCTAATGGCCCCGCCAGGGGCACCTTCACAAAAAGTGTTTAAAATTATTGGCTCCATCCAGCTAAAAAAAAAAAAAAAAAAATTACTGTTCACGCTGACGTCACTGCCACGTCAGCAGTGAACAGTATTTTTTTTTTTTTTTTTTGCTGGATGGAGCCAAGAATATTATGAACTTTTTGTATTGGGGTACCCCTAATTTGGTCATTAGATTAGCTTGAAATATTTAATTTATGTTTAGTTTCTAGTTTCTATTCTAATTTAGTTTCTATTAGAACAAGACCCTATATATATATATATATATATATATATATATATATATATATATATATGCCATATTATTTCTAAAAGATAAAAAATTTAGTTAAAAGATATTGATAAGATGATACGTTTTAGCTAAAAAAAGGTAATGAGTCAATTACTAATCATTATGGTATTCTTTTTTTTTTAATAGATCGAACATTGTATTGCGCCCAAAAGAGGGAAAATGATACAATGATGGAAAGCTCGTATACGAGCTAGAGGAAACAGAGAAAAGAACCAGACTGAACATATTGCTGGTTTTGCAGATAGATGAAACAAACTACTAACTATAATGTTGAGCAAAGACAAAGTGAGCCAACAACATCTGGCTAGAACTTTCAGAGGCCCGCAATCAACCACACCGCCATGGAAATAGACTTCCTTCACACCTGCCCTTACATGCAGAACAACTGTGCTAAGAGCCCCGTCCGAGATGATCACCTCAGGAGCTCGCTAGACAAGTCGGACAAGTAACCAGGTCCATGACATCTTTTGAAAGGAAAACATCACAGTAATCAAAACCAACCTGCCAGCATGGATGACCTGTTCCTACCTTGTTTGGCTAGTCCATCTGCCTCAGTATTGAAGGATCTTTTGATTGCTATGAAGTTGCTATTATATACCACCTTATGGGGTAACTGTAGCTGGTCTGGCTGTGTGATGGAGCCATTTTTTTGCTTAATGATTTGGTTAACTACCAGTGCAGAGTCGGCAAAGAATGTGAAGTGGGCTTCAGATAAGGCACTATTCTCTATTTGTGTTGCTAGAAAGTATAATGCTTCTTTTTCAGTTTGTTGGGGGGTGACTTGATGTGAGGGTCCTGAGAAAATGAAAATTGCTTGTCGTTGCTTGTTTATTATGAACCCACCTATGCCTGCTTCCGTTTGGTTTTGAATGTTAGATTTCCATGCACCATCGGAGAAACAAACGAAATCTGATACTGAGAACCATGAGTTTAAAAGATCGTTTTTGGACCATCTGTGATACGAGGTGAGGGAATGCATTGGATAACAGTTCCATATGTTGTCTTGCCCTGGGGGGACCAGATTTGCTGCTTTGCTCCAAGTGTAGGCTCTGTGTTTGATAAGGAATTCCAGATTTGCATACGAGATCTTTACCTTGTTGAAAAGGCAGTCATTTCTAGCTAACCATACTGACCATAACAGGGACGCAAAGCATACCAGACCTCCCATTTTGGTTATGCTGCCTTTGATTTGGTGAAAGCAGGAAGCTAAGTCGAAAGCATGTGAGATGTTGATTTTGATCTCAGTCCATTTATAGAAGATGGACCATGCCATCTGAGCAAGATTGCAGTCCCAAAGAATATGATTGATATCTTCTATCTGGGTGGTACACCAGCTGCATGTAGCGTTAAGAATGATCCCTTTGCCTAGAAGAAATTCTAACGTCGGTAAAATCTGTTGTGAACATTTCCAGAGGAAAAACCTTACCTTTGGCGGGATTTTAAGACGCCAAATGAGCTGCCATGGACCTGTAGATGGACTGCTATTAATCAATCGGTCATAGCATTCCTTTGTCTTGAAGTCTCCAACCATATTTCCCCATTGCAGGATGTCCTTGCCTGATCTAAGTGTAATAGAGTTGACTAGAATGTTAAGCTCTGAGGCTTGTTCTAGCTCCCATCCTCTCAATGGTCTCCTCCACATTGTGATGTCCAGTGGATTCCATCCGGAAGTGAAACTTTGCACTGTGATGTGTTTAGTCATTGTCAGGAGGAAGAGTCTTGTGAAGCGATTTTTTAGAATTCCAGATTGATGCCACTGGTCGTTCCAAAAGTCGATTAGTACACCGTTTCTAAGACTCCACTTGAATTGTGAATTTTGGAAAACATTCCAGTAGTTGGAATTTTGGATCTTTACCATGCTTTCCATGAAAGGCGACAGATGTATCATTTGATTAGTGAGACGACCTGTTATATCGCCATATTTTCCAGATAGGAGGCGGTGCCACAGTTTTGTCCTATCATTATGAAACTTCCACCACCATTTAGCCATTAGTGAGATGTTTCTGATTTGAAGATTACATAGGCCTAAGCCTCCGTGCTCCTTGCTAGTACACAAAGTTTCCCAGCGAATTGTGTGCAGTTTACGTGTTGGCTGAGATGTGTTTTTTAATTCTCCCCAGAAGAATCTCCTTCGTGTCGAGTCTATGTCTTGGATTACTCCTTTGGGCATGAGGTAGAAATTCATCCAATACAGCGGCAGACTGTTGAGAGTCGATTTAATTAGTATGGAACGTCCCTGCTTATTCAGGGAGTTACATTTCCAAGTGCTGAGTTTGGTTTTCACTTTTTTGGTGATTGAGATCCAGAATTTTTTTGATTTTGGCGACGAGCCAATGGAGACACCTAGATAGGAAAATGGCCAGTTTCCAACTTTGCATCCGATGGATTCAGCCCAAGCATTTGCGAAATGATTGTTCCTTCTGCCTGTGTATATGGAGCTTTTGTTGTAATTTATTTTGAGCCCAGTTAGCATTTCAAAAATTTTGAGGACGACCTTGATTCCTTGGCATGATGATGAGGAACTCTTCAAGAAGATTATCGAGTCATCCGCAAATTGAAGATGCGTTAGATGTGGACCAGTTCCTATTGCAATTCCTTCTATTATTCCCAACTCTGCAACTCTTGCTATTAGAAGGTGAAGAATTTCAGCAACAATTTTGAACAGTAATGGGGAAAGTGGATCGCCTTGTCTTAAGCCTCTAGTGGGAGAAAACTCTGGAGTTGGGCTACCATTAACTAAGACTGACATGTTTTTACCAATAATAAATATTTAAGTAAGGATAATTAAGTAAGAAAAGAAAGTTTGGAAATGTAATTTGTTAGTTATTAGTAATTAGTTATTAGTAATCATAATACTAGTATTTTTTTATTAAATCTAATTGCCCGTAGTATTTTTTGACCGTACTATTTTTAGAAAATAAAAGATAATTAGAACGATCATATTTTTAGAAAGAAAATATTTTAGTTAGAAAAGTTATTATGAAAATCTAGAACACTTTCGGGTGGATATTGAAAAAGAAATTTGATACTACCTGAAAATTCTTTTATAACCATAATACTACCGTAGAACCTCGATAAATGAATACCTTTGGGACAAAAAAAATATATTCATTTGGTGAGATTATTTATTTATCGATTAATGAATATAATATTTATTTATCGATAAATGAATAATAATTCATTTAGATAATATTTTTAAACTTTTTCGCCACTGCAAAATTCGATTAGAAGAAGTTGATGTTCCTGAAGTAGAAGATGGTCGGCTAGAGCAAGATCCAAGATTTAAATAAACTCCTTTCAAAATTGAACTATAGAAATGTGATGGATGTTGAACATTTTCTGAACTATCCTGTAGAGGATAATGCGATTATGGAATCTCCTGAAGAGGATAATGTGTTACCGTGATGTTTTGATGATGAATACAAAGGTTGTATCGTAATACTTCATGTTTATCTATCTAATCTTGTTTTGCAGGAAGTATTGATCAATGATTAAGGGGGAGCTTTTAGCTCAATCACATATTGGTATATAATCATCAAAAAGGGGGAGATTGTTACCCTAGTGGATTTTGATGTTATATACAGCAAGCTGATTGTTTATCTTGTACTAGTTTTATTATATTTAGCTTACCATTATATGATTGAATCACTTGATGTATCATATGCATATATATGTGTTTGCTATGTATAAGTATACTCTCAGGTAACTTGGTTGATGATATGGAAAGGCAAAGATTTAAAGCTATCTATCTGTTCAGCTCGCCAGAACCAAAGCAGCAAGCTGATTTGAACTTGCCAGAACCAAAACAGCAAGCTGACATGAACTCGCCAGAATCAAAACAGCAAGCTGACTTGGACTTTCCAGAAGCTGTTCTTAGTCAAGTTTGATTTCGAAGATTTCTTGAAGATTGCTTAAAGATCAGAGATTGGCTAGGATTAAATATGTAAGGACTCTATTATATAATATATAGTATATATAATTAATAGAGCTCAAATCTTTTTCGAAAATCTGTTCTTTATTTAGTGAGATTGTGATTTATCTTTCCTTATCCTTTCAAAACAGATTTTACTCAATCTTTTACTTATCTAAACATTCCATAACAGCCCAGATTCGTTCATATCTTTTTATAGCTGTTGGAAATTGATTTTATCATATATATACTATCGTATATATATCAAAATGAGTTTGTTGGAGATTAAAATCATTTCAAACGTTTTATATTCAAAACCTCTAACTAATATAGCTGTTGGAGAGTGTTTTATGTAATCAAATCTTTTTTATATATCAAATCTTCAACTAGCCGTTTGTTTGTTTTTCATATATATTCAATTACAACCTCTCTTGTAAGAATCAAGAAAAACACAACTACAAGTTTGAGACTTGCTTATACACGTTTCTATCTTCTCTCTCAAACACCATTCTTATAAACTCTGAGCTTTATTGTTATATACACTTATATTATATAAGAGAGTTTATAGCTTGAGTTGTAATACTCGAACATCTTATTTTGGATTGTATTGTTCAATTTGTATTGAATACTTGCTGTACAAGTTTGGCTTAAGGTTTTGGGTGGGTCGAACTAGACTAGAGAAGGATACTTTGGAAGTATTGCTTAGAGAGTTGGTTCAGCACAGCAAACAGCAAGCCATTTGTCAGCAGGATTGGTAAGGTTGAGTTGCTGGGCATATTGGCTAGGGAACAAGGGTTTGGTGGACGTTGCTAGAGAAGTATACTTGGGAAGTATAGCTTAGAGAGCAAGTTCAGAAACAGGTGTTCAGCAAGCCATTTGTCAGCAGCTGGGTTAAAAAGGGAGATATATTATTGTATCTTGTAATTGGTTTATTTCGTTGATCAATAATATATTCTCTTACCAAGTTGGTAAGGGACCAGGACGTAGACCATAGGGGTTAGGGGTCGAACCTGGCTAAAAGTCTCTGTGTTATTTATTTTCTGCTCTTTACTTACTGTTTGCATTTAGCTTACTGTTTCTGCACTTTACTGTACTGATTATCTGTGCATTCAGCATACCATTTGTCTCTGCATAAAACGAAATCAGTAAGCTGTTTCTGGTAATTTTTAAAATCGGTTTTAGTTGAATATAGTTAGCCATTTACACCTATTCAACCCCCTTCTAGGGTGCATTTTCATTTGGTATCAGAGCTTTGGTGTACTAACATTTCTGTAACAGGAAAGTACAGATCCTATGGCACCCGCTTATGCAGAAGGAGATTATTTAGAGATGCCACCACTTCTCAATGGGATTGAAAATTATGATGCTTGGAAACAGAGAATGAAGGTGATTCTTAACAGAGATGATGCAATTGAATGGAGAGTCGTTAAAAAGGGTCCATTTACTTTTTTGGACAAAGACGGCAAGCCAAAAGACGTTGATGATCTCTCAGATTCAGAATTGATAAAATCAGGCTATAATGGAAGAGCAAAGTATACATTAATATGTGGTCTTTCAGAGTCAGATTATGACATGGTCTCCTCATGTAGCACTGCAAAAGACATATGGGATACCTTAAAAATGCATTATAAAGCTACAACAACAAAACAGCGTGCTGATTTGAAAGATAAAAGGAAGTCAAAGGCTCCATTGACTTGGAATGATGGAAAATCTATTTCTGGTGAAGTACCAAGTGAAGAGATAATAAACTCTGCATTTGTTGGCATTGATGATATAGGAAACACGAAAGAAGTTCTTGTAAATAGTGATGTGTCTGATTCAGAATCAGATTCTAGTGAGGTAAACTCTTTTCACTCCTGGAAATCTTCTGAAAATATTATTATGGAATCACTAACAATGCAGGAATCAAAAAGTGTAACCATTGAGGAACATTTGGCACTAAAGGCTGAAATCAGCAAGCTGATTGATAAGAACGGCTATCTATCCAAAATGGTAAAAGATCTGTTGCCAAAAATGGAAGAATGGGATTCAACTTCATTCAGTAAAGCTACAGAGATCAAGGAACTAAATACTAAGAACAGACATTTAGAGGCTAATGTCAAGTTACTTGAAAAGAGAAACAAGACCTTGACTGAAGAAATCAAAGAGCTAAGGTCTGATGTCAAAACTAAAGCTAAAGCATTGGAATCATACAAAATGAAGGAATCTAGTCAAGCCGAATCCTCAAAAACTGCTGAAAAGAGAGTCCAGCAAGCTGAACTCATCAAACAGCAAGCTGAAGTGATCACCCTCCTAGAAACAGAAGTTAAAGATCTCAAGAAGGGCATGGAAACTTTTGTTCAAGGTGAAGACACTTTAAAAACAATGATGAAGAAGGCAAATGTACCTTTGGTCAGAGAAGGTGTTGGTCTAAACTTCAACAAGAAAGATAATGTGCTCAAATATGATGGAAGGAATGGCAATCCCTACAATTATGCTATGACTTGGAAGACATGCAACAAATGTGGTGGAAAAGGTCATCTGGAAAAGAATTGTGTGGTTCAAGTATATCATAAGAAGAAAACAGCTTACCAGAATGGACCAGACAGGAGACAAACAGCATACCAGAATGCAAATAGCAGAAGACAAACAGCTTACCAGAATGGATCAGTCAGACAACAGTCAGCATACCAGAAAACAAATGACAGAAGACAAACAGCTTACCATTATCAGTCTGGCAAAACAAAAGGACTACAAATCAAGCACCAAAAGTGATACAACAGTGGATCAAGAAATCTGATCTACATGTTCTTTATGTCCTATCAACAAACCATGGTGGATCCAATAAGATTTGGGTACTCAAGTAGTAAGTATGTTTTTTGTCCTCGTACATTTCTTTGAATATGATTATATTATTCTTGTGGTACTAACGAGATTCCTCTAATACATAGATGGGACAAATATATGTATATGTATTGTATTATGCAGGAAACAAGAAAGAAGAATACTATTATGATCAGTTGGAATGTATATTGTCTAATCAGCAAGTTATTTTCCAGTCCAGAAGAACAATTGTTATCGATGAATATCCTGGAAATGTGTTTTCAGCATGCTGGTTTGATTTATTCAAACTTTATAATTAACTAGCCTCATGCTTGTTAAATGTTTTACCACATGTTTTATTCGTATATGATTATCTTCTTGACCCTTTTCTGATGATGTCATAGGGGGAGAAGAACATGAATACATGAGGATAAAAATGGTTATAATGTTATTTGTTGGATTTATCAACTAATGTTTCATGCAGGGATGAGTCGTATTTATATATTATTGCATATGATGAATTGTGCTAACCTGATTATATGATGAGATATTATGTTAATCAGGGGGAGCATTGTTTTAGGGGGAGCAACATAGTCTCTCTGATGTATTCAAGTATGTCATCATCAAAAAGGGGGAGAATGAAGAACATGAATACATGAGGATAAAAATGGTTATAATGTTATTTGTTGGATTTATCAACTAATGTTTCATGCAGGGATGAGTCGTATTTATATATTATTGCATATGATGAATTGTGCTAACCTGATTATATGATGAGATATTATGTTAATCAGGGGGAGCATTGTTTTAGGGGGAGCAACATAGTCTCTCTGATGTATTCAAGTATGTCATCATCAAAAAGGGGGAGAATGTTACCGTGATGTTTTGATGATGAATACAAAGGTTGTATCGTAATACTTCATGTTTATCTATCTAATCTTGTTTTGCAGGAAGTATTGATCAATGATTAAGGGGGAGCTTTTAGCTCAATCACATATTGGTATATAATCATCAAAAGGGGGGAGATTGTTACCCTAGTGGATTTTGATGTTATATACAGCAAGCTGATTGTTTATCTTGTACTAGTTTTACTATATTTAGCTTACCATTATATGATTGAATCACTTGATGTATCATATGCATATATATGTGTTTGCTATGTATAAGTATACTCTCAGGTAACTTGGTTGATGATATGGAAAGGCAAAGATTTAAAGCTATCTATCTGTTCAGCTCGCCAGAACCAAAGCAGCAAGCTGATTTGAACTTGCCAGAACCAAAACAGCAAGCTGACATGAACTCGCCAGAATCAAAACAGCAAGCTGACTTGGACTTTCCAGAAGCTGTTCTTAGTCAAGTTTGATTTCGAAGATTTCTTGAAGATTGCTTAAAGATCAGAGATTGGCTAGGATTAAATATGTAAGGACTCTATTATATAATATATAGTATATATAATTAATAGAGCTCAAATCTTTTTCGAAAATCTGTTCTTTATTTAGTGAGATTGTGATTTATCTTTCCTTATCCTTTCAAAACAGATTTTACTCAATCTTTTACTTATCTAAACATTCCATAACAGCCCAGATTCGTTCATATCTTTTTATAGCTGTTGGAAATTGATTTTATCATATATATACTATCGTATATATATCAAAATGAGTTTGTTGGAGATTAAAATCATTTCAAACGTTTTATATTCAAAACCTCTAACTAATATAGCTGTTGGAGAGTGTTTTATGTAATCAAATCTTTTTTATATATCAAATCTTCAACTAGCCGTTTGTTTGTTTTTCATATATATTCAATTACAACCTCTCTTGTAAGAATCAAGAAAAACACAACTACAAGTTTGAGACTTGCTTATACACGTTTCTATCTTCTCTCTCAAACACCATTCTTATAAACTCTGAGCTTTATTGTTATATACACTTATATTATATAAGAGAGTTTATAGCTTGAGTTGTAATACTCGAACATCTTATTTTGGATTGTATTGTTCAATTTGTATTGAATACTTGTTGTACAAGTTTGGCTTAAGGTTTTGGGTGGGTCGAACTAGACTAGAGAAGGATACTTTGGAAGTATTGCTTAGAGAGTTGGTTCAGCACAGCAAACAGCAAGCCATTTGTCAGCAGGATTGGTAAGGTTGAGTTGCTGGGCATATTGGCTAGGGAACAAGGGTTTGGTGGACGTTGCTAGAGAAGTATACTTGGGAAGTATAGCTTAGAGAGCAAGTTCAGAAACAGGTGTTCAGCAAGCCATTTGTCAGCAGCTGGGTTAAAAAGGGAGATATATTATTGTATCTTGTAATTGGTTTATTTCGTTGATCAATAATATATTCTCTTACCAAGTTGGTAAGGGACCAGGACGTAGACCATAGGGGTTAGGGGTCGAACCTGGCTAAAAGTCTCTGTGTTATTTATTTTCTGCTCTTTACTTACTGTTTGCATTTAGCTTACTGTTTCTGCACTTTACTGTACTGATTATCTGTGCATTCAGCATACCATTTGTCTCTGCATAAAACGAAATCAGTAAGCTGTTTCTGGTAATTTTTAAAATCGGTTTTAGTTGAATATAGTTAGCCATTTACACCTATTCAACCCCCTTCTAGGGTGCATTTTCATAATGCGGTTATGGAATCTCCTACGGACGAAGAAATCATTGAAACTGTACTAATTGATGAGGCAAATAATCCCGAACCCGATGATAGTATACCACAAGTGTCCTCACGATAAGCTTTTTAAGCTGTTGTCACTATACAAAATTACAGCTGCAACCTGATCAAAATATTCCAGAAGTGGTGCATGCTTTACACAAAATCAAGGATCAGATATATTTTGGGGGAGGAAAGAAACAATCAACTTTGGAGGCATTTTTCGAAAAAATATGACTTATTAATGTGTTTGAAAATTAGTCATTGGATGAAATGTATTCATGATATATTATATAATAAAAATATATTATTTGAAATATAGTGATTATTCATTTATATTTACATAGGGCCTATAAAAATTTCATTTGTATTTATTCGTTAATGCATTAAGCGAGGTTATTCGTTAAGCCCATTGTACCAAGTTGGGATCGAAGAAATTTATTCATTAGACATGATTATTCATTTATCGAACATTCATTTATCGAGATTATACTGTACTTAGCAAGTCATAGACGAGATTTGTTGTTGTCAGCCTTCTAGCAACTTCATAAATATATGTATTCATAAATACTCCCTCCGTCCCGTTTATATTCGCACAATTCCATATTTGTTTGTCCTAAAATTATTGTCCACATTTCCTTAACAAATTAAATTATGTGTCAAATTTGTTAAAGTTTTATAAATATATTAATATTTATGATTAAATATGGTAATTTTGACTTATCGCTAAATACATGAATTTTAGATGGTGACCAATATCCTTCAGCAAAAGAACACTCGAATCCAATGAACATAGTTTTTTTTCCTAGATTGTAATGCATTAAAAATTATAGCCAAATTTAAAAAAATTAAAAATGATCGGTACACTAAGCTATTTATAGTATAATCTATACTAATATATAATAAGCAAACTAGGGGATAATTGGTAGTTTGGTTGTTTGGTTCAATCAACCATTAAAAGAATATTGACCGTTAGATATTTAATAAATAGATGATAGCCGTTAGATTTAATAATAAAGAATATTCTATATTTATATCCCTTTTCTATACTAATATATAATAAGCAAACTAGGGGATAATTGGTAGTTTGGTTGTTTGGTTCAACCAACCATTAAAAGAATATTGACCGTTAGATATTTATTAAATAGATGATAGCCGTTAGATCTAATAATAAAGAATATTCTATATTTATATCCCTTTTCTAAAGATCCAAGTTCGAATCTGTAATATCTCGTAATTTTTAGAATAATAATTAAAAAATAATAGAATAAAAGGATTAAAATTAGATTATGAAAAGGATTTAAAATTGAATTAGAATAATGGGCTTAAAACATGGATCAGATTTGATTACGGAATACTAGTAGGTCTTGAATTAGGGTTGTAAGGCATTATAAATACATCATATACTTCTTCCTCATCCTTGTTTGTAAAATTCGTAGGTCTATTCTTCACAAAAATCAGCAGTCTTGTAAAATTCGTAGAAAATTCATCGTAAGTCAGAATTTGTTGATTCTGGACTTGTCGGAAAGATATTTTCGTGCTCTACAACTTTCGTTCTTTGAGTTTTTCAAGAAAACATTGTTTAGATGGTCAAAAAGTCAAAATACAGATCTGATCAGGAGTGGTTACATGTTTTGAATTCTTGTTTTCCGTTTAGAGGTAAGTTTCTGATCATTCTTTCTAGTGTTTTCAAAACTATATGTTATGTGTACATATTTGTTATCAAAACTTGGGCTAAGTGATTATATTTTGAAGTTATATGTATTATTGTATATATGTGTTATGTGTAAGCAACAATAGTCTTGGGACTCTGATTTATGCCATGGTTTGCGAAAATAAGAATAAGAATAAGGACCGAGACACCGGGTTGTAGTGACAGTTTTCTGAAATTTAGGACCGTTATCACCGGGTTGTAGTGGTCGTGGTATGAATTGTGAGTTTCAAGTTATTGTTGTTATGTGCTATCGAATTGTATCGAATAAGAATAAGTGCATCGTAAGTGATTGTTTCGTAAATCGTTATTATATCGTATTGAATATTATACTATCTTGTATTATTTGTGTTACTTGGCCTTACTAGTTGGATCGATTGGTTTCTTGCTGGGCTGTTTAGCTCATTACTTACAACTTTCAGGGTCGACGTACGAACGAGTGAGATAGCGTTGGAGTTCAAGGATCTTAGATTCGGATTAGATTATCATTGTTAGCTGCGCTTTTGTAATAAGTACCTTTGTAATGGACTCTTTGATTAACAAATTGTAATTTGTTTTAGTTTTCGATTTAGAATTAATAGTCCGAAAAGTCGGGCTGTTACAGTTGGCATCAGAGCCTAGGTTTTCCTTCGGAGTGTATTAGGTATGGGACTAGTACATTCTCTAGGATGCGATCCTTTAGACCGTCGTTAGTACTATAATTTTTGAATAGATTTTTTTTTATAAGCAAAGCATTGTATTAATTTGAAAAAATACAAATGCAAAGGTATCCCCCATAGGTAAGGGTTACCGAACTTGACATCTTCTACGAATCACCGACAACAAACAACAAACTACAGAAGCTACTTTAGGTAGCCATGAACGAAAAGCAACTAAAACAGACCTATAAAGCAGAACTCCCATAACTTGCACCCAGACTAGTATCTTCCATTTCTTAGATTACCTCCTGGTTAAGAACACCTTCTGCCAAGATGATCTGGGCTACATGGAACATCATTCCCAGCCTTCTTTCATGATCAAATCTTGCTGCATAGCACCTTAATAACTTCTTTTACACCCACCCTAAAATTATTTTTTCTCTGAGCACTCCTTCTTTGGCTATTCTATCCGCTTCAGTGTTAAATCTTCTATTAATATGGGCCACCTTTACTAACGGCAGAATTTCCAGAGTTTGCAAAATATGATGGTTATGCATTATAGGCTCTCCCTTTTGACACATAGTCGCCAGTTGTAAAGAATCCGTTGCAATTAGAATTGGGACATTACTCCACCCATTATTGAGAATGCCATCTAACATAAATTGTAAGGAGAATGCCTCTATCTCGAATGGGTTCAGACCTTTATGAGGGCCTGAATAAATGAAATGAACTTGGGCTCTCTGGTCCATTAGGAATCCACCTATACCAGCCTCTATGTTGTTTAGAATGTTTACTTTCCATGCTCCATCTATGAATCCAATGTAGACATTCGTTTCAAACCATCTACTTAAAAGGATGTTGAGTCCATCTATTCTGCTTCTGCTAAAGGCTAACAAAGGGTTGAGATTCCAGAGATTTATCCATTTGGATTGAACCTGATTATTAGCTAGACTCCAGTTCCATGCTCTTAGTTTAATTAGCTTTGACATCATGTCTACATCTAGCCGATTCCCTGAGAATATGAGCTCATTCCTAGCCAGCCATATTGTCCAAATCGTTGCACTCATGCAAATCAATTTGCATTGACCTTCCAGACCCCTTGAGTATTCCTTGATTGCATCTTTTAGACTGTGTTGCATCCTTGTTTTTATCTCTAGCCAATTATGAAATATTTCCCAGCAGATAGTAGCTAGAGAGCAATCCCAAAGTAAATGCTTGATATCTTCTGATTCTTTTTGACACCATCCGCAAATTGGACTGATTTGAATGCCTCTTCCATTGAGCAATTCTAAAGTAGGTAACGCTTCGTGTAAGATTTTCCACATGCATATCTTGACTTTCATGGGAACTTTTATTCTCCATACGCTGTTCCACACTGGATCCTCAACCTCTGTCGCTTGAAGAGTCTCATAACCTCTTGATGCTTTGTAGATACCATCATTTACTTTCCATTTGAGACAATCTTGGTTGTTTGACAGGGTTGTGTTATGAATTATTGATTCTAGTCTCTCCAAATCTTCTAATTCCCACCCTCTTAACCTTCTTCTCCACCATTGCGTGCCTCCTAGCTTGATTTCCTCCCATTTTTGGAATGCTTCCTTAACCGAAACCTTTTTGTTAATGAACAAGTTGTATAGCCGGTTGAAAGAGTTTGAGAGAAGCTCCTGTGATACCCAGCATTCCGTCCAAAAAGGAATGTTTTCTCCTGATCCCACCTGCCATCTAAAATCATTTGGTTCAAAAATCTTCAATGCTGTGTTTTTGCTCACTTCTGCAATGCTCTGAATTATTGGCGATAAAAGGTTCTTCCTATTTCTAGGTTGGGTAAAGAATTTCTCCCCATATTTTGCTTCCAATACTTTGCACCAGAGTTTCGATTTTTCCGCTCTTGCTTTCCACCACCACTTGGCCAGTAATGACATATTTTTCCATGCCAGTACTTGTACACCAAGACCACCTTGCCTTTTTGGTCTGCATATAATCTCCCACCTTATCAAGTGCAGTTTCCTTTTAGTATCGTCTCTACCTCCTATTTCCCCCCATAAGAATTTCCTCTTGATTTTCTCCAATTCCTTAAGCACCCCTTTTGGCAGTTTAAAAACACTCAACCAATAAGCCGGTAATGAATCTAAAACTGCTTTGATTAGTACCAGTCTTCCTGCTTTTGACAAGTTGGAGCATTTCCATTCTGCAAATTTCATCTTCACCTTCTTCATTAATGGACGCCAGAAACTTATTTTCTTTGGCGAGCTTCCTAATGAGGCTCCCAGGTAGGTAATTGGAAATTTTCCTTGCTTGCAACCAAGAATGTCAGTCCATTTACATGCTTCTCTGCTGTCATGCTTTGATACATATAAATAGCTCTTGTCAAAATTCACTTTTAGTCCAGAAAGTAGTTGAAAAATTATGAGCACTGATTTAATTCCCACAATTGAGGTGACCTCATTTTTTAGGAAAAAGATCGTGTCGTCTGCGAATTGCAGATGTGACATGTTGCAGTTGGAGTCTATGTTTATCCCTTGCAGTATGCCTATGGCTTTTGCTTTCTCCATAAGAATATGCAGACATTCTGATATCAGAATAAATAACATTGGAGAAAGTGGGTCACCTTGCCTTAGGCCTTTTCCCACTTCAAACTCTCTAGAAGGACTCCCATTTACCAATACTGAAGAGCGGACTGAGGATATAATTGCATGTATCCAATTTCTCCATTTATTTCCGAAACCCTGTGACTTAAGACATGATAAGAGAAAATCCCATCTCACCGAATCAAATGCCTTTTCAAAATCTACTTTAAGAACAACTCCTTCCACTAAGTTTTTTTGAATGCTATGCACCACTTCCCCTGCTATAAGGATGCATTCAGCAATATTTCTATCTTTGACAAAAGCAAACTGCACTTCTGAAATTATTGATGGTAGGACTGACTTTAATCTTTTTGCTAGCACTTTAAGTAAGATTTTCATCGTACAGTTGATTAAACTGATGGGACGATAATCTTGAACCTGTAGTGGAGAAGAGACTTTAGGAATCAGAGCAATACATGATGAGTTAAGACCTGGCTGAATAGTGTTGGATTCATAGAATTTTGAAACACCTGTAACAAGTCCTTTTTAAGGAATTCCCAGAATTTCCTTATATAGAATCCATTAAAACCATCT
This sequence comes from Kitagawia praeruptora, assembly GCA_037693485.1. Taxonomy (NCBI): domain Eukaryota; kingdom Viridiplantae; phylum Streptophyta; class Magnoliopsida; order Apiales; family Apiaceae; genus Kitagawia; species Kitagawia praeruptora. The sequence goes on from CM075353.1 coordinate 13,151,057, forward strand.
GGCCCCGGAGATTTATTTGGGTGGATATCGTATAATGCATTTAGAACTTCTTTCTCATTGAAATTTTGCACCAACGATTCTGAATCACTTTGTGAGAGTCTGTTAAGCCGCAAGGAATCCATGTCAAAACATTGTGCATTGCTCGGTTTTTTGAACCTATCCTCAAAGTGATTTGTAAATACATTCTTCACAATTGGAGGGTTTGTGATCCATTGATCTCTGTGTTGAATTCCTTGTATGTTGTTTTTCCATCTTCTTCTTTTAATGGCGGCATGAAAAAATTTTGAGTTTGCATCTCCCTTTTGTAACCAAAGAAATCTAGATTTCTGCCTTAAGATATCCTCTTGTTGCTCATATTTTGCATTCAGTTGTATATGAATGTTGTTGGCTGTTAACGTATCACCTTTGGCATCTGCTATTCTCAGGTTTTCCTCCAACAATCCTATGACTTTATCTCTATCTTCATCCTGTTCTGAATTCCATTTTTGAAATAAATTTCTTACCACCTTTAGCTTCCGCTGTACTGGCATTTCCAGATTGCTCAATTCCTTCAGCTTACCTTGAATAAGAGATTTGCATGTTTCATCTGCGTACCATGCATCATGTATATTCCCCGGTTTTGGCCCCCAATCTATCTTATGCAAATTTAATAGTAGAGCAGAATGGTCAGATGATTTTCTTGATAATCCCATTACTCTCCAATCTAGTAAATTTGGCCATGCCGAGTTGAGCATTATTCTATCTAGTCTACTGCTTTTACCCGATTTTGAGAACCATGTGAATTCTTGGTTCTGTATTTTTGTATTGAATAAAAGACATAAAAGCTTGACTGTCTTTTCTTCTGAACGCACAATTTCTAGATTCCGTGTCATGTTTGATGCAATTAAAGTCTCCTGCAATGCATGATGGAAAATTAAGATTGCTTTGGATAATTTGACTTAGATCATCCCAGAGAATCAATTTGCCTGCACTGTTTTGCGGGCCATAAACATTTGTGCAGGTCAGATAGCACAGAATATTGTTTTGGCCTGCTTCCACTTTCCATTTCGTCCAAATCCAATTAGTATCTATTTTGACATCTGCTAAGAACAGTTTTCTTCTATCCCAAGTGGTGATCAGCCCTCCTGACTGGCCCTGTGAAGGTGAAAAAATCCATTCATGTGAGTTATCCCAAATCGATTCTTTCATGTCCTCTGTTAGTTTCTCACATTTGCTCTCTTGTATTAACACCACCCATGGATCTAGCTTCTGAATGAACTTCCTCAGATTTTTCCTGGCCAATGAATTGTTTATCCCCCTGATATTCCACGTTAAAAGAGAGAAATTTTTGATGTCAGTCATTTAACTTAGTTGGAATTGTGTATCTTCCCCTAATGCGCTTCTGATTTGCTTGATTGTTTCTTCCTTATCTTGACAGGTGGATAATCTCATGGCTTTAGTTGATTCAAAGATGTGCTCTGCCAAATCTAAGTTTACAGGGCTAACTGAGTTTACCCTTGCTGATTGGATGATATTGGGAGCATGTTGGACCTTTCCTGATTTTATCTTTGCTCGATCCTTGATATTGTCATGCTTGTATCTGTCAGCCCTTCCTTTCTTCAGTGAACTTTTATTCTTATGTAGAACAAAGTCAAATAATTTGTTAATCTTTGCCACCTTCCTTGGTCTTCCTCTGCTTCTGCCCAATTTCATATTTTTCATCTTGTCTTGTACGATTCCTATTATTCTTCCTTCCTCCAATATGTCCTTGTTGCAGATAGTCAATGCATATTCTGAATCCACCTCTGAATCATAAACACTTTGGTTTTGTATTGAAAGATTTTCTTCTGAAGTTACTTCCTCTCTTTCTCTCCAATTATCTATTGTGTTCCTTTCATTTTGGTGATTATTTCCTTTATGGAATTCATCTTCTTCAACTACCTGGATTTGGTGTAGAAATTGATCAATACATAATGATCTTTCTTCGTTGTCTTTTGATGTACTATAACTCAATTCCTCGTTAGAGGGGGTATCAAATGAAGTTGAAATTGGATCGAGCTGTGTCTTATTCTTCTTCTCCCTTGAAGTGTTGTCAGGTGTAGCTGCAATGTGATTTAACTCTTCTTTATTTCGCACTGTTGAGGATCCTACCACATGTATTGCTTCCTTGAGTCTGATCCAGTATCCCACATCGTCTATTGTAACTTTTATTGTTTCATCTATCTGAGATACCTTCTGTGTAGCTATGCAAATCATCCTTTTTTCGTACATATTGCAAACCAGTGGGACGTGATTACTTGACATTAGTTTACCCCAGCCTTCCGTAATTGCTTTTAAGTTTCCTTCATTCCATACCGATATTGGCAAGCCATCACAATGCACCCAAGCCATACGTGGTTGGATAAGGTCTAGGTGATTCCATTTCTTAATATCCATGAACCATTCTTTTAAAAATTCCACTCCTATTAGAGTAAACTCCTCTACCGATGGGAACAAAATCAAGAATTTATGAAGAGTGATTCCTCTTACCTCTATTCCTTGCATTCCAGAAAGTTTGATTTTTTCTTCTAACACATCTGGCCAATATTCTTCACAAGTGAGTCCTATCACACTTCTTAAACTCTCCTCCTTGCTGCGCTCGTCTACCTTTAACTTGTAGTGTTTGAATTGAGGCTGGTCTACGAGTATTTCTCTCTTATCTGATTTATGGGGCACTTTGCTCCTACTTTCCTGTGAATTCTTGAAAGAAACCTCTGACTCCTTGTTTTTATTTTCTCCTGGTAGTCTATCTTCTCCCTCCTGTGAATTCTTGAAAGAAACCTCTGTCTCCTTGTTTTTATTTTCTCCTGGTATTCCATCTGCTCCCTCCTTTATTCCAAATCTCTTTTGTGATTCCCTATCTTTTGTGATTTTCAGATGAAGTCTGTATCCAAGAAATATCTCATTATCCAGATCTTGAATTAATCTCTCCGCTATCCCAATATCTCTTACTTTCATGAATCCGTACCTATTTCCATTGCAGTCCCTCTTTCTTGGGAGTATTATATCCATTATATCTTCTTTAGATCCAAAATACTGCCATACTTCTTTTGCTCTCACTGCCTGAGGTAAATACAGCACAAATACTGTAGTTATCTCTCTATGTGCATATGTCTTTAGATTGTGATTGTCAACCTGTAAGCCTTTTCTCAGAGCACTTGCGTAGGAGTATACTTCTTCTTTGTGTTTAATCTCTGTATTTCTTTTTTTGGATTCTACAATCGGCGTGATTCTTCTTTTTCCATCTTTATTCCTACTCATGTAGTACCAGTTTTCACACAGATCTGTATCTTCTCTGCTATTCCGGTAATCTTCTCTCCTCTCTCCTCTCTCCTCTCTCCTGTAAGTCTGCTTCAAATCATCTTCCTTCTTTGTTTTAACGGCTGTTTGGCTCCCATCATGTATCGATTTATGATGTATTTGGTCTAAGGCTAAAGATATAGCTCTATCATTCTCTGCCAAGACCTTATTAAAAATCTCTGGTTCCACTAGAATTTTATGGCTTTTAATGAAATCCAAGACCACTGGGAGCGAAGATAAGCAGGATGCGGTACCTTTTTTCTGTAAACCAGAGCCCTGCTTTGATCCTTCTGCATCTTCCCCTACCGTCGCACCTTCCCCTTCCTCCTCTAGCTTGTTTTCAATGGTGTTCTCCAGCGTACCTCGCAAGATGTTAACCTCCCTTGCAACTTTTAACGTCCCATAGTGGATTTGATTGAGCGCCATACGTATGTCTTCCTTGTCTTTTTTGTGCAGTGAATTGATAATATTGGGGTGAACTAGCTCTTTATTCCCCAAAATGAAGTTGATTACATCTCTTTCTTCCATCTCCTCTTCCTGTACTGACTTCCCCATATTATAACCCATCTTTTTGATATTTAAGTTTCTAGCTCTTTCCCCCCATCCACTGTTTGACAAGTAATTTTGAATATTGCATAGAGCTTCCTCCTCCCCTTTTAAACCATCTTCCAACCATTGATTTTTGATTATCGGCTTTAGATATTGTATTTTTGCCCTTGCTAGATCCAGCAGCTTTGTGTTACCTTTCGAAATTGCTTTGACAAGATCTCGCTCTAATAGAAACCAATACTTCAAAACTTCATTTCTATCCCTCTCCACCTGATCCTCTCCCCTAATGCTCAGATCAACTGTGCTCACTTCTTTCCTTCCTAGATCACGTAGGTCTTCATCTCCCCGATCTTTAATCGCCGTCAATGTGCCGTTGCCCGCCGCCGAATCCCTAGTTCCCCTTTTTTTCTTCATAATAATAATTGATGATGTGTCATGAATTTTTGGAGTTTAGGACTGTTGTGAATTTGGGGACCAAATTCTTTTTAAGGAGGGTAGTATGTAATATCTCGTAATTTTTAGAATAATAATTAAAAAATAATAGAATAAAAGGATTAAAATTAGATTATGAAAAGGATTTAAAATTGAATTAGAATAATGGGCTTAAAACATGGATCAGATTTGATTACGGAATACTAGTAGGTCTTGAATTAGGGTTGTAAGGCATTATAAATACATCATATACTTCTTCCTCATCCTTGTTTGTAAAATTCGTAGGTCTATTCTTCACAAAAATCAGCAGTCTTGTAAAATTCGTAGAAAATTCATCGTAAGTCAGAATTTGTTGATTCTGGACTTGTCGGAAAGATATTTTCGTGCTCTACAACTTTCGTTCTTTGAGTTTTTCAAGAAAACATTGTTTAGATGGTCAAAAAGTCAAAATACAGATCTGATCAGGAGTGGTTACATGTTTTGAATTCTTGTTTTCCGTTTAGAGGTAAGTTTCTGATCATTCTTTCTAGTGTTTTCAAAACTATATGTTATGTGTACATATTTGTTATCAAAACTTGGGCTAAGTGATTATATTTTGAAGTTATATGTATTATTGTATATATGTGTTATGTGTAAGCAACAATAGTCTTGGGACTCTGATTTATGCCATGGTTTGCGAAAATAAGAATAAGAATAAGGACCGAGTCACCGGGTTGTAGTGACAGTTTTCTAAAAATTTAGGACCGTTATCACCGGGTTGTAGTGGTCGTGGTATGAATTGTGAGTTTCAAGTTATTGTTGTTATGTGCTATCGAATTGTATCGAATAAGAATAAGTGCATCGTAAGTGATTGTTTCGTAAATCGTTATTATATCGTATTGAATATTATACTATCTTGTATTATTTGTGTTACTTGGCCTTACTAGTTGGATCGATTGGTTTCTTGCTGGGCTGTTTAGCTCATTACTTACAACTTTCAGGGTCGACGTACGAACGAGTGAGATAGCGTTGGAGTTCAAGGATCTTAGATTCGGATTAGATTATCATTGTTAGCTGCGCTTTTGTAATAAGTACCTTTGTAATGGACTCTTTGATTAACAAATTGTAATTTGTTTTAGTTTTCGATTTAGAATTAATAGTCCGAAAAATCGGGCTGTTACAGAATCCCGTCAACAACAAATTTACATTAAAAGTTTATATTATTAGTTCTATCAATACATATCATTTATTAAATAACTATTTTTATTACTAATAATTTTATTAATTAATATTACAAAGTTAAATTATATCCAAAAATAATTTTACTCTATTTTATTTAATCATATAATTTTAAAAGTAACCCGTGCTTTACACGGGTTATAAGCTAGTATAAATAATATAGATAGTCTATTTTTTTATTATAAAAATAATTTGAATCCTTTTATTATGGGTTTACTTCATGTAATATTTTTACTCCGACCATAATCTTATAAATTTAAATCTACTATATATTATCATATTTCAAATTCAAACCAAAATAATTTTTTTCATGATATAAGTTAAAAGAAAAATTGGATCCTAGCGAATTTTATTTAGACAAACTAACATATAAACAAGTCAACTTTCAATTATCCTTACTACGAAGCTTAAATATTTATTATTTAATTTCTTAACCATGTAAGCCATTGTCAGTACTACGAAGCTTGTTGTTCTATTAAAGATTTATTATGATGTCTATCCAACGAAAATAAAATTAATTAGAGTTGTTTAGTTGTGATTAGGAAAGTCTATATGTTACTCAAGTATGTTAGATTACAGTCAGTTTTATATAGATTCTACCTGAAAGTGTTACAAGATCCATCATGTTTAGGTCATGAGTTTCAAATTTGGTAAGAAGAGTGGTTAAATTAGAAGATGCTGATGGCATGTTTGTTGTAACTTCAGAGGAAAGTGAAACTCTTCCATCTTTCCTACCAGTGAAAACCTTCCACATTGGTCTCCGGAACTGCGTATACAGTAAAACCTCTATAAATTAATAGTACTAGGTAATTTAGCCGCGCTTCGCGCAGTTAATAAAATTTTATTTTTAGCTACTGAAAATTGATAAATTAATAGGTATTTTTTAAAAAATTTCTAAAAAAAGTGATTTAAAATAGTTTTTATGAATTATTAATTGGAATAATACTCTCATTATATATCAAAAATTTTAATAATCTTAAATATATTTAAACATGAAAAATAGTAATTACAATATTAAATATAACTAATTAATAACATTTTTAAAGCCGACACCCATCTCATAATATACATGCTCAATATAGCAATTACAATATTAAATATAACTAATTAATCGGGTTGGGTTCGGGTTACCCGAAACTGACCCGAATATATATATATATATATAATTATTTTTAATATATATAATTTATATTATTTTTTATATATACATATATATATATATTATTATTATTAATATATATATATATATTATAAATATATATATATATATTATTATAAATATATATTATTTTTAATATATATAATTTTATTTTATTTTATTATATATATATTATTATTATTATTATATATATATATTATTTTTAAATTTTTAAAAAATTAAATTTTCGGGTCTGGTTACCCGAAACCCATTCGTGTCGGGTTCGGGTTGAGCACCTGTACCCATTAAATTTTCGGGTCGGATTCGGGTTCGGTCAAAAATGCAACCCGAATCTGCTAACCCGAACCCGACCCGAAACCCGAAATTGCCAGCCCTAAGTATATATAAGAATTTATATTTAGAATATTAATTTATTTTGACACAATAATAGGCAATTTATTCGCGATTCGCGCGTTTTATAAATTATATTTTAAAGAACTGAAAATAGATAAATCAATTCATATTATTTTTAAAAATTATTTGGTCTCTGATGAATTTCCTAAAAAAAATTGATTTTAACATAATTTACATGAATTATTAGTTAGAAAAATACTCTCATTATATATCTAAATATGGATAATCTTAAAAGTATCACAAACATATAAAAAACCCAATTTACAATACGAACGTAATCTTTACTATAAAAAATTACAAATATTTAATATAACTTTATAATGTTTTTTAAAGACGACGACCCTCTCATAATATAATGTTCAATAATATAGAAAGAATTTATTTAGTTAGAATACTAATCTATTTTGACACAGTATAATAAAACAACGGGTGTATAAATATTTTATCAATTTAATTGATCTCCCGATAAAATGGTTGGGTTTGTTCAATTAAATTAGTTTGGTAATAATCCATGTATAATTTATTCACGTGGAAAAGTAAAAACCTGTCAGTATTTGTTGGTCCAGGAAAGTATTGCAGAAGGGGGGGTTGAATGCAATACTAATAAATTTCAAAAACTATTTCAACAACTTAAATAGAATTTGTGATTTACTAGTAGAAGAAATGCAAACACAAGTAAAATCAAATACGAGGATTTCACAAAATAAATGTTTTATTTATTTTGCAAAGTTTTGCTACAACCTTGAGAACAAAATAATTCTCAAGCTACAAATACTGAAGAGATTACAGTTGTTGAGCTACCTATTGTATAAATAGAGTGCTCTATTTATAGTGTGATAATCTACTGTACTATCATCATCATCATTGGTTGTTGAGTTGCTGTTATATTCCTTTTGCAGCTCATTCCATGATTTATTCCCATGTGATCATCACAAAGTAATTTAAAGATACTTTCCACATTTGAGCCACCCAGATCTAGCCGTATTCAATTTTATCTGCTCTAGACTTTACAGGTTGTTCCATGTGATCTCTCGAGCTTCAGTTATAGACTTTCCAAGCTTGCTGTAAAGGTTGAATATTACAACACGCCTGCTTCTTTTGAACATGTACTCTGTCGTTTAATTTGACTTAGAAAATTCCTAAATCAGGTTAATTCTATATGACAGTATGTTTGCCACAAAGTTTGCTGTCAATGGATTATACTTTGGTTGACAGTATGAATTTCCCGCAGATATTACTGTCAAGAATTTTGCTTTGGTTGACAGTATGAATTCCCCGCAGATATTACTGTCAAGAATTTTGCTTTGGTTGACAGTATGAATTCCCGCAGAGATTGCTGTCAAGAGTTGTGCTTTGATTGACAGCATGTTTTTCCCGCAGAGATTGCTGTCAGGAATTCCAAACTTACTGTCGCAAACTGTACATCAAAGTTGCTGTCATTAGAATCTCCGCCAATGTTGCTGTCAAGTTGAAACTTGCTGTCGACTTCGTGAAACTTGCTGTCGACCTAGGCAACATGTTGTTTCCTTGTAACCTTACTGTCAGAGTTTGACAGTAACATTTATTCCTTCTGTCGAACTTATGTATTTCTTGAGGCTTGAACATAATCGAACTTCTTCCAAGAATTACACTTATTACTTGACAGTATTTATTTAAATTACAAGAATACATTTCAGGCTATGACAGTATGTTCTACTTAGTAAAAACTAAGTATACCAATAAAACTAGTTAAGTTGTCTATTCCATCACCCATAAATCCCAACAATCTCCCCCAATTTGTTTTTATGGACAATAAGGACAAATTTACAAATATCATGCTGACAACTTAACTACCATAGATCAGAAAGAATAAACTCTTCATTTCTGACCAATGATTAAACTGAATTGTTTTCAAACAATATATCACAAAAGTTCACAAAAAAAAACTTTACTTATCTTGATTTGAACTTTTCACTTTGCTCCTTTTCCCTTAGAGATCTTCTGAGATTTTCAATTAACTCTTTTTCTTCAGGGGACTGTGCATCATCTTCATTTTCCACAATGTATTTTCTGATCATTGAGGAAGCAGTGTTTAATGCATCTCTGAGTTCCATCCAGTAAACATTTTGCTTTACAATTGATCTGAATTTTAGCACATCTCCCTCCATCTTGAATCTCCTGCCAGGAAACTGATTTAGAGTTTCCCTTCTTTGTTTGTCCAAGCTGAGATCCTCTCCTCTCCTCTGATCAAGAATCATATCAAGCTCCCAAGAACACAGTGTTTCAAGACTGTTAGTTGATCCAACCACTTGCCAGTATAATTCTTTTAACACACTGATCTTCAATTTAGAGAAACTATCTACATAAATTTCTTCTTTGCCATACTTGATTCTCAAAGGATTGTCCAGTACGCATGGCTGATAGTTGGATTCTTCACTGTTGATCTTATTGATTTTACTGTAACTTTTCTTCATTTCAGCTTCAATCTCATCTTCTATCTGTTGACGAGATTTTTTTCTTGATGCTAATTCTTCTTTGAACCTTTGCTCTGCTTCATACATCTTCATTTCATGTTCTGAATAAGGTTTTCGCATTTCAATCCAGTTATAATCAGGAATAGGATTGTCTTCTTCATACTCCAAACCAAGAATTTGATAGACATCATCATCATTGTGAAGTGTCCAATCACCAAACTTCTCAATAAATTCAACATGTCTAGCTTCATAGTACTTGAGAACTTGATCCATGATCTTCTTTGAAACATTATCATAGGTTTGCAGTAGCTCAACCATCCTTTCCAGATAGAAGAAATCAATTCTTCGTTTTACTGTTTCAGAAGTTTGAATGAGTTTCTTGGAGATCACCTTTGATTTTGTTATCTGAGTGAAGTCAGATTCCACTGTAATCAACTTTTCATTGTTTTGCCATAGAATGTATCTTGCAACTTCTTCTTTTGGTCCATCAAATTCTATGGATACAGAGGTGATTGTTTCTTTGGCGTTCAGCTGCATCATTTCAAAGCTATTCATTTTTCTCCTCATGATAGGTTTCTTGAGTCCCAACCCTGTAGCTTTTCCTTCTCCTTTGTAGACAGTCTTTCCCTTTGTTGGTCTTTTTGATTTTCTCTTGATTCTTACTGTCTTGAATGATTTGACAGTAGGATCGTTGACAGTTTCTTTTATAGGGCTTCTGACAATGTCTTCTTTGACAGTATCTTCAATGACTGTTACTTCATCCTGACTGACAGCATTTTTGTTGACATCCTTGACAGCATCTTTGTTGACAGTATCTTTTTCAAGATGTATACTGTCAATTTTCATTTCTTCTTGATTTCCTTTCAATGCTTCAAGTACTTCTTCCTCTTTCTTTTCATCAACTTTCTTGCTTGAGCTAGAATTTTCAGAAATTTCCTTTGATTCTGCTTCTTTGACTTGAGTTTGCTCTTTTGAAGAGTCTCTCAGTTCTGTTCTCTTAGGTCCTCCAGCTTCACCTCCATCCTGATTGTCATCATCATCTTTTTCCAAGGTGTCATCAAAAGTGCAGTTTCCACCTTGAGCATTTCTGCTTGAATTTGCTTTGGCAATGAGCTTTTTAATTTTTGCACTGTACTCCATGTCTCTCTTTGCCAATATCTTGTGAATATCTTTAACTGCCTGAATCCTTTCCTTGGTGATGGGTGCTTTCAGCAATATCTTAAGTACATCCATGATGACATTGCTTTTTAGAGATGTTTTGCCTTCAAGAGTTAAGAATCCAAGACCTTTAGTTCCTTTGGCTGTTGTCTGTTTAAAGCTTACACCATATGGCTGGAGACTTACTTCTGGAAGTTTGTTGTTGACCATTGTGCCCAGTTGCATATAGAGACTTTCATCAAAGATGGTAGAGTTTTTCTTCACTAGAATCCCAAGAATGTATTGCACTCTGGCAGAGAAAGTTTCCAACAGTTGAGTTGTTATGAATATTGAATGTCCACTCTTCAGGTATACTTCAACTGCCCACCTCTTCTCTAAGCTAATCTTCACAGAAAGATTTACAATCTTTTCTTTCAAAGCTTCTGCCAACTTAGCAGGTTTTCCTTTACTCACTGTGATTGCTTCATTCACCAGATTGTTGAATTCCTCATCCTTATTATTCAAGGTGCTCTCCATATGACTTACTGTTATTGAGTCAGCTTCTTCTTGGGAATATGTACTTCCATCAGTCCAAGTGACAACCTCTGAAGAAAACACATATTCAGGCAACTTGCCTTTGCCTTTACCCATCATATTTGATTCCTCCTTTTCTCTCCATAGCCTCTCCAGTGTGGATTCTTTCTTCTCAGGAACTGGTTCACTGATTTTGATTGAGGATGCTTTATTTCCTTGTATTTGTCTTAATACCTCCTTGGATACTAACATTTGTTCCCCATCTACTTCAGCTTCAAAAAGCTCCTCAGTTCCAGAGGCTATTGCAGTTTTTACTCTCTCTTGCTCCCCCTTACTCTTTTGCTCCCCCTGTCTAGCTTCCCCTTGTAACTCCACCTTCCTGGTTGCTCAGCCTCTTTCTGATCTTTTATTTTCTCCCCCTTAGTTAAGTTTGCAGCATGAATCAATGAAGAGAATGACAGTAGTGTGGCTTGAATTTCAGCAAAACCAGTCTTCATAGTAGATGACAGGTTGTCCAGCTTGCTTTCCATTGTAGCACATCGATTTTCAAGTGCTTGGAGCCTGTCATTTGTGGATTTAGAAGGACCACCAGACCTAAGCCTTTTAGGAGGTAAGGGATAAGTCTGGGGCATGGAGGCTGTTGGGGTTCTCACACTCTCAGTGTTTTTATAGATGATCTCATCATCTCTCACAAAAATTCCCTCAAGGCCTAATGCCTTTTGTTTATTGGCTCCCTCAAGTTCACTCTGGACATGCTCAAGTCCCTCTCCTTTTGCCAGCACATTTGGCTGCCTCTCATTTTTAGTCTCACCTCTCTGTTCTTTTATCTCTCTTTGATTTTTCACTCCCTCACTCATCCTAGATGCAGTAGTATGAGCAGTACTAACATGCAAAAGAGTAGATTTTACCTTGAAGGCCTTTGAAAGGGGCAAGTCATCATTAGAGATATCTTCCACTAATCCTTCTTGTAGTTGTGGTTGAACAGTATCTTTTGTCAGAATGGTACTGTCACTTGATTGTTTGACAGCACCTTCTGTTTTGTCTTTGACAGCATCTTTGGCTGTGACAGCAACTTCCCTAGGGTAAGATGCTTTGAGGGAATCGATCAAGATGCTGGCTGTTTCAATTTCTGGCAAATTTGCATCTTGATCTAATCCAGTGTTTGATGGGGTGGTATCCATTTCACTTTGAGAAATGGGTTCTTGTGGACCACTTGATGGGGGCTCATCCATGATTTGAGATGGATGATCAAAACCTGAGGGGTTGGTACTGTCCCCCTCTCTAGGTTGATTAGAAGAAACAACAGATGTGGGAATGAAAGAAGAAGATTGAATTTCAGATTGATTAATTGGCTGTTCCACAGAAAAAGATTGTGGAACATCAATAGTATGAGTGAATTCCTCACTGTGCTCTATCTCAATGTGTGTATCTTCAAATACAGGTTCTTCAAGAGTGAGTTCTTGAGTTTGTGCAGACTCTTTACAAGGTGCCTTGGGAGACAGGCCAATTTCAATAGATGTCCCTTGTTGAGAAGAGACACCTAGAGGTGAGTTCATTTCCCTATCATCCTCTACAGTCTTTTGGGAAACTGTAGGGTGGCTGACAGTAACCTTGGCCTTCTAGCTCTCTTCTTCTTAGGCTCAGAAGGGGCTACTGTGGGTTCTATTCTACTACCATCCTTATTTGCTGCACTAGGTGCAGTAACTCCCTCTTGACTCACCACATTGTCACCAGTTTCACTCTCCAGGGATCTTTTCTTGGATTCCTGTTTGGCAATTTTAAGGGCTTTTGGTAGTCTAGAGTCCCTAGGTGGAATGTATGGTGTAGAATGTGGGTTAACTGAATTTGGGTCTAATTCAGCTTCATTCTCTATTGTGAAAACAGTGTAACCTGTTGGAAATGGAAAATCAAGGTTGGGCACTTGATTTACCATGTGTTGTGTGAAACATAGTGGAATATGTGCATTCAAATTTTGTGTGTTAAGAGATGTGTGAGTGTTTTTCTTTAAAACAGGACATTCTTCAAAATCAGAAGTATCCTCAATATTTCCACAAATATTATTAATACACATAGTTAAAAAGCGAGGATAGATAGATACCTTCTTGCCTATTGCGCTTTTCAACTGTGCCATGATCAGTTTTCCAATGTTCACCTTGTATACATGGACTAATGAATGAGTGAGCTTCTTGATATATGATGGTATTCCATTCCAGCCTGTAGTCTTGGTAGAGAACACCTTCACCATTACATCAAAAATCATACTCCACTCTTTTCTCAGAAATTTCCTGTCCATTTCTCCTGTTTGATACCACTTATCCGAAGTTTCATCAATCTTAGATCCTGAATATCCAATCTTCAGAAAGAACTTCTTCAGAGTATCATCAGTTGCTAGCTCCTTAAAGCTTTCTTCACTTGTCAACACAATACCCAAAGCCTCATTGATATTCTTTACTGAAAGAGAATGACTTGCATCATCTATATTGAACTTAATTGATTCATTCTCTCCAGTTCCTTGAGCACTTGCTGATTTCCAGAATTTTTCAATTCTAACAGCATCAATTTTGGGGGAAGAGGTTATTGCATGACCTAGGTAGGATTTATTTAAGAAGGAAATAAGTCCTTTGAAGTTTTCACCAGCATCATTAGGAGAAAAGATACCGGCAAAGTTGGTTTGAGCAACACTTTGTTTAGGTGCCATTGTTGAATGCTTTGAAAAATGAGAGAGAAAATGCGGTTTTTGGATGCAGAAGGTTGAGAGGTTTTTGCAAATGAAAGTGATAGTAGATTAAACGGTAGATTCAGTTTCTAATATGAATCGATTTAACCTCTCTTAAATGAACGTGTGATAATGATATTACCCATTAACTCCACTTGCTATATTACGTGGCAGTTGCTATTAGATCGTGGATTGGTGAAAAGAAATATACGTATATATATATATATATAAATTAATATATATATATCTTTCCACTATCTTTGACAGCAACTTCTCGTGACAGCATCTTTCATTGACAGTAACCTGTGCGCTTTTCTTTCTCTACCAATTCTGACAGCAATTTCTTGTGACAGCAACTTTCATTGACAGCAACTTGTGCGCTAACAACATTTCTGTCAATCAGCTTCATGAGTGACAGTAAGTTTTATCTGACAGTAAACTTATCATAAGATCATGCTGTCACTGTTCACACATAACTTAAGTTAAGGACACATGATTTCTTAAAATCATTTTAAGACAGACATGTAAAACTATTTTAGCATAGTCATAGCAAGCATGATATCTAAAACTCCTTTTAGCATAGTCATAGCAAACATGATATCTAAAAATCCTTTTAGCATAGTCATTGCAAACATGATATCTAAAAATCCTTTTAGCATAGTCATAGCAAACATGCTGTCTGAACAAGTATCACAATGTACCTTAACTTCTCATGACAGTACCTTCTAGTGACAGTACCTTTAAAAGTTTCTGTCATGAGCTTCGACTTCTTATAATTGATAAACCAGTTAGATGATCATACCTGATTTAGCATTCCTAATTCACTCACCAACCTGGTAAATGTTGCTTCATCCAGTGGCTTGGTGAATATATCTGCAAGTTGCTTATCTGTTGGAACATAAACCAATTTTACATCTCCTTTTTCAACATGCTCCCTGATGAAATGATGCCTTATATCAATGTGCTTTGTTCTGGAGTGTTGAACTGGATTGTCTGATATGGCTATGGCACTAGTGTTGTCACAGTAGATAGGAATATTTGACAACTTTAGTCCATAATCCATTAATTGATTCTTCATCCAAAGAATTTGTGCACAGCAACTTCCAGCTGCAATATATTCAGCTTCTGCAGTTGATGTAGAAACTGAGTGTTGCTTCTTACTGAACCATGACACCAATCTCCCCCAAGAAATTGACAGCTTCCTGTAGTACTTTTTCTGTCAATTTTGCAGCCAGCATAGTCTGAATCAGAATATCCAATTAGATCAAATCCAGTTTCCTTAGGGTACCAAAGACCTAGATTTGGGGTGCCTTTGAGATATCTAAAGATTCTTTTAATTGCAACTAAGTGTGATTCTTTTGGATCAGCTTGAAATCTTGCACAGAGACATGTAGCAAACATTATATCTGGCCTGCTTGCTGTTAAGTACAGCAATGATCCTACCATGCCTCTGTAGGTACTAGAATCCACTTTCTTGCCTTTAGGATCTAACTCTAATTTGGTGGCTGTTGAGATAGGTGTCTTGGAAGGTGATGAATCTTCTAAGTTAAACTTCTTGAGAAGTTCTTTGACATACTTAGATTGACAGATGAAGATTCCTTCCTTCTTCTGATAGATTTGAAGACCAAGAAAGAATGCTAATTCTCCCATCATGCTCATTTCATACTTGTTTCTCATTAGAGATGAGAACTTTTCACACGATTTTTCATTTGTTGAGCCAAAGATTATGTCATCAACATATATCTGCACAAGAATGATGTCTTTGCCATGGTATTTATAGAATAAAGTTTTATCCACCATACCTCTTATAAATTGATTTTCCAGGAGAAAAGTGGATAAAGTGTCATACCAGGCTCTTGGTGCTTGCTTTAAGCCATATAGAGCCTTGAACAGCTTGTAGACAAAATTATGCAGTTTGTCATTTTCAAATCCAGGAGGCTGTTCAACATACACTTCTTCTTCTAATTCTCCATTTAGAAAGGCACTTTTAACATCCATTTGAAATACCTTGAATTTGCAGTGTGCAGCAAAAGCTAAGAAAATTCTTATGGCTAAGTCTGGCAACAGGAGCAAATGTTTCATCATAATCTATCCCTTCCTGTTGACAGTAACCTTTGGCCACTAGCCTTGCCTTATTTCTTGTCACATTTCCACTCTCATCTATCTTGTTTCTGAAAACCCATTTTGTCTCAATGACTGATTTTCCTTTTGGCCTTGGAACTAGTTTCCAAACATTGTTTCTTTCAAATTGATTGAGCTCCTCCTGCATGGCCATCACCCAATCAGAATCCAACAATGCTTCTTCAACTATTTTTTGTTCCATTTGAGATAAGAAACATGAAAACATGCTTTCAGCAGAGATATTCCTCCTTGTCCTTACACCAGTAGTGGGATCTCCAATAATTAGATTACTGGTATGATCTCTGTTCCACTTTGTTGATTGAGGCAAGCTACTTGTTTGATGAGAATGTCTTTCATCAATATGAGGATTTGATTCTCCACCATTTTCATTATTCTGCTCATTTTGCTCAAATTCTCCAGTCTCACATTCTTGTTGATTGATGCCTGAAATTGTCTGTGATTGAGCTGAGGTTTGATTTAGATTATGAGAATTGACAGATTCTTTCTCATATCCCATTGATTGAATGAGACTTGGTTCTTCATCAACAAATTCTTCTTTTTCCAAGTATCCTTGATTCTCAAATCTGAAGGGTTGCATTTGACCATCCTCATGTAGCCCTGGAAACTTGGTTTCATCAAACGTGACATTGACACTTTCTTCAATTGTTTTGTGCTCCATGATATAGACTCTGTAGGCAGTCCTTTCTATCCCATATCCCATGAAAATGCCTTCATATGCTTTAGTATCAAACTTGCCTTTTCTTTCATGGTTGTCTTTCATCAAAAAGCACTTGCTTCCAAAAATATGAAAGTACTTGACAGTAGGCTTCTTTCCTGTCAAAAGATAGTAAGGAGTATTGCCATGAGCCTTGTTGATTAGTGTTCTGTTCTGTGTGTAACAAGCAGTGTTGATGGCTTCTGCCCAGAAATATGTTGGTAATTTAGCATTACTCAACATAGTCCTTGCAGCTTCAATAAGAGTCCTATTTTTCCTTTCTATAACTCCATTTTGCTGTGGAGTTCTTGCAGCAGAGAATTGTTGAACAATTCCTTGATCTTTGCAGAAGTTTCCAAGTGTAGCATTTCTGAATTCAGTTCCATTGTCACTTCTTAGAAATTGAACTTTTGCTTCAGGGGTCCTGTCAAGTACCCTTATGTGATCAATGATTTCTTAAGCAGCTTCATCCTTTGATTCTAAAAATTTCACCCAAGTGTACCTAGAATAGTCATCTATCATGACCAGTGCATATCTTTTTCTGGATAGTGATTGAACATTCACTGGTCCAAAAAGATCCATGTGAATCAACTTGAGTGCTTCAGTGTTAGTGTTGACTTGCTTTGATTTATGCATTGCTTTCCTCAATTTTCCCATTTGACAATCTTCACACAGTCCTTCTTGACAGAATTCCTGTTGAGGTAGTCCTCTCACTAATTCCTTCTTCATCAACATGTTCATTGTTTTGAAATTGAGATGAGAAAATTTCTTGTGCCAAAGCATGCTATCTCCAACACTTGCTTTGCTGTAGAAGCAAAATATTCTTTCCTCATTTGTTGAGTTTAAGTCTGCAACAAATAGGCTTCCTTTCCTTACTCCTTTCAGAGATAGGCTTCTATCCTTCTTGTGGTGAATTGAACATTCCATCATGCCAAAGTTTACTTTGAATCCTTTGTCAGTGAATTGACTGACACTGAGCAGATTATGCTTCAAACCTTCCACAAGAGAGATTTCTTCAATGACAACATTTCCAGCTTTTAAACAGCCATATCCCACAGTGTAACCTTTGCTGTTGTCTCCAAAGGTTATTGTTGGGCCAGCCTTCTCAACATATTGTGATAGCAGGGATATATCACCAGTCATGTGTTTGGAACATCCACTGTCGATTATCCACATGACCTGTTTACCTTTCTTTTCCTGCAAGACAGAATGAGTTTAATTTGCATTTGGTACCCAAGTCTTGTTGGGTCCTGCATACTCAGTATCATCAGAAACTTTATCAATATTTGAAACAATATTATCAGAAGATGGTTCCTTGACTTCTTTTATTATCCACTTAGTTTTTGACTTTGACTTTTTCTTAGTGAGAGCAGACTTCTCACTTTCTTTAGTGGATTCAGAAGTCTTTGCAGTTTGCATATAAGAACATAATTCATTAGATGAAATTTGCAAATTAAAACATGTACTCATGGCAGTAATTTTGCATGGCATACAGTCAATGTTATTACAAACTACCAATTTTCTTTGCATAATGGGGGTTCTGTGTAAGTTCCCTTTCAACTCTGTTGCATTAGATATGCTACTAGTTGATTTCTTACAAACATGAGTTAAATGATGTGAGGAGCCACAATTATTGCAAAGTTTCCTTGGTGCCTGCTTAACATATGCATAATTATTCTTTTTATCAATGCCTACCTTCCCATTTCTGTTTTTGGACTTGGAGACTACTGTCTTGACAATCTGTTCAGAAGATGCTGTCGAACTATTTTTGACAGCATCTTTTGTACTTGCTGTCTTGACAGTAGGTTTGAAAGTTACTGTCTTGGATGACTTCTTGACAGTATCTTTTGAACACTTGGTTGGACTGTTTAAGACTGTTTCTGTCATAGACATTATGACAGAATCTTTTTCTTTCTTAGATTTACTATCAATCCTCTCATCTTCATCACAGAGTTCTTGATTAATAATTAGGGAGTTTTCATTAACCTCAAACTCTGTACTTTTGAAAATTAGGTTACTCACATTTTTGAGGATGTGAGGTCTTACAGTATTATTATCATCATTTTTCTGTATAACAGCCTCTTTACCAGGTCTCCTGCTATAATCATAGCCTATGCCTATCTTCTTACTTTCAGTATGTTTCTCATGATACTCTTGAACTAATTTAGAGGAATTTCTAAATGCCTTTAGCTTAAATTCATTCTCAGAAATTTCTTTTCTTAGATAATCCTCTATCTCTTTAGCACAGATTAAATCATTTTTTAGTCTTTCGTTTTCCTGAGCTAAAGAATCAATAGAACTGGTCTTAAGCAACAACACATCATTGTTAGATCTGAGTACTTCATTTTCTTTAGTTAATCTAGAAATTTCTTCATTTGCAGCAGATAAACTAGTATGAATATTAAACATTTCAGTACTCATTTCCTCAATGGTTTGCTTATAGTCATTTAAAGACATATCTAGTAATACTAGAGATGGTACCTGACTTGACGAGGTTGATGCTTCTTCATCCTCTCTAGCCATCAAGGCTAAATTCACAAATTCCTCTTCTTCTTCATTATCAGATTCATCCCAGCATTTTCCTTCAGCCACATAGGCTTTTCCTTGTCCTTTCTTAAATTGACTCCCAGTTCCTCTCTCCATTCTTTGTATTTGTTTTGGTCTTTTGCATTCAGTAGCAAAGTGACCAAGTTCATTGCAATTGTAGCATCTAAACTTTGACCTATCTACCATTCCTGTTTTGTATCCTCCCTTGGTGCCAGTAGCAGGTTTTGATGAGCTTCCTTGGTTATATTTTGGAAATTGACCTTGAGGCTTATATGGCTTGTTCCTCCTGAACCTTATATTTTTGAATTTTCTTGCCATAAAAGCCATGGTTGGATTATCCATTTTCTCCATTTCTTCTAGAGTGAAGAATTCTTCATCTTCAACATCTTCTAGTTGAAGGACAACCTTTTCTTCATCTTCAACCACCTCTTCTATTTTCACAGATGAAAATTGAGGTTGTTGATCATTTTGAATTTGCTCACTTGCTTGAAAATATGATGGTCCTTGAGCAACTAGAGCACCAGCCATGTTTGCCATCAATCCTTTGGATCCACTTTGTATAGCTTTCTTTTGATAATATTCAAGTTCATAAGATTTTAGAACTCCATACAATGTTTCAAGAGAAACAGAATTTAAGTCTCTCCCTTCTCTTATGGCTGTTACTCTGTGCTCAAGATGTTCTGGAAGAGTTAGCAGAAACTTGATATTGACTTCCTTCTTTTCATAAAACTTTCCATGAATTTGAAGCTTAGCTATCAGTTTGCTAAATCTTTCAAACATGTGGGTTAGCTCTTCTCCATGCTTTCCCATAAACGCTTCATATTGTGACACCAGTATTTGTTTTTGATTTTCTCTGACCTCTTCACTTCCTTCACATAACAGTTCTATCTTTTTCCACATATCCCTGGCAGAGTTGCATGCTATTATATTTCCACTCATAGCTTTGTCCAGGGTAAGTGCATCTAGTAGAATGAGTTGCAGATGATCATCCAGTGCTACTTTTTCTTTTTCTGAGTCATTATACTCAGAAAGCTTCTTAGCAACCCAATGAGCTGGGATTACTACATCATTCACTGTAGCAGCTGGGATTTCCTTTTGAGGAATGAAGGGGCCATTTTCCAGAATACCTAGGAATAGTGGATTCTGAGCTTTGATAAATAACATAATCTTCTTTTTCCATATGTTGTAGTTTTCTTTATCAAAAGCTGGAATCTTGATATTACTTGACCTTTGAATACTTGCCATTTGGATCTCAGATATGTGTATTAATCTGATAGCTCTGATACCAGTTGTTGGTCCAGGAAAGTATTGCAGAAGGGGGGGTTGAATGCAATACTAATAAATTTCAAAAACTATTTCAACAACTTAAATAGAATTTGTGATTTACTAGTAGAAGAAATGCAAACACAAGTAAAATCAAATACGAGGATTTCACAAAATAAATGTTTTATTTATTTTGCAAAGTTTTGCTACAACCTTGAGAACAAAATAATTCTCAAGCTACAAATACTCAAGAGATTACAGTTGTTGAGCTACCTATTGTATAAATAGAGTGCTCTATTTATAGTGTGATAATCTACTGTACTATCATCATCATCATTGGTTGTTGAGTTGCTGTTATATTCCTTTTGCAGCTCATTCCATGATTTATTCCCATGTGATCATCACAAAGTAATTTAAAGATACTTTCCACATTTGAGCCACCCAGATCTAGCCGTATTCAATTTTATCTGCTCTAGACTTTACAGGTTGTTCCATGTGATCTCTCGAGCTTCAGTTATAGACTTTCCAAGCTTGCTGTAAAGGTTGAATATTACAACACGCCTGCTTCTTTTGAACATGTACTCTGTCGTTTAATTTGACTTAGAAAATTCCTAAATCATGTTAATTCTATATGACAGTATGTTTGCCACAAAGTTTGCTGTCAATGGATTATACTTTGGTTGACAGTATGAATTTCCCGCAGATATTACTATCAAGAATTTTGCTTTGGTTGACAGTATGAATTCCCCGCAGATATTACTGTCAAGAATTTTGCTTTGGTTGACAGTATGAATTCCCGCAGAGATTGCTGTCAAGAGTTGTGCTTTGATTGACAGCATGTTTTTCCCACAGAGATTGCTGTCAGGAATTCCAAACTTACTGTCGCAAACTGTACATCAAAGTTGCTGTCATTAGAATCTCCGCCAATGTCGCTGTCAAGTTGAAACTTGCTGTCGACTTCGTGAAACTTGCTGTCGACCTAGGCAACATGTTGTTTCCTTGTAACCTTACTGTCAGAGTTTGACAGTAACATTTATTCCTTCTGTCGAACTTATGTATTTCTTGAGGCTTGAACATAATCGAACTTCTTCCAAGAATTACACTTATTACTTGACAGTATTTATTTAAATTACAAGAATACATTTCAGGCTATGACAGTATGTTCTACTTAGTAAAAACTAAGTATACCAATAAAACTAGTTAAGTTGTCTATTCCATCACCCATAAATCCCAACAGTATTATTTGTATACAAATTTCAGATATTAAAGGTGTGTATGGTATTGCTGTTGCAGACAGTAACAACATCTTTTTTCTAAAAAACAACTGAAAAAGTATTTGGTAAAATATAAAAGCAGCTTTTAGAGAAAGTAGGTCCCATGCTTTTGAAAAAAATTGATTTTCAGCTTTGGCGGAAAACAATTGTTGAGTTCAACATCAAACCTCACCAAAAACATTATTTTTATTATATTTTTACATCAAAACATGCACATATAAAAAATGATACCAAACAGAAATTTTTCACCCGCACTTTTTTACAACATCACTTTTTTCACCCGCACGTTTTCTAACAGTACAGCAATTTTTAACAGCAATCCCAAACAGAGCCTAAGTAAAGAACTATGTACTTCCATAATTTATTACAACTTCCACAATAATCGATAATAAAGATTCCTTGAGAAGTTAAGGTTAATAACGTTTTTGAAAGACAACATCCCTCTCATAATATACATATTCAATAATAGTGTGAGAATTTATTTACTTAGAATATTAATTTATTTCGATACAATATGATGAAACAATAGATGTTTAGCTTTTTTTATCGATTTTATCTTTTGATAAAATGATTGGGTTTGTTAAATTTAATCGATTGATCATAACCCATATGTAATTTATTTATGTGCAAAATTAAAAATTTGTTTATATTGTTTGCATACAAATTACAGATATTAAGTAAAGATCTTGTATTTTCATAATTTATTACGACTTTCACAGCCATTGATAATAAAAACTGCTTGACAAGTTAAAGTTGTATGACCTACGGTCTTCTGAAAATAAATTACAATGATCATGAATAGGGAATAGTTGTATGACCTACGGTCTTCTGAATAGGGAATAATTATTAATCGTCGTTTTAGCTAAAAATAAACTTAACTATATATAATTAATATTTAATATTGAAATAATAAATATAATGTTCAATAAGTTTGCTAATTTTTAAACAAATTAAAAAGAGTACATTTAATATATGTTTAATAGGTGTAACTAATGAATCATTAAAATATCATTAATAGCTATTTAATGCAAAAAAAGAATTTTAATAAAAAAATTCAAAAAAGAAAAATTCAAGAAAAATACCTTGAAACTCTTCTAGTGCTTTTCCGAAAAAGACGCAATGTAAACAATTTTAAGTCATTATTTTACCTAAATATAAACTTAATTATATATGTAATTAATATTTAATATTGAAATAATAATTATAATGTTGAAATAAAATTTTCTAATTTATTAAATAAATAAAAAAGAATTAATATATATTTATTAAGTATTCCAACATTTTTGACTATATTTGCATTCCTTTTAATAATATGCAAAACGATGAGATAATTGTACCAGATAAAATTTGTACAATTAAATATAGAATAAAAATTCATAGTTTTGTCTAGTGATGTAATGCTGAAATATGTCAAAATTCGAATATAGTAGACTCGATGATATTACACGTGGATGTTCTGATTCTTATTTGAAAATTTAGAGTTATAACAATTTTTTTAATATATCTTTTTTCTAAATAATTTGAAAGTTTCACAACATCGATATTTCGAGAACATAATAATAAGGAAAATGTTAGGTTCCCAATTTTTTTCCCCAAAAATTGTACCAAATGATGTGTGTCAATGTAGGAGGGCTTGTGTCTTTTGCTGCTCATGTTTTGTTTGCTTTGTTGGATTGAGAATGTGAGATGGGGAAGTTTGGGTTATAAATGTCGTGAGTGGACTCGTTAGCGAATTTTGAGTTGACTCGGTGACTGTTTCAATGTTGTTTCGAGCTTGGCAAAAGAAATTTATGCTATCATGAATCTGCAAAAGAAAATAAAAGAGAGAGATAAATTAAGAAAATACTTTAATGACATTTAATATCATGGTTCTAAAAATCCCCGATTTAGCCGATTAATCCCCGATTAATCCTCTGTAAGGTAGCTAACCGATTCGATTTTTGAAATCCGATTAATCCTATGAATGTATTTAAAATGATATGTTTAATTGTAAATTAGACTAATAAATTAAATATTATTATAATATCCGATTAATACTCCGATTAATCCTTCCGATTAATCCCCGATTACCCGATTAATCTTAAATCGGTACCTCAACCGATTTATACTGATTACCGATTTTTACAACCATGTTTAATATACTTAAATGGCACTTACCTTCATTTAATAAATTAATGTAAAATCAAATAAAAAATGATTAAAATTAAAAAATGACTATTTTTAAGATTGCAATAAAACTATTTTAAAAAAACCTGGAAACTTTCTAATCTCCTGCTATTAGTATATATATCGATAGGGACCGGCAAATTTTATTAATTTAACGAGATTATTAATTAATCGAGGTTAAATTTACACTTTCGCTATTATGTTGGGACCAAAAAATTATTTTGAAAATATTAATTTATAGTAAATTATTAATTGATCGAGTATTAATTTGTCGAGGTTTTATTGTATAATTCAATCTTATCAGTAATCACTATTACACACACACATGACAGGGTCATGGTGATTCATATACAAAGTGAAATCAATTACAAACCGATAACAATATCTATATTTCAGTGAAGTTTTTTTTATCAAATTCGTGTTACCAAATTGTATTTATTCATGTTCAATCAACAAAATTTCTTAATCCGCCACTGCTTGTAAGGCTATATAGTGGATCCATGCACCTTGGTAGAGTTTGCAGTCTACTACAGTTTGTACCTAATCTCTCCGTATATTTTTAACTATATTTTCAGTGTGATTTTGCATGATTTTGTTTAAGATTAAATCAACCATCATATGCATCAGTGATCTTACTTGATAAGAGACAGCATCTCGAGCAGCTAATGCAAGAATATCAGCACACGATACAACTCCAGGCAGGGGCGGCCCTGACATTTGAGGGGCCCTAGTCGAAATTAAATTTTGGGGCCCTATCGCCCTAATAACAATATAACTTGCAAATATTCTAATAAACATATATTATGTAAACAAATATTATTATTTTACTTAAATATAACGGGCCTTGCATTTTTTTATGCAAAAGTATCAATCAAATTTACATAATCAAGTTTTTGTACCATATCGCTTTCTATAGATAACATAGCTAAACCACTTAGTCTTTCTTGAGACATGGTTGAACGAAGGTATGACTTAATCAACTTCAATTTTGAAAAGCTTCGTTCTGCATAAGCCACGGTAACATGTATCGTTAGAAGAATCCTATAAGCAATTCAAGCATTTGGATAGCTACCTTCCATCTCTTTTATGTAAGTCAGCACATCTATTGCTCTCTTGGTATCTTCCGGCAAATTTCGGCGCAACATACACAAGTCTTGATACAAATCATCATTATTCAAATCTGAAATCTCACCATGATTTGTTAAGTTTGCAAGATTATCACAAAATCTCCTCAACTTGTCAAGTTCAATAGACTTTAATTTTTCAAAATCCCATAAAATTCCGAAATTCTCTTCAAAACTCTGAAGTTGTTCAAACCTGATGAAAAAACACCTATTAATAATAAACAAATATTAGATTTCATAATTAAAAAAATTAAAATACATGTACCTGGTACTAAATGATGAAATAGCTTGATCAATAATGTAGTGGAAATAATTATTTTTAAAATTCTCGGCAGCAGAATATGTCACATCTTCACTTGTACTCTCATCAAATTGTCTTTTTCTATGAACTGTGCGCTTTTCCATAAATACATGTTCAACTTCCATCTTATTAGCAATCTCAGTAGCTTCAACCATGGCTTCTTGAAACCCAACTTCTCTATAATTATAAAGGAATGAAAGAATATTTTTTAATTCTCTAATAGCAACATCAATTTGCATGTCTTCACTTTGAAGAATTTTGCTAACATGATTAACTAAATTTAACAATTGATACCAAATCACCATGCCCAACAAGAATTCAAAATTCTGAATATTATATGTTGCTAAAGTTTCAGCTGCACTTCTTGTTTTGGCATCTTCACTATTATTCACCAAGTAGTTTAAGGCCTCTTTAATTTGTGGAGTTTGATATCTTACTGCTTTAACACTTTCAACACGACTTTCCCAGCGTGTTTCTGATAATGGCTTAACCGTAAGGCCTTGTACATGATCAGTAAAAACTTTCCATCTCTTTGTAGATGCTGAAAACAATGAGTATATTCGCTGCAACACACCAAAAAAAGACACAGCATTGGGACAACAATGAGCCATATCAGAAAGCATTAGATTTAAAGAATGACAAGCACAAGGAGCGTAAAAGGCTCTTGGATTTTTCTCGAGTAGCCTACTTTGTACACCTTTATTTTTTCCTTTCATGTTTGAGCCGTTGTCATACCTCTGTCCTCTTATATTATCAATATCAAGTTTAAGAATATTTAACGCCTCTATGAGTTCAGCAAACAATCCTAGTCCTGATATGTCATAAACCTTTATGAAGCAAATAAAAAATTCCTGAACAACAATTGGACTTTCCGAGACATTCACACATCTTAAGACAAGAGACATTTGTTCATCATTACTTGCATCCGGAGTACAATCCAATATAACTGAAAAATATTTTGCATTCTTGATTGTGTTAATGATTAAAAGTTTTACCTCATGAGCTAGTAGTTGTATCATCTCATTCTGAATTTTGTGGCTCAAATAATGATAATGTGTCTCACCTTGTAAAATTCGACAAACATGTTCTTGCATAGTAGGATCAAACTCAGCAAGTAACTCTATCATCTGCAAAAAAATTCCATTATTATTTTCATATATTTTTTCACTATGTCCCCGAAATGCCAAATTATTTCTCCCAAGCCTTTTCACAATAGCAAGAATTCTTTCCAATACTTGTTTCCAATGTTTTTTCTCCTGGGTGATTTGTTCTTGTACACTTGCATCAATTGTCACATTTATTTTCAATCTTTTCTCTAATTCAATCCAACGAGCAACAGATTGAATGTGTTGTGGATTTCGTTCATGACTTTTAAGACGATGTGAGATGTTATGCCAATCATTTGTACCCTCTTCACCCAACTGACCCACAAGATGTTTTTTGGCAAACAATTTACAACTGAAGCAAAATATTTTATCTAAGGAAAGTGAATATATTAACCACTTTCTATTTTGGTTTTCCCATTTGGCAAATCCCTAATGTAATGTCTTGAATAAAAACTTCTCTCAAAAGTATCTTTCGGAAATATTACATCTTTCACTCTTTTCGGACCCAT
This sequence comes from Kitagawia praeruptora, assembly GCA_037693485.1. NCBI lineage: Eukaryota > Viridiplantae > Streptophyta > Magnoliopsida > Apiales > Apiaceae > Kitagawia > Kitagawia praeruptora. The sequence goes on from CM075353.1 coordinate 13,178,092, forward strand.
CTCAACTAAAAAATCTATCTTGTTATGTTCAATTCTATTCCAATATCCTGGATCATCAACATCAAAATCAAAATTATTTCTATCTCCAGAATTTTCCCCTACATCTTCCTCAATTTCATTGCCATCCTCATCCTCATTCACATTCTCAGTAGCATTTTGATTTTGATTTTGATTTTCATTTATATCTCCATCATTTGTAAATTGTTCATCCTCAATTTCATCAGCAACCAAATTCTCTACTTTATTAAAATACTTGTTTAAAGAGCCAACCTGAGTTTTATGGAGAGCTTCTTTTTTCTGTTTCACTTTTCTCTTTTCAGCTCCGGACTTGTATTTCCTTGTAGGAGGCATAGCTTTATTTTACCTGTGAAAATGGAGGAGACTACTTACATACGTATATCATATATGTATATAATATATATTATTATACTATATGCAATTTGATTATAAAAACAATGAAACCCAATAAGATATTTACCTCTTTGCTGAATCTTTGTAGCCTTGATTTTGATAGCAAAGTATAATATTCAATTCAAGAATTGATTGAATGATTTGAATCGTTGGTGTGATAATTGGGTATTAGGGTTTTTTAGCTTTCTGATGAATGTCACGATGCTTTATTTTATTTCTCTTTCTAGACTTTCACAACACTTGTTTTATTTTATTTCTCTTTCAAGACCTTCACAAACTTGTTTTAATAAATAAAAGATATAAAGTTTAAATAATAAATATTTTTTTGAAAGAAAATTAATAAAAATCTAAAATAAATATAAAATAATAGAACAATATACACATATATACACCAGGGGAGAGCACGGTTCGGTTCGATTCGGTTTTTGGATAAAACCGGAACCGAAACCGAAACTCTTCGGTTTTAAAAATTGAAAACCGCAACCATCGGTTTGGATTCGGTTTCGGTTTCAGTTTCAAAATCCCGGTTCGGTTTGTAACGGATCGGTTTCGGTTTTAAAACCGGATGAAAAGCTTACAAAAAAAAAACTTAGTATAGGAGAATGGCTAGACTATTGTTACAACTTACAAGATATCATTTTCTGAAAAGCTCTGCAGCTGAACAATTTTTCACGAACTGTTCCTTTTATATCAAAAGAAAGCTGGACAGTTTGCTTGGGGTTTCTATCTTGAAGTGTCTCGGCGCTCCTAATATTATCATTTTCTGCAGGGCAAGTAACATGCTTAAAACAATTGACTGATGTAACATTAAATATACAACTGTACATTCAAAGTAGTCTCCAACATTGCAAACGCCCCTGTTTTTTAAGAGGCAATTATGCATCCAAAAACAAAGAAAAGGAATGTGTTTATTTCAGAATATGAGCTCTTACTACGAGACTTGTAATTATATCGCTTTTACATCATCAGAAAAAATATAAATATATAATATATTTATTAATTTTAAAAATACATATAAATTATATATAAATATATTTATTTATTTATTTATTTTAATAATCGGTTCGGTTCGGTTTTAATCGGTTCGGTTTTATCCTATAACCGGAACCGGAACCGAAAGTCTCGATTTTTGAAAATCAAAAACCGCAACCGCCGGATCGGTTTCGGTTTCAATTTTTTCGGTTCGGTTTTCACCGGTTTCGGTTCGGTTTCGGTTTAAATTCGGTTTTTTGCTCAGCCCTAATATACACACATTTATAAAAAAATTGGGGTCCTTGAATTTTGGGGACCCTAGGCACAGTACTTGTCCGCCTATAGCCAGGGCCACCCCCAACTCCAGGGCACTCTTCTTCAAGTTTTGCCTTTATTTCGTCAATAAGTTCATACCCTGACAACGATCTGTTTGGTCCTGCAGCTTTTTCATTATCTTTATTTTGATCATCAGTTGAATCCAACAATATTGATGCTTCAAAACCCTGCACATGCATGCAAGAACAATATTTGATCAACATTACACAATTTAATTTATGGCATACATAGAACGTCCAACAAGAAATGCAAAATTTATGTAAACATATACTACTGATAAGCATACCCTGACAAAGCAATCATGGTAATGAAGCCTCAACAGCTTAAGTGCAAAACTCGAATTTTCTGCAACTTTTCTCCATGTAATATCCCTCACTATCGATTCAACTGAATTGCAAGTTTTGCGATAGTACTTCATTTTCAGCAGCTTTTTTCCATTGCAAACCATAACACTAATGACTAGTACAAGAGCAAGAAGCAAAAACATGAAACTTGGCCTCATTTTGATTTTCTGATCACTTAATTAACTCTGTTTCAGATAAGAAATGTTGTTGTGTATACATGACTCCATTCAAAATGCTTATATAGGCATCCCATGCAAACATCAACTCTGACTATTTGAGTTTTTTTTATAAATTTCTGTATTAATAAAACTTGTTGTAGCCTCTAATACATCAATTATTTACAAGAAAATGTATTACATTAATGTATCAATATATTCTAAATAAGTGCTAGCATTAGCATTTTAAAATTACATAATCTATCCTTCCACATTTTTCTCATCCTTCATATTTTTGTTGGCTTTTTGGTCATTTCACAAAAAAATTACTTAATCTATCCTTCTACTTTTCAAACATTTAATATTAAATTATAGGCTTTTTGGTCATTTAACATTGAAATAGGTCATCCAATCAAAATGAATCATATCCATATTAATGAATTCTAACTACGTCAGTTTTCAAAATTGAATTATGGTAACTTCTTTTCAAAATCCTCCTATAATCATGTCGTCTGTTACTTTTGATTCCTAATTTCTTTTTTTGTGGAGGTTTTCATTGTCAATTAATGATTATCGTTTACTGTATGTAATCATCTAATTCCTGTTCATCTAAATCGTTGTCGAGCCTGCATTGAAGAATAACATTATGGACAAATCAGGTATGTTCTTATGTTTGTTCTTTGTCAATATGGTTTGATGGAAAACCTGTAGTTTCTGATTGTATAGACATTGCAGGTCGTAAACGAATCCCGCTTGCATCCCTCTCCCCTTCTGCTTCATCCAAACATGGTGAATTTTTTTTTCTTTGCTCTATGAATCTAGCGTTTAATGATTAATTTTACTAAGGTTAACTGTTTTTAATGTTATTTTCCAGTTTCTAAAAGACGAGCAGGGTCTGAGAGTTACAATGGTGGCGGTCATGTTAATATAAAGCCCAATAATAATGTTTATAGTCAACAAAATTCAATGATCTACAATGTTTCTAATGAGAATCACAATCCTAATGTTCCCAGTCCTACGTTGATTCATACAGGTAAGTTAAGATATAGTACTCTTCAACTATCATTTTACATTCTTATCATATTTATGTTCCAGGTTCATCTATTGCAAGTGGTTCGTCACGAAAACTATTCCAATCTGGAACTACCTTTGAAGGTAGTATTCTTTGTTTTAGTTTGTAACATCATAAGAATTACATATACTTTCTAATCATTATGTTTGTCAAATAGATGATAATGTCAAAGATCCGAATGTCAATATATTTACTCCAAAACAATCAGTTGTTAACAAGATTAACTCTTCAGGTATATCTTTGTTTCTTTATTTGTACATATTTATAATGTCCTATTGAAAAAACCTATAGTCCATTTTCCACTGTTTGCATAAGCTTGAATTCCAAGTAGTGAATCTCAAAAATCCCTTGCTGTACCCGCTTCAGGTAAACATTGCCGACTATGTCTCATTATACTAATAGTATTTCTCATGAATCATGTTAATTCCAGGAACCATATTTCAGTCTTCAAATCCAAGTTGTGTTACTCAAAAATCCTTGGCTGTTCCTGCTTCTGGTAAACATTTCAGAGCATGTATCATAATGTATTAAGCATATTTTTCATTAATCATGTTAGTTCCAGGAACCACATTCCAGACTCCAGTTTCAAGACTTATAACAAAAAGTTCTCAGAACAATAACAAGCAAACCAAGTTCCACTTGCCGACATCCAGAATTACCCAAAGCAACTCAGTAAATGGGGAAATAAATCATCAAAAACTTTTGTATTCGTACAATCGTGGTATGTAGAAGATTTATAATGTATTATTATGTATCAATTTCCCTTTGTTTAGTTATTTTTTTTTTTGGCAGATCGAGATTTACACTTTGTTCCAAAATCCAGTTTTAATAAATTTAAGACTCGAATGGATACTCGCATTGTAGAAAGTTCTGCTTCAGCAAGAAGGAAAGAAAACCAGCGTTTCATTACAGTAACTGTTCCAGAACCTGAACAGATTGGTGTAAAGCGTCCAGGTCAAACAATATACAAATTGTTCAATTTTTTATATTTTTATGTTCTTAACAAATGTTAGTTTTTTATTGTGCAGAATGGTTCCAGCCAACGGCAAGTAAGTGTTTTTAATTTTGTGTTTTATTTTTCAGGTGTTAAGTGCATTCTAATCCTGTTGTGCTCTCATGACCAAAACAGGTGTACAAAATAATATTAAAGGATCTCATGATTTACTTGGTGGTGAATCGTCAAGTTCTGGTGTTAAAAATTTGATGTCAGAATTCAATAAGGCTGATAATAATCTTATTGGAAACAATCCTCTTGATGATAATATCATGAATCCAGCTAACCAAGTATATGAAGCAGTTGTATCTGGTAAAATTATTATATTTTATCAATGTTAAATGTATGCGTAGTTATGTACCAATTTTTATTTATTTATCTTAATATAAAAATCTTATTTAGATATTTCATTTTTTGCTTCATATTATTTGATTACAGACGAAGAAACTTTTGAAGATGCTGCATATCGAGGACAATATATATTTGATGATGAAGATTATAATGATTTGGAAACTATTGGTACATTAATTTTTTACATCATTTAAGGAATAAAATGTTTTAGGTTTTTGTTAAATTTTTTTTGTTAATCTATTACAGATTTGTGGAAAGGTTATATGAATCTTGGTCCTCCATCTGCAATTTGTCAAAAATGCAAGGCAAGGATGTGGAATGAGGAAAGGAACAATAAATCATCCAGGAACAATCAACCAACATTCTCAATATGTTGTAAGGATGGACAAATTAAACTCCCAGAAGAAAGGCCACCTCCGCCATATTTAGCGTCATTATTGTATGGTAGTGAAAAAACTGCTCACTTCAAACAAAACATAAGGTCTTACAATTCGTTATTCCAGTTTACTTCACTTGGTGGAAAGATTGATCGTAAAATTAACAATGGTGGTGGTCCTTATTGCTTTAAATTGTATGGCCAGAATTATCATTTGATTGGGAGTCTTAAACCCAAAGAAGGTGTTTCACCAAAGTTTTGTCAACTTTATGTCTATGATACGGAAAATGAGATCCAGAATAGAATGAATGCAGTTCCTGGTACAAATGAACTGGATCCTGAAATTGTTGAAAGCCTCTTACATATGTTAGATGAAAACAACAAAATGGCTCAAAGTTTTCGTATGGCGCGTGATCGATTCAATCAAAATCAGCCTGATGAGTTTGATTTGCTTTTGGTTTCTTCTAAATCAGCATCTGGTCGAAAAAATATGATAGGCCCATCAAATGAAGTAGCTGCGTTAATTGTTGCCGATTCTGACGATAATTGTCCTTTTAGAGATATTGTTGTAGAGACCAAACAGAGGTATCTGAAAAGGGTTTTTGAAACGTGTAAGCACTTTATGCAGCTTCAGTATCCCTTGCTATTTCCTTATGGCGATGATGGTTTTCACCTTGAGATTCCACTGCATAATAAAAAACATAAAGTTCCAGTTCAAGAAGTAAACGATCAACATCCAGATGAAGTCAAACATAGGTCTACAGTATCAATGAGGGAATTCTATGCATATAAGCTTATGATACGTCCTGATGAAGGTATAATTATTTGTTTAAATTGAAACCATATGATTTATTATAATATTGCAATATTTTTTTTACCTTTTTTAACAATGTTTTTAATTTTAGGGAAAACTCTCCACCTTGGTGGTCGTTTGTGGCAACAATTTGTTGTTGATGCTTTTGCTGCAGTTGAGCAATATAGATTGGATTGGCTAAGAGGACACCAACATGTTATTCGTTCAGATCTCTATAAGTCAATTCGAGATTCTATTCAAAAAGGTGATACAGATTGTAATAACAAGGGTAAGAAAGTTATTTTACCAGCTACACACACAGGTTCTCAAAGATACATGAATCAATATTTCAAAGATTCATTGGCCATTTGTCGAACCATTGGTCATCCATCATTATTTTTGACTATGACATGCAATACACAATGGCCTGAGATCAAAAGCATGTTAGAATTTTTGCCTGGAGTTGGTGTCGAGGATGCACCTGATATTGTGGCTAGAGTGTTTAAGTTAAAGCTTGACCAATTGCTGAACTTAATAAAGAAACAGGATTATTTTGGAAAATGCATTGGAGGTAACTATTATTTTATTATTTCCACTATCTCTAATCTATAACATAAATGCAATATTTTATACATTGTGATTCTAGCTAATTTGGTTTTATAAAACAATTTCCGAACAGTTATGCATGTCATTGAATTCCAAAAACGTGGTCTTCCTCATTGTCACATGTTAATATGGTTGCATCCAAGTGATAGACCAAAAAATGTTGAAGACATAGACAAATTAATATCTGCAGAGATTCCAAATCAACAAACTGATCCAATTGGTTATCACGTTGTTAACAATTTCATGATACATGGTCCATGTGGAAAGGATTACACATATTCTCCATGCATGGTTAAAGGGAAATGTGGTCGTCATTTTCCAAAAAAGTATGTTTTTTAATTAAATTCTGCTTAAACTCTTTAAATTTCACCAATAATTCCTTTTAACATTTCCAAATTTATAATCATGCAGGTATAATGCAAATACTTTTTTTGACGATTGTGGTTTTCCAGTTTACCGCAGGCGTCGTACGGATTTTAATGTCAAGAAGAAAGGTGTTATACTTGATAACCAATATGTTGTTCCATATAATAGAGATTTATTAGTCCGCTTTCAGTGTCATATCAATCTTGAGGTATGTAACAGTTCTCGATCTTTGAAGTATTTGTTTAAATACTGTTTAAAAGGCCATGACACCGCTACCATGCTTTTAAGAAAGAAAAAAGCAGCTGGTTGTGAGAATTCTGCAGGTTCTAAAACAAAATCCCGAGATGAAATAAAAAATTATCTTGATGGTCGATATATATGTGCCGCGGAGGCCGCCTGGAGACTGTTGGGGTTTGACATCCACTATCGTTTCCCGTCTGTAGAGCGTTTACCAGTACATTTGGAGGGTGAAAAGAACGTGAACTTTAAGCAAACTTCTAATTTGGAAGAAGTTGCTGAAAAGGCCAAAAAAAAATATAGCAAGCTTGAAGGTTGGTTTGAAGCGAACAAAATGTTTCCAGAAGCAAGACTTCTTACATATGCTCAATTTCCTCAGAATTTTACTTGGAAGGCAGACTTATGTAAATGGAAAATAAGAGAAAGAGGGACTGTTTTTGGTCGATTAACCGATGTACATGCTTCTTCTGGTGAATCTTTTTTTTTGAGGATGTTATTGCTGCATATTAAAGGAGCAACTTCTTACAAAGATCTGAAAACTGTAAACGGTATCGTACATAATTCTTTCAAGGAAGCCTGTGATGCGCTTGGACTTCTTAAGGACGACAGGCAGTGGCACCTTACCATGTCTGAAAATGCTGTTCACGCCATGCCTCAACAACTTAGGGAGTTGTTTGTTCATATTTTATCAAATAATCAAGTTGCCGATCCTCTTAAGTTATGGGAACAACATTGGGTAGCAATGTCAGATGATATTCTCTACTCTAAGCGTAAAGTGTGCAATAATGTGAGACTCCAGTTAGGCGAATCTGAAATTCAGAGCTTAACATTGTTAGGTATTTTACACATTTTACGCACATTATTGAGAATTGGTTGCCTTCTATTTAATGTTCTAATTTTGTTTTTGCGACAGTCTACTAATATATTATTATTTATATGTTAATGCAGAAATTGAAAAATTATTCAATGATGTTGGTAAAAGCTTGAGAGATTATTCCACATTGCCATATCCTGATGAAAGATATATTCAAGATTTGGATAACAGGTTAGTGTCTGAAGAATTTTCTTATGATCGGGATGATATGAAACAACGTCATGAAGCAATGCACAAGAATTTAAACAAAGAACAACTCCATGCATATAATTCCATATTAAGCAGTGTTGAGAATAACAATGGTGGAGTATTCTTTGTATATGGGAGTGGAGGATGTGGTAAGACATTCCTTTGGAGTACTATATGCTGCAAATTACGGAGTGAAAGAAAAATTGTACTCCCAGTAGCTTCCTCTGGGATTGCTGCAACATTGTTGCCCGGTGGTAGAACAGCTCATTCAAGGTTTCATATTCCGTTAAAAATTGACCAACATTCCATTGCTGGTATTAAGCACGGATCTGAACTTGCTGAGTTAATGAAGCAAACAAGTTTAATTATTTGGGATGAAGCTCCTATGCAACATCGTCATGCATTTGAGAGTGTTGATCGTAGTCTAAGAGATATTATGTCTTCTGTTGATCCTTTGAGAGCTGGTAAACCATTTGGTGGGATATCTATCGTTTTTGGTGGTGACTTTAGGCAGATTCTTCCAGTTATTCCAAAAGCAACAAGAGCAGAAGTTGTAAATTCTTCTCTTAATAGTTCAAAGTTGTGGGAACATTGTGTTGTGTTTTTGCTTAAGCAAAACATGCGTTTGTCAAATGGAAAGAATATGCAAGAATTCCAAGATATAGCAGAGTTCAGCAAGTGGGTACTTGATGTTGGAGATGGAACTCTACCGAATGTTCATGCTGATGATACTATCAATGATCCAGATGTTGTGATTCCGGATAAATTTTTAATTCATTCATCAAGTCAGCCAATAAAGGATATTGTTGATGTTATTTATCCAGATTTAAAATCCAACATTACAAATCCAGAGTTTTTGAAGCAACGTTCTATCCTGACTCCGACAAATGCTATCGTCAGTGATGTCAATTCCTACATTCTTGACCAAATTCCAGGTTCTGCTCACACATACTTCAGTCAAGATTCACTTTGTGACAATGTTGATGAGAATAATGATTATGAAGCAGGTTTTCCTGTTGAGTATCTGAATTCAATTAATATGCCATGTCTACCAAGACATGATTTAACTATCAAAGTTGGTTCTGTTATTATGCTAATGCGAAATTTAAATCAACTCATGGGACTCTGTAACGGAACCAGAATGATTGTGAAGAAGTGTTTACCAAATAGCATTCTTTGTGAAATATTGACTGGTTCTGAAGCTGGTACAATGCACATTATTCCTAGGATTGAGATGGAACCAACAGATTCAAAATGGCCAATTGAGTTTAAGAGGGTTCAATTTCCAGTGCAGCTCTGTTTTGCCATGACAATTAATAAAAGCCAAGGACAATCCTTGGACAAAGTTGGTTTATACTTGCCGAGGTCGGTTTTCACTCATGGTCAGTTGTATGTAGCTGTTTCTAGAGTTACGTCTCCTTCTGGATTGCATGTACTAATTGATAGTGACCGCGGAGGTTCAACTAATGTAACTGCAAATGTTGTATTTGAGGAAGTTTTCTACAATTTACCAACATAACCCAATGACGTATTATATTTTATAATATATTCGTTAGTAACTCATTCTTTTGGGGTTTTTGGAATGCCTATTTATATGTTCTCTTTAATAATTGTGCATTTTATATCAATATTCATGTATATTATACAATACAACATTGTTAAGGACATCTCAACTATTGTGGAAATATCAACATTGTTAACCACATAATTTTTAAATTAGCCTTATTAATGTAACCACATAATTTTTACGTGCCAAAATTAGATAAAATAATTTTAACTAATATATTTATTGTAATTGATTTATAAAGATTAGTAATTGATAGATCAATGTAACAAGCAGTAATAATTATCTTCCTTATTATGAGGTTATTAAAATGTTCCAATTATATAAAAAAAAAAAGTATAAGATCAGATTTTAAGAGATATTTTTGTTGTAATTGATTTACAAATATTATTTTACTAACTTCAATTTTTTTGTAACATATGATTTTAACAATTTTTTTCTCAATAATTAGGTCGCATTGAATTTTTCAATTTGGATCATTCTAGATTTTTCATAAATCTTGACTATGAAGCAGTTATTCATGTCAAGGAGATGTATTTTTTCACATAATTTATGCATTTTTTTCCTTAATATAATATGAGTATAGGTTTGTGGAAGTTCAAGTAGTGAACTAAATTTTACCTTTTTTTATATTTAATTAACATTTAAATTTTTTTGATCATGTACAGGTTTGTTGCAAATCGGAAAAAAGTATCCGTTGCAGCTGCTGCTTGATTTTTCAAATTATTGCATTTCTTTGAAAAACAGTTTGGACATTTTTCATATTTAATAAAAGCGACTTAGACAACATATGTGAAAGTATTTATATCTTTTAATTTGTAATTTATTTTGTTATATTTTTAAATAGTTCAACATTTTGTATATTTCAATAATTTTGTTTGTAATAATATCTCAGAAAAGAAACATAATTATTAAATCTTTTCAAATTATTATTTAAATGTCAAATCGCCTGAAAGGTTTAAACATTTTAACTAATTTAAGTTGCCGAGGTCGGTTTCACTCATGGTTAGTTGTATGTACAATAAAATTTAATTTCATTAATATCATTGGGATAGGTAAATTTTTAAATTTTTTCAAAATTATTAATTAATAGAGTTAAAAAAATGTTTGTCGCTATTATGTTGGGACCAAATATATGTATTCACAATTTTAATTTATTGTGGATATAAATTTTATTGTAATTGTTTCTATAGTTACGTCTCCTTTTGTATTCACATACTAATTGATAGTGATCGCGTAGGTTTAACTAATTTAATTGCTAATGTTGTATTTTATGATGTCTGGGTATTTTATGAAAATATATTTTGGATTTTTATAACATTCATTTGAAAGAGTAAATTTTTTAATTTATTGTATATAATGATAATATATTATTTTCACACTAAATATTTCTGATTATAAGAATATTTATATATTATTGGAGGTTTGTTACATAACGTTGTAATCTCATGAAATATATTTTGTTTAACTTTACACGTTACTTATTTTTGCAGAATCTATAATTAGATTCATGTATTCAACATGTAACTAATATTAAAAGACAAAAATAATTAAGACAAATGGGAGATGAATGGTCGTTTCAGTTTTGCATGCGAGATGTTCAGTACAACTTCAGTTTACACTCATTTCATCCTTTCACATTCTCCAAGACTTTCATCTATAAATATTAGCCTGTTCTTTTGTCTGTTCCAAATCCTTTACAACTTCTTTCATCTCAAAACTAAATCCATAATACCACATTGATCAACAAAATTATAACCAAAGTCATGGATGCTAACAATTTTCAAAATTTGAGACCTGATGTTGTGGCTCAAGTTTTTAATTTCATTATACTGGAGGACAATAATTTCTCTGGTTTTTCAAAGCTACTAATCGTTTGGGCAATGAGTCAATCAAGGCAAATGATTAAGTTTGTTCTGGAGAGTCTAAACTGGGATGCATTGTACCAGTTTCATAATGATCCTATCGAAGTTGTTCGTGGTTGTTTTCATGGTTTCATACAGTTTGCTGTTCGGTTTGATGTTGAACAAGCTAAATTTTTTAATTCTACTCAGAAACTCTTCTTGAGACACGATGTTCAGCAACATCTATCTGTTTTAAGTGATCTATCAGGTAACCATTTTCCTTCAAGATTCTCATACTTATTTTTCAAAGCTATTTATAGAACTTTTGATAGAGATCAAACTGCTGTGGAGATGAATACCTTGCTGAATAATACCTATCTGAGGAGTTGTATAATTGAACAAATGTCCTTTCTTCAAGATATGTATTTTAACATTTCCGAGGTAGATTATCTTTTGCATGTTTTCAAGTTTTGTCCGAATGCAAGGGATCCAAATCCAATGTATCAGGTAGATGGAGTTCCTCTAGGAGATGAAACATGGTTCTCACTTTGTCCGAGAACTGTTGAAGAGAGTTACATTGATGACGAACATCCATGGGGAAAATCCATCACCATGACACATATGTGGGAAACTGATTGTATACACTGCAAAGTTCAGATAATTGTCTACAAAGTTCTGCTTTCTTGTGTTCAACCTTAAGTTTTTATGTTTTAAGAATCTTTGTACTTAAATTTGATCGATGTAATGTAACTTTTGTGGTTCATTTTGAACATTTTATCTTTCTGTAGATTATAAATTATGTGTTTGCCATGTTTTTATCTTCCTGTAGTTTATTGATATATCACATACATACCACCAATGGCTTAATTCATATCAAAACATATACATTGCGGCATAGCTTACAAAATTAAAATATTTCAGAACTTCAATAAGTTTACGAATTCCACAACTCACAGATATTTCTGAATAAAACTACTTCCATCGTAGCAAAAACCAAGGTTTGTTAAGCCAACATACTTAGTGATTAAAGTAAAACATCAGTTAACCTATTTTGTAACATCAAATATTATTCCATCTGCTCCCTCCATCATATTAAAAGCCAAGATTTGTCTCTTTTTTAATTCATTATCCTTGGAAAATTTGTTCCATCCAGCAGAGAATCTAGCTCTCCCATTATTCACCGCCAAACCAATGCTCCATGATCTATCCTCTATCCTCAACAGAACCCTTTCACCTGATATCCAATCTCGATTTTCTGGAGTTACATTCCTTGGAATGTTCTGTAACAAAGCAACAAACAACTCAGAATAATAAGTCGTTGAAATAATTGTCCAACAATTCTGAATGACACTTTGACATACCACTCCTTGGGTCCTGTTATGGACATGGCACTTTGATAGAGCTGTAGAAAAAGAATGGATATCGTTATTGATTCCTACAGGATCTACAGCATTATCATTAATGGGAGTTTCGACCTCTGGTAATTCTTCCTCCACACTATCTTCAGATTCAGATTCTGCGTTAAAAATGAAAACAATATAAAATCAGAATGTCAATTTTTTTGGTTTAAATTTTTCATAATAAAGTTGTAGTACCATAATCTGATGGCCAATCAATATGCCAGAACCAAACATGGTCAGAATTATCCGTTAATCCTAGAGGACGAGTTAAGTAGTCAATCTCCATTCCATCAACTCCATAAACTCTTGCAGTAATAATGTTTTTGTCCTGTTCCATGGTGAAAAAAATTGTTTCTTTTTGTCGGATATAGAACATGTCCGTAATTTCCTTCAATCCTTTAAGACAGCCTTCCCGCTGGTTATAGGAAACTGATGATTTCACACCACAAACTTCCAACTCACTGATTTGATTCAGTTTCTCAGAGTAGTTTTCTTTCACCAATTTTGGTACAATCTGATAATTCAAAGACATGTGTATGCTTAATTAATATGCTAAATATTTTATATATTGAACGCATCCAAAGCAATATTGCAGACACTATAGTATATGTAAATCAATATATAAATGTCTATTTTCTTACAATTAGTCCATCATCCAAAGAAACTGATGACATAACTTTGTAGAACGACCTAGGGAAAATCATGGATCCTGTTTCAAATTTCATGTCCAACAGTGAATCAGTTAGTATTTAGCTAAAAATTTATTCAACATCTAAATTACATTATGTTGTATCCTATTATAGGACAAAATTATTCTATTAAAAACAATGATTTCTAACCTTCACCATTATAATTTACGTACTCATCCCCTTTGAAGATGCAAACATTCAAAAGTTGATCATCATTTGTAAATTTATACAAAATCAATGAATCCCCAGCAGCAAGCTCTGTTTCTGTTGCAAACTCCAGCCATCCCTTATGAAAAAAACATCTTCCAACTCTCCATTGTACATTGATTTCCCATGTCCTTTTAAGAAATCTAAGATTGACCTTGCTTCCATGCTCCCAGTTTTTGTAAAAGCTTTCCAAACTTTGATTCAAGATCTGTTATGAATTAATAAGTACATGACCTGTGTTATATATGTTCACATAACATTTGGTCAAATTCACTATTTGTGTATGTCATGCAAACTCACCAGGATTTTATAATTTGGATCAATGTCCATTGACATGATATCTATCTGAACATAGTGCGGATCAAGTATAAATCCATTGAACGTCATTAGAGCTAGACGCTTATCATATTCCAAAGAATCATAATTAACTAAAAACTGATCTTCATTGACCTCCTTCGCAGCTTCAATTTTTTTAAATTCTATTGGATCACTCAGACGATAGTGACATTCAATAGCACTTTCTTTATAAATCTTTACTTCGAACAAGCCACCACCATAATAGTCAAACTGAACTATGCTAAAGATCCTAATGCCATAAAACTTTACAAAGGTACGCAAGCCATAAATGCAGTTAAATTCGGTATCATATTTAGCAGTCCATGTATTGGACTTGCACCTGATCTTCAAACGAGATGGTAATTTCCTTCCAAATTGTTTATGAAAAGGCAAAGGAACCCTCTGTGAACATGAATGTATTATTTAGAATGTGTAAAGTACGATAAAAGTTCCAACATGATACTAAATTATGCTTGACAATGCTAAATGTTCTGTTAAACTTACAAATGATCCTAAACGTAGGCATTCAACATTTGCTGATACAAAACCTGATTTTGGAAATGATTCCCCTAAAAATAGACAATGAACTTCATTATACTCTATAATATATCTTATTAATTATAAAATAACATTTTATTGAATTCTGAAATCATACCTATGTTTTTCGTAGGTCGAATTTCCATTTTCGATTTGCCTCCATGCTGAAAAATACAAAATAATATGATATGAATTATGATAAATTAGGTAACTTGGTGTGTATGAAACTCTTACATATTAATTAAACATTCGTATATTCAATTTACCTAATTTGATAATAGATAAGAACAGAGGTCAAGTAACATCAAGGTATACAAAATTCAGTAGATCAAATTTAGTAGTATTCACTTACAATATGAAGCAAAAGCATTTAATGGTATTCCTAATGGATAAAGAAGTACTTAATCTGATATAAGATCACTATTTGAATATTTCTTCATGATTAGGAACTTGAACAAGACTTTTCTACGAATCCTAAATCACAATACCAAAATCACATTCACAAATTTTAAGTTTCGATTATAAATATAAGTAACATTATTCATCAATTAAAAAGTTTAATCCTCAACATTGATTACATAAAGCAAAAGTCTGACTGAACATGCATCACTGTGAATCATAAACAGAATCGTATCTATAATACAATTTATAAATCAATTACAGAACATCAAAGTTAGATGCAGAACATGTATATTAGATGGGTAATCATTATTTATAATGGTTAATAGATGAATTCAAAGTTCGGTTAGATGGATCAGTGTTAGAACAAACCTCCATCTCTGAAAGATCTATTGATCCGATATTGAAGTCGTTTCTACAGTACAAGCTTGATCGAGCTTGAATCGGGCTGAAGTTGAAGTCAGTTGCATGCAAGAGAGAGTTTTGTACATTTGGATGTAGCTATACAATTAATTGTAATATAGAATACTGTGCAGGTCTTAAAAACCTTTAAATTTATTCTACACACTAATCTAGGTATAACATGTCATAATCAGAGTTATGTACAAAAGTCTTACAATTATAAATAATAAAAATGTTTTAATTGATATATGTAATTATTATTTTTTTGCAAGTATTATAAATTTTTATTTTACATTATCTAATAAAATGTTATTTTGCCGAATAATAAATTTTTATTTTATATTATCTACTAAAATTTGTTTAAAATTGTTTATTTAATAACTATAAACAATAAATTTTAAAATGCATGTACTTATTAAAATTAAATTTTAAATTTGCAGTAAAAAATAAAACAATTAATTTTATGTAAATAATATGCATTGTATTGCAATTTTTTACAAAATTTTGAAATTTATAAAATAATAATATTGTTTATATAACTTCGCCAAATAGTACATTTTTATTGGTTTGTTCAAACGTTCCTACTTATTAAACTATAAACTTTTGTTTATAAAGAATAATTCCTTCACGAAAGCTTGGCCGAATAACAAATCTTAATTTTACCCATCTACTAATAATATTTTAAAATATCTAATACATAGGAAATTTGCATAAATTAAACTTTTTACCAAATTTTTAAAATTTTAACAATGCAAACACTTTTGAAAGATTAATTAAATTCATAGACCATATAATATAAGAAATAGGTTAAACCATTAAACAAGACATTTATATTTACATGTACACAACATGATTACAACATAAGTAAATTACATGATCATCAATTCATTGAATTTAACTAAAACAAACATTAAAATAAACATTCCCAATACTATCCAGGCTGATTTAAATTTACAGATGGAATCCACATATTGAACTATATGCTACGGATGAAATCCACAAGGCTACCACCCATCTTTAGTCTCTGTTCTTCAAGTTCCTCAGCCTTTGCTTTCCAATCATTTATCTTTTTAATCCATCCACCTTGAAAAATCTGAAAACCTGTTAACATTTCATCCAATTGTTCTTTCAAATGTTTTACATGGCCAATAATTGAAGTGTTTGTATCTTCCACAAATTTTCTTTCATTTTCAGAATAGGCAGTGTTAAGTAGAACATTTTGCTGGGAAGATTCTCCAACACTTCCACGTCCGTTACCTTCCAACACCTCGATAATGTTCCTACAATTTAAACAATATAATTGTATTCTTATAATAAAATTTAAATTAATCAATAATAACAATTTTTCGTACCCGTATTTTTCCTCTAGGCCAATGGTTTGAGCAAATAACAAAGATTGTCTGTCAAACATGCTCTTGAAAAACAAACCAAAATCTTCATTTGCTACACGAACTTCTTCATTTAATTCTGCCGATGTCATGTTAATGTTATTCAGGTCATTCACCAACAGATTCTTGATACTTGAGTATCTTCTTCTCTTTGAAGATCTTGAACTCATTTCTGAATTAATTATTAGGAGAAGAAGGAAAGAATGTTGTATATATGCTTTTCTAAAATTGTGATATATATTTTTATAGGACTTTTTAGACGGTTTTGCATTAGGTGGTGGTTTTAAAACCTCCATGTCACGTACAAGTTAACCTCTTTGTTAGTTATTTTAATTTGTATAAGTTAACCTCTCGGTTAGTTATTTTAATTAGTAGTAACAAAATAACTTTTAGTAGTACATTGCAATAATTTTTTTGATTTTTATGAGGTATAATTTGTTTTTAATTTTTTCTTTATTTTCATGCCTTTTTAATTATCCATACAAACAATTTATTGATAAAATATATTATGTTATTTTTTCTTAGAGTTTTTTTAAAAATTTCCCGTCAATAAGATATTTAATAAATTTAACTAATATATAGTATAAATTTAATTTATTTAATATCTTTAAATTTGTCTTTTATGTTTTGAGATCCTATATCAAGCATGAATCATCAATCATATCATTAAATTTAATTTAGAATAAATTTTTAAGATGATTGATAAAATAATTTGATTTTAAAGTGATTACTTCCTAATTTAAAGATAACTCCTAATGTAAAGATTTTATCTTTTAACTAACTTTATGCAAGAATCATCAATCATATCATTAATTTTAAGTTAGAATATTTTCTTAACATGAGTGATAAAAGCATTTTATTTTAAGTAGGATACCTCATAATTAAAAGATTATATTTGGTAACTAACTGATAGACTCTCCAAGCAAAAAAACACGTTATAAATATTCCACTCATCCATTAACACAGTAGCTTTTTTCAAATATCGCCAAAGGTTCATGTTTCTTACATTTCAATGATTTTTTCATTTGTTTTTGTATATCATATCAAGGCTCATTAGAAGTTTTTAGTGTTTTTTGTTTTTTAATCTTTTAATATAATCATTATTGCAAACAGTTATGGATTTGCACGATCATCTTTCCACACTGAATGAAACTACAGTTGGATGGACACTTAAGGTCCGTGTTACAAGGATTTGGAATACGATTTCCAATAATGGTGCTATCATTTGTCACAATATGCTTCTTTTAGATTGTTTGGTAAGATTCCTTTTTGTTTATAATTTTGTTTTAAATCAATAGTTGTTTTCACTTTTATATATTACAAAAAATTCATTAATCATGATATGGTTTATAATCAGAATACTCATATGCATGCAATGGTCACTCCTGCTATATGGAATACTTTTCACAATCCTATATTGGAAGGAGAATTATATCAGATTATCAATGTCCGTGTTCGTCAAGCTTTTGGTTTATACAGGCCTGTTAGCACAGTTAAATGCCTTTCATTTGTTCCTTCTACTATGATAATTCCTTATCCTCATGATGATTTAATAATTCCAATGCACAAATTTGAGTTTAAACCGCTCCGAGATCTTTATGATATCTTTTCTTCATACGATACTTTTCAGAAACCAAACTATTCTACAGGTAAATCTTAGTTTTTCATTATGTATCAAAAACTCCAGTATTGTTGCAAGTTTTAATATTGTTTCCTAATATCCAAGATGTGATTGGAGTTTTGGAAGATCTTGAACCATTGCAGACAGTTGACACACATTTTGGTCAAAGACAGTGTGTACGATTTAGATTAATTGATGGAAGGTATAATACTTTTCCAGTTTTAGGTAAATTAATATTATATAAATGTCATATTGAATTGACAATTGTTTTGGTTAGTGTTTCTATCCGAGTTGTCTTTTGGGGGCCATTGAATGCAAATACTGAACCTTTGTATGCAAACCACGAAATGATGCCAGTAATTGTGATTCTGGCAAGTATCAAGCTTTCTGCTTACAAAGGTTTGTGATGGATGATATTTGTTTTTATATATCATATGTTTTGCTATCTACACGATTTTAATATTGGTGTGCAAATCAGGTAGACCAAATATTTATAGCTTGCCTTCTTCTAGGATTTATGTTAATATTCCACATCCGGATGTTTTCATGATGAGGAATAGGTATGAGTGGTTTTTTTTTAATTTTCTAGAACATATTAGTGTTCTTAATCACAATTTATTTAATACTTATTAATAATCGTGATTTTTTTTGTTTT
This sequence comes from Kitagawia praeruptora, assembly GCA_037693485.1. NCBI lineage: Eukaryota > Viridiplantae > Streptophyta > Magnoliopsida > Apiales > Apiaceae > Kitagawia > Kitagawia praeruptora. Next base: position 13,197,210 of record CM075353.1, read on the forward strand.
GCAGGTTGGTTGATCAAGGTTTTCAGGGTAACTTCCATGGTCATTAAAATATTATCAAATCATCCTGAGCACAGTTACGTTTTTTACAGAACAATCTGATTTCAGTCATCCCAGATGATGGTTTTATAATTTGTTATTAAGGAATGCTATTAATGTATTCAACATTGTTTGGGTTTCCAAAATTTTGTTATTATCGGTTTCCTTTTAATAAAGTATTTCTTTTTGTTAATACAATATTCGCATATATCAAATCCCGTTCCCTTTGAATGATGTTTTTTATTTTACATTATATTTTGCAAAATTGACCATATTACACAGCGCAACTCCATATACAATATGAGTACCAAACAAATATGCCCTTGCACAACACCTCATTTAAGCGGTTAACAAGTTCACAAATTTCTCAAAATATTCCAATACAATATAGTTTTAATACATTTATAATTAAATTGTACTCTTTTCTTGAAAGAAATTAAGTTGTACTTTTTTTAAAACATAAAAATTAGATCATGATACTACGAAATATCATTAAATGGAGTAATACATTTATAATTAAAGAAACATGATGACAAAATATTACGAAATAATTTTTAGGAATCTGAAATTCAATTAAAACTAAATTATCCAAATTTGATTACATAATCATACGGTTCAAATGGAAACTCTATAATTAAGGAAACACTTAATTTGTTGGACAAATTACAAAAAACTTTGAGAGATTATGATATGTGCAAATGCATCAAAAGCACATACTCAATCATATATATATATATATATATATATATATATATATATATACAACTAAGTAAAAATTCATCTGTTCAGTCCATTATTTGGATACTATGTCATAACACGATTATAAATCTTCAGAGTTTTACAAATCAAAAACCTCATAATCTTAAATGGAAGTGTGAGTTTATCGCATTAATTTTGGTATGAATGAAAATTTTCACTACTTTCCCACTAACCAAACTTAAGGAATTCAAAAAATGAACCCAAAAAATTAGCATATGATTTTTAGTTGCATGTCTCCGATTCCTGCTGTAGATTTCAGAACTAACAGAAATAGAGAAGATTGCGATCCTCTATCTTTTGTAAATCGTAACAACCAATCTTATGTTTAACTTCCTCTATCTTTTGTTTATCAAGTAGTTGATTTGTATTAATCATGATACTCAATTATAATCCTCAATCTTTCAAATTAATTTCATGACTTATTCTATCAGACATCCAGTAGATTTATGTTGTAAACAATATCTCATTACTTATAAGATATAGATGAATAACAATTATAATTGATATGACAACGTATTTTTAGCCAGTGATTTTTAAGTTGATACACTTATTCTTTTCTACATCAGCTAAGGTGTTGTATAAATAGTTGCAGATTACCTCATTTGTATGCTGCTCTTTTACACAATGTTATGTCTTTTATGCTATGTCTTTATATGTATTTATCAGCATTGAGTATAATAATCATTGGCATGTTTCCCATGTTATGGTTTTTACGATTTTTGTGTCTTTCAGTCTAAGCGTTTATTTGCTTTCTTTCTAAAAACAGCAATGTTTGATACACTTGCATCACTTGACACAACCAGGACGAACTGGAGGGTGAGAGTTCGTGTTACAAGAGTGTGGCCTAATAATGTTGGTGGATTGGTCACTCGATTCATTATAATACATTTATAATTAAAGAAACCTTCTGACAAACTATTACGAAATAATTTTTAGGAAACTGAAATTCAATTAAAACTAAATTATCCAAATTTGATTACATAATTTGACGGTTCAAGTGGAAACTCTATAATTAAGTAAACACTTAATTTGTTGGACAAATTACAAAAAACTTTGAGAGATGAATGTTTGTTCACAATGATCTTAAAGAGTAATCTATTTTATGGTAGTTGAACATCAAAAGCAATTCCATTAGGATCTTCAACAAGAGTGAAGACTAAAATCTGGTTTTGTTGTAATCCATTGTCTTTTGCAAAAAGGTTCCACCCAGCAGAAAATCTTGGGATTTTATGGTTGTATACTATTCCAACTGACCAAGATCCATTTGCAGTCGTCAGCAAAACCTTTTCACCAGCTATCCATTGTCTACCATGTGGATTGACAGTTTTAGGAATATGCTGCAAAACCATATAATAAGTTAATAATAAAAATCATGCAGTGCAAACGTTTAATATAACAAATAATAGGTAAATCTGATTTTAGCACTTACCACTCCATGTGATGTTTTGTTAACATTGCACAATGTTAGGCAGACATCGAAAGTTATTGCAGCATTATTAATCTGGTTTTCATCAAGTCCATGTTCTTCCCCAGCCAGATCTTCAACATCCATATCTATATCAATTTGTAGATTCATATTTGTTAAGGAATAGCTGAATCACAAGAGAAATAATTAAATTTGAGAATTAGATTACCTTCTTCATCCTCTTCAGGTTCAACTATGTTTGAGCTCTCAGCATTGTCCGTTCCGTGTACATTTTTGTTTAGACTTCCACTATGATCCCCCAGTTCTGTACATAACATTCAAAACTTTTTGTATTAGTCATAAGTTCACAACTTTGGTATAATTTACAAAGATTATGTTAGATGCAGAAAACCTGTTTTTGATAGAAATTTTACATCCCAAACCCAACTGCAGATTGCATTATTTGATCTTTCAAACTTCCTATTTGCGTAATCTATCTCCTTCCCATCCTCTTGATATATCCTTGCACACAACACCTTACTTATATTCATTGTAAATATGATAGTATCCTTTGCCCTCAAAGAGAAATGGTTGATTATTTCTTTCAAATTTGACACATATCCTCCTATAGAATTGTAACTGATGTACCAACTTTCCCCGTTAATTTCTATTTTTCTGGTGTTAATCATCTTTTCTTTGTAGAATTCCTTGATTAGTCTTGGAACAACCTGTATTTCATGAAAATTATCATTGTAATGACATATCATATTATTTAAATTAGGACATTTATTAAAAAGTACAAGTCAAGTAAATAGAAGCAAACTGAGAACCAAGTATTGTATATACCAGAACTCCCCCAATGATGAATTCTTCCGAAACAACTTTGAAAAAACCTCTTTTCCATTCTTTACAAACTGTTGCCAAATCTTTATCAAAAAAAAAAAATTCAAGTCACAATTATAATAAGTACCTATATTTCATACTATAAAGTTATATTCTGTTATACCTTTGTTCTCATCGAATCCTTCATCAGTGGCTTCAAAAATGCATGCATTTATTCTATTTTTCTCAGAATCTTTCAATCTATAGAGCACCAAGGTTTCACCGTCTTTTATATTTATTATCTGTGAAAAGTCATACCATCCTTTTCCAAGCATGCATTTTCCATCATTCCTGTGAACATCAATCACAAATAAGAGATTTCCAAATATTACATGCAACTTTTCACCATGTTTCCAGTGTTTGTACAGTTCTTCCAATTCTGGACTCAAAATCTGCATTAGTAGAAGAAGACTGTATCAAATTTTGTAGTTAAAAAAACTGGAAAAAAAATTCATATTTGACAAAGTAGTATAATATTAGTTAACATGTGCTTACTAGATGTTTTTTTCCCAGCTCAATATCAGATTTTGTAATGTTGATATTGAAATAAAGAACACAATTTTGACAAGCATTGAATGACCACAGTACTTGAGATTTGTCGTATTCCATCGAAAACCAGTCAATAACATACTCATCCTTAATCCAAATGGTCATGTCTTCGTTTTTAAAATAATCATTTGGATTAGTGGTTGGATACTTGCATTCGATTGCTGTCTCCCTGTAAATGCTAAATACAAACAAGTTTTGACCATAGTAATCAAACTGGATAAGATTGTATAACTTTATTTTGTAGAATCGCATTAAACTTTCCAATCCATAAAATCGCTTTTTGCCATTGTCAAAGATTGCTTTCCATGCTATTTTTTTGCACTTTATAATCACATTTGAAGATAGTTGACATCCAAATGCTTCGCAAAATGATTTTGGAATCCTCTGTGTCATAAGTTCATAATACAATTGTTACCCTTATAGAATTGCTCATAAGCATTAATATTGGTAAAGTGCAAGAAAACTTAAAATGTCATACTTACAAGGGATCCAAAACATTCATTATCTGTGTTAGAAGAAAGAAAACTTCCCAAGATTTGTCTATCTCCTGTTAAGTCATAACATAATAAGCAACATATGATGTAAAATAATGCGATTGTACAAAACCAAAAGATTCATGTTGAAACATTGTATCCTTGTGTCAAATGGAAACAAGTTTAGATATACCAGTGTAGTATGCTTGATCTTTGCTCTCAAACGTCATAGTTATACTCTGGTATACAGAAACAATTAACGTGAATCACTATTATCAAATCAAGATACAATCATAAGCAATATATTCATGTAGATTATTAGAAACACCAAAAATATATTCATGTAGAAACTAAGTGATCATATCAATTTACAGATATGTTTCTGAACTAATTTTCGGTGAATATAATCATACAATTAAACATGTGACATTTAGAACAACATTGAGAGATATGTTTCTATACCTCCATAGTTGTAGATCACTCTGAGTAAATCGTTTACTGGAATGGATTCTTAATCTTAGAAAGCAAAAACCCCAATTCGTACTTCTATGCATGCAACTAAATTTCTCACCCTGATTGATTGGAGTTTTTGTAGTGTTTGGTCCTTTTAGGATCCTTTTAAGATAATCTTTAATGTAATATTTTAATTAATCTTTATTTTTAAACTTTTGGTCCAATTTTACTATTGTTTTATTTTAAAAAAGTTGAAAAAATTTAAAAAAAATATTATTTAAAATAATAAAAGAGCGATTCTTAATCTTGCATTCTAAAATCTATATTACTTTATTTACATACCTACATGTATTAGTTAGGTTTATATAAGAATTTAGTTAGGAAAGAATTAAATTATTATTACTCCTTCACCTTTATATTTTTCATAGTTAAAATTCCATCAATTTCCCCATTTAGATTTTATGTCGACCAAAATTGAATTCATATATATTTGGACAATAAACAATACTATCAGGATGATTTAGAAATCAAATCTTATATACAAATCAAATAATATAGATTTGTGTTTGATTGAAGTCGGTGCACGCGATTTGTTTACATATGCCAATTAAATTTAAAAGATTTAAATTTCAAATATATCGTATATCTTGTGGCAATACTTTTTAGTAATCAACGTCCTAAATTTAATACAAGATTATATATTGATATTCTGCTAATACGATTGTATAAATCATATTAACAAATTAAGGTAAGATAGTTCAAAAATGCATAGTTTACGCAAAGTAGACGGTAACAACTTATGATTATCACCTCATCATATATATTGATATTTATGATTGTATAAATCAACTCTATCAATATCTTTTCAACAATATATCCCTGAAATCACGTTATATCCCTGAAATCAAGGCTCTTCAAATTTGTTAATAAGGATATACTACAGAAACCACTTATTGTTTTTCTATATAACCACTATCCCACGTAATTCTATCCCACGATAACCATTAAACAATTACTGTGAATCATTAAGCTATAGACGACAACCTTACTGGTATGTTCTCCTGGTTGCTTACATTTTCATCTATTTTCTTATGCAATTCCAGTTTTACTATGTCGTACAGTACATATATCTTCACTTTGTTTTTCATATTCATTATCTAAATTCAACAATTAACATTACTTCTTAGGTGTATATGTGTTGTAGTATTTCGAAGTGGTTAACAACTTTTGAAATGTTTCAGAATCGCAGTAAACATGTTCGATCAATTGTCTTCTCTCGATACTTCAAGGACCACATGGAGAATAAAAGTTAGAGTAACAAGAATGTGGCCTTCCATATCAAACGCATCCAGTGGAACTCAAACTCTCAAAGGATATAATCTTATCTTGCTAGATGATGATGTGAGTATTAGTATGCTTTAATTTCCAATGAAAGCCTTTTCTAAAACCAATTTTTTTACTAAATATATTATATATTCTTAAAGTGGTATATTTTGATTTATCAACAGGATTGTCATGTCCATGCCTTCATTTATGCTAATGACTGGAAAACACATGCTGATACACTAAGGGAGGGTGAAGTTTATATTGTGTCAAACTTTTATACCAAAGAAGCTTCATCTAATCTTAAACCAGTCTCCTCTCCTATTCTCATTAACTTTTCACCATCAACACATGTGGAAAAAGTGGAGGAGGATGACTTCATGATACCAACACATAAGTTTGAGTTTGTTGATTTGAGCGACTTATTCAGTTTGGCAAGTTCTTATGCAAATGTTGAATACCCTGAATTTTCAACAGGTTTTTATTCAACTATAATCTAGAATCTTAATATGCATATGAGTAGTACTCTTTTAATTCTGTGGATGCAGAATTTAATATTTCGTTTTAGTAATGTTTCATATATTTTTCTTAATCTACTTCTTTGTTTACAAATTGTGAAAGATGTTATTGGTGTGCTTGAGGATTTTGAAAATGTGTCCAAAATAAGCACTATGTATGGCGAAAAGGACATCGTGAAATTTAGGATTACTGATGGGAGGTTAATATACCATATCTTATGTTTTTTTTCTTCCTATAGATTATGATATGGCTCTTTTTTTATATGTGTTACATCATCTGTTACCTATACATGTAGACATTCATCCAAGGTTACTGTTTGGGGAAATCTTGCTGTGAATACGGATGCTGCGTATAGAGCAACTGTGGAGCAACCTATTATTGTCATATGCTCCAGTGTCAAGCTTAAAACATTTCGTAGTAAGTTTTTAATATTGTTACACATTTTGTCAATGTTACTTACACTTAATTTGGATTCATAATGTTTAACATTATTCATTGCAGCCTCAGTTCAGATTAGCACCTTGCCTTCTTCAAAAATTTATATCAACCTTGATAATGAAGTGGTGCATGCAATGAAGCAGAGGTTTTATATTCTGTTTCGAATTGTTAATATTTAAGTAAATGGAATACCAGTTTTACATATGTTAACTACTTATCTAGATTCTATTGAAGAATGCCTTTTTTTCTGATAGACTTGATGAAGAAGGTTATGTTACATCAGAAAAAACTGCAAATTCCCCAGCACAATCTTATACTGTGTCTGCACCTGCAACTGTGATTCAAACTTTAACTTTGAAGGAATTAAGCGGAAAAACAAGCACTGATTTCCTTAAGGTATATAAGGTTCATTTGTACTTGCATGTTAAAGAGCATGTTAACACTATTTTGCAGTACTGGTGGAATTTTATAATTTGATGATATGTTTTAATGTTCAAACATAATTGTCACTAAACAGTTAATCATGCCATTATTTTTTCATGTTTTCTAGCAAAATTTTTTGTGCAAAGTTAAAGTGAATAAGGTAGAAGAAGCTGATTGTTGGTGGTACAATGGCTGTCACAAAAACAAATGCAATGAGGAGGTTTCTAAATTGGAAGGCAAGTACAGGTGCTTCAAATGCACCAGAAACTTTCCACTTCCACAAAAGAGGTAGTATTTCTAATTACTATGAAAATTATCATGTACCATAATGTCACATTTTTTTCAAATGTATTTACATATGATTATCAGGTATCGGATTGTTGTATTGGCTGAAGATGATACTGAAGCTTTCAACTTTGTACTATTGGATCGTGCAGCAAAAAGACTGATTGGAAAAACAGCAACAAAATTGATTGCTGAGGGAATTAATGTAAGCTATATCTCTAGGTTTTAAATATATTAGATGGTTATATAAGATTTACAACTATCTTGCATTATATATTTTATATAAATTTGTAGGATAACACAGACAAAACATATCCTGCTGAAATTAAGGAGATTTCCGGCAAAGAAGTAACTCTACAAATTGAATTGAATGATGACAACATTCTACTCAATAGTAATGTTTATCATGCTACTGATGCATATGCCGCTGGTAATGCTAATCCATCAAAGTCTGAGACAATAGTATCTGGTTTTGATTCTTCTGCTTTCGACAATGTGAGTTTGGAATTCATTGGTTTAATCTATATACATATTGACAATTTCAAAACAAATTCAAGATGCTTATTTGCATCCTGTCTACTAATTACTTATTATATGTTTTATGTAGACTAAGATCATTGAGGTTCAAGATTCTGTGAATACGCCAGGTTCTGCCACATCATGCACAAAGAAAATTAAAATGGTTACATATATTTTTCATTATCATTATATTACTAATTCCTTCAACAAAACATTTCTTTAGTCTGATAAATTGTTTTATACTTGCAGGAAAATTTAAAAGAAAGTTAGCTATAAGAAGCAGTGCAGTTATGGAGTCATTGAGGAAGAATCTGGCCAAAATTTCATTTTGAGAAATTGATTATCATTTTGTTAATGAATAATTTGTTGTTAGCTTACAAGAAACTTTGTGTTTGATTTACTTCTGGATTTATATTCTACTTCCAAGACTTTATTAATGTTTTTTTCCTGGTTTTAAACCATGTTGGATGTTTTTAAAAACTAGGAAAAATTTATTTATCTACATTCATTATCAGTTCAACACTTAATCGTCCCTCTATGTATTCGTTATCACTTTTAAAATGTCGTCGTTAAATGACTACATGTACTATACGTTTGAGACATGAATCGCTTAGTATTTATTCATGGCTATTGACACTGTTTGTATCAATTGTAACGATCGTATCAAATTTAAAAAATGAATAGATAGAATAGAATTCTCGTGTGCGAAGCACGGGCAATATTACTAGTTATGGAATAATAAGAGAATATAATACATGATTGAATTGGAATAACAATTAATTTTTCAATCATTGAATCAATTAATAAGGTCTACTTTCATTCCATCTGGGAAATTGCTGGCCTCGGTACATACCCCTTGAATCAAGCATATTAATTTTTTTTAATGCAAAATGAATATGTAATTATCTCATCTTAAGATGAAAAATATAATAAAATAATACAATATTTATAATGTTGATTTTATATGTTGGACAAGTAGTAGTCCAACCAGAGTCTATGTAAACAAATCGTGAGGCAGACATCAATACTATCTCTACTATACTATAATAAGGAAAATGGTGTATAATTTGTAGTTTGATTATCCCCTATTTTTGATTATCCCCTATCCACAATCGTTAGATCTTCAACTTAAATAGATCGATCATGTCCGTTAGATATAACAATACTAAAAATTGGAGGCCTAAGGTTCGAATTCCGCCAACAACATTTTAATATAAAATTAATATTAGATTATGTTATATAGAAAGGTTCAAGGTTCGATTCCCACCAACAACATATTAAATTTAGATTTAATACTAAAAATTCTTTATATACAAATGTCTAAAATTTGAATTCTATCAACATATTAAAAGTAATAATATTATATATACTAAACTATATAAGTAAATTGAAAGTAACCCATGTTTTACACGGGCTATAAGCTAGTTCATTTAATTTCAGTAAATGCATACGGTACATGCGTTTAACCAAAAAATAAAAGGAGAGTTATGTAATTTTGGTTTCCAAAATCGCTCGATTTATCCATTCCATTTATAATGACTACATTTTCGCTAATAATTTTTTTCAATAATCATCAATTTTAATATAATTTAATAGAACAAGGATTTATAAAAGCAGAGAGTATAAGTGAGAACTAAATCTTTTAGTTACGAAAGTATTTCGATAGTAGAAATCTATACTATTATATAAAAGCCGAAACATTAAAATTTTGGTTAGTCGGTCAGTTGGTCGGTACGGTACCTGTTGATTTTACTTATTTACCCTTACTTAATTAAAAATCTACTAACTAATCAATTTCCTTCTTGAGTTTAAACATATTATCTTTTCTATTTTTCAAGAACTAACTCATTTCATAAAATACAATATCCTTTTATATTTTATTTAACTAAAATTTCTCCTTTATTAATCAATTTCCTTTTTCAGTTTAGACATCTGACCTTTTCTACTAATTAATAAATTTCCTTCTTGAGGTTAAACAAATTATCTTTTCTCTTTTTCAAAAACTAAATAATTTCCTTTTTCTGATAAAATATTATATCCCTTTATATTTTATCTAACTAAAATTTCTATTTTATTAATTAATTTCCTTTTTCAAGTTAGACATATTATCTTTTCTATTTCTCAATAACTAAGAAATTTCCTTTTTCAAGTAAAATAGAATAATCTTTCACATTTTATTTAACTAAAATATCTCTTTTTTAAAAAATAGTACGAGCAGTTTTGTTTAATAAAATAACATAATTATATTATAATTATTATTAGCTAATCAATTACCTTTTTCACCCAAAACACGTTACCTTTTCTTTTTTCTCTAATTAACATCTCTCTTTTTCCAATTATATCATGAACCACCTTTTTCAACCAAAACACGGTACCTTTTTTCTTTTCCCTTATTAAAATATCTCTTTTTCCAATTATATCACAGATGTTTCTATTTAATAAAATAAAATAATAATATTATAATACTAATAATTAACCGATTACCTGGTTGGTCGGTACCTTTTGAATTTATCTAATTACCCTTGCACCTAATTAATATTAATATTATTAATCTATTATCAATTTCAATTTTTACTCAAATCAACTAAACAAAACCTTTTCTATTTCATCTAAAATAAACTATCTTTTATATTTCATCTAACTAAAATTTCTCCTTTATGAATCAGTTTCTTTCTTGAGGTTAAACATATTACCTTTTCTATTTTTCAATTACATATTTACTAACTAATCAATTTCCTTTTTCAGATTAAACATATTATTTTTTTCTACTTTTTCAAGAACTAAATAATTTCCTTTTTCTGGTAAAATAGAATATCTTTTATATTTTATCTAACTAAAATTTCTCCTTTATGAATCAATTTCCTTTATTAGGTTAAACATATTACCCTTCTCAATTTTCAATAATTAAATACTTTCCTTTTTCAAGTAAATTAGAATATCTTTTACATTTTATGCAACTAAAATGTCTCATTTTTACAAACACTACAAATAATTATATTTAATAAAATAACATAATTATATTATAATTACTATTAACTAATCAATTAGTTTTTTCAATCAAAACACGTTAACTTTTCCTTTTTCTCTAACTAAAATCTTTCTTTTTCCAATTATATCTTGGACATTTACCTTTTTCTTTTTAAGCCAAAATACGTTACCTAAACCTCATTTTTTCCAAGTATATCACGGACATTTCTATTCAATAAAAATAAATAATAATATTATAATACTAATAATTATCCGATTACCTTTTCAACTAAAATTTATCATCTTTTTTAGTTTTTTCTAATTAAATTCACTTTTTTGTAGAAATATAACGGGTACCATTAATTTCTCATTTTATAAAAACTTTGAGCAATTTATTTAGGAAAATGACATAATTAAATTGTAATTACTATAAACTAATCAATTTCCTTTTTCACCTATAACATATTACCTTTTTATTTTCTCTAACTACATCCTCTATTTTTCTAATCATATTACGGGCATTCTATTTAATAAAGTGAAGTAATAATTTTATAATCTATACTATCTATATCTATACTATTATATTAAAGCCGAAACATTGAAAGTTTTGGTTTTCTCCTAAGTTTTGATTTTCACTCTAATTATTTAATTTTAAATTATTTATAATATAAAACAAATCAAATATTATAATAAGCACTATCTATCTATACTAATATATTAAAGCCGAAACATTGAAAGTTTTAATTTTCTCCTAAGTTTTGGTTTTCACTCTAATTATTTAATTTTAAATTATTTATAATATAAAACAAATCAAATATTATAATAAGCACAATACTAATATATTAAAGCCGAAACATTGAAATTTTTTGTTTTCTCCTAAGTTTTGGTTTTCACTCTAATTATTTAATTTTAAATTATTTATAATATAAAACAAATCAAATATCTATCTATACTAATATATTAAAGCCGAAACACTGAAATTTTTGGTTTTCTCCTAAGTTTTGGTTTTCACTCTAATTATTTAATTTTAAATTATTTATAATATAAAACAAATCAAATATTATAATAAGCAAAAGGGGATATAATTTGTAGTTGGTTACCCCTTTTTTGGTTATCTCCATTTTTTGTTATCCCTCATTTTATCACCGTTAGATCAGCAACTCAAGTAGATCATGACCGTTAGATATAACAATACTAAAAATTCTTTTAAAAATTCTTATATGTAGAGGTTCAAGGTTCGATTCCCGCCAATAACATATTAATTTATATTTAATATTAAAAATTATCAATATATTCCTAATGTCTGCTAGTATTGCATTTTGAAAATTACTGCTTTTATCCTTCATTTTTTTAATCTTCTTTATTTCTTTGATGCCTTTTTTTGTCATTACACAGGAAAATTACTGCTTTTATCCTTTATTTTTTTAATCTTCTTTATTTCTTTGATGTCCCTTTTTGTCATTACACAGCATTTGGAGCGACCCAATTTAGATTGGATCGATCCAAATCTAAATCTATACTATTTTTTTATCATTACAAAACATTTGGATCGACCCAATTGGATTGACCCAAATCTAAACCCCTACTATTATCCTTCATTTTTTTATTAATAATATAATTAATGATAATTAGCCGATTGCCTTTTTCAATTAAAAGATGTTTACTTATGATTTATATGATATTACCTTTTATAAATACCTAAAATATCATATCTTCCAATCAATAATTTTTTTCTCTATAATCAGCATTTGAAGCGATCCAATTTGATCAACCCAAATCTAAACCTCTACTACTATCCTTAATTTTTATTAATGATAATTAGCTGATTGTCTTTTTCAATTAAAAGATGTTTACTTATAATTGATGATATTACCTTTTATAAATACACAAAATATCATATCTTCCAATCAATAATTTTTTTTCTCTCTAATTAAAACACGTTGACTTTTAATTTAAAACATAATATTGCAATAATTAAAACATACCCAAAAATATGACATCATATCTTCGAACCACTATCAAAATATAATAAAAATTCGTATACAACGAATAATATCCGTTAGATTTTTAGTTAAAAATTAGAATTGTTAGATCTAATGATCAAATATATTACGTGATTAAATTTATTTACTAAATACATACCCAAAAATATGACATCATATCTTCTAACCACTAACAAAATATAATAAAAATTCGTATACAACGAATAATATCCGTTAGATTTTTAGTTAAAAATTAGAACGGTTAGATTTAATGATTAAATATATTACATGATTAAATTTAATTATTTACTAAAATTTCAAGGTTCGAATTTTTATAAATACCTAAAATATCATATCTTCCAATCAATAATCTTTTTTCTCTTTAATTTAAACACGTTGATTTTTAATTTAAAACATAATATTGCAATAAATAATACATACACAAAAATATGACATCATATCTTCCAACTACTAACAAAATATAATAAAAATTCGTATACAACGAATAATATCCGTTAGATTTTTAGTTAAAAATTAAAACTGTTAGATCTAATGATTAAATATATTACATGATTAATTTCCCCTTTCAGGTTAAACATATTATCTTTTCTATTTTTCAAAAACTAAATAATTTCCTTTTTCAGGTAAAATACAATATTTTTTATATTTTATCTAACTAAAATTTCTCCTTTATTAATCAATTTCATTTTTCAGGTTAAATATATTACCTTTTCTATTTTTCAATAACTAAATAATTTCCTTTTTAGGTAAAATACAACATCTTTTACATTTTATCTAACTAAAATTTCTCCTTTTTTAAAAACAACGATAAATTTTGTATCATAAAATAACATAATTATATTATAATTAGTATTAACTAATCAATTACCTTTTTAAGCCAAAAAACGTTACATTTTCTCTAACTAAAATCTCTCCTTTTCCAATTGTATCATGGACGGTTACCTTTTTCAAACACGTTACCTTTTTTTCCTTTCTCTTACGAAAATCTCTCTTTTTCCAATTATATCACGGGCGTTTCTATTTAATAAAAAAAATAATAATATTATAGTACTAATAATTAACTGATTACCTTTTCAACTAAAATGTATCATCTTTTACATTTTTTCTAATTAAATTCCCTTTTTTTCTAGAAATTTCAGGGGCAACATTAATTTCTCATTTTCTAAATACTATGAGCAATTTTATTTAGTAAAATAACATAATTAAATTATAATTACTATAAACTAATCAATTACCTTTTCACCTAAATTATGTCATCTTTTTAATTTTCTCAAATTTTTGAATTAATAATTCATGATTAAAAAAAAATCTCAACTGCATTTTAAAACTTTACAAATAGAGGAAACTAAATATATAGTTTCATTATTTTTTACCTATAAAATCTTTACTAATGAAGTAAAATAAATATCTAAATTGCATTTTAAATTTTTACTAATCGAGGAAACTAAATATACAATTTCAATATCTTTACCTTTAAAATTGCATTTTAAAACATTGAAAGTTTGGTCGGTCGGTCGGTACCTATTGTTTTTACTTAATTACCCTTACTTAATTATAAATAAAATGTCTCCTAATAACTAATCAATTTTTACTTAATTATAAATAAACAATTTCCCAATAATTAATCAATTTTCTTTTTCAAGTAAAACATATTAAAATAATCAATTTTCTTTAAAAAAAACGTTACCTTTTCTATTTCCTTTAGCTAAAATCTATATTTTTCCAATTATATGGCGCCGGTCGGTTGGTTGATTGGTCGGTCGGTACCTATTATTTTTACTTAATTACACTTACTTAATTATAAATAAAATTTCACCTAATAACTAATCAATTTCTGTTTTCAAATAAAATATATTAAAATAATCAATTTATCTAAATTGCATTTTAAATTTTTACTAATCGAGAAAACTAAATATACAACTCAATTGTATTTTAAATTTTACTAATAGTGGAAATTAAATATCACTAACAAAATATAATAAAAATTCATATACAACAAATAATATCCGTAAGATTTTTAGTTTAAATTAGAACTATTATATACTTATATAAAGGAGAAAGAGGGGATCTAAACCTCTACTATTATCCTTCATTTTTTATTAATAATATAATTAATGATAATTAGCTGATTGTCTTTTTCAATTAAAAGATGTTTACTTATAATTGATATGATATTACCTTTTATAAATACATAAAATATCATATCTTATAATCAACAATTTTTTTTCTCTCTAATCAGCATTTGGAGCGACCCAATTGGATCAACCCAAATCTAAACATCTACTATTATCCTTCATTTTTTATTAATAATATAATTAATGATAATTATCTGATTGCCTTTTTCAATTAAAAGATGTTTACTTATAATTGATGATATTATCTTTTATAAATACCTAAAATATCGTATCTTCCCATCAATAATTTTTTTCTCCCTAATTAAAACACGTTGACTTTTAATTTAAAACATAATATTGCAATAATTAATACATACCAAAAAATATGACATCATATCTTCTAACCACTAACAAAATATAATAAAAATTCTTATACAACGAATAATATCCGTTAGATTTTTAGTTAAAAATTAGAATGGTAGGTATAATGATTAAATATATTACATGAATAAATTTATTTACTAATTGCATACCCAAAAATATGACATCATATCTTCTAACCACTAACAAAATATAATAAAAATTCGTATACAACGAATAATATCCGTTAAATTTTTAGTTAAAATTAGAACTGTTAGATCTAATGATTAAATATGTTACATGATTAAATTTATTTACTAAAATTTCAAGGTTCGAATACCGTCAATGATACTATTATCCTTCATTTTTTTAATCTTCTTTATTTCTTTTATGCCCCTTTTTACCATTACACAACATTTGGAGCGAACCAATTTAGATTGGATCAACCAAAATCTAAACATATACTATTTTTTGTCATTACACAACATTTGGAGTAACCAAATTGGATCGATCCAAATCTAAATCTCTGCTATTATCCTTTATTTTTTTTATATTTCTTTATTTCTTTGATTCTCCTTTTTGTCATTACTCAAATCTATCTCTGTCTTTTTTCACCTTTAAGTCCAAGCCACTCAAATCTTCACACTGCTGGATTTTGATGCATGTTTGCACCTTTTAGATTTGAAAGTTGAGTTTTTCACCAAATTAACATCTCAACCCCCTGAAGTAGGGTTATGATATGTGTACTAGACCTCCGTACGGGTCATATATGTTTGGTTCCGGTTTTTAGTTTGGCCATAAGAGTTAAGTTTTTATTGATTTCATAGTATTAAAAATTAGACAGGATAATATTTGTTTGGTTTTGATTTTGGTTTGGAATTTAAGAATTAAAGTTTTAATGAATTACCCGATGTTACAATAATATACAGGACACCAGAAATGTACCTTTAAAATATTTGCTTGGCCTTTCAATTTTCGATTTTACATGTCATAATAACAAAGGTAGTTGGAAAGATTACCAGTTAATAACATTGACACAGTACAGACCATGTTATTTGTAAATAATCTTGGGACTATGAAATAGCATACTTAGAAGCTCAGACCCACGTCACAAGCTCACCCTCTGGGTCAGGCAACATTGCTCCTATTTATGCTCTAAATATCTTCTTTACTCACGTTCAATTTCATTTCATATATGATCTCGTATTTAGTACTTTCACTTGAGCTCCATATTAAAATATAAAAGCACTAATTTTTCCATTTTTTAGTTTAGTTGGCTTTTTGAGAGAGAATAGGTAGTGGAAAATGTGATAGTTATAATTTGTTGTAATCATACATTATTTGAAGATAAAAGTGAATAAGTGAGCTTCTTGCGGAGACCTGTGTTTTTGGTAAACAGTATTATCCTTCATTTTTTTAATCTTCTTTATTTCTTTAATACCCCTTTTTGTCATTACACAGCATTTGGAGCGACCCAATTTAGATTGGAACAAAAAATTCTATTATGATATTGTACTTATTTTCAGTAATGTTGTAGTACTACGATTGCACCTCCAGCCTTTCTCTTCTCCTCCAGCTACATAATTTTAAATATTGAAAACAAAATACAATACAAGAAAAAGTTTGCATTTATAAATATAGATTAAAAGCAGAGAAAGATGTTTAGTTACAGATAGACTACATAACAACAACATAAGTGATAAAAAGAAAGATGTTAGTTACAGATAGACTACATAGCAGCAACATAAGTGATAAAAAGAAAGATGGTCCACATGATGATCAAGGTAATGAAGTATTGAAGTAATTAACAAGCCTGAACCACATAAGCAACTTCCATTTTATAGGTATTGTTTATCATAACGTGGGTAATGGGTTTATGTATTCCCATTAATTTTATTTTTGGTCACCCCTCTAAGTTGATCACAAAAAAATTAACAACCCATCAAAATAAGTAGTTTAAAAATATATTCAAATTCAAATTATTATATTCGTTTCAATAAGAACATACTTTTAATATAATAAAGTTAAATAAAAATTCAACAATTTTAGAAAGCGAGAGCCATGGTGAAAGACCTTAATTTGAACATAAACCATAAATCTACTAGAATATTTATCTGATATTTTGGCTTGCTTATTTAATTGCATAATTTACTTATTTTTAATAAAAGAATCTATATTAATAATATATATACACTGTATTTTCATACATGAATTTACTAATACAGTTTAACGGTCACGCTCTGGTGAGAATGAGAACAGTGAGAACACACATATTCACTACATTTCAAGCTATTTTAAAGGGCCCCGCTAGGGGCATCTTCACAAAAAAAGTCTTATAATTCTACCCTCTATCCATTCATAAAAAAAATTAACAAAAAAAAATTAAAATGAGAACAGTGAGAACACACATATTCGCTACATTTCAAGCTATTTTAAAGGGCCCAGCTAGGGGCATCTTCACACAAAAGTCTTATAATTCTACTCTCTATCCATTCATAAAAACAAAATAACAAAAAAAAAATTAAAAATTGCTTGAAATGTGGTCTCATTGTTCTCCAACATTTACATATTATATTAACTACGAGGTCTCATAGTTAATATAATATGTTCTTGATATTATATGAGGTTTAATGTTTTGGAGCCATTTAATGTTTTGGAGCCATTGGGGGTGAAGTGATTATCATTTCCGCATTTGAATAATGAAGACAATTTATTATTGTTTTCAATTAGAGAACAATATTTGTAAAAATATTTATTACTTTTATTGCAGATTTTGATGGATTAAATAAATTTTCAACATTGTTAAAATAAAATTGTATGCTACTTTTTATATAAATTTTAGCATATCTTTATTTTATTAAATACTTATATAAATATCTTTTTAAGAAATCAATTAAATTTGTTAAATTTTTGGTATTGTCAATTTAAATTAAATAAGATGTTTTAAGAAATCAATCAAATTTGTTAAATTTTTGATATTATCATTTCAAATTAAATAAGATGCCGTGTACGAAGTACGGGCAAAATGCTAGTTATATATAAAATGTAAGGTTCGAATCGATAACATATTTAAATTTATATTTATAATATTATATTATATTATAAATAAATTATAAAAAATTAAAAGTAACCCGTGCTTTGCACGAGCTATAAGCTAGTACTATTATATAAAAGCCGAAACATTAAAAGTTTGGTTAGTCGGTCGATTGGTCGGTACGGTACCGATTAATTTTACTTATTTACCCTTACTTAATTAAAGATCTACTAACTAATCAATTTCCTTCTTGAGTTTAAACATATTATCTTTTCTATTTTTCAAGAACTAACTCATTTCATAAAATACAATATCCTTTTATATTTTATTTAACTAAAATTTCTCTTTTATTAATCAATTTCCTTTTTCAGTTTAGATATATTACCTTTTCTACTAATTAATAAATTTTCTTCTTGAGGTTAAACAAATTATCTTTTCTCTTTTTCAAAAACTAAATAATTTCCTTTTTCTGATAAAATATTATATCCCTTTATATTTTATCTAACTAAAATTTCTATTTTATTAATCAATTTCCTTTTTCAAGTTATACATATTATCTTTTCTATTTCTCAATAACTAAGCAATTTCCTTTTTCAAGTAAAATAGAATAATCTTTCACATTTTATTTAACTAAAATATCTCTTTTTTAAAAAATAGTACGAGCAATTTTTTTTAATAAAATAACATAATTATATTATAATTATTATTAACTAATCAATTACCTTTTTCACCCAAAACACGTTACCTTTTCTTTTTTCTCTAATTAACATCTCTCTTTTTCCAATTATATCATGAACGGTTACCTTTTTCAACCAAATCACGGTACCTTTTTTCTTTTCTCTTATTAAAATCTCTCTTTTTCCAATTATATCACAGATGTTTCTATTTAATAAAATAAAATAATAATATTATAATACTAATAATTAACCGATTACCTTTTCAGCTAAAACGTATCATCTTTTCTATTTTTTGTAATTGAACTCCCTTTTTTCTAGAAATATCACGGGCAACATTAATTTCTCATTTTCTAAAAACTATGAGCAATTTTATTTAGTAAAATGTCATAATTAATTTATAATTATATAAGCTAATCAATTACCTTTTTCACATAAATCATGTCATTTTTTTTATTTTCACATTACCTTTCTATTTTCTCTAACTAAAATCTCTCTTTTTCCAATCCTATCAAGGGAGGCTTCATTTATAATAATAAATTAATAATATTTTAATATTAATAATTAACCGATTACCTTTTTCAACTAAAACGTATCATATTCTCTATATTTTTTTTAACTAAAATCTTTCTTTTAATAGAAATATCACGGACAATATTAATTTCTCCTTTTTCTAAAAATATTTCGTGCAATTGTATTTAGTAAATAAGGTAATTAAATTATAATTGCTATAAACTAATCAATTATATTTTTCAACTATGACATGTTTCCTTTTTAATTTTCTCTAACTAAATCCTATCTTTTTCTAATCATATCACATGCATTCTATTTAATAAAAATAATAATATTATAATTACCAATAATTAATCGATTACCTTTTTCAACTAAAACCTATTATCTTTTCTATATTTTCTAACGAAAATCCTTCCATTTCTAGAAATATCACGGATAAAATTTGTATAATTATTATCAAATCATCTCATATAATAATGTAAGCTTCCAAAATTCATCTTTTAAAAAATTAATTTAAATAAATGAAAAAAATTATATAATATTAAAATAAAAAAAATCCGTGCATCGCACGGGCTTTAAAGGGTGAGTGCCCTTTCTACCCACACTATTATATAAAAGCCGAAACATTAAAAATTTGGTTAGTCGGTCGATTGGTCGGTACAGTACCGATTGATTTTACTTATTTACCCTTACTTAATTAAAGATCTACTAACTAATCAATTTCCTTCTTGAGTTTAAACATATTATCTTTTCTATTTTTCAAGAACTAACTCATTTCATAAAATACAATATCCTTTTATATTTTATTTAACTAAAATTTCTCTTTTATTAATCAATTTCCTTTTTCAGTTTAGATATATTACCTTTTCTACTAATTAATAAATTTTCTTCTTGAGGTTAAACAAATTATCTTTTCTCTTTTTCAAAAACTAAATAATTTCCTTTTTCTGATAAAATATTATATCCCTTTATATTTTATCTAACTAAAATTTCTATTTTATTAATCAATTTCCTTTTTCAAGTTATACATATTATCTTTTCTATTTCTCAATAACTAAGCAATTTCCTTTTTCAAGTAAAATAGAATAATCTTTCACATTTTATTTAACTAAAATATCTCTTTTTTAAAAAATAGTACGAGCAGTTTTTTTTAATAAAATAACATAATTATATTATAATTATTATTATCTAATCAATTACCTTTTTCACCCAAAACACGTTACCTTTTCTTTTTTCTCTAATTAACATCTCTCTTTTTCCAATTATATCATGAACGGTTACCTTTTTCAACCAAAACACGGTACCTTTTTTCTTTTCTCTTATTAAAATCTCTTTTTTCCAATTATATCACAGATGTTTCTATTTAATAAAATAAAATAATAATATTATAATACTAATAATTAACCGATTACCTTTTCAGCTAAAACGTATCATCTTTTCTATTTTTTGTAATTGAACTCCCTTTTTTCTAGAAATATCACGGGCAACATTAATTTCTCATTTTCTAAAAACTATGAGCAATTTTATTTAGTAAAATGTCATAATTAATTTATAATTATATAAGCTAATCAATTACCTTTTTCACATAAATCATGTCATTTTTTTTATTTTCACGTTACCTTTCTATTTTCTCTAACTAAAATCTCTCTTTTTCCAATTCTATCAAGGGAGGCTTCATTTATAATAATAAATTAATAATATTTTAATATTAATAATTAACCGATTACCTTTTTCAACTAAAACGTATCATATTCTCTATATTTTTTTTAACTAAAATCTTTCTTTTAATAGAAATATCACGGACAATATTAATTTCTCCTTTTTCTAAAAATATTTCGTGCAATTGTATTTAGTAAATAAGGTAATTAAATTATAATTGCTATAAACTAATCAATTATATTTTTCAACTATGACATGTTTCCTTTTTAATTTTCTCTAACTAAATCCTATCTTTTTCTAATCATATCACATGCATTCTATTTAATAAAAATAATAATATTATAATTACCAATAATTAATCGATTACCTTTTTCAACTAAAACCTATTATCTTTTCTATATTTTCTAACGAAAATCCCTCCATTTCTAGAAATATCACGGATAAAATTTGTATAATTATTATCAAATCATCTCATATAATAATGTAAGCTTCCAAAATTCATCTTTTAAAAAATTAATTTAAATAAATGAAAAAAATTATATAATATTAAAATAAAAAAAATCCGTGCATCGCACGGGCTTTAAAGGGTGAGTGCCCTTTCTACCCACACTATTATATAAAAGCCGAAACATTAAAAATTTGGTTAGTCGGTCGATTGGTCGGTACAGTACCGATTGATTTTACTTATTTACCCTTACTTAATTAAAGATCTACTAACTAATCAATTTCCTTCTTGAGTTTAAACATATTATCTTTTCTATTTTTCAAGAACTAACTCATTTCATAAAATACAATATCCTTTTATATTTTATTTAACTAAAATTTCTCTTTTATTAATCAATTTCCTTTTTCAGTTTAGATATATTACCTTTTCTACTAATTAATAAATTTTCTTCTTGAGGTTAAACAAATTATCTTTTCTCTTTTTCAAAAACTAAATAATTTCCTTTTTCTGATAAAATATTATATCCCTTTATATTTTATCTAACTAAAATTTCTATTTTATTAATCAATTTCCTTTTTCAAGTTATACATATTATCTTTTCTATTTCTCAATAACTAAGCAATTTCCTTTTTCAAGTAAAATAGAATAATCTTTCACATTTTATTTAACTAAAATATCTCTTTTTTAAAAAATAGTACGAGCAGTTTTTTTTAATAAAATAACATAATTATATTATAATTATTATTATCTAATC
This sequence comes from Kitagawia praeruptora, assembly GCA_037693485.1. NCBI lineage: Eukaryota > Viridiplantae > Streptophyta > Magnoliopsida > Apiales > Apiaceae > Kitagawia > Kitagawia praeruptora. The sequence continues at coordinate 13,219,797 of CM075353.1, forward strand.
AATTACCTTTTTCACCCAAAACACGTTACCTTTTCTTTTTTCTCTAATTAACATCTCTCTTTTTCCAATTATATCATGAACGGTTACCTTTTTCAACCAAAACACGGTACCTTTTTTCTTTTCTCTTATTAAAATCTCTTTTTTCCAATTATATCACAGATGTTTCTATTTAATAAAATAAAATAATAATATTATAATACTAATAATTAACCGATTACCTTTTCAGCTAAAACGTATCATCTTTTCTATTTTTTGTAATTGAACTCCCTTTTTTCTAGAAATATCACGGGCAACATTAATTTCTCATTTTCTAAAAACTATGAGCAATTTTATTTAGTAAAATGTCATAATTAATTTATAATTATATAAGCTAATCAATTACCTTTTTCACATAAATCATGTCATTTTTTTTATTTTCACGTTACCTTTCTATTTTCTCTAACTAAAATCTCTCTTTTTCCAATTCTATCAAGGGAGGCTTCATTTATAATAATAAATTAATAATATTTTAATATTAATAATTAACCGATTACCTTTTTCAACTAAAACGTATCATATTCTCTATATTTTTTTTAACTAAAATCTTTCTTTTAATAGAAATATCACGGACAATATTAATTTCTCCTTTTTCTAAAAATATTTCGTGCAATTGTATTTAGTAAATAAGGTAATTAAATTATAATTGCTATAAACTAATCAATTATATTTTTCAACTATGACATGTTTCCTTTTTAATTTTCTCTAACTAAATCCTATCTTTTTCTAATCATATCACATGCATTCTATTTAATAAAAATAATAATATTATAATTACCAATAATTAATCGATTACCTTTTTCAACTAAAACCTATTATCTTTTCTATATTTTCTAACGAAAATCCTTCCATTTCTAGAAATATCACGGATAAAATTTGTATAATTATTATCAAATCATCTCATATAATAATGTAAGCTTCCAAAATTCATCTTTTAAAAAATAAATTTAAATAAATGAAAAAAATTATATAATATTAAAATAAAAAAAAATCCGTGCATCGCACGGGCTTTAAAGGGTGAGTGCCCTTTCTACCCACACTATTATATAAAAGCCGAAACATTAAAAGTTTGGTTAGTCGGTCGATTGGTCGGTACGGTACCGATTGATTTTACTTATTTACCCTTACTTAATTAAAGATCTACTAACTAATCAATTTCCTTCTTGAGTTTAAACATATTATCTTTTCTATTTTTCAAGAACTAACTCATTTCATAAAATACAATATCCTTTTATATTTTATTTAACTAAAATTTCTCTTTTATTAATCTATTTCCTTTTTCAGTTTAGATATATTACCTTTTCTACTAATTAAAAAATTTTCTTCTTGAGATTAAACAAATTATCTTTTCTCTTTTTCAAAAACTAAATAATTTCCTTTTTCTGATAAAATATTATATCCCTTTATATTTTATCTAACTAAAATTTCTATTTTATTAATCAATTTCCTTTTTCAAGTTATACATATTATCTTTTCTATTTCTCAATAACTAAGCAATTTCCTTTTTCAAGTAAAATAGAATAATCTTTCACATTTTATTTAACTAAAATATCTCTTTTTTAAAAAATAGTACGAGCAGTTTTTTTAATAAAATAACATAATTATATTATAATTATTATTAACTAATCAATTACCTTTTTCACCCAAAACACGTTACCTTTTCTTTTTTCTCTAATTAACATCTCTCTTTTTCCAATTATATCATGAACGGTTACCTTTTTCAACCAAAACACGGTACCTTTTTTCTTTTCTCTTATTAAAATCTCTTTTTTTCCAATTATATCACAGATGTTTCTATTTAATAAAATAAAATAATAATATTATAATACTAATAATTAACCGATTACCTTTTCAGCTAAAACGTATCATCTTTTCTATTTTTTGTAATTGAACTCCCTTTTTTCTAGAAATATCACGGGCAACATTAATTTCTCATTTTCTAAAAACTATGAGCAATTTTATTTAGTAAAATGTCATAATTAATTTATAATTATATAAGCTAATCAATTACCTTTTTCACATAAATCATGTCATTTTTTTTATTTTCACGTTACCTTTCTATTTTCTCTAACTAAAATCTCTCTTTTTCCAATTCTATCAAGGGAGGCTTCATTTATAATAATAAATTAATAATATTTTAATATTGATAATTAACCGATTACCTTTTTCAACTAAAACGTATCATATTCTCTATATTTTTTTTAACTAAAATCTTTCTTTTAATAGAAATATCACGGACAATATTAATTTCTCCTTTTTCTAAAAATATTTCGTGCAATTGTATTTAGTAAATAAGGTAATTAAATTATAATTGCTATAAACTAATCAATTATATTTTTCAACTATGACATGTTTCCTTTTTAATTTTCTCTAACTAAATCCTATCTTTTTCTAATCATATCACATGCATTCTATTTAATAAAAATAATAATATTATAATTACCAATAATTAATCGATTACCTTTTTCAACTAAAACCTATTATCTTTTCTATATTTTCTAACGAAAATCCTTCCATTTCTAGAAATATCACGGATAAAATTTGTATAATTATTATCAAATCATCTCATATAATAATGTAAGCTTCCAAAATTCATCTTTTAAAAAATTAATTTAAATAAATGAAAAAAATTATATAATATTAAAATAAAAAAAATCCGTGCATCGCACGGGCTTTAAAGGGTGAGTGCCCTTTCTACCCACTATTTTACTTTCTCTCACCAAAATACCCAGATTCGAGAAGTATCGCCCAAAATACCCACGGGATACGCCTTTGGGGTAGGAGTATCCTAGGATACGCCTCCAAGGTGGGAGTATCCAAAGGATGCGCTCCTGAGTCTCGTGAAATTGCTACAGGATACGCTACTACAAAAAACGCATCACCTGATACGCTTGATGAAACCGCGCATCTGACGTCAGAGATGACGTGAGATACGCTGTTTCAACAAGCGTATCAGGGGATGCGCTGGTTGAACCAGCGTGTCTTCCATCGTCTCCGTCAATCCCAGAGCTGCCGTTTAGGGCGATTCCGGCTTGTTTTTTCTTCGTCTCCGTTCGCCTACTACACGAATTTTCGAACCACATAGCATACATCGTTCGAATCGCAATTGCAAGCTCTACAAGACCATACCAGTTTTATAGCCTATGTTTGTCCAGATTCGATTCGCCCAAAATGGCAATTTCATCAAGTCTAAGATTCCGACGAGGTCATAGAGCCCCTGCGGGGCCTTATCCGTCAAAATCGATTGGGGAAAAAGGAAGAGGATGATTTGCTGTTTATTTTGATGTGTTCAAAAGTGGTGGAGGTTGTGTGGGGAGAGAGATCGATGGAGACGCCGAAATCGCCCCCAGTCGCCGGCAATGGAGCTCTCAGTTTTCCGGAGACAATTTGCAAATTCTGGCACGCTACAGTGTTCGGGTGGCGCCGTTCCAAACGGCGTGACCCGTGAGTATTTTGGGCGGTATTTTCAGATCTGGGTATTTTGGTCAGTGGGTAGGGGAAAATTAGGCATTTTGGTCATTCTTTCGGCTAAAACTAGTAAATTATAAAATAAGCAAATGTTATAACTTAAAAAGTACTCAATAGTTAAAAATATGAACGAATTTTTTCCGTAATTTTAACATAATTAAATAAAGCACGGATTTACATAATAGAGTATTAATTTTTTTCGTAATTTCTATTTTACGAAGATACACATCATCCAGTCGAGCAGTCGAGGATGAAATTTTTCCGCAAATTCTTATGAACCAACCAAGCACATACATACATGTTATGATAAAGTGTATGTTTGGGGTATCTTAAAATAAGTAGCTTATGGCTTATAAGTACTTATGTCATATAAGTGATGAGTAGAGCAGAGATTAGAGTGTTTGGTAAATTAGAACTTATAATCAGTAGACTGTTTGGGTAAATCAGAACTTATAAGTTAATTTTTTTTATAATTTTCAAAATATTTATTTTTTATATATAACAATGGATATCAATGGATAGATCTCGATGAATAGATAAATTTGATATATACATATCAATTTTTTAATGAACGTGTTTGGGTAAATCAGAACTTATAAGTTAATTTTTTTTATAATTTTCAAAATATTTATTTTTTATATATAACAATGGATATCAATGGATAGATCTCGATGAATAGATAAATTTGATATATACATCTCAATTTTTTAATGAACGGATCGAGAAATATATAATTTTAAATATTTGAAGAATATTATATATTACGTATATCGAGAATAAGTTATAAGTTATAAGTTGAAAGTTAACAATTCTTAACATTCAACTTATGGGTTTATAAGTTATAAGTTGAGCTAAAACTTATTTTGGCAAACACCCCCCATAAGCTCTTATGGACTTATAAGGCATAAGTTCGGAGGGATATGAAATCCCAAACAGACCCAAAATATGTACAGTATATAGCCAAGGGATCGTTGAAGAGCCTTACATTTAACAATCTAAGCATGTTTTGATGAAATTTAATCTGGAAATATTTAATCTGTTGGATAGATGAATGTAGATAAAAGCATGCAATGAACTTTCATTATATTATTTAAAAATTATACCTACCAGCTCTGAATATATGAATACTTAATAAGAAAATATCTTTACATCCATCTCATTTTGTGTGTTCTGTTTGACTTTTTTGTAGTCAAATTGACATGACTTTGACGAATAATTAAAAATTATTTCCTTAAAATTTCAAAAAGCTGAAAAATACATTTTAAAGTAAATTAAAAATATTTTTCAATGATATAATTTTATTACTTTTTTCAATTATATAGCATATGTAATTTTCGGTCAAACTTTTGTCAAATTGACTACAAAAAAGTAAAACAGGACACATAAAATGAGATGGAGGGAGTATTTAATAAAGAATGTCAAAGGGTAATAAAATTAGTTATAAGTGAACATTTGTACATCGTGTATGTTTGGGATATCTTAAAATAAGTAGCTTATGATTTATAAGCACTTATGTCATATAAGTGATGAGTAGAGCAGTCAGTAGAGTGTTTGGTAAATCAGAACTTATAATCAGTAGACTGTTTGGGTAAATCAGAACTTATAAGTTAACTTTTTTTTTATAATTTTTAAAATATTGTTTTTTTATATATAACAATGGATAGATCTCGATGAATAGGGAAATTTGATATATACATATCAATTTTCTAATGAATGGATCGAGAGATATATGGTTTTGAAGATTTGAAGGATATTATATATTACATATATCGAGAATAAGTTATAAGTTATAAGTTGAAAGTTAAGAATTCTTAACATTCAACTTATGGGTTTATAAGTTATATGTTGAGCTAAAACTTATTTTGGCAAACACCCCTCATAAGTACTTATGGGCTTATAAGCCATAAGCTGGAAAATGAGAAGTGAGAAGCCAAACAGGCCCATCATTGACTCATTGGACATCTCTTAAGGGTAGCATGATGCATATACAATAATACAATTTTAACTATTCATTAATACTAGAGTTTGCCTATTAATCAGGCAATATTACCACTAAGCAAGCAGCACAATCCTTAAAAAAATATACTTCTAAGCATATTGTTTCAAAATTAAGGTCCATCAAGGAACATGCTCTTTGTTTCACAAACTTAGCAATATAACAATAACGGATTTTTGCAAAAAAAAAAACAAGAAGGAAAACGCTAGGAACTCTTTTTTGCGGGGTTATCAAGGTGTCTCCAAGGGTTAAGAGCTTCTCTCCTAGCTTCGGCTTCTGGGGAATTCTCCCAAGCTCTTTTCTCTGCTTCTAATTCAGTTACCTTGTCATCTGCACAATTTATAAAATCAAGTAGCTCAAAATGAAATTTTTGGATAAAGAAACATACAAAAAACATAATTTTGTTTCTTATAATAAGACCAAATAGTTAAGTTTGTAAGTAAAAGAATTTCAGAATTTATCTTACAAGAATAATCGTCACTTCCGTATAGAAAGTACATTTCAATTATTTTTATATTTTCCTAAATTTATTAGTATCTAACATAAATGAAAAACACATCGTCATGGTTGGTTATAAATAATATTCAACATATTCACAATAATTGCAAGATGAAATTACTCATATTGACAATTAGCAAGGAGATAATGTGCAAACCTTTGGCAGACAATTACAATTTACAATAACTTTTATTGCACAAATTTGACCAACTGCCTGTTACAAATGTCTGAGCCCAAGTCCCCCAACCCCGACCCCATGTACAATGTGTACAGGATGCTTCCATACTCAATGACCTCAGAGTTGGGGCCAACATAATTAGTCAGGATCTAGGAAGTGTATTACTGAGCCTCTCTAACGGGTCAATGGTCACCTATCATGAGCAAAAGTAATCTGGTACTAGTGGCATATAGCGGCAAAGCAATAAGTTTCACAATCATATCCTTCAACTCTTGCGGTGCATAAAACAAGGATGATCGTGAATCCATAATAAGTTAATAACAAGTCGAGCCAAATCATTAAATCAAGTTTCTCGGGATCTTAATTCATAAGTATACTCAATCACCTTAATTGAGTTTTACGTTTACCAATTCCATCCTAGTGTATCGAATTCAAGCCGAGCTCAAGGAAATTATTGAACCATTTTTCTTTTGAAACTTGACTTGTAACAAACTCGAATGGAGTTCGAGACCGTAATATCTAGTCGAGCACAACCCTCCCAACTAGTATTACACATCACAGATTCACAGCCATATGTGCACGAATCAATTTGTACACAATACTATGCATGGATAAATATGCAAACATTTTTCTAATTACACAAAGTAATGTCTGACCATTATAATTACTTTACTAAATTTCTAAATAATAGGTGGTCCAATATTACCCATCAACAGTTGGATCAAAACTTAAAACCAACTTTGGCTATGAATCATTCTTACACATGTGAATATAGGGATGTAATTTGAGTTGAGACTTTAGTCAAGATTTCCTTGGTAGAGTGCAACTCGAACTTTTTGTTAAGGAGTTGACGAGTGTCCAACTGGTAAAAGTGAAAAACTAACAAAACGAAGTATTTGAACTCAAATCCTTAATAAACGAGTCAAACTGAATCAAGTTCTTCCCGAGCTTCTACGTGTATTATTTTTTGTCTTATTGGTCGACTCATTAACAGACTTGACTAGAGTTCAAGACTGCATTATCTAATTGTGCTCAGCCTGCTCACTAGTATTACAAGTACAACCACATGTGCAGGTGTCTATGTGTTTACAATACTATGCACGCATTAATATGTAGATACATTGCTAATACTGATAGACAAGTCTAACAAACAAGAAATGATTTTGTATCAAATACACCTAAAAAAAATTAAAACTGGGTGAAGGTAGGAGAGATGTCATCTGCAAAGAAGAGTGAAAGTTGGACTGATTGACTAAAGAAATACAACCTAGCTATGAGACTGAGACAAATATGATGCAGGTCATAACTAACAGTCATTTCATCAAATTATAGAATGCTTTACTATCAGTAGCTAAACCTTAATTATCTTTGGAGCCTAATCAAAATCATATACCCAACAATGTGAAAAATTAATAATCTAACAGTATAAACTTATTCAGATGTTATTGTAGACACGTCATTGAATCACAAAGCATTCAAAATGCATAATCAGAGGGTAACGATTTCCTTTTTCAATAGACCAATTAGTATTTGGCTTCTGCAACTCTCGAAATGAATTGCATCCTCATTAGATAATACTAAGAAAATCAATTAAGGAGAAGGTATGAAATACACTATTTCTCATCCTATTCCACATAGCATCCTACAGACATCTACCAAGAAACTATTTACCCTTCGTGCACACCTGAAATTTACAGAGAGGAAATTTGAAAATGACCCTTCGTGCTCATTCCAATCTGTAACACGATTTACAGAGAGGAAATTTGAAAATGACCCCTGGTCGACCCGAAATGACACGTTATAAAAAATTTCATTCCTTTACACTTATTCAATTTCATTTAATTTTAGGTGATTTAAGCTTGACCCGTTTACAAACACTAACACCACCTGAAACCCGAAACTGCCACCCCTAATTCGTAATAGCAAATCCATTATTCCCAAAACACAAATCTCACTGGTACCCCATCATTGTTATACAAGACATTCTATACACACACACACACACACATTTAGTTAAAGTTCATAAACCATAATCAAGAATTGCAGAGATAACTCAAACTGAATAAATACAGATACACAAAAGAATGAGAAAACATTGGAAACCAATCTAACCAACACAAGTACAAATGGCATATACACATACAAGTGTGCGTGTGTGTATGTGTGTTACATATAAAGATTGAAACTTTAATAGTAGAAGATGAGGGGGAGAGGGAGAGAGAGAGGGGGGAGAGGAGAGGGGGGAGAGAGAGAGAGAGAGAGAGAGAGAGAGAGAGAGAGATGGGGGGAGAGAGAGAGAACATACAGAAGCCAGTTTTGATCATGAAAAGCTCCATACCACCACCAACAGCGGCTGCTGCAACGCCTATCTTCACATACCAATCCAAAAATTTAATCTTTTTCATCCCCTCTTTCTTTTGATTAATTACGGAGTAATATAATTCAACCAGATTTTACTGATAATAATTCTTGAGTAGAATTGTTCTTGAATCTTGCTGTTGAGCTCCTGCTCAGCTATCAAATTAGTAGCTTCGACCCGACCCGACCTGCTAAATTTAAAAATGATGCCACGTTTCATTTCCTATATATTGGTCATTTATTTTTTTAATGTTTCAATTATTTTTCAGAAAATATTAGTTTGTTTGGAAAGAAATTCAAATGAGTACTTTCTAAAAACTTATATTTGGTGTATATTGGTCTCCCCTTCTATGCATTTATTTATTTATTTAGATTACTTTTTCAAAAATATTAGTTATTTTTAAAGAAAAAATTAAAAAAAGTACTTTCTAAAAACGTAAATATAATGTCATTATTGGTGTTGTTTTAGTTGTCATAGACTCATTGGCTGTTTAGTTGGTAAGTCTTTTTTCAACTTTCAAGTAAGTTTTTAAGGCAAAGATTTTTGTGGGCTATGCCCAGTGTAGTGGTTTATTTGGACTCAGGAGAAGTTGGCCCTAATCCCAGTGGTTGGTTTTGTTGGGATGGGCTGTAGTTTGTATATGTGGATATATATTTTCACATTTTTATATTAAAAAAAGGGACATAAATGATTTCTAAAAAAAGGGGGGACATAAATATGGTGCCACTAGTGTTGCAGATTTCGGAAATCGGAACTATTCGGTTGAGGTACCGATTTACGATTTATCGGATGATTCGGTTGAAAAATCGGCAATTTATCGGTGATTTTTGCAAAATCGGCCGAATCGGTTCCAAAATTTTGACCGATTTTTGAGCAATTTATCGGCGATTTTTCAAAAATGGGCAGATTTTTATAACAGAGGGGTGCCAGGTATCCAGAGGAAGAGTCATACTAGTATTTGTCTATGGTGTTTGGTAACCTCTATAATTTGAGTGTTCGTTATTGGTTTCTTTATTTTTTTTTCCGATTTTATATTAAACTTAATCACCCGTTTCACTCAAAATTATAATTAAAACTATCAATTACACCATGCATTCAAAAACGATATCATTTGAATCACTAAAATCATACTCCCTCCGTCCCAATAGATTGTTAACACTTTCTATTTTGGGATGTCCCAATAGATTGTTAACATTTCCTAAAATAGTAAGTTTTAACACTATTACACCCACTACTTAACTTATTTTAACTATAAAATCACTATTACACCCACTACTTAACTTATTTTAACAATAAAATCACTACTAGCTTAAAGCCCGTGCGATGCACGGAATTTTCTTAATATTATATGAATATTTTTTAGTAATTTGAATTAATTTTTTTTAAAACCTGAATGACTTAAATTTTTCAATAAGATGATTTCATGATAATTATATAAATGTTATTCGTGATATTTCTAAAAAAGGGGGTCCGGGGGCGGCAGCCCCCGGGCGGGGTCCAAGGGGCGGCAGCCCCTGGCGGGGTCCAAGGGGCAGAGCCCCTGGCTGGGGTCGAGCTGCCAGGTCAGCTTGGAAATTTTTTATTTCTGAAGACTATTACTATCCAGAAATTATCGTTTCGACTTATTTTTCTAAAATTTTATCACTAATTTTTCTTCCAAAATTGCATGTTTTTCTTTTTTTCAGGCCAAATTCGAGCTCAATTTTCGAGCTCAAACTGTCCCAGGTCGCAGCCATTTTACCTGCTTCCCAAGTCATTTTGGACCTGGACATTTCGAGCTCAACTAGTACATTTTCGAGCTCAAACTGTCCCAGGTCGTAGCCATTTTCGAGCTCAATTAGTTCATTTTCGACCTGAAATGGGCGAGCTCAAATAGTGTTAAAACGACCTCAAAATCGTTCAACCTCGACCTCAGTATAGAATAAGAACGACCTCAAATGGATCCCAGGTCGTGGGGATTTTTTACATTTCCTAGTTCAAATTCGACCTGAGATTTGCGATCTCAAGCCATATTTCAACGATCTCGATTGGAGTGGTAGGTCGTGGCTTCATTCTGCTTTTTATAAGCCAAAAACGACCTCAATTATGCGACCTCATATCTGTTTTGTTCCGACCTCAATTTTTAAGGTTGCTTACGACCTCAGATTTAAATTCTCCAGGTATTCTAGCCGAGCTCGTAACTATACAAGAAAATGAGATCGGATCTCACGATCTCATATCTCCTTTTGGTAACTCCAAGTCTCATTATGGATTTTAACGGGCCCTGTCTTTTAATAATGTTGGGCTGGACCTAGATTTTCAAATCGTTTGGGCCTACAAAACTTTTAAGTTTTGGTTGGGCCTTTACTATGGGTCAACATGACCTTAAATCAAAACCTTAATTAGGTTTAATAATCTTGGTTGGGCCGTGACAGGCCTTGATTCTTTTTAATTACTTTAGCTGGACTTGGGCCTTAACAGGCTTGGTGTTGTTGGGCCTTTTAGAGTCCAACTTTGTGTTGACGGCCCACAAAGATTTCCAATAGGCTACAGCCGGTTGACCTTCTCCCTCTTCTTTCGGGTCTTTCCTTGGTTTGTAAGACCTTGCCTTGGTTTTAATTTAGCCACTAGTTTCTGATTTTTAGGCCTTGAATTCAAACAACCAGCTTAATTTGAGGCAAACGGCCTTGTTGGCCATCAAGGCGAATGCGTATCTCAATGCTCTCACTGACAGTTTCGTGCCTCCAAGGCATTATCATGGAGCCAACCAGTCTCAAGATGAGCTTTGATGGGGGTCTGTCTAGCAACTTCCAACGTCAATGGGCGCCAACAATTTGCGCTCTATAGTGGGGTCTCCAAGACCTGATAGTAAACACTTCTAGTGTAATTCTCGATTTCAGACGAGGCGAATTTGGACAAGGCATCGGCCGTTATACAAGTTGGTATTCCTCGAATCATACCATACCAACTGTGATTTTACAATTTTCAGATATTTCAACATCGTTTCATCTTTGGCTTTTAGAGCTCTACTCACTTGGGCTATCACCAGCCTTGAGTCTCCATAGACTTTAAGATTTTTGGCCCTCATGGCTAAAGACGAGCCTAGTCCGGCTTTCAAGGCTTTATACTCTGCCTCGTTATTGGTTGTCGAAAAATATTCAACTTCAAGGCACATTCAATCGCGAAGCCGTCAGGGCTCTGTAGGACTATACCAGCACCACTTGATTTTGTTTTTGATGCCCTATCAAAATAGAGCACCCAATGTTTCTTCTAAACTTTATAAGTTCTCTCCCTCTTGGGGTGTCTCATCTTGCCTTACTGGGGTGTTGTGCCTTCCTGCCCCCCGACTTCTTGGTTGTCAATGGTATATTCAACTAAGAAGTCAACGAGCACCTGTGCTTTAATTGCAATTCGAGGATTGTACGCGATATCAAATAATCTGAGTTCTATCGCCCACTTAGCTAGCCTTCGGGTTATGCAACATGTTTCTCAGTTGCTGGTCCGTCAGGGTTTCAATCTTAAGTGCCTGGAAGTACGATCGTCGCTTCCTCGAGGCTGTTACCAATGCCAAAGCAAACTTCTTAATGGGAGAATAATTTAACTCAGCTGCATGCAACATCTTGCTCACATAGTAGATAGGCTTCTGAACCTTGTTATCCTTTCGAATGAGGATGGCACTCAAGGCTTGTTCAGATATTTCAATGTTGGCATTCTGGATTGAGGGTCCAAAATTTCAGATTGGTTTTCAAGCTTTGACTTGAAGTTTCAATCCTTGGATCTTATCTGGAGGTTCATGACCCCTTCAAGTTTGGCCTTCATAGCTATCCCATGGCCTTCATGGCTAATAACTCGTGTTCCTTATCCTAGGATTCGAGGTTGACGTTTACATGTTCATCGTTGGTGTTCATATGTCGACTACCAAGTATTCACGACCTTTCTTTTGGATTGATGTCAAACTAAAGGTCTTTTGGATCCCTTACTTGACTTCATGTCTTTCACGGCTTGTCTCGAATCTTAGTTCTGATTTCAGGGTTTTCAAACCTATCTTTGCTTCTTGTTTTTTATCCGGGGTCCTTCAAGGACTTAAACTCTTAGTAACTCTCGACCTTTCAGGGTTTTTATTTATGCGTTTGTTTGTTTCCATTCGTGTATTTTTTTATTTTCGGTACTTGGTCATCTTTGACTTACACACATCAGGTGTTAGGTACATAAATAAAATCACATAATCAATGAATGGAAAACAAACTTGCATTAATAACTTGAGATGGGTTCAACCCTTACATAGAATACTACTGTCCTACTCGGAGCAACATGCTCTGCGATGGTTTCATCGAACCTTATTTCTACTTCTACTAGATAAAATATGAAGCTAAAAACTACTAGGATAATTTGAACCCATCGGGGCTTTGCAAGACTAGGCTTGCACCACTTGATTTTATTTTTGATGCTCCAATAAAATAGAGCACTCACTACTCCTTCTGGTCACCTCATTCTTATTCTGAAGTTCACTTACAGCTTGGGGTACAATCTCCTGCCCCTCGATTTCTTGGTTGCCAATGATGCATTCAACCACGAAGTCAGTTGACGCCTTAGCCTTAATGGCTGTCCGAGGTTTATGTGTGATGTCCTCTGCTGGCCTTTCTTGATGTTCCTTATCACTACAAACGTCCATGTCTTCAATCGGAAGGACCTGCCCCCCGACTCCATCAGGCCTTAACGCGGCTACATAACAGCTCCTAGCCATTTTCTGGTCACCTTTTTGTTCTCCTACACCATTCCTGGTTGGAAACTTGATCTTCATGTGATAGGTTGAGGCCACAGCCTTAAAAGCATGGAGTCCAGTCCTCCCGAGGATGGCATTGTAGGTGGAAGACGCTTTGATAACCAAAAAGTTAAGCATCTGAGTGGCCTCTGTTGGCTTCTGTCCGATGGTGACGGGCAACAGAATAGTTCCCTCAACTTTAGACTCTACTCCGCTGAATCCATATATAGGCATGTTAGATAGGGTCAACTGAGAGTCGTTGTATCCCATTTTCACGAATGCATCATAGAACAAAATGTCCACTGAAGCTCCATTGTCTATCAAGACTCGCTTCACCTCTGAATTCCCAATCATGGGTGTTATGACCAGCGGGTCATCGTGGGGGAACTTCACCCCTTCAAGGTCTGAATCATCAAATTCGATTGTTACTTCGGTTTTTGCACGCTTTGGTGTCTCTCCGACAATATGCATCACTTCTCGGGCATAAGCCTTCCGAGAGTTCCTAGTCGTCCCGGCCGCAGTCGGGCCTCCTGAGATCATGTTGATCACTGGCCCTCGGGGCTGTGGGGTGCGATCCCGATCGTCGTCGTTCCTATCATACTCTCTTCTCTGATTACCACGATCTTCACCCTTAGTGAAGTGGCCCAACTTCCCTTTACGGATCAAGAACTCGATCTCATCTTTGAGTTGCTTACAATCATCAGTGTCATGCCCTACATCCTTGTGGAATCTGCAATACTGATTTTTGTTCCTCTTTGTGGGATCACCCCTGAGTGGCTTCGGCCATCGGAAATCCTTATCCTTCTCAATGTCCAATAGGATTCGACTCCTGGGAGTGTTCAACCTTGCATACTCAGTGAACCTTGGTCCTTGGATCTTCTTAGGGGCAGAGTCGGAGTCCTCGCTAGTTCGGGGATACTTGTCCCTAGCATCATATTCCTGGTCATCATACTCCTGGTCTTGCCTTCGCTTCTTGGAGTTCCCGTTGCCTCCATTGTTTATCACGACATCCTTCATGGTGCTGTCCTCGGCCTTGATATACTTATCAGCCCTTCGTTGGAGCTCAGCCATATTCTCGGGTGGGTGCTTTGCCAATGACCTTTTAAAGTAAAGATCAGTGGTGCCGTGCTACAGGGCTACCATGGCCACCTTGTTCTCTAAATCAGTAATATTTAATGTCTCCTTGGTGAACCTCTTAAGATAATCTCTTAGATTCTCATTCTTCCCTTGTACCACATACATGAGAGATGCAGAACTTTTCTCATGAACTCTCCCGCTGATGAATTGACTAACAAAAGCAGCACTTAACTCCTTAAAGGAGCCAATTGAGTTTGCGGGAAGTCGGCTATACCATCTTTGAGCCATGCCCGACAAAGTTTGAGGGAACGCCCTACACTTCAAGGCGTCACTTGCAGGCTGTAGTAATAGTGCGTTCGAAAACGTCCTAACATGATTTGCTGGATCACCCGTTCCATCGTAAGCCTTAATTGTCGGCATCTTGAACTTCCTTGATATGTGGGCATTCATCACCTCCTCGGTGAATGGGGGCGTGGGATCATCAGGATCCCCAAGTGGCATCAGATCCTTGGGGTTGCTCTTAGGGGTTTCCACCCTTGTAGTTCTTTCAGTTGGGACTGTAGCCCTTCTTTGCCTTCTTGGAGGCCTCTCCAGATCTATGAAAGGAATCGGTCCTGACGTGGGAGGTGGCAAAGTCTGATTTGATCTGGCTTGCTCCCTGGCCATGTCTTCCTTTAATCTTAAGATCTCGGCTTCATAAGCCTTAATCCTCTCAGCAGCTGTTGAAGGGAGTCCATCATGAGTAGTTCGAGTTCTCCCCATAGGTTCTTTACTTGCACGTCGCCTCCTTGGAGCTTCATCATGCTCGTAATCATCGTCAGAAGATGATTCATCCGTATAAGGACCAGAAAAATCGCGATAATCTCGATCTCGAATATACAGGGCATGACCACTTGGTCCAGCTCCGTAGTTAGGCATCCCGTACATTGGACTGGTACTTACGGGGAGATCCGTAGTGTGGATCTGAACCCCTCGTGTAAGGTTGTTGGGGTCTACAATCAAGGAGGAAATCCCCACCTGGCGGGGGTTAGTCCCTGGAATTGTGTGGACGATCGGAGGTAGCGTACTCTCAATATGGGTAGTCGTCCCTAGGGGTTGAGAAACTTGATACGAAACGATAGTCCCGGATGTCAGAGGTACTTGCTCAGATGTCGGAAGTACTTGTTCAGTAAGGGGCGGAGCAGAGCTAAGAGGTAGAGCCTCGGTAGCGATTGGCTCAGTAGTGCTTGGTGCAGTTCTTCGTGTTTGAACCATGGTTGATGTCTTCTTCCCACAGACGGCGCCAAATGTTGTGGAATAAAAACGAGGTTATTAGATTGCGGCTAGGGTTTATGTGTATTTATTGCTAGGGTTCGTGAGCTTCGTGCTTTAATGGCTGCTTCTGCGTTCGAGACTTAAACGGTCCTCACAGAATGCCTACGTATCTCTGTATTAAGAGAATCAAGCCAATAAAACGTAGTTCTGAGATGAGGGGTATGACCCTTTATATAGGCTGAGAAGCCCAAGAATTATGGTAGGAGTCAGAGACTTGGTGGGCAAGCCACCGCCTTGAGGAAGGTTCTAGACCCCTTCCTTGTAGGAATCAGTTTCCTTGTATGAGTGTATGCCTTGGAGGCTACTCCTTGTAGAGATAATGTTCTTGTCTGACACTTATTGCTGAGCTGTTTATTATCCCTAATATTAATTACGAAATTAATATTGTAAATAGAGTTTGGGCCCACCTGGTGGCCCCCACGTTTGGACCATTCCGGGTCTAATTAATGCCACATTAAATGTGTCTTTAGGGCTTACTTTTAGCCCATATCAGTGATATAATTGGAAAATGAGATATTTTAGTTAGTGAAAATAGAAAAGGTAAGGTGAAAATTTAAAAGGTGGCATGTTTTAGGTGAAAAATGTAATTAATTAATTTATAGTAATTATAATTTAATTATGTTATTTTACTTATTAAATTTGCTCGTAGTATTTTTAGAAAATGATAAATTAATGTTACGCGTGATATATCTAGAAAAAGAAGGATTAAAAAAGATAGAAAAGATTATACGTTTTAGCTGAAAAAAGTAATCGATTAATTATTAGTATTATAATTTTGTTATTTTATTTTATTAAATAGAACTGTCTATGATATAATTGAAAAAGTAGAGATTTTAGTTAAAAAAAATAGAAAAGGTAACGTGAAAATTAAAAAGATGACATGTTTTAGGTGAAAAAAGTAATTGATTAATTTATAGTAATTATAATTTAATTATGTTACTTTACTAAATATAATTGATCATAGTTTTTTTAGAAAAAAGAGAAATTAATGTTAACCGTGATATTTCTAGAAAAAGAGGGATTTTAGTTAGAAAATATATAAGATGATACATTTTAGCTGAAAAAATATATTTTAGTTAGATAAAAGAAAAAATGTAACATATTTTGGTTGAAAAAGGTAACTAATCGATTAATTAATAGTAATTATATTAAACAAAATTGCTTGTAGTATTTTTAAAAATGAAGAAATTTTAGTTAGATAAAATATCATGTGCATGTTTTAGGTGAAAAAGGTAATTGATTAGTTTATAGTAATTATAATTTAATTATGTTATTTTACTAAAAATAATTGTTCGTACTTTTTTTAGAAAATGAGAAATTAATGTTGCCCGTGATATTTCTAGAAAAAGAATGATTTTAATTAGAAAATATAGAAAAGATGATATGTTTTAGCTGAAAAGTGAGATTTTAGTCAGAGAAAAGAAAAAAGGTAACATAATTTGGTTGAAAAAGGTAATTAATCGATTAATTAATAGTAATTATATTAAACAAAATTGTTCGTAGTATTTTTTAAAAAAAGGAGAAATTTTAGTTAGATAAAATATCAAGGGTCGTCTGATTTAATGAAATAAATAAATAATATTATAATTAGTAATAACTAACTGATTACTTTTTTTCAACTAAAGGGTAATATCTTTTCTATATTATATCATTTTCAAACTTGCTATTTTTACCTCTTTTTCAGGTACCCTTACTTAGGTATTCTTTACTTATTTTATATTGTTTAATAAGTAAACAAGTACCTTTTTCAATTATTATCTTTTGTACATTTTCCGATTAAAATATCTTCTTTCCAAACATAAAATGGATCATTCTATATTTAATGAAATAAACTACCAATATTATAATTATTAATAACTAACTGATTATCTTTTTCAGATAAAATGTAATATCTTTTCTATAATTTTAAACTAAAATATCTCATTTTCAAAATTATCTTTTTTACTTCTTTTTCGACTATTATCTCCAAAACTTGGCTTTTTTACTTATTTTTCAAGCTACTACCTTTTCAAATATGGATTTTTCGGCTTTTATATAATAGTATATTGATTTTGTTAGTGATTCGAATATATGATGTGATATTTTTGGGTATATGTTAATTATTGGTAAATATGATTGATGTTTTTAGGTGTTTATAAAAGGTAATATCTTCAACTAAAAGTAAATATGAAAAAGACAATCGACTAATTACCATTATTATATTATGTTATTATTTATTTTAGGTGTTTTAACAGTATAGATATTGTATATATTTTTCTTTATAATAAAGGTTAAATAAGTAAGTTCACGAAATACTAAAAAAACATATACCAAAAAATAGGTGACAAAATTTTTAATGTTTCGGCTAATGTTTTCTTATTATAAACAATGTATACATATGTTTAATATATTTTATCAATAATTGAAAAATATGATGTTATATTTTCGGGTATATATTAATGATTGTAAGATTAATTTTAAATTAGAAAGGTAACATGTTTTAATTCGAAAGAAAATATTAATTATTGGAAGATATGATATGATTGATGTTTTTAGGTGTTAATAAAAGGTAATATCTTCAATTAAAAGTAAATATAAAAAAGGCAATTGACTACTTATCATTAATTTATATTATGTCATTATTTATTTTAGGAATTTTAATAGTATAGATATCACATTTTTTTTATAATTAAGGGTAAATAAGTAAATTCACTACGTACCAAAAAGAATTGATGATGGTGATATTTGCGTGGAAGAAGAAGGTGAATGAGCAGAAAAAGGAAATGCAAGTAGGCAACTATGAATTGGGAAGGACTCTTGGAGAAGGAAATTTCGGAAAAGTTAAATTAGTTAAGTTGAGTAAAAATTGTAATTGATAATAATAGATTAATAATATTAATATTAATTGGGTGCAAGGGTAATGTTATAACGGAAGCAAGAAAGATTATATGCAGAAGAGAAATAGTTTATTGATCTTGAGGATAAACAGATTTACAGAGATTTTCAGATGCCTCAGATGATTTCAAATGCTTACATGCATTTCTTATTTATAGACAAAATCTAAGGGGTAGGTGGTGGTAGGTGTGGTTGGTGGCCGCCGGAGGAATAGTAGCCGCCGGAGGAACAGTAGTCAAAGCCGTCGGAGTAACAGTAGTCAAGACATTCCAACAAATCTCCACCTTGACTTGAATACTCACAAATAACAGATAACAGATGTACCAAACGCATCATAATAATGCCAGATGTACCAGATAACAGATCTCCACCTTGACTTGAATCCTCTCACAAAAACAGATAACAGATGTACCAGATGCATCATAATAATAATGCCAGATGTACCAGATAACAGATCTCCACCTTGACTTGAATCCTCTCACAAAAACAGATAACAGATGTACCAGATGCATCATAATAATGCCAGATGTACCAGATGTACCAGAAAAAACTCTTCTGCCTCAGATTTTGCCCTAAAAGGGCAATCAACAACTCCGAACATTTAACAAGTCCAAACAATGTTGAAACTTGCTATGTGGAACCGACTTGGTGAGCATATCAGCTGGGTTATCAGCAGTACCCAATTTTCTTCAGCAGACTTAGGTGCAAAAACGACGGACAGACGTGCATTTGAAGCACTAGGAGTATCTATGGGCTTATCCCTATAAATCTCCATTTCCAGAATTTTCCGAGCCGCACCCAAATCTTTCATTTCAACAAACCATTTTGTAGATTCAGTATATGTCACCTCTTCTTTGCAAGTGGATGGCTCATCAGAGCTAGGATCCACTTCTTCAGCTACCTGTAGTGCATATGCCACCATATCTTGAAAACCATATTTCTTTGGAGGCACTCCATACTTAGCTCTCCTCGATCGATCAAGAGCCAAACTGTGCTGATTTACTACTGGTACAGATGATTCTGATTCTGATTGTGGTTGTTGAACTTCTTGTTGTGGTTCACTCTCATCTTGAGTGACTTCCTGCTCCACCTGTTTCTCAACACCACCACTTTCTGAAACAATCGTAGATCCACGATTTATCAGATAACCTGATGTACTAACTGCTTCTGCCAAGAATCTTCTAGTTAGTCCAGAATTAGAGAGCATACACCTAGCTCTCTCCAGAAATGTCTGATTCATACGCTTTGCTACACCATTCTGCTGTGGTGTATCCCTGACTGTATGATGCCTAGAAATCCCTTCATTCTTACAGAACTCATCAAACTCAGATGAGCAAAATTCCAGACCATTATCAGTTCGCAACCTCTTAAACTTCTCCGAGGATGCGACAGCAATAGAACCTGATAACGTAGAACCTTGAAGAAGATACAAGGTACCGCATTTAACACCTTTCAGAACCACATTAGAACCCTTGCAGACATGTAGAACTCCACCTTCACCTTGAAAACTGAAACCCTTGCTGTCTAACATACTCAAGGATATCAGATTCTTTGTCATAAGTGGAACATGCCTAACATCATTCAATGTGCAGAATTTACCATCATGTGTCCGAATTTTAATTGAGCCTATTCCAACCGTCTCACAAGCAGAACTGTTAGCCATAGAAATCTTGCCACCGTCTAATTGCTCGTAGGTTGTAAACCACTCCCTGCGTGGACATATATGATAAGACGCTCCAGAATCAAGAATCCACACATCAGAGTGATGCGTGTCCTTGACAGCAACTAGAGCAATATCTTCTTCAGAAGTAGCATCAGCTACAGCAGCAGTATCTGTCAAATTATCCTGTTGCTTCTTTTTCTTGGGACAGTCAGATTTCCAGTGTCCCTTCTCTTTACAGTAATTACAGATATCATTAGGTTTTGGACCCTTAGGAACTGATTTCTTCCCCGACTTTCCATGTCCATTACTCCAGCTAGCTACCAACCCAGCAGCATGATTATCTGCACCTGTACCAGCCGCCTTATGGCGCAGCTCTCTAGAATGAAGAGCAGATCTAACCTCCTCTAGAGAAATAGTATCTTTACCAACAATAAACGATTGCACAAAGTTCTCGTACGATAATGGTAAAGAAACTAACAGAATCAAAGCAGCATCCTCATCTTCAACTTTAACATCAATATTACGCAATTCTAATAAAATTGTGTTTAATTGATCTAAGTGATCTCGAAGAGGCATACCTTCCTGCATTCGCAGACTGAACAGACGTTGCTTCAGCAACAACTTGTTTGTTAAAGACTTCGTCATGTAAAGACTTTCAAGCTTCAACCACAGACCAGACGCGGTATCCTCCTCCGCAATTTCAGTAATAATATCATCTGCAAGACACAACAGAATTGTTGAATGTGCCTTTTCTTCCAGAATGGCCATCTCAGCGCTTGTAGAAGCAACCGTTTTTGTGTTCAACGGCGCCCAAAGCCCCTGTTGTTTTAACAGAGCACGCATCTTGATTTGCCATAGACTGAAACTATTTCTCCCGGTAAATTTGTCGACCTTGACGCTAATACCACCAGACATCTTTCTCCCAGAATCGTATACGTGAATAGTACCGTATACGTGAACAGTACCGTTGAACAGTGCCCGTGAACAGTTCCTGTGAAAAGTGCCCGTGAACAGTACCTGTGAACAGTGCCCGTGAACAGTACCTGTGAACAGTGCCCGTGAACAGTACCGTATGAACAGTCCGTATGAACAGTACCGTATGAACAGTGCCGCATGAACAGTGTCGTCTTCTCCGGAGATGAACAGTGTCGTCTTCTCCGGCGATGAACAGTAACTCCGTCTGAACAGTGTCGTCTTCTCCGGCGATGAACAGTAACTTCGGCAAAAATTCCGGCGAGCTTAAAAAAATTCCGGCTAGAATTTTTTCAGCAGATTCAACCAAAAGCTCTGATACCAATTTGTTATAACGGAAGCAAGAAAGATTATATGCAGAAGAGAAATAGTTTATTGATCTTGAGGATAAACAGATTTACAGAGATTTTCAGATGCCTCAGATGATTTCAAATGCTTACATGCATTTCTTATTTATAGACAAAATCTAAGGGGTAGGTGGTGGTAGGTGTGGTTGGTGGCCGCCGGAGGAATAGTAGCCGCCGGAGGAACAGTAGTCAAAGCCGTCGGAGTAACAGTAGTCAAGACATTCCAACAGGTAATTAGGTAAATTCAATAGGTACCGTTCGACCAAACTTTTAATGTTTCAGTTTTTATATAATAGTATAGATTACACCCACTACTTCATTTATTTTAATAATATTACACCAACTATCTTGATTTCCGTGCAAAAAGTAAATGTTAACATCCTATTGGGACGGAGGGAGTAATGAATATCAAAGTGGCCACCCATTATAGTACTCGGAAAGTAAAAGTAATTTTTCATCGAGTTCTACACATTTTTCTTGAATACTTCCATAACCAAACGAAAAGTTAATAATTCTAGTATTTCTGATAATATATTTAGATTTATAAAAATTCGTTTACTATTTTTTTATTATCATTTTCCTTGTTTTAATTAAAAATAAATAGTAAATAAATTTTTTAAATTCTAAATATATTATCAAAAATACTAGAATTTATAAACTTTCATTTGCTTATAGTAGTATTTAAAAACAATGTGTAAAACTCGATGAAAAATTATTTTTACTTTTCGATTACTATAATGGGTGGCCACTTTGATATTTATTTTTACTTTAGTGATTCAATTGACATCGTTTTTGAATGGGTGGTCTAATGATAGTTTTAAATGAAACAGGTGACAAATTTGATACAAAACTCATTTTTGTTCCAACTCATTTACTATGTAAAATTGTTCGACTTTTGCTCATCTCGAAATTTATTAGAATAGATACTTATTTTATAAATTATATTAGCCTAATTATTCAAAAGAAATTATGGTTAAAAAATTGTTTATATGTTTTTCAAAAATTTGATTAACAAGAGTACATAGTTAAGGGAGAGGTTCAAAATCAAAATTTAAGATTATCGCTATACTGGCACTTGTACAAAACTAGAAACATCCTACAAATTACAAAATGAGCAAACTTGCTTATCTGTATTAGATACTTGCATAAGTTGGTCAAGATTTTTTCCCTTTTGTTTAACATATTTTCGGTATTCTATCCCGCTTGCAAATCTTTGAGTCATTTCATCTGCCGACAATAAACAAAGATGAAAGAATCAAAACATGGATTTTAGGATATGGGATTCATGTGCATGACCTCATGCAGAACCTGAGTTTAAAAGATTTTCAATACAATTTTAAGGGTATTTAGGTAAATCTACTAATAAAATAATTGATATTACAAAAATACCCATGCGAAGCCACTTATTATATAGGCTGTTTATCTTATAATCTCAAGAATCTCAAGAGAACTACATAAGGATGTCCTCAAGCCCATTTTTCTCTTAGAATATTTGGTTTCGTCTCCCACTTTTGCATAAAATTTTGTTATTCAATATCACAAATTTTGCCAGTTAATCCATTTACTGTTCAGTACGGTATCAAATTCGGAATACTTAATTATCATATGTATGCATGAATATTCAAATTTCCAAATTGTATTTTAACAACTAGACTAAAAACTCATCGATTATTTCTTTACTTATGTACTACAAACATGGTTGTAAAAATCGGTAATCGGTATAAATCGGTTGAGGTACCGATTTAAAATTAATCGGGTAATCGGGGATTAATCGGAAGGATTAATCGGAGTACTAATCGGATATTATAATAATATTTAATATATTAGTCTAATTTACAATTAAACATATCATTTTAAATAAATTCATAGGATTAATCGGATTTCAAAAATCGAATCGATTGGTTAACTTACAGAGGATTAATTGGGGATTAATCGACTAAATCGGGGATTTTTAGAACCATGACTACAAAGGATTACTTTTCTTTCTTTTTCTTTGTTTAGCTTGTTACACAAAAATGCCAAATGCCCATGAGTCCATGACCACAAAATTTAGAAAAAGAAAGAAGAACAGAGAATCAAGTTTACACAACTAATGTACGGCTACGAGGTAATAATAATAACAATAATAAGCTGGTAAGAAGTAGACAAGAGCGGCCAAACTTGGACAAGAGCGGTTAACAAATTATACCTATAACCCACCACCCCTTGTCTCCTTCAGACATATTTATACACACAACATGTGTTGGAGTAAGTAGAAAGAGATGTTGAAACTGTCCTTTACTTTATTATTGTTGTAATAAATTTAGTAACTACATTTTGTGAAGATTATTGTTGTTATGGAGGAGATAACACAAGTATCTGAAACATCTCACCCAGTTAATCCTACTGTTTCAAATCATGTTCCTCCCCAGGTCTCTCTCTCTCTCTCTCTCTCTCTCTCTCATTTTGTGTGTGCTTGTGACAGAACAGAGCGTTTTAATTTGCCCCATGTTCTTGGAATTTTGTGTATTTGAATGATTCTTGAATTCTTGATTATTTGGCTAGATATATGAGTGTTCCAGTTGGGTTTGCTTGATTATGTTTGTAATTTGTTGGGGTTTTGGGGATGAAGATGAATTGTTTTAGAGATACAGTCAAGTGAATTAGTTTAATGCTAACCCTTTTAGTCATTTGCCATCAAGAATTTATTCCTGCAAGTATGTAAAGCTGATTGTAAAAAATAGTGGATAGACCTGATTGTTGGATATACCATTTGAGGGTGTGATTCGTGTTCTCCATCGAGACATGGTATATGGTTATTGTGCATTTTCCATTTAAGTTGTACTAATATGCGTAATCCTTTTGAGTAAGTAACAATGGTATTGGTTACAAGTTGTTTAGGGTGTAAGTTTCAGTAGAGGCTTGTGCGTCTGAGAAAGAGAGTCAGGATAAGGGCCCTGCCAGAACCCTAATCGTCTTAATAAAAAAGGTTTTAGGCGTTGGGGTTTCAATTTCCCGAGTAAAGCAGGCTTTTCTTAGGTCTCTTGATACTAGTTGTTTACTTGAGAACTACAGTACATAATTTATATTTACTGAAACTAATCGAAAATTGTTGCATTTATGCAACATTTTTGTGACGAGTTTGATTTCCCACGCAGTATCTTAGAACAGCGGAACATATCTATTAGAAAACCCTGTTTGAGAAATTACAATCTGTTCATAAATAATACTTGAACTAGTTAAGTATGAAAAGGATGTGCTCCCTGTTAACCTGGAAAATTAATTGGCCCAATCAGTGATATTTGGTTTTGTTGATATTACGTTGCACATGCTTTGATCCATTCATTTGCGTTGGAAGCTTATAATTTGAATCACTTGACTAAGTGAAATTATCTGGTACATGCAGACTGATCCCCAAAATACACAATCCACAACTGAAGTCACAAACTCAGTATCAAGTTTACGATGCTCTGATCTATCTCTTCAAATCCCTCCTAGACATGTAGGCTTTGGCAGTAACCATAGGGGAAAGGGCTTACTCCAGTCTCCAAGTATCCCAAGCGGAAGTTCATCGGCAGGTTTACTTCGAGGGTTAAGCTTTAAGAAAAAGGTTACAAACTTTGATGAAAAAAATCATCTCCTCAATTCAGACCCTAAAGGAGGTCCTGGTAGCCCCATTTTGGCCAATTTTAAGGCTAAATTTTCTTGGGATAGAAGTACATCTCTTCCTGTGACACCTGCAGATAACTTGTCACCATCAACCTTGATTCCTGCCTCAGCAAGAACATACGGGGAACAAACTAAATCACGTGTAAGTATTATACTGTAAAACATACGGTGTTAATATGGTGCTGTCATTTTGCAAGATGTAGTCTTGTGCAGACTAGTAAGATATCTATTCTGGTTATATTTCTTGCAGATAGGTACAGCTCAAACTGTTTCAAGGTCCCTCTCTGTGCCTGGGAGAAACATGGTCATTGTAAGATCAGTTTCTTTTGCTAACCGTAGAGAGAATGTTCAAACAGATACCATCGATGGTACGTATCTTTCTACTGTATAGCATTATTAATGTCATCCAGATTACTTGTTTGTGTTCTAGACTTCTTGTACCGACTCCACATGTTACTGTCAAATCCTTGCGACCTTGCTCTTTTTAGAAAAGATAATGGAACATAATTATATTTATGACCGCCAATCACTGTTTGGCAACTGAATAGTACCAAAAACAAGAAAAGATATTGCAATCCTCGCAACAGTTCCCTAACCATAATTAATGTACTGGCATCTATGATAAAACTTATCCAATTAGTTGGATATTTCGATTTTTGTTCAAATCTTGATTGCTGGTTCTTCTGTCTTTTATCAAAACTAGCCTATGACCCGTGCGATGCACGGAATTCACTATTTAATTTATAAATTATTTTATTTAAATGTTAATTTTTTGTAGAATATATTTATTCAATTTGTCCTATTTTATGATTATCATCCTTTTTCATTAAATGAATCACATAATCTTATGATAGAATTATTATACATAAAGAGTCAATTAAGATTGAACATAAAACTTATGTATAATTGTATATTAATCTATGTTAAAGAGATTACCAATTATCAATAAGGATGCTAACTGGAAGTTCAAGTTTTTAATGCTCTTATGCTGTTGTTGGAAGTTCCCCTACTGTTGCCAAGAAGTCTGTGTCGTGGAAGTGCTAATAATTGGTCTTTTTAATTTATTAAGTTTTTTTTTGGTTAAGTCTTTTTCTTTCTGAGTTTTAGTTGTGTTCTGTCTAATTATCATATATCAATTCCATTCCCAATTACTGTAACCTCTAGATTATACATTATATCTCCTTTTCTATTTAGTATTAGATGTTCCTATCCTTTTAGATATCTTATTA
Source organism: Kitagawia praeruptora (assembly GCA_037693485.1). Lineage (NCBI taxonomy): Eukaryota > Viridiplantae > Streptophyta > Magnoliopsida > Apiales > Apiaceae > Kitagawia > Kitagawia praeruptora. The sequence continues at coordinate 13,246,197 of CM075353.1, forward strand.
GGAAAAGTTAATAAGATGATTTATATTAATTTAAGAAAACATTAATTTGTTTTTTAAAAGTTGTGTTATCATATTTTTTTAAAAAAAGAATTTGTACAAATACATTATTTAACATGTTTTTAAATAATATGAAAAAATCAGGTTGTATATAAATTAATTTGTGTTTTTTTATAAAGTTGTATTCTTAGATTTTTTTTGTAAAAAAATAGAATTTTGGCAAATGTAATATTTGGTTATTTTAACTATTTGATCGTATTTGACCAGGCATTAATTGAGTAATTGACTGTCCTTTAACTTTCCAGTTGAGTTCTTTTACATACAAAATAGTCGATTTTGTCTCCTTTCCCATTATCACTTTTGCATTAGAATTTTTTTTCTTTTTGAAACGCATTAGAAGTTAATTATAATATAATATAGTCTTAATATAATCTTGACCATTGATTTAATTTAATATCGATCCAATGAATATAATCTTTTATAATATAATATAGAGTTAATTGCAAAAAAGTGGCCAGATTTTACACTCATTTTCAAAAAAGTGGCCAGATTTTCAATTTTGCAAAATGATGGCCAGACTTGCCTTTTTCCTTTCAAAAAAGTGGCTGGAGATGATTTTCAGCTTATTTGGCAGGAGTAAAATGGGAAAATATGTTATTTTACTAAAAAATAATGCTAAAAATCCCAAAAATTATCCAAAAAATTCCCAAATTAATGTGTCACCATATGATTGGTTATATTCGTAATAATAATAATAATGCCCCCTCCATGCATGCACATAAATTGACTAATTAAATCTTGACAACTCATATTTGTGGATTTTTTGGTGAATTGATGTGCATACATGTGGGCATTATTATTATTATTACGAATATAACCAATCATATGGTGACACATATTAATTTGAGAATTTTTGTGGACAATTTTTGGGATCTCTAGCATTTTTTTCCCATTTTACCCCTACCAAAAAGCTGAAAATCGCATGTAGCCACCTTTTTGAAAGGAAAAAGGCAAGTTTGACCACCATTTTGCAAAATTGAAAATCTGGCCACTTTTTTGAAAATGAGTGTAAAATCTGGCCACCACTTTGAAGTTTACTCTATAATATAATATTAACCGTTGATTTAATTTAATATTTAATATCGATCCAATGATGGTTATTCTTTTCGCGGGTATAGCCAACCAAATATCTACCTTATGCTTATTATATATAGGATATAAATTCTGTTATATGATTTGGCTGTTATATGCGCACATGTGTATATGTTGTTGTCCTTATAACTTTTAAGGTCCCAAATCTAGTAGCAATGTTGGACAACATATCTTTCACCTTAGGATGACCTAATAATATCAAGTGTCAAGGATTGAAGTATAGCTAAAAAACACTGTACTCACTGTTCTATATAGTACTCCCTCCGTCCCTTTTGATTCTTAACATTTCACTTTTTCAAAACTTTCTGACACGCATTTTAAGGTGCATTTTAAGGATAGTTAAATAACTTTTTTTTAAAATTTTCTTTTTCTGTATAAAAATTTAATGTTTAAATTTTTATACAGAAAAATAAAATTTTAAAAAAAAGTTATTTAACTATCCTTAAAATGCACCTTAAAATGCGTGCCAGAAAGTTTTGAAAAAGTGAAATGTTAAGAATCAAAAGGGACGGAGGGAGTATTGTTTTTTATCATTTGTGTAAGAATTTGCTTTCTGTCGAAGTCAGGTCAAAAAAGTGATGTTGAAGATGATGAAGAAGAGATACCTGAAGAAGAAGCTGTTTGTAGAATATGTTTTGAGCCATGCGAAGAAGGAAACACTCTGAAGATGGAGTGCAGCTGCAAAGGTGCACTTAGGCTTATACATGAAGAATGTGCGATTAGATGGTTTAGCACAAGACCAAACAAGAATTGTGATGTATGTGGGCGAGAAGTTTCAAATTTACCTGTAATGTTGCTTCGTGTGCCAACCTCTACTCAAAGGGACAGGAGAAGAGAGCTTAATCAGCAAAACGTGAATGCAGGGACTATAAGGTGTACATTATTTACTGTGCATTTTTCATTTCATGTCACATTACCTTTAAAATATAGCTAGTATTGTGAACTCGATGAACTATTCAGTTGTTCTTTTGGATGACTATATCTAGCAAAACGACTAAGCAATATATGCTTCAGCTCAGTTATAATATTCGGTAATACACAAGCTAATCCATATTTTCACCAATAAAAGAAAAGAAAAAGTCCATATCCAGGACCCAGAATTAGGACTGACCTGTTGTTTAATTAATTAATTTTCATGTTGTTTCTTATTTTTCAGTCTACTTTTGATTTAACTTTGATGGTTTTATCTATGTCTTGTGCAGTGCCTGGCAGGACTTTGTGGTGCTTGTTTTAATCAGTACAATTTGTTATTTTTTCTTTGTCGAGCAACTTCTGGTAAGATTCTCTACAAGATTCAGCATAAATGTACATATACTTGCTCGCGTACACACACACACACACACTCATGTGGTTGTAAAAATACATATCTGTTGTTTTCTGATTTTGTACAATATGGGCACTAATACTTCAGTTTGCGTTTATTGAAATGTTTGAAAGTGAATCATACTTCTAAACATCGGTACAACGACCAGATTCTGTATAACATGTATAAATCGATAGCTGATTTTTTGTGTTCTTGTCTGTAGATTCATGACCTAAAAACTAATGCAGTAGTCATTGCTGCACCATTCTCTCTCATGTTGGGTGTTTTGGCATCTTCACTTGCGATCATCCTAGGTATAACCAAACCTCAAACCTAGTTATTATTGATATTTATGATGAGGCATTTCTGCAGACTGACATTTAAAATGTACACATGCAGCAAGCAGGGAGTATATATGGACATACGCAACGTTTGAATTTGCACTAGTAGCCATGACACTCCATCTTTTCTATTCCATGGTGAGTAATGTATTTGATTCACTCATTATCATACATGTTTTCTCAAGGTGTCACTCTATAAGAATCCAAAAAGCGCCTTATTACGCACACAGGCATTTTTCAGTTTTCATCTGGTGTATTTTACATTTTCTAGCACAAGTAAAATTATCATAATAATTTTGTTTCTTGCAGTTTCGTTTCAAGGCAGTTTATGCAATACTGATATCGGCAGTATTAGGATTGGGGTTGTGTACAAGTCTCAACACATTGTACCTTCGATATTTTGTTAGGCGGCTTCAAGTTCCACAAAACTCTAGTCCAGTATGACGAGAACTTGAAGGGAAAACACAACATACCATATTTTTTTTAGTTTGCGATATGACAATTATATAAGAATGTATACTGTATTCATTAGAGGCCAATGAGTTGGTAAAAGAAAATTAATTTACTCGTCCTTGGCTATATCTGAGGAACTTTACATGGGGTTGTTAAATTAAGGAAGTCTTTGGAGTGTTGGCGGGAATGGGAATGGGAAGGAGAACTAGAACGAGAAATGGGAATGGGAGTGAAGGGAAAGCTGAAACAAACGACCTAAGCTGCGGCTCTTGGTTATTGAGATAGGTCCAAGCATGGTGGCTGCTTCAAGTGAAAGAATGAATTAAAAAGCCAGAGACATCTATTTAAATTTTTTTCCTGGTTCTATATCAATCATGTCTTAAACTTCATCAACAACCGTTGAACATTCTTCCAGTCCTATTGCCAATCCGCCCATGGCAGACAACACTATTCTTCCTGTGACCAATCACAAACTAATTGGTCATAATTATCTTCAGTGGTCTAAGTCTGTTATGATGTTCATTAGCGGCAAGGGTCGTGATGACTATCTCACGGGGGCTGCTAAGTCTCCTAACAAATCAGATCCCACCTTCAAAGTGTGGCGGTCAGAAAATAACATGGTTATGTCATGGTTGATCAACTCCATGTCTACCGAAATCGGAGAAAACTTTCTCCTTTATTCCACGGCCCAAGAAATTTGGGAAGCAGCTCGTGATACTTTCTCTAGTGGTGAGAATACTTCTGAATTATTTCACATAGAGAGTGTCCTTCAAGACCTCAAACAAGGAACTTCCACCGTCACTGCTTATTTTTCTAACCTCACTCGAAATTGGCAACAAATCGATTTATTCGAATCCCATGATTGGAAATGTTCTGATGATGGTACAACATACAAGAAGATTGTGGAGAATAAGCGGGTCTTTAAGTTTCTTATGGGACTTGATAAATCTCCTGATGAAGTTCGTGGTCGAATCCTTGCAACAAAACCACTTCCTAGTTTAAGGGAAGCGTTCTCTGAAGTTCGCAGGGAAGAAAGTCGAAGGAAGGTCATGCTGGGTCAATTGGATACCATTCCTCCGACTGAAAGTTCTGCACTTGCTAGTCAAAATTTGCTGGCAACTCAAAATGAAGCCTCTGCTCATGCTACTCGTGGTCATCCACAACAAATCAGTGGTAACAAGCCTCGAAAAGGGAGACCTTGGTGTGAGCACTGTCGCAAACCAGGACACACCAAGGAGACCTGTTGGAAACTACATGGTAAACCTGTTGATTGGAAGCCTAATCGTGGGTCAAATGAATGGGAAAATCGTGCAAATGCAGCCAATTCTGAAGCTACTGCAAATTCAGGACCTTTTACAAAAGAACAGCTTGAAACCCTTCAGAAGTTAATTACTGAAGTTGGTGTTCAGTCATCCTCTATTGTTGGTACAGCAGGTGTAGCAAATAGAGGTACTTCTTTGGCACTTAGTGCATCGAAATATAACTCAAATATGTGGATAGTTGATTCTGGTGCCTCAGATCATATGACTGGAAATCACACTCTTTTTTCAACTTATAGTCCATGCAGCATTCCTATTTTTGTCCGAATAGCTGATGGATCACGTTCCAAAGTAGCAGGAGTTGGCACTGTCTCTTTATCAGAGAATCTAACCTTACAATCTGTGTTATTTGTTCCAAATTTAGACTGCAATTTATTGTCTGTAAGCAAACTTACAAATGCCTTGAATTGTTTGACTAAATTTTCTACCAACTCTTGTATATTTCAGGATTTGGAATCGGGGAGGAGGATTGGCAATGCTGAACTTCGTGCTGGTCTCTACATTCTCACACCTCAAGTCTCTCGAGTGTCTCCTAATAAACAACCTTGTCGTTCTTTTTATCATTCTCCAAGTAGTTTATTGTCATCCCGTTTGTCAAATAAAAATAGTGATGTTATGATGTGGCACTATCGCCTTGGTCATCCAAACTTTATGTACCTCGAACGACTCTTTCCACATTTATTTATCAATAAAAATTCAAAATTATTTAGTTGTGATATATGTCAGTTATCTAAGCACACTCGTAGTACCTATCCTTCCAAACCATATAAATCTTCTGAACCTTTCTCATTAATACATAGTGACATTTGGGGGCCATCGCGAACTACAAATGTTAGTGGGGCTCGTTGGTTTTTGCTCTTTGTTGATGATCATACTCGTCTAAGTTGGGTATTTATAATGAAAGAAAAATCTGAAACCAGTCACATATTCAAATCCTTTCATGTTATGATCCAAAACCAGTTCAAAGCAAATATTCAAGTGCTTAGGACTGACAATGCCCGTGATTTTTTCAACTCTATCCTTGGAGAATATTTACAAACTCATGGCATCATACACCAAAGTTCTTGTGTTGACACACCCCAACAAAATGGGGTAGCAGAGAGGAAAAATCGTCATCTTCTTGAGGTTGCACGCTCTTTGCTTTTCACCTCCAACGTTCCAAAACATTTTTGGGGTGATGCAGTCCTCACGGCCACTTATCTCATTAACCGAATGCCTTCTAGGATTCTGAATTTTAAAACACCGAGTCAGTCACTTCATGAAATATTTCCCACATCACATATCATCAATGAACTTCCCCTCAAAATATTTGGTTGTACTGCGTTTGTTCATAACAATTCTCAAAATCGAGGAAAATTAGATCCAAGGGCCATGAGGTGTATATTTCTCGGTTACTCTCCTAATAAAAAGGGTTACAAATGTTATTGTCCTCTTACCAGGCGTTTTTTCCACTCCATGGATGTTACCTTTTTTGAGAGTGAGCCTTTTTACCCCAATTCTTCGATTCAGGGGGAGAGTAAAGTGACGGAATCTCAGAAATGGGATCTGAACTCGTTCATTGAAAGTAGTCCTATAGTCGAGTCACCTGTTCATTTTCCAACATCAGAGCCTATTCCTTTTCCAACATCAGAGCCTATTCCTTTTCAAACATCAGAGCTAATTCATACTCCAGAATTAGTTAATCAACTTCAAACAAACAAATCCACTCTTAACCAAAACCAAAACTCAAAGGACATCATAGTCTATTCTCGACGGAAAAAATCTCAGGAACAGCCTCAGTTGCAACCTGCACAATTTCAGCAAGACCATGACTCTTCACCGGCTCCAATTTCCAGCGAAAATACTCAAGGTAAGGTTGACATGACATTAAATTCATTATCTGATCAGCTAGCACCAGATTTAAGTTCTGATCTAGATTTGCCAATTGCATTGCGAAAGGGAGTCAGAACATGTACTCATCATCCTATACAAAATCACCTGTCCTATGCAAAATTGTCACCACAATTCAGAGCTTTTGTTACCAAAATTGATCAGGTCAAGATTCCAAATTCAGTCCAGGAAGCCTTACAAATACATCAGTGGAAGAGAGCTACTCTTGAAGAAATGAGAGCGCTTGAAAAGAATAAAACCTGGACAATTACCACTCTTCCTCCTGGAAAACGTGTTGTAGGATGCAAGTGGATATTTTCTGTAAAGCACAAAGCTGATGGAAGTGTTGAAAGGCTTAAAGCACGCCTTGTGGCAAAGGGATTCACTCAATCTTATGGGATTGATTATCAAGAAACATTTGCTCCTGTTGCAAAATTAAACACCATCAGAGTTCTCATTTCTATTGCTGTTAATTTGGATTGGCCATTGCTGCAACTTGATGTTAAAAATGCCTTTTTGAACAGAGATCTCGAAGAAGAAGTGTACATGAAAATACCTCCGGGGTTTGAAAGCAAATTCACAGCCAACAAAGTATGCAAACTCAGAAAAACTTTGTATGGTCTTAGACAATCTGGTCGGAGATGGTTTGGTAAATTTACAAATGTACTCAGGAAATATGGCTATGTTCAATGCCAAGCGGATAATACTTTATTTGTCAAACACACTACAAACAGAAGACTTACTGCTATTATTGTTTATGTTGATGACATTGTCATTACTGGAAACAATATGGAGGAGATATGTTGTCTAAAGAAATTGCTTGCAACAGAATTCGAGATCAAAGACCTTGGACCGTTGAAGTACTTTCTCGGAATGGAAGTTGCACGATCAAAAGAAGGGCTGTCCATTACGCAAAGAAAATATGTCCTGGACCTTTTAAAGGAAACTGGAATGACAGGGTGCAAGCCTGTTGACACTCCCATGGACCCTAATACAAAATTGCAAGCTACTGGTGGTATAAGTGTCGACAAAGGTCGATATCAAAGGCTGGTAGGAAAGTTATTATACCTTGCTCACACTCGTCCGGATATAGGGTTTCCAGTAAGTGTGGTGAGTCAATTTATGAACAGCCCTACTCAAGAACACATGAATGCAGTTTACAGAATCCTACAATATCTCAAGAAGGATCCAGGTAAAGGATTATTCTTCCAGAAGACGGCAAATCAAACTATCGAAGTATTCACTGATGCTGATTGGGCTGGATCACCTATTGACAGAAGATCAACTTCAGGATATTGTTCATTTGTGTGGGGAAATTTAGCGACATGGCGTAGCAAGAAACAATCAGTTGTTGCACGCAGCAGTGCAGAGGCTGAATTAAGAGCATTGGCACTCGGAATATGCGAAGGAATATGGCTTAGACGGTTACTGAACGAGCTTAAGGTTACTATAAAAGGGCCTATATCCATGAAAAGTGATAGTCAATCAGCTATAGCTATAGCTAAAAATCCAGTGCATCATGATAGAACAAAACATGTTGAGATCGACCGACATTTTATAAGTGAGAAGATTGAAAGCAAGACTATCTCTCTCAACCATGTTCCTACAAAGCAGCAAACTGCAGACATCCTAACAAAAGCTCTTCCACGCTCTAACTTCCAAAATTTATGCTTCAAGCTTGGTCTGATAAGTATATACAACCCAGCTTGAGGGGGAGTGTAGATTTCTAATTTAAGGAAGTTAGCTGTATATTGTATAGGTATTATGTGTGTGTAGCTGTAGATTAAGAATGATTGTTAGGTGAATCTGTTCCCTGATATAGTGTAATTTAGGTAGACAAATCACTGATTTTCAGGATCTAAATTGATCCCTTGCTCTCTGTATATATTCTGATTCTTACTGAATGAAAGAGATAAGCTTTCTCTAAAACTTCAATAATGTTATTGTTCTAATTCTAGTCACAGTAATATGGAGGTCACTATAATATTTCATCAGCTTTGTAGAACACATTTTCTTGACACAAAGTAATGGTTTACAAAATCAAATCCGATACAATGGGTTGCTTTTTGCCCCAAGTTGTGAGAATGATAGGTACATATAGAACCGAGAGGTATGATTTTCCTTACTCTACTCATAAATGTAAGACCAAACTTCCCTGGATGTGTGGGGAAAAAAGAATGAGATATCGTATACAACTAACAAGAAACTAGGGAGTTGTTGGCTTCCAAGAATGACTTAAATCCCTGAATTGAGTATGAGACAGCAGATGCTACATGAACTGTATTTCCTGCATTAAACATAGTATGTGTCAGAAACAGTAGATCAAACCCAAATCAGTTGTCACAGGAGGATTTCGTAGACCAAACCTCTTTCAATACGTAGCCATAATGTGTTTGAATAATTCCTTTGGCACTGCAATTGGAGGGATGAGAGATGAAGCCATATCAGGGTGACTTGGACTAAAATGTATTAAAGGTTCGGGTCCTGATAGATGATTGTTGCATCATACTCTACTTTTTTTTTAATTTAAAAAATTACTCTACCATACCATAATCATTATCAGCGATAAGGAGACATTGGGTTTTCACCTTACTGCACTTACTATCATGGGAAAATGCTGCAACAATCATCTGTTGTGGACCTGAGCCCAATACATTTATGTTATTCATACAAGTGCTTGTGTTTCATAAACTTACCAGGTAACCCTGTAAACCTCTCATACTGTTCGTAGGCCTGGCCAATGAACATTTCCACCCCGGTTACAATCCTAGCTCCGCATTCATCGGCCTCCCTCAGTAGTCTGGTGATTTTGGGGGTGTAAACAGCATCAAAAACCAATTTGTATGACTTCAGAGCTTCCTGCAAAAACAAAGAGCCACTTCCATCTTTTATAAACGTCTACCACTAAGACCAATTTGATGCGATATAAGATTAGGACATAAACCATGAGAAACTGATAATGAACTCCAAAGAAATCTAAAGAAACTAGATACAATAATCCTCCAAGGGACGAACAAATTTAATCATTTACAGGTAAGATGTTGAAATACTTAAGGATCAGACTAAGAAGCCATTTGGTGTACTCATGCCTCATTCCTCATACAGAAGAATGCAGAGACCATAGATGGACTGATTAAAACTTAAAAGTATCTCGGAAGTCAAAATGTAACAGATTCACATAAACATTATTGAATAAACAACCAGTTGTAAATATTAATCTCCCATCACACTCTGTCTTCCACCATTCATAATCCCATTCTCTCTTTTTTTTTTTTCAAAAAAGAAAAACGAGAAAATGAAGTCCTTGATGCTTATTTCATATCAATAATATATAATTTTGTATCTTGTGCTACAACTTATTCGGTCCTTAATAACTTAAAGTAAAAATAATGAAAAAGACTTGTTAGACTAAATTTTTATTTGGCTGCCTCAAATAACAACAATTATAACTTATTTAAATTAATAAATTAAATAAGTGCAATCACAAGAATTTGCTATGCAAAGGAAAATAAAGCATCCAAACCTTAGAAATGGGTGATTCATCGATCTTTGGTTGCATCCCAATAGAGGTTGTATTGGCAAGGACCATATCATCCTCGGGGCAGAAACTATTTAACTCAGAAAGAGATAAAGCATGTCCTCCAATTGTATCTGCAAGTTCTCTGGCTCGATCTTGTAGAAAAAGATATAGAAAATTTTCAAAACATACTCATCCAGGAGTCACATTTATTTTTCGACAGACACCAAGGATCTACAAAATTGATTTGCAAGAGTATAGTGACTAACCATAAGTACGGTTTGCAATCACAACCCTAGCTCCCTTTTCCTTGGCACCATATGCAAGTGCCTTACCAGCACCTCCAGCACCAATGACTACAAATATTTTACCAGCTAAGGGTGACCCAACTGCACTATCTATAAGATCTGAACCTGAAAAAATAATCCATGTGCAGAAATTGACTATTTGAGTATGTACTTTCAAGTATAAGTGGTCTATGTGTCTAGTGAAGCATAAAAGAAACCTCGCAGCCCATCCTCTATTGCAGAAATTGCACCGACATAATCTGTATTGCAACCAAATAACTTCCCGTTGTTTCTCCTCACAATGCAATTAACAGCTCCTATCGACTGTTATATATATAGTAAACAATGAAAGTAGTATATTTGATTTTGCAGGAAAAAGGGGAAAAGGAGTAACTTCATATAAATCTTAAGGTCTCAATAACCGAAATACTTAGATCGGCTACCCTTAATTAAGCATACGTAGAAATGATATAATCAATTACCTTGGCAACTGAATCCACTTCGTCGCAGCATTTTACTGCAGACTCCTTGTGAGGAATGGTACAACTGCATAAAATTAATTTTATGTTATTCTGTATACACTAGTTGTAAATGTGGTATATTTCTAACATGCTATATATAAGCAGTTGACAAAAGCACAGATGAAAACAATAAGGAAATTAAGCACCTTATAGACTATTGTTACAAACTTACAATACATATGAAAATAGGACACAATCAAGCCACTCATATTTAGAACTGGATCATAGTAAACCATAGGTAGAGCTAGTATTGGAGGAAGTTGTAAATGATGGTGCCTTTGTGCGTGCACCAAGCTTCATTAGTGATGGAGTAGTATGTCATAAAACGAAAGGCAGCAAAAGATGGCAAGCATAAAAAAGTTACCCAGCTCACTACTCGGGACGTCAGTAGAAGAATCTAAACCTTGTGGCCTTGTCATGTCTTAAGTCTTATCCTCTATTCTATACTAGTACACTTGCCTAGAATTCCTTACAGGCAGTGAACATTACACAGAGAATGAGCAGTTAATGGATGCACAAAGACTACAGGACATTTGTAATTTGTAAAACAATGCAATCAAAAAAGAGCTGAATTTTCCTTTTCTTATGCTCCAAATATATTTCAGAAAGTATATAGAATATTTGGTACATCTAAGAAGGTTATTAATTAGAAAATAAAACTGTCAATCAGATGCCAGTAAGGAAAAAGTAGTAATAAGTGAAGAAAAGAATGCATGATCTAATGTTAAGGCTGTGGATGTATATAATATAATATTTCAAAACACTTCAGAGAAAATGAGAAATGTGATTGGTGAAAGCTCAATATGTCAAACATAATTGAATCAAAACTGCAGATTGCTGAAGGACCTAAGCTATTATTTTTCAGACTCTTCATCAGCTCAATTACTACTATTCTTAAAAGACTGACCTGAACCCAGCAAAATCTGTAGATGAATAACTTCCAAGAAATTTTTGCAAATCATCTACCAACAGATGCACATAAACTCCTTTAAACCCAGCTGATCTGAATGCTTCATTGTATAAAATGGGAGATTTGCTGTGGCCAACAGGCTTTCCGATAATACCATATATTTTTGTGTCAGGCCCAATTTGTCTAAAATTGTATAAATTCAGCAAATCAGTAATTGTGGGTTGCCCAGGAGCTGATACTACTCCTGACTCGAGGGTGCCAAAAGTGAGGTATCCTCCAAACTTTGGGCAAAGTATTCGAGATATTAGACCCCTCTCCCCCATAGCCAATGCTATTATGGGAACCTGAAAGGAATATTGACTCCTTTAAATCAAATGGTACATTATATGATAATTAACATTCACAGCGTTAGAAAAACATAATAAACAAGAAATCACGCACGGTATGCATGAAAATTTTAAAAGCATGTATCCCTTGCAAATGAACTCTAAAATGTGCTACATCTGTAAATTTTGATAGCAGAAGTTTTTGTTTTAACTTTAAACTAAAATTAGAGAAGAATGAGGATACAACCTTAGGTCTAAATTCTAACTTTACAATAACAATTTTATACAAACGTTTTCAGCATGTTGACACACTTTTTGTAGTCATTACATTATCCCTAGATTCCTAAACTTAATCTGGCATGTTACACTTAGTTACTTTAAAACTAACAAGGAGCAAATGTTAGAAGAAACTTGAGCAACACATAGATTTACAAAATTACTTACGCTGCCGCTTACTTGCGAATGAACTGTGATATGAAAAATGCGTGCCACATCGGTAATATCCAAGGCAAAGGTAGCAATCTTCACTATGTCAGCTCCGCTTGCTTGTATAACAGCCACAAGATTCCCAAGATCTTCAACTGATGGAGTATATTGATAGTTGTGTGAAGAAACAATGAGTTTGCACTTTGCAGGCTTCTTTCCACGCATTAAAGTGTTGAACTCATCAGCAGCCTTCATAATAACGATAGTAATTTAATTAGTTTATGCTTCTTAGCATTCCAGTGCATCATACCAACAAAATGTCACAAAGAAAATAGATAATGCCTAAAAGTTTTCAAAACTAAATGTATACTAAATGAAAATGCAGTCAGATTCTTGATGTACATTGCAAGAGCCTAACAGTAACAGGAGCGTTTATAGATCTCGCTTTGTAATTTGTATAATACAAACAAGCCTATGTGACTCCGCAAAATCTGGAGAGTTCCAAAATCGCTAATTTTTTCATAATTAACTTCTTCAAAATTAAAAGTCCACGAGTCAATATGCAGCTATGTACAAAACATAATAGTAGTGTTTTCCTTCTATGATCTGAACTTAATTCCAGCATCAAGATTTCCATTTAGGATCTTTTTCTTTTGACATTTCTGGTATGTAAATAATCTTGAACAGAATAGAAGATAACCTTTAGCTCCACATCAATGTAATCAGCTCCAAATTCCATGGCTAATTGTAGCACGTGCAAACGGCTTTCCTCATCACCATCATACTGACCCCCTTCCCATCGAGGTCTAGAAAAACATATCAAATCAGCATGCTACATACTCAGTTATCAGTAAAAGTTAACTGCTACAACATAGATGACAATTTAAAACAATCAATCGATGTAAAGGCACTCTACATCCATCTTATTAGGCTCATTGGTTCTCCATTACAAGCTAATTGTACAAGTGCAAACTACGTATCCTATTTTCCTAAACTGCCCAAGAAATTTTGATACAGGCCTTCAGTAATATCCGTAGCTAAATCAGTACGATCAAATTAAACTTCGTTGACAGTCACATATTTATAAAAATTTCCAACTAACATTAGACAATTATCACATAACTTACAACATCAACTACAAACGAATTCAAATCCGCACACATTTAAATTTTCGAACCTGTAGGTAAACAGAATAGGCAAAGGACATTGCTTAATTAAGAAATCGACATCTCTCGGAGGATCAAAACTTTTCAAACTATCCAATCTAACTTCCACAAGGTCAGCTCCACATAATTTAGCCTTATTCATTAAAACAACCATCTCCTCCGCGGTATCCGCCATCAACGGAGCACATATTAGCGTTGTACTACTCCTAATTCCCCTGTCACTACTCATTTTCACAGCAGGAACAACCTAAAACATACACACAATGTAAATGTAGCTGTGAGAATTAGTACAATATATAACTGAAATCAAAAGTTTGTTAGTTAGTTACAAGTCTGGTAGGTAAATGTTTGACAAATTTCAAATTATAATTATGAATATATCGCAACAACAAAACGTGGATTAGAAGTATAATTTAAGTTTATAAATATAGGTTCGTGCTTAAACGAGAACAATTTAAATACGAGAACACGAGATTTAACGAGGCCAATTTAAATACGAGAACACAAGATTTAACAGTTTTAACGTGAGAACACGGAAGAAAAAAGATTACCAACTCCATTGGGAAGAGTAATGAGAAAACAGGAGGGAGAGATTCCAGGAGAGTCAGGAGACAGTGTTATCTGGCTGCTAGGAGATAAATATAAGTATATAGTTTTATGTAGATAAAATATTGTGTAGGCAGGTTTGTATATTTGTTATTGATGATATGGAGGGAAGTTTGGTGGGTTGGTATGATATAAGGTTGATGGATCATGGAATGATCATCTGGGCCGTTAAACTTGTGGCGTTTAATTTGGCAACGTCTATCTGGGGCCCGTTTGGGATAGATGGGCCAGGTTTGAAAATGTATTTATCTCTTTTACGGATTAATACCAAAACTTGAAGTTGACGTCGGTTTCTTCTTTTTAAGAAAATTCACTGATTTATAGTCCATACCGGATGTACAAAATTACGAAATTAATGTGTTTCATTTCATAATAATTTGATTTTCGAAATACATCTCAAGTTTTTACTTATTTATGGATGAGAGGCATGTAATTAAAACCAATTGAGTTTTCAAGTATAAAATTTATAGAGTTGATAAATTGTATTCAAACTTGATTCGTATGTAGTCAAATTCGTCATACGAATATAAAAATAAATTATCAAATTTGAGTGGAAGTTACAAACATTTTATCAAGATTTCAACGAGTCAAATCAATTCGAATTACAATCATACTTATGTGAAATTCGGATACATAGGAAAATATTGTAATGTTTCGTTTTTAGTAGTTATGTAACAATAGTTTTCGTTTTTATTGCTATGAATAACTCCTTAACAGAGGCAAACGATGTAAACTAAAACTGTGGCAGGATGGCAAATACAGTTTTAGTACTGAAAATGAACCAATTGCAACAAAGTTACAAACTATTGCTCATCAACACCACAATTCTTTTATTATGAAATAGCAGAGTGTAAATATCACATGTTTATAAGAGTCTGGATAGTGCCTGACCATTGACCAAAACCAAGAGTGACAAGCAAAATCAACCTTGCAGACCGATTATACCTGCACCAAATATAACCCAGGCCATAATAAATCAATATCAGAGTAAACTGTATGCTGATACAAGTGCTAAGATTCTAATATTCTTGCAACTTGGTAAATTGATATGCCGATATCGATATCAACAACTGGATACCCCTAAAGTTTCATGTGGTTAAGAAAGCCAACAAGGCATCAATGACCATTCATTTGTCATCAGCAAGATTTTGGGAAATCAATATGTAGTGGACATTTCATGTTTGGGCTTTTCTTATTTCAAGCTAAAGACTTACCACAGGCAACCCTTCCACCAGCATTTCCAGTGCTTTTGCTAAGTTCATGACCACCTGAACGATAAACGAGTGCAAGTCAATCACTATAATTTACAGATGTAACACATTATGTGCTAAAAACACTTCCATATCTTTCTAGATGTACATGTCTGGACGTCTGGTTTAGTCTACCAACTTCTAGTAAAACTAAGAACTCAGACTGAGAAGATTCATGCGACCAATCACAGAGACAAAAATAACTCCAGACTTCTCTATGATGTCTCGTTGTTTCTACAAACCTTTACTATCAAACCAGTACAATGTATTTGTACAACCTAAAGAAAGTATGTGTATTGTGTACATCCCAACCCCCCCCCCCCCCCCCTCTCCTCAAAAGGGATATATTGAAAGCTGAAAATTGGGAAATAAAGATGGAACGTAGTAGCTTTTGTTTTTAAAACATGGTAAATAGTAACATTCTGTTTTTAAAATCGTGAGAACAGTTGACTTGTCAAAAAATATTTCTCTAAGACAAGTAATAATATAGACTGGAGGGAATACTATAGATATAACTCATAAGTGTAGGAGTCTGAGATATCTCTAGGCAGATTGGCAGAATGCTTCCCTTTACAAAATCAGTTTGCTCATATGAATCACCAGTTACTAACATCATTACAAACAAAGTGCTTAAAATTCAGTAAGTAACCATATTTTTAAATTAAAATTGTGAGATGTATCAGTATCCACATAATTAGAGATCTGACATCATTGATCTATCCATGATTCCACTAAAAAGACTAAAGACAATATTCAAGTATGTGCAAATTTGTCCTATAACAATGGGATAACAGTTTAATGTTTGGGTTTATTTAGGTCATCGAACATATAAAATCAGGAACAAGAGACTTCTGCATCAGAGACTGAGAACTTAGATGACCAATCACACACAGTAATTGGGAAATGAAACTTGTGGTAAAAGAAATAAAAGATGGTAAATAGCAGTATTAATTGCATTAATGTTTCTACTTTGGCAAGACACTTACAGCTAAACCATATCAAGGTAAAACAGAAGCATAGTCAACAGAGGCTACAAAATAGATGGTTCTTACCCTTTCCCAAGTCATCAGGGTCAGCATGGACAACAACCGCCCTTCCAATGATGGAGCCTGGTCCAGTGAGAGGAATCTGCAACAAAAAACATTTGAGAATTCTGGGGAAACCATATCTTACACAAAATGCAGGCAATCAGACTAGAAATCAGTACCTGCTTGTCAACAATAGTGAAACTGGCAGTACCTGAAATTTCACAAAACAAGAAACTAAACCTTATAACAATGTAAAGGTCAACAAAAACTTAAAGAAAATATTGACCCAAGAAATATTCACACAATATGGACTTTTTGGAGCAGGGTATAGGTGAAAGACACAACAGTTACAAGTATAAATTATTAGATTATATTATTTGAAAATTATCCTAATAAAATATAAAGAATAAAGCACTCTAGAATGTTCATCTCAATACTACAAACCTGTAACACATGATCTATTTGCCAATGTTTTAAGCCTTTTTCCTTCCATTTGGAAGTAAACGACAAGTGTCTAATATTCCGTAATATTTTACATATTACAACATATTTTTATAAATAAGAGGAAATTCATCTTCAACACAAAAATAAATAGTTTATACAACTGCGCAAGATGTAACTAGAAGTAATAACTAGTATCATTTCAGTAATGACATATTCTAAAAGCATGCATACCATCTTCACCAACTGTTACATTCCCGAGATCACCGGCATGGCGGTTCTCATCTTCAGGGGCACCATGCTCTTTGCCAGCAGGGTTATAGTGGGGTCCTGCAGATTAATATGATAAATAATAAACATCTTAGAATATAACATATAGCAACAAGGATATATTTTCATAATCTTATCTATTTTTGCCTGTTTTAATTGGATAAAGGAACAACATAAAAAAATATCAAGAGTGACATTTACCAGTTGACATGCATCCGTTTGTTGTATCACCAAGTGCATGAACATGGAAACCATGAGGTCCAGGTGCAAGGCCAGAAACGTTTCCGGTAACTGTAGTTGGACCTGAGGAATAGAAAAAACTAAAATTTAAAACTTGTACTACAACTACAGGTACAAACGATAAACAAAAACAACATTAATTACCATCTCCTTCTTGGGTAAAGTAAATGGTGCCACTGACTCCTGCACTGCTACTAAGAACTGCAACACCCTTTGCCATTGTTATATGTGATCTGAGAATACATTACAATATCATATTAGTATGTGTAACCGCAATATTATAATATTTGGATATATTTATATCTATTAAATTATACTCTAGCATGTCCCTGTTTTAAAAATATGAAGCGTATTTCTAAATTCCATTCAACAATAATCTCCAATTGATACAATTTTCAAGTCAGGACTCTATTAATCTATAGAGGTTCTGTGTTATAAGACACACATGCCTTTCCAATGATTCTATAAAGTAACAATTTAATACAAATTCTGCAAAAGTTGAAAGTAACATTGTCAAACAAACAAACTCACCCTTACTAATCAAGCATAAACTCCCTAATCCTATAACTATTCACTTACTTCTCGAACATCATAAACACAACATTAATGCATATAATCTTACAAAACCCAATCTAACTAAAGCAAAATCTCTACATTATTACATGTACATAATCTCTTCATTGCCATCAGGATTATTATACATATACAAGTTAAACAAACTCTAAATATCATCCGAAAAAGTAATATGATCGTGAATCATAACAACAACATAGCTCACTGGATTACATAACTTATCAATCACCTAAACCTTCAAGCCTAATCATACACAAATCGGGAAAGAAATACCGAAAGCCACACACAGATTATAAGACCAAATCAATCAATATCGTATATACGAATACCACAATCATGAACATTAAAAACTCCACACACACAGAGCGAGCGAGAGAGAGAGAGAGAGAGAATTGTAAACAAAATCAAATTAAGCCAAATAAACACTAGTTTTCGTGAGGGAGAAAGAGAGAGAGAGAGAGAGAGAGAGAGAGAGAGAGAGAGAATTGTAAACAAAATCAAATTAAGCCAAATAAACACTAGTTTTCGTGAGAGAGAGAGAGAGAATTGTAAACAAAATCAAATTAAACCAAATAAACACTAGTTTTCGTAAAAACACACAGATAATCTCATCATTTCACTTCATTTCTGTAATTCTATCAGGATCAATTTAGATCTATGAATTAAAAACACTTTAACAATTAAGAATTAATAATAAAAAAAGCTAGACACAGTCAACAACTTATCAAATAGCTTGAACAACACAACAAGCTAAACACACACATAAACATCAAGCTAAATCAATTCAAAGATCATACGCTAAAATCATCCAAAATTTATATGTACATGTATTGTACATGTATATAAAGAGAGTGTTGGATAAGATAGAATTTGTATTACCTCAGGTCACCGGAGAGAGATTGAGCGAGATTGAAATGAGAGAGAGAGAGAGAGAGATTCAACGAATAGCAGCTACTGGTGACTGCCTGCTGTGCTATATATGAGGGGTATATATCTGACCAATAGCAATCGCCTACCATTCGAGAATTTGTAGTTCACTCGCGGAAGGAGGACGTGACCCGTACGCGGATGAATTTTATTTATTGGAGTTGATGAGTTATTGGGATAAGTGTGTGAGTTTCACGGGTATGAGTAGGTAGTGGGTAAAGTTTTTGGGATATTGTTGGGCCGGATTTATTTTTGATCGATGTTTCGTCTTGTTTACTTTTGGGCCAGGCCGGAGTTTAGTCGTCGCGAGTGGACTAACGAACAAGGGGACTATTACGGTCCGATTGAAACGGGTTTTCTGATTAAAAAAATCAAATTAATTTGACTAGAAAATTTATACCCCATTTTATATGATTCCTTCATTTTTTCACGCATTTCTATGAGTTTATTTGTAAATATTATTTTTTTCAATTTTTTTATTTTATATAAAATATTTGTATTTTTATACAAAATAAAAAAATTTGAGAAAATATATTTTGCAAGTATTACGTGAAAAAGTCAGAGGGTTAAAATGGAGCCGAGGAAGTAATATACTTGTGTATCTTAATAAAAGGGATCATAATTTCTAATGTAATTGGAATGCTCACCGATATTAGTACTCACTTATTATTGCTTTGCTCACCCTTTTAAGATTTTAAATTCTTTTTTTATGTTATTATTTTATAATTAAGATTACGAACAGTTTTCATAATTACATTCGGGTGGTAAATTACTAAATTACTCTATTTTGACCTTTTTTATAGAGGTAATTCAAAAAAACAGAAAATTTGTCATGTAATTTACGGTAGGAATTAGGATGAATTTATTTAGCAAAAGAGAAATTGGATGAATTTTGTTTCATTGAAAAATTATTATTCACCTGTCCTGGAAAATCTATCACATCGATTATATGATTTTAATTATATATTTATCTTTTGTCATATCCATTTTTGTAATACTCCAACACTTACTTGGGAGATTTTACATTAATGATTGATATTCTGACATACATTGTGTCTAACGATTTTAAAGACATTGGATGACACTAAAGCTCAAGTATTTGGATAAATATCTTTAATATTCGTGTGGGAAGAGTGAATTAAATTTTTCTACAAGAATCTGCTGGGGTTCTTTGCCAGTTTAAAATAATTTTAGGTTATGTTAGTTTCTTGAGTTTTTAAATAAATTAATAATTGAATAACACAAATTGATATTTTTATTTATTAATTTCATTATATTAGTATTTCATTATATTGCTATTTTTTTTTGACAGAAAGCTGGGATTTTATTAAGAAATCAAATCCAAATCAATACAATTTTGAATCGAACTAGGAACATTACTCCTATCGAAACTACGACCTGAGAGAAAATATGATTCTCTTGCCAACTGATGGGCAACCATATTAGCAGATCGTTTGACAAAAAACAAATCAACTTTGTTTAATCTTCGTAACACACCATGACACTCCTCTATGATCAAACCGAAGTAAGATCTCATAGGCACCATACTTCTGATCGCTTGCACCATTCGTAGACAGTCAGACTCAACAACGGCATCATGCCATCCTCTCCTATCCAACTAGCTTAATGCCTCCTTAAACGCCATCGATTCTGCCTCGACTGGAGAAACTAGACCAGCCTGGAAAGTTGCTTTGGCTTCAATCAACGTACCTTCTGAATTTATCGCCACTAGTCCGAATCCAACACCACCACGATCTTCAAACACAGCTGCATCAACTGATATCTTGACTTTATTCGGTTGAGGCTTAACCCAAACACTAGATCCATCTCCTTCTATATGTGGCTGAAGAGGAGTTACAAAAGTTCTGTTTTGGGACTCTTTCCATTGTGCAAGATACTGCCTTGCTGCTACAATTGTCCTGTTAATCGATCATTCCTTGTTCTCCAAAGAGACCAACATAAAGAAACTATATCAGCAAACTTCCCCTTTTCGACTGTACCGAACAAATATGTCAGCCATGAGTGAATACTATTGACTTCTATGAACTGCAAATCTGGAAGTAAAACCTCCCAACACTGCATAGCATACTGACAATGCACTAAACAATGCACTATAGACTCATTCTCCCTTTGACATGTTGGGCACATCTCTTGAACCTGCACTCTTCTTAATCGTAGCTGGGACAGAGTTGGTAAAGTACCTGTTAAAGCACGCCAAACCAGGTTGAGCACTTTTGGCGGGACCTTTATGCTCCAAAGAATTTGCCAAATGTGATCATTATCATCCACATTCCAATTACCCTTCTGTGACTGCAAAAAATTGTAAGCTGATTTTACTGAATATATACCTGAATCCTCAAACCTCCAGAATAGCTTATCTTCCTGTCCTGATAAAGCTATCGGAATAGCTAAAACACATTCTTGATCCCTCTCGTTAAGCACATCTGAAACTACTTCCCTATCCCAATCCATCCTATCCATACATAGAAGAGAATTTACTGTATTGCCCTGTAATGGTTCTGGACTTGACGTGATACAAGGATTTTCAGTATTCAACAGCCAAGGTTGATTCAGAATTTGAATACTTGCCCCATTCCCAACTCTCCAACGAACTCCATCTTTAAACAGTTGTTTTGCTTCCATTAGGCTTCTCCAAATAAAACTAGGATTGTGACCTAGCTCTGATTGAAACACATCAGACTTCGCAAAGTATCTGGCTTTGTACAATCTCGAGACTAAACTCTGAGAGTTCGTAGCCAACCTCCATAACTGTTTGCAAAGCATGGCAATATTAAAATCACGGAAGTTTCTGAATCTCATACCACCCGCTCTTTTGTGTTTAGACAGTCTATCCCAATTCATCCAGATTAACTTTGAGTCTTTTTGCTGACCCGAGTTCCACTAGTACTTCGTCAAACACTTTTCAATATTTCTTGTGATTTCCAGTGGTAACAAAAACACATTCATTGCATACGCTGGCAGTGCTTGTGCCACATGCTTCACCAAAAATTTCCTTACCAACTCTTGAAATATAGTTACCTATTTCATTATATTGTTAACCGTAAGTTTGAGCAGGTGATTAAAATCATGGCTTTTCACTTGTTTCAATTACACATCTTTCGATATAAATTTATTTCTCAAATTTCGACATAAATGTAGATAAACTCCAGTTCACTTGGCATTAATTGATAGAGAAGTTGAAATTGAACAAAAACTATTTTCAATGAAATAGAACGAATAAAATAATAGGAGGCAAGATGTGTGGGATCCTTGAGAGGGAAAACTAAAATGTAAAGGAGAGTAAAATATAATTGGGTCCTGGTCCCTGACAATCGATTGTCAGGGACCATTTATTTAACAATTAGTTTCCTGTCCGTTGGATCGATTGTCAGGGACCATTTATTTAACAATTAGTTTCCTGTCCGTTGGATCAACAATCCAACGGTCAGGATTTAAAAAAAAAAATTGTTCATTCCGCGCAAAATTTCCGCGGAACACTATTCATCCGCGAAAATTTTCCGCGGAACACTATTTTCAATCCGCTGATAATTTCCGCGGAACAGTCTGTTCACATTTTTTGGAAGAAAGTTATAGAGATTGTCTCATACAGATTGAGCTTGACGAAGAATTCACTTAATGCTTCTCAAAGTTCGTGCTTGTATATGAATAAAAAATAAAAACAAACAGATGCATACTACTTGGTGGAATCATTTCCCAAACCGACCTTGTTCCTAGTTCGTTTTCCCAAACTAACCTACTTTGTACAATTATTCCCAAACTAACCTAGTTTACTATTTAAACTCAGTTTTTTCATTTTCTATCTTTTAATAGTTTTCTTAATTCATTTTCATTTAATTTAATGTATATAAAATATTATATAAATATATAATAAAATTCTGATAAACTTTAAATGAAAATATAAATATTAAAAATAATACAATTTTTTTTTTGCTAAGTAAAAATAATACATTTAATAAATAATATAATAAAATAGGCGAACTAATCTTGTACGGCCTTTAATAAATTAATATGTGTCACCTTATGATTGGTTATATTCGTAATAATAATAATAATAATGCCCCCATGCATGCACATAAATTGAGACTAATTAAATCTTGACAACTCGTATTTGTGGATTTTTTGGTGAATTGATGTGCATACATGGGGGCATTATTATAATAATAATGCCCACATGTATGCACATCAATTCACCAAAAAATCCACAAATACTAGTTATCAAGATTTAATTAGTCAATTTATGTGCATGCATGGGGGCATTATTATTATTATTATTATTATTATTATTATTATTATTATTATTATTATTATTATTATTATTATTATTATTATTATTATTATTATTATTATTATTATTATTATTATTATTATTACGAATATAACCAATCATATGGTGACACATATTAATTTATTAAAGACCGTACAAGATGTAGTTCGTCTATTTTATTATATTATTTATTAATATTTTATATACATAAAATTAATAGTAAATGAAAAATAGCGTTCCACTCGCAGCAATGAAAATTGTAGAACATGTGCAGGCATTTTTCTTGTTTAGATCGGGCGCGTGTGTTGCACGCGCCGTGTAGAGTGTAAGGCTGTTCTGCCGACAGTTTTACTGCACCACCTGTTTCTTTCTTTTCAAATCAGTTTGTTTAATTGAATAAACAATCCAATTCTTTTCTTTCAATTTTTTAATCAAACAGTTCCGACAACCCAATTAAATCAGCAGTGGAGTATCATTAGAGGAAAGTATGAGACTATCTCTATAACTTTCTTCCAAAAGAGTGAACAGACTGTTCCGCGGAAATTTTCCGCGGATTGAAAATAGTGTTCCGCGAAAAATTTTCGCGGATGAATAGTGTTCCGCGGAAATTTTGCGCGGAATGGACGAATTTTTTTTTTTGAATCCTGGCCGTTGGATCAATGATCCAACGGACAGGAAACTAATTGTTAAATAAATGGTCCCTGACAATCGATTGTCAGGGACCAGACCCTATTAATATTGGGGGTGCAGTGCAGATATAGGAGGATATACATTACAAACCAAACCTCACCCTGACCCTGGTTTGGTGTGTTCATCTTAAACAAAGGGTCTGGTCCCTGACAATCGATTGTCAGGGACCATTTATTTAACAATTAGTTTCCTGTCCGTTGGATCATTGATCCAACGGCCAGGATTCAAAAAAAAATTTCGTCCATTCCGCGCAAAATTTCTGCGGAACACTATTCATTCGCGAAAATTTTTCGCGGAACACTATTTTCAATCCGCGGAAAATTTCCGCGGAACAGTCTGTTCACTCTTTTGGAAGAAAGTTATAGAGATAGTCTCATACTTTCCTCTAATGATACTCCACTGCTGATTTAATTGGGTTGTCGGAACTGTTTGATTAAAAAATTGAAAGAAAAGAATTGGATTGTTTATTCAATTAAACAAACTGATTTGAAAAGAAAGAAACAGGTGGTGCAGTAAAACTGTCGGCAGAACAGCCTTACACTCTACACGGCGCGTGCAACACACGCGCCCGATCTAAACAAGAAAAATGCCTGCACATGTTCTACAATTTTCATTGCTGCGAGTGGAACGCTATTTTTCATTTACTATTAATTTTATGTATATAAAATATTAATAAATAATATAATAAAATAGACGAACTACATCTTGTACGGTCTTTAATAAATTAATATGTGTCACCATATGATTGGTTATATTCGTAATAATAATAATAATAATAATAATAATAATAATAATAATAATAATAATAATAATAATAATGCCCCCATGCATGCACATAAATTGACTAATTAAATCTTGACAACTAGTATTTGTGGATTTTTTGGTGAATTGATGTGCATACATGTGGGCATTATTATTATAATAATGCCCCCATGTATGCACATCAATTCACCAAAAAATCCACAAATACGAGTTGTCAAGATTTAATTAGTCTCAATTTATGTGCATGCATGGGGGCATTATTATTATTATTATTACGAATATAACCAATCATAAGGTGACACATATTAATTTATTAAAGGCCGTACAAGATTAGTTCGCCTATTTTATTATATTATTTATTAAATGTATTATTTTTACTTAGCAAAAAAAAATTGTATTATTTTTAATATTTATATTTTCATTTAAAGTTTATCAGAATTTTATTATATATTTATATAATATTTTATATACATTAAATTAAATGAAAATGAATTAAGAAAACTATTAAAAGATAAAAAATGAAAAAACTGAGTTTAAATAGTAAACTAGGTTAGTTTGGGAATAATTGTACAAAGTAGGTTAGTTTGGGAAAACGAACTAGGAACAAGGTCGGTTTGGGAAATGATTCCACCAAGTAGTATGCATCTGTTTGTTTTTATTTTTTATTCATATACAAGCACGAACTTTGAGAAGCATTAAGTGAATTCTTCGTCAAGCTCAAGCTGTATGAGACAATCTCTATAACTTTCTTCCAAAAAATGTGAACAGACTGTTCCGCGGAAATTATCAGCGGATTGAAAATAGTGTTCCGCGGAAAATTTTCGCGGATGAATAGTGTTCCGCGGAAATTTTGCGCGGAATGAACAAATTTTTTTTTTAAATCCTGACCGTTGGATTGTTGATCCAACGGACAGGAAACTAATTGTTAAATAAATGGTCCCTGACAATCGATTGTCAGGGACCAGGACCCAATATAATTAAGTTAAAACGGAGAGGGGAGAGATAAAGAGGGGAAAGAAAGAGTGAATATTAGGAAGGACAGTAGAAAGAGGAAAAAATAAATAAATTATGTTTTTACCTAAAAAATCAAGTTGTGCAGGGCCAATTTTGTTTTAACAATAAGTTGTTTTTCGAATTTTTCATAACATGTTTTCGAGTACATGCCAAAAAAACAGATTTTTCTAAGCGTGACAAATAAAGTGATTTGCCAAAACTGGTTACAATTAACGGGGCCAACAGCAAAAACGAAAAAAATCCGAAAAAGAAAAACTGGTTAGAAAAATATAAATCTTCGACTGCAAGACTACACACATGTAAGCTGGAAACATTATTCAATTGAACAAAAAATGGCACAAATAAGTTTTTGTATGCAGGAGCAGGGTGACAATTTGGACAGAAAATTTTAAAGCAAGCCCTAGTCAACAAATTTACAGAACCACACGATCATATAAAAGACAGAAAATATCTGTTACATACATGAGTTTGAATTTTTATTATCATAAGCCAAGAAAAAGAGGCTACTGAGTAACAAACACAAGTAGACTTCACTTTGACAATTAGCCTATTATTCCAGCTCAACAAGACCACTCCCTAGACAACATCCAGCTACGACTCCTAGTTCTGGTACTACTTGCTAGGCTTTGCATCAGATACAGATCCAGAGCCTCCTGAGGTTGCTGCTGATTTTTCTTCTGGTTTAGTATTCTGAAGACAATTATCGACAAGATGATATTTCGAAGTTAGGAATTAATTTACACAAAATAAGGTATAGATGGGTTTATAGCTAGAATAAATCTCTCCTTGTTACAAATGGAAATATAACGCTTTGAGAACTGCCTTGTCAGATATATAGTACTTCTATTCACGGTGATTTTTCTGTTACAAAAATATGATTTTGCTCACGCAACTAGTACCAGTTATTCAAGTCAGCTTTTTTTTTTTTGAGTAAACGAACTTGCATTAAATCAAATCAGATACAAGAACATCAGAAAGGAAGTCCGGAGCAACATCACTCCACTCCCGAAAGCCTGACATAGAATGAGAAGCTCTTGCTAACAAGTGAGCAACTTCATTCGCAGACCGATGCACAAACTGCACTAGCACATTATCGAAGTGCTTAAAAGACTCGATACAATCCTTAACAATAAAATGAAAGTAAGATCTTCCTTGACCACCATTACACGCATCCGCCAAGAGCTTTGAATCCGTCTCAAATACACATCGTGTGTAGCCATGGCTCTTTGTCCATGCAATAGCCCCCTTAAGACTCATTGCCTCAGCTTCCCTGGGTTGCCATAAACCCCCTACCTGGTGGCACATAGCCTTGACAAAAGCTCCACTTTCATCTCTAATTACGCTTCCAATGCCAATAGTGTCTGTACCACTGAACACAGCTGCGTCAACATTTATCTTCACCCACCCCGGAGGTGGTGTATGCCACTGTCGAGTATTCGGGATGACTGTAGGTTTGAATTTGGTATTAGCAAGCTGAGCTTTTTTCCAATCTCCTAACAGGTTCAACGCTGCCATTTTCGTACCAAACACAGACGTAGCAATCCTATTCCATACCCAGTTATTCCGCCTATTCCAAATACTCCAACACATAAGGGCTATACTAACACACCGTTCGTTAGATGCATTACTAAACAGCCGTTTAAGCATATCCATTGGTGTCTCTTCTGGGATGACCTGTATGCATTGTAATAAATGATTAGACTCCCACACTGACCTTGCAAAGCTGCATTCAAACAGCACATGAACAGCAGTCTCATTCCCCATCCTACACCAGGGGCATAGCCTGTCTACACTAACTCTTTTCTCTCTCAGTGCTGTTGCTGTTGGAAGACACAAGCTGCAGGTTCGCCATAAGAAATGCAGAACCTTCCCTGGCAAATCAATCTCCCACACCTTTTTCCAGAACCCCGCATCAGATGTATCATATTCCCCTACCAGCTTGCGATAACAGCTCTTCACAGTGAACTCCCCTTTCTCCTCGAGCATCCAAAACCATGCGTCTGGCCTTTCTGTTGTAGATAGTGGTATGCTCTTAATCAGTTTGATATCCCTGTTGTTGCAGATATCATGTAAGATTTCGTCATCCCACTTTCGCTCATGTAACTCCATTAAATTACAAACTTTTGCCTGTTGCAATTCAGTTGGTATAGGTGTTGTCATGTAGCCATTTTCTCTACAGGGCAACCACGGGATTTTCCAAATAAGAGTATCCTCACCTGTACCTATGCTTCGACGACAGCCCTGTCTCACTGCATCTTGTGCTGCCATAATGCTCCTCCACATATAGCTAGGGTTCTCCCCCAACGTCGCCTGAAGAAAATCTGTATTCGGGAAATATTTGGCCTTCATAATGCTGGTGACTAATGGGTTTGAGTTGTTTATCAGCCGCCATCCTTGCTTCGCCAACATTGCAATATTGAACTGTCTCAAGTCTTTAAATCCCAATCCTCCAGCTCCTTTGACCATAGCCAGCTTATCCCATGACTTCCATCGAATCCCCGTACTGTTGGTACCTCCGCCCCACCAGAACCCATTCATTTGGCGTTGGATCGTACTGCAAACATCATTAGGAATAAGCAACAAATTCATCCAGAAGTTGGGAATTGTTTGTGCCGCTGTCTTCAACAAAAGACATTTTCCAGCCTTGGACATAGTTTTATTCATCAAGTCAGCTTATTCAGTCTGTCTCACATTCAAATTCCACCAGATAAAGTTCACATTCAAACAATCACAGGAAAGTTTTAATAGTTCAGAAGAAAGTCAAAGTCTCATTTCTAGCATGGCTTCAGAGTCAGTAAAAATCTCTACATGGTAAGTACCTTACATGTTTATGTACTTGTGTGTACTATAATTTGGGTAATCAACTAAGGAAAATGCTAAAAAAAAAAGAAAAAAGACCCCAAATATTTACCAAAACTTTTACCAATTGTTTATGTGTCATAAATATAACTGGTAACTTTCTAACAATAACATGGGACCCTGTGTGCATACATATGCGTCCACGAATTAAAACGTGCCATATGTCATGCCACATCATTTGGGGGAAAATTTGGGCATTTTTTTTGGAGCACCTAACACTACTCATCAACTAATTACGCTGATGAATATATGATTTGTATAAAGATAGCTCCTAAAAACGGTAACCAATGAACAAATAGGTTTGACTAGGCTTATTTCAGATATAATTTTAACCAAAAACTTCAACTGAAGCTCTCTAATGCATTTAAACTTTCTTCCATTAGATATGTGAAGCTATGTTGCATGGAGACGGGTACAGGAACATATACGGGTACGGGGACGGGGATGGGAAACGACAATTCTAAAATTACAAACGACAATGCCGTCCCCGTCCCGTCCCCGTCCCCGAGACGTCCCCAAACTTGGATACATGACCCCGGAGGCGTCCCCGAGCAACATAGTGTGAAAGTAAATAAGCATTCTGAGTCTTGCATCAGAACATAAGAGAATCTATCTCAACCTCCGATTTAATCCACAAACCAGACGGCACCACACCATAACCAAAAATAAAAATAAAAATTTGCATCAAATACAAGTAGGCATCGACAAACATAATTACACCAGAGAGGATAATGTGGATTGAGCATACCTTACGCGCTGCCTTCTCCAACTTCTCCTTTTCCATCTTCTGCGGTTACAAAAGAAAAAAGGCTGTTAAATAACAAAGCAAAGAGTTCATATATAGACACAAAATGAGGAAATCAGCTCTTTTGAAGACAATGCCTTGTGCTATTTTAAAAAGTCAACCCAAGGATTAATGCAGAAGTGAAGATACAATAATAGTATGAAACTGGAGCAGAGATGTGATGAAAAGTCCACCCGAGGATTAATGCAGAAGTGAAGATACAATAATAGTATGAAACTGGAGCAGAGATGTGATGCTGTTTGCCGAAGCCTACAACATGTGTGTAACATCGTTGAGGGGGATGCAATCTAGGTTGGAGATGAAATCACCAGATGAAGGACACTATCAGAGTGTTATTATCAAATGCCACATAATAACAGTATCAGACCGTTATTTATCATCGGAACTAAAGTAAGCCATTTGAAAACCAACAGTTCCTATAAAACTTCATAGAAATTAGAGAAATTACTAAACAGGTTACAGGTTCCTACTTCAAATGCATATTTTGGGTATATCCATAAGTTAATGCTGCTGTTTTTTACTTTGCAAACAGGTTTTACGTGAACTACTATAATATATTAATAAACTGGAAACCTCTCATATGGAATTATATTATTTATAATATAGAGATGAAAAGTTATTTACATAACACAATGTAGAATGAATAATTTTTAAGTGGAGAAGTTCTGTAATGTCGGCAGCAGAAAAAGACTAACGAACGAAAATGAATGGTAACCTATTATGAAACATATGAATGGTAACCTATTATGAAACATGCCACCCCTAATACAATAAAGGCCTTAATTTGACTAATTTGGTCGAACTAATTATCAATATTAAAGATGGTGGTAGATTCTATTTATTTTCTGATGGTGATATAAATTCTTTAACAATATTTATATAATAGTGAAGTTGGTGAATTTGAATAGGGGGTCAAATGCCTGGCAAGATCAACACGAAGGAGGTACAGATAACATTTTTTTGGGGGGGGGGGGGGGGGGGGGAGCATCTGTAACATTTTACAGTAACTAAATCATGTGAGAAGGGACAAAACAAAAAAAAATTCATTTTACACCTTAAAAGTAAGCACTTGGAAGTTTAGAAGGAAAGTGAAAGGAAAGGAAAATAGACTGTGTAACATGATGTCACAGCTCCAGAAGAATTTTTTAATAGTTCAATCTAAAAACACGTGCAAAACTTCCTCAGGATAATCAACAAAAATTCCATGACAGTTCATCTATCAGATATGTAAAAACAATATATGTATTTAAGACCAAAGCTAAATACAACATGTGTTTTTGAAGGTTAATCATAACTTAGAAGCAAATGTTCAACTATCACCCATAACATCAAAATAGTGAGTCAAAAAGTTGATATGCAAGCAACCAGCAAACAGGAAGGTGTGACCATGAGTTAGGTAGGAAGACAGATAGATACTCAATATGTTTTTGCAGCCTCCAATCTCACGTCATATACATACTACTATACTAGTAATTCACCAATCATGTCTTTCAACAAAGAAAAGCAGTGGAATGAAAATCTTAAATAGCTACGACAGAATTTCATATAAACAAGGTAACAAACAACGATAATGATAAATGGTAATCACAAATTCTCAATTCTCAGTCCAGGAACAAATCCATAATAACAACAAAGAGAACAAAAATAGATGAAATGCTATAAATATTTACATGGTTACAACAACGTAATACTTAATTCATTATATGGTAATTTTATCGAATTTCAAAACAAAAATTGTAAAGTTTGCAATCTGAAAACTAAGATCAAGTTCACTTGAGGTGGAAAAAAAAACAGATTTTATATGAAACAAAACTATAAGCTACCTTGATGTAGATATTTTCGGCAGCCTTTTCCTCCTCACTCAGTATTTTTCCGCTGCTTGAAAGCCTACGAGATACATATCTAGCAGCAATTCTTGACGTCATAGTTGCTTTTTCCTGCAAAGAAGCCAAGCAAACATCAACTTCTATATGTCAATTGCCCAAACCACTGTTTATTTAGAAGCGATTCGCCAAGCTGCGTTAAACAAATCCGTCCGTACAAACGCACAAGTAAAGCACGTGACAACCTCTGCATATGTTGATCATACCTAGATTCAGCAGGGGTCAGCGTCACCCTCTGCCAAGAGTAAGGTTCTGCCCCCTGACTCACATTCTTCTAATTTATATAATTTGAATGTGCTATTTTTTCCGGCCTATACGATGACTTAGATTGCAGATTGAACGAGTCGATAAATAGTTGTTAAATTTGGTCAATTATATATTCTGTTTGTTCTCTTTCAAGATAAAATTCCTGACTCGCAGAAAATACGATAACACAATTCGAAAAGAATTAACTTGAGCTAAACAACAATGCAAGCAGAACAAGACCTCAACGAAGCAATTAATTAACATCTTCGAGATCAAACAATAAAGTAATGTAATGCATTTTTTTCTAAAGCCTTAATTCTTAGTGTTAATAAAAATCAAGATAAGTAACAATACTCAAATTCAAATACATAAACATATGCACACATCATTTCATTTTATTTGGCTAAGTAAAGACATGATTTATAAATATTGATAGGCATACAAACATAAATAATCGAGAGAGATCGAGAGAGAGACCTGAATAGAGACGGCGAGAGAGAGAGAAATGAGAGAGATTGGGGTTTTTTGTAAGCAGCTTTACACTGTTTTTGGGTCTTAATAAAGGATTGACTAATATTTCTATTTGTATACTCAATTACGCACTCACTTCGTGGCAGTGTTCCAGAAATCGCTAGGCGGCCTAGGGCGGTCGGGGTACCGCCTAGCGCCTAATCGGGTAGGCGGGGATTAATCGAACGGATTAATCGGAGCATTAATCGGATATTATAATAATATTTAATATATTAGTCTAATTTACAATTAAACATATCATTTTAAATAAATTAAAAGGATTAATCGGATTTCAAAAATCGAATCGGTTGGTTACCTTCCAGAAGATTAATCGGGGATTAATCGGCTGAATCGGGGATTTTTAGAACAGAGCTTCGTGGTGTTTGGGATATTTTGAGATATTTTAAAATAACTAATACAGTAATAAGAAGGTTACTTATATTTTCAAAAAAAAAAAAGGTTACTTATATTTTCAAAAAAAAAAAAGGTTACTTATACTATATTATAATAAATAAAAGGATATAATTTATAATTTGGTTAATTCTTCTTTTTCGTTATTATTTTCTATTTTTCCTCATTTGTAACCGTTAAATCTTCAATTCAATTATATTATGATCGTTAGATACAATAATATTAAAATTTATTATATACAGAGATTTAAGGTTTTATTCCCGCCAACAACATATTAATTTATATTAAATACTAAAAATTATTATATACAAAGATTAAGGTTCGAATTCTTTCAATAACATATTAAAATTAATATTCATAATATCATATGACACTATAAACAAATTATAAAAAATTAAAATTAACCCATGTTTTGCACGGACTCTAAGCTAGTATAAGTAATTAGTAGAAGAATAATTATAAGTTATATTGGTATTTGGATTAATTTAACTCATAAGTTAGTGAAGTAATTGTTAAATTAAATTTAAAAAATTACTATTTAATATTTTAATCTCAAAACATTAATTTTAAATTAAAAGACATTTAAAAACATAATTGTAAAAATATAAATTATTAAACAATTAAATAAATCAAGTAATAGGAAATAAGTTGGGAAAAAAGTACGTCGTTAGTACTTTCGACTTTTGAACATATAAGTTATAAGTTGGGTTCATAAGTTGGGTAGGCAAACACTAGGGATGGGCATTTCACCCTGACAAGGTTAGTGCTTTCGCTCTTTAGGTTTTGGAATTTGTTAAAATAAAAGTGAAATTAAATTAGATTTAGGATTCCACTTAGAATCCTCCCCAGGAGACGGTATTTTCCGGTATCAAGTTAAACTGGTCAAAACCAAGTCAAAATTATTTTCCGACATATTTTTCGACATGGACTTAGGATGAGAATATCATGTTAAATGGTATTTTATATTCTAGGTTATTTGTGTCAAAAGATTTAGGCATCGGCTAAAGGTACGAATATCGAGAATTTTTAAACACTCCTTTTACAAACCAAAATTGCTCAAATTATTTAAAAGCGTATCGTTCCTAAATGTTTTACTCTCAAAATATTCTTGATATATTTGTTAATATTTATTTTTAATTTGCCTTGCCAAAATACCCAAAATAGATTTTATTCCGAAAAACCCATAAATCCTTATTTATTTGGATAAAATCTTTTTAAATTCAAACTTAAATATTCCTTGGACCTCATTGTTAGTTACAGAGGCATGCCTGTATACATCTAATAACAAGCCTAATTGTTTGTAATGCTTTGCATTACTTACATGACCTCTTAACTGAGGGAACCTCTAGTTGTAGAGTTTCTGTTTGTATTGTACTTGTAGTAGGCATCAAATCCTAGTTGAGTAACTGTACTTATAGAGTCTAGAATAATGCTTAAAAGAAGTTCCAAGGTTCATGCCTCAAGCAAGAAGATAAAGACTGTCAAATAATCACAGTTGGGATTTGAAGAAATGAAGAATTTGCCTAAGTACCAATTCGAGAAGTATATTTGTCTATTCGATAAGTCCAGCATTCGAGAAGTCAGGGATTCGATATCTCAAGACACTATTCGATATCTCTGAATACACTATTCGATATCTCATTCGATATCTCAGAGATTCGATATGTCTATGTACTCTATTCGAGAACTCAGGAAGTCAACTAGTCAAAGTAGTATTCGAGTTCTCAAGGAGTCAACAAGTCAAAGTTCCATTCGATATCTCAAGGACTCAGAAAGCTATTCGATATCTCAAGGATTCGACAAGTCAAGTGTTCTATTCGACAACTCAAGGAATCCTAAAGAAAAGAGCTATTCGAGAAGTAATTCGATATGTCAATATAACAGTGTTCGAGAACTCAGAGTTATCGATCAAGTCAATTCAAGTTCTCGAATCACCCATTTAGTCACTTCTCGAATACATTCTTGGAGACAAAATACTGAAGAAATTGTATAAGTCAGAAACCTGCAACAAGCCAATGCACTTTATGGACCACAATCTGTAACGTGCTCTGGAAAGCCTACAAGGAAGCTTGGAGAGATATAGAAGAGACAAAAGGCTAAAGAAGTGGATCTGAACAGGCTTTACAAAGTTAAATCTGTAACCGTTTGGACACTTACTCAAAAAGGATAGACAGACTAGAAAGTAATTTGTTCAGCTACCTTATTTGTAGTAAGTAGGGTGTGACAACCCGGGTCAAATCCCGAGCCTTTTTTCGAAAATCGAGTCGAGTCCCGATCACGAATCCGAAATAAGCCAAAGCAAACTGGCCCAAATGCCACCAACTTGGGTAATCCACAAGCCCACCACAGGCCCCCAAAAGATCATGATTTGTTGGTGCACTTAGTAGTAGTACTTTGTCTTATAAACTTAACTAAAGCCCCAAATCTCCTCGATGTGGGACTGGGGGTGTTACAAACTCCCCCACTTAAACTCCTGACGTCCTCGTCAGGCCGAACGGAAATCCCATAGGTCCAAGATCGTTCCTCTCTAGCCATTGTGGGATAATACCGGCTGGCTTCGTGTCCCCACCTCCGGACCTCTGTCCATTGTGGGATAATACCACCAGCCTTCGTGTCCCCACCTCCGGCAACTTGACGAATCAAGTTTTCGAGAGTCGTCTCTGATACCATATGTGACAACCCGGGTCAAATCCCGAGCCTTTTTCGAAAATCGGGTCGAGTCCCGATTCGAAATCCGAAATAAGCCAAAGTAAACTGGCCCAAATGCAACAACTTGGGTAATCCACAAGCCCACCACAGGCCCCCAAAAGATCATGATTTGTTGGTGCACTTAGTAGTAGTACTTTGCCTTATAAACTGAACAGAAGCCCCAAATCTCCTCGATGTGGGACTGGGGTGTTACAAACTGCCCCACTTAATCTCCTGACGTCCTCGTCAGGCCGAACGGAAATCCCATAGGTCCAAGATCGTTCCTCCCTAGCCATTGTGGGATAATACCGGCTAGCTTCGTGTCCCCACCTCCGGACCTCTGTCCATTGTGGGATAATACCACCAGCCTTCGTGTCCCCACCTCCGGCAACTTGACGAATCAAGCTTTCGAGAGTCGGCTCTGATACCATATGTGACAACCCGGGTCAAATCCCGAGCCTTTTTCGAAAACCGGGTCGAGTCCCGATTACGAATCCGAAATATGCCAAAGCAAACTGGCCCAAATGCCACCAACTTGGGTAATCCACAAGCCCACCACAGGCCCCCAAAAGATCATGATTTGTTGGTGCACTTAGTAGTAGTACTTTGCCTTATAAACTTAACTAAAGCCCCAAATCTCCTCGATGTGGGACTGGGGGTGTTACATAGGGTGTATCCATGTTCTATAAGGATACAGCCTCACTTCCTTAGTCATTAACTTTGTAACTTTGTGAGTCAAGTTTTTCATATACTACAAGCTGTATCTCTTTGAGAAAAACGAAGCTGAGAATACTATCATTTGTATTCACAGATTGTAGCAACCTTTATCTAATAATACATTAGATTAAAGTGATATTGTGTCTTGTGTTGTTCTTTATCCGCACCTTCACTCTTGCACACATAAACACTTATTTGCTACATAACTCGAACAAGAAAAGTTCAAGAATCCATTCACCCCCCTCTGTATTCTTTTACCGTATTCAATACTCAACAAGTGGTATCAGAGCGGGCTGTTTATTCAAAAACAGAAAAACGATCATGAGTTCGAATACACCAAAGACTACAGGAACGGTGAAGGTCCCTAAGTTTGACAAAGAGAATTACAACCTCTGGAAGATAAAGATGATGTTGTTCATCAAAGCCTCTCATCCTTTGTATCCTGAGATTCTCAAGAATGGTCCTTTTGTTCCTCAACAAGAGATACCAAAGAAGACTGTTGGAACCACAACTATCCCAAGATCTTATGAGGCCAAGGATCCATCAAAATGGACAGAATCAGAAAGGGAGAAGGTTGCTCTTGACTGCCACCTCATGTTGCTTATCATTGATTCCATGGACATGTCAATGTTTGCAAACATTGCATCATGTACATCTGCCAAAGAAATGTGGGATCACATTGAGGTGTTGTGTGAAGGAACTGATGAGGTTAAGGAAAACAAGAAACAGATACTGGTCACACAGTATGAGGCTTTCATGGCACAACCCAAGGAAAGCATTACTGAGATGTTTGAGAGATTTCACAGGCTAGTTACTGAGTTGAAGATGAATGGCAAGGTTTACAGTACCAAGGAGTTAAACATGAAGTTTCTGTTATCCTCACCAAACCATCTAGAGCAAAGGGTCATTTCTCTAAGGGAAAGAGATTTGAACAAAGTTACATATGATGTGCTCTATGGAGTTTTAAAAACTCATGAGCTTGAGTTGCTTCAGAAAAGGGCTATCCAAGCCAATCAAGGCAGAATGGTAAACACATCATGTGCCTTGATTGTCAACAAATCTATTCAAGACCTAGAAGCATCTACAAGCCAGTTAAGGATAGAGGAGGTAGTAGAAGATGAAGAAACTGAACCTGAGGTAAGTGAACCTGTTGAGGAGAAGGAGGAAGAAGAGTTTTACACTCTTGAAGAACTAGATGGGATGGAAAACACTTCATATGCTTTCATGGCCAGAAAATTTCCAAACATCAGATTCAAAAGGAATCAACCCTTCAAACCCAAAACCCTAAACCATTCATTCAACAAAAGCAAGGCACCTGTGAAACCAAACAAGAATAAGTTTAAAACCAGCCATGTAGATAGGTCATCTGTAAGGTGCTATAGATGCAATGACCTAGGGCATTTTGCCAGTGAATGCAAGAAGCCTAAAAAGAAGGATAGAGATTATCTTGAGCTTGAAGCTAAGTATGAGGCCCTTCTGAAAAAGCAGACACAAGGTAAGGCCTACATAGCTGAAGGGAAGTGTTGGGATGATTCTGACAGTGATGGAGAGGAGCAAGAATTCTGCAATTATGCCTTGATGGCCAATTCCAAGGATGACACATCTCCATCAGACCCTCAGGTACCATCTCTCACTACTATAGACATGTCTGTTTCAGAGTATAAATGCATGATTGAACAACTATCTGTTGAAATGTTTAACATTCATACTAGTATGACTGCTGCTAATGAAGAGACTGTTAAACTGTCTACTAGAAATGAAATGTTAACCAAAAAGAATGTGGAACTTGAGCTAACTGCTATGCAGGTAGAAAACCTTAAGAAAGAAGTTGAATATTTACAGAACAAGGTTTTATGTGCTAGTCAAGTTGAAAAGGCTCTTAGGGATGAATTAGCTGAAAATGAATTCAAACTGAAAACATTTAAGAACTCATCTGGTCTAGTGCAATCCTACTGTGAGAAAATTCAGGCTAAACCCAAAGCAGCTATTGGACTTGACTATGACTCTCTCAAACAGAGAAAAGGCTATGCTGTCATTGAAGATGACACAGTTGTTCATGAGAAAGTGCCTCACATTTTGAAAAAGACTGAAAATCCAATTTTTAAGAAATCAACATTTGAAAAATATGAGGATGCCTTACTCATCAAACAAATGTTGAATGATGAGGATGAGGCACAATCCAGTGAACAACAAGCATCCTCCAAGAGTGAGAGTGTCAAGTCAAAGACCAAGGAGCCAGTAGGTGATAGGATAAGATCCAAGAAGTTTGTTAAGTTTGTTTCAGCTGGAAAGAGTGAATCAGAGGAGAAGGTGACTAAGAAGAAACAGAACAGAAATGGCAAGTTAAGGATTAACAAAGATAACAACTATGCTTATATGCCTAATGCCCCTAGGAAAACTTGTCAGAACTGTTTCAGTACCAATCATTTAACTCATGCATGCAAGAAACCTGCTGGTAGTGTATCTAAACCTTTCTATGATTGTTCTGTGCCTCTAAGACATAGAGATGCACCATTTTGTGATAAATTTGACTGTATGCCATGCAACATGAATGTTATGACTTGTTGTTTCAATCTGAGAAGGCAATTCATTGATGGTTGTATCAGTCACAATTCTCACACACACTACACCAGGTCAAAGTCTTCGAGTCCTCCTAAAGCTAGGAAGGTACCTCTGTCACCTAAGTCTGAAACCTCAGGTTCTAAGACTTCTAACAGTGATAAGAAGACTAATGTCAAGAAAGTTGACAAGCATGATGTTTATGATAAAACTTTTCCTAAGTCACATGGACCCAAAATTGTTTGGGTACCAAAGGAGAAGTAATACCTTTGTGTTTGCAGGGCAAAGAAAATGAAAAGAAGGTCATGTGGATTTTGGACAGTGGATACTCAAATCATATGACTGGTGATATGGCCCTGCTATCACAGTATGAGGAAAAGGCTGGCCCAATGGTTGCTTTTGGAGATGAAAGCATGGGTAACACATTGGGATATGGCAAGTTGAAAGTTGGTAATGTCATCATTGAAGATGTAGCACTAGTCAAGGGGCTCAAGCATAATCTGCTAAGTGTTGGTCAGTTTACTGATAGGGGATTCAAGGTGGATTTTGACAAAGATGAATGTTTGATCACCCACAAGAAGACTGGTGATTTTGCTCTATCTGGAGTAAGGAAGGGAAGCCTGTTTGTAGCTAATATGGATTCTGTAAACAAGGACAAAATTTGTTGCTTCTACTCAAAAGCATCAAATGAAGATTGTTGGCTGTGGCACAAGAATCTATCACACCTGAACTTCAAAGCCATTAATTCTCTAGTCAAAAGAGAGTTAGTGAGAGGCATGCCCTCACTTGAATTCTGTCAAGAAGGAGTGTATGAGGCTTGTCAAAAAGGAAAGATGAAAAGATCAAGCCACAAGACAAAGACAGTGACATCTATAACCAAGCCCCTACAACTCATTCATATGGATTTGTTTGGGCCTGTCAATATTATGTCACTAGGAAGAAAGAAGTATGCCTTGGTGATGGTTGATGATTTTACAAGGTATACATGGGTGGAATTTCTGGCATCAAAAGATGAGGCTCCACAAGTAATCATTGAGCATATAAAGAAAGTTGACAAGGAAGCAAAGGCCAACAATGCAAGTGTGATTGCACTGAGAAGTGATAATGGAACAGAGTTCAGAAATGCCATTCTGTAAAGAGAATGGTATTTCTCAGCAATTCTCAGCTCCAAGGACTCCACAACAAAATGGAGTTGTTGAGAGGAAGAATAGAACTCTAATTGAGGCTGCTAGAACAATGTTACTTGATGCAAAAATGCCTACATGTTTTTGGGCTGAGGCTGTGAGCACTGCATGCTATATCCAGAACAGAACCCTCATCAACAAAAACACTGGAAAGACACCTTATAACTTGATGACTGGAAAGAAGCCTACTCTAAAGTATATTCATACTTTTGGAAGCAAATGCTTTGTATTGAAGGATAATTATGAATATGTTGGAAAATTTGATGCAAAAGCATTTGAAGGAATTTTTCTTGGCTACTCTATGGAAAGAATTGCATACAAGGTTTATGTCATCAGTCAAAAGAAAGTTATGGAAAACACAGATGTGACATTTGATGACAGCAAACTACCTGGACTAGAAGAAGCCAATGATGAAGATAAAGATCCATTGAAGTTTGATAATCTAGATGATTCTGATGAAGAGACTGAAACTGAAGTTGAAACTCGAGTTTAACAAACTCAAGTGAATGATGATACAAGAGAAGAATTTGTGCCAATCAATAGTGAAGAAACAAGCATCCAAGACACACCTGTGAGTAGTGGCAACTTCACAGGGGGAGGAAATGAGAATGACCATGATGTGGATGATGAAGCAACATCAAGAATGAGAAATCAGGCTGAGCACTCAAGGAAATGGGATAGATCACACACTGCAGAGCAAATTATTGGAGATCCTAATGCAGGAGTAAGGACTAGGAGAGCAACTCAGAATGAGTGCCTCTATGGCTGTTTTCTATCACAAGTTGAGCCTAAGAGACTTGATGATGCACTGTTGGATCCAGATTGGATTATTGCTATGCAAGAGGAGCTGAATCAATTTGAAAGGAACAAAGTATGGGAACTTGTGCCTGCACCAAAGAACAGAACCATTGTTGGAACAAAATGGGTTCTAAAGAATAAGATGGATGAAGATGGTGTAATTATAAGGAACAAAGCAAGGTTGGTTGCAAAAGGATACTCTCAACAGGAAGGCATTGATTATGATGAGACATTTGCTCCTGTTGCTAGATTGGAAGCCATCAGAATATTCTTGGCATTTTCTGCTCATTCAAACTTTAAAGTATATCATATGGATGTCAAAAGTGCATTTCTGAATGGAGAGTTGGAAGAAGAAGTTTATGTGCAACAACCACCTGGTTTTGAGGATCCACACTTCCCAAAATTTGTTTACAGACTGCTTAAGGCACTGTATGGACTTAAGCAGGCTCCAAGGGCATGGTATGATACTTTATCACAATTTCTTCTTGAAAATCAATTCACAAGAGGCACACTGGACAAGACACTGTTTTACAAGAAGCATGGTGATGATCTTATCCTAGTTCAGATCTATGTGGATGATATCATTTTTGGTTTTACAAATGAGAAGTTGTGTGAGAAATTTTCTAAACTCATGCAGAGCAGATATGAGATGAGTATGATAGGAGAGTTGACATTCTTTCTTGGGTTGCAAGTCAGTCAAATGAAGGATGTTATCTTTATCAGTCAGACCAAGTACATCAAGGATTTATTGAAGAAGTTCGACTTGGAAGATTGCTCACCTGCAAAGACACCCATGGCCACTGCCACTAAATTGGATGAAGATGCTAAAGGCAAGAAAGTAGATATCTCAGTCTACAGAGGCATGGTTGGTTCTCTACTCTATCTCACTGCAAGTAGGTCAGACATCATGTTTGCTACATGCTTGTGTGCAAGGTTTCAATCAAATCCAAAAGAATCACATTTGATTGCTATAAAAAGGATCTTTAGATATCTGAAGGGCACTCCAAACTTGGGACTATGGTATCCTAAGGACACAGGGTTCAATCTGGTTGGTTATTCTGATGCTGATTATGCTGGATGCAAAGTGGATAGAAAAAGCACCTCAGGTAGCTGCCAGTTTCTTGGACAAAGGTTAGTCTCTTGGTATAGCAAGAAACAACAATCTGTGTCAACTTCTACAGCCGAGGCTGAATACATAGCTGTTGGAAGTTGCTGTGCTCAAGTGCTTTGAATTAGAAATCAACTTAGAGATTATGGACTTGTGTTGGAAAGAATTCCAATCATGTGTGACAACACAAGTGCAATCTCTATAGTTGCCAATCCTGTCAATCATTCTAGGATAAAGCACATTGACATCAGATATCATTTCATAAGGGAACATGCAACTAATGGAACTATTGAGTTGCATTATGTTTCTACAGATAAACAACTAGCTGATATATTCACTAAGCCATTAGATGAAGCCACCTTCACAAGGTTGGTTAGTGAGATTGGAATGCTGAATTCTTCAGATTCTGGCTAGGTGAATACATCATATAGATTGTTGCAGCAGTAAACACTTACTTTATCTAAATTCTCAATATTTTTGGAGTAAGTGTTGGCTGAAATATGATTTATAAATATTTCAAATCTGTTGCATATTTGGAAAATCATATTCTCTTGTTAACTTGAAATTTCTATGAAATTTTGAGAAAATCACTGTTTAATTTGCTAGAATATTCGTGAATGAATATGGCTGGTAAATTTTAAAAAATAATGAAAATTGAGTTTCTATGAGTATAATTCGACAAGTCAGACTTCTCAAGTGATTCACTATTCGACATCTCTAACAAGTCTCATTAGAGCACTCTCGAGTTCTCGAATAGAGTCTTTTAGAGTTCTCGAATATAGGTTTTCGTGTCTTCTCGAATATAGTGTTTTAGTTCTCGATTGACTGAGTTCTCGAATACTATATTTGAGTTCTCGAATCATTTGAAAAGGCTGATTTCTCGCTGAATTTTAACCGATTTTTGGATTTTTATTCAGAATTCAGAATTACTCATAAAAACATATTTTACCTAATTTAGATTTACTTCTAAGTTAGATAACTGTCAGCTATGAGTTACACCCTGCTTGAGTTATCGAATAAGCCTTTCTTGACTTCTCGAATAGTTGTTTTCTACTTCTCGAATGCATGACTTGTCGATACAGAACATACATCTAATCGACAATTCAAGTACTTCATACTCTTACAACTTCACATCTATTCGATTCATTTCATTCGATTTCTCAAGCATCCAAACTCCCAAAACCTCTGAAACCCTAACTGCAAAAGCTAAATTTCTTCTTCTACCTTCGATTTCTTCTCTCTCTCACACAAATGGCAACAGTAAAGTTCAACACCAATTTCATTGTTCTAACTAGTGATGTTGAAGCACCCAACGCCAATTTCAAGTGCTTTGTGAAGTGGATGTCTGAATCGTACATCAAGAATGCTCTATTTGTTAACCCAACTCTGTATCTCGACATTCTAGAATAGTTTTGGCAGTCTGCTACAGTGGAGGTGGTGGCTCTTGACTCTGCAATATCCTCGTACATCATCTACTGCAAGACTCAAGACAAAAATCTCACTATCACCACAGAGGATATGAATGAGGCACTTGGGATGGGTACCAAAGGAGAGGTGTATGACCCACTTGCTACAAATGCTGAATTGGAAGACTTCTTTGATTTCATCAAATATGCAGACAGAATCAGTCTTGGGCACTTGAACAGGAAGCATTTGAGGAAGGAATGGAGTTATGTGTTTGCTACACTTCTTCAAGTCTTCACTGCAAGAAAATCTAGCTATGACCAAATCAGTACTCCTGCACACCAAATAGGCTATGCCTTAGCTTATGGAAAGAAGATAGATGTTGGTCTCATCATTCTGCAGGAGCTGTATGGGAGACTTGGTAAGAATTCAGCCAAGAGAGGTAATGAAATTTTCTTCCCTCGTTTTATTCAATCTGTCCTTAATTTCTTAGATGATAAATTGATTGAATTAGATGGGATGAATAAAAATAGAATAGGCTATCCTAAATCCATGACCAAACTCATTTTTGGTAATTTGGAGACTAGGAATGATGTGGATGTAAGACTTAACATAACTCCCCATATGGAGAGTCTGTTTAGAACTTACCCCCACAACATGCCAACATTTGCCTCTAAGTCTGAGTTAGCTAAGCCCAAGCAAGTAGAACAAAATGCTAACCCAGGGCTAGCTAACCAACCCTCTCAACCAAACACTCTACCAATCACTGAGCCAACTACATCATCCTCTCAAAAGGGTGATGTTAGTAAAAAGAAGAGAAAGGAAGTAATGTCTGCACCCTTAAATATTCTATCTGAAGCAGCATTAGCTATTGAACTAGGTCTAGAAAGTGAGGAACCAGAGTCATGTAAGAACCCTAATTTTTGGTAATATTTTCTTTTATTTAATATCTTGTGACATTATCATTATGGAACCTTTCTAGTCATCCCTGTTGATTTATAGAATTGATTGTCTGAGAAACTGCGTTGTTGCATTTATGATGTAAGATATGCAGAGAGGTTGTGAAGGCAAGAGTCTTACTGTTAGTAATATTTATAAAGCTTGGGATTTGAGAATGATTAGAATATTAAAGGATTTATTAAGAATTATGACGAGGAATTTTGGACATTCGAGGAATTTACACAATAAGTACTTAAGGAATTATAGGGGAAATCTCTACGCGACGAAATATTATTACGAGAAAATAATTAAGTTACGATACGAAGTAAGGATTAAATAACAAGTATTGGTGGGAGAATAATATTACAAGGAAAGGAATTACATGCAAGTGCCATGTAACTAGATAGTTAGAAAAAGGAACTAGAAAACATAAAAGCAAATGTGAATAGTGACTAGCATGGTGGGTGATGTACTTAGGGGACAATAGGGCATGGATGCAACCTAGGCTAGCTTGGCAACATGTGACTACTCCTTACTAACCATAATAATACAAGTCATTCTAGCATTTCTTTTTTACCTTTCCAAAACAAAACAAAGCAAAAACACTTTCCCCCCCCTTTGTATAGCTCTCGGCCGAACCATCTTGGGAGAGAGG
This sequence comes from Kitagawia praeruptora, assembly GCA_037693485.1. Taxonomy (NCBI): domain Eukaryota; kingdom Viridiplantae; phylum Streptophyta; class Magnoliopsida; order Apiales; family Apiaceae; genus Kitagawia; species Kitagawia praeruptora. The sequence goes on from CM075353.1 coordinate 13,290,636, forward strand.
GAGAGATTTTCTCTCCAAGTTTTCTTCATCTACAACCTTCCTAGGGCTTCCTTGCATCATAGTAGAGGTATGGTATCAATTTCAAAGCCTTCCATCCATTGGTTCTTGAGTTATAATTGTTGGAAGTTTAGAGAAATGTTAACATAAGTTTATTATCTTTTAGATCTTGCATTGTGAGTGTTGTAGGAGGCCATCTAAGGTGTTTTTAAGTTGTATAAAGATTGTTCAAGGTCTCTAGGAGCTCAAGAAGGTATGAAATCTCAAACCACCCTAGGTTATGTGTTGTTCATGTAGTATGGTAGTAGATCCATGCATTTTAGGGGTTATCTTGAATGTATATGTATTGGATAACATGGATCTTGGGTTTTGATGTTGAGATTGTGAATTTTATGGCTATGGTTAATATATATATCTCCATGAGTGTTATGAGTCATGATCTAAGTGTTTTAAGTGGTGTTTATGTTATGGAAGCATGAAAAATTGTTGATCTAAGTGATTTGAGCTTGCTGAGTTTGTCCAGGAACTTTGATCTGTGTTGTAGCACGATTTTGAACACCCAAATGATGTCCCCTGATGTCCTACCTTATATTGTTGGAAAGATAATTGAATGTAGTTTCTGGATATGTAAGATTCATAGCTAGGTGATGTGTGGATTTTTAGTTATGGCCGGAGGAGTGAATTTTGTTTCTGGACAATGGACTGCACTAAGTGACCCCCTTGTGAACCTTGTTTAAACACCTTAAAATATGTTTGGGATCATGGACAAATTTGAGAATGTAGGTAATGCAGTGGTGAAGACCACCCAAAAGGAATTGGATTAAAATATGAATTTTTGGATTTTATAAAAATGCTAGAGTAAAATTCGCGCAATGGAAAAAAGTCGATTAGTGGAACATTATTCTAGGGTTAGTGGTTATGGTTCGAACGTGGTAACTAAATTAAGTCGAGTAAGTGACGAGCGTAAACGAGTGATGTCATGGACCTATAGTGGGGCTAGGGAGTCATAAGACGAAGTCGTTAAGTTAATTTCGTACCCCCTTAAAACCCCGTAATTAGAAAGAAATTGTTAAGGTACTAACGAGCGGTTATTGCTTATGTATAGATCGTTCCACTTCGCACGCTCGACCACCCCAGCCAACCCAAGGCAAGTTTACTTTTCAAAACTTATCCCTATACAAGGATTTTCACTGTTGTGTTTGTAGTTTTCAAATTATATCAAATGCTATGTTTATCGAAGTATTGATGCAATTGAGATTGAACAAGTACATGTATGCTTTTACCCCTTGAACTTAGATTGAAATGTTTTCTTCGGACAACGACTCTAGCAATAGAGGTCGTAGCGGTCCGTATATACTATTGACCGGGGAGCGGTATATTATTATATCGTATCTATATTGCGAAAACCCGAAGGGTCATTCGGGTGGTATCGTATATTCAAATAACTATTATTATATCTTCGTAAATACTCGAAACCCTATCTTGGATTAAGAGTTTATTTTATCGAATAATTATTTTATTATTTATTAATATTAAATCTTAAAATATTATTTATTAATTACTGTTCATTATTTAAAGACAAAGTTAATCCAAGATACTTTTTAATACTTTCAAGCTCGAACTCTTTCGAACTCAAAACATTTTCGAAAACCCCCGGTCAGATTCTGCTTCTTGTATGATTTCAAGAATCATCGGTCGACTGATGTCGGACCTCAATTACTCTGTTTTCAATCAAAATCAAGTTTTAAAAGAAAAGAAAAAGGGACTCTGGCAGGTGTGGGAACCGTTGACGAACGATTCCTGGGATGTGTAAGCGGCCGTGAGCCAGGCGGTCCATCACTTATTATTCCGGCCCAGGTGTTGCCGAAGGATGATTAAGGATGTAGTTTTCATCGAGGGTGATTACGGATGTAGTTTTCACCCTAGGGATAGTTACGGATGTAGTTTCTATCCTTCTACCGGTAGAGAAGACCCGCGGATTATTGGACTCGGATGTGGCGACTGATCATCGTCAATCCCTGTCAGGTTTTATGTTTTCTTTAAGTCCCATTCCTCCACTTTGGAAAAATGCTTTGACACTGCATCTTAGGCCTAGGTGCCAGTTGCCGATAGTGTCCTATTTTGATGAGAAAGATGTTGACTTTAAGCAGTATCTAGAACTGCAAGGTTGTTTTGAAAACAAGGGCACGTACTGGTGCACCTTTGAAATTACCAATAATGACAAGTGATTTTATAACCGATTGATACAAACGAGTTTAATGACTGTTGCATATACGAAATGTTATATTGCTTACCTTATACATATATTCTTGCTGAGCTATAGTTGCTCACTCTTGCTTGTTTTCAAATTTTACAAACACAACAGCTAAGAGAGATGGCAAGAACCTGTCAGACTGTTCGAAAGCAGGTGACTAGACCCCAGGCTGCAGTTGAGATCCCACCGGTAGGCCCCATTAGCCGGATTGGTTGGCAGCTTTTGTTAGTACGTTTTATTTATAAGTATGACCTGTGCAAGGCAGTGCACCGTAACAAACTTTCAAGCCGCCAACTTCGCTTCATATCGAAGTGTTGCTGGTAGCATAAATGTTATTTAATTCGGTCTGTAATAACTCTAAAATTCTTACTTTTGCTTATTCATATGTATGACGTTTCTGAGACTCTAACCTGTGTGTGTGTGTGTGTGTGCGGTGTGAGTTTATTGTGGGGTCGATGGTTGTTTATTTATATTATGTGCAAGAACAAGTATGTTACTAATGGAAAATGGACCGTGAGCGCCTAGATCTCCGACCCCGGATCTGGGGGCGTCACAGAAATGGTATCAGAGAGAAGGTTACAGTTCTCAGAAACGATAGTAACTTAGGGAAGCAACCATAATGATACTAATAATAATAACAATAATAATAATCCCATTAATACCTAGAGCTCTCATCGAGTTCACAGTCGGGTTATCGGATATAGCCCTGACTTCTAAGGCCCGTGAGGGAACTACTCCTTAAACCCTTCTTTTTGGTTAGTAACCTAGCTTATTTCCCTTGTGTAGATGGAGGAGATACCAGACCCTGAGGCCTATGAGAGGGAGTATGATGAGGCACTACTGAGAGAGACTGAGGACCCTGTTGAGGATACTGATGCTGACTCTGAGATCGACCCTGTGATTGAGCTGATAGAGGACACTAAGGAGGAGGATCCCGATGAGGAGCCCTTTGTTGAGCCTGAGCCTGTTACCCCCTCCCCTGTGGCCACTGATGAGGAGAGTGTGCGATCCAGTGAGGACCGTGTCGTGTCACCCCCACCCTCTCCACAGTCATTGAGCCCCACTTCTTCAGATGATGACTCCGAGGAGGATACTTCTAGTGAGGAGGAGCGTGACCCTACCCCTGCTCCTGCTCCTGCCCCTGTTATGCCACCCCCACCACTGGACCTACCCCCAGTATCGGGTGCCGAGCACGCCTATGTGGTGCAGTTCCTGACCCGAGACTTACTTTCTGCGGAGGCCCGACTTAACGAGGCGAGGAGGGTGATAGTGGAGGAGCGCGAGGCACGCTTGAGGATCCAGGCTGAGATGAGGACTACTGTTGCTAGGAGGACTAGAGCTCGACTCCACAGGATTGAGAGGAGGAGTCACGAGAGGGTTCTCGGATTAGGGATCCGCGGGGGCGGAGTGATCCAGGCTAGGGATGTTAGACGTGTTGTGCGTCGTGCATTTGCCCGAGTGAGGACCTTGCTCCGTCGCGGTGCGGCCCCGTGATGTGTTACTGATAGCTCAGTCCCCTAGGTTCAGATGACATTAGTATGTCGATTTTGCGGGACAGTTGACTTGTGCAGTGGCGTCCTTTCTGACCAGTGGATGAGTAGACTGACCTACATATATGTAGATGTGACTTCGGATAGTATGTACGGATGTAGCCCTACTTTTGTGTAGCCCTGACTATTCGGATTATGTACTTGTATTTGTTCCACTTTTGCTAGACTTTGACATCGGAACTATGTATTTGGCTCTAACATCCAAACTTTGTGACAACCCTTGTACCGTACTTATTTAGTTTCAGTTTCCTTGATATTGTCTCAACTGCTTTACTTTCCGATGCCATGCTCTACCGTTTTGATATACAACTGTTACAAGCCACAAATACAACCATGCTGTTTCAAATTTACGATATGCGATTTCAAATTGTTCTCTACATTTTCCAAAATGTTCCTACAATTTTTCTAAAATAAATCTTTCAAAAAAAAAAAAAAACGGTTTTAGTTTATTTAAAACTCTAAAAATATTTCTACAGATTACGAAGTTTTGAAATTTTGGAAATTCCTACAAATGTTTTCGAACCACGTAACGACCTTCCCTAAAAAGGTTTTACAGTTTATCGCCATCATAAGGGCACTGCGAGTTCGAAATTTTAACCCTGTATAAGAAGGAACAATACGTTCCTGACTTCTCTAAATACGGTCAAATAAATTGAAAACCCTAACCCATTTTTGTCTTATTATCAGAATCATGCCACCCAGAAGAATGAACACTCGAGCTCACCCGGCCAACTCTGAAGGCCAGGGTAGCCACCATGGGCCGGAAGGCCACCAGAACCGAGAGAAAGAGGATCAGAACCTGAGCGAGGATGAAGGCAATGACTATAACTTGTTTGATAACTCTGAGTATGATGAAGAGGAAGCTGAAGATGATACCCTAGAGGTGGAAAACCCAAGGAGAGACCCTATGGAGCGATTCATGGACCTACTCAGGCAGAACTTGGACCGTCCCCCGGTTCAGCCACCATCCAACAATGCCAATGCCAATGCCTTTCGGAATTTCAAATCCCTGAAACCCCCAGAGTTTAAGGGAACTGCGGATCCAGTCGAGGCAAGAGCCTGGCTGAAAGAAATGGAAAAATCTTTTGAGATACTAGGAGTCGCTGAAGAGCAGAAAACTGTTTTCGCCACCTATCTGCTGAAGGGTGAGGCAAACTACTGGTGGGAAGCCAAAAAGAATTTGGAGGGAAGAGGTGTGGTGACCTGGGAGAGGTTTAGCGAGTTGTTCTTGGAAAAGTATTTCCCTAGGTTCATGGAAACACAAATGGAGCTGAAATTTTTGGAACTCAAGCAAGGTAACATGACGGTGGCCGAGTATGAGGCAAGATTTACTGAGCTGTCAAGGTTTGTGCCGAAATATGTGAACTCTGAGGTGAAGAGGGCCCGAAGGTTTCAATTGGGGCTAAAGCAATGGATTCAGAATCGTGTGGCGGTTCTTGAGCTGACAGACTATGCCACCCTGGTACAGAAAGCATCGATTGTTGAGGCTGGAGGTGAACAGATGCAGAAGGAGAGGGAAGGAAAGAAGAGGAAGTTTGACAGTCGAAAGGGAAACTCTGCGGGAGGGAGCTTTCCGAGCAAATTTAAGCGAGGAACAATGTCCCAACCCAGCGGAAACTTTGGAACCAAGAGAGCCGAAAGTTGGAGTGTGGGCCAGGGCGGCCGACCTCAGGGATCATCGTACTCTACCCCACCCCGAGCCCCACTCCCGGAATGCAATAAATGTGGAAGGAAACATGCGGGCGTGTGTAACCTGCAAGATGTGAAGTGCTTCAAGTGTGGGCTGACGGGACATTATGCTAACACCTGTCGAGGGACTAGTAACAACACCAGTGCCGGAGGTAACTGCTTCAAGTGTGGGAAACCAGGGCATCGAATGAGGGAATGTATGTCCTCTGGGCTAGCTGCATCAAGAGTGAGTGGAACTGCTTCTAACAGGGCCCCTACTGCAAGAACTTTTAACATGACTGTGCAAGATGCCGTGAGGAACACGGATGTGATCGCAGGTACCCTACTACTCAACTCAGTTAATGCGAATGTTTTATTTAATTCGGGAGCTACCAAGTCTTTCATATCTCTAGATTTTGTAAGTCAGTTAGGCCTTAAGACTGAACCACTGAGAGGCAGACTGCAAGTAGAGATAGCAAACCATGAAATTATTCCTGTTAACCAGGTATGTCCAGGTTGCGACCTAGAAATAGAAGGGCGACACTTTCGGGTAGATTTAATACCTTTTAAACTAGGAGAGTTTGACGTAATAATAGGTATGGATTGGTTGACAACCCACGGAGCTCAGATTGATTGTGTGAAGAAGAAAGTGAGTTTAAGACTGCCAGGGGATGAGGAAGTAGTGTTTAGTGGAAAACGACAAACCCAAAAGTTCCTGACTATGATTCAAGCTAAAAGGCTGTTACGTAAGGGATGCGAAGCCTATCTAGCCTATGTAAAGGATACCAAGAAGGAGGCACCCAACCTACAGGAAATCCCAGTCGTTAATGAATTCGCGGATGTATTTCCGGACGATCTTCCCGGACTACCACCCGATAGGGACATCGAGTTTGCTATAGACCTAGTTCCGGGTACGGCCCCAATTTCGAAAGCCCCATATCGGCTAGCCCCAGTGGAAATGAAAGAACTGGCCACTCAGTTACAAGAGTTGTTGGATAAAGGGATGATAAGACCTAGTGTGTCACCGTGGGGAGCCCCGGTGTTATTCGTGAAGAAGAAGGACGGCAGCATGAGATTATGTATAGATTACCGGGAGTTGAACAAGGTGACTATAAAGAATAAGTATCCCCTGCCCAGGATAGATGACCTGTTTGACCAATTGAAAGATGCAGTTTATTTCTCCAAGATTGATTTGCGGACCGGGTACCACCAGTTAAAGATTAAACCAGAAGATATACCAAAAACGGCCTTTCGCACCCGGTATGGACACTATGAGTTCCTAGTGATGTCATTTGGGTTAACGAATGCCCCTGTAGCTTTCATGGACTTAATGAATCGAGTCTTCAAGAAATACTTGGACAAGTGTGTTATAGTCTTCATCGATGATATCTTGATTTATTCCAAGACAAGGGAAGAACATGCAGAGCACTTAAGGATTGTATTGGGAGCATTGAGAAAAGAAAAGTTGTACGCTAAGTTCTCGAAGTGCGAATTTTGGTTGAAGGAAGTTCAGTTTTTAGGGCATGTGATCAGCTGTAACACCCCCAGATCCAGGGTCAGGGATCTGGTCGTTACGGTCTCAATATCCAACCACAAAACTAACATAATTTAAATTACAACCTTGTGACCCAAAACAACAACATAAAACACACCCGTTATAGTCCCAGAGATGAAATCAGAGTAACCAACAATATTATTAATCACAAGTTTGAGTTCTTACAACCCAAAGAATTACAATTGTACAATTACATACTCTTTGCCATCCATTAATAGATACCATAATATAAATACATTTGAGGCTCAATTGCTAACAACTAGCCTACCAGTAGTTGCATCCTCAACAAAGGTAGCCCAGACCTTAGCGGTAAACCTCTGACGGTTGACACCTGCTTACGCTATGTGCGCCTTGCGCGGCCATCTGATCTAGCTGTTGTTGTGATATAAATAAATAAAGCAAGGGTGAGCAATAGCCCACCAGAAATATAATTGAACAGTGATAATATATAACAGTCCAAAATATCTTTGAAACCATATGCCATGCGTTAACGATGTAGTACCAATATAAGGTATGAGATGAAGTTACAAGGTAACTCAAAAATATATTTGTTTTGAATAAATATCTGCTATGCAAAAGTTAAGCAAGATATTCTCAATTATCATAAAAGAGGAACTTGCAGGAAAAATATTGCAATTCCGGTTTCAACACTTTTTCACCTTGCCAACACCAACAGTGTTGCAGAAATTTCTCACTTTTAGAAGATGAACTAATACGGGAGCATTGCCGCGCCAAATGCCCTGATGTTTACGATGATCAGTCGTATGTCATGCATCTCATCAGTCGTTCTCTACATGTAGAAGGTAGCTCCGACGGAATTACTTATCTACCGCCCTCTGGAACTCCTCAGCCAATGGTTGGGCTATTGCTGGACCGGCGCCACTCGGCCACTTACGCGTCTCCTAGTTCGAATATCATCCATGACTCTGAAACGTAAAGTTCGTTCCCCTTTTTCCCCAAGTGTAACACTTGTTGATAGGACTCCACAAAGTAGTCGTATCTAATTGGAAAGGAAAATTCACCAATATTTCCCAAGCTGATGCTTGTTAATGGATATAAACTTGTTACATCAATCATACCCCTCGAGCGTTGAGGAGGTAACCAAAAGACTCATATCGATGCTTGAAAGAATCAAGATGTGAGTGACAAGATAGTTTTAGCAAGTATAGGACCGGGCAGCCCAATAAATAACATCTCTCAAGTGAGGTCCCCTTATATACGTTTGGAAGTTGAGCGAGTATTTAAATCTTCTTATAAGACAGATTTAAATGAAAATAGAGTTTTGGGAACCTCCCCTTGATAAAATAGTCATAAGAGACTTCGAAATATTTTACATAATATCTGAAGGTGAAGGATAACCTTTGAATAATATAAATCATTACAAAAAGAATTCAAAAGAATTTAATTAAATATTCCAAGAATATTTATTAAGTCAATAATAATTATGGAATATTATTAAATCATAATATTGCTCGTAAGTAATCCTCGGATGAATATATAGAATTATTTATTAAATAAATCTCTTCTTAAATGAATATTTAAAATAATATTCATTGAATAAATAAACTTAAATAAATATTTAAAATAATATTTACTGAATAAATCAAACCTTAAATGAATATTTGAAAATAATATTCATTTAATAAATAACATTCCAAATGAATATCCAAATAATATTCATTAAACAGTTAATATTCTAAATGCATATCCAAAATAATATTCATTTAACCAATAATATTCTAAATGAATATCCAAAATAATATTCATTTAACATATAATATTCTAAATGAATATCCAAAATAATATTCATTTAACAAATAATATTCTAAATGAATATCCGAATAATATTCATTTAGTAATCAAAACTTTAAAGGAATATTCGAAGTAATATTCCTTGAGTAAATAGAACTTCCAATGAATATTTTAAAATAATATTCATTAAGTAAATCAAACCTTAAATGAATATTCGAAAGTAATATTCATTAAATAAATCAAGATCAAATGAATATTCCAAATAATAATAAGTAAGCCAAATGAATATTTGGGAATGATATTCGTCAACCAAATAACTCTAATGAATATTCAAAATAATATTCATTAACTAAATAACTCCAATGAATGATCAAAATAATATTCATTAAATAAATGACATTCTAAATGAATATTAAAATAATATTCATTAAATATTCCTTCACTGAGGTAATACTCAAATAACGTTCCTCGAAAGATTCGTAATCGAATAAAAAAAATCCTCGAAATAATAAATTTGTCGCTGGGATCCCTCCGGGTTTCCACGACTGTTTATATATTACAAAATATCGACTCCCGGTCTATATTTGAAGTATGAATATCATACGCCCTTCGCTAAGGGTCTTAACCAAACAATCCGGCTTATAACTGATATTTCCTATATAGTCTATAAGCCGATAACAATTCAGGGAACAAGTAATTCAATATTAACTTGAAAGTAGGCATGCATTCTATGGCATATGTAAAAAAACAATCATCATATATATTATCACAACAACAGTTCCAAGTATTGGAAACTTGCCTGGGAATCGAGTGCGGGTAGGGGTAATGTGTCCCGGGTCAGCTCGACGATCTATAAACAATCAGAATATTTAAGATTAACCACTTAACGCTTATTAAAAGGCTAAGTATAAACTCCACTTAAATCGAAACATGTTTTCGAGTTATCTCGTTACGTCTCTTTTAGTGTAACTCTTTTTATCACCGATACGATCCGACATTCGTTCGTTATCAAGACATGTCATCATGCTTATACTTGGTATATACTTAAGTCGTATAAGTTCTAAGGTTGGTCGTTTAAGAATCAAGATTATACCTCGAGTGTTATCGCCCGTTTTCTAAGTTATAACCAAAGTCATCCCTTTAAGGGGTTCGTTCGCGTTTAACCTCGATTCAAACATTTTTATAAAATCGGAAAACGATCCATTCGACATGTGGTTTTCTCCCACACCTTCCTTTTTACCTCTAATATTTAATTAATAAGATTCGCCACTGATTAAACGACATTTAAGGGAATCAATTTCAATTACGAACTTTCATTTACGACTTCGAACCACTTTTACGAATTTAATCATAACTCCTAAACCGTAAGTCCATTTCATGCGATCTTTATATCAAAACGAAGCTTGTAACATCATCTAGCTAATCATGGCATAAGTCGAAGCTATGCAGTGAGTTTTATCTACTGTCAAATTCGGATTTCAAGATTAAACGAAAATCGGGCATTACGACGGCTATAAATCGAACGTTCTACTAATCGTAATACTAAAGCCAAGCCACACCGGGCACCAATACAACTTATACACATGTTCATCATCTCAAAAAGTCCAGAAGCTACTGATCTTAGCATCCAAATCAACATGCTTCTTAAATCAACTAAACCACTTAACTAATCATGCTTATAACATTATCATGAACATACTACTCTAAAAATCATCAAGAACAAACATAATCTCAAATTAAGATCTAGGGTTTTCAAGACTTATACCTTCCTTGGAGTATGATCTAGCCTTACTAAGCTTGGTATGGTCCTTGGATAGCCTTAAGTTAGCTAAGATCAACCATGAAAACAAGAAAATCAAAGATTAGTTCATGAAAACACTATTCACCCTCTTCTTGAATCATTTTTTTGAAAATGGAAAAAGAAGAGATTGAAGCTAAGATTTTGAGGAGATCATTTTTATGAATTATAGGACTCACCATAAAAGTTTGGAGATCAAATGATGGTTGGAAGGTTGATTTTGATCTTAGAATTAAGTAGTAGCCGAATGTAGTGTTCTTGGGAGAGTTTGTGTTACTTGGCTTGGTTTCTTGAATAATAATGCATAAAGTGATGTGGTTTGATAATATCTCATGTAAAGTGGCTTTATTAAAGGTGTGATGCATGAGATGATGTCTTTAGCAAGCCATGTGTTGATCTTTTGGTGGTTTAAGGCTAACTTGTAGTTAGATTGCTAAGTACTTAGTTGATTTCCTTAATTCTAGTTACTCTTGTAACTATGTTGGTTACTAGATATTTTCTAGTGGCTTGTGGATGACTCTTGCTTCCCCTGCTTGTTCCTTTGTCCGTTTATTGCTTAATTCGTTGATCGTTCGAGGGAATAACTCATTCGTTTCTAACTAGGGTTTTACCGAAAACCTTCTTAATATTTCTAATACTATTCTTCATCATTCTTAATACTTCTCGAATTTAAATTCCTTAATTCCCTTTTATAAGTCCTTAAGTCTTGCAGTGTCCAGGGAAATCTCGGAGAAAATAAAAGTGCTCTTTTTCTGAATCCGACAGCTTTTACATACACTTATTTTCCTCCTGGATCACTAATACGAACTCAGAAATCCGTTCCGAATACCGGGTATAACATTATTATAATAATATTCCAAATTCCACCAAAATCACTATTCATCACTTATTTTTATTTAATTCCTATAATTAGGAAAATGAACCTGGTTCACCCTCGAGTGTTCCTTAACCTTTTTACGGAACCGCTGGGCTTATAATAGATATTGATTTGGATGACACAAGAATAATCTTACTTGGAGTAATCTTCTCATATTCTTAGGAGATAGATCATTCTTATCTATGTTGTCAACCAAAGGTATTCTGCATGACATATAATAATTGAATCCAAATCCATTCCATTCATTAAATAGACAGTCGTTACATCGCAGTCATAACCACTATTCATTCCCATATTATTACATAATAAAAAGTTTTAATTCTACCCAAAAATCTGGGTTCTTACAGTCTCCCCTCCTTAAAAGGATTCCGTCCCGGAATCAGGTAGAAGGCAATTGGGTACTTGTTGGTTATTTCGCTTTCCAATTCTCTGGTCGATCCTTACACATTCCAATCTTTCTAAAGCACATCGCACTGGTGTTACAATACACCCTTTATCCGTTCTACCAGTTCTTTGATACTTTCGCATAACACATCATCCGGTATACGCTCTTGTCCGTTCTTATACTATTAACCTTATTGGTATGTGCAGTGACTTCGGTATCACTAACGCGCTACGAATTCCGGAGATACCCTCACTCGTAATTTTGCAATTCCTGATCGCTTTAATCTTCGCAATCTCGATGTATATATGTTTAGGTGGGAAAATTTATCGAGAGATCACTGTGATCAATGAACATTTGTTATATTGCATAGCTAGTACAAAAGGGGGCCAGCCTTTAGTACTTGACAAGCAATTAAACAATTAATGGCATTCCACTTAGACTCCTATCACACAGACAGAGAGTCACGTAGTATTACCTCCCCTCCTTAAAGGGTTGTTCTTCTCAATTTAGAAGAAGATAAATAAGGGAGAAGAAAAGAACGAATTTCAAAGAATCATATATGAAAGTTTTCATGATTGTCAAAATATCATACTTAGAATTTACCTCTGAACTATAGAGGTTTATTAGAGAAGAGAAATAATCATATTCGTATCAAATTCCACTTTTTCGTAATCTCACATATCACATGTCCCTGCTATTCTGTCCGTCATTCTATGGACCTATACTCTTGCTTGATATTAGCACCACTTACTTTTTGGAAAATCCTTCAACCTCTCAGGTTAAATCTTTGATTTCCCGCTTGACATTATTATTACTCATATTTCACGCCCCGACACTGGCTCTTTCATACTCATAATTCTAACACTATCAGGTTGTCATTCCGAGTGCTCGTTAGGAAAACCCATTCATCAATCCATTCATAACATTCCTTGCTTCATATTCCATAATTATTTCCTAATCTTTTCTTTATCAAGCACATCCTTCGTATTATCTAATTCTTATTTACTTCTATTATTTAACCCCACCGTCATCTCAGGGTTGAGACACTCATCACTTTTACTTAATACGTGTTTCACGTTTGGGGTCAAATTTTCCTCTGTTCAACCATCAAATTTTCACTTTCTCATTTCATGAGTCTCCTTATTACTCAGTCAATCTATTTCATATTTTCTCGAATTTTCCAAACTTACTAAGGAGTCAATTTGTACGTCATTTATGCTCCTAATTCCAACTTTCCGCTTTGGCCAATACCCTTACCTTGCCAATTCCATACTCTTCTCGCTTCATTACTGGAGCTTCTCATGAGTCTGCCTATCTGACTCTCTTATTAATTCCCAATTCTATTTCCATCTCTATCAGTCTCTTGTCTTTATTTCTACTATAATCATTTTATGAACCATCATAACCTAATTCTTCATTTCAAATATCCCGTCGGTCCAGAAATTACACCATCCGAAATAAACCTGGATGATTTCTCTAACCTAGATTCACTTCGACATTTCCACAGTCGTTACCACCTAATTTCCCAGAAGGATCACCATCGCTTATCGTTTACTTAGTGCTTTAACAACTAAGCATCATAATTGTCAATTCAAGATCCTCTAGGAAAACAAAATAATCACTATTCCATATCCATAGGGAATGCTTCCTGAACTTGACGTAGATATTACATGAAGCAGATAAAATTGCAGGAAAGCTTCCAGCATCGCAGCTGGAACAGGCTGGTGAGATTATTAATCATATATCTCCGGTAGAAGACTAAAAGCTTAGCGGTTTGCTTAATCGCTTGCCAACCTCATAAATCTCTATCTTGTTTGCACAGAAATACACCAACATAAACTTGCTTGTCATTCATCATCGTGCCATTTGGCTTATCAGTATTTGTACCCTCTCTATTTCTGGTCATTTACTACCAATTCATTGTTACTTAACCTCCCCTCTCTCTTTCCAAGGAAAAGGCGAGTCTCTTGGGGAATTTGGTCTGGTCTGTCGTAGAACCTCCTAATGTCGGTAATGTGCTACCGGGAACATCAGGAATCGAATCTTTACTTAAACTATCCTTATAATTGATCCTCGCACAATCATCAGACGGAATGTAACTTCCTCTACCACATTATGACCATCAAGGTCCTTTACACTATCATTCTATCTCTTTAGTATGAGCATACATACTTACTCCCTTATACTTAAAGTGTCGGCCACCTCATTGGCCTTTCCTGAATATAACATTTTCTTGAAATCAATATTCTCTGGATCTATTCCAACTCAGGATAGGAGCATCCTCATCATTCCTCCTGTATCTTCTGGGTACAGGGTACATCAAACATTATTAACCAACTCTATAACAATTCTTTCTATGTACTTTTCGAGACTCCTTTCCACAAATCCTTATAGGTTATTGATACCTTGGTCGATTCAACTTATATCGTCTGATTTCACAGTGCCTATTGTTAGGGGTGATGCTATCCTTTGTGCATCCCCCAGGGTTCGTCTTAATATATGGACATTTTATGCTCAATTCTAGTTTCAAGGAATACTTATATCCCGTACTTGGCAATTCAATCATATATCCTTAATAAGGGTCTCTTTTAATCATTCTCATCTTGATAGTCTATAGGTAGACTAATGCTAACCTCTTCTTTCAAACGAATGTTAGTCTATATGACCTTCCAAAAGATAGCACATGTCTATCTGCTCTTTCTTACAGAACTTGGTAATGGTAGCAAGGATGTTCTGGAAGATATTGGTCGTGTTCAACGTGAATCTCTTAATGCCTAATGCTCCTCTTGAGGACACTAAGTTTCAGATAACATTTATGCATCATACTGCACTGACTTTGGCAATTTTCGTAACTTTTCAGTGGTCACTACCCTCAATCCTAATACGTCCATGGTATATATAAAATCCATCATCCTGTATCTCAATTCAATTTATATCAAAAGCCCTCGCGGTTGGCACTTGATTAGAAGCACCCCGCTTTATCCTTACGTTGCTGGTTCAGTCACTTGATAATCCTTAGTGACTTGGCCCCCATCTGGCCATGCTAAATATGTGAGCTTAGGGGTCGGCTAATAGCATTAATTTTCTAGCAATTGCTGGCATATTGCCTTCTACTTTGATACATTTTTATCTTTCCAAAGCTTTACTCCATATAAGTCTCACTCGACTTCTCGGTACCGTCTCCGGTCACCTTTCCTTCACTTTTATTCTTTCAGTTAATCTTATCAATTCCACGTACCACAAAAGCTTAACACTTCTGGCATAACAACCTTTTTATTTAAGTCAATCCCAGAATTTCTCCGTCCGGCTTGTTTCTTAATTACATTCAACTTCATAATTTTATCCCTACATTCAACTGTAATAATCGGGGTATGTCTACCCACCTGTATAGCGGCTACTTTACCCAATCCGTAGGGTTCACTCCAGTTTCCACTCTCTTTAGTGACGTCTTTTGATAATCAGAAAGACAAGGTTTGCCAAAATTCGTTGAATTCCTTTCCAGAATTTGGGAAAATTTTAGTTAATCTATTCACCCACTAGTAACATGCCACATCTTCCCGATACATATTCGTCCTATTAGTTGATACTACCAAATACCAGTCTTCTTAACAACTTGTCTCAGAAGGAACACTACCGTCGGGGTTAGTCGTTCCTCAACATTGGCACTACCAAGGCCATCCGAATCCGATGAACTGCGCTGTCTAAATGTATTCGAAATTACGCTGTCGTGCTGCATAAGCGCAGACCTATACCTGTATGAGTTGCATCATAATATCTCCCAAAGTTTCCTTCTTCCATTAGGCAACGCCAACCCTGGTCATCACCAACTTTACCTTTAGCTCCAGGAAGATCTTCTCACGTTTATTTTGTCCATTCAAACTTTTATTCTTATAATAAGTCGGGTTACGGGACTACACTTTCTGTAAAGTCCTGAGCAAATCTTTGGTAATACCTTGTGAATTTTATGAAATTTCTCACCTTTGCCAGTGTGGTTGGCCAATCTTCATTTGAAACTGTCTTTAACTTGGTAGGGCCGACCAACACTACTCTTATTGATCATGTGTCCTATTGCTGGACTTCATTTGGCCAAAACTCTTATTTCGAGAACATGTCCTACACCTGTTCTATCAGGTTGCACCTAGAAGCATTCTCAATTACATCTCGACCACTGCTCGCCTTGCCTAATCCATTTATGATTCAGTGTCAGAATAAACTTAAGGTAACTACCATAATCCATTCAAGGAAAAGAAAGAATTTAATATTCTTCTGAATCACATGCAACTAATGTTTCTGGTTCATCATTTCACTGAATTGAACTGAACTTATAATTGGTTTCTTGACGATAGCCTCATTCCTAGTTTATCATAGACCCACTGGTCTTTTAGTCTTGTAGGTTCTGAGATCATTGTCTTGCTTACTATTTCCTTATATACTTTATTCAATCATGCCATCACCTTTCAATGTCTTTATTTTCTAAGTTGATCCATTCATAAAATGGACATTTCCTTGAACCCAACCACCTCATCAATCTAAGTTTGACTTTACAAATTATCACTCATGAAATCTGCCTTCTCATGGCGAATTATCCTTAACCACATTCACACTAATTCATTTATCTGAAGATATGGCACTTGCCACCTATGTCTTAACTGTTCCTAGGGACTCTGCTCCCCGTCCTCTATCTGTGTCTTTGATAACCATGTGCCACTCTAACTCTTTTCTCATTAATCTGTAGGTCTCTAAGGATTTTGGTTTTTATCTATCCCCATATAAGATCTCAAGTAATTCCTCAAATCCATCTTACCTGCTGGTACTTCATCCGGCAGTCCAGCTATGAATCCAATACTCATCTTTAGTTCAATTAATAATATCTCAGTTCTTTACGCTCACTTCTCTGAGCACTATACCTTAACTCCTATAGTTTCTTTGGCTGTAGCCCTCATTTCCTTAAGGGTAAAGTCCTTATTCTTATCAATATTCTCCTCCTCTGATGGAACCTCTTCCGGGTCCTCAGTAGAGTACTCTATCGAATCCACCATCCGATCTTCAACATTAAAACAAGCATCATTGTGTTACTGCTCGTAATCCCCAAGGTCTGTCGCCTTACTAGTCGATACAAGAACGAGCTAAGTCACTATCATGATACTTAATAGTTCCCATAAGGGTTTTATATGTCAATACTACATTAAGTAGTCCGACTATGAACTTGGCAAGAGTTCTTATTATCTTAATGAATTTATTGTTTTAACGTCGCATCATCTCTGGGATATATAACGCTCTCTCTGATACCATTTCTGTAACACCCCCAGATCCAGGGTCAGGGATCTGGTCGTTACGGTCTCAATATCCAACCACAAAACTAACATAATTTAAATTACAACCTTGTGACCCAAAACAACAACATAAAACACACCCGTTATAGTCCCAGAGATGAAATCAGAGTAACCAACAATATTATTAATCACAAGTTTGAGTTCTTACAACCCAAAGAATTACAATTGTACAATTACATACTCTTTGCCATCCATTAATAGATACCATAATATAAATACATTTGAGGCTCAATTGCTAACAACTAGCCTACCAGTAGTTGCATCCTCAACAAAGGTAGCCCAGACCTTAGCGGTAAACCTCTGACGGTTGACACCTGCTTACGCTATGTGCGCCTTGCGCGGCCATCTGATCTAGCTGTTGTTGTGATATAAATAAATAAAGCAAGGGTGAGCAATAGCCCACCAGAAATATAATTGAACAGTGATAATATATAACAGTCCAAAATATCTTTGAAACCATATGCCATGCGTTAACGATGTAGTACCAATATAAGGTATGAGATGAAGTTACAAGGTAACTCAAAAATATATTTGTTTTGAATAAATATCTGCTATGCAAAAGTTAAGCAAGATATTCTCAATTATCATAAAAGAGGAACTTGCAGGAAAAATATTGCAATTCCGGTTTCAACACTTTTTCACCTTGCCAACACCAACAGTGTTGCAGAAATTTCTCACTTTTAGAAGATGAACTAATACGGGAGCATTGCCGCGCCAAATGCCCTGACGTTTACGATGATCAGTCGTATGTCATGCATCTCATCAGTCGTTCTCTACATGTAGAAGGTAGCTCCGACGGAATTACTTATCTACCGCCCTCTGGAACTCCTCAGCCAATGGTTGGGCTATTGCTGGACCGGCGCCACTCGGCCACTTACGCGTCTCCTAGTTCGAATATCATCCATGACTCTGAAACGTAAAGTTCGTTCCCCTTTTTCCCCAAGTGTAACACTTGTTGATAGGACTCCACAAAGTAGTCGTATCTAATTGGAAAGGAAAATTCACCAATATTTCCCAAGCTGATGCTTGTTAATGGATATAAACTTGTTACATCAATCATACCCCTCGAGCGTTGAGGAGGTAACCAAAAGACTCATATCGATGCTTGAAAGAATCAAGATGTGAGTGACAAGATAGTTTTAGCAAGTATAGGACCGGGCAGCCCAATAAATAACATCTCTCAAGTGAGGTCCCCTTATATACGTTTGGAAGTTGAGCGAGTATTTAAATCTTCTTATAAGACAGATTTAAATGAAAATAGAGTTTTGGGAACCTCCCCTTGATAAAATAGTCATAAGAGACTTCGAAATATTTTACATAATATCTGAAGGTGAAGGATAACCTTTGAATAATATAAATCATTACAAAAAGAATTCAAAAGAATTTAATTAAATATTCCAAGAATATTTATTAAGTCAATAATAATTATGGAATATTATTAAATCATAATATTGCTCGTAAGTAATCCTCGGATGAATATATAGAATTATTTATTAAATAAATCTCCTCTTAAATGAATATTTAAAATAATATTCATTGAATAAATAAACTTAAATAAATATTTAAAATAATATTTACTGAATAAATCAAACCTTAAATGAATATTTGAAAATAATATTCATTTAATAAATAACATTCCAAATGAATATCCAAATAATATTCATTAAACAGTTAATATTCTAAATGCATATCCAAAATAATATTCATTTAACCAATAATATTCTAAATGAATATCCAAAATAATATTCATTTAACATATAATATTCTAAATGAATATCCAAAATAATATTCATTTAACAAATAATATTCTAAATGAATATCCGAATAATATTCATTTAGTAATCAAAACTTTAAAGGAATATTCGAAGTAATATTCCTTGAGTAAATAGAACTTCCAATGAATATTTTAAAATAATATTCATTAAGTAAATCAAACCTTAAATGAATATTCGAAAGTAATATTCATTAAATAAATCAAGATCAAATGAATATTCCAAATAATAATAAGTAAGCCAAATGAATATTTGGGAATGATATTCGTCAACCAAATAACTCTAATGAATATTCAAAATAATATTCATTAACTAAATAACTCCAATGAATGATCAAAATAATATTCATTAAATAAATGACATTCTAAATGAATATTAAAATAATATTCATTAAATATTCCTTCACTGAGGTAATACTCAAATAACGTTCCTCGAAAGATTCGTAATCGAATAAAAAAAATCCTCGAAATAATAAATTTGTCGCTGGGATCCCTCCGGGTTTCCACGACTGTTTATATATTACAAAATATCGACTCCCGGTCTATATTTGAAGTATGAATATCATACGCCCTTCGCTAAGGGTCTTAACCAAACAATCCGGCTTATAACTGATATTTCCTATATAGTCTATAAGCCGATAACAATTCAGGGAACAAGTAATTCAATATTAACTTGAAAGTAGGCATGCATTCTATGGCATATGTAAAAAAACAATCATCATATATATTATCACAACAACAGTTCCAAGTATTGGAAACTTGCCTGGGAATCGAGTGCGGGTAGGGGTAATGTGTCCCGGGTCAGCTCGACGATCTATAAACAATCAGAATATTTAAGATTAACCACTTAACGCTTATTAAAAGGCTAAGTATAAACTCCACTTAAATCGAAACATGTTTTCGAGTTATCTCGTTACGTCTCTTTTAGTGTAACTCTTTTTATCACCGATACGATCCGACATTCGTTCGTTATCAAGACATGTCATCATGCTTATACTTGGTATATACTTAAGTCGTATAAGTTCTAAGGTTGGTCGTTTAAGAATCAAGATTATACCTCGAGTGTTATCGCCCGTTTTCTAAGTTATAACCAAAGTCATCCCTTTAAGGGGTTCGTTCGCGTTTAACCTCGATTCAAACATTTTTATAAAATCGGAAAACGATCCATTCGACATGTGGTTTTCTCCCACACCTTCCTTTTTACCTCTAATATTTAATTAATAAGATTCGCCACTGATTAAACGACATTTAAGGGAATCAATTTCAATTACGAACTTTCATTTACGACTTCGAACCACTTTTACGAATTTAATCATAACTCCTAAACCGTAAGTCCATTTCATGCGATCTTTATATCAAAACGAAGCTTGTAACATCATCTAGCTAATCATGGCATAAGTCGAAGCTATGCAGTGAGTTTTATCTACTGTCAAATTCGGATTTCAAGATTAAACGAAAATCGGGCATTACGACGGCTATAAATCGAACGTTCTACTAATCGTAATACTAAAGCCAAGCCACACCGGGCACCAATACAACTTATACACATGTTCATCATCTCAAAAAGTCCAGAAGCTACTGATCTTAGCATCCAAATCAACATGCTTCTTAAATCAACTAAACCACTTAACTAATCATGCTTATAACATTATCATGAACATACTACTCTAAAAATCATCAAGAACAAACATAATCTCAAAGTAAGATCTAGGGTTTTCAAGACTTATACCTTCCTTGGAGTATGATCTAGCCTTACTAAGCTTGGTATGGTCCTTGGATAGCCTTAAGTTAGCTAAGATCAATCATGAAAACAAGAAAATCAAAGATTAGTTCATGAAAACACTATTCACCCTCTTCTTGAATCATTTTTTTGAAAATGGAAAAAGAAGAGATTGAAGCTAAGATTTTGAGGAGATCATTTTTATGAATTATAGGACTCACCATAAAAGTTTGGAGATCAAATGATGGTTGGAAGGTTGATTTTGATCTTAGAATTAAGTAGTAGCCGAATGTAGTGTTCTTGGGAGAGTTTGTGTTACTTGGCTTGGTTTCTTGAATAATAATGCATAAAGTGATGTGGTTTGATAATATCTCATGTAAAGTGGCTTTATTAAAGGTGTGATGCATGAGATGATGTCTTTAGCAAGCCATGTGTTGATCTTTTGGTGGTTTAAGGCTAACTTGTAGTTAGATTGCTAAGTACTTAGTTGATTTCCTTAATTCTAGTTACTCTTGTAACTATGTTGGTTACTAGATATTTTCTAGTGGCTTGTGGATGACTCTTGCTTCCCCTGCTTGTTCCTTTGTCCGTTTATTGCTTAATTCGTTGATCGTTCGAGGGAATAACTCATTCGTTTCTAACTAGGGTTTTACCGAAAACCTTCTTAATATTTCTAATACTATTCTTCATCATTCTTAATACTTCTCGAATTTAAATTCCTTAATTCCCTTTTATAAGTCCTTAAGTCTTGCAGTGTCCAGGGAAATCTCGGAGAAAATAAAAGTGCTCTTTTTCTGAATCCGACAGCTTTTACATACACTTATTTTCCTCCTGGATCACTAATACGAACTCAGAAATCCGTTCCGAATACCGGGTATAACATTATTATAATAATATTCCAAATTCCACCAAAATCACTATTCATCACTTATTTTTATTTAATTCCTATAATTAGGAAAATGAACCTGGTTCACCCTCGAGTGTTCCTTAACCTTTTTACGGAACCGCTGGGCTTATAATAGATATTGATTTGGATGACACAAGAATAATCTTACTTGGAGTAATCTTCTCATATTCTTAGGAGATAGATCATTCTTATCTATGTTGTCAACCAAAGGTATTCTGCATGACATATAATAATTGAATCCAAATCCATTCCATTCATTAAATAGACAGTCGTTACATCGCAGTCATAACCACTATTCATTCCCATATTATTACATAATAAAAAGTTTTAATTCTACCCAAAAATCTGGGTTCTTACATCAGCGAACAAGGTATTCTAGTGGACCCAGCCAAAATAGAGGCTGTATCAAATTGGGAGAGACCAACCACTCCGACAGAGGTGAGAAGTTTCGTAGGACTGGTTGGCTACTATAGGAGATTTGTCCAAGACTTTGCAAAGATAGCAGCCCCTTTGACCCGACTAACTCGCAAGACCGAGAAGTTTGTGTGGACTGAAAAATGCGAAGAGAGCTTTCAAGAGTTGAAAAAGAGGTTGGTGACAGCACCAGTACTAGCCCTACCTGATGATAAGGGAGATTTTGTGATCTATAGCGATGCATCCCATAAAGGTTTAGGGTGTGTGCTTATGCAGCACGGTAAGGTGATTGCGTATGCGTCCCGACAACTTAAGGAGTATGAGATAAGATACCCCACCCATGATTTGGAATTAGCAGCGATAGTTTTTGCTTTAAAGATCTGGAGACATTACCTGTACGGAGAAAAGTGTGAAATCTACACGGATCACAAGAGCTTAAAGTACATATTCACTTAGAAAGAGTTAAACATGAGGCAGAGGAGATGGTTAGAGCTAATCAAAGATTATGACCGTGAGATTCATTATCACCCAGGGAAGGCCAACGTGGTGGCCGATGCACTTAGCCGAAAAGAGAAGCTTAAGATGATAACGTCAGTGTACGAATTGATCAAGGACCTTGAGAAACTGGAGATTGAAGTGAGGCTACCAGGAATTGGACAAGAGAGTCTAATGGAAATAAAAGTCCAACCACCGTTATTGGAAAAGATTAAGTTGTGCCAGGAAAAGAAGATGGAAGAAGAAAAGAATTCGATAGAGAAAATCTTGACTGGCGAAGAAATTAAGTGTGAGAAGGACGGGAATGGAATTATGAGATACGCATCTAGGATATTGATTCCGAACGTTCGAGAGTTAAAAGACGAGATTTTGCAAGAGGCTCATAGTTCAAGGTACTCAATCCACCCTGGAGGCACTAAGATGTATAGAGATTTAAGAGAATACTATTGGTGGCCTAATATGAAAAAGGACGTGGCAGAGTGGGTAAGTAAGTGTTTGACATGTCAAAGAGTAAAGGCCGAACACCAGAGGCCCAGCGGATTGTTGCAACCCTTAGAGATACCCGAGTGGAAGTGGGAGCAGATTGTGATGGACTTTGTGGTCGGATTACCAAGGACCAAGACGAATCATGATGCCATTTGGGTAATTATCGATAGGTTGACCAAGTCAGCACATTTTCTTCCAATCAACGAGAGATATACTGTCGACAAGCTGGCAGATATTTACTTAAAGGAGGTTGTGGTTAGACATGGGGTTCCTGTGAGCATTGTATCAGATAGAGACCCGAGATTCAACTCCAGGTTCTGGAGAAGTTTTCAGGATTGTGTGGGGACTAAGTTAAACATGAGTACTGCATACCATCCCCAAACAGACGGACAGAGTGAGAGAACCATCCAAACCATCGAGGACATGTTGAGGGTATGTGCCATTGATTTTAAGGGAAGTTGGGATGACCACTTGCCGTTGATCGAATTTTCCTACAATAACAGTTACCATGCGAGTATAGGCATGCCCCCATATGAAGCTTTATACGGACGAAGATGTCGGTCTCCTTTGTGTTGGGAAGAAGTTGGAGAGCGGAAGATTTTAGGGCCTGAACTGGTCCAACAGACAAGAGAAACTATCGAGCTCATAAGAGGACGGCTGGTAGCGGCCCAAGACAGACAGAAGAAGTATGCGGACCAGACCCGCAAGGACAAAGAATATGAGGTAGGAGAGTTTGTGATGTTGAAGGTATCGCCGTGGAAGGGATTGATGAGATTTGGTAAGAAGGGAAAACTAAGCCCGAGATTTATTGGACCTTTTGAGATCTTGAAACGAGTTGGGAAGTTAGCCTATGAATTGGCTTTACCCCCGAGCTTGCAGCAAGTACGTAATGTGTTCCATGTGTCCATGCTACGACCATACCATACCGACTTCCGACATGTGATAGAACATGATCAAGTGGATCTGCAACCAGACTTGACATATATAGAGCAACCCGTAGAAATCATGGATAGAAAAGAACAGGTACTGAGGAACAAGGTTGTCAAACTAGTGAGAGTCTTGTGGAGGAATCAGAATGTCGAAGAATCAACATGGGAACTAGAAAGCGCAATGCGTGAAAAGCACCCCCAACTGTTTTCAACCTGATTCCGGGACGGAATCCTTTTAAGGAGGAGAGGCTGTAAGAACCCTAATTTTTGGTAATATTTTCTTTTATTTAATATCTTGTGACATTATCATTATGGAACCTTTCTAGTCATCCCTGTTGATTTATAGAATTGATTGTCTGAGAAACTGCGTTGTTGCATTTATGATGTGAGATATGCAGAGAGGTTGTGAAGGCAAGAGTCTTACTGTTAGTAATATTTATAAAGCTTGGGATTTGAGAATGATTAGAATATTAAAGGATTTATTAAGAATTATGACGAGGAATTTTGGACATTCGAGGAATTTACACAATAAGTACTTAAGGAATTATAGGGGAAATCTCTACGCGACGAAATATTATTACGAGAGAATAATTAAGTTACGATACGAAGTAAGGATTAAATAACAAGCATTGGTGGGAGAATAATATTACAAGGAAAGGAATTACATGCAAGTGCCATGTAACTAGATAGTTAGAAAAAGGAACTAGAAAACATAAAAGCAAATGTGAATAGTGACTAGCATGGTGGGTGATGTACTTAGGGGACAATAGGGCATGGATGCAACCTAGGCTAGCTTGGCAACATGTGACTACTCCTTACTAACCATAATAATACAAGTCATTCTAGCATTTCTTTTTTACCTTTCCAAAACAAAACAAAGCAAAAACACTTTCCCCCCCCCTTTGTATAGCTCTCGGCCGAACCATCTTGGGAGAGAGGGAGAGATTTTCTCTCCAAGTTTTCTTCATCTACAACCTTCCTAGGGCTTCCTTGCATCATAGTAGAGGTATGGTATCAATTTCAAAGCCTTCCATCCATTGGTTCTTGAGTTATAATTGTTGGAAGTTTAGAGAAATGTTAACATAAGTTTATTATCTTTTAGATCTTGCATTGTGAGTGTTGTAGGAGGCCATCTAAGGTGTTTTTAAGTTGTATAAAGATTGTTCAAGGTCTCTAGGAGCTCAAGAAGGTATGAAATCTCAAACCACCCTTGGTTATGTGTTGTTCATGTAGTATGGTAGTAGATCCATGCATTTTAGGGGTTATCTTGAATGTATATGTATTGGATAACATGGATCTTGGGTTTTGATGTTGAGATTGTGAATTTTATGGCTATGGTTAATATATATATCTCCATGAGTGTTATGAGTCATGATCTAAGTGTTTTAAGTGGTGTTTATGTTATGGAAGCATGAAAAATGGTTGATCTAAGTGATTTGAGCTTGCTGAGTTTGTCCAGGAACTTTGATCTGTGTTGTAGCACGATTTTGAACACCCAAATGATGTCCCCTGATGTCCTACCTTATATTGTTGGAAAGATAATTGAATGTAGTTTCTGGATATGTAAGATTCATAGCTAGGTGATGTGTGGATTTTTAGTTATGGCCGGAGGAGTGAATTTTGTTTCTGGACAATGGACTGCACTAAGTGACCCCCTTGTGAACCTTGTTTAAACACCTTAAAATATGTTTGGGATCATGGAAAAATTTGAGAATGTAGGTAATGCAGTGGTGAAGACCACCCAAAAGGAATTGGATTAAAATATGAATTTTTGGATTTTATAAAAATGCTAGAGTAAAATTCGCGCAATGGAAAAAAGTCGATTAGTGGAACATTATTCTAGGGTTAGTGGTTATGGTTCGAACGTGGTAACTAAATTAAGTCGAGTAAGTGATGAGCGTAAACGAGTGATGTCATGGACCTATAGTGGGGCTAGGGAGTCATAAGAAGAAGTCGTTAAGTTAATTTCGTACCCCCTTAAAACCCCGTAATTAGAAAGAAATTGTTAAGGTACTAACGAGCGGTTATTGCTTATGTATAGATCGTTCCACTTCGCACGCTCGACCACCCCAGCCAACCCAAGGCAAGTTTACTTTTCAAAACTTATCCCTATACAAGGATTTTCACTGTTGTGTTTGTAGTTTTCAAATTATATCAAATGCTATGTTTATCGAAGTATTGATGCAATTGAGATTGAACAAGTACATGTATGCTTTTACCCCTTGAACTTAGATTGAAATGTTTTCTTCGGACAACGACTCTAGCAATAGAGGTCGTAGCGGTCCGTATATACTATTGACCGGGGAGCGGTATATTATTATATCGTATCTATATTGCGAAAACCCGAAGGGTCATTCGGGTGGTATCGTATATTCAAATAACTATTATTATATCTTCGTAAATACTCGAAACCCTATCTTGGATTAAAAGTTTATTTTATCGAATAATTATTTTATTATTTATTAATATTAAATCTTAAAATATTATTTATTAATTACTGTTCATTATTTAAAGACAAAGTTAATCCAAGATACTTTTTAATACTTTCAAGCTTGAACTCTTTCGAACTCAAAACATTTTCGAAAACCCCCGGTCAGATTCTGCTTCTTGTATGATTTCAAGAATCATCGGTCGACTGATGTCGGACCTCAATTACTCTGTTTTCAATCAAAATCAAGTTTTAAAAGAAAAGAAAAAGGGACTCTGGCAGGTGTGGGAACCGTTGACGAACGATTCCTGGGATGTGTAAGCGGCCGTGAGCCAGGCGGTCCATCACTTATTATTCCGGCCCAGGTGTTGCCGAAGGATGATTACGGATGTAGTTTTCATCGAGGGTGATTACGGATGTAGTTTTCACCCTAGTTATAGTTACGGATGTAGTTTCTATCCTTCTACCGGTAGAGAAGACCCGCGGATTATTGGACTCGGATGTGGCGACTGATCATCGTCAATCCCTGTCAGGTTTTATGTTTTCTTTAAGTCCCATTCCTCCACTTTGGAAAAATGCTTTGACACTGCATCTTAGGCCTAGGTGCCAGTTGCCGATAGTGTCCTATTTTGATGAGAAAGATGTTGACTTTAAGCAGTATCTAGAACTGCAAGGTTGTTTTGAAAACAAGGGCACGTACTGGTGCACCTTTGAAATTACCAATAATGACAAGTGATTTTATAACCGATTGATACAAACGAGTTTAATGACTGTTACATATACGAAATGTTATATTGCTTACCTTATACATATATTCTTGCTGAGCTATAGTTGCTCACTCTTGCTTGTTTTCAAATTTTACAAACACAACAGCTAAGAGAGATGGCAAGAACCTGTCAGACTGTTCGAAAGCAGGTGACTAGACCCCAGGCTGCAGTTGAGATCCCACCGGTAGGCCCCATTAGCCGGATTGGTTGGCAGCTTTTGTTAGTACGTTTTATTTATAAGTATGACCTGTGCAAGGCAGTGCACCGTAACAAACTTTCAAGCCGCCAACTTCGCTTCATATCGAAGTGTTGCTGGTAGCATAAATGTTATTTAATTCGGTCTGTAATAACTCTAAAATTCTTACTTTTGCTTATTCATATGTATGACGTTTCTGAGACTCTAACCTGTGTGTGTGTGTGTGTGTGTGCGGTGTGAGTTTATTGTGGGGTCGATGGTTGTTTATTTATATTATGTGCAAGAACAAGTATGTTATTAATGGAAAATGGACCGTGAGCGCCTAGATCTCCGACCCCGGATCTGGGGGCGTCACAAGTCACCCTTACTAAGGCCAAAGAAGAAGAAGAAAACTAAGACCACCTCTTCAGTCACACAAATGGCTGAAGTTGTAAAATCAGGGGCAAACAGCTCACTAGATGTGTCCTCTCAACATGGTGCATCTATAGAATCAAGCATCCTCCCCAATGCACCTTCTTGTATTGAGTCACCACATGGGAGTGATAAGGCTGGCACTACACTGAGTGGAGAGCACATCACACTTGAAACTCCCTCTATCTCTCAGGGGGAGTTGCCAAAATCTACTCTACAACACACTACTCTTCCAGAATCTTCATCTCAAATTTCTTTGGAGCCTGTAATTCAAGAAATTGAAGAGCAAGGCATTGATCACCAAGAATCCTTTTCTCTTGGTGAGCCAATGGACTCAAGTGACTTAGTGCATGACACTTTGCTCACCACCCAGGACCCACATTTAGATGGTGAGGGAATGCATGCTGGGGCATCTCCTAATGACACCATCACAAACACAGAGGTTCCACTAGTTTTCACTAGAGACTCTGTGCCTGTGTCAACTACTGGTGTACCTCATCCCACTTCTGTGGATACACCAGTAGGAGAGTCAATCCATCCGGTTGCAGAAGTTGCATCTGTAACTGAGGAGTCTAGCTTGCCTAGCTCTAGCTCTGACTTCTTGTCACAATGGCTGAAGCCTGTGCAACATGACAGTGCTTCAGGATCAGGGTCTGTTCCACCACAATTGACGGTTGAAGCACTTCAAAGCTTGGTTGTGGATTAGATTCCTGAGTTTGTAAAGATTGCCCAAAACTTGGTCACCTCAAACCTACCCAATTCTGACTATAAAGCCATCTTGCTATGCCATAAAAAAGATGTAGAGCAACAACAACAAAAAATAGCAGATGAATCTTCAAGAGATGGAAATGTGGATGCTTGGCTACAAGGCAAATACTTTGTACCTCTCTCAGAAGGCCTCCAACATCTAAGAGAAGAATACATCACTTCACTGGGGTCCAATACCAAATCTCTAACTCCCAGTGATGTGTATGAGGCTGTCAATGACATCTACAAGGGAATCTTGAAGCTACACACTTTCTTGGTAAAGGCC
This sequence comes from Kitagawia praeruptora, assembly GCA_037693485.1. NCBI lineage: Eukaryota > Viridiplantae > Streptophyta > Magnoliopsida > Apiales > Apiaceae > Kitagawia > Kitagawia praeruptora. The sequence goes on from CM075353.1 coordinate 13,319,362, forward strand.
TGCAATCAGAAGTGAATGAAGTAGTTGCAACCACAATCCACCAAGTCAATGAAGTCAAAAGAGAATTCCTCTCCAAATTTCCCCAGTTGGAGTCAGTCATCAAGGACATTCTGGAATGCAAGTCTACATGCACCAAGATGGACAATGGTTTGGCTCTTCTAAAAGATTCTGTCACAGGTCTGGGGCATCAATTTCAGGTTCTATCTGATCAGACTACAGAATCCACTACCATGCTGAGGACAATTTTCAAAAATCTTTATGGAGACAGGCTAGTGATTGAGGTCCCTATTCATGACATGACCAAGTATGAAGTCCAAAGACTCAAGGATCAATCACTTTCTGGATTCAGGGCACATGTGCTATTCACTAAGGTGGATACTCTTGAAAAGGAGGTGGCTACTCTCACTAAATCCAATGCTCATCTTACAGACAAGGTTGCACTTCTCAATGATCAGTTGGACACTCAAGCAACCACCACAGCTGATGTTCTTCTGCATCAACAATCTATGTTGGCTGCTATGATGAATCATATGGGTCTTTCTCTCCCTGAAGCATCTTCCACCCCAAAGGTCACTTCTAAAGCCTCTGTGCCTGACAACAAGCCTAAGGGGGAGAAGAGGACAAGGAATTCAAATACTAAGGAGAAGAAACCCAAGGAAAAAATGATAAAGTTAAGAGAGGGTGATCACCAAAGGGCAAATAAATCTCTAACTCATGTGCCAGGCAAAGGAAAAATAAAGGTTGATGAGCCTTCTACCTCACTGCCAGTTGTTACTCTACCAACTGTGCATGTCATTACTCCTGGTGGCCAGAAGCAATCTATCACAACCACAGTGGTTGCAGGGAGTATGCCATCTGACAAACCTCCATCCTCCATATCTGAAAGTGCCAAGCCTATAGAAGTCAAAGTAATTACTGAGGCCAAGCTACAAGAAGTTGCTAACTCAAATGTTTATCATGATAAAGCCTTCTTGGAGTTTCTGAAAGCCACAAAGGAACAGGCTGGTGACACTCAGTTCTATCTGAGGGAGTTGAAGGAGCAGATTGACTACATCACTGTCATCCCCAAGAAAGTCAATAATCTATGGTTCAAGGAGATAGTGATGATATCTAAATCAAAGATATGGAATCTAACATACAAGACTCTACAAGCCCTAAAACACTCAGAGATAGATGCCATACTTGAGCTTATTGAGAAGAGAAATGAGAACAACAAAAGTCTGTTTGATGATTTGAGGAATGGCCAACCTTCAAGGCTGCCAGAAGTGATCAAGAAGCCATGAACAATCATCTATCAGTCTGGCACCAAAATTGAAGACATCAAGCAATTGGTCATTCCCCATGATCTCACTTCTCGAAATCACAGACTGGTCATTGCTATCATTGATCAACTACAGAAGAAGGTTGGAACCAGAAATGCTGAAGAAATTGAAGCACTGCACATTCTCAGATCTTTTATAGCAACTGGTGAAACTCCAGAGAGAGCTCAACCTAGGAGAAATAAGGATGATGACTTTGAAGACAAAAGTGATGGGAGGAGGAGACATCACATGAGAGATAAGGGTGATGAAGATGAGAAGAAGAAGAAAGATGACAAGAATAAGAAAGATGGTGATGACCCAGGAAAAGTCTATGAGAGGAAAATTAGAAAACAGCAAGCCTTAGGCATTTTTAGCAGTAACCTCACCACAACACAAGACTCCGAGTCTAGGGTGAATACTGTTAGTAATGACCTACCAAAATCTGATTCGATGGCTTCTGCAACTGTTTTGCCATCTCAAGAAGAGGAGAAGTTCAAGTCAAGAAACCATGTGTATGTTTCAGAAAGCAAACTGCTAATGGAATACTACTATGGTCTACCAACAAGGGTCATAAGTTTCTGCCTAGAAATCATTCAAGGAGGAGTAAATTTAAGCATGCTGCAAGAAGGGTGAAGATATCGAAGTCAAAGGCACTGACAATAATTCCAGGATTGAACCTACCACCTCTTGATGAAATCTATGATGAAGACCAACTGCAGTTCATATGGGCTCAAAAAATCTATCATGTTGCCATTGTTGATGACTTTCTTGAAATAAAATATACTGATGGAAGACAGAAGAAATTCAGACAAGGAACATGTCAGCACTGGGGCAGGCTATATGACATAGAAAGAATAATTGCAATGTTGGATTCTGAAGACAGAGTGGAAAGGGTATGAAAGCTGGAGCTAATTGACTTTGTCAAAATGAAGAGAGATCACCAGGCAGAAATAAGAAAGAACAGTGAGGAGCTACTAAAGAAAAGGGAGGAGGAGTTTGCTGCAATGGAAACTAAGGCTGATGAATTGAGAGCTATGGGTCTGTGTAGAGTCAAGTTTAATCCTTACATCATTGAGTACAAGAAATATGGTAGAAATGTAAAGATTTGAATGGACTACATCAGTTCCTATTCTGAGAAACAGCTGAATGAAGTACTTAAGGAGTTATCAGGCTCCCCTCTAATTGAAGAACTCACTGCAATGGAAGACATTATTCTTGCCATGGAGGAAAATGCAAAGAAGAAAGCCAAAGAAGCTGAGGAGAAAATGAAAAATGAGAATCTGCAAGCCAAAGCTCAAGAGATGAATCCAAAAAGATATGGCTAGTAGTTTCTCATAACTTGTAAGAACACTTCTATGTACTTTCCTCAATCAATCTACATACCTGTACTGTTAAAGTTTTATCTTTATGTATGTTAGGCTTGTTATCAGACATGAAATTGTGACTAAGGGTCTCACTCACAATTTGGGGGAGATTGTTAGTTACAGAGGCATGCCTGTATACATCTAATAACAAGCCTAATTGTTTGTAATGCTTTGCATTACTTACATGACCTCTTAACTGAGGGAACCTCTAGTTGTAGAGTTTCTGTTTGTATTGTACTTGTAGTAGGCATCAAATCCTAGTTGAGTAACTGTACTTATAGAGTCTAGAATAATGCTTGAAAGAAGTTCCAAGGTTCATGCCTCAAGCAAGAAGATAAAGACTGTCAAATAATCACAGTTGGGATTTGAAGAAAAGAAGAATTTGCCTAAGTACCAATTCGAGAAGTATATTTGTCTATTCGATAAGTCTAGCATTCGAGAAGTCAGGGATTCGATATCTCAAGACACTATTCGATATCTCTGAATACACTATTCGATATCTCATTCGATATCTCAGAGATTCGATATGTCTATGTACTCTATTCGAGAACTCAGGAAGTCAACTAGTCAAAGTAGTATTCGAGTTCTCAAGGAGTCAACAAGTCAAAGTTCCATTCGATATCTCAAGGACTCAGAAAGCTATTCGATATCTCAAGGATTCGACAAGTCAAGTGTTCTATTCGACAACTCAAGGAATCCTGAAGAAAAGAGCTATTCGAGAAGTAATTCGATATGTCAATATAACAGTGTTCGAGAACTCAGAGTTATCGATCAAGTCAATTCAAGTTCTCGAATCACCCATTTAGTCACTTCTCGAATACATTCTTGGAGACAAAATACTGAAGAAATTGTATAAGTCAGAAACCTGCAACAAGCCAATGCACTTTATGGACCACAATCTGTAACGTGCTCTGGAAAGCCTACAAGGAAGCTTGGAGAGATATAGAAGAGACAAAAGGCTAAAGAAGTGGATCTGAACAGGCTTTACAAAGTCAAATCTGTAACCGTTTGGACACTTACTCAAAAAGGATAGACAGACTAGAAAGTAATTTGTTCAGCTACCTTATTTGTAGTAAGTAGGGTGTATCCATGTTCTATAAGGATACAGCCTCACTTCCTTAGTCATTAACTTTGTAACTTTGTGAGTCAAGTTTTTCATACACTACAAGTTGTATCTCTCTGAGAAAAACGAAGCTGAGAATACTATCATTTGTATTCACAGATTGTAGCAACCATTATCTAATAATACATTAGATTAAAGTGATATTGTGTCTTGTGTTGTTCTTTATCCGCACCTTCACTCTTGCACACACAAACACTTATTTGCTACATAGACTCGAACAAGAAAAGTTCAAGAATCCATTCACCCCCCCTCTGTATTCTTTTACCGTATTCAATACTCAACACTCATAATCATTATTTTACTTGGAATATTATGTTTAAATATTTTTCAAGTCAAAACTTTTGTCTAAGTTGTCGGTAAAGGCAAATGAATTTTTCGGTCGCTCCGGAAGGCCATTTTAACATTCAAAAAATTTGTAAAAATACTTCCACATATCTTTTTGACTTGAAACCTTGGATATGTCCTTAGTTTCTCCATAGGTCATTTTAAAATAAGTTTCGTAAATTTTGGATGACTTTTTTCCGGAACCCCTTAAATCGATACGTAATTGATTTAATGGTCGCTTAAAAGTCATAGATGGTCAACTCATTTTAAGGTGAAATTTTGACCATAATACTCTGGGCACATTTCTAGGAAATTCTCAAAATTTCATAATTTTTCAATGATTTTTCGATTTAGTGCTTATTCGCATTTTTATCTTGTCGGTATGTGCATTTTTGGGTTTTTGTACTTTCCATAAATGGTAAAAACGTGTGGACACTCTTTCCCATGCATTTTTGAATCTACTAGGACAATAGGAATGTTCCCCCACACCTTCCTTTATTTGTGTGTCTTTAACCCATTTAAATAAAGCAAAAATGCCTTATTTTGACCTATAAAAAGACCCCCACCCCCACCCATTTTAGCCAAGCTTTGAGAGCCAAACAAGTGCTGAAGAAACACTCCTAGAAACACTCTCTCTACTGCCCAAAAAGTTCAAAAACGTTTCTTGAGTTTAAGCCAAAAATATTTCATTGTTTTGATCCATTTTGGCTAGTTTTCTTCATCTATTCTTGCTCTCTTCCACACACCTTTGTTCACCAACCTTTTTGTGGTCTTAAGACCTTGTTTTAACAGTTTCTTGGTGACATTTTAAGCCTACAAAAGTCGGCCCCCAAGTCCCATTTTCCGGCGACAATTTTGGTGTGTTTTGGCTTCGATCCTATCTTATTATCTTGTAGCTCTCTCTTTAATTTTAAGAGGAGCTTGAGCCTTTGGAAGGTCAAGATTTATAAGTTAGTTACTTGCTTAAATATTGCATATTTGTGCTTATTATTGTTAGATCTATCTACTTATACATTTATATTTAAGTATCCTTGCACTTTGTCACTTATATACACTTGTTCTTGAAGTTTATTCGTGTAGTGTATATTTATGCGAATTGTAAGTTGTTAAAAGAAGAATTTAAAAGATTATCCAATGCTTCTTTGTAAGTCCTTGATATACCCACTTATTTTGGGTGAAGACTGTTAGTTTAGGGGCTACACAATTACGAGATTCAAACAAGTAAAGCAAAATAAAACAAACACACAAATATATTTGACGCGAAAAACCCACGTCCCAAACTCGTATTATTAATCTTAACAATATCAATAATACATCAATCACTCGGTGTATCACTCACACGATACTCAAGCCAAAACAATACTCAAGCATACATAAAACATAATATGACTATGTTTATATAGCCACCCAAAACTTAGCCACCAAGACTTGCCATTCTTGATACCTAATTACCTAACTTTGTGAACAAGACATACCATCTATAATAATTGTCTTTCCATACAATTATTATTTTATCAATATATGACTTGTATCACCGAGACCTATACTACCGTATTGGGTTTAAGCCCAACAATCCTCCCCTTCAACCCAATACGGTTCAATGCACAACCGATTTAACGGTCACCATCAAGACATCGACGTCCATCCACCAATGCATCCCCTCGAACAATAACCTCTCCTTCTAGCACAAAAAGATTTCTTTTGTCCTTCCATCCTTTGAGTATCTCTAAATCCCTTTTAGTGACCTCCAAAATACCGTTCTTCATCATAACAGTATATCCCAAATCAACTAATTTACCCAATGAAATTAGATTTCGATTTAACTCCAGTACGTACCTCACTTGAGTTAACTTTCGAACACGACCATTGTGAAGTTTCATCATTACCTCACCAATGCTAGCAACCTTTACCCTCTTACCGTTTGGTAAAGCTACCATCTTTCCATCACACTTCTTGTAGGTAGAGAACCACTCCCTCCTAGCACATATGTGATGAGAACATCCCGAGTCAAGCACCCATTCTTTTTTCGGTCCCTTATCTTCTTGTACTAAAAGAGCATCACCTTTCACAAGCGAAACACTACCCCCTCCTCGAGTTTTCTTCAACTCCTTCAAGTCTTCTCTTACCTTTGGACACCAGGATTGTATATGACCTAATTCATCACAATAAAAGCACTTGATATTAGGGTTATGTTTCTTACCAGACTTCTTTTTCTTGTCACGTGCATCCACCACGAGTGCACTTCCATCAGATGCGTCACTCGATCCTTGCTTCATTAATCTTTCGGACTCCAGAAGAACAACAATAGTCTCATCCAAAGCTAACTCCGTATTCCTAACCAATAACGAAGTAATCACAGTACTATACTTCTTTGGTAGAGACACAAGTAGAAGAACAGCTTTGTCCTCATCCTTCAATTTCTCATCCAAATTATTCAGCTGGTTGATCAGGCCATTAAAATGATTCAGATGATCTCTCAAATCTCCATCTTCTTCCATCTTGAGCCCGAACAAATCTTTCTTGAGGAACAACTTATTTGCCAATGACTTTGAGTGATACGTCTTCGTCAACTTCTCCCACAATTTTTTAGGGTTATCCTCCTCAAGAACATCATACTTGATTTCCGGTGCAAGGGCCAACCGGATTGTCGATGCTGCACGTAACTTCATATCTGCCCACTTTGGATCTTCTACATCAGCAGGCTTCTTGTCTTCAAGAGTTGCATACAACCCTCGTTGAATTAACAGATCTTTCACCGTGTTCTGCCACAAAGTAAAATTGTTTCTTCCATTAAACAATTCAATCTCGAATCCCCCGACCTTTTCCATCACGAACCTCGGCTCTGATACCACTTATTAGGTTAGGGGCTACACAATTACGATATTCAAACAAGTAAAGCAAAACAAAACAAACACACAAATATGTGGATGTTTAGAATCATTTTAGAATGCATGTTTATTTCTTTATAAATGTATGGTATTTCCAATATGTGTATGTTTAGTATGCAAAATAAAATCGAGATGACTATCTTATATTCAATGAATCAACCATACACTTGGAATTAGGCATTTTAAATGTGCTAATCTCCTTGAAGGAATGTTCACCATATAAGATTTTACAGTAATAGTCATTATTCTGAACTTGCATAATTTCGCAAAATCTCCGCTTTGGCAGCTGAAAGCAGTTGCAGGTTGTTGGTACACCATAAACACCTAAGAGACTGGTAACAGCCAGACTTCTTTCACCTGCAAAACTTGGAAAAAAAACAAAAAGAAGAAGAAACATGTATCAAATAAAACATACTTTTAACATATTTGCATGTTACAACTTGACAGGGGGCAGAACATACTTCGGACCTATAAGCTTCTGTATTGGGACTTGGACTAATTAATAGAGTAATGTATAATACCTTAGCAAATATAACCTGTAAATAGATTTCTTGGTAGTATCCTTTAAACTGTATTAAAATAGTTCTTGTAGCCCATCAATTTGAATACGATTTTAGAACAAAGATATAATGCCCCTTACATTCCTTGAACACAGTTTAGTTACATCGTAGATAACTATAAATAAATGTTGGTATCTTGTAGTTTTAATGTTTTATCATGTAAATGAACAATGTGATTAAGAACTTAGACCCAAAAAAAAAAGAATTTAATTATACATTAAAAAACAATAAGACCCTCTTGGGGAAGCAACATTGCTTGACAATATCTCAACGGGACTCGATAAATGTTTGATTGGACAATTAAACCATGAAATATCTAGCTTTGTTTCTTAGTGATCTAAATATCTACTAATATGGTAGAGGCTTACGTCTAGAGATAAGAGAGAAAGAACATGTATAACAATACAACCATCCTACATACCTAACATATATGTATGTAGAAACTTAAACTACAACCAACAAAATTATAAAACAAATAGAGCATGTGGACAGGATCAATCTGATTTTTATTCATACCTTGATAATAAAACACTTACCATGTCATGCTCTAGACCTTGAGTACATATTGATCAAAATTTTTAGGAGGTCGCCTTTGTGGCGGAGCCATCCGAGGAAGGGGCTGCCAATCCATGAACATATTTAGAGAGACAACTTGTCTTGTACAAGATTTACTGCAAAAACTTCTTAGAATAAGGATAAGTTTCAAGGCAATCTTGTTTAATTTCAAGGTAAATCATGTATTTTATATATCATAATATGTAGCTACAAATAACATAATGTCAAGTTAATTATAAATGTAGCTTATAAAGACAAAAAAATTGATACCAAATAGCTAAATAGAGAACCACTAAAAGTAATTTGTCTATGTATGTCGCTTATATTGCTGATTGATTGTTCACCTCAACCCATCATCCCTTTTAATTTACACTTATCTTGCATACGATTCCTTTAATAAGCAACCTACATGAGGTTATAAAATTCTCCACCGGCTATTGTAAAAATACTTTAAACTAAACACAGTCGGCACGAATATAGAAAAGTAGTAATTTGAAATATATATATTAGTATTCAGTTATACCTCTTTCTTTCATCAGTAATGAACGAATATGAGAATGCTGCTATTGCTGTAATTAAGAAAACTTGTAATGATTGAGCTTTTCGAGAAGCCAGTGTAGAGAATTATACATTTATTAATTAATCTAAAGTCTAAAGTCCTTGCAAAGCCTTAGTTAACATTAACTAATAGTGATATATGTAACGAAAGGCAAAATGCATTAAATCATAACAAATTCACAATAAACTTGAAATACAAAAAGCACAAACAATTTTTCAATCATCCCTAGAGATAATTATGTGTGCTAACGTCACAAATTACCAAAATAAACCTTCACTGAGAATTTCACAGGTGTTCAAACCTTACAACTGTGTCAGTACATACATCCATACAAAAGAGTGAGACCAAAACAGAAGCAGATACATTAGAAGAGGAATCCTGCTTTAATCGTAGCCGGCAAATCAGTATGCCTATGAAATGAAGAGCGTATGAGCACTAAATTATATGAAGCGATATAAATTATGTCACAATTAGGCGAAAGAATCAATCCATTACAAGAAGGTACCTGACATAGGCTCTAATTGATGGTGCAGCTGTCCATCCTAAAAAGCTTACAACTACACTTAAACTTGCTTCAACTCCATTATATTTGTTTTCTGTCTCAGTTGATGTTGATACAATTATAGTTTGTAAATTCACCTATAGCATGCAAAAGGGAAAAATCATGTGCCATCCAGGCTAGAAAATATCAGCAATAAACACCAAAATGATACTTAATCTCCCACTCTAAAAAAATCATGTACCAATATAGGATCAGTCAGTAGTGGAGACTAACCAAGATATAATTCGATAGTAATAACATAATGGTCAAAATTTAAAATGAACTATAGCCTATTCATGAGCTGCATACACCTAATTTTAAATGCCAAAAAAAGTCGACCAAATCCTGGAAATGTCAATAAGACAGTAATTAATATAGTGAGCCACAAAAATAACTTTTTCTGATGTGGTCACGGATTTAGACCAGAAAGTAAAGCCACTGGCACTTCGGAACAAATTCCTCTGAGGCTTAGATAATCAAAGCATGCGTAGCGCATTTATTGTCTTGCTTTGTCAGGTGATGCACAAAAGACTTTATAAAGTTCACCGGCTAATGTATTGATAGTAGATGCCACGAGCTGAAAAAAGAAATAACATGTCACTCTGTTAATTAATCACTTTTACCGCTTTTGACATTGCAGTAATGTATGATCTTCAAGATATGCTAAACATATATAATTGAGAATTTGAGATGTCTGGTCCACAATATCAAAGTAAAATATCATCCACGAAACTCACCTTGCGATGGGTGTAAAACGATTCAAGATACTTGCATAGAGTTGCTGAGTCATGGAGATCACGCAGAGCCGGTCCTGAGATTTTGGATGCCCTGTGCAAAACAAAAAAAAGTACCCTAACATTAATAATTTTTTTTATAACAACTACATAAAATATTGAACATTAATTGAAATTTGTAAAAAACATAACAAGTTCATAAAATAACTTTAAAACATAACTGAAAATTGTAAAAAAATTGTAACAAGCACATAAATAGTACAAATTAATCTAAAACAAATAAATTATATATGTAAAATATTAATATATTATGTTTAAATGAAAGAATAAAAAGTAATAATAAATAAAAATAAATACAATACTAAAATAGAAAATTTCATTTTTATGTATTTAAATTAATATATAAGTATTTTATAATTTATTTTTAGTTTTAAATTGACTTGGTTCATTTAATATGTAAATTAATTAAAATAGATATGATTTCAAATCACTTAATCACTGTTGATGAGTGGATTTCGTAATCAACTTATGAGAGGTCTACGGGTAGTTGTATAAGCTAGCGATCAACTGTTCTGTGAAAGGTTTGGGTTGTGTTTGTGGGGGTTGAGCTGTGCTCGAGGGTATCTCCAATAATCTCAAGTGCCTTTAGAGAAAATCAGAGAACTTAATGCGTCCTTTCCTGAGGTGCCTACGTACCCTTGTATATATAGGGATCAAGCTCACGTAGTTCTAATATGATTCTGTCTCTTACTGGAATAGCTGTATTCGGTCACCTAGTTCGTGTAGGACTCAGGTTCCTTTAGAGCCTTCCACGAACTAGTTGGCTAAGTAGAGTACAAACTCGAGTTCGTACCCTACTATAATTCTCTCATTGATCAGAGATAATTCTAGGATCATCTGCGCCCTAGAATTGTACTCCAATATCAATGCGTTTATCTGTTCTAGATGGCTTCTAGAACTTTCTGTTGGGCAACTCGTAGGAACCTGGTGCTCAGGAACCTACATCTCAGGAGCCTGTTTCTCAGGAACCTCCTTATTTCGGGACATATCGCTTAGGGACCTCCCTTTAGGTGTCAGTACCTGCACAAATAACAAACTGGTTAGACTGGATAACTCTTCACATGCTTTTATCATCTCTATGGCTGTTGCTATGCTAACTCGAACTCTTCTGCTTGGAGGAACCTGGTCTTCTAGTGCTCAGCTCAGCTTCCTGACCATTGGGAACCTCCTGATACCCATACTTCCTTAGTCATTTCTTCTATCTGACCTTCACAACTCGTAAGGGATCTATCTTCTGGCTTGTATGGATCGAACCCTATAGCTTAATGGGCTTAAATCCAGCCCATGGAGATTTTGGGCACAACAAGTACCCCCCGGTTCCTTGAAATCATGTAATGTAAAAGGAACCTATTCTAATTCTACGATCAAAGGTTCGATGCTAAACCATTCTAGTAACAATACTTTGCTTCAAAATTCTATATCCAAGCCTACGTGAGCTAACTCGGCGTAGGAAACAGGACATAAAATATTTTTAGCTTAATATAATCTTGAGTAAGCTTCCTTTATACTAGGGAACCTGTTATCTCGTTGTTTTTTCTTCTTGCTCCAGCCCTCGAAATCAACTCGATGCTTGCATTTAGCTCCCCAGGGAATCTAACCACGTCTCTTTAAATTTAATAATTTAAGAGGGGATAATGGTTGGTTGCAGGAGATAATTCAAAATTTGAATTAAACTTATCACTTACCAAAGCTGCAGTTAATGCGTGAGTCCCCTAGGTTCACACGCCTCTTACGCGTGTACCTCTTCGTTTTACCGCTCCAGTAATGCTCTGCCACGTGTACGGAGCTGCTTCATTTACTGTAAGAACCCAGATTTTTGGGTAGAATTAAAACTTTTATTATGCATTGATGTAAGAGTGAACAGTGGTTACAACTACATTGTAATACTGGCTTTAAAGAATGAATAATGAAAGGATATATATATTCCAAGGTTATATGGCTTGAAGGATGCTATTGGGTGATAACTTAGATTAGAATAATCTATCTCCTAGAAAGTTAAGATAAGATTCCCTAGAGAGAAATAGATACCCTCATGTCATCCAAATCAATATCTATTATAAGCCCAGCGGTTCCGTAAAAAGGTTAAGGAACACTCGAAGGTGAACCAGGTTCATTTTCCTAATTATGGGAATTAAATAAAAATAAGTGATGAATAGTGATTTTGGTGGAATTTGGAATATTATTATAATAATGTTATACCCGGTATTCGGAACGGATTTCTGAGTTCGTATTAGTGATCCAGGAGGAAAATAAGTGTATGTAAAAGCTGTCGGATTCAGAAAAAGAGCACTTTTATTTTCTCCGAGATTTCCCTAGACACTGCAAGACTTAAGGATTTATAAAAGGGAATTAAGGAATTTAAATTCGAGAAGTATTAAGAAAGATGAAGAATAGTATTAGAATTATTAAGAAGGTTTTCGGTAAAACCCTAACTAGAAACGAATGAGTTATTCCCTCGAACGATCAATGAATTGAGCAATAAACGGACAAAAGAACAAGCAGAGGACTAAGATACATACATGTGCAAGTGGGTGGAGTAAGTAACTAAGCTAGTGGCAAGGAGTAACTAGCACACTTAGGATTAAACCAAGCATACAAGATATTATCTCTTAAGGTGCTTGATAAGTGGGTATTTTATCTACTTAGAACGTTTCCATTTGGCTTAAAACGATGGTTTGTACTTGAGTTGTGGTATTTTTGATCTCTTTTAAGGGTATTGTGCAGGGAAATCAATCACAGGTGTTAGAGGAACGAAGCATAGCAATCGAAGTGCAAAACGGAGTCAAATTCAAGGAAAGGAAAAATTATGTGCTGGACAGTAGCTAGGGCGCCGCGTCGCCGTGTTTGCACTAGAAGAGGGCGCCGCGTCGCCGTGGGGAAAGCTAGGGCGCCGCATCGCCGAGTTTGCACGTGAGGACGGCGCCGCGTCGCCGGCTCGTCTGACCCGTTCCTGATTTGTTTTGGGTGATTTAAAAATAAATAAAAAAACATTCTTTTGTAATAGCACCTGGAGGCCCATATAGGGGAGGAAAAGAAAACCCTAGAAAGAGGATAGTTTTTTTTATGTACGTAGTTTTTTTTAGCACAAAAAAGAAGGAAGAAGATAGTTTCCCATTTTTACTCTTGTATTCTTCCTAGTTGTGGATGCTTGACTTTGGTGTATTCTTTAAAAACCCTTGATATTTATCTCAGTCTTTATTTGTTTTCTTCTATCATGTTTCCATTGGAACCCATGATGATGATTAGTTCGATCATGAACTAATTCGTTGTCATGGGGGTTTAGTGAACTTATTCATGAATTCTATGTGTTGAATCTTCTCGATGCCTATAGTGTGATTGATGTGATATCCTAACATGGTTGATTTAATTCGTTATAGGAGAGTAGCTAACTCCTGTAATTGTGTGTTAATTCTTGTTGAAGCGAAAGTGGAAATAAGAGTTTAGAACTTGCCATGTTAGCGTAGGTTTATGCGTGATAATATCATTCGTAATTAGTGTCATAACTCTAATCGTTTTATGACGACTATGTGATCAATTGAATGCTTGCACCTCAACCATTATGTTTTATTCTTTATAGACATATGAAGACTTGGCATAATCGGGAGACTAAATGATTTCTATCTTTATTGTGGATATTGTTTAGGATGGTATTTGTTTAACGGAAGTTGGCTTATATCAGTTTTGTGTGTTCGATCAGGTGTTAATAAATCACATGAACAAGGCTAGGGATTTGGAGACTATAGATGGATTGTTTAAAGAAACTAAATTCCCATGTTTTATTTGCATAAGTAATTTGACATAAATCTCAGTTTAAGTAGTTGACAATTAGTTATATTTCTTAGATAAAATTTAGTGATAACAACAATCCACTTATTTATTTGTTTTAGCATCGGAAAACAATCATACATTGGTGAGTGAGTTAGCTAGACAATACAACGAGTCCCTGTAGGAACGAACCTTATTTGCTATCTGTATTACTTGAGATCACGTGCACTTGCGTGTTGAGTTGGTCGTAACAAGTTTTTGGCGCCGCTGCCGGGGACGCGGTTTTATTTTGTTTAGTTTCAATATTTGCCATCAGTGGTCATTGAATATCGGTGACTAGGACGTTTTCATAAAATTTCTTGTTGGTGAATTTCAGGTACTTGTTGAGAGTTTATGCGTACACGAGCTCGTGCACGTAGAGACGAACTAGCACGTACAGAAGAACTAGCTAGAAGAAGACTTGATTTCGATTTAAAAGACAATCTTGAAGCAAAGAAAGTTATGGCTAATCAAGAACCAGCAGCGAAGGCTTTGAGTGAATTCTCTCAGCCAAAAGTGGAGGACATCCATTCTAGTATTGTTCGCCCAGCTATAGGGTCTAACAATTTCGAGCTAAGGCCAAACATCATTCAGATGATTCAGAACACAGTCCAGTTTGGGGGTAGTCCTGCTGAAGATCCCAATGCTCATATTAGGGACTTCCTTGAGATCTGTGATACCTTCAAATTCAACGGAGTTACAGATGACGCAATCAGGTTGAGGCTATTTCCCTTCTCTCTTAAGGATAAAGCCAAGAGTTGGTTACATTCTATGCCATCAGGCTCTATTACAACATGGGCAGATTGTGCTCAAAAGTTCTTGACCAAGTATTTCTCCATGGCAAAGACAGCAGCTTATAGGAATGCAATTTCTCAGTTTGCTCAGCATTCCCAGGAATCTTTGGGAGAAGCTTGGGAGAGGTACAAGGAGATATTGGCACGTTGTCCTCATCATGGAATGCCGGATTGGATGATAATCAGCAATTTCTATAACGGGTTGGGAGTTCAGTCCCGTCCTATGTTAGATGCAGCCTCTGGAGGTGCGCTATGGGCAAAAAGCTATGAGGATGCTTATAATCTGATTGAAATGATGTCGGCCAATGAGTTTCAGAATCCTACTCAACGCTTGCCACCTGCCAAAGTGGCCGGAGTTCTTGACTTGGATGCAGCTACTGCTATTGCTGCCCAACTCAAAGCGTTGACAATGAAGGTAGATTCCCTTTCTAATCTTGGTACTAACCAGGTTGCTATGGTGTGTGAATTGTGTGCAGGGGCACATGACACAAATATGTGTGCTATCTCAGCTGAATCCGCACAATTTGTTGGAAATTATCAAAGATCTCAGCAACCAGTGCCACAATTTTATCATCCCAACAATCGGAATCATCCCAACTTCAGTTGGAGCAACAATCAGGGAGGTGCTCAGCAACCACATAATCAGCAGTTCAATGCAAGGCCAAGTAATCAGAACTATCAACCACCACCTTATGCTCCAAGGCAACCATTCAATCCACCGGGGTTTCAACCATCTCAAGGAACTTCATTGAATCAGTCTGAGAAGTCGGAATTGGAAGAGCTTCGGATGATGTATAAGAGTCAGGCAGTGTCATTGAAAACTTTAGAGAATCAAATTGGTCAGCTAGCCAATGCTTTGTTGAACCGTCAACCAGGAACGCTTCCGAGTGACACAGAGGTAAATCCAGGCAAGAAAGATCAAAAGGAACAAGTTCAAGCAATAACATTACGATCAGGGAGAAGTCTACAAGGTCAGAACGAAGAAAAAGCAACTGAGAAAAAAATTGAAAATTCTGAGCAGGAGGTAGGGCGCCGCGGCGCCGCCTCACAGTACAAAACCGGCGACGCGTCGCCGTGCCCTCTGGAGAAAAAACCTGAATTTTCAGTTGAGGTCGAATCTGGTTCTGATTTGCTTCCTAATGCTACTCCTTCAACTCCTATCATTCACAAGAGTGTTAATTCCCAAAAAGAAGTAGAAGATAAGGTGTTTCCACCTCCTCCATTCCCAAAACGAATTCAAAGGCAAAAGTTAGACAAGCAGTTCGCTAAGTTCTTGGATGTATTCAAGAAGCTGCAGATTAACATACCATTTGCTGAAGCACTTGAACAAATGCCAAGTTATGCCAGGTTCATGAAGGGCATACTTTCGAGGAAATTGAAACTCGAGGATTTAGAGACCGTTGCCTTGACGGAGGAATGTAGTGCCATCTTGCAACAAAAGTTGCCTCCTAAGTTGAAGGATCCGGGAAGCTTCACCATACCTTGCACTATTGGCAAACAACTTTTCAGCAAGTGCTTATGTGATTTGGGAGCTAGCATTAATCTGATGCCGATGTCTGTTTTTAAGCAACTTGGGTTACCTGATCCGAAACCTGTTAATATGACCTTGCAGTTGGCAGATAGGTCGATCACATATCCTAGGGGTATAGTGGAGGATGTATTGGTGAAGGTGGATAAGCTGATTTTTCCGGTTGATTTTGTTATACTGGACTTTGAGGAGGATAAGAGGATTCCTATCATCTTGGGAAGGCCATTTCTAGCTACGGGCCGAACTCTGATTGATGTGCAAAAAGGAGAGCTTACCATGAGAGTGCATGATCAGAAAGTCACTTTCAATGTGTTCAAGGCAACAAAATATCCGTCAGATTCAGAGGAGTGTTTCAAAGTGGACGTTGTTGATAAGAATGTGAAGAAGGAGATCGAGCAGCTAAAAAAATCAGATCCAGTGGAAAAAGCTTCAAGTGGGATTTCTGGCATTGAGAACGAAGGAAGAAAGGGGCTAATTCAGTTGTTGGATGCAACTCCATGGGAAAGAAGAGTTGACATTCTACATAAGTCTCGTGGGCTAGCTGATTCTAATAATTTTCAGGTGCTTCGTAAGTTGTCAAATGAGGAAGTTTTTGCACTCGGGCTCAAGCCATTACCACCCGAGGAGGGTGACCCTGCTGATGATTGAGGTATTCCTGTGCACTTTCTTTGTTTCTCGCCTTCAATGGGGACATTGAAGAATTTAAGTTTGGGGGTGGGGATTAAAGGTGCATTTGTATTAGTTGTATATTAGATGTGTTGCATGTCATGTTAGGAGCATAATTGCATGATAGTGTAGAGCATTTTTGAGTTGTTTTTATGTATGCCATATAGGACATTCTGTTTATTGTGATATTTATGTTCATATAGTTGCATTTGCATTGCATAGCATGCATTTTTCATGATCCCTTAGAACGAGCTAATTCTGATTGGTAGATAGATGTCTAATTGGGTGTGGTAATGATGAATAGAGGGTTGATTTATAGTTCCCATGGAATTGACTTGCATGTTACGGAAACAGAATCTTTTCACTAGTCTCATTAGGTGCTTTTGGGCTAGGTTAGGGTCATGCCTGTTTGGATGTTTGAGACTTAATCACTTGATTATATTTAGAATTTTCGTTATTCCCTTGATGGCGTAGGAGCAATAAAGTCTAAGTTTGGGGGACACCAAGGATTTCATGCTAGTTGTTAATAGTTGTCAATAATGGCTAGGCGTCAAACGGCTAGTAGCCGGCTCATTTTATATGAGTAGTCTAGGGTTGGAATTGAGAATTCTCGTTCCAGATTGCAAAAAAAAAAAAAAAAAAAAAAAAAAAAAAAAAAAAAAAGAAAATGATGAAAAAAAAATGAAAAAAAAAAGAGTCATGTAAATAGTTTTTAATGCAAAATTAACCAGAGTGAGCTCTTTAATACTCGAGTTATTAAGTCTGAGGGGACTTAGTCCTAGTGACCTAAGGCTTTTATAGTCTGGGATCCTGCTGACCTAACACTCGCTACATGGGTATTATTGTATAAGCCTTTTGGGGTCTCACTCATTGCACGGTTAAATAAGCATGCGTAGTATTTATAGTATTTAGTGTCGTAGTAATAAAGCATGAATTCTTGGTTAACTTGAATAAGGATGGTGGTGTTCCTAGGTTATGAAGTGTCTACAGTCTATTCTTTTTATAAACCTGTGATTGTCTTGGCAAAGGATAGGTATGGTTTTTAACCTAGTGTTGGGAGCATTTCTGATGAGCATTGCACACACACACGTTTCTGTTCATGTATTGTTAGTATACGGGGGCTTAGTCGAGCTCTATTCGGATTTAGTTGCATTCTATGAGGCAGCTGGTTGCTAGTTGGTTTTGGTCAGTTTAAAGGGGATTGTTGCATTTTCATATAGTTGCATTCATGTAGTTAGTTGCATTGTTAGTTGCATTATTAGATGGATTTTGTGGGTACATTCACTATAGGCCCTCACGAGACCTTACTCGTCCACTAGGGCTGCCTAGGGGTTTAAAGGGCTTGTTGCATATGCCAAATGCAACCGTGATCACCTACGGAAGTGGTACTAGGTAGTTGTAAATATTTTGTTTGTTATGCTTGAGGACAAGCATCGGTTTAAGTTTGGGGGTGTGATAAGTGGGTATTTTATCTACTTAGAACGTTTCCATTTGGCTTAAAACGATGGTTTGTACTTGAGTTGTGGTATTTTTGATCTCTTTTAAGGGTATTGTGCAGGGAAATCAATCACAGGTGTTAGAGGAACGAAGCATAGCAATCGAAGTGCAAAACGGAGTCAAATTCAAGGAAAGGAAAAATTATGTGCTGGACAGTAGCTAGGGCGCCGCGTCGCCGTGTTTGCACTAGAAGAGGGCGCCGCGTCGCCGTGGGGAAAGCTAGGGCGCCGCATCGCCGAGTTTGCACGTGAGGACGGCGCCGCGTCGCCGGCTCGTCTGACCCGTTCCTGATTTGTTTTGGGTGATTTAAAAATAAATAAAAAAACATTCTTTTGTAATAGCACCTGGAGGCCCATATAGGGGAGGAAAAGAAAACCCTAGAAAGAGGATAGTTTTTTTTATGTACGTAGTTTTTTTTAGCACAAAAAAGAAGGAAGAAGATAGTTTCCCATTTTTACTCTTGTATTCTTCCTAGTTGTGGATGCTTGACTTTGGTGTATTCTTTAAAAACCCTTGATATTTATCTCAGTCTTTATTTGTTTTCTTCTATCATGTTTCCATTGGAACCCATGATGATGATTAGTTCGATCATGAACTAATTCGTTGTCATGGGGGTTTAGTGAACTTATTCATGAATTCTATGTGTTGAATCTTCTCGATGCCTATAGTGTGATTGATGTGATATCCTAACATGGTTGATTTAATTCGTTATAGGAGAGTAGCTAACTCCTGTAATTGTGTGTTAATTCTTGTTGAAGCGAAAGTGGAAATAAGAGTTTAGAACTTGCCATGTTAGCGTAGGTTTATGCGTGATAATATCATTCGTAATTAGTGTCATAACTCTAATCGTTTTATGACGACTATGTGATCAATTGAATGCTTGCACCTCAACCATTATGTTTTATTCTTTATAGACATATGAAGACTTGGCATAATCGGGAGACTAAATGATTTCTATCTTTATTGTGGATATTGTTTAGGATAGTATTTGTTTAACGGAAGTTGGCTTATATCAGTTTTGTGTGTTCGATCAGGTGTTAATAAATCACATGAACAAGGCTAGGGATTTGGAGACTATAGATGGATTGTTTAAAGAAACTAAATTCCCATGTTTTATTTGCATAAGTAATTTGACATAAATCTCAGTTTAAGTAGTTGACAATTAGTTATATTTCTTAGATAAAATTTAGTGATAACAACAATCCACTTATTTATTTGTTTTAGCATCGGAAAACAATCATACATTGGTGAGTGAGTTAGCTAGACAATACAACGAGTCCCTGTAGGAACGAACCTTATTTGCTATCTGTATTACTTGAGATCACGTGCACTTGCGTGTTGAGTTGGTCGTAACAGTGCTACTTGTCCACTTGATTTATGAAGCTTCCTTGACACACCACTTTTAATAAAGCCACTTTATGGCCTTGATATTATTTGGATGCATCAATAATACAAGGAACCAAGCAAGTTTCATACATACAAGCACAATTGGAAACAAACTAAACTAGTTGGCATGAGGATGCAACATAAGGCACCAATACTTGCTCACATGTTATCAAAACCTTAACCAAACCTTAA
Organism: Kitagawia praeruptora; assembly: GCA_037693485.1. Taxonomy (NCBI): domain Eukaryota; kingdom Viridiplantae; phylum Streptophyta; class Magnoliopsida; order Apiales; family Apiaceae; genus Kitagawia; species Kitagawia praeruptora. The sequence goes on from CM075353.1 coordinate 13,339,238, forward strand.
CCCATCAACTAAACCATGGTCTAAGCAACAAATATCTTCCAATAATACAACTTAGATTGGATGAGAACAAGAGAAAGCAAGCAACCAACTCCATTTCCTCTCCAAAAGAGCCATTCGGCTTTTCCTTTAATTCAAAAACCAAAATCAAGCTTGCAACCATTGTTTGATCTCCAAACTTTTATTATGAATCTTACATTTCATAAAAATGGTCTCCTAGAAATCCTAGCTTCAAACTCCAAGTTTTCCATTTTCAAACAAATCATCAAAGCCTAGGGTGAATAGTAACTTCAAGAACAAATCTTAGTTTTCTTGATTTCTTGGATGATCTAAGCTCGGTTATGGATGGTTATGGACTATACAAGGCTTAGCAAGGTCCTTACACACTCCAAGGAAGGTATAAATCTTAAGAACCTTAGATCTTACTTTGAGTTTTAATGATGTTCTTGATGGTTTTGAATTAGTATGGTTATGGTGATGATTAAAGCATGATTATGTAGTTAGTTTTGTTGATTAAGAGATTCAATGATTATGATGGTTAAGTAAGATGTTCTTGGACATTTTGGGATGAGAAATCATGTGAATAAGTTGTATGGATGCCCGGTGTGGCTTGATTGATTGTTATGATTTTTAGAATATTCGAATTATAGCCGTCGTAATGCCGAAATGTCGTTAACCTTAAGAACACGAACTTAGCAGTAGATTTAACTCACTGATTAGCTTCTCTTTTTGCCATGATAAGCTAGATTATGTTATAAGCTTCGTTTTGATATAAAGATCGCATGAAATGGACTTACGGTTTAGGAGTTATGATTAAATTCGTAAAAGTGGTTCGAAATCGTAAACGAAAGTTCGTAATTGAAATTGATTCCCTTAAATATCGTTTAATCAGTGGAGAATCTTATTAATTAAATATTAGAGGTAAAAAGGAAGGTGTGGGAGAAAACCACATGTCGAATGGATCGTTTTCCGATTTTATAAAAATGTTTGAATCGAGGTTAAACGCGAACGAACCCCTTAAAGGTATGACTTTGGTTATAACTTAGAAAACGGGCGATAACACTCGAGGTATAATCTTGATTCGTAAACGACCAACCTTAGAACTTATACGACTTAAGTATATACCAAGTATAAGCATGATGACATGTCTTGATAACGAACGAATGTCGGATCGTATCGGTGATAAAAAGAGTTACACTAAAAGAGACGTAACGAGATAACTCGAAAACATGTTTCGATTTAAGTGGAGTTTATACTTAGCCTTTTAATAAGCGTTAAGTGGTTAATCTTAAATATTCTGATTGTTTATAGATTGTCGAGCTGACCCGGGACACATTACCCCTACCCGCACTCGATTCTCAGGCAAGTTTCCAATACTTGGAACTGTTGTTGTGATAATATATATGATGATTGTTTTATACATATGCCATAGAATGCATGCCTACTTTCAAGTTAATATTGAATTACTTGTTCCCTGAATTGTTATCGGCTTATAGACTATATAGGAAATATCAGTTATAAGCCGGATTGTTTGGTTAAGACCCTTAGCGAAGGGCGTATGATATTCATACTTCAAATATAGACCGGGAGTCGATATTTTGTAATATATAAACAGTCGTGGAAACCCGGAGGGATCCCAGCGACAAATTTATTATTTCGAGGATTTTTTTTATTCGATTACGAATCTTTCGAGGAACGTTATTTGAGTATTACCTCAGTGAAGGAATATTTAATGAATATTATTTTAATATTCATTTAGAATGTCATTTATTTAATGAATATTATTTTGATCATTCATTGGAGTTATTTAGTTAATGAATATTATTTTGAATATTCATTAGAGTTATTTGGTTGACGAATATCATTCCCAAATATTCATTTGGCTTACTTATTATTATTTGGAATATTCATTTGATCTTGATTTATTTAATGAATATTACTTTCGAATATTCATTTAAGGTTTGATTTACTTAATGAATATTATTTTAAAATATTCATTGGAAGTTCTATTTACTCAAGGAATATTACTTCGAATATTCCTTTAAAGTTTTGATTACTAAATGAATATTATTCGGATATTCATTTAGAATATTATTTGTTAAATGAATATTATTTTGGATATTCATTTAGAATATTATATGTAAATGAATATTATTTTGGATATTCATTTAGAATATTATTGGTTAAATGAATATTATTTTGGATATGCATTTAGAATATTAACTGTTTAATGAATATTATTTGGATATTCATTTGGAATGTTATTTATTAAATGAATATTATTTTCAAATATTCATTTAAGGTTTGATTTATTCAGTAAATATTATTTTAAATATTTATTTAAGTTTATTATTTATTCAATGAATATTATTTTAAATATTCATTTAAGAAGAGATTTATTTAATAAATAATTCTATATAATCATTCGAGGATTACTTACGAGCAATATTATGATTTAATAATATTCCGTAATTATTATTGACTTAATAAATATTCTTGGAATATTTAATAAAATTCTTTTGAATTCTTTTTGTAATGATTTATATTATTCAAAGGTTATCCTTCACCTTCAGATATTATGTAAAATATTTCGAAGTCTTTTATGACTATTTTATCAAGGGGAGGTTCCCAAAACTTTATTTTCATTTAAATCTATCTTATAAGAAGATTTAAATACTCGCTCAACTTCCAAAAATTATATAAGGGGGACCTCACATGGAGATGTTATTTATTGGACTGCCCGGTCCTATACTTGCAAAAACTATCTTGTCACTCACATCTTGATTCTTCAAGCATCGATATGAGTCTTTTGGTTACCTCCTCAACGCTCGAGGGGTATGATTGATGTAACAAGTTTATATCCATTAACAAGCATCAGCTTGGGAAATATTGGTGAATTTTCCTTTCCAATTAGATACGACTACTTTGTGGAGTCCTATCAACAAGTGTTACACTTGGGGGAAAAGGGGAACGAACTTTACGTTTCAGAGTCATGGATGATATTCGAACTAGGAGACGCGTAAGTGGCCGAGTGGCGCCGGTCCAGCAATAGCCCAACCGTTGGCTGAGGAGTTCCAGAGGGCGGTAGATAAGTAATTCCGTCGGAGCTACCTTCTACATGTAGAGAACGACTGATGAGATGCATGACATACGACTGATCATCGTAAACGTCAGGGCATCTGGCGCGGCAATGCTCCCGTATTAGTTCATCTTCTAAAAGTGAGAAATTTCTGCAACACTGTTGGTGTTGGCAAGGTGAAAAAGTGTTGAAACCGGAATTGCAATATTTTTCCTGCAAGTTCCTCTTTTATGATAATTGAGAATATCTTGCTTATCTTTTGCATAGCAGATATTTATTCAAAACAAATATATTTTTGAGTTACCTTGTAACTTCATCTCATACCTTATATTGGTACTACATCGTTAATGCATGGCATATGGTTTCAAAGATATTTTGGACTGTTATATATTATCACTGTTCAATTATATTTCTGGTGGGCTATTGCTCACCCTTGCTTTATTTATTTATATCACAACAACAGCTAGATCAGATGGCCGCGCAAGGCGCACACAGCATAAGCAGGTGTCAACCGTCAGAGGTTTACCGCTAAGGTCTTGGCTACCTTTGTTGAGGATGCAACTACTGGTAGGCTAGTTGTTAGCAATTGAGCCTCAAATGTATTTTATACTATGGTATCTATTAATGGATGGCAAAGAGTATGTAATTGTACAATTGTAATTCTTTGGGTTGTAAGAACTCAAACTTGTGATTAATAATATTGTTGGTTACTCTGATTTCATCTCTGGGACTATAACGGGTGTGTTTTATGTTGTTGTTTTGGGTCACAAGGTTGTAATTTAAATTATGTTGGTTTTGTGGTTGGATATTGAGACCGTAACGACCAGATCCCTGACCCTGGATCTGGGGGTGTTACAGAAATGGTATCAGAGAGAGCGTTATATATCCCAGAGATGATGCGACGTTAAAACAATAAATTCATTAAGATAATAAGAACTCTTGCCAAGTTCATAGTCGGACTACTTAATGTAGTACTGACGTATAAAACCCTTATGGGAACTATTAAGTATCATGATAGTGACTTAGCTCGTTCTTGTATCGACTAGTAAGGCGATAGACCTTGGGGATTACGAGAAGTAACTCAATGATGCTTGTTTTGATGCTGAAGATCGGATGGTAGATTCGATAGAGTACCCTACTGAGGACCCGGAAGAGGTTCCAGCAGAGGAGGAGAATATTGATAAGTATAAGGAGTTTACACTTAAGGAATGAGGGCTACAGCCAGAGAGACTACAAGAGTTAAGGTATAGTGCTCAGAAAAGTGAGCATAAAGAGCTGAGATATTATTAAGAGAATTAAAGATGCGTATTGGATTCATAGCAGGACTGCTAGATGAAGTACCAGCAGGTAAGATAGATTTGAGGAATTACTTGAGATCTTATATGGGGATAGATAAAAACCAAAATCCTTAGAGACCTACAGATTAATGAGAAAAGAGTTAGAGTGGCACATGGTTATCAAAGACACAGATAGAGGACGGGGAGCAGAGTCCCTAGGAACAGTTAAGACATAGGTGGCAAGTGCCATATCTTCAGATAAATGAATTAGTGTGAATGTGGTTAAGGATAATTCGCCATGAGAAGGCAGATTTCATGAGTGATAATTTGTAAAGTCAAACTTAGATTGATGAGGTGGTTGGGTTCAAGGAAATGTCCATTTTATGAATGGATCAACTTAGAAAATAAAGACATTGAAAGGTGATGGCATGATTGAATAAAGTATATAAGGAAATAGTAAGCAAGACAATGATCTCAGAACCTACAAGACTAAAAGACCAGTGAGTCTATGATAAACTAGTAATGAGGCTATCGTCAAGAAACCAAGTATAAATTCAGTTCAATTCAGTGAAATGATGAACCAGAAACATTAGTTGCATGTGATTCAGAAGAATATTAAATTCTTTCTTTTCCTTGAATGGATTATGGTAGTTACCTTAAGTTTATTTTGACACCGAATCATAAATGGATTAGGCAAGGCGAGCAGTGGTTGAGATGTAATCGAGAATGCTTTTAGATGCAACCTGAAAGAACAGGCGTAGGACATGTTCTCGAAATAAGAGTTTTGGCAAAATGAAGTCCAGCAATAGGACACATGATCAATAAGAGTAGTGTTGGTTGGCCCTACCAAGTTAAAGACAGTTTCAAATGAAGATTGGCCAACCACACTGGCAAAGTTGAGAAATTTCATAAAATTCACAAGGTATTACCAAAGATTTGCTCAGGACTTTACAGAAAGTGTAGTCCCGTAACCCGACTTATTATAAGAATAAAAGTTTGAATGGACAAGATAAACGTGAGAAGATCTTCCTGGAGCTAAAGGTAAAGTTGGTGATAACCAGGGTTGGCGTTGCCTAATGGAAGAAGGAAACTTTGGGAGATATTATGATGCAACTCATACAGGTATAGGTCTGCGCTTATGCAGCACGACATCGTAATTTCGAATACATTTAGACAGCGCAGTTCATCGGATTCGGATGGCCTTGGTAGTGCCAATGTTGAGGAACGACTAACCCCGACGGTAGTGTTCCTTCTGAGACTAGTTGTTAAGAAGACTGGTATTTGGTAGTATCGACTAATAGGACGAATATGTATCGGGAAGATGTGGCATGTTACTAGTGGGTGAATAGATTAACTGAAATTTCCCTAAATTCTGGAAAGGAATTCAACGAATTTTGGCAAACCTTGTCTTTCTGATTATCAAAAGACGTCATTGAAGAGAGTGGAAACTGGAGCGAACCCTGTGGATTGGGTAAAGTAGCCGCTATACAGGTGGGTAGACATACCCCGATTATTACAGTTGAATGTAGGGATAAAATTATGAAGTTGAATGTAATTAAGAAACAAGCCGGACTTAGAAATTCTGGGATTGACTTAAATGAAAAGGTTGTTATGCTAGAAGTGTTAAGCTTACGTGGTACGTGAAATTGATAAGAGAAGTTGAAATGATAAAAATAAAGGAAAGGTGACCGGAGACGGTACCGAGAAGTCAAGTGAGACTTATATGGAGTAAAATTTTGAAAAGATCAAAAGGTATCAAAGTAGAAGGCACTATGCCAGCAATTGCTAGAAAAGTAATGCTATTAGCCGACCCCTAAACTCACATATTTTAGCATGGCCATTGGGGCCAAGTCACTAAGGATTATCAAGTGACTAAATCAACAATGTAAGGACAAAGCGGGGTGCTTCTAATCAAGTGCCAACCGCGAGGGCTTTTGATATAAAATGAATTGAGATACAGGATGATGGATTTATATATATACCATGGACGTATCAGGATTGAGGGTAGTGACCACTGAAAAGTTACGAAAATTACCAAAGTTAGTGCACTGTGATGCATAAATGTTATCTGAAGCTTAGTGTCCTCAAAAAGAGCATTAGGCATTAAGAGATTCACGTTGAACATGACCAATATCTTCCAGTACATCCTTGCAACCATTACCAAGTTCTGTAAGAAAGAGCAGATAGACATGTGCTGTCTTTTGGAAGGTCATATAGACTAACATTCGTTTGAAAGAAGAGGTTAGCATTAGTCTACCTATAGACTATCAAGATGAGAATGAGTAAAAGAGACCCTTATTAAGGATATATGATTGAATTGCCAAGTACGGGATATAAGTATTCCTTGAAACTAGAATTGAGCATAAAATGTCCATATATTAAGACGAACCCTGGGGGATGCACAAAGGATAGCATCACCCCTAACAATAAGCACTGTGAAATCAGACGATATAAGTTGAATCGACCAAGGTATCAATAACCTATAAGGATTTGTGGAAAGGAGTCTCGAAAAGTACATAGAAAGAATTGTTATAGAGTTGGTTAATAATGTTTGATGTACCCTGTACCCAGAAGATACAGGAGGAATGATGAGGATGCTCCTATCCTGAGTTGGAATAGATCCAGAGAATATTGATTTCAAGAAAATGTTATATTCAGGAAAGGCCAATGAGGTGGCCGACACTTTAAGTATAAGGGAGTAAGTATGTATGCTCATACTAAAGAGATAGAGAATTATGAGGTTGGCAAGCGATTAAGCAAACCGATAAGCTTTTAGTCTTCTACCGGAGATATATGATTAATAATCTCACCAGCCTGTTCCAGCTGCGATGCTGGAAGCTTTCCTGCAATTTTATCTGCTTCATGTAATATCTACGTCAAGTTCAGGAAGCGTTCCTTATGGATAGGAAATAGTGATTATTTTGTTTTCCTAGAGGATCTTGAATTGATAATTATGATGCTTAGTTATTAAAGCACTGCGTAAACGATAAGCGATGGTGATCCTTCTGAGAAATTAGGTGGTAACGACTGTGGAAATGTCGAAGTGAATCTAAGTTAGAGAAATCATCCAGGTTTATTTCGGATGGTGTAATTTCTGGAACGACGGGTTATTTGAAATGAAGAATTAGGTTATGATGGTTCATAAAATGATTATAGTAGAAATAAAGACAAGAGACTGATAGAGATGGAAATAGAATTGGGAATTAATAAGAGAGTCAGATAGGCAGACTCATGAGAAGCTCCAGTAATGAAGCGAGAAGAGTATGGAATTGGCAAGGTAAAGGTATTGGCCAAAACGGAAAGTTGGAATTAGGAGCATGAATGACATACAAATTGACTCCTTTTAAGATTGGAAAATCCGAGGAAATATGGAATAGTTTGATTGAGTAATAAAAGAGACTCATGGAATGAGAAAGTGAAATCTAGATGGTTGAACAAAGGAAAGTTTGACCACAAACGTGCCACGTATATTGAATAAAGGTAACACGCGTTCCCCTAATAAGGTGACGGTGGAGTTCAATAACAGAAGTGAATGAGAACTAGATGATAAGATGGATGTGATTGATAAAGAAAATAATGGGAAATAATTATGGAATGTGAAGCAAGAAATGTTATGAATGGATTGATGAATGGGTTTTTCCTAACGAGCACTCGAAATGACAACCTGATAGTGTTAGAATTATGAGTATGAAAGAGCCAGTGTCGGGGCGTGAAATGTGAGTAATAATAATGTCAAGCGGGAAATCCAAGATTTAACCTGAGAGGTTGAAGGATTTTCCAAAAAGTAAGTGGTGCTAATATCAAGCAAGAGCATAGGTCCATAGAATGATGGACAGAATAGCAGGGACATGTGATATGTGAGATTACGAAAAAGTGGAATTTGATACGAATATGATTATTTCTCTTCTCTAATAAACCTCTATAGTTCAGAGGTAAATTCTAAGTATGATATTTTGACAATCATGAAAACTTTCATATATGATTCTTTGAAATTCGTTCTTTTCTTCTCCCTTATTCATCTTCTTCTAAATTGAGAAGAACAACCCTTTAAGGAGGGGAGGTAATGCTACGTGACTCTCTGTCTGTGTGATAGGAGTCTAAGTGGAATGCCATTAATTGTTTAATTGCTTGTCAAGTACTAAAGGCTGGCCCCCTTCTGTACTAGCTATGCAATATAACAAATGTTCATTGATCACAGTGATCTCTCGATAAATTTTTTCCACCTAAATATATATACATCGAGATTGCGAAGATTAAAGCGATTAGGAATTGCAAAATTACGAGTAAGGTTATCTCCGGACTTCGTAGCGCGTTAGTGATACCGAAGTCACTGCACGTACCAATAAGGTTAATAGTATAAGAACGGACAAGAGCGTATACCGGATGATGTGTTATGCGAAAGTATCAAAGAACTGGTAGAACGGATAAGGGGTGTGTTGTAACACCAGTATGATGTGCTTTAGAAAGATTGGAATATGTAAGGATCGACCAGAGAATTGGAAAGCGAAATGACCAACAAGTACCCCATTTGTCTTCTACCTGATTCCGGGACGGAATCCTTTTAAGGAGGGGAGACTGTAAGAACCCAGATTTTTGGGTAGAATTAAAACTTTTATTATGCATTGATGTAAGAGTGAACAGTGGTTACAACTACATTGTAATACTGGCTTTAAAGAATGAATAATGAAAGGATATATATATTCCAAGGTTATATGGCCTGAAGGATGCTATTGGGTGATAACTTAGATTAGAATAATCTATCTCCTAGAAAGTTAAGATAAGATTCCCTAGAGAGAAATAGATACCCTCATGTCATCCAAATCAATATCTATTATAAGCCCAGCGGTTCCGTAAAAAGGTTAAGGAACACTCGAAGGTGAACCAGGTTCATTTTCCTAATTATGGGAATTAAATAAAAATAAGTGATGAATAGTGATTTTGGTGGAATTTGGAATATTATTATAATAATGTTATACCCGGTATTCGGAACGGATTTCTGAGTTCGTATTAGTGATCCAGGAGGAAAATAAGTGTATGTAAAAGCTGTCGGATTCAGAAAAAGAGCACTTTTATTTTCTCCGAGATTTCCCTAGACACTGCAAGACTTAAGGATTTATAAAAGGGAATTAAGGAATTTAAATTCGAGAAGTATTAAGAAAGATGAAGAATAGTATTAGAATTATTAAGAAGGTTTTCGGTAAAACCCTAACTAGAAACGAATGAGTTATTCCCTCGAACGATCAATGAATTGAGCAATAAACGGACAAAAGAACAAGCAGAGGACTAAGATACATACATGTGCAAGTGGGTGGAGTAAGTAACTAAGCTAGTGGCAAGGAGTAACTAGCACACTTAGGATTAAACCAAGCATACAAGATATTATCTCTTAAGGTGCTACTTGTCCACTTGATTTATGAAGCTTCCTTGACACACCACTTTTAATAAAGCCACTTTATGGCCTTGATATTATTTGGATGCATCAATAATACAAGGAACCAAGCAAGTTTCATACATACAAGCACAATTGGAAACAAACTAAACTAGTTGGTGTTGATGAGTGGATTTCGTAATCAACTTATATGAGGTTTACAGGTAGTTGTATAGGCTAGCGATCAACTGTTCTTCGAACTAGGTTTGGGTTGTGTTTGTGGGGGTTGAGCTGAACTCGAGGGTATCTCCAATAATCTCAAGTGCCTTTAGAGAAAATTAGAGAACTTAATGCATCGTACCCTGAGGTGCCTACGTACCCTTGTATTTATAGGGATCAAGCTCACGTAGTTCTAATATGATTCTGTCTCTTACTGGAATAGCTGCATTCGGTCATCTAATTCGTGTTGGACTCAGGTTCCTTTAGAGCCTTGCACGAACTAGTTTGGCTAAGTGGAGTAGAACTCGAGTTCGTACCCCACTTATGATTCTCTCATTGGTTAGAGTTATTCTAGGATCATCTGCGCCCTAGAATTATACTCAGATACCAATTCGTTTATCTGTTCTAGATGACTTCTAGAACTTTCTGTTGGCAACTCGTAGGAACCTGGTGCTCAGGAACCTACATTTCAGGAGCCTGTTTCTCAGGGACCTCCTTATTTCGGGACATATCACTTAGGGACCTCCCTTTTGGTGTTAGTACCTGCACAAATAACAAACTAGTTAGATTGGATAACTCTTTATATGCTTTTATCACCTCTATGGCTATTGTTATGCTAATTCGAACTCCTCGGCTGGGAGGAACTTGGTCTTCTAGTGCTCAGCTCAGCTTCCTGACCATTGGGAACCTCCTGATACTCGTACTTCCTTAGTCATTTCTTCTATTTGATCTTCATGACTCGTACTGGATCATTCTTCTAGCTTGTATGGATCGGACCCTATTGATTAATGGGCCTAAATCTAGTTCATGGAGATTTTGGGCACAACAAGTACCCCCCGGTTCCTTGAAATCATGTAATGTGAAAGGAACCTATTCTAATTCTACAATCAGAGGTTTAATGTTAACCCATCCTGGTAACTATATCTTGCTTCAGCATTGTATATCCAAGCCTATATGAGCTAACTCGGTATAGGAAACAGGACATAAAATATTTTCAGCTTGATATAATCTTGAGTAAGCTTCCTTTGTATTAAGGAACCCGTTATCTCGCTATTTTCTTCTTCTTACTTCAGCTTTCGAAATCATCTTGATGCTCGCTTGTCACTCAACTCCACATTTCTTAAATTTAATAATTTAAGAAGAGATAACGGTTGGTAAGCAGGAGATAATTCAAAATTCGAATTAAACTTATCACTTACCAAAGCTGCAGTTAATGTATGAGTTCCCAAGGTTCACACGTCTCTAGTGCGTGTATCTCTTTAATTACTGTCCCAGTAGATTACTGCCACGTGTTCACTGCTGCCTCCTATTTACCTCGATTATATAAACACATGAATGACTTCATCTTCATTTTTACCTTTACCAAATATTTTCTAAAACCCTCGGAGAGAAAAAGAGAAGGAGTCCGACGGTCATCTGCTTAATCAAAACTCTCTGTCGCCGTTTTCTTCAATCCAAGGTATGATTCTGAATCCTTTATTTCTGTTTTTTTATAATCTCGATTGCATTTTTAACTATCTGATTGCTTCGATCTTGCATGCTGTCTTTTATCTGATAAATGTTTGTATATAGTCTTCATATCTCACACACACAACCATCCATGATACCTTCTCTACTGGTAGTTCCATCACCGATTTGTGGTTTCATCACTATGATTTTACTGAAAACTTTTGACTGTCTGTTTGTCTTCTATCTCAATTTGTCTCGTATTCATGTCATAGTTCATACTTATCTCTGTGAATGTACAACCTCCATATATCTCTTTAAAAAACTTACTTGACATAGTCACAGTAGTTCAATCGTCTCTAGACCACAGGTCTCCCTTTAAGAATTCCAAGGTCTGACCTTTCTTCGTCTGTTTCTTGCAGATGTCTTCTGATTCAACACATTCTGACCACCTCTCTTCCGTAAAACCTGTTTTTGTCGCATCTGTAAGTAATAGAACTAGGTCTAGGGTCTTGATTCCCGACACTAGTGATCCTCAAGACATTCTGATGAAACCTCCAAATGCTATTGATCCCCTAAGGCCTTTAAGCTTAATTGATTTAGGAGATGACTGGTCTGATAATGAAGAGGTATCAAAACCTGAATTTGAACCTGAGTCCTTCCTAGAACCTGACTTTCAAAGTGAGATATCTGTAGAAAGAGAACCATTCAAACAAGAGATTGTCCCTTTTTGTGAAAAATCTGATTCTATCATGACCTCAGTTAAACTGGAAAGACTATTTGAGGAATGTCACCGCCCTGTCTGTAAGATAACAATCCCAGAACCTGGTGAAAGAGCTCACAGGTTTGATTTGAAAATCCCAAAACAAGGTATCCCCCATGCTGTTATATCTGCCGCTTTTTTGAGGGTAGGTGTTTCCATGCCTCTTCATCCTTTCTTACGAGAGGTTCTTGACTTTTACGAATTAGCACCAATGCAACTCACCCCTAATTCTTATCGGTTAGCCATCAGCACTTTTATACTATATTCTAGCAAATTTACAGTTCCTTTGACAGCCCCTGAATTGGGCTATTTCTTCAGACTGAAAGACACTGGGAGAAATTCTGGCTGCTTTTACCTTTCAGCCTGGCCTTGTCACCAGGGTCAGTGCATAAAAAATGTTAAACAAAACTTTGAACAATGGCCAGAACAGTTTCTCTATTGCTATGACTGCCCCTACGTTAGATATGAGTTTAATCGTCGTCCCAATATCCCTAAGCAAACCGTCCTCACGGGAGTCTGCTTGGAAAGAGCAACTGAGATTTTGAAACTGTCAGCCTCCACTAGAGATTGTCTGGTCTTAATGACCCCTGATAACCTGATGACTTTAGGCTTTATTCCTTCGACTTCTGGTAGGAGTTTCTTTATAGTGATGCCTTTCTTATTCTCTATATTTGTGCAATTTCATTCGCTTACTTCATATATATACCTCTAACCTTAATCTATTGGCTTATGCAGACATGGCTCCAAAAGTTCCTTCATTTGTGAAAAGATCTAAAAATGTGGAAGAAATTTTCAAGGTTGATGACAATATGAAGGAGCTTTCGCTTGCTGCAACTCCAATTAACCAAGTTCCAACCCCTGTATCTGTCCAGACTCAGCCATCAGGTTCCTCAAAACGTAAATTGGCTCAGACCACACTTGACTTATCAGGGAGCTCCCAAACCAGGTCCATGAGGAAAAATAAAGCTGTGAAGGTTGATCCTACCGCTGCCCAGAACCAGTTTAAGGACTTGATTGATACTCATGTTCCTGCTGAGACTATTACCGGCTGGTCGAAAATGGACTCTACTGAAGCTCTGGAAGCTATGAGGTTCTCTGCGGCCCAGAACGCCTTCTTTACTCTCAGGTTCTGTGATGATTTTGCCTTGAAGATCCAATATGACCTCAGGCTACAAGGAGAGATCTCGAAACTCAAAGAGGAGCTGGCTGCTAAAGAGGAGAGTGTGAATGTTGCCACTGCTGCGGTAAGGAGGGCTAAAGCTGTTGAAACCTCGATAAAGAATAGCAGGGATGAACTTCAGGAACAGGTGAAGAGTTTGCAGGATGAGAAATTATCCATGCTAGAGAAAGTCAATGAACTGAAAGCTCAGGTTGATGCTTTAAATGCTGCAGCTGTTACTGTCAAATCATCTCTGCTCATCCAGGAAAAAGCTAGGTATGACGAAGGTTATGATGAAGGCGTTCGTGACTACATGAGATCCATGTGGGAGAAAATGCCCGAGCTGAACTGGTCTCTCCTAGGCGAGGATGTAGTGGGGATGATCAAAGATTTTGGGAATGAAGCTGCTGCTACAACCTCTGTACCTCCCGTGAAAACGGTTGAGAGGTCTCCAGGTGCCAACCTTGAGACTGCAGAGGTTCCTACTCCTGAAATTGTTCAACCTATCCTTTCAACTCCTCCTGTTGCTACCAAGGGTTCTGATGAAGTTCCTCCTTCATAGTTTCAACAAAATCCTTTTTTTTTAAAAAACTTTTGATAACTTTCGATGAGGTCGCGGGCTCCTCGTAACGCCTCGCAAGATGTAACTTTAAATTTGGTTTCCATGGCCTTCGTGCCAATAACTTTTATGCTGGTTTTCTGGGTCTCTGTACCCATAACTCTCTTTATGGTTTATGATATTTGCTTTTGTTGCATACTTTTCTTTACAACCTTATGAAATACTTCACTGTTATGCACTAGAGAATAATTCAGCTTCCTTATTCATATGGTCAAGCTTACGTGGGCTAACCCATTGTAAGAAACAGAACACATGCATATTTCCACTTGTCTATTCTCAAAATAAATGCAACAAACTACAGCTGAATTGTAAAACCTGGAACCTCTGTGTTTATATTTTGTATCGATAATCTAAACCGTAGCCTTCTTTAATAATTTCTTCTTCATCAAGACCAGGTTCCTCGAGTATTAATCCAGTTGTAGTTCTAGGCGTGGTGTTATACGACCATAAGACTCCAGGAAGCTCCTCTGGCCAGCTTCCTTTCTTATCTTCAAGCCTTGTCTTCAAAGTATGCTTAATAATCTTGTTCACCGCTTCAGTCTGTCCATTACTCTGCGGATAATACACTGCTGAAAATGCTTTTTGGATTCCAAACTGCTCACATAATCCTCTAAGCTCTCTACTATCGAACTGCTTCCCATTGTCAGAAATCAGCTTCTGTGGAATGCCAAACCTGCATACGATGGCTCGAAACACAAACTCAGTCAATTTTGACGCTGTAATCTTAGCAAGTGGTTCTGCTTCTGCCCACTTTGTAAAGTAATCGACTGCGACCACTGCGTATTTCACTCCTCCTTTTCCTTTCGGGAGCTCTCCAATGAGGTCTATTCCCCAAACAGCGAATGGCCAAGGGCTAACAATCGATTTAATAGGGGCTACAGGACGACTATCAAAATTTGCAAACTTCTGACAATTACTGCATGCCTGCACAAACTTTGTAGCATCTGCTTTGATGGTTGGCCAATAATATCCTTGTCGAAGAACTTTCATGGCTAAAGAATTACCCCCCGAGTGATTTCCACATACTCCTTCATGAATTTCCTCGAGGATATACTTGCATTGTTCTCCAGCTACACACTTGAGCAAAGGCTGATTGAATCCTCGTTTATACAGAACTCCATCATAAATTACATACCTGGCTGCATGATACCTCAGCTTCCTGATATCACTTTGATTGGAAGGTAGCTCCCCTTTGTCCAGGTAACGATGTATTGGGGTCATCCAGGAATCTTCAACTGGAAATTCAATGTCCATTACCTCTTCCTTGAAAACACTTGGTTGCTCCTGGATTTGAAGTGGAATTACCCCCAATAACGTGGATTCTCTCTGTGACCCTAGCTTGGCCAATGCATCCGCTTTGGTATTTTTTCCTCGAGGTACTTGATCCAGCTTCACCTCTCTGAACTTTGCGATCAACTCCTGGGAGTATCTCAAATATAAGTCTGTTCTTGGCCCTCTCGCCTGAAAACCACCATGAATCTGCCAAACTACTAACATCGAATCACTAAACACTCTGATATTCTCTACTTTCATCTCCAAAGCCAACTTGAGGCCTGCAATCAATGCCTCATATTCTGCATCATTGTTCGTGGCTTTAAAAGCAAAATGAATCGAGCTATAGAGTTGATGCCCTTCTGGACTAACTAGTTCTATGCCTGCACCTGCTCCACCACTGTTAGCAGCTCCATCTACATACAGTGTCCACCAAGGTGCACAGTTGTCATTGTCTGCCTGTTTTTTCACCACCTCTTTTGGCCCCTCTTGGCCAGTAACCTCTACATGAGGTGGAAACTCGATTAAGAAATCTGCTAAAGCTTGAGCTTTGATTGCTGTCTTTGGCTTATATTCTATGTCGAACTGTCCTAGCTCCACAGCCCACTTTAACATTCTTCCAGAAGTTTCTGGCCTATGCATCACTTGCTTAAGTGGATATGAGGTTCTCACCTCAATCTTGTGAGCTTGGAAATAAGGTCGCAGCTTCCTGGAAGCCAGAATCAATGCGAAAACCAGCTTCTCCATTCCTGTGTACCTCGTTTCTGCATCAAGTAACCTTTTACTAACATAGTAAACTGGGCTCTGCTGTCCATTCTCTTCTCGAACCAGAACTGCACTAATGGAATACTCTGACACTGCCAAGTAAAGTATCAATGTTTCTCCATCCACAGGTTTGGCTAACAGTGGGGGGCTCCCCAAATGCTCTTTTAACTTTCCAAACGCTATCTCACATTCTGCGGTCCACTCGAATTTGTTTCCTTTCTTTATAGCTTTAAAGAACTCCTGACACTTATCTGTGGACTTCGAAATGAATCTATTCAAAGCTGCAACTCTTCCTGTAAGAGACTGAACCTCTCTCACAGTTCTCGGAGACCTCATATCAATCAATGCTTTAATCTTGGCTGGGTTGGCTTCGATACCCCTGTGGTTTACCATGAAACCCAGAAACTTTCCTGATTCTACCCCAAACACACATTTTTGAGGGTTCAGCTTCATTCTGTACTTCCGCAAGATTCCAAACATTTCTTCTAAGTGCTTCACATGGTTAACAGCTTCCTTAGACTTAACTAGCATATCATCCACATATACTTCCATAGTATGGCCAATTTGGTCTTTAAACATCATATTCACTAACCGTTGGTATGTGGCTCCAGCATTAATCAATCCAAATGGCATGCATACGTAACAATAAAGACCTCTATCCGTAATAAAAGAAGTATGCTCTTGGTCGGGTTCATACATAGGGATTTGATTGTAACCTGAATATGCATCCATGAAGCTGAGGAGGGCATGTCCAGCTGTTGCATCCACTAACTGATCAATCCGTGGCAGTGGGAAGCTGTCCTTCGGGCATGCTTTGTTGAGATCTGTGAAGTCTACACAGGTTCTCCATTTCCCATTAGGCTTCTTTACCAAAACAGGGTTTGCCAACCATACTGGGTAGAAAGATTCTTTAACTAATCCTGCATTCAATAACCTGTCCACCTCTTCTTTCAATGCTTGAGCTCTTTCTCCACTAACCGGTCTTCGCTTCTGTCTCACTCCTTTCTTTTCTGGATCAATATTCAACTTATGACACATGACCCTTGGATCTATCCCTTCCATATCTGCATGACACCATGCAAACACATCCAGGTTCTTGCCCAAAAAGGTAATGAGAGATTCCTTTAAGGCTGGATCGAGTTGAGCTCCAATCTTCAACACCTTTGTACCATCTTTGTCATTGATCTTCACATCCAGAGTTTCACCAGCTGGTCCAGCCTTAACCATAGTTTCTGGCATTCGAGGGTCTAAGTCTACCTCCATCCCTGTAGTTGAGTCCTCTTGAGGTTCCTGGACGGTAGACGGTTCCTGCACTTCGTGCATGACATTCCTTCTCTTTGATGCTGGCTGACTGTCTTCATTGCTTCCATTATGTTTCAGTTTTTGGGATTTTTCTTCATCCAAACCTTCTACCATACACACGTCACCATTCTTGTCCGTAGGGGGTGCACTTTCTATCAGTAAGTACGGGGTATCTGGTCCCCGAAAAACTGGAATCTCAGCATGAGGTTCCTCTTCTATGATCTCTTCAATTCTTATAGCTCTACAGGATGCTGACACAAAACCTTCCAAAGGCGAACCGCACAGGTCGACCGTTATTTTGTCTGGGTTCTTTCCTGGAAAATTGTCAGGAACCTCGTCCATAGGTTCAGGCAATTTAGCAGCTCTAGCAGCATGTTGCAAAGCTTTGGTGTAACACTCTCTAGACTCATACTGACATCCTCGAACTATACCAACTCCCTTTGGTGTCGGGAACTTCATAGTAAGGTGGTAAATGGAGGTTATTACCCTCATCTCCTTCAAAATAGGTCTTCCCAAGATAGCATTGTAATTCATATTCTCCTCTATAACGATGAATTCTGCCAACTGTGTAATGCAACATGGTTTATCACCTAAAGTTACTGGCAAACGAATCTTACCTTTGATAGGAACCTGATTATTAGTGAATCCGTACAAGGTATCGTTTGTTGGAGTTAAATCTTTATCCAGAAAATGCATCTTCTTGAAAGCTGAGTAAGATAACAAGTTTACAGAGCTTCCATTATCAACTAGCACTCGATGAACCTCATAAGACCCAATTCCTGCCTCGACAACCAAAGCATCAGTATGGGGATGATGTACCCAGGAAGCATCTTCTTCAGTGAAAGTAATATCTGCATCCTCTCCTTCGAACAACTTTGGGGACCTCTGTGACAGATTGTAAATACTGGTTAAAGGACGTTCTTTAGCCTCACGGGTATACCTCTCCATGGCATTCCTGCTGCTTCCTCCAATGTGGGGACCTCCTATAATTGTGCGTATGCACCCAGCCTTAGGTGGTCCTTCCATCACGACAGGTTCCTGTGTCTGTGTCTTCTGAGTCTTCTCATCTCTATACTTTTTTCCTTCCTGAGCCACCCACTCACTCAATTGCCCTTGTCTGATTAGAGTTTCAATTAGATCTCTGAGGTGACGACAATCTGCAGTATTATGCCCATTATTATCATGGAAGTCACAGTATGGGCGTTCATTCTTATTCCCTGGGGGACCGGTTCTAAAAGGCTTCTTAAACCATGAGGACTTCTCATTCACTGCGTAAATGTGATCAATCGGAGCTACCAAAGGGGTGAAAGTCTCATAGACAGGTCTCTCATGTTTATTGTTGTTATAGGAAGCTGGTGGCGGTACCTGACTCATGACAGGTTTAGTTGGATTCACAGCTTCAGGCTTCACCTGGGACGTGCGACTAACCACCTTTTTATTGTCACGACCATTGGGGCTTCTTTGTCTCGACCTCTTGCTTCCACTTTGCCTTACAAAATCTGGATCCTTTCTTAATTCAGCTAGAGACTCTTCCACCAGACGAAAGGGTTCTGCCTGGGCATAAAAATCTGCCAACGTCTCTGGTTCTTTTCCCTGCAGTGCTTTCCAAAAATCTGAGCCTCCTTTGACCCCAGCAATTAAGAAATTCTTTATTGTTTCCTCAGATGCTTTCCTAACTTTAGGAACCTCCGCATTAAACCTCTTGAAATATTCTGTCAGCGTTTCACTAGGTCTTTGTTTGATATTGGCTAAGGTATTGGTTGGTGGTGCAAATGCAACAGATGCTCTAAATTGAGTGACAAAGAGCTTCCCCATACTTGCCCAAGAACCAATCGAATCTGCAGGTAACCTTTTGAACCATTGATGGGCTCCGCCCTGTAGAGTCGCAGCCAGTAACCTGCACCTGGTGGCTTCCTTCACTTGATAAACATCCATCTCTGTGTCAAATCGACTAAGGTATTCAATGGGATCAGTAGTCCCATCGAATTTCAATTCATTCGAAGGCCTGTAAGACCTAGGCAGAGCCGACTTTCGAACCTTTTTGGTGAAAGGAGAAGCTGTTATAGGGTTCACAGCAAGATTCTTCTCGTCCTTGAGTTGAGCCAAAATTTTCTTGACATCCTCTGCTGTCACCTCCCCAGTAGCTTCCGCCTTTGTCTTCTTACTCGTTCCTTCTTCCTCTTGCGACTCTGCTGCGCTTGATTCTTCAGTATCCTCACCTGAATCCGTGCTTTCTTCTTCAATTATCTCGACAGATGGGTCTTTATCTTTCTTCTTTTTCTTTGAGGAACCTCCAGTCTTGGTTTTCTTCTTTTCCTTGGACCCTGTATGGCCCTTGCTACCAGTTTTACTCTTCTCAGGATTCTCCATATCTTCCTCACCATTATCTTGCTTCGGTTCTCCACCATCGTCTGGAACCTCCTCTCCATTCTCCGATTCTTCAAAATTCAACTGTTTCGGAGTAACCTTCGACTTCTTGCTTTTCTTTGCCTTCTTTTTCTTCTTTTTGCTTGAAGCCTGCTCCAAAGTCGACAAACGTTCTCCCACAGTCTTTAAGATTTCCATCATGGCTGCTTTAGTAACCTTCGGTGCTCTGGGAGGAGATGTGTTCCCCTCATGAATCTGTCGTTCAGAACGGGTTGCTTCGCTATCCGAGTTGCCTGACATCTTTTCCACTCTTAAGATATTAACTTTCCCCTCCTTCTAGCGCCAATGTTGATGAGTGGATTTCGTAATCAACTTATATGAGGTTTACAGGTAGTTGTATAGGCTAGCGATCAACTGTTCTTCGAACTAGGTTTGGGTTGTGTTTGTGGGGGTTGAGCTGAACTCGAGGGTATCTCCAATAATCTCAAGTGCCTTTAGAGAAAATTAGAGAACTTAATGCATCGTACCCTGAGGTGCCTACGTACCCTTGTATTTATAGGGATCAAGCTCACGTAGTTCTAATATGATTCTGTCTTTTACTGGAATAGCTGCATTCGGTCATCTAATTCGTGTTGGACTCAGGTTCCTTTAGAGCCTTTCACGAACTAGTTTGGCTAAGTGGAGTAGAACTCGAGTTCGTACCCCACTTATGATTCTCTCATTGGTTAGAGTTATTCTAGGATCATCTGCGCCCTAGAATTATACTCAGATACCAATTCGTTTATCTGTTCTAGATGACTTCTAGAACTTTCTGTTTGCAACTCGTAGGAACCTGGTGCTCAGGAACCTACATTTCAGGAGCCTGTTTCTCAGGGACCTCCTTATTTCGGGACATATCACTTAGGGACCTCCCTTTTGGTGTTAGTACCTGCACAAATAACAAACTAGTTAGATTGGATAACTCTTTATATGCTTTTATCACCTCTATGGCTGTTGTAATGCTAATTCGAACTCCTCGGCTGGGAGGAACTTGGTCTTCTAGTGCTCAGCTTAGCTTCCTGACCATTGGGAACCTCCTGATACTCGTACTTCCTTAGTCATTTCTTCTATTTGATCTTCATGACTCGTACTGGATCATTCTTCTAGCTTGTATGGATCGGACCCTATTGATTAATGGGCCTAAATCTAGTTCATGGAGATTTTGGGCACAACAGTTGGCATGAGGATGCAACATAAGGCACCAATACTTGCTCACATGTTATCAAAACCTTAACCAAACCTTAACCCATCAACTAAACCATGGTCTAAGCAACAAATATCTTCCAATAATACAACTTAGATTGGATGAGAACAAGAGAAAGCAAGCAACCAACTCCATTTCCTCTCCAAAAGAGCCATTCGGCTTTTCCTTTAATTCAAAAACCAAAATCAAGCTTGCAACCATTGTTTGATCTCCAAACTTTTATTATGAATCTTACATTTCATAAAAATAGTCTCCTAGAAATCCTAGCTTCAAACTCCAAGTTTTCCATTTTCAAACAAATCATCAAAGCCTAGGGTGAATAGTAACTTCAAGAACAAATCTTAGTTTTCTTGATTTCTTGGATGATCTAAGCTCGGTTATGGATGGTTATGGACTATACAAGGCTTAGCAAGGTCCTTACACACTCCAAGGAAGGTATAAATCTTAAGAACCTTAGATCTTACTTTGAGTTTTAATGATGTTCTTGATGGTTTTGAATTAGTATGGTTATGGTGATGATTAAAGCATGATTATGTAGTTAGTTTTGTTGATTAAGAGATTCAATGATTATGATGGTTAAGTAAGATGTTCTTGGACATTTTGGGATGAGAAATCATGTGAATAAGTTGTATGGATGCCCGGTGTGGCTTGATTGATTGTTATGATTTTTAGAATATTCGAATTATAGCCATCGTAATGCCGAAATGTCGTTAACCTTAAGAACACGAACTTAGCAGTAGATTTAACTCACTTATTAGCTTCTCTTTTTGCCATGATAAGCTAGATTATGTTATAAGCTTCGTTTTGATATAAAGATCGCATGAAATGGACTTACGGTTTAGGAGTTATGATTAAATTCGTAAAAGTGGTTCGAAATCGTAAACGAAAGTTCGTAATTGAAATTGATTCCCTTAAATATCGTTTAATCAGTGGCGAATCTTATTAATTAAATATTAGAGGTAAAAAGAAAGGTGTGGGAGAAAACCACATGTCGAATGGATCGTTTTCCGATTTTATAAAAATGTTTGAATCGAGGTTAAACGCGAACGAACCCCTTAAAGGTATGACTTTGGTTATAACTTAGAAAACGGGCGATAACACTCGAGGTATAATCTTGATTCGTAAACGACCAACCTTAGAACTTATACGACTTAAGTATATACCAAGTATAAGCATGATGACATGTCTTGATAACGAACGAATGTCGGATCGTATCGGTGATAAAAAGAGTTACACTAAAAGAGACGTAACGAGATAACTCGAAAACATGTTTCAATTTAAGTGGAGTTTATACTTAGCCTTTTAATAAGCGTTAAGTGGTTAATCTTAAATATTCTGATTGTTTATAGATTGTCGAGCTGACCCGGGACACATTACCCCTACCCGCACTCGATTCTCAGGCAAGTTTCCAATACTTGGAACTGTTGTTGTGATAATATATATGATGATTGTTTTATACATATGCCATAGAATGCATGCCTACTTTCAAGTTAATATTGAATTACTTGTTCCCTGAATTGTTATCGGCTTATAGACTATATAGGAAATATCAGTTATAAGCCGGATTGTTTGGTTAAGACCCTTAGCGAAGGGCGTATGATATTCATACTTCAAATATAGATCGGGAGTCGATATTTTGTAATATATAAACAGTCGTGGAAACCCGGAGGGATCCCAGCGACAAATTTATTATTTCGAGGATTTTTTTTATTCGATTACGAATCTTTCGAGGAACGTTATTTGAGTATTACCTCAGTGAAGGAATATTTAATGAATATTATTTTAATATTCATTTAGAATGTCATTTATTTAATGAATATTATTTTGATCATTCATTGGAGTTATTTAGTTAATGAATATTATTTTGAATATTCATTAGAGTTATTTGGTTGACGAATATCATTCCCAAATATTCATTTGGCTTACTTATTATTATTTGGAATATTCATTTGATCTTGATTTATTTAATGAATATTACTTTCGAATATTCATTTAAGGTTTGATTTACTTAATGAATATTATTTTAAAATATTCATTGGAAGTTCTATTTACTCAAGGAATATTACTTCGAATATTCCTTTAAAGTTTTGATTACTAAATGAATATTATTCGGATATTCATTTAGAATATTATTTGTTAAATGAATATTATTTTGGATATTCATTTATAATATTATATGTAAATGAATATTATTTTGGATATTCATTTAGAATATTATTGGTTAAATGAATATTATTTTGGATATGCATTTAGAATATTAACTGTTTAATGAATATTATTTGGATATTCATTTGGAATGTTATTTATTAAATGAATATTATTTTCAAATATTCATTTAAGGTTTGATTTATTCAGTAAATATTATTTTAAATATTTATTTAAGTTTATTATTTATTCAATGAATATTATTTTAAATATTCATTTAAGAAGAGATTTATTTAATAAATAATTCTATATAATCATTCGAGGATTACTTACGAGCAATATTATGATTTAATAATATTCCGTAATTATTATTGACTTAATAAATATTCTTGGAATATTTAATAAAATTCTTTTGAATTCTTTTTGTAATGATTTATATTATTCAAAGGTTATCCTTCACCTTCAGATATTATGTAAAATATTTCGAAGTCTTTTATGACTATTTTATCAAGGGGAGGTTCCCAAAACTTTATTTTCATTTAAATCTATCTTATAAGAAGATTTAAATACTCGCTCAACTTCCAAAAATTATATAAGGGGGACCTCACATGGAGATGTTATTTATTGGACTGCCCGGTCCTATACTTGCAAAAACTATCTTGTCACTCACATCTTGATTCTTCAAGCATCGATATGAGTCTTTTGGTTACCTCCTCAACGCTCGAGGGGTATGATTGATGTAACAAGTTTATATCCATTAACAAGCATCAGCTTGGGAAATATTGGTGAATTTTCCTTTCCAATTAGATACGACTACTTTGTGGAGTCCTATCAACAAGTGTTACACTTGGGGGAAAAGGGGAACGAACTTTACGTTTCAGAGTCATGGATGATATTCGAACTAGGAGACGCGTAAGTGGCCGAGTGGCGCCGGTCCAGCAATAGCCCAACCGTTGGCTGAGGAGTTCCAGAGGGCGGTAGATAAGTAATTCCGTCGGAGCTACCTTCTACATGTAGAGAACGACTGATGAGATGCATGACATACGACTGATCATCGTAAACGTCAGGGCATCTGGCGCGGCAATGCTCCCGTATTAGTTCATCTTCTAAAAGTGAGAAATTTCTGCAACACTGTTGGTGTTGGCAAGGTGAAAAAGTGTTGAAACCGGAATTGCAATATTTTTCCTGCAAGTTCCTCTTTTATGATAATTGAGAATATCTTGCTTATCTTTTGCATAGCAGATATTTATTCAAAACAAATATATTTTTGAGTTACCTTGTAACTTCATCTCATACCTTATATTGGTACTACATCGTTAATGCATGGCATATGGTTTCAAAGATATTTTGGACTGTTATATATTATCACTGTTCAATTATATTTCTGGTGGGCTATTGCTCACCCTTGCTTTATTTATTTATATCACAACAACAGCTAGATCAGATGGCCGCGCAAGGCGCACACAGCATAAGCAGGTGTCAACCGTCAGAGGTTTACCGCTAAGGTCTTGGCTACCTTTGTTGAGGATGCAACTACTGGTAGGCTAGTTGTTAGCAATTGAGCCTCAAATGTATTTTATACTATGGTATCTATTAATGGATGGCAAAGAGTATGTAATTGTACAATTGTAATTCTTTGGGTTGTAAGAACTCAAACTTGTGATTAATAATATTGTTGGTTACTCTGATTTCATCTCTGGGACTATAACGGGTGTGTTTTATGTTGTTGTTTTAGGTCACAAGGTTGTAATTTAAATTATGTTGGTTTTGTGGTTGGATATTGAGACCGTAACGACCAGATCCCTGACCCTGGATCTGGGGGTGTTACATTTACCTTGACTATTTAATTGCCATCTCACCCCCTCAGGTCCATTTTTATCTTTACCAAATTCTTGCAAAACCCTTGGAGAGAGAAGAAGAAAACCGACGATCCTCCGCTCAATTCAACTTGTTCTTCGCCGTTCGCTTCGATTCAAGGTATGATTTCGATTCATTTCTTTCTGTCCTTGCGTCTTCTCAACTTCGTTTCATACTATCTATGCATCCATGTTTTGCATGTTGTCTTTTATCTGATAGTATATGTATATGTCTGCATCTGTTCGTCACACTCCATATTTGACACACACGAATGTTCACGATCTCTGGTTTATCAGCACTTTAACCGTCGATTCATCTTCTGCATTCACATGTTTTTAATTTGCGTAACTCCCATTGAGATCTCCTATAAAGTTTCCTGCTTGTTAATGTATAACTGTTTAAGCATCTCAAAACCTTAGTATCTCTCTTAGGTTCCTGACCCTTCTTCGCCTGTCTTTGCAGATGTCTTCTGATTCAACACATTCAGACCACCATTCTTTGATAAACCTTGCTTTTACCAAATCAGTCAGCAATAGGACCAGGTCTAAAATCTCTATCCCAGATTTAGGTGAGCCTCAAAACATCCTTATTAGACTTCCAACTAAACAAAATAGAACTCTAAACTCCCCTGATTTCATTGATTTAGGAGACGATTGGCCTTCTGACGAGGAAGAAGTGTCAAAGCCTGATCAGAAAGTACTCCCTGAACCCGATTTTGACAATGAGATAACAGTCGAGAGAGAGTCATATAAACAAGAGATTGTGCCTTTCTGTGAGAAAGTTGATTCGTCCATGACTTCAGCTAGGTTAGAGAAGTTGTGGGAAGAGTGTGTTCGTCCAACCTGTCCGATCATTGTTCCAGAACCTGGTGAGAGGGCTCACAGGTTCGACACTAAAGTTCCTGAACGTGGTATTCCTAATGCAGTGACCTCTGCCGCTTTTTTTAGAGTGGGTGTTTATTTCCCCCTCCATCCTTTTCTTCAAGAAGTTCTCGACTTTTATGGTTTAGCCCCTCTCCAACTGACTCCCAATTCCTACAGACTAGCCATGAGCACATATATTCTGTACTCCAGTATGTTCACCACTCCTTTATCTGCACCTGAGTTAGGTTATTTCTTCAGATTAAAAGATACTGGAAAAGGTTCCGGTTGTTTTTATCTAACCGCCTGGCCTTGTCATCAAGGTCAGTGTATGAAAGGCATTAAACAAAATTTTGATCAATGGCAGGAGCAATTTCTTTATTGCTATGACTGTCCCCCTATCCGTTTCCAATTCAACCGTCGTCCTCATGTTCCCAAACAAACATGTCTTTCTGGAGTCTGTCTTGAAAGAGCTGAAGAGGCTTTTAAACATTCTTCATCCCTTAGGGATTGTATGATTCTATTAACACCTGAGAATCTCGTCACCCTAGGTTTTCTCCCTGCTTCCCCTGGTAATACTTTATTTTATTTGTCTTTTATTGCATTCCTGCAACTATGTTCATTTTTCTCATGCTCTTTGTCTATCCTGACTTACTTTCTGACTCTGTATTCACAGGTATGGCTCCCAAGGTTCCTTCTTTCATAAAAAGATCCAAGAATGTTGACGAGATCTTCAAGGTTGAAGATAAGGAGGTTTCGCTTGCTGCAACTCCTATCAACCAAGTTCCCACTCCAGCTTCAGTCCAGCCATCTAGTTCCTCTAAGCGTAAGCTAGCTCAGGCTACACTTGATCTTTCTGGAAGCTCCCAAACCAGGTCCATGAAAAGAGGGAAAGCTGTAAAGATTGAATCGGCTGTGGCCCAAAATCAATTCAAAGACTTGATTGACACACACGTGCTTCCAGAAGCGGTTGCCAGCTGGGCTAAAATGGATACTGTCGAAGCTATGCATGCTATGAGGTTTTCGGCTGCTCAGAATGCTTTCTTTACTCTCCGCTTTTGCGATGATATTGCTGAGAAAACTCAATATGATCTCCGGTTACAAGGAGAAGTTTCAAGGTTGAAGGAAGAGTTGATTGCTATGGAAGGTAAGGTGAACATAGCCACTGCTGCTGTTCGAAAAGCAAAAACCGTTGAAGCCTCGCTAAAGAATAGCAGGGATGAGCTTCAGGGACAGGTGAAGAGTTTGCAGGATGAGAAATTGCCCATGCTGGAGAAAATCAATGGACTAAAAGCTCAGGTTGATGCTTTAAATGCTGCGGCCGCTACTGTCAAATCATCCATGCTCGTCCAGGAAAAAGCTAGGTATGATGAAGGTTATGACGAAGGCGTTCGTGACTACATGAGGTCCATGTGGGAGAAAATGCCCGAACTAAACTGGTCTCTCCTAGGCGAGGACGTAGTGGGGATGATCAAGGACTTTGAGAATGAAGCTGCTGCTGCAATCTCTGTACCTCCCGTGAAAACGGTTGAGAGGTCTCCAGGTGCCAACCCTGAGACTGCAGAGGTTCCTGCTCCTGAAGTTGTTCAGCCTATCCTTCCAACTCCTCCTGTTGTCACCAAGGGTTTCGATGAAGTTCCTCCTTCGTAAGTTCAACAAGATCCTTTAAAAACTTTTGATAACTTTTGATGAGGTCGCGGGCTCCTCGTAACGACTCGCAAGATGTAATTTTAAATTTGGTTTCCATGGCCTTCGTGCCAATAACTCTTTATGCTGGTTTTCTGGGTCTTTGTACCCATAACTCTCTTCATGGTTTATGATACCTATTTGCTTTTGCTGCATATCTATATTTGTACCTATGTGCTTCCATCATTGCATTTTACCTTTATTCCCCCTAACAATTACTTTGTATCCGTACTTGTGTATTCAAGCTTACGTGGGCTAGCCCTTTGTAAGAAACAGAATATACTCGTACTTTCACTATATAATTTCCCGAAATAAAAGGCAATCAAACCGCAACAGCTTACTTGTAAGCTTAAACATGTCTTTTCCTATGCTTCACTCAACATTTCCAGAGTCGCATTCTGAACTAAAAACCCTTTCTGATAACCTTAGATCCTAAATAGTTTGACCAGGTTCCTCGACCATTAATCCTGCAAAATAAACATAAAACAAAAACTAGTTAAGGTTAGTAAAATTTCTTTTGTTTAATTCGGGTCATCTCTTGGAAAGGTTGCCTGCTTGGCTCCCAATCCTAATCTCTAGGTCCCAACATGCCTCGAGGCATGTTGGTTCCCTTTTTTCTCTTGGAAAGGTAACCTGCTTGGTTCCCAATCCTATTCTCTAGGTCCCAACATGCCTCGAGGCATGTTGGTCCCTTTTTTGGGCCTCGAGGCGATTCTAGGAACCTGTGTGCCGTTCTGGGAGTCCACACAGATTCCTCTTCTTCATGTGTCAGGCTAGACATCTTATGAAGGTAAATGCTAAGGATTTTATCCCTTCTTCCCATGTGCCAAATACGGTTCCACATGAGGGAGAAGCTTATTAGGCTTCTCTTTAAGAACAAGTGTGCCGGTCGAGGCTTCACACAGGTTCCTTTAGGTGCCTTTTTGTCAGGACTTTAGGTGCCTTTTGTCAGGACTTTAGGTGCCTTTTGTCAGGACTTTAGATGCCTTTTGTCAGGACTTTAGATGCCTTTTGTCAGGACTTTAATTCACGTGCTCGAGGAACTTGAGGCTTTTCAATCACATTTGCTCAGGAAGCTACCTGAGGCTTTTCTCGTGCCCAGGAAGCTACCTAGGGACCTTGCTCGATGCCCAGGAAGCTACCTAGGACTTTTTCTTGATGTATGCTCGGGAAGCTACCCAAGGCTTAATTCATACTCAGGAAACTACCTGAGGCTTTGGTTCAAGTCAGTCATTCTCAATTTGCATACTCTGTCGAATCATATTCATACTTTCAATGCTACAGGGACCTGTAAGTCGGGGTGACCTGCAAATACAATACGATGCTACAGGAACCTGTTAGTCAAGGTAACCTGTTTCAAAATACAAGTACTAAAACTAGCACTTAAAAAGTTTCAAATTGGCATATGAAATATCAAATCATAGAATGCACAAAATATTCTAAGTAGGAATACTACCCCCCAGTTCTTTTGGGTAATTATTGTTACGCGAAAGAACTATTAAGGGGCTATAGCTGCAAAGAATGCACTCAACATATTCAACGTAGAGCTATCTATCGCTCAATACTTTAAAAAGAAATCGTCTTGCAAGTAGGGAGGTTCACATCAAGTACCCCCCGAGTACATGCATAATCAAATACTGAAATCAAAATGCTGGTCAGCTATAACTAATAAGCTGCCTTTATTCCTGGCTGAAAGAGCCTTACTTTTCCTAAAAAACACATAAAAGAGTTACTGATAATACTTCTTGAGATGTTCTGCATTCCAAGCTCTCGGAATGAGATTCCCATCCATATCCATCAAGTGGTAGGTACCTTCCCAAATGGCTGACTTTATCTGGTAAGGTCCCTCCCAATTTGCTCCAAAAGCTCCATGTGCCAGAACCCTGGTATTTGGCATGACTTTTCTCAGAACTAGGTCTCCAACTTTAAAAGGTCTTGCCTTCACCTTTTTGTTGTAATACCTTCGAACTCTCTGTTGAAATGCTGCTAACTTCACTTGCGAATCTGCTCTCAACTCTTCGACCATGTCCAAATACAGTCTTTGATTGACCTCATTGCTCTCGGGATCAAAATACTTTCTTCTCAAGGAACCTGTTCCAACTTCCATAGGCACCATAGCTTCACAACCATAAGCGAGAGTAAAAGGAGACTCACCAGTTGTAGTTCTAGGCGTGGTGTTATACGACCACAAGACTCCAGGAAGCTCCTCTGGCCAGCTTCCTTTCTTATCTTCAAGCCTTGTCTTCAAAGTGTGCTTGATAATCTTATTCACTGCTTCAGTCTGTCCATTACTCTGCGGATAATACACTGCTGAAAATGCCTTCTGAATTCCAAACTGCTCACACAACCCTCTAAGCTCTCTACTATCAAACTGCTTCCCGTTGTCAGAAATCAGTTTCTGGGGAATGCCAAACCTGCATACAATGGCTCGAAACACGAACTCAGTCAACTTTGATGCTGTAATATTAGCAAGTGTGTTAGTTACAGAGGCATGCCTGTACACATCTAATAACAAGCCTAATTGTTTGTAATGCTTTGCATTACTTACATGACCTCTTAACTGAGGGAACCTCTAGTTGTAGAGTTTCTGTTTGTATTGTACTTGTAGTAGGCATCAAATCCTAGTTGTGTAATTGTACAAATAGAGTCTAGAATAATGCTTGAAAGAAGTTCCAAGGTTCATGCCTCAAGCAAGGAGTTAAAGATTGTCAAATAATCACAGTTGGGATTTGAAGAAATGAAGAATTTGCCTAAGTACCAATTCGAGAAGTATATTTGTCTATTCGAGAAGTCCAGCATTCGAGAAGTCAGGGATTCGACATCTCAAGACACTATTCGATATCTCTGAAATACACTGTTCGATATCTCATTCGATATCTCAGGGATTCGATATGTCTACTACTCTATTCGAGAACTCAAGAAGTCAACAAGTCAAGATGGTATTCGAGTTCTCAATGAGTCAACAAGTCAAAGTTTCATTCGATATCTCAAGGACTCAGAAAGCTATTCGATATCTCGAGGATTCGATAAGTCAAATGTTCTATTCGACAACTCAAGGAATCCTGATGGAAAAGAGCTATTCGAGAAGTGGTTCGATATGTCAATATAACAGTATTCGAGAACTCAGAGTTATCGATCAAGTCAATTCTAGTTCTCGAATCACTTACTTAGTCACTTCTCGATTACATTCTTAGAGACAAAATACTGAAGAAATTGTACAAGTCAGAAACCTGCAACAAGCCAATGCACTTTATGGACCACAATCTGTAACGTGCTCTGGAAAGCCTACAAGGAAGCTTGGAGAGATATAGAAGAGACAAGGAGCTAAAGAAGTGGATCTAAACAGGCTTTGCAAAGTCAAATCTGTAACCGTTTGGACACTTACTCAAAAAGGATAGACAGACTAGAAAGTAATTTGTTTAGCTACCTTATTTGTAGTAAGTAGGCTGTATCCATGTTCTATAAGGACACAGCCTCACTTCATAACTTAGCAACTTTGTGAGTCAAGTTTTTCATACACTAAGCTGTATCTCTCTGAGAAAAACGAAGCTGAGAATACTATCATTTGTATTCACAGATTGTAGTAACCTTTATCTAATAATACATTAGATTAAAGTGATATTGTGTCTTGTGTTGTTTCTTTATCCGCACCTTCTCTTCTACACACACAGGCACTTATCTGCTACATAGACTCAATCCAAGAAAAGTTCAAGAATCCATTCACCCCCCCCTCTGTATTCTCTTATCGTATTCAATACTCAACAAGTGGTATCAGAGCGGGCTGTTTATTCAAAAACAGGAAAACGATCATGAGTTCGAATACACCAAAGACTACAGGAACGGTGAAGGTCCCTAAGTTTGACAAAGAAAACTTCAACCTCTGGAAGATAAAGATGATGTTGTTCATTAAAGCCTCTCATCCCTTGTATCCTGAGATTCTCAAGATTGGTCCTTTTGTTCCACAACAAGAGATACCAGAGAAGACTATTGGAACCACAACTATCCCAAGATCTTATGAGGCCAAGGATCCATCAAAGTGGACAGAGTCAGAAAGGGAGAAGGTTGCTCTTGACAGCCACCTCATGTTGCTTATCATTGATTCCATGGACATGTCAATGTTTGCAAACATTGCATCATGTACGTCTGCTAAAGAGATGTGGGATCACATTGAGGTGTTGTGTGAAGGGACTGATGAGGTTAAGGAAAACAGGAAACAGATACTGGTCACACAGTATGAAGCTTTCATGGCACAGCCCAAGGAAAGCATCACTGAAATGTTTGAAAGGTTTCACAAGCTAGTTACTGAGTTGCAGATGAATGGAAAGGTTTACAGCACCAAGGAGTTAAATATGAAATTTCTGTTGTCTTCACCAAATCATCTGGAGCAAAGAGTCATTTCTCTAAGAGAGAGAGATTTGAACAAAGTCACCTATGATGTGCTCTATGGAGTCCTAAAGACTCATGAACTTGAGTTGCTTCAGAAAAGGGCTATCCAAGCCAACCAAGGTAGGATGATAAACACATCATGTGCCTTGATTGTCAACAAATCCATTCTGGACCTAGAAGCATCTACAAGCCAACTAAGGATAGAGGAGATGGCAGATGATGAAGAAACTGAAGCTGGGGTGAGTGAACCTGTTGAGGAAAAGGAGGAAGAAGAAGAAGAGTTTTACACTCTGGAAGAACTTGATGGGATGGAAAATACTTCATATGCTTTCATGGCCAGAAAATTTCCAAACATCAGATTTAAAAGAAATCAACCCTTCAAACCAAAAACTCAAAACCATTCAGCCAACAAGAACAAGGCACCTGTGAAACCAAACAGAAATAAGTTCAAAACCAGTTATGTGGATAGGTCATCTGTAAGGTGCTATAGATGCAATGACCTAGGGCATTTTGCCAGTGAATGCAAGAAGCCTAAAAAGAAGGATAGAGATTATCTTGAGCTCGAAGCTAAGTATGAGGCCCTTCTGAAAAAGTAGACACATGGTAAGGCCTACATAGCTGAAGGTAAGTGTTGGGATGATTCTGAGAGTGATGAAGAGGAACAAGAATTTTGTAATTATGCCTTGATGGCCAACTCCAAGGATGACTCATCTTCATCTGATTCTCAGGTACCATCTCTCACTACTATAGACATGTCTGTTTCTGAGTACAAATGCATGATTGAACAATTATCTGTTGAAATGTTTAATATTCATACTAGTATGACTGCTGCTAATGAGGAGATTGCTAAACTGTCTACTAGAAATGAAATATTAACCAAAAAGAACGAGGAACTTGAGCTAACTACTATGCAAGTAGAAAACCTTAAGAAAGAAGTTGAATATTTGCAGAACAAGGTTTTATGTGCTAGTCAAGTAGAGAAGGCTCTTAGGGATGAATTAGCTGAGAATGAATTCAAACTAAAAACTTTCAAGAAATCATCTGGTTTAGTGCAATCCTACTGTGAGAAAATTGAAGCTAAACCCAAAGCAGCTATTGGACTTGACTATGACTCTCTCAAACAGAGGAAAGGCTATGCTGTCATTGAAGAGGACACAGCTGTTCATGAGAAAGTGCCTCACATTTTGAGAAAAACTGAAAATCCAATTTTTAAGGAATCAACATTTAAAGTTGATGAGGATGCCTTACTCATCAAGCAAATGTTGAATGATGAGGATGAGGCACAATCTAGTGAATAACAAGCATCCTCTAAGGGTGAGAGTGTCAAGTCAAAGACCAAGAAACCAGTAGTTGATAGGCCAAGACCTAAGAAGTTTGTTAAGTTTGTCTCAGCTGGGATGAATGAATCAGAAAAGAAAGTGACTAAGAAGAAACAGAACAGAAATGGCAAGTTAGGGATTAACAAGGATAACAACTATGCTTATATGCCTAATGCCCCTAGGAAAACTTGTCAGAACTGTTTCAGTACCAATCATTTAACTCATGCATGCAAGAAACCTGTTGGTAGTGTGTCTAAACCTTTCTATGATTGTTCTGTGCCTCTAAGTCATAGAGATGCACCTTTCTGTGATAAATTTGACTGCATGCCATGCAATATGAATGTTATGACTAGTTGTTTTAATTTAAGAAGGCAATTCATTGATGGTTGTATCAGTCACAATTCTCACACACACTACACAAGGTCAAAGTCTTCAAGTCCTCCTAAAGCTAGGAAGGTACCTCTGTCACCTAAGTCTGAAACTTCAGGTTCTAAGACTTCCAACAGTGACAAGAAGACTAGCACTAAGAAAGTTGACAAGCATGTTGTTTATGATAAAACTGTCTCTAAGTCACATGGACCCAAACTTGTTTGGGTACCAAAGGAAAAGTAATACCTTTGTGTTTGCAGGGCAAAGAAAGTGAAAAGAAGGTCATGTGGATTTTGGACAGTGGATGCTCAAATCATATGACTGGTGATATGGCCCTGCTATCACAGTATGAGGAAAAGGCTGGCCCAATGGTTGCTTTTGGAGATGACAGCATGGGTAACACATTGGGATATGGCAAGCTGAAAGTTGGTAATGTCATCATTGAAGATGTAGCACTAGTCAAGGGGCTCAAGCATAATCTGTTAAGTGTTGGTCAGTTTACTGATAGAGGTTTCAAAGTGAATTTTGACAAAGATGAATGTTTGATCACCCACAAGAAGACTGGTGATTTTGCTCTATCTGGAGTAAGGAAGGGAAGCCTGTTTGTAGCCAATATGGACTCTGCAAACAAGGACAAAATTTGTTGCTTTTACTCAAAAGCATCAAATGAAGATTGTTGGCTGTGGCACAAAAAACTATCACACCTGAACTTCAAGGCCATTAATTCTCTAGTCAAAAGAGAGTTAGTGAGAGGCATGCCCACACTTGAATTCTGTCAAGAAGGAGTATGTGAGGCTTGTCAAAAAGAAAAAATGAAAAGATCAAGCCACAAGTCAAAGACAGTGACATCAGTAACCAAGCCATTACAACTCATCCATATGGATTTGTTTGGGCCTGTCAACATAATGTCACTTGGAAGAAAGAAGTATGCCCTGGTAATGGTTGATGATTTTTCAAGGTATACATGGGTGGAATTTCTGGCATCAAAAGATGAGGCTCCACAAGTAATTATTGAGCACATAAAGAAAGTTGACAAGGAAGCAAAGGCAAACGATGCAAGTGTGATTGCACTGAGGAGTGATAATGGAACAGAGTTGAGAAATGCCACACTTGAAGCATTCTGCAAAGAGAATGGCATTTCTCAGCAATTTTCAGCTCCAAGGACTCCACAACAAAATGGAGTTGTTGAGAGAAAGAATAGAACTCTAATTGAGGCTGCTAGAACAATGTTACTTAATGCAAAAATGCCTACATGTTTTTGGGCTGAGGCTGTGAGCACTGCATGCTATATTCAGAATAGGACCCTCATCAACAAAAACACTGGAAAGACACCTTACAACTTGATGACTGGAAAGAAGCCTACTCTAAAGTATGTTCATACTTTTGGAAGCAAATGCTTTGTACTAAAGGATAATTCTGAATATATTGGAAAGTTTGATGCAAAAGCATTTGAAGGAATTTTTCTTGGCTATTCTATGGAAAGAATTGCATACAAGGTTTATATCATCAGTCAAAAGAAAGTTATGGAAAGCACAGATGTAATATTTGATGACAGCAAACTACCTGGACTAGAAGAAGCCAATGATGAAGACAAAGATCCATTGAAGTTTGATAATCTAGATGATTCTGATGAAGAGATTGAAACTGGAGTTGAAACTCAAGTTCAACAAACTCAAGTGATTGATGATACAAGAGAAGAATTTGTGCCAATCGATAGTGGAGAAACAAGCATCCAAGACACACCTGTGAGTAATGGCAACTTCACAGGGGGAGGAAATGAGGATGACCATGATGTGGATGATGAAGCAACATCAAGGTTGAGAAGTCAGGCTGAACACTCGAGGAAATGGGATAGATCACACACTGCAGAGCAAATCATTGGAGATCCTAATGCAGGAGTAAAGACTAGGAGAGCAACTCAAAATGAGTGCCTCTATGGATGTTTTCTATCACAAGTTGAGCCTAAGAAACTTGATGATGCACTGTTGGATCCAGATTGGATTATTGCCATGCAAGAGGAGCTGAATCAATTTGAAAGGAACAAAGTATGGGAACTTGTGCCTGCACCAAAGAATAGAACCATTGTTGGAACAAAATGGGTTCTGAAGAATAAGATGGATGAAGATGGTGTAATAATAAGAAACAAAGCAAGGCTGGTTGCAAAAGGATACTCTCAACAGGAAGGCATTGATTATGATGAGACATTTGCCCCTGTTGCTAGATTGGAAGCCATTAGAATATTCTTGGCATTTGCTGCTCATTCAAACTTTAAAGTTTATCAAATGGATGTCAAGAGTGCATTTCTAAATGGAGAGTTGGAAGAAGAGGTTTATGTGCAACAACCACCTGGCTTTGAGGATCCACATTTCCCAGAATTTGTCTACAGATTGCTTAAGGCACTGTATGGACTTAAGCAAGCTCCAAGAGCATGGTATGATACTTTATCCCAATTTCTTCTTGAGAATCAATTCACTAGAGGCACATTGGACAAGACACTGTTTTACAAGAAGCATGGTGATGATATTATCCTAGTACAAATTTATGTGGATGATATCATTTTTGGTTCTACAAACGAGAAGCTGTGTGAGAAATTCTCTAAACTCATGCAGAGCAGATATGAGATGAGTATGATGGGAGAGTTGACATTCTTTCTAGGGTTGCAAGTCAGTCAAAGGAAGGATGGTATCTTTATCAGTCAAACCAAGTACATCAAGGATTTATTGAAGAAGTTTGACTTAGAAGATTGTTCACCTGCCAAGACACCCATGGCCACTGCCACTAAACTGGATGAAGATGCTAAAGGCAAGAAAGTAGATATCTCAGTCTACAGAGGCATGGTTGGTTCTCTACTCTACCTCACTGCAAGTAGGCCAGACATCATGTTTGCTACATGCTTGTGTGCAAGGTTTCAATCAAATCCAAAGGAATCACATTTGATTGCAATAAAAAGGATCTTTAGATATCTGAAGGGCACTCCTAACTTGGGATTATGGTATCCTAAGGACACAGGGTTCAATCTGGTTGTTTATTCTGATGCTGATTATGCTGGATGCAGAGTGGATAGGAAAAGCACCTCAGGAAGCTGCCAGTTTCTTGGACAAAGGTTAGTTTCTTGGTATAGCAAGAAGCAACAATCTGTGTCAACTTCTACAGCTGAGGCTGAATACATAGCTGCTGGAAGTTGCTGTGCTCAAGTGCTTTGGATTAGAAATCAACTTAGAGATTATGGACTTGTGTTGGAAAGAATTCCAATCATGTGTGACAACACAAGTGCAATCTCTATAGTTGCCAATCCTGTCAATCATTCTAGAACAAAGCACATTGACATCAGATATCATTTCATAAGAGAACATGCAACTAATGGAACCATTGAGTTGCATTATGTCTCTACAGATAAACAACTAGCTGATATATTCACTAAGCCATTAGATGAAGCCACCTTCACAAGGTTGGTAAGTGAGATTGGAATGCTGAATTCTTCAGATTCTGGCTAAGTGAATACACCATCTAGATTGTTGCAGCAGTAAACACTTACTTTATCTAAATTCTCAATATTTTTGGAGTAAGTGTTGGCTGAAATATGATTTATAAATATTTCAAATCTGTTGCACATGTTGAAAATCATATTTCTATTAACTTAAAATTTCTATGAAATTTTGAGAAAATCACTATTTAATTTGCTAGGATATTTTTCAATGAATATGTCTGGTAAATTTTAAAAGATAGTGAAAATCAAATTTCTATGAGTGATGGGTATAGTTCGATAAGTCAGACTTCTCGAATGATTCACTATTCGACATCTCTAACAAGTCTCATTAGAGTACTCTTGAGTTCTCGAATAGAGTCTTTCTGAGATATCGAATAGAGGTATTCTTGACTTCTCGAATATAGTAACTGAGTTCTCGAATGATTGAGTTCTCGAACACTATATTTGAGTTCTCGAATCATTTGAAAAGGCTGAATTCTCGCTGAATTTTAACCGATTTTGGACTTTTGTCTAAAAGTTTAATTCACTCATAAAAACACATTTTATTTAATTTAGAATTATTTCTAAGTTAGATAACTGCCAGCTGTGAGTTTCTATCTGCTTGAGTTATCGATTAAGCCTTTCTTGACTTCTCGAATAGTTGTTTTCTACTTCTCGAATGCCTGACTTGTCGATACAAAACTTTCATCTAATCGACAATTCAAGTACTTTATACTTATACAATTTCACATCTATTCGATTCATTTCATTCGATTTCTCAAGCATCTACACTCTCTAAACCCCTGAAACCCTAGCTACGAAGAGCCAAATTTCTTCTTCAACCTTCAATTTCTTTTCTCTCTTCTACACAAATGGCAACAGTAAAGTTCAACACCAACTTCATCGCTCTCACTAGTGATGTTGAAGCACCCAATGCCAATTTCAAGTGCTTTGTGAAATGGATGGCGGAGTCATATATCAAGGATGCACTCTCTGCCAACCCAACTCTGTATCTAGATATCCTGGAACAGTTTTGGGGTTCTGCTATTGTAGAGGTTGTAGCCCTGGAAAACGCAATCACTTCATATATCATCTACTGCAAGATTCAAGATAAGGAAATCACTATCACTACTGCAGACATGAACCAAGCACTGGGCCTACAACAAGAGTCATTTGACAGAATGGCCACTAATGCAGAGTTAGAGGAATTCTTTGAGTTCATCAACTACTCAGATGGGATCAATCTTGGAAAGCTAAACAGGAAGAATCTGAGAAAGGAGTGGAGCTATGTGTTTGCAACTCTTCTCCAAGTCTTCACTGCCAGGAAATCAAGCTTTGATCAAATCAGTGCACCTGTGCAGCAAATTGGATATGCTTTGGCCTATGGAAAGAAGATTGATGTTGGCCAAATCATCCTCCAAGAACTATATGGGAGACTTGGTAAGAACACAACCAAGAGAGGTACTGATATTTTCTTCCCTCGCTTTATTCAATCTGTACTTAATTATAAAAATGCTTCATTGATTGAATTGCCTGGGATTGATAAAAATAAAATAGTCTATCCTAAGTCCATGACCAAACTCATTTTTGGTAATTTGGAGACTAGGAATGATGTGGATGTAAGACTGAACATAACTCCCCATATGGAGAGTTTGTTTAGGACTTATCCCTACAACATGCCAACATTTGATGCAAAATCTAAGTTAGCACAGCCCAAGCAAGTAGAACAAAATGCTAACCCAGGGCCTGCTAACCAACCCTCTCAACCAAACACTCTACCACATACTGAGCCAACTGCATCATCCTCTCAAAAGGGTGATGTTAGTAAAAAGAAGAGAAAGGAAGTAATGTCTGCACCATTAAATATCTTATCTGAAGCAGCATTAGCTGTTGAATTAGGTCTAGGAAGTGAGGAACCTGAGTCACCCTTACACAGGACAAAGAAGAAGAAAACTAAGACCACCTCTTCAGTCACTCAAATGGCTGAAGTTATAAAATCATGGGCACACAGCTCACTAGGTGTATCCTCTCAACAGGGTGCACCTATAGAATCAAGCATCCTCCCCAATGCACCTTCTTGTATAGAGTCAGCACATGGGAGTGATAAGGCTGGCACAACACTGAGTGAAGAGCACATCACATTTGAAACTCCCTCTATCTCTCAGGGGGAGTTGCCAAAATCTACTCTTAAACACACTTCTCTTCCAGAATCTAACTCTGAAATTTCTTTGGAACCTGCAACTCAGGCAACTGAGACGCAAGGCATTGATCATCAAGAATTCTTTTCTCTTGATGAGCCAATAATTTCAAGTGACTTAGTGCATGACACTTTGCTCACCACTCAGAACCCACATTTAGATGGTGAGGGAATGCATGCTGAGGCATCTCCTGATGACACCATCACAAACACAGAGGTTCCACTAGTTTTTACTAGAGACTCTGTGCCTGTGTCAACTGCTGGTGTAATTCATCCCACTTCTGTGGTGACACCAGTAGTAGAGTCAATCCATCCGGTTACAGAAGTTGCATCTGTAACTGAGGAGTCTAGCTTGCCTAGCTCTAGCTCTGACTTTATGTCACAATGGCTGAAGCCTGTGCAACATGACAGTGCTTCAGGATCAGGGTCTGTTCCACAACAAT
The DNA here is from genome assembly GCA_037693485.1 of Kitagawia praeruptora. Classification (NCBI taxonomy): domain Eukaryota; kingdom Viridiplantae; phylum Streptophyta; class Magnoliopsida; order Apiales; family Apiaceae; genus Kitagawia; species Kitagawia praeruptora. The sequence goes on from CM075353.1 coordinate 13,378,842, forward strand.
TGACGGTTGAAGCACTTCAAAGCTTAATTGTGGATCAGATTCCTGAGTTCACAAAGATTGCTCAGAACCTTCTTACTGCAGACATGCCTAATCCAGACTATGAGGCCATACTGTTATGCCATAGGGATGATGTGGAGTTGCAGAAGACAAAGATCATTGATGATGCTGAGAGAGATGGCAACATAGATGCCTGGTTGCAAGGAAAATATGATATTACTCTCGATGAAGCACTTCAGTATCTCATGGAGGAATACCTCACTTCACTGGGCTCCAATGCAAAATCTCTGACCCCTGGTGAAGTGTATGTGGCTATGAATGATTCACACAAGGGATTCCTCAAGGCTGCACACTATCTGGGAAAAGGTGTCAAAACTGAGGTCAATAGAGTGTGTGATAAGACCACCACCACAGTAGAAGCAATCAAGAGGACATTTGATGCCAAATTCCCTCAGCTAGACAGTGTGTTCAAGGACATCAAACACTGCAACACCACCTGCACCAAGATGGATAATGGGCTAGCTCTGCTAAAGGATACTGTCACAGGTCTGGGGCATCAATTTCAAATTCTATCTGATTAGACTACAGATGCCAATGCCATGCTGAGGACCATGTTCAAAAATCTATATGGAGACAGACTGATTACTGAAGTCCCAGTACATGACATGACTAGATTTGAAGTGCAGAGACTCAAAGAACAATCCCTGTCTGGCTTCAAGTCTACTGAGTTATTCAATAAAGTGGATGCACTTGAGAAGGAGGTGGCTACTCTCACCAAGTCCAATGCTCATCTTACAGAAAAGGTTGCACTTCTAAATGATCAGTTGGACACTCAAGCATCCACCATAGCTGATGTCCTTCTGCATCAACAATCCATGTTAGCTGCTATGATGAAGCATATGGGTCTCCCTCTCCCTGATGAATCTTCAATCCCAAAGGACATTTCTACAGCCTCAGTGCCTGACAACAAGCCTAAGGGGGAGAAGAAGACAAGGAACTCAAATTCAAAGGGGGAGAAAGGGAACTCAAATACAAAGGGGGAGAAAGGCATAATAATAAAAGAGGGTGGTCAACAAAGAGCTCCTTCAAAATCTCTACCAAATGTGCCTGGCAAAGGAAAATCCAAAGTGGATGAGCCTTCATCTACCTTGCCGGTTGTCACTCTACCAACTGTGCACATCACTACTCCTGGAGGACAAAAGCAATCCATAACTACTACAGTGGTTGCAGGGAGTATGCCATCTGACAAATCTCCAACCTCCCTACCTGAGAGTGCCAAGCCTGTAGAAGTTAAAGTTGTTACTGAGGCCAAGCTACAAGAAGTTGCTAACTCCAATGTTTATCATGATAAAGCCTTCTTGGAGTTTCTGAAAGCCACAAGGGAACAGGTTGGTGACACTCAGTTCTATCTGAGGGAGCTGAAGAAGCAGATTGATTACATCACTGTCATTCCTAAGAAAGTCAATAATCTATGGATTAAGGAGATAGTGATGATATCCAAATTGATGATATGGCATCTAACATACAAGACTCTACAAGAACTGAAACACTCAGAGATAGATGCCATACTTGAGCTTATTGAGAAGAAGAATGAGAACAACAAAAGTCTGTTTGATGACTTGAGGAATGACCAACCTTCAAGGCTACCAGAAGTGATGAAGAAGCCATGGACAATCATTTATCAGTCTGGCACCAGAATTGAAGATATCAAGCAATTGGTCATTCCCCATGATCTCACCACTAGAAATCACAGACTGATCATTGCCATCATTGATCAATTACAGAAGAAGGTTGGAGCTAGAAATGCTGAAGAAACTGAGGCACTGCACATCCTCAGAACTTATATTGTAACTGGTGAAATTCCAGAGATGGCTCAACCTAGGAGAAATAAGGATGATGATTCTGAAGACAAAGGTGATGGGAGGAGAAGACATCACAGGAGAGATAAGGGTGATGAAGACAAGAAGAAGAAGGGGGACAAAGATAAGAAGAATGATGATGACCAAGGAAGAGTCTATGAGAGGAAGATTGGAAAACAGCAAGCCTTAGGCATTGCTAGCAGTAACCTCACCACATCACAAGACTCTAAGTCTAGGGTGAATACTGTTAGTGGTGACCTAGCAAAATCTACATCTATGGCTTCTGCAACTGTTTTGCCACCTCAAGAAGAGAAGAAGATTCAAGTCAAGAAACCATGTGTATGTTTCAGAAAGCAAACTGCTAATGGAATACTACTATGGTCTACCAACAAAGGTCAAAGATTTCTGCCAAGCAACCATGTCAAGAGAATGAAATTTAAACATGTTGCAAGAAAGGTGAAGCTATCCAAATCTAAGGCACTGACAATTATCCCAGGATTAAACCTACCACCTCTGGATGAAAGCTATGATGAAGACCAACTGCAGTTTCTATGGGCTCAAAGAATCTATCATGTTGCCATTGTTGATGAGTTTCTTGAAGTTAAGTATTCTGATGGAAGACAGAAGAAATTCAGACAAGGAACATGCCAACACTGGGGCAGGCTGTATGACATAGAAAGGATAATTGCAATGTTGGATTCTGAAGACAGAGTGGAAAGGGTGTGGAAGCTGGAGTTAATTGACTTTGTCAAGATGAAAAGAGATCACCAGGCAGAAATGAGAAAGAACAGTGAAAAGCTACTAAAGAAAAGGGAGGAGGAGTTTGCAGCAATGGAAGCTAAGGCTGATGAGTTGAGAGCTATGGGTCTGTGCAGAGTCAAGTTTAATCCTTACATCATTGAGTACAAGAAATATGGTAGAAATGTGAAGATTAGAATGGACTACATCAGTTCCTACTCTGAGAAACAGCTAAATGAAGTGCTCAAGGATTTATCAGGCTCTCCTCTAATTGAAGAACTCACTGCAATGGAAGATATCATTCTTGCCATGGAAGAAATTGCAAAGAAGAAAGCCAAAGAAGCTGAAGATAGGATGAAAAATGAGAATCTGCAAGCCAAAGCTCAAAAGATGAATCCAAAAGGAGATGGCTAAGTAGTTCCTCATAACTTGTAAGAATACTTCTATGTAATTTCTTCAATCAAATTCATACCTGTACTTTTAAAAGCTTTATCTTTATGTATGTTAGGTTTGTTATCAGACATGAAATTGTGACTAAGGGTCTCACTCACAATTTGGGGGAGATTGTTAGTTACAGAGGCATGCCTGTACACATCTAATAACAAGCCTAATTGTTTGTAATGCTTTGCATTACTTACATGACCTCTTAACTGAGGGAACCTCTAGTTGTAGAGTTTCTGTTTGTATTGTACTTGTAGTAGGCATCAAATCCTAGTTGTGTAATTGTACAAATAGAGTCTAGAATAATGCTTGAAAGAAGTTCCAAGGTTCATGCCTCAAGCAAGGAGTTAAAGACTGTCAAATAATCACAGTTGGGATTTGAAGAAATGAAGAATTTGCCTAAGTACCAATTCGAGAAGTATATTTGTCTATTCGAGAAGTCCAACATTCGAGAAGTCAGGGATTCGACATCTCAAGACACTATTCGATATCTCTGAAATACACTGTTCGATATCTCATTCGATATCTCAGGGATTCGATATGTCTACTACTCTATTCGAGAACTCAAGAAGTCAATAAGTCAAGATGGTATTCGAGTTCTCAAAGAGTCAACAAGTCAAAGTTTCATTCGATATCTCAAGGACTCAGAAAGCTATTCGATATCTCGAGGATTCGATTAGTCAAATGTTCTATTCGACAACTCAAGGAATCCTGATGGAAAAGAGCTATTCGAGAAGTGGTTCGATATGTCAATATAACAGTATTCGAGAACTCAGAGTTATCGATCAAGTCAATTCTAGTTCTCGAATCACTTACTTAGTCACTTCTCGATTACATTCTTGGAGACAAAATACTGAAGAAATTGTACAAGTCAGAAACCTGCAACAAGCCAATGCACTTTATGGACCACAATCTGTAACGTGCTCTGGAAAGCCTACAAGGAAGCTTGGAGAGATATAGAAGAGACAAGGAGCTAAAGAAGTGGATCTAAACAGGCTTTGCAAAGTCAAATCTGTAACCGTTTGGACACTTACTCAAAAAGGATAGACAGACTAGAAAGTAATTTGTTTAGCTACCTTATTTGTAGTAAGTAGGCTGTATCCATGTTCTATAAGGACACAGCCTCACTTCATAACTTAGCAACTTTGTGAGTCAAGTTTTTCATACACTAAGCTGTATCTCTCTGAGAAAAACGAAGCTGAGAATACTATCATTTGTATTCACAGATTGTAGCAACCTTTATCTAATAATACATTAGATTAAAGTGATATTGTGTCTTGTGTTGTTTCTTTATCCGCACCTTCTCTTCTACACACACAGGCACTTATCTGCTACATAGACTCAATCCAAGAAAAGTTCAAGAATCCATTCACCCCCCCTCTGTATTCTCTTATCGTATTCAATACTCAACAAAGTGGTTCTGCTTCTGCCCACTTTGTAAAGTAATCAACTGCAACCACTGCATATTTCACTCCTCCTTTTCCTTTCGGGAGTTCTCCAATGAGGTCTATTCCCCAAACAGCGAATGGCCAAGGGCTAACAATCGGTTTGATAGGTGCTACAGGACAATTATCAAAATTTGCAAACCTCTGACAATTACTGCATGCCTGCACGAATTTTGTAGCATCTGCTTTGATGGTTGGCCAATAATATCCTTGTCGAAGGACCTTCATGGCTAAAGAATTACCCCCCGAGTGATTTCCACATACTCCTTCATGAATCTCCTCGAGGATATACTTGCATTGCTCTCCAGCTACACACTTGAGCAAAGGTTGATTGAATCCTCTTCTATACAGAATTCCATCATAGATTACATACTTGGCTGCATGATACCTCAGCTTCCTGGCATCATCTTGACCGGGAGGTAGCTCCCCTTTATTCAGGTAACGATATATTGGGGTCATCCAGGAATCTTCAACTGGAAACTCGATGTCCATCACTTCTTCTTTGAAAACGCTAGGTTGCTCCTGAATCTGGAGTGGAATTACCCCCAATAACGTGGATTCTCTCTGAGATCCTAACTTGGCCAATGCATCTGCCTTGGTATTCTTTCCTCGAGGTATTTGATCTAGCTTTACCTCTTTGAACCTTGCGATCAACTCCTGGGAGTACCTCAAATATAAGTCTGTTCTTGGCCCTCTCGCCTGAAAACCACCACGAATCTGCCAAACTACTAACATCGAATCACTGAACACTCTGATATTCTCCACTTTCATCTCCAAAGCTAACTTGAGGCCTGCAATCAATGCCTCATATTCTGCATCATTGTTCGTGGCTTTAAAAGCAAAATGAATTGAGCTATAGAGTTGATGCCCTTCTGGACTAACTAGTTCTATGCCTGCACCTGCTCCACCACTGTTAGCAGCTCCATCCACATACAGTGTCCACCAAGGTGCATAGTTGTCATTGTCTGCCTATTTTTCTACCACTTCTTTTGGCCCCTCCTGGCCGGTGACTTCTACATGAGGTGGAAACTCGATTAAGAAATCTGCTAGAGCTTGAGCTTTGATTGCTGTCTTTGGCTTATATTCTATGTCGAACTGTCCTAACTCCACAGCCCACTTAAACATTCTCCCAGAAGTTTCTGGCCTATGCATCACTTGCTTAAGTGGATATGAGGTTCTTACCTCAATCTTGTGGGCTTGGAAGTAAGGTCGCAGCTTCCTGGAAGCCAGAATCAATGCGAAAACCAGCTTCTCCATTCCTGTATACCTCGTTTCTGCATCAAGTAACCTTTTACTAACATAGTAGACTGGGCTCTGCTGTCCATTCTCTTCTCGAACCAGAACTGCACTAATGGAATACTCTGATACAGCCAAGTAAAGTATCAATGTTTCTCCATCCAAGGGTTTGGCTAACAGTGGGGGGGCTCCCCAAATGCTCCTTTAACCTTCCAAACGCTATCTCACATTCTGCTGTCCACTCGAATTTGCTTCCTTTCTTTATAGCTTTAAAGAACTCTTGACACTTATCAGTGGACTTCGAAATGAACCTATTCAAGGCTGCAACTCTTCCTGTAAGGGACTGAACCTCTCTCACAGTTCTCGGCGATCTCATATCAATCAATGCTTTAATCTTGGCTGGGTTGGCTTCGATACCTCTGTGGTTCACCATGAAACCCAGAAACTTTCCTGATTCTACCCCGAACACACATTTTTGAGGGTTCAGCTTCATTCTGTACTTTCGCAAGATTCCAAACATTTCTTCTAAGTGCTTTACATGGTCAACAGCTTCCTTAGACTTAACTAGCATATCATCCACATATACTTCCATAGTATGGCCAATTTGATCTTTAAACATCATATTTACTAATCGTTGGTATGTGGCTCCAGCATTAATCAATCCAAATGGCATGCATACATAGCAATAAAGACCTCTATCCGTAATAAAAGAAGTATGCTCTTGATCAGGTTCATACATAGGAATTTGATTGTAACCTGAATATGCATCCATGAAGCTGAGTAGGGCATGTCCACCTGTTGCATCCACTAACTGATCAATTCGTGGCAGCGGGAAACTGTCTTTCGGGCATGCTTTGTTGAGATCTGTGAAGTCCACACAAGTTCTCCATTTTCCATTAGGTTTCTTTACCAAAACAGGGTTTGCCAACCATACTGGGTAGAAAGATTCTTTAACCAATCCTGCATCCAATAACCTGTCGACCTCTTCTTTCAATGCCTGAGCTCTTTCTCCACTAACTGGTCTTCGCTTCTGTCTCACTCCTTTCTTTTCTGGATCAATATTCAACTTATGACACATGACCCTTGGATCTATCCCTTCCATATCTGCGTGACACCATGCAAACACATCCAGGTTCTTGCCCAAAAAGGTAATGAGAGATTCCTTTAAGGCTGGGTCGAGTTGAGCTCCAATCTTCAACACTTTTATACCATCTTTGTCATTGATCTTCACATCCAAAGTTTCACCAGCTGGTCCAGCCTTGACCATGGTTTCTGGCATTCGAGGATCTAAGTCTACCTCTATCTCTGTGGTTGAGTCCTCTTGAGGTTCTTGGACCTCGTGCATGACATTCCTTCTCTTTGATGCTGGCTGACTGTCTTCATTGCTTCCATTATGTTTCAGTTTTCGGGATTTTTCTTCATCCAATCCTTCTGCCATATACACATCACCATCCTTGTCCGTAGGAGGTGCACTTTCTATCAGCAAATAAGGGGTATCTGGTCCCCGAAAAACTGGAATCTCAACCTGAGGTTCCTCTTCTGTGATCTCTTCAATTCTTATAGCTCTACAGGATGCTGGTACAAAGCCTTCTAAGGGCGTACTACGCAGATCGAGCGTTATTTTATCTGGGTTCTTTCCTGGAAAATCATCAGGAACCTCGTCCATGGGTTCAGGCAATTTAGCAGCCTTAGCAGCATGTTGCAAAGCTTTGGTGTAGCACTCTCTAGACTCATACTGGCATCCTCGAACTACACCAATTCCATTTGGTGTTGGAAACTTCATAGTTAAATGATAGATGGAGGTTACCACTGATAAGTAGATATTTATATTTATTTAATCCCTATATTTTTAGTCATTTTGCATGAAATTGGATTTGGATTTTATCAATTTTCATGTTTTATTGCAGAAATTTAGGAATTCTTATATTAGGAGGCTTGGAGCGGAAATAACATATTTTGAAGTATAAATCGAGCATTATTCAATGATTTATGTGATTTTTAGTTCGAGAAATTGATTTGGTGAATTTACGAGAAGAATTGAAGAAATTCCGGTTCGTGTTAAGCATTCTTTTTAGCAAAATAAATGAAATTCCAGGGAGCTGGAAGCGCAAGAGCGCGTGAAGAAGCGCAGCAGCGCTGCTTGAGTTGGAATTCCAGGGGCTCCGAGGCGCAGCAGCGATCCAAGAGGCGCAGCAGCGCTCCAGATCAGATTTTTCGGAATTCTTGCGCGACGTTCACTGTTTTGGCTATTGCGGGAGCTCCGGGTGTCCGATTTAGGCGATCTTGGTATCGTTGGAAAGCTTGCGAGAAGACCTTTAATTACAACTTGGTCTCAGATTTTAATTCAGATCCGACTGTTACCAGAATTTTGTTGAAGCCAACAGATCGAATTAAAGCCTCTAGAATCCAATTTTAATTAAGAAATTCCTTTCTTTTTGTAAAGCCTTGTATTATTAGTTGGTCAAATATGATATATAAAGAAGGGGCCAGCTGATAATAGAGTCTAGAATGAATAATTAAAGTAGGGAATTATTAGTTTGCATTTCTTAAAATGTGGGCTAATCTTGACCCTTAGCTTTCTATATATTTTTTGTATTGTATCTTTGTAAAAGGGGGAGAAGAGAGCAGTTTTTAGAACGTATTCTCACTGCACATTTTCAGTTTGTAGTTAGTTTAGTTTAGGTTAGTTTAGATGTAGATAATTAAGGGTGAAAAGGGGAGGAGATGGCTTGGTGTAATATTGGAAGATGGAGCTTGCAATTCCGGATTTTAATGGAGCATTTCAAGTTATTTCTTTGTTCTTCATGGTCAAATTCTCATGGTTTGTATTCTTGATTCATATTTAGTTTATAATATCATGAGTAGTTTATCCTTATATTCATTTATTAGTAGGTTTTTAATGGATTTTTCTTGAATCTTTATTATAGATGTGGTGATTTGATCTCTTGTTTTTATTGATGATTGATTCATATCCATGTTTCATGATGATCTATGATTATGTTCCAACATCCGGAAGGGGAGGAATATAAATGCTATGATTGAATAAACACGAATTGATTGAGGATGAAAATACCGAAATGATTTGTGTAGCTTAATAGGGTTTAAATCTTAATCCTACCTTATGTTCGATTTTATCACGAGAGTAGGTAAATCACATTTTGGTAGAGAATTTATATATCCGAGAGGAATATAGATTAATTTAGAATCCCGCTATCACATAAGCTTAATAGGATGATCAAAACCACAAAACTAGATTAAGAGGATAGTTAATGGAAGTTAATTTCCTAGTTGATTTACCATGTTTGTTCGATTTTGTGATTTTTGTATTTGTTAATCTATCATTGTGAGCTCGACTTAATTAAGAGATTGACGACCTTTTAATTGAAATCCATATGGAATTATGACGAATAGTTAGAGATATTGTAATTCCACCAAGTACATGAATGGTAGACATAATTTGATTTGAGTCTTGACAAAGCTTGATGAAAAATTGTGAAACTAAAATCCTTGACGAAGGTTGTTTTTAGCGAATATAAATTGAGCGAATAAAGACATGCATGAGGTCAATTGAGAAATCATAATATTTGAATTCTTTTCTCCCATGTTAGTGTGAATTTATTTTGTGTTTATTAGATTAGTTTTAGTTTAGTAAAAATCAAAATTCTTTTTCCACACTTCTAGATTGTAAGAGACGACTCATTTGAAATTAATTAAACGAGATAAGACCTTCCCCGTGAACGAACTTATGAAAATATCACATCAATTTTGGCGCCGCTGCCGGGGAAGGCAACGTGATTAATTCAAGTTGATTGTTTCTTATAATTTAGATTTTATTTTGTAGATATTTGCTTTGTTTTTGTTTTGTTTTTGTTTTGTTTTTTTGTAAATTTTACTACTACTACTATTAGGATAGCTTTTTATTTTACTTTTATCTCCCATATGATGCCTTGATGATTTGTTTTAAGTGTGCAGAAAATAAAAATCAGCAGTGCAATTTCAGCAGTTTGCAGGGGCTAAAATGACAGTTTCTGTGAAAACAGGGGCTGAAATGGCAGTTTCTGTAAATGCAGGGGCTGAAATGGCAGATTACAGGGGCTGAATTGTAGAGTTTCAGAAAGTTGCAGGAGCTTGGTTGTGAATTTCTGGACAGCAGGGAGGATTTCTGCACACTGCAGAATTCATGTAGAAAGAAAAAAATTCTGGACTGCTTGCGGAAAATGAAAAATTCTGCATGGTTTGGGATTTCCTTTCCGAACCGCACTTCACGCACTTCATGTTAGACATATGAGGGGAGTATTTCTTTTATTTTTGTATATAAATTTGTATTATTTTGTTTATTTTTTCTGTTAGTTTTCTTGTTCGTTTAATTTGTTAAATGGCTTAAGTGATGGTTGTTCCTTGAGGACAAGGAAAATGTTAAGTTGGGGGGGTGTTTATGTATATTATTGGTAATTATGGTAGTAGTGGTACTAGCCTTGTAAAATAGTTAGATGATCATGTTAAATTAAGTTAGTTTTCTATTAAGTGGATAGTGCATTTTTTTTTTTTTAGCTTGATGCATCCTTACATGCTATAGTGTTATTGTGTTTTTCAAGACTTTTGTTTGAGAGGTGTTATACTTTGTTCTTGTACACACACATTCACTAACAAGTTGAAACTAATAGACTCATTAAAAATCTTAAGTAATTAGAATGACATGAATATGCACAAAATGATTTGCTTCGCATGCTTTGAATACAAGTGCTAGAAAGAATTTTTCTTGGGATTAATTATGTTTTGCCACCAAGTGAGATTTTGAACCTTTATGCATATCTTTTGCATTTTTTCCTTTGCTTGAGTGTCCACATTTTTATTTGCATTGCTAGCACTTGTTTTAGACCTTTCTTGAGACGCATGACTTTGTTTGGATGATAAGATGATAAAGGCATTTAGGAAAAACCTCATATTTTCCATATTACCACACCATTTATACATGATCAATTAGTTACCCCATTGAGCTTAATCATATTTTTTCGGTGACGCACCACATTACTTGCCTAGACCTTTTTCTTGTATTAGCCTTAAACACTAACTTGATCACTTTTTGTCAAAGACTAGTTAAGTTTTTGAGGGGGTAATAAGGTGTGTGAGATGTATCTTTTGATCATTACATTGTGAAAATATTGAGTTGAAAAAAAAAAAAAAATTGGAAGGCTCAAAAAGAAAAAAAAACAGAATAAATGCCTTCGGAAAAAAAAGTTAAAGAAATTACAGGGGCTGAAATGTAAGAACTCAGAAACTGCAGGGGCAGAATTGTAACTTCTGGAAGTACAGGGAATGTATCTTCTGGAATTGCAGGGGCAGAATTGTCAGTTTCTGGAAGTACAGGGTAATGAATGTAAATTCTGAAACTTAAAGGGCTGTTTTGTAGAATTAGAAACTGCAGGGGCAGAAATGAATGGGGAGGATATATGAGGGGTTGTGAGCGTTGTATCATGAATTCTAGCTTTTGACACTTCACCTTATTTGGCTTTACTTGACATACCTTGTCCCTAGCCTCATTACAACCCGAATAAAAGACCTTTTGATTATCATTTTTCATGTATTTTGTGTCAAAGTTAGATCGATACCAAGTGTCAAGCATGCTTATGATTTTGTTGGAATTGAGTGAAACACTTAACCTTTTCTTGTGTGAATATCATTTTTTTTGTGAGTGAAAGGTGAGTTATTGCTTCTTTTTTTTTTTTTTTGCATATGAAATCCCAAGTTTTTCTTGAAAGTGTTCTCTTGTGTGCTTAGCATGGTTACTAAATTATTCTTGCGTTTGACATGGAATTTTGAGCACTTAAGTTTATTCTTTGAGTAGATTATGTGAATACTTGAATTTTCGACACCAAGACATTGTATATACACCTTGATGCTTAAGTTGAGATGACATGATAAAACTTGTATGTGTGGAGTTGCATTGGCATGCATTGATTGCTTGATAGATGGCGTACTTGGTTCCTATATTATTACATGAGCTAGATGGATTTTGTGGGTATATCCGCTATAAACCTTCACGAGACCTTACTCGTCCACTAGGGCTACTTAGGGGTTTAAAGGGCTTGTTGCATATGCCAAATGCAACCGTGATCACCTTACGAAAGTGGTATTAGTTAGTTAGACGTATTTTTATTTTTATTTTTTTTTCTTTGCCCGAGGACGTGCAAAACCTTAAGTGTGGGGATATTTGATAAGTAGATATTTATATTTATTTAATCCCTATATTTTTAGTCATTTTGCATGAAATTGGATTTGGATTTTATCAATTTTCATGTTTTATTGCAGAAATTTAGGAATTCTTATATTAGGAGGCTTGGAGCGGAAATAACATATTTTGAAGTATAAATCGAGCATTATTCAATGATTTATGTGATTTTTAGTTCGAGAAATTGATTTGGTGAATTTACGAGAAGAATTGAAGAAATTCCGGTTCGTGTTAAGCATTCTTTTTAGCAAAATAAATGAAATTCCAGGGAGCTGGAAGCGCAAGAGCGCGTGAAGAAGCGCAGCAGCGCTGCTTGAGTTGGAATTCCAGGGGCTCCGAGGCGCAGCAGCGATCCAAGAGGCGCAGCAGCGCTCCAGATCAGATTTTTCGGAATTCTTGCGCGACGTTCACTGTTTTGGCTATTGCGGGAGCTCCGGGTGTCCGATTTAGGCGATCTTGGTATCGTTGGAAAGCTTGCGAGAAGACCTTTAATTACAACTTGGTCTCAGATTTTAATTCAGATCCGACTGTTACCAGAATTTTGTTGAAGCCAACAGATCGAATTAAAGCCTCTAGAATCCAATTTTAATTAAGAAATTCCTTTCTTTTTGTAAAGCCTTGTATTATTAGTTGGTCAAATATGATATATAAAGAAGGGGCCAGCTGATAATAGAGTCTAGAATGAATAATTAAAGTAGGGAATTATTAGTTTGCATTTCTTAAAATGTGGGCTAATCTTGACCCTTAGCTTTCTATATATTTTTTGTATTGTATCTTTGTAAAAGGGGGAGAAGAGAGCAGTTTTTAGAACGTATTCTCACTGCACATTTTCAGTTTGTAGTTAGTTTAGTTTAGGTTAGTTTAGATGTAGATAATTAAGGGTGAAAAGGGGAGGAGATGGCTTGGTGTAATATTGGAAGATGGAGCTTGCAATTCCGGATTTTAATGGAGCATTTCAAGTTATTTCTTTGTTCTTCATGGTCAAATTCTCATGGTTTGTATTCTTGATTCATATTTAGTTTATAATATCATGAGTAGTTTATCCTTATATTCATTTATTAGTAGGTTTTTAATGGATTTTTCTTGAATCTTTATTATAGATGTGGTGATTTGATCTCTTGTTTTTATTGATGATTGATTCATATCCATGTTTCATGATGATCTATGATTATGTTCCAACATCCGGAAGGGGAGGAATATAAATGCTATGATTGAATAAACACGAATTGATTGAGGATGAAAATACCGAAATGATTTGTGTAGCTTAATAGGGTTTAAATCTTAATCCTACCTTATGTTCGATTTTATCACGAGAGTAGGTAAATCACATTTTGGTAGAGAATTTATATATCCGAGAGGAATATAGATTAATTTAGAATCCCGCTATCACATAAGCTTAATAGGATGATCAAAACCACAAAACTAGATTAAGAGGATAGTTAATGGAAGTTAATTTCCTAGTTGATTTACCATGTTTGTTCGATTTTGTGATTTTTGTATTTGTTAATCTATCATTGTGAGCTCGACTTAATTAAGAGATTGACGACCTTTTAATTGAAATCCATATGGAATTATGACGAATAGTTAGAGATATTGTAATTCCACCAAGTACATGAATGGTAGACATAATTTGATTTGAGTCTTGACAAAGCTTGATGAAAAATTGTGAAACTAAAATCCTTGACGAAGGTTGTTTTTAGCGAATATAAATTGAGCGAATAAAGACATGCATGAGGTCAATTGAGAAATCATAATATTTGAATTCTTTTCTCCCATGTTAGTGTGAATTTATTTTGTGTTTATTAGATTAGTTTTAGTTTAGTAAAAATCAAAATTCTTTTTCCACACTTCTAGATTGTAAGAGACGACTCATTTGAAATTAATTAAACGAGATAAGACCTTCCCCGTGAACGAACTTATGAAAATATCACATCAACCACCCTCATCTCCTTCAAAATGGGTCTTCCCAGAATAGCATTGTAATTCATATTCTCTTCTATAACAATGAATTCTGCCAGTTGTGTAATGCAACATGGTTTGTCACCTAAAGTTACTGGCAAACGAATCTTACCTTTGATAGGAACCTGATTATTAGTGAATCCGTACAAGGTATCGTTTATTGGAGTTAAGTCTTTATCCAGAAAATGCATCTTCTTGAAAGCTGAGTAAGATAGCAAGTTTACAGAGCTTCCATTATCAACTAGCACTCGATGAACCTCATAAGACCCGATTCCTGCCTCAACCACTAAAGCATCGGTATGGGGATGGTGCACCCAGGAAGCATCTTCTTCAGTAAAAGTGATATCTACATCCTCTCCTTCAAACAGCCTTGGGGACCTCTGTGACAGATTATAAATACTGGTCAAAGGACGTTCTTTAGCTTCACGGGTATACCTCTCCATGGCACTCCTGCTGCTTCCTCCAATGTGAGGACCTCCTATAATTGTGCGTATGCATCCAGCCTTAGGTGGTCCTTCCATCACGACAGGTTCCTGTGTCTGTGTCTTCTGAGTTTTCTCATCTCTATACTTTTTGCCTTCTTGAGCCACCCATTCACTCAACTGCCCTTGTCTGATTAGAGTTTCAATTAGGTCTCTGAGATGACGACAATCTGCAGTATTATGCCCATTATTATCATGAAAATCACAGTATGGGCGCTCATTCTTATTCCCTGGGGGACCAGTTCTGAAAGGCTTCTTAAACCATGAGGACTTCTCATTCACCGCGTAAATGTGATCGATCGGGGCTACCAAAGGGGTGAAAGTTTCATAGACAGGTCTCTCATGTTTGTTGTTGTTATAGGAAGCTGGTGGCGGGACCTGACCCATGACAGGTTTAGTAGGATTCACAGCTTCAGGCTTCACCTGGGATGTACGACTAACCACCTTTTTATTGTCACGACCATTGGGGCTTCTTTGTCTTGACCTCTTGCTTCCACTTTGCCTTACGAAATCTGGATCCTTCTTTAATTCGGCCAGAGATTCCTCCACCAGACGGAAGGGTTCTGCTTGGGCATAAAAATCTGCCAATGTCTCTGGTTCTTTTCCTTGAAGTGCTTTCCAAAAGTCCGAGCCTCCTTTGACTCCAGCAATTAAGAAATTCTTTATGGTTTCCTCAGATGCTTTCCTAACCTTAGGAACCTCTGCATTAAACCTCTTGAAATATTCTGTCAACGTCTCACTAGGTCTTTGCTTGATATTGGCTAAGGTATTGGTTGGTGGTGCGAACGCAACAGATGCTCTAAATTGATTGACGAAGAGCTTCCCCAAATTTGCCCAAGAACCAATCGAATCAGCAGGTAACCTTTTGAACCATTGATGGGCTCCACCCTGTAGAGTTGCAGCCAGTAACCTGCATCTGGTGGCTTCCTTCACTTGATAGACATCCATCTCCGTGTCAAAACGACTAAGGTATTCAATGGGGTCAGTAGTTCCATCGAACTTCAACTCATTCGAAGGCCTATAAGACCTAGGCAGAGCCGATTTTCGAACCTTCTTGGTGAAAGGAGAAGCAGTTATAGGATTCACAGCAAGATTCTTTTCGTCCTTGAGTTGAGCCAAAATTTTCTTGACATCTTCTGCTGTCACCTCCACAGTAGCTTCCGCCTTTGTCTTTTTACTCGTTCCTTCCTCCTCTTGCGACTCTGCAGTGCTTGATTCTTCAGTATCCTCATCTGAATCCGTGCTTTCTTCTTCAATTATCTCAACAGATGGGTCTTTATCTTTCTTCTTTTTCTGTGAGGAACCTCCAGTCTTGGTTTTCTTCTTTCCCTTGGACCCTGTACGGCCCTTGCTAATAGTTTTACTCTTCTCAGGATTTTCTAGTTCTTCATCACCATTATTCTGCTTTGGTTCTCCACCATCTTCTGGAACCTCCTCTCCATTCTCAGATTCTTCTTCCTCAAAGTTCAACTGTTTCGGAGTAACCTTCGACTTCTTGCCTTTCTTTGCCTTCTTTTTCTTCTTTTTACTTGAAGCCTGCTCCAAAGTCGACAAACGTTCTCCCACAGTCTTT
Source organism: Kitagawia praeruptora (assembly GCA_037693485.1). Taxonomy (NCBI): domain Eukaryota; kingdom Viridiplantae; phylum Streptophyta; class Magnoliopsida; order Apiales; family Apiaceae; genus Kitagawia; species Kitagawia praeruptora. Next base: position 13,394,801 of record CM075353.1, read on the forward strand.
AAGATTTCCATCATAGCTGCTTTAGTAACCTTCGGTGCTCTGGGAGGAGATTTGTTCCCCTCGTGAATCTGTCGCTCAGAACGGGTTGCTTCGCTATCCGAGTTGCCTGACATCTTTTCCACTCTTAAGATATTAATTATCCCCTCCTTCTAGCGCCAATGTTGATGAGTGGATTTCGTAATCAACTTATGAGAGGTCTACGGGTAGTTGTATAAACTAGCGATCAACTGTTCTTGAAAAGTTTGGGTTGTGTTTGTGGGGGTTGAGCTGTGCTCGAGGGTATCTCCAATAATCTCAAGTGCCTTTAGAGAAAATCAGAGAACTTAATGCGTCCTTTCCTGAGGTGCCTACGTACCCTTGTATATATAGGAATCAAGCTCACGTAGTTCTAATATGATTCTGTCTCTTACTGGAATAGCTGTATTCGGTCACCTAGTTCGTGTAGGACTCAGGTTCCTTTAGAGCCTTCCACGAACTAGTTGGCTAAGTAGAGTACAAACTCGAGTTCGTACCCTACTATAATTCTCTCATTGATCAGAGATAATTCTAGGATCATCTGCGCCCAAGAATTATACTCCAATATCAATGCGTTTATCTATTCTAGATGGCTTCTAGAACTTTCTGTTGGGCAACTCGTAGGAACCTGGTGCTCAGGAACCTACATCTCAGGAGCCTGTTTCTCAGGAACCTCCTTATTTCGGGACATATCGCTTAGGGACCTCCCTTTAGGTGTCAGTACCTGCACAAATAACAAACTGGTTAGACTGGATAACTCTTCACATGCTTTTATCATCTCTATGGCTGTTGCTATGCTAACTCGAACTCTTCTGCTTGGAGGAACCTGGTCTTCTAGTGCTCAGCTCAGCTTCCTGACCATTGGGAACCTCCTGATACCCATACTTCCTTAGTCATTTCTTCTATCTGACCTTCACAACTCGTAAGGGATCTATCTTCTGGCTTGTATGGATCGAACCCTATAGCTTAATGGGCTTAAATCCAGCCCATGGAGATTTTGGGCACAACAATCACCTATAAAATGAATAATTGATAAACTGAACCTTGTAATTGTAAAAATATACTTATATGTAGGTTGTCAACCAAAAACATTTAATCAACTTTAATGACAATTATAGTCTACACGGTTAACAACAAAAGTAATTAGTATTACTAGAAATTTGAAAGCAAAATTGTGTGTAATTATAATATTTTCTTATTTTGCTCAATATAATAATTTTTTAATTATTTTGACAACACCATTTTCAACCTTTTTCTCATTTACAAATTTTTTTAATCTTTAAAATTAAAATAAAATATACATACATATATACACCTACCTAAAAAATGTGCCCTAATAAAATGGAGTGCCCTGTGCAATCGAGCATGTGACACATGCTCAGGGCCGGCTCCGAGATCACGTAATGGTCTAAGGAGATTTCGGATTAAGACAATATCAGATAAAGCGACATTCATTCCCCCTCCGGTTAGAGGATGTCGCATGTTGAAAGCGTCCCCTAAAAGAAGTGCTCCAGGAGTAGGTTGAGGATCAGCAGGCATACTTTTGTTCGGCATTGACTTTATATTTCCTTTGTCAACTGCTGCTATGAACGAATCGTACAGCTCTGGGGGAATCTATAATTTGATTATACGGAAGATAAAGTTTGAAGAAAAATATGCAAATAATGTCAGATCATACTCATCCAGAGAGGTTATTAGGTAATGAAGTAGCAATTCCAATCCTAATACTAATATATCGTATTTTTAATACCTGAGGAGCTACTACTATCTTCAAATAGCGACCTAATTCACCACTAGTAACAAATGGCACTTGCTGTCCAGGCACATCAACCAAACAACGAATTTCCGTGCTACTGATTTTGTAGAACAAGATTGGAGAAGGATCGGCTAGGATTACCTGTCCATGGTTTATGTGTGGAAGATTAATATCTTCCAAAATTAAACAAACGAAAGACGATGGCACCTCCACCTGTAAAAAATGATATTATAAGTAATCACCAGATGTTATGGTAGTAGATCAAAGATACCTTAACTGACTAATCACTTAGTTTTGTAGAGTTGCATAATAAATGCAAATTAACTTGGAACTTCAATTTGTCATATAACAGTCCCAATTTATTTTACAATCCCTCAACACAAACTATGAAAGATTATACTGACCTTAGGATTGCAGAGGGCGCGTCGAAGATAAACAGCCATCACAAACAATTGTAAGAGGGGCAGATGCTGACAGTTCTTTGCCATTCTTGGTTTTGTATTGCACCCCTATTACAGTTCCATTATGCTCAACCAGAGATGTCACTGTCCCTTGTTCCATTCTTACACTGCATAGCAATTTGAAAAGGTAAACATGATCAAAATTATTATGAAGATTTATATTGTATTCATATAAATCAATATTTCACTGTTGGAATCATAATATCTAACAGCCAGCAAACGGAACCATCAAAATCTACAACTACCAAATTAATTTATAAAATATCTATGTTTTTGTATAAGCTTTGGTTACAAAATGGAAAATAGTTAATTACTTTGGATGTGATGCTGCCTTTTCCCTCATCCGTTGAATGAAGCGTCCATTATGAAAGCTTCTTCCTGCTACATCCTTGTCGTATTTCTCCAAAGGATAAGAAAGTTTAGTGGTTTTACCATCCATGTAAAGAGCAGATCCGAAAACTTGTTGTGCATCGATTTCATTTACACAATCTACAGAACCATACATATTTAATTTGCATTAAGCACAGGCCAGAAAAATAACCAAGTGAACTGAACTCCAAAGATGTATAAACTGATGTATAAACATTGAATGATTGCATACCATTTGATAAAATGTGGAAAGGATATAAGTTATCAGCAGGTGGAAGAATATGCATATATTTTCCAAGTTTTGTCCTGATATTATATTGGTGACTGTAGAATTCGCTAGGCCATAAGGTCCAACTCTATTAATATATTTTACACCGGAATTCAACTACTTCCCTCTTGTTTTTTCTAGGTATTATATTTACTCTGCTATATTACGATATAATGGTATGTTCGTCAATTTGTACATGTACATTATACATCTATAGCACTAATATGTTGCTCATAGCAGCAAGCACTTAGGAACACTCCACATTACATATAAAATATTTGATCAACTTTTCCTAGCGTCAGGATGTCCTATTAAAGGAACTGTTAGAAGTTGATTAAAGGAACTGTCAGAAGTTGATAGCTCTTAGGCATGAACCAATCTCCTTTCATTCAATCTGACATATGTTCCAACAATGTGAACTAGGAATCTTATCCGAAGTTTAATTTCTGCTCAATTTGTTTTTTTTTTCACGGCAAAAGAGACTACGTGCAATTCATTAGGCGATTTCATCATTTCCTATTCATAACTGAAAGTTGCATAGTTTACAGGTCAATATCATTACCACTTTACCATCGATTAGAAGCTACAAGGATTCATCTTCATGAACATCAACAAAATACAAAGGTAAATGAGACAAACCCATAGAGATACTCAGCAATATTATCAGCTTCCATTTTCCTCCTGATTTTTATGTTCTTGAGTCTGCTGCCACGACATATTTGGTTGCTGCGGGTGGGCCTGCTGATCAGGGTAGATCCCTGCTTGTTCCACTACATGCTGCTGCGGAACATAGTAATATGGAACAAAATCATCAGGTGGACCCAGCAGCGGAATTGTAGCCTTGGTGATACCAAGACCTTCTTCCTTAAACTCATCTCTTGGGATGATATTGTTACGCCAGATTTTTGGCATGTCTAATTATCTCCCAAATTTCCTAATATTTACTAATTATTAATTCAGATTAATAATTATAACTTAACGCCTAAGTTTTATCCTCTCCCTGAAACGAGGAAAGAATCAATCTCAATCAATCAATAACGGAAAATATCTCCAAACGATATTCTTCAAATCAGGAAGATATCACAACGATAAGATTAAATCAGATAAAATCAGTAATTACCCAGATTAACGAAGTTTATCCCTAAAGTCTCTAAGGGATAGACACAAATCAATTTCACAGAACTGCGTTGGCTTGATCCTTATAAATATAAGGTACGCAGGCATCTTGGAAGGGGATCCGATACACGAGACAAATCGATACACCTCTCAAGTCCAGCCCCAAACATCCAAAAATCCCAAATCCCCCTATTTTCATGATTTCGTTATTCCAGCAACCTCTGAAATCTGTTATCACCAAATTCATCCGTTAACAATTGGCGCTAGAAGGAGGGCATATATTTTTTGATTGTGGAGGACAATCAATTCATGCATGGGGGGTTATTATGAATATGGGGATATTTTAATGGAGGAGCAGAACGGTGGAGGCGGTGGCTTTTTATTTTAAATTTTTTATTATTATTAACGATTGATCGGGAAACAGCAACAAGCTCATCGAAAAAAGAATGAAGCAGAACCATGTTTGGAGCGTACATGAAATTTGTGGCTGTAACAACCCGAAATTTTATGAATTATTATAATAATTATTATTAAATACTTTATTGTTTTTTTCCCCATAAAGGAGGAATAGGATTGCGGATATTTTTCTCCAATTTGATGTGTCGTCTAGTAGATGTATAGTGAGTTATATGTTTTGTGTGATATGGTGGTTACATGTTTATTTAATAGAAAATATGGTTCTTATTATGTGGATTTTATTATGTGAATATTGTGTGAAGGTGAAATATGTGTGATATCATATTTATGTGCTGATATGACGAATTATTTGTGCCGTGTATGTACGTGAATTTTATTTGTAATTTTTGGATGATTAAAATTTATTTAAAATATGCATTATTGATCTTCTGAGATTTTATAAAATAATCGGAGTTATTAAAAATTATGAAATCTTTTACATTATCATCTTTGTGTATGTAGATGATTTTTAAAAAAATATTAGAGGAATTATTTTTAGCCTCTAGGGATTTTAAAATGATATTATGAATTATCTTGCATTTTCTGTGGATAAACATGTCAAAAACAGGTTTTATTTATCTTCTGTGAATTTTACAAAATCATTGGAGTCGTTTAAAATCATGAAATCTTTTGCATTATTATCTTTGTGATATTATTTAGTTTTTAAAATTATGGGAAGAATTATTTTGGGTGTTTAAGTATTTTTAAAACGATTTTAAGAATTATGTTCCATTTAAAAGATCAAAACTTACAAAATTCATATTTAATTCGTTGTTGATCCTAAAAATATGGGGAGACATCTAATTTAATTTTATACTTTTTAAAAATGATATCTTGATTTTTCTTAAATCTTACCCATTTATTATCTAATATTTTTATGAGAGTTGAAGTGTATCTAATTAGAAAATCTATTAATAAAATACAAAGTTCCCCTCTTTTTATTTTCCAATCCCTAAATTAGCAGGTATTTTTCTAAATCAGTTGGGGTTGGGCTCTGTTTTCGGGGAGTTTCTCTCGAGTTCTCTCCACAATATTTCTTAATCTCTTTCACTTACTATCCAGATGAACTCTCTCTCCTTCCAATCTCTCGCAGTTCCTCTCTCTCGTTACACTATCTGGAAGACCCTCTCTTTCCTCTCTTCTACCCTGCAACTGCGTGTGTGTATATATATATATATATATATATATATATATATATATATATATATATATATATATATGGGCGTGTGTATATGTGTTGGGGCTGGGTGAGTTCGAGGGTGGTGTATGTGTGTTACAGTCGTGTGTGTGTATATACGAATTGTGTGTGCGTGTATACGCAAACTTTGTGTGGGTATGTATGGTCGAGTCTCGACTCCAAGTTGTTTCGTTGTTTGGTTCTAACCGAGGTGGTGTCCAGTGAATTGTGGGTCGAATTGGGGGCTACTGTCGGGTGGGTTCAGATGGGTCGATGAAAGTGGAGGTGTGTTCAACATGGGAGCTTGATTGTTGTCGATTTGTGTGAATATGTGGTGCGAGTTTGTACATATCTGTGTGTACTGAGTTTGTGAAAGTTGTGTTCGATCATGGTTGTGTTTCCGCGAGGCTGTGATTGTTACACTTTGTAATTATGTGGGTTCGAAGTGGAACCTCTTGTCCCCTTCCCTGTTTTGGATTCAGTGTTGTAGGTGAGTGTAGTGGCGCAGGCGGGTGTGTGTGGGTTGAAAGAAAGGTGTTTGTTCTTGGGTTAAACTGGAAGGGGGGCAGCAAAGTTGGACTCTTTGTGAGTGTTGTTGAGCGATCTGGTGGCTGTCGATGGTAGAAACTGAGTTGGATGTGTTTACAGCAGAGGTGCTCGTGAGGGGTGTGTGCGTGCGTTATATGTGTAGGCTGTGGTATAGCGTAAATGCGGGGGTTATGTGTGCAAGAGGAGCAGGGAGATTGAGGTAGATGAATGGTAAATTGAAGAGAGGAATTGGCATGTTAGTGTTTGTGTGATATGATTGTTGGTGTCATGGTATTGTGTTAGAAAAGGAGGCAGGAAAGGCTGGGGTGACAAGGGAGTAAAGAGTAAGCCGAGAGATAAATATTAGGAAGGGAAAATGGTGAGCAAGAGAGAAAGGATTGGTGTGGTAATGTTATGTTAAAGGAGTGTATACGCCGAGCATGTGTGGTGTCTGTTGTACGAAGCAAAGAGAGAAAAAGAAAATAGTGAGGAAAGAATTAGAAATGGTGGTTATGGGGTAATTAGTACAAGTGGTTTGAATGTTAGTTATGGTCATAACTAGTATAAATTGCTTTAATGATGGAAATATGGTTGTGATCTAGTATTATTGAATGTGGTATAATGATGTGTCGATTCCCAATTAATTGAGGGTTGGTTGAACAGATTGATTATTATTGTTGATAGATTATAATTAGTGTTAAAATTCTTTTATTCCGAGATCTTTCCGTCTGCACCTCAAGGACCTTTTCCGGACATACGGTATTGGTTTATATGGCTAAGTTTTTTTTTTTACGGGTACCAGTGAGATGTCGGGTAAGAACCCATACAAGTATAAAAGGAGAAATTGGAGAAGAAAGATAAGAATTGGGGTGGAAGCAAAAAAAAAAAAAAGAAAAAAAGATAGAATATATGATCGAATAGAGGTCAATGTATAAGGAATAGAGACTGATGTTGAGCGGGTAAAGAATGCTTGTGATGGAAATGGAAATTTCATGTACTGAGATACGAGTAGGAGACCTGTCTAGGTGCCCGTGTACGTAAGGACGGAATCTTAAGAAAAGAAGATGTGTCGGAATTGGAAACTACGTATATTGAGGCAAGTGTTACTATCCCTCACTTATCATTCAAGTGAGTTATTCCTTTAATTGTGTTATCAATATTGATGAGTAAGTATATACCTTACATGTCTTATTGTTGAAAAATCGATTAAAATATTCTTCTAAATATCGATGATTTGTTGAGGATTTACTGATGCAAATTGACTATTTCTATAATGACATTGTGAATCAATGATACTTCTCGTTGGAAGTAAATCTAAACCAATTGTTTAACTAGTCGGGATCCCACTAGTAGAACATTGAACCTATCATGTTTGATTACTCAACCCATACTTTCTTTTAATACTTATCTTGTGGTTTGAGCTTCTGACAAGAGATATCTGTTTTATTAGCCATGATTTATTAATATTCATGTTTTACTATACGCTTGCTGAGCATTTCTTCCGCTCATACTTGTTTGTTTTGAAATTCTAATTTTTCAGTAAGATAGTTTGACGAGACGTATCCGCGTAGTTCGGGAATGGAAGAGTCAGACGCTATTTTGAAGACGACTTGATTCGGGAGGTCTGGATCTAGTGTAAGAATTATTTTATGTAGTTGGACTCTAAAAATTATTATTATGTATTATGTATTATATTAGTTGGCCTGGTACACTTCTTGTCGAAGTTATACCAGTGGTTTTAAGAATTGATCCAAGTGAATGTTGTAAAGAAGAAAGTTTTTATTTAATGGAAATTGGATTTTTGTTTCTAGCACTATAACCTAAAAGATCTTGGATTGTTGGGGTCATGGATGTTATATTTCAATTTTGGACTATTACAAGGAAAAGGTTTTATTAAATAGGTGATTTTATTTTGAGGATTTTCAGGTAACGACCAAATCTCCTGATCCCGGATTTGGGGGCGTTACAGTGGCCATTAAACCACCAAAAGAAGAAAAGAAGACAAGTGTGTTGTGACGCCCCCAAATCTGAGGTCAAAGATTCAGGCCGTCACATCATCATCCAACCATATCATACCTGTATTATCTTTACAACTCAACAATATATCCATCCATACCTCAATCTTACACACAATCAAGTTAGAGCCTCAGAAACGATAACCAAAAGTAACACTAAATATTACAGTTCATCTGTACAATCCAGAGTCTTACGCAATTCCACTTATACAACTACACTTGAAGACAAGTCTTACTATTACAGTTGAAAACCTATCAGACTACTCTGTAGTATTTATCATGGACTATATCATCTCCGGGTAATTCTTCTACTCCTCTTCTGCTGGTGCGGAGTTAATCGGCCAAATTCTCCCCTTTCTGAAAAGTTTTTATAAAGCAAGAATGAGCTACATAATGCTCAGCAAGTTCACCAATTTGGAAAATAATAAAGTGGTTTATTTTGAAAACGTTCCCAACTATATGGGTGAATATCTCAGATTACAAAACATAATTCGACGATATATATGTCCAAGTTTGTATAAAACATTTATACTCACTAAGGAGCTTTAAGAATAACATATGAATCCTTTACAAGGTTCTCATCTCAATATATCTCAAGTTTGAAAATATATATATATAAGCATATCATTTTCGGCAAAACACTCTACGGTTATCATACTGTACAGGGAATACGTTATTGCAACACCTCTTTCCTTCCATTAGCTTGGGAAGTTTCTCATTCAAAAACATTTCATTCTTTGAAATAATTGCAAGAATGCACTAACACGTGCCAATCTTTATAGAAGATCTTGCAGTTCTAGATACTGCACAATATCAATATTTTCTCATCAAAAACCACACTATCGGCAACTTGGCACTTAGGCCCAAGAAGCAGTATTTGAGCATTTTTCCAAAGTGGAGGATGGGACTTAAAGAAAACATAAAACCTGACAGGGATTGACGATGATCAGTCGCCACATCCGAGTCCAATAATCCGCGGGTCTTCTCTACCGGTAGAAGGATAGAAACTACATCCGTAACTATCCCTGAGTGAAAACTACATCCGTAATCACCCTCGATGAAAACTACATCCGTAATCATCCTTCGGCAACACCTGGGCCGGAATAATAAGTGATGGACCGCCTGGCTCACGGCCGCTTACACATCCCGGGAATCGTTCGTCAACGATTCCCACACCTGCCAGAGTCCCCTTTTTCTTTTTCTTTTTAAAACCAGATTTTGATTGAAAACAGAGTAGTTGTGGTTCGACATCAGTCGACCGATAATTCTTGAAATCATACAAGAAGCGAATCCTGACCGGGGGTTTTCGAAAAGATTTTGAGTTCGAAAAAGTTCGAGTTTGAAAGTATTCAAAGGTATCTTGGATTAGCTTTGTTTTTAAAATAATGAACAATAATTAATAAATGATATTTTAAAATTTAATATCAATAATTAATAAAATAATTATTTAATAAAATAAACTTTCAATCCAAGATAGGGTTTCGAGTATTTACGAAGATATAATAATAGTTATTTGAATATACGATACCACCCGAATGACCCTTCGGGTTTTCGCAATATAGATACGATATAGTAATATACCGCTCCCCGGTCAATAGTATATACGGACCGCTACGACCTCTATTGCTAGAGTCGTTGTCCGAAGAAAACATTTCAATCTAAGTTCAAGGGGTAAAAGCATACATGTACTTGTTCAATCTCAATTGCATCAATACTTCGATAAACATAGCATTTGATATAATTTGAAAACTACAAACACAACAGTGAAAATCCTTGTATATGTATAAGTTTTGAAAAGTAAACTTGCCTTGGTTTGGTTGGGGTGGTCGAGCGTGTGAGTTCGAACGATCTATACATAAACAATAATCGTTCGTTAGTACCTTAACAATTTCTTTCTAATTACGGGGTTTTAAGGGGACACGAAATTAACTTAACGACTTCGTCTTATGACTCCCTAGCCCCACTATAGGTCCATGACATCACTCGTTTACGCTCGTCACTTACTCGACTTAATTTAGTTACCACGTTCGAATCATAATCATTAACTTAGAATTTTGGTCCACTAATCGACTTTTTCCCTTGCGCGAATTTTACTCTATCATTTTTATAAAATCCAAAAATTCATATTTTAATCCAATTCTTTTTGGGTAGCCTTCACCACTGTATTTACTAGCTTCTCTAATTTTTTCCATGATCCCAAATAATTTTTAAGGTGTTTAAACAAGGTTCACAAGGGGGTCACTTAGTGCAGCCCATAGTCCAGAAACACAACTCACTATTTCGGCTATAACTTAAAATCTATACATCACCTAGCTGTGAGCCTTACATATCCAGAAACTACAGATCAAGACCTTTCCAAAAATATAAGGTAGGTGTTCAGGGGATCAGTTTAAGGGTTCCGAATCACAGTTTCAAAAAGGGGTCAGTGCAGATTGTTCAACAACTCCTTTACCACAAGTCATGTCTCTTCTCAAAAATTCCACCAACTCCAAAAATCATCACAAACTCCCAACAAAATTCTCATACACTTATGGGATCTCATACCACATAAAAATAATTTTCAATATGACAATAATCATCAACATCCATGATTTTTCATAAATCAAACTATAATCAACACTTTTGTGCACCAATCTTTTAGATCTACTAATACTAAGCAATGTTCTTGCCATGGCTACTAAGGGTTAGAATTTATACCTTCCTTGAAGCTCTTAGTAACTTAACAAAGCTTGAAATACTCTCCAAACACCTTGGTTGATCAATCTATGGCTTAATCTTCAAGATCCAAAAACAAGAACAATAAGAGTTACTATTCACCTAGAACTTTAAGAATTTATAACTAGAAAACTAATGGATGAAAAGGGTTGAAATTCATATCATACCTTCCTTATATGATGTAGAGTACCTAGGATTTTTGTCTTGAATTTAGAGTGATGGGAAGTGGGAGAAGAATTTTTCTTTTCTTCTCCTTTAGGTCTTGGCCGAGAGCAATGTTACAAGGGGGGGGTTGTTTTCTTTTCTTTTTGTGTTGGATGAATATGTGGTGTGAGATGAGCTTGGGTAATATGTAGTAGTGTAAGTATATGAATGTACAACCTAAGTATGGCTAGAGGTATGGCCATGGTACTTGGTTGTCTCCACTTTTCAAAAAGTAAACCAACTAGCTACTAACTAGATTCTTGTAGTTTAGTTTGTTTCTAACTAGCTACCAACTACTTGGTTCTAATCTTAGACTAGGTGGTTTGCATGGAATTTGCATGGGATGCATGAAATCTTGCCACCTTGCATGGTTAGTAGGTATTTTCCAATTTCCATAATTTTCTAAATAAATCTTAAACATTTTTGGTGGAGTTTTTCCTTCGATATTCTTTCTAAAATCCAACTTCCTAATTTTAAGTATATATATAGTTCCTTGGTTCTCAAAATAATAAAACCATGATCTTGTCGTAGTATTCATATTTATCGATACCCCGGAAATGTACGAAAATAATAAAATAGAATTTTGCGAAATCCGTCGACATTTACATACACTTATTTTCCATAAGGGAACATAATATCATTACAAATCTTCATTTATCCGTCATTCATATATGGGGGTGGGATTCACTTCTCTTACATAACAAAGTTACTATTCATTCCGTCTACTCCAATAATATCAAAAATCAGGGTTCTTACAGCCTCCCCTCCTTAAAAGGATTCCGTCCCGGAATCAGGTTGAAAACAGTTGGGGGTGCTTTTCACGCATCGCGCTCTCTAGTTCCCATGTTGATTCTTCGACATTCTGATTCCTCCACAAGACTCTCACTAGTTTGACAACCTTGTTCCTCAGCACCTGTTCTTTCCTATCCATGATTTCTACGGGTTGCTCCACATATGTTAAGTCTGGTTGCAGATCCACTTGATCATGTTCTATCACATGTCGGAAGTCGGTATGGTAGGGTCGTAGCATGGACACATGAAACACATTATGTACTTGTTGTAAGCTCGGAGGTAAAGCCAATTTATAGGCTAACTTTCCAACTCGTTTCAAGATCTCAAAAGGTCCAATGAATCTCGGGCTGAGTTTCCCCTTCTTACCAAATCTCATCAATCCCTTCCACGGTGATACTTTCAACATCACGAACTCTCCTACCTCATATTCCTTATCTTTGCGGGACTGGTCCGCATACTTCTTCTGTCTGTCTTGGGCCGCTACCAGCCGTCCTCTTATAAGCTCGATAGTTTCTCTTGTCTGTTGGACCAGTTCAGGCCCTAAAATCTTCCGTTCTCCTACCTCTTCCCAACACAATGGAGACCGACATCTTCGTCCGTACAAAGCTTCATATGGGGGCATGCCTATACTCGCATGGTAACTGTTGTTGTAGGAAAATTCGATCAACGGCAAGTGGTCGTCCCAACTTCCCTTGAAATCTATGGCACATACTCTCAACATGTCCTCGATGGTCTGGATGGTTCTCTCGCTCTGTCCGTCTGTTTGGGGATGGTATGCAGTACTCATGTTTAACTTAGTCCCCACACAATCCTGAAAACTCCTCCAGAACCTGGAGTTGAATCTTGGGTCTCTATCTGATACGATGCTCACAGGAACCCCATGTCTAACCACAATCTCCTTTAAGTAAATATCCACCAGCTTGTCGACGGTGTATCTCTCGTTGATTGGAAGAAAATGTGCTGACTTGGTCAATCTATCAATAATTACCCAAATGGCGTCATGATTAGTCTTGGTCCTTGGTAATCCGACCACAAAGTCCATCGCAATCTGTTCCCACTTCCACTCGGGTATCTCTAAGGGTTGCAACAATCCACTGGGCCTCTGATGTTCGGCCTTCACTCTCTGACATGTCAAGCATTTACTTACCCATTCTGCTATGTCTTTCTTCATGTTTGGCCACCAATAATATCCTTTCAAATCCCTCGTTCATTGACTTCTTCGTAACGCAACAAAAACGAAACTTCTTTTTTTTTTTTTTTTTTTTCGTAGTACGCTTTACAAGAGACGTCCTTACGTCCGCATGGTGCCGATCGTGATAACAACATTCGTTTCATGGATAAGTTTTTATTCTCGACTGCCCAGTGAAATCTAAGGCACGACACTAAATATAAATTCGATCGTCTGGATAATTCTTCTTCCCTTAAGTCTCTATCTGACGTAATCACTGCAGAAGTTTTATATTGCACCACCATCTCTTCCGTATATAAATCGATAATCTTCTAAATGGAAAGTCCCTCGTAGGTAAATCACTTGGTTCAACAATTATAAATCAACTAGGGCCATCTCTTGGCTCGGTCTTCGACGACCTACTTATGAAATCCATTATAATTCTGTCCACGTTCAAGATTTTCTACAGGCGGAATTAATCCACTAGATCTCTATCATTCTGCTTTCGACATGTCACGTTTATACTTAATAGTTTGCCAATACCATTCTTCATACCCGTTTGCCAAGCATTCTCTTAATTCTCTATACATCTTTGTCCTTCCCCATAATCTAGTCATTTTCCTCTAACATTATTCTTTATTGTATATACTCTATTTTCTTGGTCAATATACTGACTGAATTCCAATTTCGAATAATTCCTTCTATAGGTATCGGCCACCACACTGGCCTTTCATGGGTAATAACAAATCTCTCCATTATACTCCCTGCTCCCTTTCGTCACCTTCTCTTTCTTATGTTTAGTTCTAATATGAAGATATACTTATGGCACTTGTGGAAAAATTTCACACTTTTCTCATAAGGTTAACGTCTCAGTTTTATGCGTGAACGCTATCATGGCTAATCCCCGACTCACGGTTAGTATATCCTATCCCGTAACCTTTATGTTGTTTAGAAGTATAGGCTATCATCCCCTTTCTACTGCATCAGCACACCTCTTAAACTCTTGAAAGACGCATCATTGTGACCCTCAAAGTCCTCTTCTCATCATGAAGTATAGCTAACAACGAGGTTGTTACTAATCGCTCATATCATACTTAAAACTTTATTTATCAACCCACAAGGGCTTCTGACTCACTAGTCAATCCACATGATACTATCAGAATTTATAATGTTTACATTAATGTGAAATGCCGACTTTGGTGCAGTACAGAGGTCGATCTGGAGTTGGTGAAACCTTCTCTTTAACCTTATCTTAGAAAAACAACTACGCACTTTAACCAGTCAACAATTCCTCCATTTCCGATGAGGGTTTTAGTTCTCGATGGTATAGGTAAGATGTCATGCGCTCGTCCTCTTTCACAACTGGCGCCAATCAGCCTGAGGCCTGTATGCTGCTGCGATTCCCAATAAACTTGATTAGGTGGTAATCTCGAAGGATCATTGGGACATATCTATGCATCCATTTGCTATTAAGGGCCTTTTAAACTTTATGTCTCGCTATGTGCATCAATCCCTTTTAGCTAAGTAAAGCTTCACATTCTTGCCACGATATTCCTTCCTTTCTTGTCCATCTCACTTCCATGTTAGTTTCCTCTAAGGATATGTCTTACATCGCAATCGATTTGAATTCCTTGGATCAGGAAAAGGCTTGGTAACTCCAGAATTCATTACTATAACATCCTGACAACGGTTGGTAGGAACGTACTCCCAACCACCTCATCATTTCCTATAACTTTCCTCACACTAATATTAAAGGTCTTGTGGTATGCCCCGACATGTTATTTCTACTTTAATAATTACTCGGCATAACGCTCTGGCTGCACAATTACAATATTTGGTTTTTGATCTCATACTGGTGCAACGGTTCACAATTGTACCTCCCGTTCACCTTAGAGTAATCACTTTTGAAAGGAATGGTTTTAAAATAACAAGGTCCAATAGATAATTTCAATAAGAATTCCACATTGGATGTTCCAAGAATGTTGATGGTTCCAAATACTAGGAGTATCGATTTTCGGAGATGTAAGGATGGACAAAAAGAATACAACAAGGTTTATTCCTTCATGTCCTGATAATCTTGGTAAGGTGATATCATAGAGAATGTTGCACGAGGGCAATGATTGTTGGATACGAAAGTCATAAAGACGGTCTTTATATAATTCTTACATCTGGGGAATACTTTTCCTCTTGAAAAATAGAGGATCTAAAAAGTCCCATTGATAAAGGTCAACCGATCGAAAGAAATTCTACTATGTGATGATAAAAAAAAAATGAAGCAGTTTATCATTCAAGTAATCTATGGTTTCAAATGAATCTTCATTATATGAATGAAAGAACAGAATATTCAAGTGACATAAAGTCTGATACAAAGATGGGTAGAATTCAAGTTGAGTGGACGACCTCACTAGGTCTCAATCAAGTCATTCGTCAAAACTTTCATCATCTCACTTTACCACATGCAAAATGCATTGCGGAATTGTTGAATGAATTAAATTGGGAGTTGGACCAGTGAAACAATAACTAGTCCTTTTCAAGAAACACTAGCAACTAGCTAGACAAAGTTTGCTAGTTCGCCCGTTTGAGACATCACCACTAGCTAGGACAATTAGCTAGGTGTTCTTCACAACATTACAATTTTGACTAGTTAGAACAATCAACTAATCATTCATATTGACATATCAACTAGACAGTTTCAATTGGCTAGAACGGAATTTCAACATCGTAGCCACTGAAGAAACTTTAGGCTACTCGGACAACGAATGGAAATAAGAAGTTATTCAGTTTGAAGAAAGAAAACTATAAAATCTTAAGAGAATGTTCTAGGTATCGGAACAATCGATAACCTCCCATCAAATATTACTTATCAGTGAAACGGTCCACCCAAGGGTGCCTCCGTACACATGCTTTATCAGATCTTACAGTAGAATAAAATTCAGAATACTAGTATCAAAATGATATCCTTACTATGATTTCAATGTACGACGCACAATCTCATTTTGAATAGAAGAAAGGATTCATGAGGAATAGCTGGATGTTAGATCATCCCTGTTCTCAACAAGTTGATAAATATTTATGGGCTCGACTGAAGAGTGCAAGTATGAAAGAAGTAGTCAAATATCAATATTCGTTTATGAATATTCATTGATTAATTAAGGAAACAATTGTTGAACATTCCTTGGATAATTGAAAGGAAGTGTAAATAGTCCTGAGCAGAACGAAATAATTATAAACTTCAAATAGAATACTCGGGGATCAAATAAGATACTTTGGATGAGTCCCGGTTTAGAGAAAGTATATCACTGGTGGTTATTCCACAAGTTTGAAGTAGAAAGCTAGAAGGATTACCTGATATAAACTAATCGAGGTAACATGGTTAATGAAAAGTTTAAAATGAAGTAGTGCACCAGCCGGTAGTTACCAAAATAAGTTAATAATCATTCGTGCATCTCACTATCACCACTATAAGGGAAACTCCATCTCTTCGTCTTCGTAATTCAAGACACCAACTAGTGCGTCTCTCAATCATCATCTTAAAGTCATTTATCGAGTTAGGGTTTTCACAATATATCTGTCATTCCCGTGCTTTATCTTGAAGGCCAAGCTTCACATCATTCCGGGGACACCTGCTAAGTCCATAGGGTCCTACTTCATGCCTTCCGACATGAATCACAAGTGGCCAGTTCCCCCTGGGAACAGATCAAAGAGATCTCTCAGGGATCTCAATGCAGTCCATAGGTTCAGTGGCGGTGTGTGTGCACGTGAACATACGTTACCAACAATATATAGGTTTACAAGTATATATGCGTAGTCTCTGCTAAAATTTCTATCAAAGAGTTCCAGTATAGACTCACTGGTCTCTTCTTTTGGTAGACTCTGAGATCACTGTATCGCTCGTTGCAACCATATTCAACTTCACTAGAGTCGCTTTGTTAATTCTGCTTGTTTGTTCTCTAAGTTGAACTATCATGCTCTAGCGTCCGAATCATGCGTGGAATTATCCAGCACGCTCGTCTTATGATAACATTCTTGTTTAACACATGTAAAATTCGCCATCAAGAGTGATGAAATCCACAACGGCATAGTAACCACCTTTCAGGTAAACCCGTTACCTATCGAAAATTGGATCTTATAGCCAAAGTAAAGACTGTCATTATTCCAAGTACTAAGTACCCTTAATTATGTAGGGAAGTCTAAACTTCTTGATTCTGAAAATGCTGCCTCTTAAACTGTGAAGGACTATGGGCCATAAAATTTATGCCGGCCTAGTCATCCGATCATATTGGCAATATCGCCTCTATCTCAGCTGCTCTTGAGATTTCGCTCTGCTTCCTATATCATTACCTATGATAGGTCATGTACGACTCTCAAACCTCTATTCATCATTCTGAAGGTCTCTAAGGATTCTATCGTCCCTAGTATAATACCTCCAGTAACACTCCAGTCCATTCTACTCACCGGTACCTCTTCCGGTAGTCCAATAATAAGTTTACTACAATCTCTTATGTCATTCTCCTACTTAGACTTAACTCTCAACACTCTCGTTTCTGAGTACTGTAACTTATCTCTCTGATACCATTTCTGTGACGCCCCCAAATCTGATGTCAAAGATTCAGGCCGTCACATCATCATCCAACCATATCATACCTGTATTATCTTTACAACTCAACAATATATCCATCCATACCTCAATCTTACACACAATCAAGTTAGAGCCTCAGAAACGATAACCAAAAGTAACACTAAATATTACAGTTCATCTGTACAATCCAGAGTCTTACGCAATTCCACTTATACAACTACACTTGAAGACAAGTCTTACTATTACAGTTGAAAACCTATCAGACTACTCTGTAGTATTTATCATGGACTATATCATCTCCGGGTAATTCTTCTACTCCTCTTCTGCTGGTGCGGAGTTAATCGGCCAAATTCTCCCCTTTCTGAAAAGTTTTTATAAAGCAAGAATGAGCTACATAATGCTCAGCAAGTTCACCAATTTGGAAAATAATAAAGTGGTTTATTTTGAAAACGTTCCCAACTATATGGGTGAATATCTCAGATTACAAAACATAATTCGACAATATATATGTCCAAGTTTGTATAAAACATTTATACTCACTAAGGAGCTTTAAGAATAACATATGAATCCTTTACAAGGTTCTCATCTCAATATATCTCAAGTTTGAAAATATATATATATAAGCATATCATTTTCGGCAAAACACTCTACGGTTATCATACTGTACAGGGAATACGTTATTGCAACACCTCTTTCCTTCCATTAGCTTGGGAAGTTTCTCATTCAAAAACATTTCATTCTTTGAAATAATTGCAAGAATGCACTAACACGTGCCAATCTTTATAGAAGATCTTGCAGTTCTAGATACTGCACAATATCAATATTTTCTCATCAAAAACCACACTATCGGCAACTTGGCACTTAGGCCCAAGAAGCAGTATTTGAGCATTTTTCCAAAGTGGAGGATGGGACTTAAAGAAAACATAAAACCTGACAGGGATTGACGATGATCAGTCGCCACATCCGAGTCCAATAATCCGCGGGTCTTCTCTACCGGTAGAAGGATAGAAACTACATCCGTAACTATCCCTGAGTGAAAACTACATCCGTAATCACCCTCGATGAAAACTACATCCGTAATCATCCTTCGGCAACACCTGGGCCGGAATAATAAGTGATGGACCGCCTGGCTCACGGCCGCTTACACATCCCGGGAATCGTTCGTCAACGATTCCCACACCTGCCAGAGTCCCCTTTTTCTTTTTCTTTTTAAAACCAGATTTTGATTGAAAACAGAGTAGTTGTGGTTCGACATCAGTCGACCGATAATTCTTGAAATCATACAAGAAGCGAATCCTGACCGGGGGTTTTCGAAAAGATTTTGAGTTCGAAAAAGTTCGAGTTTGAAAGTATTCAAAGGTATCTTGGATTAGCTTTGTTTTTAAAATAATGAACAATAATTAATAAATGATATTTTAAAATTTAATATCAATAATTAATAAAATAATTATTTAATAAAATAAACTTTCAATCCAAGATAGGGTTTCGAGTATTTACGAAGATATAATAATAGTTATTTGAATATACGATACCACCCGAATGACCCTTCGGGTTTTCGCAATATAGATACGATATAGTAATATACCGCTCCCCGGTCAATAGTATATACGGACCGCTACGACCTCTATTGCTAGAGTCGTTGTCCGAAGAAAACATTTCAATCTAAGTTCAAGGGGTAAAAGCATACATGTACTTGTTCAATCTCAATTGCATCAATACTTCGATAAACATAGCATTTGATATAATTTGAAAACTACAAACACAACAGTGAAAATCCTTGTATATGTATAAGTTTTGAAAAGTAAACTTGCCTTGGTTTGGTTGGGGTGGTCGAGCGTGTGAGTTCGAACGATCTATACATAAACAATAATCGTTCGTTAGTACCTTAACAATTTCTTTCTAATTACGGGGTTTTAAGGGGACACGAAATTAACTTAACGACTTCGTCTTATGACTCCCTAGCCCCACTATAGGTCCATGACATCACTCGTTTACGCTCGTCACTTACTCGACTTAATTTAGTTACCACGTTCGAATCATAATCATTAACTTAGAATTTTGGTCCACTAATCGACTTTTTCCCTTGCGCGAATTTTACTCTATCATTTTTATAAAATCCAAAAATTCATATTTTAATCCAATTCTTTTTGGGTAGCCTTCACCACTGTATTTCCTAGCTTCTCTAATTTTTTCCATGATCCCAAATAATTTTTAAGGTGTTTAAACAAGGTTCACAAGGGGGTCACTTAGTGCAGCCCATAGTCCAGAAACACAACTCACTATTTCGGCTATAACTTAAAATCTATACATCACCTAGCTGTGAGCCTTACATATCCAGAAACTACAGATCAAGACCTTTCCAAAAATATAAGGTAGGTGTTCAGGGGATCAGTTTAAGGGTTCCGAATCACAGTTTCAAAAAGGGGTCAGTGCAGATTGTTCAACAACTCCTTTACCACAAGTCATGTCTCTTCTCAAAAATTCCACCAACTCCAAAAATCATCACAAACTCCCAACAAAATTCTCATACACTTATGGGATCTCATACCACATAAAAATAATTTTCAATATGGCAATAATCATCAACATCCATGATTTTTCATAAATCAAACTATAATCAACACTTTTGTGCACCAATCTTTTAGATCTACTAATACTAAGCAATGTTCTTGCCATGGCTACTAAGGGTTAGAATTTATACCTTCCTTGAAGCTCTTAGTAACTTAACAAAGCTTGAAATACTCTCCAAACACCTTGGTTGATCAATCTATGGCTTAATCTTCAAGATCCAAAAACAAGAACAATAAGAGTTACTATTCACCTAGAACTTTAAGAATTTATAACTAGAAAACTAATGGATGAAAAGGGTTGAAATTCATATCATACCTTCCTTATATGATGTAGAGTACCTAGGATTTTTGTCTTGAATTTAGAGTGATGGGAAGAGGGAGAAGAATTTTTCTTTTCTTCTCCTTTAGGTCTTGGCCGAGAGCAATGTTACAAGGGGGGGGGTTGTTTTCTTTTCTTTTTGTGTTGGATGAATATGTGGTGTGAGATGAGCTTGGGTAATATGTAGTAGTGTAAGTATATGAATGTACAACCTAAGTATGGCTAGAGGTATGGCCATGGTACTTGGTTGTCTCCACTTTTCAAAAAGTAAACCAACTAGCTACTAACTAGATTCTTGTAGTTTAGTTTGTTTCTAACTAGCTACCAACTACTTGGTTCTAATCTTAGACTAGGTGGTTTGCATGGAATTTGCATGGGATGCATGAAATCTTGCCACCTTGCATGGTTAGTAGGTATTTTCCAATTTCCATAATTTTCTAAATAAATCTTAAACATTTTTGGTGGAGTTTTTCCTTCGATATTCTTTCTAAAATCCAACTTCCTAATTTTAAGTATATATATAGTTCCTTGGTTCTCAAAATAATAAAACCATGATCTTGTCGTAGTATTCATATTTATCGATACCCCGGAAATGTACGAAAATAATAAAATAGAATTTTGCGAAATCCGTCGACATTTACATACACTTATTTTCCATAAGGGAACATAATATCATTACAAATCTTCATTTATCCGTCATTCATATATGGGGGTGGGATTCACTTCTCTTACATAACAAAGTTACTATTCATTCCGTCTACTCCAATAATATCAAAAATCCGGGTTCTTACATGTGTATAGCTACGCAGGAAGTCTACACGCGCATGTAAAAAACAAATATGTCCGATGTGGCCAGGGAAGATTAAGACAACACAGGAGCAAAGCACTGCCGCGCCCCAAGCAATTATAACGGAGCTCGGAAAATTTTGAATTCGCCGGAAACAAAAATCAAGATAAGTTTTCTACTCAGTTTAAATTTAATTTTATGCAATTATATAAAATATTTACATCATTAATATTTATATTTTTATTACTAAAATATTTGTGAGATATAAATTATTTTTGATTAAATATTTTATGCATGCTTAAATGATATAAATTATTTTTGATTAAATATTTTATGCATGCTTAAACTAACATGTTATTATGCATGAATTATGTCTTAATTTTTTTTTATTATTTTGCATATATTATTACATCATATATATATGTCAGAAAATTAATTTCAAATTTGTGGATTGAATTTGTCAAAAAAGAAGACCCTTCGTATATTATTTTTGAAGACCCTCTTTTTTAGGGGTAATATTTTGGAAGGCTCTTATTCGAAGAGTTTATTATTTTGGAAGGCCCTATTTTGTAAGGATAATATTTTGGAAGGCTCTTATTCGAAGAGTTTATTATTTTGGAAGGCCCTATTTTGTAAGGGTAATATTTTGGAAAGCTCTTATTCGAAGAGTTTATTATTTTAGAAGATCCTCCTTTGTAAGGTTAATATTTTGGAAGGCCCTCCTTTGTAGGGGTAATATTTTGGAAGACTCTTATTCGAAGAGTTTATTATTTTAGAAGGCCCTCCTTTGTGGTATAATATTTTGGAAGACTCTTAATTGAAGATTTTATTATTTTAGAAGGCCCAATTGTGTGGGTAATATTTTGGAAGGTCCTCCTTTGTGGGGGTAATATTTTGGAAGACCATCTTTTCTAGGGATAAATTTTGAAGGGCTCTTATTCAAAGAGTTTATTATTTTAGAAGGTACTCATTTGTATGGGTAATATTTTGGAAGGCTCTTATTCGAAGAGTTGATTATTTTTTAAGACCTTTGTGATGAGGATATTTTTTAAATTTTTAGAAGACCTTTTGTGTGTTGCTAATATTTTTTAGAAGACACTTTGTGTGTTGTTGATATTTTTTAGAAGACCCTTCAAGTGTTGCTGATATTTTTTGGAAGAATCTCGGGATATTGATATTGCTTTGAGAAGATAACCTCCTCTAAGAAGGGTCTCCCTTATTTTTTGTGTTAGACGACCTCCTCTAAGGAGGGTCTTCGTAATTTATATAAAAAAATGGTCTCCTTTGAGGAGAGTTAATGGAATAAGCTTCGGGAAATCCACCTCCTGTGAGGAGGGATATTTCTGGAATGGGGAACGACCTCCTTTGAGGAGGGTATCCCAAATTACCAAAGTCCTTGCAAAAACCGTACTTCCGGGGGGGATGTCCGTACTTTCGGCGCCTCATCAAGGCACGAACTTCGGGAAGTCCACCTCCTATGAGGAGGGATATTTCTGGAATGGGGAACGACCTCCTTTGAGGAGGGTATCCCAAATTACCAAAGTCCTTGCAAAAACCGTACTTCCGGGGGGGATGTCCGTACTTCCGGCGCCTCATCAAGGCACGAACTTCGGGAAGTCCACCTCCTGTGAGGAGGGATATTTTTGGAATGGGGAACGACCTCCTTTGAGGAGGGTATCCCAAATTACCAAAGTCCTTGCAAAAACCGTACTTTCGGGGGGGGATGTCCGTACTTCCGGCGCCTCATCAAGGCACGAACTTCGGGAAGTCCACCTCCTGTGAGGAGGGATATTTCTGAAGCATTTATGGAAATTCTGGTGGATATGACCTTCTTTGAGGAGGATATTTTCCGGAATACGTTATGGAAACTCTAGAATACGACCTTCTTTGAGTAGGGTATTTCTCGGAGTACTTAATGGATGATATTTCTTTGAATATTTGCTTTTCAGGGTATTGCTCGGAAAGCTTTACACGATTATGCGAATAGTGCTTGGATGGCTCTCCAAGATAAATTCTCTCACACCTACAAAACTTATTATTTACATATTGCATATTGTCTTATTTATATCTACACCCATATTACAAGCACTTTGGTGCTTCATATTTTTTACTAATCTTCCTCTCCTAGCTGTTTCAGTGACTCAGGAAATTTGGAAGATCGAAGCATGCTTAGTTCTCCACTGCAGCAAGCTACACTGAAGAACTGGGGGGTAGTTGTTATGCCAGATTTTTGGCATGTCTAATTATCTCCCAAATTTCCTAATATTTACTAATTATTAATTCAGATTAATAATTATAACTTAACGCCTAAGTTTTATCCTCTCCCTGAAACGAGGAAAGAATCAATCTCAATCAATCAATAACGGAAAATATCTCCAAACGATATTCTTCAAATCAGGAAGATACCACAATGATAAGATTAAATCAAATAAAATCAGTAATTACCCAGATTAACGAAGTTTATCCCTAAAGTCTCTAAGGGATAGACACAAATCAATTTCACAGAACTGCGTTGGCTTGATCCTTATAAATATAAGGTACGCAGGCATCTTGGAAGGGGATCCGATACACGAGACAAATCGAGACACCTCTCAAGTCCAGCCCCAAACATCCAAAAATCCCAAATCCCCCTATTTTCATGATTTCGTTATTCCAGCAACCTCTGAAATCTGTTATCACCAAATTCCTCCGTTAACAGATATCAACCAGTAAATTGAAAATATCAGTCCTTGAAATTGCAGCAGCAATGTCATTCTTCTGCAGCGTTCTCTTTTTGTTCTCCTCAGTGAGTAACCAAGAATGCATAGTCAGCTCCAAGATAAGCATCTCACAGGCCTTTGCGAATATGACAGGGGCCTCGGATGAAATAATCCGAACATCTTCATCAGCTTTCATGATCTTTTTTATGCGAGCAAGCGGAAGGTTGTGATTCTTGAAGTCCAGCATCTGTCCAATTTCCTGTACTTGGTTAGCCCAAAATGTCTGTAGACTGTAGCTGAGTCTGTAGCTACAGCTGCTGTGTTGCTGGTAGAAATGTTGTGCCTTGTAGTATTCAGGCTGCAGCGCCAGTTGGATGCTGAGTTGGTGCAGACACTGGTACCACAAGTGTACCTGTTGCGACTCTCGGTCCAGCAGCATGGAAATGAGACACACCATAAGTCATCTGACCAGCACTATCTATCACATCTTCCTGTTGTTGCTGAGGTTCTTCTGATTCATCAATTGAGTTCCTACCAGCCTTTAATTAAATATTCCTAAAGAGAGATTATGCAGGGGACAAGTGGGACTGAGAAGCTGTGAAGATTTTACACATACAATTTGTTAAGTATTATAAACCACAATCATTCTGATTAATTTTAGACAAACTGATCTGGGTCAGTTTTATCAAAATTCAAATTTGTTGTGTACTTGTGTTCCACCTAATCTTTTTAAGCGGTGGTTGGAAAATTTTACTCTCCCTTTTTAAATATCTCACTTACAAGCCAATTTAAGTAATTAGTACTTTTAAAACAAATGGACCAAAGCTTGTTTTGATTTATAAGCTGCTTACACAAACAGGCCCGAAGGCTGGTGCCTCAACCTTTTTCCCTTCACAAGGTGACAACATGAAAGGATAATTAAGATTGACTCAAACAGCACAGTAAAATGTCCACATAGTCTACATCAGATGAAAGCACTTTAGCTACAAAATTTAATCTTATAAACTCATGACTTGTGTCTTTGTGGCTTTTGAAGTTGTATTAAGAAGCCAGATGAAGTTCCCCTATATAACAGCGATAAACCCAGGTTTTTAGCTTATTAGTTTTGTTACAGGTTTTTAGCTTATTTATTTCTTACCTGTATGTATGTTGCAGGTGAAGGCTGAGCAGTTGGCAGGGAAGGTTGTTGTCATATATTTTGTGTTGCTTCCTCTTGATTATTATTCTGATTTGAAAAAGATGCGTCACACAGAGATGTTGAAGGATATATACAATTATTTACCGCCTAACAAAGGTTTGAGATCGTTTTTGTGGCTGTTGATGATGTTGACATTAGCTTTGAAGAAGACCTTGAGAATGATTTTGAAGATGTATTTGCTTACATGCCCTGGACTGCGATACCATCTAGGAAGCACCGACACGCCGATTTGGGTGCCGTATGCGTGTCGGACACGGCCGACACGGCCCCGACACGGGGACACGGCTGAGGACGTGTCGGACACGACAGGTGGCGTGTCGTGAAGAAAACGCGTCCGACACGCGGGGGACACGGCCCACTGACGAGGCCCATAAAAAAAGCCCACAATCCATAAAAAAAAGAACCCAGCCCAGCCTCTTTAATATATATACATACACTTAATATATATACATACACTTTAAAAAAGTCCACAATCCATAAAAAAAAGAACCCAGCCCACAGTCCACTTGTTTTGTAACACACTTAATTATTATTATGAATGAAGATGTTTAGTTTATGACATGCAAAATATATATATAGATTTTATTAGTATTTTTTTTTTGCCGTGTCCCGTATCCATCCAGGACACTTCGGTAATTGGCGTATCCCCGTGTCCCGTGTCCCGTATCGCCGCACCCGAGTCGGTGCTTCCTAGGATACCATTCTCTGACATAACATCCAGGAGACAGCTTAACAGAAGATTTGGTTTCAGTTATGATTTCACAAGTGCACACTCGTTTGTGATTGACCCAACAGGCGTGGTTTTGCACAGGTCCAGATATGTGCTTTAAACGATATGGAGCTCTAGGTTATCCTTTCAGTAGGGAATGGTTGACTTTCCTGGATTCTGAATGCAAAGCAATTGCTGCACAACCCACCTTGAAAAAACCTTCTCTCCTCACCTGAACGTGATTATGTCATCTCAAATAAAGGCAATAAGGTATGGTATATACTATTGAGACATATCACATGTAGCCCATGATGGAGCACATGTATTAGCACATGCACATGATGAGAGGATAGTGCGATCGATGCACAATCAATCTGCATACTTCACAATGCTATATATATAGTGTGTAATGTTCAGCAATGGATAACCCAAGCTATTCACAATGTAACCATTACAATATTGTTATAATACATCAGCTGTGTTCTTCATATTACAATACTCTTATCAGCTGTGTTCTTGTTCTTCATGTTACTACTCCATCTACTGCATCTTTATAAATCTATTATGGTATCAGAGATTCAAAGCTTAACAGCACACGATCCTACACCTTCAAAGCTTAAAAACCCACCACTTTCATCAACTTGCCATTACTGCAGCTCACGTTTCTGCATTCTATGTTTCCTGAAAATTTCTGCAGCCTCTTTCATCATTTTTCTTGAGTTTGTCGAGAAGCCTCCAGTTCCAAAAGTCTTGCACGGCTCAGACCGAATTTTTTTTTTTTTTCAGTTACCATGGCTATAGACGCCAATAATTCTTGTCTCTTCCCTCGTTCTCTTGAATCTTCTTCTTCTTCGGCTTGGCCTTGACAACACCACCCTAGCACCATCAACACCAGCATACTCATCTCCATCTTTACTCCACGCAAACACCATAACCTTTTACCATCTTCAAACACACCTCTCATGTACAAACACTCTATCTTACCTAGTTAATAAAATGGTGGTCACTCTTTTTTCCCAAAGTGATTTTTAATGAGGACCTCCCCATAACCCATTTCTTCATCCGAATAAAATTTTTCGACTTTTCTGCATCTTTTTTTCTGCATCATATTAGCACCTAGAAAGTGTGTCGCCATTCCGTAAAATTTTCATTTTCATTTTTCTACATCCGTGAAGCATCACCAGCAGCTCAATCTCCAACACAATGTAATCAAACATCTCCAACACAATGTTCACACCAACAGCTCAATCTCTTCAGTGCACCATCTCATGGTCAAAAATCAGTTGTCTAATTCGCAGTCTCAAACTCAACCACAATCTGCACAATCTCAAGTGAATCAATCACCACAAAATTACTCCAAGCCGGTCACTGCTATATGCAACACCGAAGCATCATTTTTTAGCCTTCGTCGCTCACTCTTGTGAAGCTAATCCAATCTTCACCACAGAATTACTCTTTACCTCAGTTTTTATTTCACTCTTTTTTTTTCTGCAGTTTCTTCGAGCAAGTCTATAGCTGTTAATCGGCAAGTAGATAGCTTCACGTCCGGCATGTCTATAGCTGTTTTTATGGCATGTAGATAGCTAGTGTGTTTGAAAGCTTCCTTCTCCAAGCAATCTCAACGAAGACTCTCAAAAATTGTGACGTTCAAGCCGGTCCAAGCACCGAAGAATACCTCATCCGGTCACTGCAAAAGCACCACCGAAGCCGATCTAATACCGATGTTCAACAACACTTCCATTGGCCCTTCCAACCAAGGGAGGATATTGCCACTTCCTTCTTCAAGCCGGTCACTGCATCAAGCACCACCGAAGCCGGTCCAAGCACCGAAGATTACCACATCCGGTCACTGCAAACGCACCATCGAAGCCGGTCCACGACCGATGTTTAACTCTTCTTCAAGTTGAATGCTTCCGTTTCTCTCCACCATTAACTTGAGGGAGGATATTGAGACATATCACATGTAGCCCATGATGGAGCACATGTATTAGCACATGCACATGATGAGAGGATAGTGCGATCGATGCACAATCAATCTGCATACTTCACAATGCTATATATATAGTGTG
Source organism: Kitagawia praeruptora (assembly GCA_037693485.1). Lineage (NCBI taxonomy): Eukaryota > Viridiplantae > Streptophyta > Magnoliopsida > Apiales > Apiaceae > Kitagawia > Kitagawia praeruptora. Next base: position 13,422,771 of record CM075353.1, read on the forward strand.
TAATGTTCAGCAATGGATAACCCAAGCTATTCACAATGTAACCATTACAATATTGTTATAATACATCAGCTGTGTTCTTCATATTACAATACTCTTATCAGCTGTGTTCTTGTTCTTCATGTTACTACTCCATCTACTGCATCTTTATAAATCTATTACGCACTATCCTCTCATCATGTGCATGTGCTAATACATGTGCTCCATCATGGGCTACATGTGATATGTCTCAATATATACATGCACTTCATAGCATGGTGTAGTAATTATGGCAAAATGAACTTATCAACTAATATCTTGTTCTAGCTAGTCAATTAATACGTGTTTCATTTGCACTTTCAGCTGAATCTGGATAATAATATATTTCTTTATACCACCTCCTTGTACATGTAATTGTTAGGTACCTATTCATGCACTTGAAGATAAGGTGGTAGCTCTGTACTTTTATGGGTACGACGAAACCGAGACCAATAGGCTCACATTAGAACTTAAGATGGCATATAAAGAGTTGGCAAACAATGGATACTGAAGATGTTCAAGACTCCGACACTGAATGTTTTGTGGATCCTTGGTTTGTGTATGCTTTGCCAAAAGACTTGGTGCATGCTTCTGATATTATACCTTTTGAGTTTGATAAACGATTTATTAAAGACGAGGATCTATATGATGTTGGAGCTACAACAAGACTTCTTGCTTTCGATCGAGATGGAATGATTGTCATAGACTAAGCATTTCCTACGATCGAGGATATGGATTTTCCGTTTTACAGCAGTGGTTTGGAAAAGGAACACTTACTAGAATTAGATTCTGTGTTCCATTGGTACGATTGGAAAGACACTGAGAGTTGGAACAGTGTGGCAGGGTATGTTGGACCAAACCAGTCTTGTGGATGATTGGTTGGAACCCAACTTGGGTGACACTGACGAGTGTTGGAGTGGTGAATTTGAAGTACTAATTTATTTATTTTTTGAATCGATTTGAAATACTATGTTACACTCTTTTTTGAATTTATTATTTTATTCAAATCATTATTGAAATCAAATATTATTTTAAGATGTTTCGGTTAAACTTGAAGTTGTATATTGAGTTTTGGATTTAAATTTGAATTTATCTTTAAAATCCAAAAATATTTAGAATTATATTTGAATTTGAATTTAGGAAATCTGCCTAGCCGATCCCTATATATGAAGACAATGGACCAAACATGCACAAAACATTACCGCCCTCCACAGGTTGTCCTAACGTCGTCAAAGATTTTCTGATTTTTTGTGTGTCCTGAATCAACAGAAGAAGTAGTTGATCCCATGTCAACCCGGAACAAGATTCGTGGGTTTTTGGACCGTCTTCAGGTGCTGCCGTCAAACTTGCTAGATAATGTTGGTGTGACGAAAACATGTGAGTACAAGGAGACTGAGGATTCACTTATTATCTGTGTTGATCTGCCTGGACTTGTTACTGTTTCGGTTGATAAGAACAATAACATGCTTATTGTCAAAGGTGAAGGGGATAAAGAGTCTCCTACTAAAAGGTTTAGGAGGTATGTCAAAGGTGAAGGGGATAAAGAGTCTCGGACTGAAAGGCTAATGAGGTTTGTCAAACTTGATAAAGAGTCTCCGATTGAAAGTTCTAGGAGGTATGAGCGTAAGATAGAGTTGCCTAAGAACACCTACAACCTTGATGCAATCAAGGCCAAGATGAAGAATGGAGTGTTGGAGTTGGTGATTCGGAAGATGGAGAACACTGTTTTCCATGTCAATGTTGAGTAATTTTCACACTAGCCATGTTTGTACTTCTATATTTATATTTTTACTGCTAAAATAAGGTGATTGTGATTTTGGGTTGAATGGACGGAAATTATGATTATTTGCAAACGTTAAATTTTACGCATACTTAATTATTCTCTTTGTTCTTATGATTTTGGGTATGGACGTATAATTGTGCTTGAATGCAAACGTAATGAAGTTGGATTGTGTTCTGGATGAAGTAGTTATCTAACTTTTGTGGTTGAATTATGTACTCAGGATTAGATATGAATTAGTTAAGTAGCGTATGTGGAAAAGAAGGACCTAAATGAACACTTCTTTGTAATGAACAGAGAATTATCTCACTTAGAATCTACACAGACCAACACTCGAAGGAGTTTAAAAAATAGGAGTGAATCAAATGAAGAAACTCGTAAAATATTGGTCCCAAATATCAATTCAAAACAGAGGATGGTATAGCGTTTTAAATTTTTTTTTTATTACTGAAAACGCTATTGCGTTTAGCGTTCTTATTGTTTTTTTCTTTTTTTTTATAAAAAAAAGATGTAAAACACAAGATAGATTAGCGTTTTCTGTAAACAATTTGTTAAGTAGTGTTTCCTTCCTTTGATGAGTGGTGTTGGGAGTGGCGTTGGGGAGTGGCGTTTTGGCATTTTTTTTATTTTTTTTTATTTTAAAAATACTGCCCAAAGTGCTAAGTGGTGGAAATGGTGCTAAGTGGTGGAACACAATGGTGGAGAAATTTAATCCGAATGGTGCTGACCTGGTCAACTAGTGGAGAAATTTGGTGCCTCATTAAAATATTCAATTTTTTATTTAAAATTTTTTAAATTTATCTATATTTTAGGGTTCAATAATTAATTTTGGGTTCAACATTTCCATTTTGGGTTTTAGAAATATTCAGAACGATGTCTAAACCGTATACGAATTTAGGGTTTGGGGTTTAGGTTCTAGACCCTGAACCCTAACTTATCCTGATTTTTAAACGCGTTAGCGTTTAAAAATCAGGTCGCCGGATTCAATTTTTTTTATTAAAATTTTTAAATTTAAAAAAAAGCAATTTTAATTAAATTTAGGGGTTCAACAATTAACTTTTTGGGTTCAATGTTTCCATTTTGGGTTTTAGAAACTTTCAGAATGACGAATAAATCGTATACGAACTTAGGGTTTAGGGTTTAGGGTTGTACAACCCTAAACCCTAGAGCCTAAACCCTAACTTATCCTGATTTTTAAACGCTTGCGTTTAAAAATCAGGCCACCGGATTCAATTTTTTAATTAAAATTTTTAAATTTTATTTGTATGTCCTTGGGGTTTCAACAGTTAACTTTTGGGTTTCAACAGTTACATTTTGGGTTTAGAAATATTCGGAATGACGAATAAAATTGATCATTTACAAAAATAAAATTTTAGTTGACCATTTGATTTTCAATTTTTTTAATATTGTTTGTAAATATATATTTTGAAAGAAAACAAAAATAAAACAAAAAAACAAACAAACATAAATAAAAGAAAAAAACAAACAAACATAAATTAATACCCACAACGCTACACGATGTAGCGTTTTTTAAGAAAAAAATGAAAACGCTACACGCAATTGTGTCTTGGAATGATATTTGGGGCCAAGTTTTTAAGGTGTGATATTTTGGACCATATCCTTTTAAATTGTGATAAATTGGACCAATACCCATGTTACGCTCTTTTTTGAATATATTATTATTCAAATCGTTATTGAAATCAAATCTTCTTTTAAGATGTTTCGGTTAAACTTGAAGTTGTATATTGAGTTTTGGATTTAAATTTGAATTTTTTTTTAAAATCCAAAAAAAATTAGAATTAAATTTGAATTTGAATTTAGGAAATCTGCCTACCCGATCGCCCGATCCCTATATATGAAGACAATGGACCAAACATGCAAAAAACATTACCGCCCTCTACAGGTTGTCCTAACGTCGTCTTGTTCATCTCAGATAACTATATCCGTCGCGGCTCTCCTCCCTCAGCACCAACATATCACGTATGTTCTTATCTCTAATCTCTTATGATTTTCTGATTATTTTTTTTTTGTGTTTCGAATTTAATTCTAAAGATTTTCTGATTTTTTGTGTGTCTTGAATCAACAGAAGAAGTAGTTGATCCCATGTCAACCCGGAACAAGATTCGTGGGTTTTTGGACCGTCTTCAGGTGCTGCCGTCAAAGTTGCTAGATAATGTTGGTGTGACGAAAACATGTGAGTACAAGGAGACTGAGGATTCACTTATTATCTGTGTTGATCTGCCTGGACTTAGTAACCAGAATGTTACGGTTTCGGTTGATAAGAACAATAACATGCTTATTGTCAAAGGTGAAGGGGATAAAGAGTCTCCTACTAAAAGGTTTAGGAGGTATGTCAAAGGTGAATGGGATAAAGAGTCTCGGACTGAAAGACTAATGAGGTTTGTCAAACTTGATAAAGAGTCTCCGATTGAAAGTTCTACGAGGTATGAGCGTAAGATAAAGTTGCCTAAGAACACCTACAACCTTGATGCAATCAAGGCCGAGATGAAGAATGGAGTGCTGAAGTTGGTGATTCCGAAGATGGAGAACACTGTTTTCCATGTCAATGTTGAGTAATTTTCGCACTAGCCATGTTTGTACTTTTATATTTATATTTTTACTGCTAAAATAAGGTGATTGTGATTTTGGGTTGAATGGACGGAAATTAAGGTTAGTTGCAAACCTTAAATTTTACGCATACTTAATTATTCTCTTTGTTCTTATGATTTTGGGTATGGACGGAAATTATGGTTATTTGCAAACGTTAAACGCATACTTAATTATTCTCTTTGTTCTTATGATTTTGGGTATGGACGTATAATTGTGCTTGAATGCAAACGTAATGAAGCTGGATTGTGTTCTGGATGAAGTAGTTATCTAACTTTTGTGGTTGAATTATGTACTCAGGATTAGATATGAATTTTGTTTTGTAAAACACCAGTTGCAGGGAACAAAGACCAAAACTTTTTCAAACAGACTATCCAATGCTTATTTACACAGTCACTAGCCATTGTTATGCATGGTGATTATATGAAATTGATCAATTGTTGATTGGAAGAATAGTATTTTCAGGACATTACATTACATAGCAGCTGTAGCACTAAATAGTTGACTGTAGATTCATATATCAGGTACATTGCATTGCAGTAGTAGTAAAAATACTTGTAACTACTCCAATTTTACATCCATGACACGCGCAATGCTTTTGAACGTGGGCAAGTCTCTATGCTTGTCGTTATTAGTCTGTCATGGGGAATTCTGTGAACCATGTGGCACCGACATCTTGTTGAACTAAGGTTCCAGGATACCCTTGAGAAAGCTCTCAAGTTACAAATTTCCGATTAAACATAAGTAACTGTATTACAAATTTCCGATTAAACATAAGTAACTGTATTACAAATTGCCATAACTGAAGTTGGCCAGACAAAAGCTTCTCCAGATCGTAACAAGCATTCGTTTATGCTACTTCCACACGCTTAGCAGACACTGCATTCAAGTAACAAGCATTCGTTTATGCTACTTCCACACGCTTAGCAGACACTGCACCCCTCATGTGTACCAACATATTTAACAGACACTGCACCCCTCATGTGTACCAACATATTTAACAAAAATTGTATTGCATAATATTCAATTGTTTACTAATTAACTTAACTAGATCATCTTTTTTACAGGTCCTCAACATTATACATACAACATATTTCATTAATTAGCAAAAAAAAACATATTTGATTACCTCGATTAAGTAATAAGATTCTTACTAGTAGAGCTCTTTACACACAAACAAAAACAAAGAAAAACAATCACCTCAAACATGAAATCTAAACATACTCTATTAACTAAACAACACTTTCTTCCCTCCCAATTTCCCAAAATTGAGGTAATAGTTAGGTATCAATGTCTCAACTTGGTATCAAACAACAGTAAAGCACTAACATGATAAGAAAAGCAAAACCTTTAAATTTGTATATGGTTTTTCTAAAGATCACACATGACCATCATTCATATTGGTAGGATGAAAAAATAAATCCGAACAATAGCAAAAAAAATAAAAGATTTATCGTTACTCCTTAAGCCACTTTCACTGACGATTAAGATTATGCATTTTTGAGTTAGACTTGATTACCTCTGGTCTTCGTAGATGCCAACTGAGTATCACGCTGTGCAAAAATATTGTTCAATTATAAGTATAAAACAAAACCAAAAACAAAACCAAAAAAACAAAGAAAAAATTAAGTTCGGTGGTATTCGGCTTTTTCACTATAAATAAGAAAAAGCAAATTTATCAAAATTACTATATAAAGAACTGAAACTGAATACTTTGTTTGCATTCATGTGAATATTTCGGAATGTTTTCACACCCCTATTGACAAGAGCCAAAGTCACAAAGATATTTCCACCAACTACTAATCATGTAAAATATTGTACGGGAGTTTGCTCTTTTCCATTTTCCTGAACGTAATTGATATCCTGCAGCAGAGAATATGAGATACAAATAAATTTTTTACTATGAATCCATATACATAAATGCAATAGTTTTGTAATCAGGCTCAGGCTCAGGCTCATAGCCACCCAAAGACAAGGGTGTCAAAACCCTTTATTTTAGTGACACCCGTTGTGTGTATAGAATTGTTTATGGCTATAAGGTGGGAGAAGTGATGAAAATGGGAAAAAACTGATTTTTATCTATTTATAATTCTATATTCTGATTATATAATAGTATTACCACATTGATTCTATTATTGAAATATTATCGAAATAATAGTACAACAATATTTTAATAGTACAAATTATTTTAATAGTACTATAACATTGTTTCCATTATTGTAATATATCTAGTTAAATGATATTTCCAAATTAAATGCTATATATTCCCAAATTTTGAAAAAATAAAAATAAAAATATTATTGTTTCTATTTTTTTAAAAATATTTTTCGACGATCCAACCGTACGGATGTCAAGATATATCTAATTAAATGATATTCCAAAATTTTGAAAAAATAAAAAATTAATTTGGTTGGAGATCTTAATAGAACACTACTATATTGGCTAGTACTCGTAACTAGTGATTTATCCCAAATTATTGTTTTTATATTTTTTTAAAATATTTCTCGACGATCCAACCGTACGGATGTCAAGATATATCTAATTAAATGATATTCCCAAATTTTAAAAAAAATTAAAAATAAATTTGGTTGGAGATCTTAATAGAACGCTACTAAATTGTCTAGTACTCGTAACTAGTGCTTTATCTCAAATTATTGTTTCTATTTTTTAAAAAATATTTCTCGACGATCCAACCGTACGGATGTCAAGATATATCTAATTAAATGATATTCCCAAATTTTGAAAAAATAAAAAATTAATTTGGTTGGAGATCTTAATAGAACACTATTGTAACAACCCAAAATTTAATGAATTATTATTAATATTATTTAAATACTTTATTGGTTTTTCCATAAAGGGGAAATAAGATTGTGGATATTTTGTTACATTTTTGTGTGTCGTAAATGTATAGTGAATTACATATTTGTATGATGATTTAGGAGTGCCAGTGTATGCCTGTATATTTTAATTCCATTTTTCTGTGATTATATCAATTAAAAGCAGGCTTTATTGATCTTCTGAGAATTTTATAAAATCATTGGAGTTATTAAAAAATCATAAAATCTTTTGTAATGTTATCGTTGTATATTTAATTAATTTTTAAAATTATCAGGAGAATTATTTTGGGTGTTTAAGTATTTTAAAATGATTTTAAGACTTATGATGCATTTAAAGGATCAATACTTGCAAAATTCTTATGTAATTCATTTTTGATCATAAAAATATTTTAAAAATATGGGAGTGTTTGTAATTTCATGATCTTTATTTTAGAAATTTTAAACTTATTTTTCTCCTTAATATTTGTTTAATTTCGAATTTAGAAATTATTTAAAAAGAATTGTTTTTAATTTGTTTTCAGCATGGTGAATTTACAAGTTTGCCCTCCAGCCTTTACTTAATCAAACGCAGCTTCCAGAGTACTCTTTCTCGATTGTGTTCGGTAGAAAACCCTAGATTTCTCTTTGCCTGTCTCGATAACTTTCTCTTAATATCTCTCTCGAACTCTTTCTGACCTCACCTCTCTTTCTCTCATGTCTATTAACTATATATGTATGCGTGCGTAGTGGCAAAGAGGAAGGGGAGGGTAAGTAGTGCGTGGGCGTAAGTAGGAAGCCGAGAGTGTGTGTGTATGTGTGTGCGCGCGCGTATGGGGCAGTGGTGCGTGGTATAACTGTACCGTGTATACGAGTGTTGTACATGTGTGAGTTATGTTCGGAGGTGGGTTTTGTTTGTGGCAGTTAAAACAGGGCAGATTGAGGGAGAGATAATGATGGGATGTTGATGGTGGCATCAAGAGAGGTGGTGGAAGGGAGGTTGTGATGGGGAGGAAGGAGGAAGAAGAGAGGGTTGTATGGCCTGCGTATATGTGGTTATAGATGCAATTGTATGTCTGAGGCAAAGAAACGAGAGGTATTGCAGAGGGGTTGCGGTTGTGTGGGTCGGAGAGAAAGAGAGCAGGCTGATGTTGTTAGTTGATTAGTGCTGTTAAAATTCAGCTGTTGTAATCTTAGTTTGAGTTTGTAAAATGGGTGTGTGATGGTGTGGATACCGGGGAGGGGTAATGGTAGTATGCAGTACGTGTGTGTGTTCATGTGGTGTGTGCTAGTTGTGTCGAAGGGAAGAAAAGAAGAGAGAACCGAGAGAATTGAGGGAAGAGGAGGAGTGAAAAAAAACAAGAGATTTTATTAGTGTGAGTTATGAGGGTCTGTATGTGGGTAATGAACTAATGATTGAAAGAATTGATGGGTGTGTAATTAGTTGCGGTGTTGGAGCAAGGGAGCAGCCGAGAGAGGGCTAGAGTATATGGAGGAGAAGCCACCACCTTTGTTTGATGCGCGGGCTCGATATCGGCAGATCAGACTCGTGGAAATCGTAAGAGCGTCATACCAATGCATGATTGAAAGAGAAGATTGTGATGCCGTAAGATAAAAGCAGAAAATAGTATTACTGCAACGTTACGTAATGGCTAAGGATCAGAGGCAAGTGTTACTATCCCTCACTTATCGTTCAAGTGAGTTATTTTTTTATTGTGTTACCCATACTGATGAGTAATTATATACCGTACATGCCTTGTTGTTGAAAATTCGATTTAAATATTCTTTTAAATATCGATGATTTGTTGATTATTTACTGATGAAAAATGACTATTTCTATACGGATACTTCCTTGTTGGAGTAAAACTGAACCAGTTGTTTCGCTAGTCGGGATCCCACTAGTAGAATATTGACCCTATCATGTCTGAATACTCATCTCATACTTTCTTTTAATCCATTATGTGATGAAAGATTTTTGATTCAAAATACTTATCTTGTGATTTGAGCTTTTGACAAAAGATACTTGTTTTATTAGAAATGTTTATTAGTATTCCTATTTTACTATACACTTGCTGAGCATTTCTTCCGCTCATACTTGTTTGTTTTGAAATTTTAACGTTTCAGTAAGGTAGTTTGGCGAGACCTATCTACACAGTTTGGAAAGAAAAGAAGCTAGTCATTATTTTTGAAGATGACTTGACTCAGGAGGTCTGGATCTAGTGTAAGATATATTCTATATAGTTGTACTATAATAATTATTATTATATATAAGATTAGTTGGCCTGGTATACTTCTTATCGAAGTTATACCAGTGGTTTAAGAATTGATCAAAGAGAATGTTGTAAAGAAGAAAGTTTTTTTAATGGAATTTGGATTCTTGTTTCTAGCACTATAACCTAAAAGATCTTGGATTGTTGGGGTCACAGATGTTATATTTAATTTTTGATGATTAAAAGGGATATTGTGTTATTAAACAGGTGATTTTATTTTGAGGATTTTCGGGTAGCGACCAAATCTCCTGACCCCGGATTTGGGGGCGTTACAACTATTATATTGTCTAGTATTCGTAACTAGTGTTTTATCCTAAATTATTGTTTCTATTTTTTTAAAAATATTTCTCGACGATCCAACCGTACGGATGTCAAAATATATCTAAATAAATGATATTCCCAAATTTTGAAAAAATAAAAAATTAATTTTGTTAGAGATCTTAATAGAACACTACTATATTGTCTAGTACTCGTAACTAGTGCTTTATCCCAAATTATTGTTTCTATTTTTTTAAAAATATTTCTCGACGATCCAACCGTACGGTTGTCAAGATATATCCAATTAAATGATATTCCCAAATTTTGAAAAAAAAATAAAAAATTAATTTGGTTGAAGATCTTAATAGAACACTACTACATTGTCTAGTACTCGTAACTAGTGCTTTATCCCAAATTATTGTTTCTATTTTTTTAAAAATATTTTTCGATGATCCAACCGTACGAATGTCAAGATATATCTTGATATATTATTTGTTTACTTTTTTTATTATGTGTAAAGATGTTTATATAATTAGTAAGTAATTTTCAGTTTTTCTTTTAACAAACAAAATAAGTAATTTTCAGAAACTCGTTAGGCTCGGCTCGTTTAACAGCTCGTTAGGCTCGGCTCGTTTAACAGAAACTCGACCCGACTCATGTAACAGAAATTTGACTCGATTCGTGAGGGGCTCGCGAGTAGCTCGACCCGACTCGTATAACAAACGAGCCGAGTTCGGCGGGGATTTTCGGCTCGTTTAATAAACGAGTCCGGCTCAACTCGTCAGAAAAAGCTCGATTCGATTTAAAGCTCGGTTCAAACTCGCCCGACTCGACTCGAATTACGGCCCTACATCTGACATCACGTGTATATGTGTGTGTTTTGTTATTTTGTATACACGCTCATTGAAATTCATCCTCAATTTATAATCATTTTTAACCAGCTTGATATATTCGAATCAGATGTTAAAGAATAATAGCGTGCTCAGATTGATTGGGGAATGTTACACCTAATAAGGGTTGAGTCATCATCTATTCAGACCATATCAGTGCATTCATTGTACTATCTCTAAATTAGTGCAGTGATTAGATAGGAGTAACTATAGCCTAATGTAAAGACTAGATAGAATTATACTAATAGCCTGATTGTACTCCCTTAGCTGTATAAATATAGTTGTACATCATCAACATCAGATACATAGAAAACACATATTCTATAAACTATTTTATGGTATCAGAGCCTTTACGACTTTAGGTCAATTTCCCCGCTCCCCCTCCATGGCCATATCGAACCCCGACTCTCCGGTTGTTGCTGCAATCAACCAACTCATCCAGTTTAATCCTGCTTCACAATTACCAATTAAAATTTCCGGGAGCTCTAATTTTTCCACCTGGAAAGCCTAGTTTGAAATGTTACTTCATGGCCATGATCTATACGGCCATCTTGATGGCACCATACCAGCCCCAGTACAAACCATTTCAAAGGACGAGAAAACTATCCCAAATCCAGCCTATCGTCTTTGGTTTCGCCAAGACAAACTTATCCAAAATGCCTTACTAGCTTATGTTGATCCCACACTAGCCTCCATTGTAGCCACTGCATCTTCATCACAAATTGCGTGGGCTTCCTTACATACCGCCTTCGCTAACAAATCTCAAACCAGGATTTTTAGTCTTCGCGACCGTCTCAACAAAGTCTCAAAAGACACTAAAAATATTTCTGAGTATTTAGAAGAAGTCCGTTCCATAGTTGATGAACTTGCCACAGCCGGTTCTCCTATCTCTAATGCTGAGCTTATCGTGAAAATTCTCAGTGGGCTTGGCCCTGATTATCACAGTATTGCAGGTGCCATTCGTGCACGTGAAACTTCTGTATCGTACGAAGAGCTGTATGAAGAGCTACTTGATCAGGAATTAATACTGAAACATGAGGATAACCAAAAAGTCTCTGCACCAATTACTGCTGCTATTGCTCATCGTGGCACATCAAAATCAGGCTAATCGTCGCTCACAATCAACTTCACATTGGCGCTCCCAGCCAAATCAATTCCAACAAACTTGGCGTACACCCAACTCCAGTCACTCTCAGCCATTTGTCACTCCTGGAAACCATCAGCAACAGCGTATGCGTTGTCAGCTTTGTGATAAAGTTGGTCACTCTACGCGTGTATGTCGATCTCGTTCGCACAATCATGTTGAAGCGAAAGCACTTTTCGTTAATAGTTTACAACCTTATGACAACAATTTGCATCAATCTGCTACACCTTGGATAGTGGACTCTGGTGCTTCACATCACATCACATCAGATGCCTCCAATTTCAGTGCGGTTAATGATTACACTGGACCTGAAGAAATTTCCATGGGTGATGGTAAAACAATTCCAATATCTCAAACTGGTAACACTAACATATATGCATCTGCTAATCAGTTTAAGCTTTCTAATGCCTTATGTGCACCATCTATTAAACACAATCTCATTTCTGTCTCCAAGTTTTGTAATGATAATCACATATCAATTGAATTTTTTCTTACTTGTTTTTGTGTTAAGGATCTTGCCTCGGGGGTTCCACTAGCATGCGGCCGGAATAAAGATGGACTTTACGAGTGGCTGATAAGTGGATTTTATATCCACTTGAAACATTCCAAATCGTCTTAAATTGATTGCTTTGGTCTCAAGTTTGTGGTAGTTTTGATGTGTTTTGTTTAATTTTGCAGGGTTGAAGAAATGTCGATTAAAGGTGTAGTTTCCGTCATTTTTTGGAGTTGATTGATGATATGGAATGAAGAATAGAGGCTAATGTCAACTACCAAAAAGTATACAAGTCATTAAGGATGAAAGACGGAAGCTCATGCAAAAGGAACGGAAGAAAAGGCTTAAAAATCGAAGAAAAATCAATTTTCACAGATCGGGACCGAGCCGGGAGCCCCATTGGCGCCCCAGCGCCGTTGTTACGCAGAATGGAGCCACGCCAGAAGCCCCATCGGCGCCCCAGTGCGGCGGGTGTGCGGGGAAAATTTTCAGTTTTGCCCTTTTTACGATTTTGGCCATATCTTGAGTTCTAGAAGTCCGTTTTGGACGATCTTACTGTCCACGCGAAGATAACGAGATTTTCTAACATTTTAAAGTGGTCCAGAAGTCCAATTACAGCTGGAACGTTCCGGAATTACTGAAGAAAAGACAGCTGCGAATTTTCCTTTAAAACAGAATCAGTTTAGGAAACGTACTTCTATTATAATTCTGATTTGGTATTTCTTGCTGGGCAAGATGTCTAGAGCCTATATAAACCCATCCAACCCTTGTAAATTGTATCATTAACACAATTAGATCATTACATAGAATTACATATCTTGTACATAATATAGCGTAGAATTGCAAGGGAGAAAAGGGGAGAAAGATTCAACGCTCGTGACAAGCAACGGATCTAGATCTACTTCATCTTTTGTATCATAGATTTGTTTTCTCAACTCTTTGTTTTATTAATATTATTACTTTCTTTCATATCTTGTCTTCTATCATGGTTTCACTTGATCCCATGATGACGAGAGGTTCAATTATGAACTAATCGTTGTCATGGGGTTCTAACGGAGTTATTTATGGAGCTTTAGTATCTTGATGCTTTACAGATCTGTGTGTGATGTATATTTGATATCCTCGTATGGTTGTGCTTATTGAATTTAGATGCGTAGCTAACATCTAATTTGTTAATCTCTTGTGAAGCGAGAGTGGATCTTGAGATTTAAAACTTGTCATGCTAGCATAGGATAGGTTGATGTTTTAACATCATGATTTGTGGCGTAATTAGAGATATTATGCTGCCCTATGTGATCAATGTGGATAACTTGTTCTTCAACCGTTATGTTTTCAAATTCTATAGAGATATAGGATCTAAGCATAATTGGTGTCTATTCATCTTCTATCTCTTTTGTGGATGTATGTTTAGTTTGGTATTCGTATACTAAGAAGTAGCGTATACTTGTTTCGTGTTATCCGATCAGATATCATAACCATTGCATATAGGGATTAAAGGCGTCAGATCTAAGCAAAGTATTTAATGAAGTTAGGATTCCATGCTTTCTCTTGCAGAAGTAATTCGATTCCAATTCTCGTTAGTTAGTTAATTCTTAGCTTGTTAATTTAATTCTTAGTTTAATTTAGATAATCAAAACCCAATATTGTTATTTGTCTTAGCAGTGCATAATAACCATACTTTGTTGCATAGGTACAAAAATGAATTAAAACCATAACCAGATCTCTGTGGGAACGAACTCGACTTATTCATATATTACTTGTGACCACGTACGCTTGCGTGATTTAGTGCAAACAAGTTTTTGGCACCGTTGCCGGGGATCATCGGTGTTTTATTTTTGGTTTATGTGCTTGTCAATAGTGGTCGTTAGAGTTCACTGACTCGGATTGCTTTTTCTCATCTATTCTTGTATAGTTCGTTGGTGTTTCAGGTACTTGTCAGAGAGCGTTGACGTTGAAGATGGATTTTCTAACTTACTATGGAGTTCAGCAGGTGGCTAGTGTTTGTGAGCTATGTGCGGGCGCACATGAGACGTATCAGTGCTGGAGCAACCAAGGTTGTATTCAACAGCCTCAGCAATGTGAGCGGTGTTTGGGCGTTCATGATCCCTCACAATATTGTTACTATGAAGGAGTTGATCCATATGTCAGTTATGAGGAACAACCATATTTTCGATACCATCCTCAACAGTACCAGCAAGATGTTCTAGATATGTAATATTTCTTTGGTAGTGAAGAGTTTCAACATCAGCAACCTACTCCTACTTTTTAGTCAGATGAGGTTGATGCTATGGAGGAGATTAGGATGCTTGCAAGAAGTTATGAGGAGTCTACCAAATCTATGGGGACGCTAATTGCTCAAGTTTTGAGTGCCTTGGAACAAGAGAAACAACAATTCATACCAGAGGCAATTCCAGAAAATGATGGTGACTTGGAGCAAGGTACTGCATGCTTAATTGAGGAAGACAAATTCCAAGATGAGGTGAGCATTCGCAAGCCATGTGAGGAATTTGATCATGTTAGGATGGTGGATGATTTGGAAAGGGCACTATATGGGACAGACACTGATGAGCTGCACAAATTTCAAGAATTGGTATGTGCGTACCAAGAGGCTGAAGAACATGGGAAAGATGCAGGTCTTCTACTTGTCTCAGAGTTTAAAGATGGAGGTAGCGCATTAGAGCCAATGGAGGAAGTTCTCTTTGAGGAACCAAAGGCTTCAGCAACTTACATTTACCCTCCACCATTATATTCAGGCGAAGCCCGCGAATGTGTGTTGTTCTACAAATTGTCAGATTTTGGGTCAACAGATTAAGGCATTGGAATTGGATGTTGTTGTTACACGAATAGGCCAAGCGAGGAGAAGGGGCAGAAAGTGTGTCGCCGTGATGATGATGAAGTCTCACGAAGAGAGGACCAGGCAAATTATTATCATCCTTAATGGAGGCTGGAAGACGTCAAGCTATTGACGTTAAAGCAGCGCTTCTTGGGAGGCAACCCAAGGTATGTTTTCTACTTTCCCTCGTATTTACTTTCATTCAATGAGGACATTGAATTTTTCAAGTTTGGGGGTGGTTTGAGGGATAAGTAGTGCATGTATATATATGTGATTGTTAGTCATTGTGTTCATGTAGGATTTCATGCTTTGCATATTAGTAGTAGTAAATTATGCATTTATGTTCGTGCTATCGACATTTGTTTCATATAGGACATTTTGTTTTTATGTTCGTATATCATGTGAGTTCATAATAGTTGCATTTACACCCATGCTTGATAGGAATTTTGTGTTGTTGACGCTTTTGTTTGAGAAGTGGTATGCTTTGTTCTTGTGCACACACATACACTAGAAAGTTGAAGCTAGTAGACTTATTGAATGTTGTAAGTGATTAGAAGGACATGAATATGTGCAAGATGATTTAGTTTGCATGCTTTGAATACAAGTCGGTACGTTAGAGAGATTTTTGCTTGGGATTGAGTATGTTTTTTCCTACCAAGTGAGTTTTTTAGCCTTATTGCATATTTGCTGCAATTTATTCGTTTGCTTGAGTGTTCACGGATTGTTTGCATTGCTAGCAGTTGTTTGAGGTCTTTCTTGAAATGCATGACATTATTTGACGATTAAAATGATAAAGGCATTAGGATTAACCGCATATTTTCCCATATTACCACACCATGTTTACATGATCAATTAGTTAACCCGTTGAGCTTAATCCTATTTTTTCGGTGACATACCACATTACTTGCCTAGACCTTTTTCTTGTATTGGCCTTACATTAATTTGAACCCGCATTGTCAAAGGCTAGTAGAGTGCTTAAGAGAGTAATAAGGTGTGCAAGGAGGGGTTTATTGTTGGTCATAATTTTGGGGAAATATTGAAAATTGGGTTTGTTTATTTGATAGTCGGCATATGTAATAAATTCATGGGATCATTGTTATTGTTTATATTATTGTTTCATCTAGCTCTCGGAAAGAAAAAAGTAAGAAAAAAAAAAGAACAAAAAAAAGAGAAAAAAAAAGAAGAAAATGAAAAGAAAAAAAAAAGAGAAAAATATATATTATGAGAGCATTTGTGTTTGTTGCGATCCTATTTCAGTCGACTAGTCGAGTGTTTGTTTTAGTAAAAATTATGGGGGGGGGGAAATAGGGTGTTGTGTATGATTTATTATGGAACTTACTAGCTTTTGACACTTCACCTATTTTGGCTTATTTGACATACCTTATCCCTAGCCCCGTTACAACCCAAATAAAGACCTTTTGATTATCGTCATTGATGTATGTTGTGTTAAGAGTTAGATTGATACCAAATGTCAAGCATGCTTATGATTTTTGTTGGAATTGAGTGATACACTTACCCTTGTTCTTGAGTGAATATTCTTTTATGAGTGGATTGTGAGTGTTTCCTTGTTTTTGCGTATGAGATCCCGAGTTTGTCTCAAAGATGTGATCTTGTAGGCTTAGCATGGTTACTAACTTATTCATACACTTGACATGGATTTGTGAGAAATTATGCATGTTCATTGAGTAGACTATGTGAATACTTGCACTTTCGATACCAAGACATTGCATTATTACTTTGATTCTTAAGTTGATATGGCATGAGAGGATTTGAAGGTATGGTAGGATATTAGACTAGATTAATTGCATTTTCATATTAGTTGCATTCATGCATTGCATTGCATTAGGTTATATGGATTTTGTGGGTACATTCACTATAGGCCCTCACGAGACCTTACTCGTCCACTAGGGCTGCCTAGGGGTTTAAAGGGCTTGTTGCATATGCCAAATGCAACCGTGATCACCTACGGAAGTGGTACTAGTTAGGCAGAGTTAGTTGTTTATGCTTGAGGACAAGCATCAGTTTAAGTTTGGGGGTGTGATAAGTGGATTTTATATCCACTTGAAACATTCCAAATCGTCTTAAATTATTTGCTTTGGTCTCAAGTTTGTGGTAGTTTTGATGTATTTTGTTTAATTATGCAGGGGTGAAGAAATATCGATTAAAGGTGTAGTTTCCATCGTTTTTTGGAGTTGATTGATGATATGGAATGAAGAATGGAGGCTAATGTCAACTACCAAAAAGTATACAAGTCATTAAGGATGAAAGACGGAAGCTCATGCAAAAGGAACGGAAGAAAAAGCTTAAAAATCGAAGAAAATCAATTTTCGTAGATCGGGACCGAGCCGGGAGCCCCATTGGCGCCCCAGCGCCGTTGTTACGCAGATTGGAGCCGCGCCAGAAGCCCCATCGGCGCCCCAGCGCGGCGGGTGTGCGGGGAAAATTTCCAGTTTTGCCCTTTTTACGATTTTGGCCATATCTTGAGTTTTAGAAGTCCGTTTTGGACGATCTTACTGTCCACGCGAAGATAACGAGATTTTCTATCATTCTAAAGTGGTCCAGAAGTCAAATTACAGATGGAACGTTCCGGAATTACTGAAGAAAAGACAGCTGCGAATTTTCCTTTAAAACAGAATCAGTTTAGGAAACGTACTTCTATTATAATTCTGATTTGGTATTTCTTGCTGGACAAGATGTCTAGAGCCTATATAAACACATCCAACCCTTGTAAATTGTATCATTAACACAATTAGATCATTACATAGAATTACATATCTTGTACATAATATAGCGTAGAATTGCAAGGGAGAAAAGGGGAGAAAGATTCAATGCTCGTGACAAGCAATGGATCTAGATCTACTTCATCTTTTGTATCATAGATTTGTTTTCTCAACTCTTTGTTTTATTAATATTATTACTTTCTTTCATATCTTGTCTTCTATCATGGTTTCACTTGATCCCATGATGACGAGAGGTTCAATTATGAACTAATCGTTGTCATGGGGTTCTAACGGAGTTATTTATGGAGCTTTAGTATCTTGATGCTTTACAGATCTGTGTGTGATGTATATTTGATATCCTCGTATGGTTGTGCTTATTGAATTTAGATGCGTATCTAACATCTAATTTGTTAATCTCTTGTGAAGCGAGAGTGGATCTTGAGATTTAGAACTTGCCATGCTAGCATAGGATAGGTTGATGTTTTAACATCATGATTTGTGGCGTAAATAGAGATATTATGCTGCCCTATGTGATCAATGTGGATAACTTGTTCTTTAACCGTTATGTTTTCAAATTCTATAGAGATATAGGATCTAAGCATAATTGGTTCTATTCATCTTCTATCTCTTTTGTGGATGTATGTTTAGTTTGGTATTCGTATACTGAGAAGTAGCGCATACTTGTTTCGTCTTATCCGATCAGATATCATAACCATTGCATATAGGGATTAAAGGCGTCAGATCTAAGCAAAGTATTTAATGAAGTTAGGATTCCATGCTTTCTCTTGCAGAAGTAATTCGATTCCAATTCTCGTTAGTTAGTTAATTCTTAGCTTGTTAATTTAATTCTTAGTTAAATTTAGATAATCAAAACGCAATATTGTTATTTGTCTTAGCAGTGCATAATAACCATACTTTGTTGCATAGGTACAAAACTGAATTAAAACCATAACCAGATCTCTGTGGGAACGAACTCAACTTATTCATATATTACTTGTGACCACGTACGCTTGCGTGATTTAGTACAAACAGTGGCCATCCCAGAATCTCTCTTCTCCTAAATCTTACATGGCCAGTACACACCTCCCATTGTCGCTCTGGCACCAACGCCTAGGGCATTTAAACTTTCGTTCTTTAAAATCTGTTTTGAATAACTTTTCCCTTACCTACAATAATGCAGTTGATGCTCATGTTTGCAATTCGTGTGCCTGTGATAAAAGCCATGGGCTACCTTTTTCTTAACTTTCATTACATAGTACCACTCCTCTACAAATTATCTATAGTGATGTATGGGGTCCTTCCCCAATTTCCTCCATTGACAATAAAAATTATTATGTGGTATTTGTTGATCTCTATTCGAAATATACATGGCTATACACTATGAAAAATAAACATGAAGTACATGATATCTTTAAATCTTTTCAAGTGTTAGTCGAAAGATATTTTCAAACAAAAATTATTTCCCTTTACACTGATGGCGGGGGTGAATTTATTGCTTTAAAGTCATACCTACGCAGTAAGGGGATTGAACACCTTCTTTCTCCACCTTACACGCCACAACGCGTAGCCATTGTCGAGCGCCGTCATAGGCACATAATTGAAATTGCTAAAACACTCATGCATCATGCCTCTCTTTCATCAAGTTTTTGGTCTTTTGCATGTGAACATGCCACTTATCTTATTAATCGGATGCCCACCTCAAATAATTCCAACAAATGTCCATACCAAATACTATTTAAAGACACTCCCTCCTATTCTTCACTACGTGTGTTTAGTTCCTTATGTTACCCATGGCTTCGACCATACACCAAAATAAATTAGAATCTCGATCCCGACCTTGTGTTTATCTCAGATTCTCTGTTCAACACTATTGTCATAAATGTTTTGATCCTTTATCTTCCAAGTTGTTTCTCTCGCGAGATGTATCATTTGTTGAGACAACTTTTCCATTCCAAAATATGTTCTCCCACCTTAAAACTAAACAATCATACCAATTATGGGAAACTGTAACTTGTGCTTCCCCTACTCAAGCACGTATTCCTCCCACCAGTGTGTCATATGATGTCCCAATACCTATTCCAGTCTCAATCGAAAATCCACCTGTTCCAACACGACAATCATCGTCCGAATTTGCTAGTGGTTCCCCAATGACAGGTACGTCTTCTGATCCACTTTCTCATCCTTCAACATCTAGCAGATCCACACATGATATTCCCTCTTCACATATACCTCCTTCCCACAGTATGGTCACGAGATCAAAAAATAATATTCATAAACCCACCAAGTTTTTTGGTTATACAGAAACATCATCCATGGTTCCCAAGACATTTAAGAAGGCACATAAAATTCCTCACTGGAGACATGCTATGCAGGCTGAATATGATGCATTAGTAAAAAAAATAAGACTTGGGATCTTGTTCCCATAGAAAAATCTCAAAACATTGTTGATTGCAAGTGGATTTTTAAAATTAAATATAAGCAGGATGGGAGTATCGACAGGTACAAGGCACGACTTATTGCCAAGGGCTTTACTCAACGGCCAGGGATCGATTTTCACTCCACTTTCAGCCCTGTCATCAAGCCTACTACAGTTCGTTTAGTGTTAAGCATTGCTGTCCAGAAATCCTGGCCAATTCACCAACTTGATGTGAATAATGCCTTTTTACAAGGACATCTCGAAAAAGAGGTTTTTATGCGGCAACCACCTGGATTTGAGCATACTGATTTCCCTAATCATATTTGTAAATTGAGGAAAGCCATATACGGTCTTCGACAAGCCTCACGTGCATGGTACAAAGAATTCAAAAAGTTTTTGATTAAATTGGGATTTACCAACTCTCACTCAGACACTTCGTTATTTATTCAACATTGTCAAAGTTTCACAATCTATATTCTTGTATATGTAGATGATATCATCATTACCGGGTCAAGTATATACGATATATACCGGTACATAATTATGCCTTGGGTTCATGTTTGACCTCTTTTCGTGGTTAGTCAATATTTGTCCCAATATTTGATCGACATGGTATATTTTATACTTTCGAAATATTTATTTACTACATGATATTTGGTTAACATGGTATATTTTATACTTTCGAAATATTTACTTATTATGTAATGTTTAGTTGACATGGTGTAATTTAAATGTTTAATGATGTATGGATATTTTCAACTAGGTCAAGTAAAAAATTTTGGTCAGTATAATATATTTTATGCTTCCAAAATATTTATTTACTACACGATGTTTGGTTGACGTTGTATATTTTATATTTTCGAGATATTTATTTACTATATAATGTTTGGTTGACATGATGTAGTTAAAATGTTTAATGACCTCTTAATATTTTCAACTAGGTCAAGTAAGGAATCTATGCATTCAAACAGAATCTACTCCGAATACCATTTCAGTTTTGGAAAGCAAGTAATAGAAAATAGGTGTTATGACTCTCCAGGTGCTCATTCAGCCACAAGTGCACCACTAGCAACAGCTTTACATGGAATCTATGGTGAGCTTATTTCATATTATATTACAAAAATAATATGCGATGTTCCTGAAAGGTAGTGCTGTGATTTCTGTGATTTGTCTAAATCGTGTTGCAGTATTTCATTCACCAAGTAATATGAGATTACTAGCCAAATGCATTTTGTTTTGGCAATTAAGTACATGAATGTTGGAAACTGATTAACTTTGGTATTTAAGTTGACGAATGATCCTTAAAAGTAAATAATACTAATTGGATGAGAAAACAAAAAAGGGTTTGGTTCTAATCAAGTGACGTTGCTTGTAACAGATGCTAGGTACGAGGAGGAGGTAAAGAAACAAGAATTGAAGAAACAGAAGAATAAGGAGGAGGAGCTTACGAGCGTTAAGGAGGGAGATATTCTTGATCTTCGCAAGCTTCTCTTCATAAAAAACAGGGATTACCTCATTAAAAACAATGACCAGGTATATGTGAATGTTTGTATATATGAACTTATTTTCCCCGAAGTCAGTTTCTTAATTTCGTGCCTTCTTTTTTATAGCGAGTGCTATAATAAATCATTGTCATATTTCAAATCACATACAAAATATATTCGATGTTGCCTCTGGCTTGTAAAGAGTTAGTTTCTGCAGAAGAATTAATTGATTAAGTTCATTTGTGAGGCTGGATTGATTTGCTATACATTGTAAACACTCGTGATTTTGTTAAGCATCGTTTACCAATTGAATTTGTTATGGTATTCAATTGGTTGTGGTATTCTGCAAACAGAGTCAGCTCTTTCGATTGTAGCTCACTAATCTAGAAGAAACCTTCACTTGGTAAAAATTAGTGATGATTTGCCTGCATCAGCTTTCCCATTTGATCAAAATCTGGAAAGGATATAAGTTATTAGCAGGTGGAAGAATATGCATATATTTTCCAAGTTTTGTCCTGATATTATATTGGTGACTGTAGAATTAGCTAGGCCATAAGGTCCAACTCTATTAATATATTTTACACCGGAATTCAACTACTTCCCTCTTGTTTTTTCTAGGTATTATATTTACTCTGCTATATTACGATATAATGGTATGTTCGCCAGTTTGTACATGTACATTATACATCTATAGCACTAATATGTTGCTCATAGCAGCAAGCACTTAGGAACACTCCACATTATATATAAAATATTTGATCAACTTTTCCTAGCGTTAGGATGTCCTACTAAAGGAACTGTCAGAAGTTGATTAAAGGAACTGTCAGAAGTTGATAGCTCTTAGGCATGAACGAATCTCCTTTCATTCAATCTGACATATGTTCCAACAATATGATCTAGGAATCTTATCCGAGGTTTAATTTCTGCTCAATTTGTTTTTTTTCACGGCAAAAGAGACTACGTGCAATTCATTAGGCGATTTCATCATTTCCTGCTCATAACTGAAAGTTGCATAGTTTATAGTTCAATATCATTACCACTTTACCATCGATTAGAAGCTACAAGGATTCATCTTGAACATCAACAAAATACAAAGGTAAATGCTGTTAGGAATCTTCCCGATTCCCTGCGAATGCGGAAGCGATTTGGTAATATGTGCGCTTAGATCCCACAAATATACGTGATAGTAATGAAGCAACAAACCAACAATACAGTAAAAGAGACAAGAGATTTAACGTGGTTCGGCCCAGCCTACATCCACAAGAGCAACAACTTCACACCAGATAAAAGAGATTACAATATCCGGGTATCCGGCCCCTTGAATTTCATACAAAAATTCAGCCCTACAATACCTATTATGTATATCCCCAACTCACTGAAGTGTTTATCTCAAAACCTCCCCCTATCACTGTTTCCCGACAACCTTTCCTTCTCTCCCTCTCCCAACCCGGATAGTGCCACACAACCTGATAGAAAGACCCCTGCAGCGGGACCACCTCCGATGGCTGCAGTCAGACCCAAGTACCCTAAGGAATAGTTTAGGCACGAGGACCTTCTATCCCGACACTTCCTGAAAGCGGGCTAAACCGGCTCTCCTACTAGACGGACTATCTAGCAGCTATAGAGAGAGAAGAGAGAATTATGGTGTAATAACTAATGAAGGAGGAGGGGGTATTTATAGGAGGGGGGTTGGTGGCATGAGGGGTAGAAATGTAAGAGTGGGGGGTAGGTGATGGTAGGGGGTAGGTGAGTTTGGAATTATAAGGCACCTGCCTAACAAATGCGACAAACCCATAGAGACACTCAGCAATATTATCAGCTTCCATTTTCCTCCTGATTTTTATGTTCTTGAGTCTGCTACCACGACATATTTGGTTGCTACTGGTGGGCCTGCTGATCAGGGTAGATCCCTGCTTGTTCCACTGCATGCTGCTGCGGGACATAGTAATATGGAACCAAATCATCTGGTGGACCCAGCAGCGGAATTGTAGCCTTGGTGATACCAAGACCTTCTTCCTTAAACTCATCTCTTGGGATGATATCAACCAGAAAATTGAAAATATCAGTCCTTGAAATTGCAGCAGCAGCAATGTCATTCTTCTGCAGCGTTCTCCTTTTGTTCTCCTCAGTGAGTAACCAAGAATGCATAGTCAGCTCCAAGATAAGCATCTCACAGGCCTTTGCGAATATGACAGGGGCCTCGGATGAAATAATCCGAACATCTTCATCAGCTTTCATGATCTTTTTTATGCGAGCAAGAAGAAGGTTGTGATTCTTGAAGTCCAGCATCTGTCCAATTTCCTGTATTTGGTTAGCCCAAAATGTCTGTAGACTGTAGCTGAGTCCGTAGCTGCAGCTGCTGTTGCTGGTAGAAATGTTGTGCCTTGTAGTATTCAGGCTGCTGGTGAGAAGCAGCGCCAGTTGGATGCTGAGTTGGTGCAGACACTGGTACCACAAGTGTACCAGTTGCGACTCTCGGTCCAGTAGCATGGAAATGAGGCACACCATAAGTCATCTGACCAGCACTATCTATCACATCTTCCTGTTGTTGCTGAGGTTCTTCTGATTCATCAATTGAGTTCCTACCAGCCTTTAATTAAATATTCCTAAAGAGAGATTATGCAGGGGACAAGTGGGACTGAGAAGCTGTGAAGATTTTACACATACAATTTGTTAAGTATTATAAACCACAATCATTCTGATTAATTTTAGACAAACTGATCTGGGTCAGTTTTATCAAAATTCGAATTTGTTGTGTACTTGTGTTCCACCTAATCTTTTTCAGCGGCGGCTGGAAAATTTTACTCTCCATTTTAAATATATCACTTACAAGCCAATTTAAGTAATTAGTACTTTAAAAACAAATGGACTAAAGCTTGTTTTGATTTATAAGCTGCTTGTTGGAATAATCTTAAATTTAATTAGTAATTGTTTTATTTATTTATTAGTTATTTGTTTAGTTTGTGTCGAGTCAGACACGTTGGGCTTCCTTTGAAGTGGTCAAGTAGTTGTTTCAGTATTCTTAGGAAGTGTTTTGAATAAGCAGGAGTGCTAGAGAATTTGTAGGGGTTAGTTGCTGCATTATAGCTACTCTGTGTTGTCATATTTATATTGCTTTTGTACGTTGGTCTTTGTGTTGCAAGAAATAATAGTTTGTTTTTCACTTGCAGCCTTCTTTATCAATTTTATACATAGCTGTTATATCTATACTTGTGAGTCACAGAGGTGTATCAGCTTGGTTTTAGTCTACACTTGGTATCAGAGCTCACATGATCTAGGGCTTGTGAGTTGATATTTTATACATACACCTATATATATATATATATATATATGTGTGTGTATTAAGTATTTATATGTCATATTCAATGGCATCAAAGCTAGGCTCGATTGAGAAAATTGGGCGTTATTAATGGTCTACCATGGGTGAAAATGCGAAGAATGAAGCTGGTTCCAACGGTGGTGGTACTACAGGAGATTCCCAGGAGACAAAATTCAGAATAGATACAAATGGATACGAAGTTATAGGCGGCATCAAGCTGAGGTATTCCGTGATGATGAGCAAGAAATCAAGTTTGTTTTTAGAATTGTGGGTGAGAAGTGCACCATGGAAAGAAGTGTTATAAATTTAGAAAAAAAAATATCCTAAAATTGTAAGTTGGTGAGAAGTGCATCAACATGTGAAATGGAGAGAAGTGCATCAACATGTGAAATGGAGAGAAGTGCTCCAAAATTGTGTTTTTTGATGAGATGTGCATCAATATTGATAGTGGTGAGAAGTGCATCACAAGATGGTGGTGAGAAGTGCATCACACGATGAAGAGAAGTGCTTCATAGGTTTAAGATTAGGGGGAAATTATTGGGCTTTAATTAATCTTAAACCATATTTATTGGACTTTGTCATTGGGTTGATGGGCTAGTTTATCAGTCCATGTAGTGTCAATAAAATAGTTGAAGTAGTCAGCTGTTAGGTCGAGTTTGTAGGATCGTGTGTTACTAGTTATGCAGTGGTGGGAGTAGTCTGCTTAAATCAATGTCTAATTTTTTAGCTAAGCAGTTCATGGAGTCTGTATGTATATATATGCTTTACATGTTAATGAAAAAGGTAAGTCATTTGACAAGCAAACTATGCTCTTCTCTGTTAGTTTATATTATAAGTAGTTGCGATATTTACAGCAATATGTTAGATTTCCAACACTTGATGCACTTCTCATCAAAAACACATCAACCCAATGACAAAGTCCAATAAATATGGTTTAAGATTAATTAAAGCCCAACACTGCTTACACAAACAGGCCCGAAGACTCGTGCCTCAACCTTTTTCCCTTCACAAGGTGACAAAACTCGAATTTGTTGTGTGCTTGTGCTTACACAACAAAATTTGAATTTGTTTTATCAAAATTCGAATTTGTTGTGTACTTGTGCTTACACAACAAAATTCGAATTTGTTTTATCAAAATTCGAATTTGTTGTGTACTTGTGCTTACACAGAGATGTTGAAGGATATATACAATTATTTACCGCCTAACAAAGGTTTGAGATCGTTTTTGTGGCTGTTGATGATGTTGACAATGGCTTTGAAGAAGAAAAAACAGACCTTGAGAATGATTTTGAAGATGTATTTGCTTACATGCCCTGGACTGCGATACCATTCTCTGACATAACATCCAGGAGACAGCTTAACAGAAGATTTGGTTTCAATTATAATTTCACAACTGCACACTCGTTTGTAATTGACCCAACAGGCATGGTTTTGCATAGGTATCCAGATATGTGCTTTAAACGATATGGAGCTCTAGGTTATCCTTTCAGTAGGGAATGGTTGACTTTCCTGGATTCTGAATGCAAAGCAATTGCTGCACAACCCACCTTGAAAAACCTTCTCTCCTCACCTGAACGTGATTATGTCATCTCAAATAACGGCGACAAGGTATGGTATATACACTTCATAGCATGGTGTAGTAATTATGGCAAAATGAACTTATCAACTAATATATTGTTCTAGCTAGTCAATTAATACGTGTTTCATTTGCACGTTCAGCTGAATCTGGATAATAATATATTTCTTTATACCACCTCCTGGTACATTTATTTGTTAGGTACCTATTCATACACTTGAAGATAAGGTGGTAGCTCTGTACTTTTATGGATACAACAAAACCGAGACCAATAGGCTCACATTAGAACTTAAGATGGCATATAAGGAGTTGGCAAACAATGGAGAAAATTTTGAGGTTGTGCTTCTTTACCTTTATGATAAGCACAATACTTCTGGATGTAGAAATGAAACTATGCCTTGGTTGGCCCTCCCGTATAAAGACCCGAACCTTAAGAAGTTGAAAAGAATTTACGGGTATCCCGAGTATTTCGATGATTACTGTTGGGATGATTCTAAGCTTGTAATTGTCGGTCCTCGTGGAGAATTCTGTGAACCTTTTGGCGCCGACATCATATTGAACTTTGAGCTTCCAGGATACCCCTTCACCCGCGAGAAAGCTCTCAAGTTAGAGACTGAAAGAATAAAGAAACTGAAACTAGAGATGATTTGGAAGCCAAACACGGTCTTCAGTAGGAATGATGGATCCCAGGTGACTTTTTAAAAAAAATAAAATGTTTTTATGCATTATTCAAAGCATTTGGTTGAAATTATTTATCCTCTAAATATCTTAATTCCAATCCATAACAAGGTACTTCCCGGCGCCTAATAAAGAAGCTTAAAATTAAGTTCTTTAATTGCAGCATTTTCTAACTCTAACTTTCTTAAAATGTTCAACTTTCCAGCAGTTTACTAACTAATTCCAGTTTATAAGTAGGTTTCACTCTCTCAACTTGTCGGGAAGAGGATTATGCTTTTATTTGGTGAATTTGAATACGAGTTCCTGAACATGTTAAAAGAAAGGTATCTTGATATGAAGGGTACAGATGGTGAATTTGAAGTAATTTACATCTATGTATCGGATACTGAAGATGTTCAAGACTCTGACACTGAAGATGTTCAAGATTCTGACACTGAATGTTTTGTGGATCCTTGGTTTGTGTATGCTTTGCCAAAAGACATTGTGCATGCTGCTGATATTATACCTTTTGAGTTTGATTAACGATATGTTAAAGACGAGGATCTATATGATCTAAAGATTGCTAACAACTCATCATCCATGAAGATTAAGCTACAGAATTATAGCTATACATACAGAGAATGTAACTACATATTGGGGAAGAAGATGTGTTTCTTATTGATTAAGAAAATGTAATACAGAGTAAGTAAGTAGAAATGAGTACATGGAGGAGACTTTATATTGAAAATAACATAAACCGTTATGATAAGCAAGTTGTTGGGGAATTGGGTGATTAATACTTGGATTTTCTGAAGTCATGTGAACACTTTTAGATTGAAGTTATTTGTGGTTCACCCAAATAATTCAATCGGATAAAGTCAGAAAATCTGCAAGAAGAGAGAGTGTATTTTGCTGTGTATTTCAGAATGAACCCCTATATAAAATGATCAATGTCACGCCTATTTATAGATGTCAACAGATGTGTCTTTTGCCAATAGACACACCTCAAGATGTGTCTTTTGCCAAAAGACACATCTCATTTCCAACAGTCATGTCCAATGCCAATAGACACACCTCAAGGTGTGTCTTTTCCAATAGACACATCTCATTCCAACAGATGTGTTTGATGCCAATAGACATGTCTCATAAGCAATAATTCTGAAATCATAACGAACTCGAACAGAGCATGCACTCCGCATTCTCCCGACTTGTTCGATGTAACATTACGATTACATTGATCAACTAGCCAATCCAATTACACTAAAATATCCAACAATCCTCACCCATTTTAGCGTAATCCATGATTAACTAAACAAAATCACAACAAACGACAAACTTATGCATAAATGAAATATCGTGACGATTGAATTTCACATTAGTATATTACACATTCCAAATATTTGAATATCAAGGTATCACTATGGATTGAACCTTTACTATTCATATTGAATATATGAAGATAATACACACATAAATTTACATTCTCAAATGTTCTTACTTGACACTATCTTTTACTAGCCTAGTGTCCTAATCCTTCATAAGCATATCAAAGCCAAGTCCAAGCTTCTTGAAGCGGCTAAACTTCATGCTCATATAGGTAGTTCTTTTATTCTCGCACCTGCATATGCAATTTTTCAAAAGAACTATTAAGAAGATAAACTTCAACCTCCTTAACTTGCAGGTCTGAACACATACCTTGGGATGATGCTTTAATGTGTTCCAATCTCTAAATGTTAAGCTTTCCACATTGAATTCAGCACCTAATGTCTTATTAGATGGGAATTGGGTATCTCAACATGAGAGGTTATTCGATGGACTTTAATCCCATCCCTACAGCCGACTTGTGCACAAGATCTCTACTCAACCCTTTGGTTAGATGATCGGCTAAATTATGTTGAGTTCTTATAAACTCCACTGATATAACACCATGCGTGATAAGCTCACGAATCATGCTGTGTCTAACACCTAAGTGTCTAGACTTGCCTTTGAACACTTGTCTATAAGCATTAGACAAGGCAGACTCACTATCAGATTTCTTAGCCATTCAGCTTCTTTACCAGCCGCTGATAATGCCACAAATTCAGATTCCATCGTTGAATCAGTAATGCAACTTTGTTTCTTTGATGCCCAAGAAATAGCACCTCCCCCAAGAAGGAATACCCATCCACTTGTGGAAGAATGATCTTCCTTATTGGAAATCCAACTTGCATCTGAATGACCTTCAATAACCGAAAGAAATCCAGTATATGTCAAACCATAATTCATGGTTCCTTTCAAGTATTTGAACACTCAGCTTAAGGCTTGCCAATGATGTGAACTTGGCTTGCTAGTATACCTACTAAGCTTTCCAACAGCATAGGCAATATCTGGTCTAGTGCTTATCATGGCATACATAAGACTACCAATAGCCCTTGAGTATTCAAGTTGAGATACTGCAACACCTATATTAGGTAGGAGTTGAATACTAGGATCAAGAGGAGTGCTAACAGGAGAACAATCCTTAAAGTTAAATCTTTTAAGAATCTTCTCAATATAATGAGATTGAGAAATTGAAATGCCATTGTTCTCACGCTTGATCCTTATACCAAGAATCACCTCAGCCTCCCCCATGTCTTTCATATCAAAATTAGATGACAAGAACTTCTTAGTTTTATCCACTTGATTTTGGTCAGTACCAAAAATCAACATGTCATCCACATATAAGCAAATTATAACTCCTTTACTAGAAGCATCAAATTTGATATATACACACTTGTCTGCTTGGTTAAGAAAATAACCGTTAGACAAGACTACAGTATCAAATTTATCATGCCAATCCTTCGGTGCTTGTTTCAGACCATAAATTGATTTCTTCAATTTACACACCTTGTTCTCACAACCAGGCATAATAAACCCTTCGGGTTGTTTCATATAAATCTCTTCATCTAATTCACCATTCAAGAATGCAGTTTTCACATCCATTTGGTGAATGACAAGGTTGTGTATAGCAGCAAGTGCTATTAACAACCTAATAGTGGAGGTTCTAGCAACAGGAGCATAAGTATCAAAATAATCAATCCCTTCTTTTTGTCTAAAACCTTGGATTACCAATCTGGCTTTAAACTTATCTATGGTACCGTCCACCTTCATTTTCCTTTTGAAGATCCATCTGTTCCCCAATGCTTTACAGCCAGGGGGCAGATCACTCAATTCCCAAGTATTATTATTCATGATAGAATCCATTTCATCTTGGATAGCTTCTTTCCAGAATGCAACATCCCTAGATATCATAGCTTCGCTAAAAGTATTTGGATCCTCCTCAATAGCAAAACAATATTGGTATTGATATTCAATTTCATCTCTAGAGCCTTCTACTAGATAAAGATGAAAGTCATCTCCAAAAGACTTTGCTTTTCTAGCTCTAGTGCTTCTCCTTGGTTCAGACGGTCCATTCACATCTTCAGTAGAAACCGAGTTCTTACTAGAAGAAATCTGAAGCATGTCCCTTGGTCTAGGTATAGATGTAAATCTGTTTTCATCAAATATAGCATCTCTTGACTCGATAATCGAGTTCACAGATACATAGTCATTAGATTCTAACACATAGAATCTATATGCTATGGAATGCTTAGCATAACCAACAAATATGCAATCTATACCTCGTTCACCCAAGTTTCTTCTTTTGGGTTCAGTGAGTCGTACAACTGCTCTACATCCCCAAACTCTCAGAAAACTTAATTTTGGTGACTCTTTATACCAAAGTTCATAAGGGGTAATCTTATTCCTCTTACTAGGAATTCGATTCAATAAGTGACAGGTTGTCAACATAGCCTCACCCCAAAATCCCTCACTCAAACCCGAGTAGGATAACAAGGAATTAACCATTTCTTTCAAAGTCCTATTCTTTCGCTCTGCCACACCATTTTGCTGTGGTGTATAAGGAGCCGTGGTTTGATGTATTATACCAGTAGATTGAAAATAAATCGGATCATAATACTCACCTCCTCTATCAGTACGTAGATTTTTAATCATGGTACTCTGATGTAGCTCTACTTCTTCTTTATAAATTTTAAAGAAGTCAAGAGCTTCATCCTTAGCATGCAATAAATATACATAGCAATATCTAGTAGCATCATCAATAAAAGTAACTACATACTTTTTATTTCCTAATGATGGTGTAGAATGGAAATCACACAAATCACTATGTATTAGTTCTAAAACATCAGACACCCTATTAACCTCCTTAAAGGGCTTTCTTGTTATCTTTGTTAACATGCATGTTTTGCAATTTTCATTGTCTAAGTCAATAGCAGGTATGAGACTCATTTTAGACATATCCTTTATTCTTTTGTAATGTACATGTCCTAGTCTAGCATGCCATAATTCTGGTTTGTTCAAATTATTGCTAGTACTAGTAGAAGCCATGCAAGCAGATTCATCAATAAATGGAGTATTTACATTCAACATAAACATACCATTACACAAATAGCCAAAGCCAACAAAAGAGCCATGTTTTGACAATATATATTTGTCACTTTCATAAACTTGTTTATATCCACAATTGTTCAATACAACACCAGACAAGAGATTCTTACGAATCCCAGGAACATACAACACTTTATTTAACAATATACATTTGCCAGAAGTAAAAACTATCTTGACATTTCCTAGTCCTATGATCGGTTCAGTTGCAACATTTCCCATCTTTAAGATAGATCCATCTTCGATTGGTTGAAAGTCTATGAACCAACGAAGATCTTTGCATACATGACTCGTTGCTCCTGAATCAATCCACCAAGCAACATTGTCATCCTGCACATAAAATGCCTCAGATATTAGTGATACATAATTCTAACTAGAATTACAATTTTGCATTAAAATCTGACCTTGTTGCATTTCTGGATCCTTGGATCCACTTGGACCAGCATTTTGCTTTTCTTGCTTGCCTTTACCCACCCGACAATCCTTCTTGAAATGTCCAGGTTTGCCACACTTCCAATATGCCATCTTAGGCCTTTTGTTGGAAAAATTGTTGTTGTTTCCTTTAAACTTTCGTTTATCACCCTTGCCATACTTAGAATTCTTTGAAGATCCACCATCTTCAACCATATTCACAGAAGAGTTACCGACTTGGTTCTTGCCCTTAGGATTATTCTCAATTTCTTGAGTCCTCAAAGCCTCTTCAATTCTGAAGTGACTTCCAAGTTGAACCAGAGTCATATCCTCTTTGTTATGTTTCAAGGAGTGTTTAAAATCCTTCCATGATGGTGGTAGTTTGTCTATAACACCAGAAACTGAGATAGATTCATCCATCTTCAGATTGTGTTGGGCAAACTGACCCAGAATCCTTAACAATTCATTGTATTGTTCCATCACCGGTCTAGAATCGACCATTTTGTAATTCATAAAATTACTAACCAAAAACTTCTTACTAGAAGCATCTTCTGCCATGTACTTGGATTCAAGAGAATCCCACAATTCTTTCTCTGACTCAACATTTTGATATACATCGAAAAGGGAATCAGACATACCGTTTAAGATGTGACCGCGGCAGATGTAATCATCGTTTTCCCATTTGCAACGCCTCCTTGTTTGTTCAGCGGTTTCATCCTCAACCACTTCTGGAATGGGGGTACTCAAAACATATACAACCTTCAGCGTTGTCAATAGAAAATGCATCTTCTTTTGCCATCTTCTAAAATCCTGACCCTCAAACTTGTCCAACTTTGAAAACTTGCTTGTCATGTCTCATGCAGATTCTGAGTTCGCCATCTTCAGAAAATAACTAACTTCAATCTTTGTTGGGGAATTGGGTGATTAATACTTGGATTTTTCTGAAGTCGTGTGAACACTTTCAGATTGAAGTTATTTGTGGTTCACCCAAATAATTCAATCGGATAAAGTCAGAAAATCTGCAAGAAGAGAGAGTGTATTTTGCTGTGTATTTCAGAATGAACCCCTATATAAAATGATCAATGTCACACCTATTTATAGATGTCAACAGATATGTCTTTTGCCAATAGACACACCTCAAGATGTGTCTTTTGCCAAAAGACACATCTCATTTCCAATAGTCATGTCCAATGCCAATAGACACACCTCAAGGTGTGTCTTTTCCAATAGACACATCTCATTCCAACAGATGTGTTTGATGCCAATAGACATGTCTCATAAGCAATAATTCTGAAATCATAACGAACTCGAACAGAGCATGCATTCCGCATTCTCCCGACTTGTTCGATGTAACATTACGATTACATTGATCAACTAGCCAATCCAATTACACTAAAATATCCAACACAAGTAAGGTGATAAGCAGTGTTAGTTGTGATAAGTAGTGAGCTATGTGATAAGATAATTTGATACAAGCTTCAATAGTCCCCCTCAGATTGAATGTGGTTGCATAACAGTCAATCTGGATAACAAATTCCAGTGAGCTTGTCGACCAAGTCCCTTAGTAAAGATGTCAGCCAGCTGAGAAGAACTAGGCAAATAGCGTGGCTGTATTAACTGTGATTGCACCTGTTCACGAACGAAATGACAATCTAAAGCAAAGTGTTTTGTCTTGGGATGAAAAACAGGATCAGCTGTGATATCCAAAGCAGCTTGATTATCACTATGAATGGTAACTGGGAGAGACTGTGGAATATCCAGTTCAGAAAGTAAAACAGTGAGCCAAGAGACTTCACAAGCAGTGTCAGTAATTGCACGTAATTCAGCTTCAGCAATCGATCGTGAGACAACCTTCTGTTTAGTAGAATGCCAAACAATTAAAGAAGAGCCAAGTAGTAAACACGTTCCTGTGATACTCTTTAACATTCCAGAAGAATCAAGGGTAGAACCCCAGTCACTATCACAATAGGCTTCAAGTTGCAGAGAAGACTCAGAAGAGTAAAACAAGCCTTAGAAAGGAGTTGACTTTAAATACCGTAAGACACGTTGTACAGCAAGCATGTGAGGTACTCGTGGACTCTGCAAAAATTGGCTTAAGTGATGGACAACGTAAGTAATATCAGGTCGAGATACAGTAAGGTATAATAATTTCCCAACAAACTTTCTGTAAGGTGTAGGATCCTCAAGAAGTTCACCATCAGTAGGTGAAAGCTTAACATTGGAATCCACAGGAAGAGACAAAGGTTTTGAGTTCTCCAAACCTGCTTCAATGAGTAAATCATGAACAAACTTATGTTGATGCAAATAAATTCCAGCTGAAGTCTGATGTATTTCCAACCCAAGATAATACTTAGCCAATCCTAAGTCTTTAATGGTAAAAATGGAATGCAGTACAGCTTTAACATGTGTAATAAACTCAGTACTGTTGCCTGTGAGAAGGATGACGTCCACATAGACCAATGTAGTAACAAAAACATCTTGAAGTTTATATACGAACAGAGAGTAGTCAGCAACTGTTTGAGTGAAGCCAAGTTCAAGTAAAACAGATGCTAGCTTTTCAAACCATACACGAGAAGCTTGTTTCAAGCCATAGATTGACTTATTCAATTTGCATACAACACCAGTTCCACAAAGAGGATGACCTTTAGGAAGTTCCATGTAAACTTCTTCAGATAACTCACCATGTAAAAAAGCGTTGTTGATATCCAATTGATGAATATCCCAATGTTTTACAGCTGCTAAAGCTAATATAGTTCGAACTGTAGCCATCTTTGCAACAGGAGAAAATGTGTTGTAATAATCCTGGCCTTCAACCTGAGTATACCCTTTGGCAACAAGACGAGCTTTGAATTTATCTATAGAACCATCTGCTAAATACTTCACTTTATAAACCCATTTGCAGTCCACAACCTTTTTGTTATGTGGCTTGGGAACTATGGTCCAAGTATTGTTTGTTTCTAAGGCAGTTAACTCTTTGTCCATAGCATCAATCCATCTATGATCTATTTTGTCTTGATTATATGTAAAAGGTTCGGAAATTGCTGTTTGTGGACTAACAGCACAAGCAAAAAATCAAGGTAGAAGGTGTATAATGGGAAAGATTATATTTCTGGTCAATGGGACAGTTCAATAAAATAGTATTAGCTGTGACATTTGAAGAAGCAGAAGTTGTTTGTGGGTTTGAAGTGACATAATCCTTCATCCATACAGGTTGAACCTTATGTCTAAGTGAAACACATTATGGAGGAGGTAAAGGTGATGGTGAAACAGTGGTTGGTGAATCAATGGGTGAAGAGACAGGAGTAGGAAACATAGTTGGTGAAGAAATAGGAGTAGGTATCACAGTTGGTGAATGAGACACAGTTGGTGAATGAGACACAGATAAAGGTGTGTCTTCTGGATGAACTGTCACAAGTGGAGTGTCTACATCATAAGTTTGATCTGGTGGAACAAAAAAAGGTCTATCAGTTTGTGACAAAGTAGAAGAAAAAGGGAAACAATGTTCTACAAAAGTAACATGCCTAGAAACATGAAACTTCTGTGTAACTGGATCATAAAGTCTATATCCCTTTTGTGTCATAGAGTAACCAAGAAAGATTGTTTTTATAGCACGAGGAGAGAATTTGTCTAAACAGTGAACAGACATGTGAGCAAGACAGCCGAAAACTTTGAGATGATCATAAGAAGGAGGGGTGTTAAAAAGTTTTTCATAAGGTGAAATGTAACCCAAAACAGTAGTAGGAATTCGATTAATAAGATAGGTAGAGGTAAGTATGCAGTCATCCCAAAAAGAGGAAGGTAAGTGTGCTTGAAACATGAGAGCCCTTAACATTTCAAGTAAATTACGATGCTTTCGTTCCACTCTCCCATTTTATTGGGGAGTGTATGGACAAGAAGTATGATGAATGGTGCCTTGAGATGACAAAAATTGAGCCAAATCATTGTTAACAAACTCACCACCATTATCTGTCCGAAGACATTTGATAGTGGTACCAAATTGTGTGGTCACATAAACGAAAAAATCTTTAAGAGATTTTATAGCATGTTGTTTAGTAGGTAAGAGAATAGTCCAAATACCACGAGTGCAATCATCAACAAGAGTAATAAAATATTTACAACCATTATAAGTTGGGATCCTATAAGGTCCCCAAAGATCACAGTGCACAAGTTCAAAAGGAACAGAAGCATTTGATGGACTAGTAGGAAATGAAAGTTTACATTGTTTAGCAAGAGAGCAAACAGGACAAGGTAAACAACCATTGTCACTTCCATTACAAAGAGTATTTGAAACTTTTGTTAAAGGAATTTTAGACAAAATCTTAGTAGGCACATGGCCAAGGCGTTTGTGCCAGAGAGATGAAGTAGTGGTCTGAGAAACAGTGAACGCTGAAGAAGAAGGCAAATGAGTGGATAGATTTGTCAGTTGATAGAGGCCTCCAACAATGCTACCAAGAACCAATTTCGTCTTCTGGTATTGGTCCTGTAGATAGCAATTATTAGAAGTGAAATGGATGGTAGAATGAAGTTGAGAAGACAGTTTACTGATAGAAAGGAGATTAAAAGTAAAAGTAGGTATATAAAGAACATCTGTGATCATAGTAGAGATAGGAAACAAATAGACAGATCCTATATGTGTGACTGTAGCACTATCTCCATTAGGAAACTTAACAGTTAGAGGTACTGATAAAGTCTGAACATTAGTCATAGAATCAAGACTGCAACACATGTGATTGGTGGCCCCGGTGTCAAGAATCCAAACCATGGCAGATAATTGTGTAGAAGCAGACAAAGAAAAAGTAGTACATGCAATATGAGAAGCAAGACTGAACTGCTCAGAAGTAGGAGAAACCATAGTTTGAGAATTCCCAGAGCCTTTAGACAAAGTCTGTAGCAAAGTACTAAGCTGAGTCTGTAAAGCATCCACTTTGGATGTCAAATCCTGGTCATTAGAACAAACATCATTAGTGTGAAGAGCAGCTTGTAAGGCTTGACTGGATTTTGGACCTTTAGAATTTGGAGTGAATCTGCGTTTTCCTTTATTGTTAGGATGATATGGGTGATCAACAGGGTAACCAACCAACTTATAACATCGTTCCTTTGAATGTCCTTTAAGATGACAGTGTGAGCATTCTTGCACAGGGTTAGAAGCCCTGTCACTGAACCTATTAGGAACATATGAAGAAGAAGTGTGAGTAGGTTTAGGCATATTAACCATCATAGCCACAGGAGAAATGTTGCTCGAATGTGATTGTCGTTGTTTCTCTTCTTGTTTTAACAGCATAAATGCTTGATTAACAGAAGGCCAAGGAGACATCATGAGAATATGACCACGAGCTGCAGTATAACTAGAGTGTAAACCCATTAGAAACTGTATCAGCTTGGTTTTTTCTAATTGTAAATCCCATTCTTTAGTAGCTCCACAGGTACACTTAATTGCAGGCTCTAAAGCACGAATCTCATCCCAAAAACCTTTCAACTTATGAAAATAGAACTCAATAGAGTCATTTCCTTGTTCCAATTTGAACAGATCACGCTGTGTCTCGTAAAATTTGTGACCACTAACAGCAGAAAAACGCTCATTCAATTCGTTCCAAACAGTAAGAGCAGAATCCATGTAATTCATGCTATTGCTTATTTCATCAGACACGGTATTCAAAATCCAGGTAATAACCATGTCATTAATACGTTTCCAAAGAACATACAAATGAGAAGACTCAATCGAAGCAACAAAATCACCATTGACAATCACAAACTTATTTTTAGCAGAAAGCGCAATTTGCATAGATCGTTTCCAAGAAGAATAATTTTCAGAACCAAGTAACTTCTTGGAGATAAGAATCATACCAGGCTGATCGTTATTATGAAGATATAATGGATGTGAGTTGTTATCAACAAGCTGTGAGTAAGTATGAATAGTTTGTTCTTGATCATGAGGTGAATTTTGAGTAGGTGTATTAACATTTTGAGATGTAGAATGAGTATGAGTAGTGTGTGGAGATCGAGAATTAGTCATATTGTTCATAACTACGCTAGCATACGATTGGTGACGATGCATATAAGAATCGATGTATACACAACGATCAACAATCAAGAACACAAAACGAATCGATCAATGTTAACGATGATGATCGACAAAAAACACACAAAAACTCACCGAAAAACAATCAGATAACAGAGAATCACAAATCGTGATGAAAAACGATGAGAAAACTCACAAAACTTGATGAGAGACGACGAGAAATCACAGATCTCGCCGAGAAACAGAGAGATTGCGGAAGAGAGTGCTCTGATACCATCTAAAGATTGCTAACAACTCATCATCCATGAAGATTAAGCTACAGAATTATAGCTATACATACAGAGAATGTAACTACATATTGGGGAAGAAGATGTGTTTCTTATTGATTAAGAAAATGTATTAGAGAGTAAGTAAGTAGAAATGAGTACATGGAGGAGACTTTATATTGAAAATAACAGAAACTGTTATGATAAGCAAGTAAGGTGATAAGCAAGTAAGGTGATAAGCAGTGTTGGTTGTGATAAGTAGTGAGCTATGTGATAAGATAATTTGATACAATCTTCAATATATGATGTTGGAGCTAAAACAAGACTTCTTGCTTTCGATCGAGATGGAATGATTGTCATAGACTCAGCATTTCCTACGATCGAGGATATGAATTTTCCGTTTTACACCAGTGGTTTGGAAAAGGATCACTTACTAGAATTAGATTTTGTGTTCCATTGGTACGATTGGAAAGACACTGAGAGTTGGAACAGTGTGGCAGGGTACGTTGGACCAAACCAGTCTTGTGGATGATTGGTTGGAACCCAACTTGGGTGACACTGACGAGTGTTGGAGTGGTGAATTTGAAATACTAATTTTTTTTTAATCGATTTGAAATACTATGTTACACTCTTTTTTGAATTTATTATTTTATTCAAATTATTATTGAAATCAAATCTTCTTTTAAGATGTTTCGGTTAAACTTGAAGTTTTATATTGAGTTTTGGATTTAAATTTGAATTTATCTTTAAAATCCAAAAAAATTTAGAATTATATTTGAATTTGAAATTAGGAAATCTGCCTACCCGATCCCTATATATGAAGACAATGGACCACACATGCACAAAACATTACCGCCCTCTACAGGTTGTCCTAACGTCGTCAAAGATTTTCTGATTTTTTGTGTGTCCTGAATCAACAGAAGAAGTAGTTGATCCCATGTCAACCCGGAACAAGATTCGTGGGTTTTTGGACCGTCTTCAGGTGCTGCCGTCAAAGTTGCTAGATAATGTTGGTGTGACGAAAACATGTGAGTACAAGGAGACTGAGGATTCACTTATTATCTGTGTTGATCTGCCTGGACTTGTTACGGTTTCAGTTGATAAGAACAATAACATGCTTATTGTCAAAGGTGAAGGGGATAAAGAGTCTCCTACTAAAAGGTTTAGGAGGTATGTCAAAGGTGAAGGGGATAAAGAGTCTCGGACTGAAAGGCTAATGAGGTTTGTCAAATGTGATAAAGAGTCTCCGATTGAAAGTTCTACGAGGTATGAGCGTAAGATAGAGTTGCCTAAGAACACCTACAACCTTGATGCAATCAAGGCCAAGATGAAGAATGGAGTGTTGGAGTTGGTGATTCGGAAGATGGAGAACACTGTTTTCCATGTCAATGTTGAGTAATTTTCACACTAGCCATGTTTGTACTTCTATATTTATATTTTTACTGCTAAAATAAGGTGATTGTGATTTTGGGTTGAATGGACGGAAATTATGATTATTTGCAAACGTTAAATTTTACGCATACTTAATTATTCTCTTTGTTCTTATGATTTTGGGTATGGACGTATAATTGTGCTTGAATGCAAACGTATTGAAGTTGGATTGTGTTCTGGATGAAGTAGTTATCTAACTTTTGTGGTTGAATTATGTACTCAGGATTAGATATGAATTAGTTAAGTAGCGTATGTGGAAAAGAAGGACCTAAATGAACACTTCTTTGTAATGAACAGAGAATTATCTCACTTAGAATCTACACAGACCAACACTCGAAGGAGTTTAAAAAATAGGAGTGAATCAAATGAAGAAACTCGTAAAATATTGGTCCCAAATATCAATTCAAAACAGAGGATGGTATAGCGTTTTAAATTTTTTTTTTATTACTGAAAACGCTATTGCGTTTAGCGTTCTTATTGTTTTTTTCTTTTTTTTTATAAAAAAAAGATGTAAAACACAAGATAGATTAGCGTTTTCTGTAAACAATTTGTTAAGTAGTGTTTCCTTCCTTTGATGAGTGGTGTTGGGAGTGGCGTTGGGGAGTGGCGTTTTGGCATTTTTTTTATTTTTTTTTATTTTAAAAATACTGCCCAAAGTGCTAAGTGGTGGAAATGGTGCTAAGTGGTGGAACACAATGGTGGAGAAATTTAATCCGAATGGTGCTGACCTGGTCAACTAGTGGAGAAATTTGGTGCCTCATTAAAATATTCAATTTTTTATTTAAAATTTTTTAAATTTATCTATATTTTAGGGTTCAATAATTAATTTTGGGTTCAACATTTCCATTTTGGGTTTTAGAAATATTCAGAACGATGTCTAAACCGTATACGAATTTAGGGTTTGGGGTTTAGGTTCTAGACCCTGAACCCTAACTTATCCTGATTTTTAAACGCGTTAGCGTTTAAAAATCAGGTCGCCGGATTCAATTTTTTTTATTAAAATTTTTAAATTTAAAAAAAAAGCAATTTTAATTAAATTTAGGGGTTCAACAATTAACTTTTTGGGTTCAATGTTTCCATTTTGGGTTTTAGAAACTTTCAGAATGACGAATAAATCGTATACGAACTTAGGGTTTAGGGTTTAGGGTTGTACAACCCTAAACCCTAGAGCCTAAACCCTAACTTATCCTGATTTTTAAACGCTTGCGTTTAAAAATCAGGCCACCGGATTCAATTTTTTAATTAAAATTTTTAAATTTTATTTGTATGTCCTTGGGGTTTCAACAGTTAACTTTTGGGTTTCAACAGTTACATTTTGGGTTTAGAAATATTCGGAATGACGAATAAAATTGATCATTTACAAAAATAAAATTTTAGTTGACCATTTGATTTTCAATTTTTTTAATATTGTTTGTAAATATATATTTTGAAAGAAAACAAAAACAAAACAAAAAAACAAACAAACATAAATAAAAGAAAAAAACAAACAAACATAAATTAATACCCACAACGCTACACGATGTAGCATTTTTTAAGAAAAAAATGAAAACGCTACACGCAATTGTGTCTTGGAATGATATTTGGGGCCAAGTTTTTAAGGTGTGATATTTTGGACCATATCCTTTTAAATTGTGATAAATAGGACCAATACCCATGTTACGCTCTTTTTTGAATATATTATTATTCAAATCGTTATTGAAATCAAATCTTCTTTTAAGATGTTTCGGTTAAACTTGAAGTTGTATATTGAGTTTTGGATTTAAATTTGAATTTTTTTTTAAAATCCAAAAAAAATTAGAATTAAATTTGAATTTGAATTTAGGAAATCTGCCTACCCGATCGCCCGATCCCTATATATGAAGACAATGGACCAAACATGCAAAAAACATTACCGCCCTCTACAGGTTGTCCTAACGTCGTCTTGTTCATCTCAGATAACTATATCCGTCGCGGCTCTCCTCCCTCAGCACCAACATATCACGTATGTTCTTATCTCTAATCTCTTATGATTTTCTGATTATTTTTTTTTTGTGTTTCGAATTTAATTCTAAAGATTTTCTGATTTTTTGTGTGTCTTGAATCAACAGAAGAAGTAGTTGATCCCATGTCAACCCGGAACAAGATTCGTGGGTTTTTGGACCGTCTTCAGGTGCTGCCGTCAAAGTTGCTAGATAATGTTGGTGTGACGAAAACATGTGAGTACAAGGAGACTGAGGATTCACTTATTATCTGTGTTGATCTGCCTGGACTTAGTAACCAGAATGTTACGGTTTCGGTTGATAAGAACAATAACATGCTTATTGTCAAAGGTGAAGGGGATAAAGAGTCTCCTACTAAAAGGTTTAGGAGGTATGTCAAAGGTGAAGGGGATAAAGAGTCTCGGACTGAAAGACTAATGAGGTTTGTCAAACTTGATAAAGAGTCTCCGATTGAAAGTTCTACGAGGTATGAGCGTAAGATAAAGTTGCCTAAGAACACCTACAACCTTGATGCAATCAAGGCCGAGATGAAGAATGGAGTGCTGAAGTTGGTGATTCCGAAGATGGAGAACACTGTTTTCCATGTCAATGTTGAGTAATTTTCGCACTAGCCATGTTTGTACTTTTATATTTATATTTTTACTGCTAAAATAAGGTGATTGTGATTTTGGGTTGAATGGACGGAAATTAAGGTTAGTTGCAAACCTTAAATTTTACGCATACTTAATTATTCTCTTTGTTCTTATGGTTTTGGGTATGGACGGAAATTATGGTTATTTGCAAACGTTAAACGCATACTTAATTATTCTCTTTGTTCTTATGATTTTGGGTATGGACGTATAATTGTGCTTGAATGCAAACGTAATGAAGCTGGATTGTGTTCTGGATGAAGTAGTTATCTAACTTTTGTGGTTGAATTATGTACTCAGGATTAGATATGAATTTTGTTTTGTAAAACACCAGTTGCAGGGAACAAAGACCAAAACTTTTTCAAACAGACTATCCAATGCTTATTTACACAGTCACTAGCCATTGTTATGCATGGTGATTATATGAAATTGATCAATTGTTGATTGGAAGAATAGTATTTTCAGGACATTACATTACATAGCAGCTGTAGCACTAAATAGTTGACTGTAGATTCATATATCAGGTACATTGCATTGCAGTAGTAGTAAAAATACTTGTAACTACTCCAATTTTACATCCATGACACGCGCAATGCTTTTGAACGTGGGCAAGTCTCTATGCTTGTCGTTATTAGTCTGTCATGGGGAATTCTGTGAACCATGTGGCACCGACATCTTGTTGAACTAAGGTTCCAGGATACCCTTGAGAAAGCTCTCAAGTTACAAATTTCCGATTAAACATAAGTAACTGTATTACAAATTTCCGATTAAACATAAGTAACTGTATTACAAATTGCCATAACTGAAGTTGGCCAGACAAAAGCTTCTCCAGATCGTAACAAGCATTCGTTTATGCTACTTCCACACGCTTAGCAGACACTGCATTCAAGTAACAAGCATTCGTTTATGCTACTTCCACACGCTTAGCAGACACTGCACCCCTCATGTGTACCAACATATTTAACAGACACTGCACCCCTCATGTGTACCAACATATTTAACAAAAATTGTATTGCATAATATTCAATTGTTTACTAATTAACTTAACTAGATCATCTTTTTTACAGGTCCTCAACATTATACATACAACATATTTCATTAATTAGCAAAAAAAAACATATTTGATTACCTCGATTAAGTAATAAGATTCTTACTAGTAGAGCTCTTTACACACAAACAAAAACAAAGAAAAACAATCACCTCAAACATGAAATCTAAACATACTCTATTAACTAAACAACACTTTCTTCCCTCCCAATTTCCCAAAATTGAGGTAATAGTTAGGTATCAATGTCTCAACTTGGTATCAAACAACAGTAAAGCACTAACATGATAAGAAAAGCAAAACCTTTAAATTTGTATATGGTTTTTGCTAAAGATCACACATGACCATCATTCATATTGGTAGGATGAAAAAATAAATCCGAACAATAGCAAAAAAAAAAAAAAAAGATTTATCGTTACTCCTTAAGCCACTTTCACTATGACGATTAAGATTATGCATTTTTGAGTTAGACTTGATTACCTCTGGTCTTCGTAGATGCCAACTGAGTATCACGCTGTGCAAAAATATTGTTCAATTATAAGTATAAAACAAAACCAAAAGAAAAAAAAAAGTTCGGCATTCGGCTTTTTCACTATAAATAAGAAAATACAAATTTATCAAAATTACTATATAAAGAACTGAAACTGAATACTTTGTTTGCATTCATGTGAAATATTTTGACCCCTATTGACAAGAGCCAAAGTCACAAAGATATTTCCACCAACTACTAATCATGTAAAATATTGTACGGGAGTTTGCTCTTTTCCATTTTCCTGAACGTAATTGATATCCTGCAACAGAGAATATGAGATTCAAATAAAAAATTTACTATGAATCCATATACATAAATACAACGGTTTTGTAATCAGGCTCATAGCCACCCAAAGACAAGGGTGTCAAAACCCTTTATTTTAGTGACACCCGTTGTGTGTATAGAATTGTTATGGCTATAAGGTGTTATCTACTAGAAATTAGAAAGTAAAATGATGATTACTAAAATTTTACTTCGATAACGAAAAATTATATTTTTTAAAAAATAGCTATAAGTTGGTGCAAACTACAAAACAACACCATGTTTTTATTTGTTAAAAGTACAAAAAATTACTGTTGTTTACTCTGGTGACTATTTGTAATTTTTAGTATAAATACTTCCAGAACCTGTGATATTTATTGCTTAAGCAAGAAAAAAAACACGCATG
Source organism: Kitagawia praeruptora (assembly GCA_037693485.1). NCBI lineage: Eukaryota > Viridiplantae > Streptophyta > Magnoliopsida > Apiales > Apiaceae > Kitagawia > Kitagawia praeruptora. The sequence goes on from CM075353.1 coordinate 13,467,486, forward strand.
TTAAACATGTCCAGTTTATGCATTAAATTATAATTAATTACAATATTAATGCAAATTAAACACTAGTTTCCTTAGACAGACTATAAATAACACTTTTTTTATATGTAGTAAGGTTATTTATGCATATTTGACACAAATAGTTTTCTAATGATAACATGACACTTACAGTAATACACTTGCTAAATAAAAAAAATTGGTCAGTGGCTTAGTGCAATTTATCCTTCTCTCATTCTGCCCTCGTCATTAATTAAACACACGATGAGAGATTACATACCTTTTATCATGGACACTAGGGACACAATGTTTGGCTATGTCTGCTCCATTACCATTAATGATCAATACGGACCTATGATAATAATGAATAAAAATATGAGTCAAATTTCATGATAGCACACTAAAGAATGTTGAATGAAAACGAAAGAATAGTTTATTGTGAATATGAAAGCATACCCAATTGGTAGAGGTATAGATACGGGACCTTTAAACTTTCCGGCACCAACAATCTCAAGTTTTGAACCGAAGAGTATGTTACACTCTGACAAGAAAGAAACCGTACAAAACGGTCGTAGGAAATCATGGTGATCTATATGAGGTGGGATGCAATCCCCAGCCTCATATATGTTTACTATACAACTATCTGGAACACATGTTCGAGGAATAATATGCTCCCTAACCAATTTATTGATCATTTCCTTAAACAACGGTGGCAACGGCTCCACTTCTTCATTTCTAAGAACACCTGGAGGATTACCATTTCTATCCTATAATCACGAGAGCATATTAAAAACATATTGAGTTAGGATGAACTAGTGGAAACTAAGACGAAAAAATGGACCAAAATAAAAGGCTTACTGTTGCATAATTGTAACAACAACCAAACTGGATTGTAATGCGACCCTTTCCTTGCATCCACTTCTTCGGTTCTGAATAAGTTCTACCTAATAAAATCCAACATAGAAAAAATATTATAAAATGGGGTTACTAGAGTCTAGATCGTTTTTTTAAGCTATCTGTATGAAGTCACTTAGTAACAAATATGGGATCAACTAAGTCTCATAGTTAATAGTGAGAGAAAATTAATTTATAAATATAGAAATCCTAACAAATAATTTTTTAAGCAATCAACTTACTTCTACTTCTAAGTTTAAATAACTTCAATAAACATTTAAAGGTGAACCATCCAAAGAAGCAATCAGTGGTTACCATATTCAGTTGTGAGATTACATCAAGTTGTATGGTCATAAAAACATAATTTATTAACATTGCACATGACTTAATTTAACTAGGGCCAACCATTTCTGACATTGCTCGCACTTCCATCTAACTTTTTTTTAAGCTCTCCCCTTAATGATCCTAATTTTTTTCACTACCCAAGTCCAACTTAGAAATATGAAACCAACTTGGAAATATAAATATGAAACCAACTTGGAAATATGAGAAGAACTTTATGTCCTACAAAATTAAATCTTGAAGAAGTATCTGATTTTGCCTTAGAAATCATAATTTAGAGTGTTCCAAACTATTAATTTAGGTATAATAATGAATTAAGTACCAACGTATGTACTCTTTTACTTATAAGGAAAAATTAAGCAATGTCAAACATTTGTTTATCATACGATACACAGATCTAGAATCCTAGTTAGCAGGGGCACATCAAACAATACATAAACCTTTTAATCACGGAATTTAAGGTAAATCAGACCCTACTTTGTGGTATAACTGTAAAGCAAACTATTAAAAAAAGAAGTTTTACGAAAAATACCTTTGAGCTGCCCATTTTGTCCCCTTTGTTGTAATTCATATATACAATTAACAATCTCTATCTGGTTGTCACGGCCAAAGACATTAGTGTATAGCTCAAGACCATCAAGCACATTAATTTCCTTCCCACCGATTTTCTCAATATGCACAAAATTGATTTTCCTCCCAACTTGTTCAACATCCTAAACCCATGGGAAAATTCAATAACATTATTTATTTGACGCAATATATCAAGCATGTAAACAAATGATATGATGACTTAACGAGAAAACCCCTTAACGGAATAGGGTGAAGCTACAAATCTAATGATATCGATGTATTAGCAAGCAATATCGATCATTGACTAAATATATAAAAAGCTAAACCTTATAAATTTACATCCCGAGAATTCTAACAATTAATGCTTTGAAACATAAACTACGTACATTTTAGGGTAATAATCAATTAATTTTGCCAATATAACGGTAGTTAGTACACAAAGTTGATACAAATGCAACTAACAAATCACTGAAATGGGCATTACAAAAAAAATCAAGTTACAAGTTAAGGTGGCTATTTTTAATTAAGGTCACCTTAATATCTTGAACATTAAATAATTTCATAGAATTGTATTCATATTATTTATTCAGTCTTTTATTAGCACAATGAATTATGTAATTGCGTAACTGGCTTCCCAATGGATTGCTATTAACAAGGTTAAGTAACATCACGGGTAGGGTCAATTGGAATAATAGGTGGTAAGAGAAATACCGCAAGATTATGAATCCATATAACTACAAGGATTTAATTTTTCAAAATAAGATATGTATGTAATTCGGTTTGAAACCAGATGCAACCCCCGCACCCCAGGGCACTCCAATATGATTTATGTATTATCTCTTATTTCAGTAATGTGAATATGCCATCAATTTGTCCTCTATACTTGACACATGCTAAATATATAAATATTTTACATCATAATCTACTTCAATTATCCTTATTTTGTGATGTATTGGTCCTTTATTACTTTATTAGTAGTTTAACTTGGATATATGCTAAGTATAAATTTTCTATGTTTGTGATAAGATATGAAGAGAGCATGGGTGAAGGGACAATTGGAAAAGGAACTAATATTAAAAAGTGCATCTGGCGGAGATTCAGGGGTTTGACCCTGAAAGTCATGAAATACTCACGCATATTTACTCATAGTTAAGAGTGCCTAAATTTATCACTCATCACAGTTTCGAATTGTTGGAAAATAAAAATTTTGAAGTGAGTGTTAATTCTTTTATAATCTAACATGAAGTGTTTCCGTTTTACTAAGACTATCATGTAACATGTTACCTCCCTACTTGTAAATTAAATTTGTACTAGGGTGTACAAGTAATTCCAAGATTATACAGTCCTCTTCCGTAGAATATATGGAGTCAAGAATTAAAGTCACATTACTACAAAACTCGAAAAACGAAATTCTAGCTTGAAGCAGAAAACAAGGATACCTGTACATTCCACTGTTCAATTAAAGGTACATCTGCACCAGGTGACTTAGCAAATGAGTAATTTATTGGAGGCTCTGCCTTAGTCCTGAAAGCAAAATAAAGCAAGGGAGAACGGTTGTCAACCAACATATCATATATAACTATTGGTTAAAGATAAAGTACTAACACATAGAAACTTGATATATCGAGTTATGGAAGAAAACACATCTTCAGCTCGATAAAATTGTGAATGTAGAAAATTTGGACCAAAATATATATAACTGATTTTCCTCTTTTATGATACACTATCAGAGAAATGTACACAATATCACTGTCCAATAAAATACCTAAAAATTCTCCGAAGCTTGTTGTGGTGCACCTTTAAGTCCTTCTCTTCTGCCTCAGTTGCAACATGTGTGCTATCAATCTAAAAGACAATATGCAATAGTATCAAAATCCAAAATTAGAACATAAATAGTTAATTTATCGGGATGGGCAAGACCCATATGAAACTCTTCAATGTTTTTAAGATAAAAACTAACCAAATCTCTTTCGTTTTCTGTAATTTGTTCATTTGTGTTTTGCATCCGTTCACTTTCTTCATGTGCATTTTCTGCAGTCTGTTACAGATTTTAAATCATATTAGCAATTACATATATCAAAGAAAAACAAACAAAACATGACTTTCAGTTCTTGTCGTGACAATATTACATGTTCAATCTTGTACAACTTTCAGTTCATTGTCTTTCTAACTTCAATCTACTTCTTATAGTGATAATATGATTGCTTGGACGAAGGACTTGCTCTTTGAACAAAGTACCTTATATCTTACGTTCTAAGCTCAGTTATGTCAGCCAAAGCAGAAACAAAATCCTAGAACTCATGTAGTAATCATATTTGCATGTTTCAAATTTGCCTGGATAAGTGGATATGTGCAAACTGGGACTATATCCCTATTAATGACAGGACGACTATGCTAGATAAAAGCATGTGCACAACAACATATAGTACATACGTCTACATATATCTATAGATAAGTTGCAAATGATCATGGTATACTGCATGAACATTTGTACGCAAATAGTAAGATACAGTATTGATCGTTAGAAAAAAAAGCCAATGTTGGGGACATGCTAACAATTTTCCCCCTTTGTGTTTGTGATTTGTGATGTAAAAAGAGAGATTGTCCTTTGTTCAAGGGAGTACCAAGAATTATTTTTTTTCCCAAAAAAACTTTTTACACAAATCTTCTTAGGTTTGGGTGACAAGATAAGGTTACTATATTCCAACCCATGACTCTCAAGAGGAATACTATGGTAAATATATACTCTCTTTTCTTATACTTTCTTTTGACAACTTTCTAAACTCATAAACAATTATTACTACTTAAGTCACCCAAACACATACTAGTATGTCATGCACCAACAGTTCTATTTTGCGAAAGGAAACTATTCATGAAAAATTTATCATTCTTACGGCACTGCATAAGCATTTTCCAATACATTTTGTTACCCGAGATGAGGGCTTGTTACTGAGAGTCATAGTAACTCATAACAGGCCTCTTCCATGGACTATATGGAATCCGTTAAACTGAATTACTCTAATACTTAAGTCTTAACCAACCATAACTCTGGAATTAGGAAAAAGGCGGATACCTGTTCTTTCCATCGCTCAATCAAAGGTACCTCTGCACCCAATGATTTAGCAGGTGCGTAATCTATCAGTGGCTCAACCTCATTCCTGGAAAAAAAAATACACCACCATGTTATACATAAGTACCGGTAAGTGAATAAGGAAAAACCCACAGAAACATAATATGAAACCTATCTTTAGCTCAATAAATTTGTAAAAATACATTTACTAAAAAAAAAAAGTTGAATATGTCTAATGTACAAAAATTAAAAATATGTGACACCACTTTTATGATACACATATGCTAGGCGTTACCACAATTTATAAATGATTACAAGAGGGATGTACAAGGTGTCAAGGTGGCTTTGTTGATTGAGCAAAACAATGCCGGAAATGTACAAGAAAGCAGAACATATATAGTAGATCTCATCGTGCGCACTAATGAAATATAATAAGTACCTAGGCCAAGTAGCAGTCCTCTCAATATGGCTCGCATCGACACCTACAACACTTTCATCCATTTCAGAATCTTTACTTTGGTCATCCTTTAGTTCGTTGTCATAAACAATCTTCACTCAAATTCAACAACCAAAACCAAGCTCAATCAAAATTGTAACAACGTATACATTAACAACAAGGAAATCTAGTGCATTGCTATTTACCTTCACTACGGCCTGCCTTTTTGGCACCGGTTGATACTCAGCAATTCTGTCAGCCTATATCAGACAGGTTATTCACTCAATTATATTTGAATCATATAAATTTGCACACAAACAAAATGTGAAGGATAATTTTAAAGAACTCAGAAAGTTTCCCAAACTACTTTAGACACCTGAACACATATAAGTGTTGCGGCGGGGCAGCTTTTTACCACACAAATAGCAATATTTGATGTAGAGACTCACTGCTTGAACATTATGCAAGTTTACACAATAAAGAAGCACAATGCTACACATGTAATAAGCACTCACATTTTTCAAAAAATCAATTTACACCAAATTGACAGAAAGTTCTTCGTCTTGTTTTCCAAACCGCGGTAGATGTTTTATGCAATTACAAATTCTTTTTAATAAATACAGCTGCTATTTTTAATAATGGTGATACTAGTAGTTCAAGCTATAAGGAGTTGAAGACAACAAAAATATGTAGAATTATGACTACCAATTGGTGAATACAACTCAATTTTATTATACTCTGCAGAATCAAATTCTAATTGATTAAACAACATAAATTTTAATATAGAATGCATATGGAGTGAAAAAATTAAGATACGTTACAATTAGCAACATACCTTACTTTGCTTTAATTAATTTGTTATCATGAGTTGTATATAAGAGTTCACTACTGTAGTACTATTAGTTATGCATTTCAAAAAACCAAAAAACAAACTGGCAAAATTTTTGCAGTATTCAAACTAGTAAACTATAAAAGCATTATACTACTTTGTAACTTGAGCATTACCTCCAAAGTGCCTAAAAGTTGCCTAAACATCCTCTTATTCCTATTTTCTAAACTTCGATCTCCGTGTTTCCGCAACAACACCACCCGGGGAACAATCGGAGCTTCAATATCCTATTTCATAAACAGTTTCAATACAAAATTTAACTTAATAATTTCATTCAATTTCCTAAAGTTCTTATTTGTATTACACAACTAACAAGCCCCTAAACTTACCTGTACTTTTCGCTTTTTGGGTTCAGGTGGTTGGTCACTAATCATCTTTATAATCTGTGAGCATCATGGAATCAGTTTCATAACATTCGAAAATTTAATTTCAAAACAATAAAAAAAGAATTAAAAAACTGCATGCTCGGATGTCGAGATTCGAATCTTGTTAAAGACAAGGTGAATAGTACATGTGTATAAAATATAAATATAAAAAAATAAAAATAAAAAAAAATCGTCACCTGGCGTTTTTGGCGACCAAGAAGACCGGAGAACTCTCTCCCCGCCATAGCTTGTCCCTATTTTATGCAATGAATCAGTTCAAAAACGTAACTGAAAACTTGTCTTTTTTTCTTTTTGTTTTTTAAATATTCTTTATATGTAAGTACCGAAAGAGTAGGTTCGTGGGCTATGAAAATCTGGTCGGACTAAAATTGGTAGTGTCTAGGGTTTGGTTCGTGGGTCTTGAAGCTCTGTCTCAACAAATATGGTAGTCTTCTGTTTAACAAATAAATCAAAACGAACAATGTCGTAAAATCCTTAATTTCTGATTGGATTTAAACTATATAGAGTATTGTCAATGAACAAATACTCGTTGTAAAAGGCTATAATCAAAATATTCAAAAAAAAGTATTAATTATATTTTGTATTGGATTTTTTTCAAAAACATCTAAATTTAATTTATTTTTTTTGCAAAAATACAGTATGCTAAATGCAATATTCTTATAAACAAGTTGATATTTTTACAAGGGTGAAGGCCCCAAATAATCATATTTTAAATGCTGGAAACTAAAATACCCACATACGAGGGAAGGGGTCCTAAATACCCTCCATTATTGGTAAAGGAGTATCTATCAGATACGCTCTTGAGAGCAACGTGATACAGCCATACGCCTTATCCAGCAACGTCTCAAATGACAGCCATACGCCTTATCCAGCAACGTCTCAAATGACACGTCACTTCAAAAAACAAAAGCACTAACCTACAGCACGTTATTGCAAAAGAAGTATCAGCCACAAGATACGTTACAACCAACAGCGTGTTATACATACACGCCTTACACACCTACGTATAACGGGGATCCGTCACCGATTGTTTCTTATTTTACATCTATAATGATTGCCTTTCAGGATATTAAAAAAATTAGCCCAATCATGATTTAATGTGAAGAACTTGAGGAGGATGAATAGAAATTAGCAGTAGTAATTGTGTGAGTAAATTTAGGCGGCTTCACATAACCCCAAAATCAATTACTTACCCACCCACTAATCCTCTATGTATTGATGTAATCTTATGCAACATCTATAGTAGGGGTGTCAATCGGATAAAACGGACACGGATACTGCCATATCCGGATCCGAATCCGAAAATTTTTGACCATATCCGAATTCGTATCCGGATCCGAAAATATTCTGAAAATCATATCTGAATCCGGAATCCAGAAAGCTAATGTTTTTTTCTCAAAACGTTTGCATGCATTGGGAGTTGAACCTAGGTTGCCCCAACCTTATGGAAGGTCACAACCAACTGAGCTACAAGATTCATGTGTTGAGAAGTGAAATAATTAAAGATAAGTTAAGTTTAAACATATTTTTGAATTTGATAGTAATTTATTAAAATCTCCAACCAAATTAATTTTTTATTTTCTGAAAATTTTGGAATATCAATAAATTAGATATATATTGACATCTGTACGGTTGGATCGTTCAAAAATATTTTTTAAAAAATAGAAACAATAATCTGTAACAAAGCACTAGTTACGAGTCATATTGAAAATAGTAGTGATCTACTAAGATCTCCAATCAAATTAATTTTTTATTTTCTAAAAATTTGGGAATATCATTATATTAGATATATATTGATATCCGTACGGTTGGATCTTTCAAAAATATTTTTTAAAAAATAGAAATAATAATCTGTAACAAAGCACTAGTTACGAGTCATATTGAAAATAGTAGTGATCTACTAAGATCTCCAATCAAATTAATTTTTTATTTTCTAAAACTTCGGGAATATCATTACATTAGATATATATTGATATCCGTACGGTTGGATCGTTCAATTTTTTTTTAAAAAAAATAGAAACAATAATCCGTAACAAAGCACTAGTTACGAGTCATATTGAAAATAGTAGTGATCTACTAAGATCTCCAATCAAATTAATTTTTTATTTTATGAAACTTGGGGAATATCATTATATTAGATATATATTGACATCCATATGGTTGGATCGTTCAAAAATATTTTTTAAAAAATAGAAACAATAATCCGTAACAAAGCACTAGTTACGAGTCATATTGAAAATAGTAGTGATCTACTAAGATCTCCAATCAAATTAATTTTTTATTTTCTGAAACTTGGGGAATATCATTATATTACATATATATTGACATCCGTACGGTTGGATCGTTCAAAAATATTTTTTAAAAAATAGAAACAATAACCGTGACAAAGCACTAATAAAATATAATAAATAATGTATTATATTATAAATATTAAATTATTAATTGTAAATTATTATATATATATATATATATATATATATATATTTATATATTAATATATTTTCGGATATCGGATATTTCGAATACGGATGTGCCTATATCCGTATCCGCTATTTTCGGATACGAGTATTATCCGTTTTCTTTCGAATACGGATATTATCCATTTTTTTCGGATTCGGTATCGAATTTTTCGGTCGGATATCGAATTTTTTGGATTTTTTGACAACCCTAATCTATAGCCATCAGTCCGTCACCAACATCTATGTGTATGTCTTACGGGTGTATGCTTTTGGTGTGTATGTTTTATGTATTTTTTAGAGCTGTGGTATTTTTGATAAATATTCTTATGGATATTTTAATAATATAGTAATATATCAAAAATCAACTTTTAATCTTATTAAATTAGCTATTAATTAATTAATTAATATTTATTAGAAATAGAGCCAAAAACCATACTATACACCATGGTTGTAAAAATCGATAATCGGTATAAATCGGTTAAGGTACCGATTTAAGATTAATCGGGTAATCGGGGATTAATCGGAATATAAATCGGATATTATAATAATATTTAATATATTAGTCTAATTTACAATTAAACATATCATTTTAATTAAATTCATAGGATTAATCGGATATCAAAAATCGAATTGGTGGTTACCTTACAGAAAATTATTGAGGATTAATCAACTAAATCGGGGATTTTTAGAACCATGCTATACACGCAAACTATTGTTGCTTACAGGAAATAGAGAGATCTTTATTCTCGCACCAAAAACCCTTCTCACACCAAAAATCGTACTATAAACATACTACGTTGTTGTGGTACTTATTTTCACCTTTTGCTCCCCTGACCAGCCCCTTACTTACAGAAGTCCCCTTAATAGTTTTTTAAAAAAATCAATTCATCGGTTTGATTCTACAATGCAGCCACGTGATGCAATATATAAATTTACAGACCATAGTTCAATTTACTCTGAGTTTAAACTCACACCACAGATAAAACAGCTAACAAGAAACATTTAGGCAAAAACTCCATAATTTCAAGACCATGCCAGGATGTCTATATAAGCTTCAACTAGAAGTCTGAGAATGCAAAATAAAACATAACAAAACAGGAGATGGCACAAAGTTCTTTGTCGCCATGACAACGAAGATTAAAGGTAAAGATTTTATAATAGCTACTTTGCATGCTCGAAAAATTAACTCTCTTTCATAGACCTATCTTTGCAGAATTTCTCCCGATTCTTTAGGCACTACTCTTCTTCTCAACAAGATTCTCAATCAAATCTGCTGCATCCTGCACAGTAGCAATTGTTTGGGCATTCTCTTCCTCCACAGTGATTCCAAATTCCTCTTCCAACCCCATCACAATTTCAACCTGTAAGCAGAAGTGGTGAAGATTACCAATTAGCAGTGAAAAATTAATATCATGTTGAAAATTTTGGAATTGATGTAACGCATGAGAAAAGCTTAAAGTTAGAAATATATACTGTGTCAAGAGAATCAGCTCCAAGGGCTGCAAACTTAGAGTCTCCGCTGACTGCAACGGTAGGTTCTATTGCTAGTTGCTTCCTCACAATCTCACATACCTTATCAACAGTCTCAGGCTTGGCCTGCACAAAGATATTAAATTTTGTTTTATTTGAAGGAAATGAGAAAATATAAGTTGCATGAATACGAAGTAGAAATGCGAATCCAGTTGTGTTTTCTGATAACTTCCATAACATAACAAGCATCTACCTTAATCGTTGTGGGAGAACAAACTACTTGTTAGAATGCTCCCACAACTTTCAGTAAAAGTCAATTCATCAGTGGTATTTAATACTATATGCCAGATTAGTTCCAATAAACAAGCAATAACTTCACATATGCAAGACTAAATAGTGCATTTGAAAGTAAACAGTACTATTGTTTATGCAACATACAACAAAAACTGAAACATAAACGGTATATCTAGAAAGCAGAACTAAGAAACATACAGCGCAGGACACCCTGAAGCGACGCGATGCTGACTTCAACCTAAGCGAAGGGAAAGATTTCCCATTGATGGAGAGTGAAACTGAACTCTTAGCAAGTCCCTGCATGATTTAACAATAGAAAGTCAGTGAAACCACCACAAATAAAATACCAAAGGAAAAACATAAACTGCTGAATGACTGAATCAACAATCTACATCACTGTTTGATCATTCACTATCACCTTTTCATTAAATTTTATATTTAAATCTCCTATGACAAAAATTCTCAAATTCAACAAGAACAAATATTATTACAACATAAGAAATCAATAAAAGTTGATCTCAATCATTCTCATTTAAAAAAATTGCTTGCCCTATGTCTCGGTGTAATCAATCAACAAGTTTATCAATCAGAATTTCAACCTAATCTCTCCAAAAGTTTAAAAATGACAATTATACAAATCAATTGAAAATCATCAATCCTCTAACTTCATTCAAACAGAATCATCATTGCATTCCAAGTATTCAACTATTCGATAGCTTTAATAACATCAATAAACAACACAATAATGATACACCAAATACATAAAAACAAATGCACAACTACAATTCTGCAAGTCAAACAAATATACAACTAAACTAATTTAACACTGATACTCAACAAACAAAGCCCATCAAAATTTAAACAAAAACAATAGAAGATTAAAATCACGGAATCCAAGTCAATTATCATTATAACACACACAAACACAGAGGAAGGGAGAGAGAGGAGAGAGAGAGAGAGAGAGAGAGAGAGAGAGAGAGAGGAATGCAAGTCAATTATCATTATATCACAGTATCACAAACGCGTGAGAGAGAGAGAGAGAGAGAGAGAGAGAAATGTGAACCTTGTTTTGGTTGAGAGAGAATGAGAGAGAAGTGAAGGAGATGGAAGAAGCTGTGACTGAAGCCATTGATATTGGTAACAGATTTTGAGGAGAGAATTGTAAGTTAAATATATAATGTAGCAAGTAAGAATTGTGGGCGGAGAGCTCGAAGACACAACAGAAGTGAATGTTAGAGATAAGATAAGTTAAGAGTGTGATAAACAGGACTTCTGTTGCTCAACTTGTGTTGCTTTGCGTCACATTGGTTATATCGATTTTGGATTGTCTATCAGGGAGTTGTTGGTTACTGTATCTGGTAATTGGCACATTTATTTCGGATTCGAAAAATAATAATCACGCACATAAAATAAGTATATGTTCTAACAAGAAATAAACCCTTTATCACCTGAATTATCTCATCGCCTTCATTATCGATTGTTAATATTCATATGCAATATTATAGTAATATATTTTGAATTGAATAACTGATATTATAGTTACTATGTTACTTTTTGATTTGAATACGATGGTTAAATTATTTTTTTTTAATTTACTAGAAGTTGCGAAAATAAAACACTGCAAATTTTCGGATAAATGGATGACTACAGTGTTACGACATGAACAGAACGAGATAGCAAACACGATGTTTTGAACATCGTGCCACGATAAGTTTTCTCCGATGATTGAACAAAACTTTCAATAATAAATAATATACTACATTACAATCCAAATGTTGAGGGCAATCCAGTATGTAGTATGTTACAATCCAAATCGCAATATACACACGCTGAATGCATACTACTGCTCTATTTGCTGTTTTCTAATATTGATGTCACCTGTTAGGGACGTCGTCTTTATTACTGAAGTTCTGTCTGCTGATGAGACGATTGGCTGAAGATACTCAGACGAGCTCTACGTGCGATACAACCTGAAGATTACTTGTTTGGCAAATGAATGGAAAAGAAATATTTACGGACTGCAGAATACAGTAAGCAATACACTGTATAGAGTTGGTGATATCACTCAGTTGTGCTTAATAACATCACCTCCCAAGAACAAACCTCAAACCAAAAGGCCATACTTTTAGGCAACACCAAACAGCAAAAAAGCTGTACTGTGTTGTCTATTATTCGTGTCTCAATGCCATTGAGAACCATCCTGTTCAGTTGGAGAGCCAGGAACGAAGGGTACAAAACCCCGTCCACCAAAAACGGGGCGCATGAATGCATTGTCAAATTTTCTCCAATAATGGTGGACAGATCGAGAGGGTGCTGTCAGAATCATTCTTAAGCTTGGCGGACGGAGTATGGTTGAGCCTAGATCAGCTTCTGAATCTTGCCCATTTGTAAGAAGAGGTACAGAGAAAGAATTAGGAGTCACGGGTTCTGATGAAATCATTCTGCTCAAGTGTGTGCGGGAAGGCAGCAAGTGGTTTACTAGAGGTTTGGTGAGCAATCCAAATACCTGCAGCATCAATCCAAGCAAAAATCACAAGTCATTACTAATTTTAAAAATGTATCACTCCCCAGGCCTTACTCTTAAAGAATGGAATGCAAATCATGTTACTAGACCAGCTTTTCCTATACAATTAAGTACTCAATGTATTTGGTTTAAAAGACTTGTGGGACATCTATAATAAAAAGGATGAGTAAGATGATAGATTCAAAAGAGAGTTTATTACTCATCCAGTTCCCTAGATGAAAATCATGAGTAATTGTCCCAAATCAGAATTTCTGTTGTGCTTGGCAGGTTAAATGGAATGGAAAAATGAGTAGTAAGCTATACTTTTTGATATAGAACTGCTAATCTAAAACCTCATTCGTTCCATTTCATATGAGTTCTATCATCACACTCTCCTACTTCATATTCTTCACAGTTTTCAACAAATTTTCCACCTTCCTATTATCTCTGCCACTCGCAATATTAGTTATTTCATCCCCTTTCACCTCTAATATCCTTTATCTACTCCCAAGTCCCATCCAACCTCATTCAAACAAACCAAATGCAACATTACTTTCCCTTTTACTCTTTTAGCCATCTAAACAAAGCATAGGCCAGTCATATTTAAAAGTTCAAGATAGGATGTCTTACCACTGTGCTGAAAAGAACTACAGTGATGGTACTGGTGATCATGATTGCATTCCCACGTAGCTGAGTGTGACCACCTCTTGTAAACTGCATGATAAACATAGCAGCTTAATTTAGTAAATGCCATATAGACTTCTTGAACAATCCGCTCCTATGGCCCATAAGCCACACAGACAATGGAGTGGGCTAAAAGAGCCTTAAGTTCATACAAAAGGTTACCATGTCTTTTAACCTAAAAAAAAAAAAAAAAACACTTGCCTGATTGTAAGCAAGGGCCATTGAAACAGCACCGCGCATTAGACCAGCCCACCAAATTGTAACCTGAAGAAATCAAAAAATGTGTTGATTTACCTAACTCGCCAATCAGCTTATTATCAATGACACGAAGAGTAAATATATTCATACTTGCTGTTTTAGCTCAATTTTGTTTTCGGTAGACTTCTTGGTCAAGTTCGATAAGAATGATAGAGGGAAAACAAAAGCTGCTCTGCCTACTAAAATCAATCCCAACAGAATAGAGCTCACACCAATTGATGTTCCAGGGCTGAGTAAAAGAAAACCCAAAGTTACAGCAGTCTTCCATTTAAACTGACCATGGTTTGACACGTAGCAAGCACAAAAAATTTAAGAACTCCCTACCTGTCACTTACATATCTCCACTTCTCAATATCCAAGGCATCCATACCAACATAAAGAAAGATAAATAGCTCCGCAATAAATGACAAGGTCGCAAAAGTATGCCTGTAGAAGTGGAGAAAACATCAGTGACGGAATGATATACTTGAATCATGTTGTTATTAAGAGAGCTAGTGTAGCAAGGGATATATGCTAATAGCAGGTGATGGAAAACTACTATTACATACTTGGTAGTGACTCTTGAACTTTCGGTGACATTATGCCAGGTATAATGAGACATCACAATTCCACAAAAGAACACTGTGAGGATAGCACTTAAATCAAGCAACTGCAATACAAATTATGAATCAGCATAATTTCAAAAACAAGTACTGCACATGTTGTATAAATTATAATACATGGCCAACTAAATACTTAAAATCTAACCTCAGCCAGCATGTAAGAAAGGTAAGCCATGAGAATCATAATAGCAACCTCTCTATCAGTCGAGTGCCTGAAAACATATATTAAAAAAAACAAATAAGTTATTAGTTGAATAACCATATGTCAAGCACAAAAAAGGCACATATTTGGTCAAATGGCACTAATAATGCAAATGCGTAGGAAAATAACTTACCGCCCAAAGTAGAGCTTTTTAATGATGAATGCACTCAGAAGGCCAGCCTGAAGAAAATAAAATCAAAATGTCACTTTCCAAAATATTTTACCTGAAGCATATGACACTAACATTCAGGCATGGATAGAGATGCTTGGAGATGGGGATAGAGACAAAAACTCACGAAAACTCCCAGAAAAGTGCTTGAGATAAATAGATATATAAAATTGCCGATCAACTGCAAAGCCGTAACTGCGTCGATATGAGACAAGTCAAAGTTCTGGACTGCATTGAAAAGCACTACCGATGTGGCATCATTTACAACACCTTCCCCAAAGACTAGACTATACAGTAAGGGTGTCTCATCCTGATTGAGCACCTGTGGCATTAGAAAAAGTATTAGAGAGCAGAAAGCTATTGAACTCCATAATGACTACATGTTAAAAAAGCCTTGAATACCTGCAATGTACAAACAGAATCCGTCGCAGAGAAGATTGCACCAATCGCTGGGCAATAATAAATAAAATTAGGTATCATATTTGAGCAGAAGTACAATTGGATTGTAATGTTGACAAATAATTATCTTACCAAGAAAATCTCCTATCTCAAGAGAACCGATATTCATCTTGTTGAAGATGTTCATAGCACCTATTACAAGAAAATGTCAGATTTAGTTACTATATTTCCCTATGTATTTTGATTTGTATCCCGCATAGTGAACTTAATTCAGGTAATTTATAATCAACAGAATAGGCATTCAAAAATGAGTCCTCACAGTGAACAGCTGATTCTGCATCATATAAGTGTCAAAATCTCAACTCTGGGAGTATAAAGTTAATGCAAAAAGACTTGAAATATGAAATTACTGCAAGCTTGATCCTTCGTTAAATCAATATATTCATTACCATCTTTCTGGTCGAGAAAAATGATGCAAGTACAAAAACTTTGTTATCTTTTATAATTTATATTCTTTACAAGTGTTGCTTCCTGCTGCATGCTCTATTGTTGCTTAATTTGCTAAATGAGTTGTAATTCTTCTATAGGATCTGTTGTCGTTCTATATTTCTAATATACATCATGTACAAAAAATGTAACTAAATAGCAAATATAAGTGAATAGATAAGGTTGGCCTAGGATTTGCAACCCAGGGTAACCAGAACACTAGATTATCTTTCCACAAAAAGTTGGACACATAGCATAATATCTGGGGCAAAGGGGAAGAGCTTGTTTGCAATTAGTTACATACCCAATGATATGATGCTGAAAGAAATCAAAGTACCAACAGCACCAAAAAGAGTGATGGTCAAAAAGTTGCGAAAAAATTGTTTCTTTTTCACCTGGAACCTGATAGATACATGTGGGGAGGGAGAAAAATTAGTACTTGACTATTATACTCATTTTAATTATAAGTATGCAGAATGTGGGAGTTCTCAAGTAGATGTAAATTTACAACTCAATAGTTTAAAAGTTGCTTCTCAAATTTAGCAAAGAAATATTCACTGTCCACAGATTAGATTATTAAAGCTAATAATGGCGAAGACTGATGAACTATACAAGCAATAAATTAAACGATATTAAAAATACTAGTCCTCGTTATATAAGCCAGAATAAAAGAAGATTATGCGAAAATTATAAATTTGAAAAAGTGATGACACAGAGGAAACTGTGAGCTGAGATCTTTCTGGGGTTGGCACAACTGATATTGGAATGGATGAATACATATAAAAGGAAAAACACTAGACATGTGCCAACCCTGGTTCTTCTTTAGCCCTGCCCAGCCAAATGCATCTCTGCAGCATACAGTATGAGTATGAGCAGGGTTGCAGAACAGTTATGCTAAATTTCTTTGCAGCATTCTATATTAGCATGGACCCCCCCCTCCCCCAAAAAAAAAATGTAAAACTACTACGCAAGAAAATACTAAGAAAGATCTAATCCATCTGATTACAAAGCACATTTGGCAGCTTGCACTTCTTTATATCAAAATTACCATGACTGCTGGGAAATAAACTATTGTTTGGTCCTTGAGAAGACCTAATAGATGGCATCTCAATATCTCTCTTCATATATGCAGTAGTGTTAAAAACATTAAGAAACCAGCAGTGATGCAGCAATGCATTTGTGACTCCTTTTTCCCATCCCGGTGTAAACATGTTGATATGATTATGGACTTATGGTATACATGGCCTAACTGTACTATTTAGTGAACCATATATTTCATGACCCAGGCCCCAGGGTGGGTGTGTCGGGAAAGAGTAACCTATCTTTAATTTAAGATAGTTGATTGAGGCTTATCTGAAAGTCGTTTTCATGTAGACTCCCCTTTTCTTTCAGATGTAGCGTTTTATACAAGGGTTACTTATACTATTTAGGCAGACAAAGATCATGACCGTTTGGGTAGGTGCCGGGCTAGGATAACCCAAGTTGTTGCATTTAGGTTAGTTGATCAAGACTTAACTGGAAGTCATTCTGGTGCCTTTTAGCAATCCCCCCCTTCTCTTCCAGATGTGGTGGTTCCAACTACATCCTAAAACCCATCCAACAGTCTAAAGGAACTCAAGATTGCCTAGGACACAACTTCAAACTTTTTGCTTGTGTGCGTGATACTCAAAATCAGATTTCACGGATTTAGTTGCGAAGAATATAAACAACTCATATTCCTACAACGCAAAGCTAAACACACTCGCACAGGAAAAGAATTCAATTGGCGTAGTACACAACATACCCAGCATTGAAAATGATAGGTGGAAGGAGGTATATAAAGAAAAGATCTTCACTGAAAACCAACAAATGCGAATTCTTTCCTCCAGTGGATAATAGAATAACAACCCCAGTGCAAATCCCCTGAAAAAAGAATAAGCAGAGAATCAATAAATAAAAACAACAAAGAAGACACATTTATCGGCCAACTAAAATGACTAAAATAAAAACTCACAATTGCAAGGGCTGTAATGGATTCATTAATCCATCGACTCTCCTCCAACAGGTGACCAACCACAATACACGCACAAAGAAGTGCAACAAACAAGTTCACCGACACCACTGAAGCGTGATCAGAAGCAGATAAACTATTCATCTTTGAGAATACAGCCCCTAAACCGAAACCCCCCATCATCTTAGCTTACTAGTCCTGTTGTACCAAGAAATCAGTCTCTCGCACTGCTTGTCAGCAAAAACCACCACAATGCTAACAAATCCTGCCAATCAACATTTATCAATAATCAATCAACACCACACCTATGTCAAAAGTCCAGTGTGCATATAACAAAATCAAAATATATCCAAATTCTGACTATAATAATTTATGCAATGGGCTTAATCCTAAAATGTAAATTCTAGATTCGAAGACATATTTCTCAAGACTTATGTACCTGTGATCACCTAATAGACTAATACACATCAAATTCATATCGAATCTCGATATTTAACAAATCAACAATTCACATTAACAGTAAAAATATAACCCTTCTGTTAAACTAATGGCACAAACAGAACAAACACAATATACATAGATGCACAAGCTTAAATTTCCCAAATCTTTAAAAAACTTAAATCAAGAACACTGTTACTCATAGCTCTTAAACAAACAAACAAATCCAAGAACATTTAACAACACACTTCTAAAACAATAAAACATACATACATGATTTGTATACAAATAAGAAGGGTAATTACTAATGAAAGCTGACAACTTTGCATCAAGATTGAACCTTTAAGCAGTAAAACAATGACCCACTATAAAAAAAAAAATTAATGCATACATACATAATATATATACACACAATTAAGAAGAGTAATTACCAATGAAAGTAGAGAACTTTGCATCAAGATTGAACCTTTGAGCAGTAAAAAAATGACCCAGTTAAAAAAGATTGCAGCTTTTCAAGAACAACATACAAACTGAAACACAGAGCTATATATGATGATTTTACTGTGCTTAAAAAAGTAAAAATGAGAAGATTCTCGTGAACAAGCAGAGACGTGCAATGAAATATATATGGAGAGAATAACAGTAAGAAACACACAAGGAAAGAAATTATACACACGGCTTTTATATGATACTCTTCCCCTCCTTTTAGCCTTTTATCATTCAATCAATGATTTTCCTATTGACTTCCTGGTCAAATTTCTTTCTTTAGCATTTATAACTTTCATGTATTCATTTTAATTCGAATAGAGTCGTGTTGGATATATTTTATTGAGTAAACTTCAAAGGCGTGGCAAAATTTTACATTCAATTTAAAAAAAGTGTTCAGATTTTCAATTTTACAAAATGGTGGTCAGACTTACCTTTTTTCCTTTCAAAAAGGTGGCTACATGCGATTTTCAGCTTTTTGACAGGAGTAAAATGGGAAAAAATGCTAAAGATCTCAAAAATTGTCCACAAAAATTCCCAAATTAATATGTGTCACCATATGATTGGTTTTAGTCGTAATAATAATAATGTCACATCAATTCACAAAAAAATCCACAAATATGAGTTGTCAAAATTTAATTAGTCAATTTATGTGCATGCATGGAGGGGGCATTATTATTATTATCATTACGAATATAACCAATCATATAATGACACATATTAATTTGGGGATTTTTTTGGATAATTTTTGGGGTTTTTAGCATTATTTTTTAGTAAAATACATATTTTCCCATTTTACCCCTACCAAATAAGCTGAAAATCATCTCCAACCACTTTTGGAAAGGAAAAAGGCAAGTCTGACCACCATTTTGAAAAATTGAAAATCCGACCACTTTTTTTAAAATGGGTGTAAAATCTATGATATTCCAAAGGAAAAGGGAAAAATAATAATTACAAGTCCAATACTCCAAAAAAATGTATCTTGATCGATCTTCAAAAGTCTTAAAATTCAAGTCATCAAAATCTCAACTTTTTCATAATTTGTCACCAGCTCACTATGAAAATCTGCATTTCTGCTCTTCAACCCAATCAGTTTGTAATTGAATTATTCATTTTTTTATTATTCTTTCTTTTTAAACTGTATATACTTTTTGATTTTTGATTGATAAATTGATCAAAATTTAATTAAAATAAATATTATATAATTGATAAAATAAAAAAAGTTATATTTTTATTGATGTCACATCCCGAGGTGTGTGGGTGCTATAAGAATTTTCTTCGTTGAACTTAATTTATAGAAATAAAAGAATAAAAAATTATTCTTCGTAAGAAGCTTGATCGAACAATATTAGGATCTACTGTAGATTTTAGATGCTTAGGTCAACACACTAACATCGAGTCAACTAACCATGTTCAAGCCTCAAATTAACCATGTTCAAGCCTCAAATGCAGTATTCATAATTTATTTATTTTAAATTAAATAATTTTATTTACGTACATCATAAATAAATATATATTTTAATAAATTTCGAGATAAACAAAAAATCAGATTCATTACACATTTGGTATTTATAATTCATAGTAGTATTACTTATCACAATGTTCACACGATATTTATAAATCATAATAGTACTTTTTTTTTTAATAATACTTAATTATAGCAATGTTTGCACACCACTGAATATGTAACTTGAAGTATATATGAATATTTGTGGTTACATATTCAGTGGTAAGAAAAATCCAAACAAATTAGATTATAATATATGTGAACATACTTGATTATTATGTAGGGTTCCTTGGCATTGTTCATTTGCTCATCTTACCCTATCAATTCTTAACTTATGCTCTTCCATCACCATCACAAAATGACAGCTACCTGGTCATCGTTTTTAAAATGCATTTTTTTAATAAAAGTTCGTTCTCATCCTAATAGACATTCTTCGCTCCAATAGTAAGAAAGGTTTAAATTTCGGTATAAAAACAAATGTATAATTTGTATTCGAGCACGTAAATATTCCTCGCTCGTAATAATATGAAGAGGTTTGAGTTTTAATAAGAACATATGTGTGCGTAAATATTTTAATTTTCGTGATTCGATTTCACATGAAATGATAAATTATTTTTTTAAATAGATAGAGGACAAAAAAATCAACGGTGAATCCAACAATTAATTTCCAATATAAGTGACTCAACATAAGCAAATCTTGGTTTCTCTCGTATTTGTGCACATGGATAAGCAGATGGCTGAGCAGGACCACTGAGATTGTTTTGTCCATGTCTCAAAATAAATTATAATCAAAATGGATAGATTATTCTATTCTATTCTAGATGCAACACTTATATGATAGTGATGCTTCTATTATTCATTCCTCTTTTGGAAAATTTATCAATTTTATTATTTATGAGTAATAATAATAATAATTATTATCATTATTTCATTATTATAATTATTGTTGTTGTTGTTACTATCTATATCTATATCTATCTATATATATTATAATACCAGGAGATCGGAAAGTCACCAGAAGCGTTTAAAATAATTTTCTTGAATTGTCATATTTTTGATTTTCTTATTAAAAAAATTTTCTTGCATTAAATTACTTTTAATTGCATCTTAATGACATTTTAATAATCATTAATTGTACTTATTAAATAAATATATATATATTAAATTTACTTCATCTTATTTATATAAAAGATTGACAACCTTTATTTGAGAATTATAATTATTATTTCAATATAAAATATTAATTATATGTATAAAATTAAGATTATTTTATGTAAATTAATGACTTCAAATTATTCACATTGCGTCATTTTTTATTGTGTCAAAATGTTATACACATGTTGTTTTATTATATTGAGTCAAAAATAAATTAATACTCTAATTATATAAATTCTTATACTTTTACTAACCATGTATATTATGAGAAGGTGAAGACCCTAAATAATCAAAAATAAATAGTAATGGCTCAAAATATTGAAAAGCGGAACAACAGTCCTTTTTATGGACTTTATGCGTCACGTTAAATCGTCTTCATGTTACAAAGAATACGTTGTCTGGAACGGAGCAACAAGTAGACACGCTGTTTGTAGGCGTCCACTGAGCTGAAGATACGTCGTTGCCAAATGCGCATCTGTAGATACGCATTTGCCAGTGGCGTATCCTGCGACTTCTCCAAAATCGCAGATATGGTGATTTTCAGGCGATTTCGATCAAAACACGACGGAGCTTCGTCCGTTCGATTCCGTCGTCCGTGTATGTTCTATACACCATTCGAAATATCATTCAACGATCTACAACCTTATACCTATTTCAAACCATTTGTTTCGCCTGATTTTAAACCCTCAAATCGAACCCTCTCTCCTCCCCTCAATTTTTTGACGAGTTTGTAGAAGCCCCTGCGGAGCCAAATTCTCATAAATCAGTTAGGCAAAACGAAGAGGAAGGTGCGTTGATTATTTTGGTATACTCAGAAGGGATGCAGGTGGCCGGAGAGAGACTAGAGAGGCGGAGAGTGTTCGGGAGAGGCGGAGAGATGGGGAGAGAGAAGAGAGAGACAGGAGAGAAGAGAGATGCTACAGTTGTTGGGATGCGCTACACACAGTAGAGTGTCTCGTAGGTAGTCAGGGTTTTATAATAGCAGGAGATCGGAGAGGCTTTCACTCTGAAACTTCAAAATATTTTTCTTAATTTTTCACATTTTTTATTTTTTTTATTAAAATAATTTCATTGCATTTAATAGGATTATAATTAGTCATTAATTGTACCTATTAAACTTATATTAAATCCACTTTATTTTATATTTAAAACAAAATTTTAGCCAATAATTATTATAATTATCTATATAAAATATTTCAATTATTATTATTTCTTCACTAGAACATTATAATTATTAGGAAAATGTTAACCACAGCCGTTAGTGCTATGGTTAAGATGTTATGTGATAGTTTTTAATTGGCTCAAGGTTGTGCCCCACTTGCAAAAAAGTATGTGCCCCATGCATTCACATAAATCATCCAATAAAAATCCACCACATGACAAAAATTAATCCTTAAACATAGCCCTAAGGGCTGTTGTTAACAGGACCCTAATTATTATATTAATATAAAATATTAGTTATCAATATAAAAGTATAATTATTTCAAAGTAAAATGATAAAGTAAAATTATTTATATAGTCCATTTCTAATCCTTATTCAAAATAGCTGCAATTTTTTTAGCAATAATAAATAAACGATTTTAACTTTTCGATAAATTTGTAATTAGTGACCTTGAGAATCATGATAAGATAAGGAAGTATATAAATTTTTCAATTAACATCTACAATGTAAATACAAGTAACATTATATAATTTACTTTTACACATGAACAAATTACACATGAGATGTGACCAACTCGATTAAATTGAACCAATCCAACCCTTTTCTTTACTGAGTAAATCAATGAAAAAGTTAAATATTCGTTATTTCATTATATTATGTTAAAATAAATTAATATTCTAACTAAACACATTCTTATACTGTTACTAATCAATTAATCATGCATTTATGTTATGAGACGGGCGTCGGCTTTGAATAAAGTTTTATTTAATATTTATAATTTTTATTATAAAAATTAAGTTGATATTGTAATTTGGCATGGGAAAAAAATAAGAGGTCTTTATGGAGTTGAAGAAGTTGATAATATGTTAGAGGATCTTCATTTTGTTTAAATAATTAATTTTAAATGACTTAGTATTTATTTATATCCAATAATCTTTAAATTCATTTTTATTTGAGATAAAAAATAATTACATGTACATGTTTATTATAAGATTTAATACAAAAGTATGAAAATATGTGAGTACCATTTTGAACATGTATCCATGAATTTAAATTTATTATTACATACAAAAAAGTTATTACAAATGCTCAAAAAAATTAATCAAATGAATTGATATAGGTGCCGGATCACTCCGAAAAATATGAAACATGATTTACAAAATGCATTTGAATTCTATTTTGTTTGTCCTACAACCAAATTTATCGACAAGTTAAGTCAATCACATTTCTTATCACATTTACATTATGCTTCTTTTTTCATCATACAAACAAATTTATCAACAAACTAAGCAATCACATATTTCATAATGTCATCAACAACAAAAATATTTCAAAAATGTTACTTTTACTTATTCATTGTCAAACTTTACAAATGTTTATCAATATTTGATTTCAAGAACATTTTTTTATGCAACAAAATAGACGTCATCAATATTTTCGAAAATATTATTATTAACATTTCAGAGTTTAACTGAAACATGTTTTCTTTCTACTATTTTTTTTCTCCATAATTCTTAAACATTCAAATTTAATTAGATTTTACACAAGTTTCAATTCATCATATCAACTTTTAAATAATAAAACTCAACAAACAATAATTTTATATATGCAATTTTTAAAAATATTTCCGTGCCGCGCGTAGCGCGGCTTTGTTACCTAGTATATATTATAATGCCAGAAGATCGGAAAGTTATCAGAAGCGTTCAAGGTATTTTTCTTGAATTTTCATTTTTTTGATTTATTTATTAAAATTATTTTCTTACATTAAATACCTCTTAATGACATATTAATTAATCATTAATTATACCTAATAAATGTGTATTAAATTTATTTTATTTTATTTATTTACAAAATTACAAAACTTTATTTGAGCATTATAATTATTATTTCAATAACAAATATTAATTACATATATAATTAAGTTTATTTTTATGTAAACAACGACTAAAAATTGTTTACATTGCGTCCTTTTTTATTCCCTATCGAATACTGCTCCGATTTCTTTTCGGACAATTGTAGTGCAGACGATCCTTAGCTTCTCAATCAATTTTTATGATTAGTGATTATGGAAATCGAAATAAAATAGAGAAGTATATAAATCTTCTCTAAACACCTGTAATAAAAATAATAAAAATAGTTTTTTATTTTTATACATGAAAAAATTACATGTGTTATGACAAAACCGATTAAATTAAAAAAAAATCCAGTTTTATCGGTAGACTAAATCGATAAAAAAAGTTGTACACCCGTAATTCATTATATTATATCGAAATAAATTAATATTCTAATTAAATAAATTCTTACAATACAACTGAACATGTATGTTATGAGAGGGGCGTCGGCTTTAAAAAGTGTTATTATATATAATATTTATAAATTTTGATCGCAAAGACTACATTTTTATTATAATTACTACTTTTTATGTTTATGATATTTTTGAGATTATGAAAAATTCAGATATATAAAGAGAGCATCTTCAAACTTATAATTTATGTAAATTGTTTTGAATCAATTTTTTAAAAAATTCTTAAGAGACCAATCAATTTTTAAAAATAATAAAAAGTAATTTATTTATTTTCAATATTTTAAAATAAAAATTTATGAACCGCGCGAAACGCGGATAAGTTGCCTAGTATATTATAATGCCAGGAGATAGGAAATGCACCAGAAACGTTTAAAATTTTTTTTTGGAATTCTCACTTTTTTTATTTTTTTATTAAATTCTTTTTCTGCATTAAGTAGCATCTTAATGACATATTAATGACATCTTAATAATCATTAATTACACTTATGAATATATATATATATATATATTATAATAAATTTATTTCATATTATTTATAGAAAAGATTGACAAACTTTATTTGAGCATTATCATTATTATTCAAATTTAAAATATTAATTATGTATATAAAATAATGATTATTTTCATGTAAATTAACGACTTAAAATTGTTCGCATTGCACCATTTTTTATTACATGTTGAAGATTTTTGAAAACTTTTTTCGATCGATTATAGGACAAATGATCTATTAACTTCTCAAGAAATTTTTAATCAATAATTGTGAAAATCTTTATAAGTTATGAAAGTACAATCTTTTGGTTAAAATCTATAATTTGTATAAAATAATATTGACAATTTTTTGTTTTTTACTTAATAAACTCAACCATTTTATTGACCTATTAAGTTGATAAAAATGTTATACACACGTTGTTTCATTATATTGTTTCATAATAAATTACTATTCTAATTAGATTTAATTGCAGGAGGATGGGCTCAACTATTTTTTTTTGCACAAAAATGGTCCAAATATAAAAATAGACAATGGGATGACCTAAATATTTTTTAAAACAGATGAATGTATTCAGTTTATGATTTAATTACAACATGATGGTTGAACAATGTTTTTTTAACACAAAAATGACCCAAAAATTAACAGCAATATTTAAACTAATTTAGACGGAATGCAAGCATCTGCTTAAAAAAATATTTGGGTCATTTTTGTGCAAAAAAAAAATTTAGTTGAGGTCATACTCTTACGATTAAATCTTCTAATTATATAAATTCTTATGCTACTATTGAGCATGTATGTTATGAGAGGTGTGTCGGTTTTTAAAACGTTATTTAGTTATATTTATTATTGTAATTGCTACTTTTAATATTTATGATATTTTTAAGATTATTAAATTTTTTTGATATATAATGAGAGTATTATTCCAAATAATAATTCATACACCCGTTTTAAATCACTTTTTTAGGAAAATTTTAAAATATCAATTAATTTTTAGTACTTAACAATAAAAATTTATTAACCGCGCGAAATTGCGTAGTTATAATAATAATAATAGTTATTATTATTATTATTATTATGGCTACTTGTACAGTGTTCCTACTAAGGCAACAATTGTACTAAACTCCTACTGAGATGGGCTTCTATTATTTCGAACTAGGCATATTCTCATTATTGGGCTAAATAACGACAGTCCAAGCAAAACAATGAAGTCAGATCCAAAAGTGGATCGGGTGGAACAGAATTTATAGTAACTCAAACAGTCAAACTAGGGTTCAATCCAAACCAAGGCCCAAAAGATTGAAAAGAATCCATACGAAACTTTTGGCCTGTTTCTAAAAAAAACAAAAATGATTTCTCAGTTATTATAGATAAAAATATAAACTCTGATAAATTAAAGTGAATTTTTTAATAGGTTTTTCAGTTTCGTAATTTAATTTATAAAACTAGCATAATATTCCGTGCCTCGCACGGGTCATTTTCTAGCATCGTATAAAAATACGTCATTATCAAGATTTCAAGATGGAGAATTCTCATGTTTCGTTACAAAATTGATATACATATGATTGTATCAATGTAATCCTAATGTATAGATGAGATTGGAGATAAACTGTAACTTGAAATAGACTGGGAGGGCACATTTCATAGTGTACATGATTGAAAGGTAATACTAATTGTTATGAAAGAGATGCTCGAAGTTGTTTAAAGAGTCACTAAACGAGCGGAAATTATTCAATGTGTTTATTTAGGAACCCCTGCCATGAATATAAAGTACTTATCTTCGTTACCTAAATATCCATTCTCAATATTGTTAGAAAATGGAGTTTTTAGAGCATAAGTATTTTATGTTCTTGAGGTTAATTCCGGATTTTAATGATTGGAAATTGTTCCTTGTTATGAGGACTTAAATTTTCATTTATGGGTCTAAGTAATTTTCTTAGTGAAACCCATAGAGAAATGGAGTTGAAGTTAGTAGCTTGAAAAAGCTTGAAATGAGAATGTGTATTTGTCCCACATTGAAATGAATAAAGGGGGTTGTTGGCTTTATATAGAATCACACACATGGGTAGTGTACAACTACTAAGGTGTATGATGGTGCATGGTGTTACTGTGTGCTCCACGCGCACACACACGCGCGCGCCGCCGCCCGCCACGTCACGACTCGACTCGGGTCGGCTCGGTCGAAGGGCGATTTGGGCGAATGTCTCGGCGTCTCGCGTACACGAGGCGACCTGGGCGAGGGATTTTATTTCAGTGTTTAAATATATTTTAATTAGAATAAATATATATATATATATTGGGATCAGTACTTGGAATAAATCAGTAACTGGTCAGACATCTAATACTGATGGGCCAAGTCCTGATGAAATCCTGAAGGTACTACCAGATCCTGATGCTGGATCAAATACTGATGGACCTCAAGTCCTGACGGTATCAAATACTGATGGACATCAGATCCTGACGGACGAAAAATCCTGATGGATCAGATCCTGATGTTGGGTCAGAATTTGATGATATATATATTGTGTATATTCGTATAATTAAAATAAAAACTGATATGTGTGGATAAATATAACGTAACAGTTACGATTTATTAAATCAACCGTTTTGATTTTATTAAATCAGCCGTTTCATTTTATTAAATGTAAATCGGCAGTTACAATATTAATTGGGTGGCATCAGTTACGTTTGGTCTCTCCTATAAATAGAGACCTAAGCTACTGATTGTGAGAGGTGTTGCAAGCATCCCAACATAGTTGTAAGTGGGGGCAATTATCTCTTCAAGAGCAGTCAGGCTTTCTAGCAAATCCTGACGACTCAGCTGTTTGTTTTGCTTGTTTACATACTGATATAGCTATGGCTACTGGTATGTTTTCTGCCTTCTCTTTGTTCTATCAGTTACTGACATGCATGTGTTTTACCTTCGTGTTTTGTTTCGCTGATTGTATGCTTGGCCTGGACTTGTTAAATACGATATATAACTGCCTCTATGTTGCTGTTTTAGTCATAATTCCCAACATTCTTGAAGAGATAATTGGTTATATAGTATTTAGCATAATGGTTAACGAGAGTGAAATTCCTGCTAGTGGTAGTTCGGTTGCATCTGCTGGGGTCATTGATTGGACCACTTACAGTTTTCCACAACCTGTTGAATTGACTGGCTTGCCTGAGAAATTCAATGGGGGCGTTGGCTTTTCTCGTTGGCAGAAAAGGATGAAATTGTGGTTGACTGTAAAGGGTCTATGGCCTGTTGTGGAATATGAGAAGCCGGTTGTGGATCAAGAGAAGGCTGAATCAGTTAAGAGTTATGCGAAGTGGGCTGAGAAGGATGGGGTTGCTAGGGCAGCAATTCTGGCTGCTCTAACCAACACATTGTTTGATGTGTACTCCTCTGATGCCTACACCGCAAAACTCTTATGGGAGAAGCTGGACCAGACACATAATACTGACTCACAAGGTCTGGAAAAGTATTCTGTGGCTAGGTTCCTTGATTTCAAGCTGGTGGACAATAAGTCCATGACTGAGCAAGTGCATGAATTCGAGATGATAGTGCATGCTTTGAAGGAGTCTGGAATGGACCTCCCGGAAAAGTTTAAGGTGATGAGTGTGATTGAAAAGCTTCCAAAGTCTTGGGAAGAGTTCTCTCTCTCCCTGAAAAGACAGAAAGGAGAGATCACCTGGACCAACCTTATGCTGGACATCTCGGTGCAAGAACAACACAAGTCCAAACAGGGACATGTGATGCCATCTGAGCATGGAAGTTCGAAGGTAAATGTAGCAACTGTAGGACAGAAAAGGAAGGCTGTCTCTAAGAAGGGTAATAGTAATAAACCTAGGAATGACAAGGATAAGGCCAAGAAACCAAAGGTAAACAAACCATGTTGGTCTTGTGGGCAGGTTGGACACTGGAGTAAGGACTGCCCTACAAAGAAAGCGAAGAAAGTCGAGGGGGTAGCTCAAGCGAATGCTGTGCTTGGAACCTCAAGTGGGCCTGTAGCGAACATGGTTGTTGGTGAGGCTTTGGCTTCTGAAACCAACGTAGACCGGTATGTTACCTACAACCCTGTACTATTTTCCACTTATCTGTCAAATGAATGGTTGATTGATACTGGAGCTAATGTGCATATTTGTGCTGACATTAGTTTATTTGTATCTTATCAACAGAGTCATAGCTTGACAGTGACGATGGGGAACGCAAGTGCTGCTCAAGTACATGGAGTAGGAAACGTGGACCTGAAGTTTCCTTCGGGACGTATTCTATCCCTGACGAGAGTGCATCATGTTCCCGACATGCGTAGAAATATAATAAGTGGTAGTTGTTTAGTAGCTAATGGCTTTGAAGTTTCTCTCAAATGTAATAAAGTAGTTCTTATTCATACTGGTACATTTTTTGGCAAGGGTTACTTGTCGAATGGTTTATTTGTGATTAATGTTGAACCCGTTTTGGGTAGTTTGATTAATAATATTACTCCTTCTGTTAATTGTATTGAATCTTCTGATTTATGGCATGCTAGACTTGGTCACTTAAATTTTGGTGCTCTTAAAAATATGATGAACTTAGAGTTGATTCCAAAACACACTATAGAAAAGAATTCTAAATGTCAAGTATGTGTGTCTGCTAAACAAATAAGGAAACCTTTTCATAATATTGTTAGGGATTCAGACTTGTTAGATTTAGTACACACTGATATTTGTGAATTTGGTGGTGTGTTGACTAAGGACCATTTTAGATACTTCA
Organism: Kitagawia praeruptora; assembly: GCA_037693485.1. NCBI lineage: Eukaryota > Viridiplantae > Streptophyta > Magnoliopsida > Apiales > Apiaceae > Kitagawia > Kitagawia praeruptora. Next base: position 13,497,861 of record CM075353.1, read on the forward strand.
TTACCTTTATAGATGATAGTAGTAGATTCTGTTATGTTTATTTACTTAGACATAAGGATGAAGCACTTAGTAAATTCATTATTTATAAAACTGAAGTAGAAAAACAAACTAGTAAGGTACTTAAAAGGTTGAGATCTGATAGAGGTGGTGAGTATACGAGTAACGCTTTTAATGAATTTTGTGCAAGCAATGGTATAGTTCATGAAGTTACCCCACCATACACACCTGAGTCTAATGGGGTTGCTGAGCGAAAGAACAGAACGTTTAAAGATATGATTAATAGTATGCTTATTAACTCTGGGCTGCCTAAATACTTGTGGGGAGAAGCTCTGAATACGGCTTGCCATATTCTGAATAGAGTCCCTCTGAAACACATGGATAAGACACCCTATGAGTTATGGAAGAGCAAGAAGACTAGTCTTAAGTATCTTCGTGTGTGGGGGTGCCTTGCTAAGGTACTTGTCCCTGAACACAAGAGAAAGAAACTAGGTCCGAAGACTGTTGATTGTATCTTTCTAGGCTATCTTGAGACCACTACAGCTATGAGATTTTTAGTATTAAAATCTGACATAGATGGTATAGTGGCAAACACGATAGTCGAGTTTCGTGATGCTACATTCTTTGAGGATGTTTACCCTATGAAGACTGGTATGCCTCAAGATACTTCTAATGAAGATCCTACTCACACATCAAGTTCTATTCCTGATCATGTGGAAAAGATAACAAATGTGGGGGAGGAACCTAGTAGTAGCTCTACTCCTAAGGAGGTAGAGGAACCACGAAGGAGTAAGCGTGCAAAGGTAGTCAAGGATTTTGGAAGTGATTTTATCACTTACAATGTCGAGGATGAACCTTTAACTTTCCGACAAGCTATGGATTCTTCAGAGTCTAGGCACTGGAAGGGCGCTGTAAAGAATGAAATTGACTCTATTGTTTCTAACGGAACATGGGAGTTAGTTGATCTTCCTCCTGGGTGTTCTACTATCGGGTGCAGATGGATATTTAAAAGGAAGTTGAATCCTGACGGCTCAATAGATAAGTACAAAGCTAGACTGGTAGCTAAGGGTTTTAAGCAAATGGAGGGTATTGATTACTTTGATACATACTCTCCTGTAGCTAGGATGACAACAATCCGAATGCTTGTAGCATTGGCTTCCGTACATGGTCTTATCATTCATCAAATGGATGTAAAGACAGCTTTTCTTCATGGTGAACTTGAAGAAGAGATTTATATGGATCAGCCTGAGGGATTTGTTGCATCTGGTAACGAAAGGAAAGTATGTAAGTTGATCAAATCCATCTATGGTTTGAAACAAGCTCCTAGGGATTGGCATAAAAAGTTTGATGAAACTATAGTGCCGTTCAGTTATGATATTAATGAAAGTGATAAGTGTGTCTACACTAAAGTTAAAGGTAGTGAGTGTGTCATCTTGTGCCTATATGTTGATGACATACTATTGTTTGGAACCAATCTTGAGATAATTAACGAGACAAAAGCTTTCTTGAAAAGGCATTTTGAAATGAAGGATTTGGGTGAGGCTAGTGTGATTCTTGGTCTCAAACTGACACAGTCAGCCGAGGGAATAACTTTATCGCAGTCTCATTATATAGAGAAATCTATACTTGAGAAATATGGTTATTCACAGTGTAGAATCGCTAGTACACCCTATGATCCTAAAGTTGCCCTTGTTAAGAATGCTTCAGGAGTACCTGTGTCTCAGTTAAGGTATTCTCAGATTATAGGGAGTTTGCAGTATCTTGCTAACTGTACTAGACCAGATATTTCATACTCTGTGTCTAAGTTGGCTAGATATACAAGCTGTCCAAACAGAACTCATTGGGATGCTCTTGATAGAGTACTTAGATATCTGAAAGGCACAATGTACCTAAGTTTACACTATAGGAGATTTCCTGGTGTACTTGAGTGTAATAACCCGGATTTTTCAAGAAATGATTCTATTATTATTTCAATAATGATAATGTTTTCCTAAAATGAGGAGGAATTTTTTTTTATTTTTTTTATTTTATTATTCAATTATTTAATTATTTTCGGTTAAGTGGAACCGGGTCCCATTTTAAAATTTTATTGACCAAGTAGATATCTCGAGTCAGTAAATTATTTGGATAAAGATTAATTTTGGAATGTTTATTCAGTAAAGATTTTATTTTAAATTATTGAATAATTTAGAGATTTTAAAATCCTTAGAAAATGATTATTTTAATAATTTGTGGATTTGTAGAAATTACTTGATTAATATATAAAATCAAGAATTTGAGATTTTGCTAAAACAATAGTATTTGTAGTATTTTTAGAAAGCCCTGTAAATTGTGAATTATGAATCACAATTATTATTTTTATGATTTGTTTTTATAAATTATTAATATTTGTAAAATGCATATCAATTTAGAAAATTGAGATTTAATTCCAATTCTTTCTCCAAAAGTCTTTAAAAATATTATAGTATTTAATTATGCTAGAAATTTTATTTTTACAAATTAGAGTTTTAACTCTAAATATTATTTAGAGTATGTAGTGATTATTGTATTGTTTATATTTGTTTTGGGCCAAGCCCATTAGGTTAAAAGCACACATCTGATATATACACACACGATACACACACAGAACACACACATCGCCGCACAAAATCAGATCGGGGGGGGAGGGGGAAAGAAATCAGCGGGGAGAGAGAGACTCGGAGAGGAGAGAAAACGAGAGAAGAAGAAGGGAGATGAAGTGTGCTGGTGTGTGTATCTGCGTTGGAGGAGCAGCCGCGCGGGGGAGAAGGCGAGATGGAGCAGGCCGGCGGCTGGCGGCTCCGGCGAGCTTCGGCGTCGTGGCTGCAGCAGCGGGGGGTCGACCAGTGGTGGTGTGCGAGAGAAGAACTGCAGTAGAAAGGGAGAGAGATGGGGAGATTTTCGGTGTTGATTTTGGAGCAAGTCGAATCGAATCGAAACGGTATAATTTCGCGTGTTAATTATTTAATTTTCGTATTGCATTTAGTTGTAAATTTTGATATAAATTAATGGTTGTAATTTAGTTAGTTTTAAATTGTGGTAATTTAATTGATTTTAAATTGTGAGATTATTGTGGTAATTATAATGTATGGGTTAGTGTTGTAATTTTAATTAGTTAATTGTGGTAATTAGTTAGTTTAAATTACAAGGTTAATTGTTGGGATTTAATTAGTTTAAGTCGCGAGATGGATATGGTTAGTTGTCGAAATTAGCTTGTATGCTAAATCGTGAATGTTAGTTGAATTTACGTGATTTAATTCGGGAAGGTCAATATTGGTTGGTTATAAGTGTTCGAGTTCATGGTCGTTAAATGCGAAGTGCAAATTGCTAAAGGTTAATTGTTAAGTGTTAATTGTGAAAGCTAATTGCTAATTGTTAATTGTTATTTGGTAATTATTAATGGTTAATTAGTAATTGTAATTGGTAATCGCTAAGTGCCAATCGTTAGTAATATATAATGCATGATTATAATAGTTGACTAGTTGTAAATGTCTATATGTTAAATGTTAGAATTTTATAATAATTAGAATTGTGCTAGGGGTTATGAGAAGATCACAAGTTCTTAAATGTCAATATTTAAAGGACTTGTGTAATTCTTTTCGACTAATCCCTAGGGCTTACGAATATCCATGATTATCTATCACGAGTATAATTAATATGCTTGAGTGATGTGATCATCGATATAGCGTAAGTAATAGTTAGTGCTAGGGGTTGTTCCCTAGGGCTTACGAACATCAATGATTGGTTGTCACGTGTATCAGTAAAATGCGTGAGAAATACGATCATTGGTGAAGCGTAAGTAGTAGTGTAAATCATTATGTGCTAGTTGCCGCAAGTCTGGGCGGGTACTTTTCCTTATGTGCTAGTTGCCGCATGTCTGGGCGGGTACTTTTCTTATATGTTTACTTTTATGTTGCTGCAAGTTGAGGCAGCTTTTATTTTATCAAAAGCAGGGTTACAAATTGTTTTATTGGCATGGAGGGGCTGAGCCCATAGTCCGATAAACGAATACTACATGCCGAAATTTTCTAAAAATCCCCTGCGTTTTAATTTATTTAACTTATTTGATTTTAATTATTTAAAGGCATGTTTGAGGGTTAATTGTTTATGTGAAAATGTGCTAAGTAAATTGTTTCAAGGATTAATTGTTGTCTTGAGGAGTTATGTGCTAATTCATGGGTTAGAGGTGTCTTGATTTTGATTAGAAACATTCCAAGAGTTGTATTTGGGTGTTTTGAGGTTACTAAATATTCCAGTATCAATAGTAAGTATTATTTTAATATTACTTAATAAATGAATATTAATTTGAGTATTCTTTTAAAAAGGGAGTATTGAATATTTATTATTGGTTACATAGTAGTCAAATATTTATTAATTACTCTAAGTGTTTTGAAGGTTATAAAACGCTATTTAAAGGTTGTCTAAGGACTTTCATAGTCATGTAAAATATTATATTTTGAATCTATCTAGGTAAGTTACTTTCCAAGAACTTATATATATATGGAATTACCCTGTTGTGGTTACAAGCTTTATGCGTACCATTTTCCATGTGTGATCACAAAACCCTGTGTCGAGATTGATATCGGTACAAGCGTATATCTATACTTGAACTCTTTTGAACTCAAAACATTTTCGAAAACCCCCGGTCAGGTTTTACTCTCTTGCTCGTTTTTCAAGAAATTATCGGTCGACTGAAGTCGAACTTCAACTACTCGAATTTTCTATCAAAATGATTTTTGAAAAGAAAAGAAAAAGGGGACTCTGGCAGGTGTGGGAATCGTTGACGAACGATTCCCGGGATGTGTAAGCGGCCGTGAGCCAGGCGGTCCATCAATTATTATTCCGGCCCATGTGTTGCCGAAGGATGATTACGGATGTAGTTTTCATCGAGGGTGATTACGGATGTAGTTTTCACTCAGGGATAGTTACGGATGTAGTTTCTATCCTTCTACCGGTAGAGAAGACCCGCGGATTATTGGACTTGGATGTGGCGACTGATCATCGTCAATCCTTGTCAGGTTTTTATGTTTTCTTTAAGTCCCATCCTCCACTTTGGAAAAATACTCAAACACTGCTTCTTAGGCCTAAGTGCCAAGTAGCCGATAGTGTTGTTTTTAATTTTGAAAGATGATGAATTCATGCAGTATCTAGAACTGCAAGATTATTCTAACAATAATGGCACGTACTTGTGCACTTTTGCAATTATTCAAAAGATGAAAGATGGTTCATCGGTTATTGATGTTAAATCCCAATTGTTTTGCTTCAAGAGCTTTGACTCTCTTGAAAGAGTTTGTCCTAAAATCCAATCATGCATGATGATTTAGGAAGAACTTTCTTGTACTCTTATTTAATTTCATTAATATTAATAAAAGACTTGTTTGTTTTTATTACGGGCTTTATCTATTTAAAGTGTTTTAAATAAGATATTCCATGGTTTAAAGTAAAGCTTCTAGAATTATAATGAGATTATAATAGTGAGATCTAGAAGATGCTAACTCTAAACCTAAACAGTTCCTGATCATAGGATAACTAATCGGAAGTTAGTGAATCCGCAAAGATTGGTACATACTATGCTTGCTCCTTTAAGGAGGATGTCTGTTCTCATAGGCATTTGTGTGGTGACACTATAGCTAGTATGTAGGTGCTTATTAAGGAATAAGTTCACTGAACATGACTCGATAAGTTGAACAACTAATGGAGTTTACTCACGTGTCGATAGTTGTTCACTGAGTGATAGTTGTACAAGTGTCCTTAGACTTGAGATCGTTAGAGTAATCTTGTATATAATGAACTATGCTTTGGTTTAGTCCTTAGTCTCAAGGACATCCATTAGGTCTATTCTGGGCATAGGGATTTGTGTATGGAGATAGTTAACGGTCAATAAAGGATCTACCCCTTCCAGTAAGGAAGTGAATATCCTATGTTATTCTTAGTATGCGAGTTCTGGAATCTCTGGCCAGAGTGTATGAAATTAGAAAGGAGTTTCTAATTTGCATTAATATGAACTTTGCATTATGAATAAGAAATCATATGATTAAATTTGATAGGCTTGACACGAGATCCATGCCTTGTATTTAATCGGGATATTGCAGGGTAGAAGGAATTGATTGTACGGTAACTAGCACTGACAGGTTCTTGGTATTCTAAGCAGTGAATTCATATTATCCGGATAGTCGCGATATGTTGAGAAGCATCACTCACGATGTAGAATAAATATAATTAATCAGTTAATTATATTTAATGAATTTTAGAATTCATATAAATAATAAATAAAAAGTTTATTATTATTTATTTCTACTACCGGCTTAATTTGAACCTACAGGGTCACACCATAAAAAGATTAATTTATTGATGAAGGTATTTTGAGAGAGCAAGTTGTTTTAATAATGATTAAAATAGTTTAATTATTATTTAAACATTTTGTGGGATTTATATAATAATATATATGATATATTAATTATAATAAAAACCTACATGTGCCCTATAAATAGAAAGAGATGAGAGGTGTTTAGTATGCAAAAAGTGGTTTTGTGAAAACCTAGTTGCCACCTCTCTTCTTCTTCATCTCTCTCTCAAAAGAACAAGACACCATTTTTTTTATAAAAGCTTGTTTTATAAAAAGCTTCGTCGAAGAATTAATCTTGGTGGATACCGGTAGAGTGCTTCACACTCTGAGGAGCAACTGCTAAAACAACCATCGATTTTATAAGCTTCGATTTTCAAGGTAAGGTTTCGATTCCTCCGCTATTTCGTTTTATATGATTTTCTATATGCACGATACATGGTTTTTACGGAATAATTGTTATACCGCGCTTCCGCTCGTCCGTAAATTCCTTCAATGGCATCAGAGCTAGGTTCTTGCATATAGAGAGTCATATAAAAAATTTCAGATTTTTTTATGCATGTATGAATTTATTATGATTTTTGCAAGTTTATTTGGATTTAATTATGAATTAATTCGAAATAATTTTTGCATATGATTTTGACCACTAATCTGAGTTCTACAAGTGTTGTAGATGATCTGGGTATTTTTCTCATAGTTTTGTGATGTGTAGATTATTTGTTATGAATTTTTAAAATTGTTTTAGTTAAAATTCATAAAATAATTATGCATGTGAAAATATTATGATTAGTGTTGTGGAATAAAAACGAGGGTTTGATATTGCGGCTAGGTTTCACGTGTATTTAATGATAGGGTTGGTGAGCTTCGAGCTTTAATGGCTGTTCTTGCGTTTCGAGACTGAACGGTCCTCACAAGATGCCTACGTATCTCTGTATTGTTAGAGAATCAAGCCAACGTAGTTCTAGGTTGAGGGGTCTGACTCTTTATATAGGCTGAGAAGCCCAAGAATTATGGTAGGAGTCAGAGACTTGGTGGGCAAGCCACCGCCTTGAGGAAGGTTCTAGACCCCTTCCATGTAGGAGTCTGTTTCCTTGTATGAGTGTATGCCTTGGAGGCTACTCCTTGTAGAGATAATGTTCTTATCTGACACTTATTGCTGAGCTGTTTATTATCCCTAATATTAATTACGAAATTAATATTGTAAATAGGGTTTGGGCCCACCAGGTGGGCCCCACGTTTGGACCATTCCGGGTCTAATTAATGCCACATTAATGATGTTTTTAGGGCTTACTTTTAGCCCATATCAATTAGAAATATTGCACAAGGACCCCTTGCTATTCTGGTATTTTTGCTGCTGCTTGATTTTTAGAAATCATGTCTTTTTAATTTTTTATTAATTTATTAATTATTTGTTAATTAATTTATTAATATTAAAATTATTAAGATAATAATAATAGTTATTATAGTCTTAATAGTAGTAATTGTTACTGTATTAAGTGAGTGGGTGTAACGGCTATCTCTGTACGTTTCATACACTCTCACAACAACAAAAATAATCAGCAACGGTCGGCAACTCAACGTAAACAAAAAAAAAAAAAAAAATCCTTCTGCTGCGTAGTTGCTGTCTCAGGCGCGTGTAGTGCACGCGGGGAGGGGGTGTCACGCATTTAAGAAATGCGTTACAGGTCCAGTCGCGCATTTAAGAAATGCGTTACACGATAAAATTGTTTTAATTTGTTGTAACGCATTCATTAAATGCGTTACAGCCCTTCTGTCACATTAAATTTTATTTTTTGGGAGTTTCGTAACTCCGATTTGGGCGTGCAATATATCGTTGGATTCGTATTTCCGAGACGGATCTAATGGAGTGGTCAAATATTTTTTATATAATATTTGTGAAATATTTATTTTACCGGAAGTGTTTTAAAGCATGTTTTAATTGTTTTAAATTGCTTTTAAATGCTATAATAAATCCATACATCATTATATCAATGTGTGACATGATATTGCTTGCATGCATACATGATATTGCTTGGAAATTTTTTATTTCCGAAGGCTTGTACTATTCAGAAATTATCGTTTCGATTCAAATTTCTGAAAAAATAATGAATTTTTTTTTTTTTTTTTAAATTGCAGGCCAAATTCGAGCTCAAATTCGAGCTCAATTTCGAGCTCAAACTGCCTCCAGATCGCAGCCATTTTTCTTGTTTCCTAAGTCATTTTCGACCTGGAAATTTCGAGGAGAAATCAGTGTATTTTCGAGCTCAATTTCGAGCTCAAATGGGGGCCAGGTCGTGGCTGTTTTACAGGTCTTTTAGTTCATTTTCGACCTCGTGCTGGCGACCTCAAACCAAGGGGAAACGACCTCAAAGTGATTCCAGGTCGCACAGATTTTTCACATTTTCTAGTATAATTACGACCAGAATTTACCAATCTCATTGTAGTATAAATCCGACCTCAACACAATACATAGACGACCTCAAATTAGGCCTAGGTCGTGTGGGTTTTTCATATTTTTCAATTCAAATTCGGGCTGGAGTTTGCGATCTCAAACCACGCCTCAACGACCTCAAATGGACATGTTTTAGTTGATTTTCTGGTTGTGTGGATGAGCTCGAAATCCTATTGCAAAACGAGGTCGTAGGTGCCGACCTCATACCATCTTCTTTCGGGTCTTTCCTTGGTTTTGGACTGTAACAATGGGCCTTAAATTGAGCTTGGGCTTTTACAGGCCTTTTAGTCTTAGCTAAAACTGAATTCAAGAATTATGTCTTTGGCCCTATTGGGCTTTTGGACCGTAGTCATGGGCTTTAAGCCTTAAACCTTAACAGGTTTTGTTGTCGTCGTTAGGCAGTGTCTTTTTCAAGCCCAATTTTTATTTAAAGGCCCAAAAAAGATTTCTAGTATCCGTGCGTATGTTTGAGTGACCATCAGGGCTTAATCCTTAACCCGAAACCTTGAATTCATTCATGGTTGTTGGTTATCAACAACCTTTCATTCTAGGATGTGGGATTTGTGATGAAGTTCTTTTGTTCTTGCCCCCCTCGTATCCAAACAAGGGGGTCTTGCCTATTAGTTTTTCTATTCAAGGAATCATCACCTGGCTTCAGTTCTAGAATTTTTTTGGTTGGTCTTTGATTCTTGATTTTGAGTCAAGGACCTTAAATTTCCTACCTTGTTTGTAGGACCTTGCCTTGGTTTGAATTTAGCCACTAGTTCCTGATTTTTAGGCCTTGAATTCAAATAACCAGCTTAATTTGAGGCAAACGGCCTTGTTGGCCATCAAGGCTTAAATTTTGTGTTGAGATTTGAAATTCAAGACTTTATGTGTGGACTCTAAAAGGACCTCATATAGAGGAGACCCAAGGCGAATGCGTATCTCAATGCTCTCACTGACAATTTCGTGCCTCCAAGGCATTATCATGGAGCCAACCAGTCTCAAGATGAGTTTTGATGGGGGTCTGTCTAGCAACCTCCAACGTCGATGGGCGCCAACAATTTGCGCTCTATAGTGGGGTCTCCAAGACCTGATAGTAAACACTTCTAGTGTAATTCTCGATTTCAGACGAGGCGAATTTGGACAAGGCATCGGCCGTTATACGAGTTGGCATTCCTCGAATCATACCATACCAACTGTGATTTAACAATTTTCAGGTATTTCAACATCGTTTCATCTTTGGCTTTTAGAGCTCTATTCACTTGGGCTATCACCAGCCTTGAGTCTCTATAGACTTTAAGATTTTTGGCCCTCATGGCTAAAGACGAGCCTAGTCCGGCTTTCAAGGCTTTATACTCTGCCTCGTTATTGGTTGTCGAAAAATATTCAACTTCAAGGCACATTCAATCACGAAGCCATCAGGGCTCTGTAGGATCATACCAGCACCACTTGATTTTGTTTTTGATGCCTTATCAAAATAGAGCACCCAATGTTTCTTCTAAACTTTATAAGTTCTCTCCCTCTTGGGGTGTCTCATCTTGCCCTTACTGGGGTGTTGTGCCTTCCTGCCCCCCGACTTCTTAGTTGTCAATGGTATATTCAACTACGAAGTCAACGAGTACCTGTGCTTTAATTGCAATTCGAGGATTGTACGCGATATCAAATTATCTGAGTTCTATCGCCCACTTAGCTAGGCTTCAGTTGCTGGTCCGTCAGGATTTCAATCTTATGTGCCTGGAAGTACGATCGTAGCTTCCTCGAGGCTGTTACCAATGCCAAAGCAAACTTCTCAATGGGAGAGTAAACTTCTCAGCTCCATGCAACATCTTGCTCACATAGTAGATAGGCTTCTAAACCTTGTTATCCTTTCGAATGAGGATGACACTCAATGCTTGTTCAGATATTTCAATGTTGGCATTCTGGATTGAGGGTCCAGAATTTCAGATTGGTTTTCAAGCTTTGACTTGAAGTTTCAACCTTTGGATCTTATCTGGAGGTTCATGACCCCTTCAAGTTTGGCCTTCATAGCTATCCCATGGCCTTCATGGCTAATAACTCGTGTTTCTTAACCTAGGATTCGAGGTTGACGTTTACATGTTCAACGTTGGTGTTCATATGTCGACTACCAAGTATTCACGACCTTTCTTTTGGATTGATGTCAAACTAAAGGTCTTTAGGATCCCTTACTTGACTTCATGTCTTTCACGGCTTGTCTCGAATCTTAGTTCTGATTTCAGGGTTTTCAAACCTATCTTTGCTTCTTGTTTTTTATCCGGGGTCCTTCAAGGACTTAAACTCTTAGTAACTCTCGACCTTTCAGGGTTTTTATTTATGCGTTTGTTTGTTTCCATTCGTGTATTTTTTTTATTTTCGGTACTTGGTCATCTTTGACTTACACACATCAGGTGTTAGGTACATAAATAAAATCACATAATCAATGAATGGAAAACAAACTTGCATTAATAACTTGAGATGGGTTCAACCCTTACATAGAATACTATTGTCCTACTCGGAGCAACATGCTCTGCGATGGTTTCATCGAACCTTATTTCTACTTCTACTAGATAAAATATGAAGCTAAAAACTACTAGGATAATTTGAACCCATCGGGGCTTTGCAAGACTAGGCTTGCACCACTTGATTTTATTTTTGATGCTCCAATAAAATAGAGCACTCACTACTCCTTCTGGTCACCTCATTCTTATTCTGAAGTTCACTTACAGCTTGGGGTACAATCTCCTGCCCCTCGATTTCTTGATGTTCCTTATCACTACAAACGTCCATGTCTTCAATCGGAAGGACCTGCCCCCCGACTCCATCAGGCCTTAAAGCGGCTACTTAACAGCTCCTAGCCATTTTCTGGTCACCTTTTTGTTCTCCTACACCATTCCTGGTTGGAAACTTGATCTTCATGTGATAGGTTGAGGCCACAGCCTTAAAAGCATGGAGTCCAGTCCTCCCGAGGATGGCATTGTAGGTGGAAGACGCTTTAATAACCAAAAAGTTCAGCATCTGAGTGGCCTCTTTTGGCTTCTGTCCGATGGTGACGGGTAACAAAATAGTTCCCTCAACTTTAGTCTCTACTCCGCTGAATCCATATATAGGCATGTTAGATAGGGTCAACTGAGAGTCGTTGTATCCCATTTTCACGAATGCATCATAGAACAAAATGTCCACTGAAGCTCCATTGTCTATCAAGACTCGCTTCACCTCTGAATTCCCAATCATGGGTGTTATGACCAGCGGGTCATCATGGGGGAACTTCACCCCTTCAAGGTCTGAATCATCAAATTCGATTGTTACTTCGATTTTTGCACGCTTTGGTGTCCCTCCGACAATATGCATCACTTCTCGGGCATAAGCCTTCCGAGAGTTCCTAGTCGTCCCGGCCGCAGTCGGGCCTCCTGAGATCATGTTGATCACTGGCCCTCGGGGCTGTGGGGTGCGATCCCAATCGTCGTCGTTCCTATCATACTCTCTTCTCTGATTACCACGATCTTCACCCTTAGTGAAGTGGCCCAACTTCCCTTTACGGATCAAGAACTCGATCTCATCTTTGAGTTGCTTACAATCATCAGTGTCATGCCCTACATCCTTGTGGAATCTGCAATACTGATTTTTGTTCCTCTTTATGGGATCACCCCTGAGTGGCTTCGGCCATCGGAAATCCTTATCCTTCTCAATGTCCAATAGGATTCGACTCCTGGGAGTGTTCAACCTTGCATACTCAGTGAACCTTGGTCCTTGGCTCTTCTTAAGGGCAGAGTCGGAGTCCTCACTAGTTCGGGGATACTTGTCCCTAGCATCATATTCCTGGTCATCATACTCCTGGTCTTGCCTTCGCTTCTTGGAGTTCCCGTTGCCTCCATTGTTTATCACGACATCCTTCATGGTGCTGTCCTCGGCCTTGATATACTTATCAGCCCTTCGTTGGAGCTCAGCCATATTCTCGGGTGGGTGCTTTGCCAATGACCTTTTAAAGTAAAGATCAGTGGTGCCGTGCTCCAGGGCTACCATGGCCACCTTGTTCTCTAAATCAGTAATATTTAATGTCTCCTTGGTGAACCTCTTAAGATAATCTCTCAGATTCTCATTCTTCCCTTGTACCACATACATGAGAGATGCAGAACTTTTCTCATGAACTCTCCCGCTGATAAATTGACTAACAAAAGCAGCACTTAACTCCTTAAAGGAGCCAATTGAGTTTGCAGGAAGTCGGCTATACCATCTTTGAGCCATGCCCGACAAGGTTTGAGGGAACGCCCTACACTTCAAGGCGTCACTTGCAGGCTGTAGTAATAGTGCGTTCGAGAACGTCCTAACATGATTTGCGGGATCACCCGTTCCATCGTAAGCCTTAATTGTCGGCATCTTGAACTTCCTTGATATGTGGGCATTCATCACCTCCTCGGTGAATGGGGGCGTGGGATCGTCAGGATCCCCAAGTGGCATCAGATCCTTGGGGTTGCTCTTAGGGGTTTCCACCCTTGTAGTTCTTCCAGTTGGGGCGGTAGCCCTTCTTTGCCTTCTTGAACGCCTCTCCAGATCTATAAAGGGAATCGGTCCTGACGTGGGAGGTGGCAAAGTCTGATCTGATCTGGCTTGCTCCCTGGCCATATCTTCCTTTAATCTCAAGATCTCGGCTTCATAAGCCTTAATCCTCTCAGTAGTTGTTGAAGGGAGTCCATCATGAGTAATTCGAGTTCTCCCCATAGGTTCTTTACTTGCACGCCGCCTCCTTGGAGCTTCATCACGCTCGTAATCATCGCCAGAAGATGATTCATCCGTATAAGGACCAGAAAAATCGCGATAATCTCGATCTCGAATATACAGGGCATGACCACTTGGTCCAGCTCCGTAGTTGGGCATCCCATACATTGGATTGGTGCTTATGGGGAGATCCGTAGTGTGGATCTGAACCCCTCGTGTAGGGTTGTTGGGGTCTACAATCAGGGACGAAATCCCCACCTGGAGGGGGTTAGTCCCTGGAATTGTGTGGACGATCGGAGGTAGCGTACTCTCAACATGGGTAGTCGTCCCTAGGGGTTGAGAAACTTGATACGGAACGATAGTCCCGGATGTCGGAGGTACTTGCTCAGATGTCGGAAGTACTTGTTCAGTAAGAGGCGGAGCAGAGCTAAGAGGTAGAGCCTCGGTAGCGATTGGCTCTGTAGTGCTTGGTGCAGTTCTTCGTGTTTGAACCGTGGTTGATGTCTTCTCCCCACAGTCGGCGCCAAATGTTGTGGAATAAAAACGAGGGTTTGATATTGCGGCTAGGTTTCACGTGTATTTAATGATAGGGTTGGTGAGCTTCGAGCTTTAATGGCTGTTCTTGCGTTTCGAGACTGAACGGTCCTCACAAGATGCCTACGTATCTCTGTATTGTTAGAGAATCAAGCCAACGTAGTTCTAGGTTGAGGGGTCTGACTCTTTATATAGGCTGAGAAGCCCAAGAATTATGGTAGGAGTCAGAGACTTGGTGGGCAAGCCACCGCCTTGAGGAAGGTTCTAGACCCCTTCCATGTAGGAGTCTGTTTCCTTGTATGAGTGTATGCCTTGGAGGCTACTCCTTGTAGAGATAATGTTCTTATCTGACACTTATTGCTGAGCTGTTTATTATCCCTAATATTAATTACGAAATTAATATTGTAAATAGGGTTTGGGCCCACCAGGTGGGCCCCACGTTTGGACCATTCCGGGTCTAATTAATGCCACATTAATGATGTTTTTAGGGCTTACTTTTAGCCCATATCAATTAGAAATATTGCACAAGGACCCCTTGCTATTCTGGTATTTTTGCTGCTGCTTGATTTTTAGAAATCATGTCTTTTTAATTTTTTATTAATTTATTAATTATTTGTTAATTAATTTATTAATATTAAAATTATTAAGATAATAATAATAGTTATTATAGTCTTAATAGTAGTAATTGTTACTGTATTAAGTGAGTGGGTGTAACGGCTATCTCTGTACGTTTCATACACTCTCACAACAACAAAAATAATCAGCAACGGTCGGCAACTCAACGTAAACAAAAAAAAAAAAAAAAATCCTTCTGCTGCGTAGTTGCTGTCTCAGGCGCGTGTAGTGCACGCGGGGAGGGGGTGTCACGCATTTAAGAAATGCGTTACAGGTCCAGTCGCGCATTTAAGAAATGCGTTACACGATAAAATTGTTTTAATTTGTTGTAACGCATTCATTAAATGCGTTACAGCCCTTCTGTCACATTAAATTTTATTTTTTGGGAGTTTCGTAACTCCGATTTGGGCGTGCAATATATCGTTGGATTCGTATTTCCGAGACGGATCTAATGGAGTGGTCAAATATTTTTTATATAATATTTGTGAAATATTTATTTTACCGGAAGTGTTTTAAAGCATGTTTTAATTGTTTTAAATTGCTTTTAAATGCTATAATAAATCCATACATCATTATATCAATGTGTGACATGATATTGCTTGCATGCATACATGTTTATTTATGTTTATATATGAGATATATGCCTAAGTTTACCATGCGATGATAGATCTAGGTGAACTTAAATCAACATAAGGCGTGCGCTAGAAAATCTAGAAATAGGAATCGTTTCTTGCCTTAATAATAATATTATGAATACAATCATGAGATTTTTGTGTTTTTGAAACACGTAATTAAATATGAATTTTCAATATTGAGAGAAAGGATGATTCTGTCAAAAACAGATTTTGATCTGTAAGAAAGGGGTATTAAGTGACGCCTCTTGACAATGCTCCCCCCGATCTGGGAATCATCTTATTATCGATTATTGATTTGAAAAATTTAATTGAAGAAAAGAATCTCTTTATAATATGATTATGATTGTTAAATAATATTAGTTAATTAATAATGGCTGATAATTATTTATTTATGAAATAAATAATTAGTTAGTAATTTTATTAATTGATTAAATGAGATTTAATTTATTATAAAATAATTAAGATGTGATCTTAATATTATTAATTATTTATTTAATTTATGAAATTAAATTAAGGGAGAGATTAATTTTCTAAAGAGTTTAGAAATAAAATTAATAATTAAAAGAGTTTTAATTATTGGTTAATAACAAAGAAGATGAGATCTATGTATTATATATGTCAAGTTGTAATCGGCCATAGGCACAAAAAGTTTTGTGTCGGTTATGGTCTTCCAACATGACAGAAAGTATTTCTTGTTTTCGGTGCATTGTCGTTTCGTGCTACAGCCGAGGACTTTGTTACCGATCAACATGAAAATACTTGTCTGTTACATTAGATGTGTACAAAATTAGATTTTAGTGGTCGTTACGTGCTACAGCCGTGGGCCATTGGAATCTAATTTAATTGTACAAAATGTTGGATTTGACTTGACTAATAATATTGAGATTTTTCGTGTTTTTGTTATAGGTTTAGATTATCTATTAAAGTTAAAACACGTTAGACTTATAGGTTTATACGAAAATGTTTCGTGACCTTAAAAAAAAAAACCTCTTTTATAAATATCAAGTAGTAATTGGTCAATGACACAACGGGCTTGTGTCGGTCATAGCCTTCCAACATGGTAGAAAGTAGTTCTCATTTTTAAATCATTGTCGTTTCGTGCCACAGCCGAGGGCTTTGATTTTGAAATAAGAAATACTTGTCTATTACATAGAGATGTGTACAATGAATTAGAATCTAATGGTCGTTACGTGCCACAGCCGTGGGCTATTGGAGACTGATTCAATTGTACAGAATGTTGGGTTAGACTTGACTTAGAATATTGAGTTTGTCGTGCCACAGCCGTGACTCAATTATTCAAGAGGCTAAAGTTATATTAGGGAATAACATGAGATGTAATTGACAAGAGTTGTCTGCCTACTGAACATCACATGGCGTTTCGTGCCACAGCCGGGGTTGTGTGATGGAATGTAGGATCCCTATTCCCACTAGCATTTTGAATGCTTATTTATTCACTTAGGGGGTTGTATAAATTAGATAAACTAGTGGGAGCCACTTATGAATAAAGACCCGATTCATATAGTGTTTTAATAATGAAATTGAATATTTGCTAAGTGTTGTTATGTGTTTATCATTTACAGATTTACTATATACACTATGTCTGCTGCACTATCACTCCGGAGCATACTAGATGCTCACAAATTGACTGGTCCGAATTTTGCTGACTGGCTTCGAAACTTGAGAATTGTTCTCAGGGTTGAGAAGCTGGAATATGTGCTTGACTCACCTAAGCCTGCTGAACCTGCTGACGATGCACATAATGATGAACATGTTGTGTATCGTAAGTGGATAGATGATGCTAATGTTGCTCAATGTATCATGCTAGCTTCCATGAACGTTGAGCTACAGAAGCAACATGAGCTTATGGATGCTCACACTATCCTAGAGCATCTACAAGAGTTGTATGATGTGGCAGGGAGGACAGCTCGATATGAGATATCGAAGGAGCTGTTCCGTTGTAGGATGTCGGAGGGATCATCTGTGAATGACCATGTACTTAAGATGATCAATTTGATTGAACGTCTTGGACAGCTTGGTTTTGTCATGGATAGGGAGCTAAGTCAAGACTTGGTCTTGCAATCACTTCCTGGTTCGTTTTCACAGTTTGTTGTGAACTTTCACATGAATAAGTTGGACGTCAGCTTGGCTGAACTCCACAACATGTTGAAGACTGCGGAATCAAACTTTCCCTCTAAGAAGAGTTCTGTTCTTCTAATTGGTGAAGGTTCCAATCCTAAGAAAAGGAAGAAGAACCCTCCCAAGAAGAAGAAAGTAGGTGAGAAACAGCCAGTTCCACCAAAAGCTGAAGACCCCAAGAGCAAAGCTGTTTGCTTCCACTGTAACAAGGTGGGGCACTGGAAGAGGAACTGCAAGGTTTACCTTGCAGAGTTGAATAAGAAGAAGGGTAGTGAGACTGCCGCTTCTGGTTCAGGTATGTTCATGATTGAATTGAATATGTCATTAAATCAAATTTCTACTTGGGTATTAGATACCGCCTGTGGTTCTCACATTTGCAATTCGTTGCAGGGACTAAGGAGAAGTAGGACTCTTGAGGAAGAGGAGGTGATTCTACGGATGGATAATGGAGCAAGAGTTGCTGCTGAAGCTGTAGGATCATTTGATTTACATATGCCTACGGGCAAGACTATTGTTTTAAATAATTGTTATTTTGTTCCCTCGATTGTGAGAAATATTATTTCTATTCCCATGTTAGACTTGGATGGATTTTCGTTTGTTATTTAGAATAATAAATGTTCAATTCTTAGAGATAATGTTCTTTATGGTAGTGGTATTTTAAATAATGGTCTGTATGTATGTGACATAGAGCATAATTTACTACAAATTGAACATACTAATAAAAGGAGAAATCGAACTTTGTTAGACATGGTTCGGTCCACGATAATCTATGCAGATCTTCCAGTATCACTTCGGGGTTATGCATTGGAAACCTCAGCATATTTACTGAATAAGGTGCTTTCCAAATCTGTTCCTCAAACTCCATATGAGATATGGAAAGAAAGGAAATCGAGTCTTAAACACGTTAAGATTTGGGGATGTCCAGCTTATGTCAAGAAAGTTGACCTTGATAAGCTGGAATCTCGATCCGTAAAATGTAGGTTTGTGGGTTATCCTAAAGAGATTTTAGGGTATCACTTTTACACCGATCATAGGGTGTTTGTCTCTAGACATGCTACCTTCTTAGAATAAATAGTTTATCCTTGAAGGGAACAGTGGGAGCAAGATTGAACTTAAAGAAGTTCATGGAACACAAACTACTACGGTTCAAGAGGAAACTCCTGTTCAAACTAAACAACCTTATGTGACATAGTATTGACTCTGAGAAATGGCAGAGTGCCATGAAATCCGAAATGGATTCTATGTATGCCAACCAAGTATGGACCTTGGTTGAAGCACCTGAGGACGTTAGGCTTATTAGGTGCTAAAGAGTATACAAGAGAAAGATTGGAGTAGATGGCTAGGTGGAGACCTACAAGGCTAGGCTCATGGCAAAAGGATTCAGACAAAGGCAATGGATTGACTTTGATGAAAACTTTTTGCATGTAGCCCTACTCAAATCAATTCGGATTTTGCTTGCGATCCATATATGGATTGAAGCAAGCTTCTCGTAGATGGAACATCCATTTTGATGAGATAATCAAAGTGTTTGATTTTATCAAAAACATAGATGAACCATGTGTCTACAAGAAGGTTAGTGGGAGCGCGGTAACATTTCTTGTGTTGTATGTGGATGACATACTTCTTATAGGAAATGATATACCGATGCTACAATCAGTCAAAGTGTGGCTATCGAAGAACTTCACTATGAAGGACTTGGGAAAGACATCCTAGATTCTCGGCATGAAGATCTATAGAGATAGATCGAGAAGAATTATAGGTCTTACCCAAGGTACATACATCGAGAAAGTGCTTAAAAGGTTTAGCATAAAAAACTCCAAGAGAGGTCTCATACCGATAAGCCATGGAGTATCCCTTTCGGTGAAGATGTCTCCTAAGACACCTGAGGAAAGAGAGCGTATGAGTAAGATTCCTTATGCTTCAGCAATAGGATCTATCATGTACGCGATGTTATGTACTAGGCCTGATGTTGCTTATTCAATTAGTGTGACGAGCAGATATCAGTCGGATCCAGGTGAAGACCACTGGAAAGAAGTGAAGAACATCCTTAAGTACTTGCGAAGGACTAAGGATATTTTTCTTGTTTTTAGTGGATCTGAGTTGAAAAATAGAAGGGTTATACCAACTCTAGTTTTCAATCAGAAAGTGATGATAACAAATCCATGTTAGGGTACGTGTCTACTCTGAAGGGTGGAGCGATTAGTTGGAAGAGTTCCAAACAGCCTACAACGGCTGACTCAACAGCGGAAGCAGAGTTTATAGATGCAAGTGACGTTGCAAAACTGTTTTGTGGCGCTTTCTTAGGGAAATCATTGAAAGTAGAGATGTCAACATTGAGAGAGTTGACACACATAACAACATAGCAGACCCACTCTCTAAGCCGCAATCTCAGATTCACTTCGATCATCATAATGAGTGAATGGGTATTAGATACCAGAGTGATTGGCTTTAGTACAAGTGGGAGATTGAAAGAGTTTGTCCTAAAATCCAATCATGCATGATGATTTAGGAAGAACTTTCTTGTACTCTTATTTAATTTCATTAATATTAATAAAAGACTTGTTTGTTTTTATTACGGGCTTTATCTATTTAAAGTGTTTTAAATAAGATATTCCATGGTTTAAAGTAAAGCTTCTAGAATTATAATGAGATTATAATAGTGAGATCTAGAAGATGCTAACTCTAAACCTAAACAGTTCCTGATCATAGGATAACTAATCGGAAGTTAGTGAATCCGCAAAGATTGGTACATACTATGCTTGCTCCTTTAAGGAGGATGTCTGTTCTCATAGGCATTTGTGTGGTGACACTATAGCTAGTATGTAGGTGCTTATTAAGGAATAAGTTCACTGAACATGACTCGATAAGTTGAACAACTAATGGAGTTTACTCACGTGTCGATAGTTGTTCACTGAGTGATAGTTGTACAAGTGTCCTTAGACTTGAGATCGTTAGAGTAATCTTGTATATAATGAACTATGCTTTGGTTTAGTCCTTAGTCTCAAGGACATCCATTAGGTCTATTCTGGGCATAGGGATTTGTGTATGGAGATAGTTAACGGTCAATAAAGGATCTACCCCTTCCAGTAAGGAAGTGAATATCCTATGTTATTCTTAGTATGCGAGTTCTGGAATCTCTGGCCAGAGTGTATGAAATTAGAAAGGAGTTTCTAATTTGCATTAATATGAACTTTGCATTATGAATAAGAAATCATATGATTAAATTTGATAGGCTTGACACGAGATCCATGCCTTGTATTTAATCGGGATATTGCAGGGTAGAAGGAATTGATTGTACGGTAACTAGCACTGACAGGTTCTTGGTATTCTAAGCAGTGAATTCATATTATCCGGATAGTCGCGATATGTTGAGAAGCATCACTCACGATGTAGAATAAATATAATTAATCAGTTAATTATATTTAATGAATTTTAGAATTCATATAAATAATAAATAAAAAGTTTATTATTATTTATTTCTACTACCGGCTTAATTTGAACCTACAGGGTCACACCATAAAAAGATTAATTTATTGATGAAGGTATTTTGAGAGAGCAAGTTGTTTTAATAATGATTAAAATAGTTTAATTATTATTTAAACATTTTGTGGGATTTATATAATAATATATATGATATATTAATTATAATAAAAACCTACATGTGCCCTATAAATAGAAAGAGATGAGAGGTGTTTAGTATGCAAAAAGTGGTTTTGTGAAAACCTAGTTGCCACCTCTCTTCTTCTTCATCTCTCTCTCAAAAGAACAAGACACCATTTTTTTTATAAAAGCTTGTTTTATAAAAAGCTTCGTCGAAGAATTAATCTTGGTGGATACCGGTAGAGTGCTTCACACTCTGAGGAGCAACTGCTAAAACAACCATCGATTTTATAAGCTTCGATTTTCAAGGTAAGGTTTCGATTCCTCCGCTATTTCGTTTTATATGATTTTCTATATGCACGATACATGGTTTTTACGGAATAATTGTTATACCGCGCTTCCGCTCGTCCGTAAATTC
Source organism: Kitagawia praeruptora (assembly GCA_037693485.1). NCBI lineage: Eukaryota > Viridiplantae > Streptophyta > Magnoliopsida > Apiales > Apiaceae > Kitagawia > Kitagawia praeruptora. The sequence goes on from CM075353.1 coordinate 13,519,304, forward strand.
CTTCATCTCTTCCTATCAGTTATTTCGGAGTTTAACTTATCAAGTGGTTAAAGAACTTATACCCGGTACATGATGTTGTTCTGTAAGGTGTTTGATGGAAATGACATACTTATATGTATATGCTTTCAGATTGAGAAATACTAAAAATGAAACCTTCTAATGGTTGGTTTGTATACGATAATAAGAAACTGTCTTAGCAGCATATTGATCTGCGTATTTTGAAAAACTTTCTGAAAGATTAGCAATACGGTAGTTTACACTATTTCGCTAAGGTATGAGGATTACTATGGTTATTATAAACTTATCTGCTCATTGGATGTTGCGTTAAATGTCACATTTTCTTTATTGAAGTTTCATTGTTGTAGATATTTCGAAATTGATATTAAGTATCGTTATATTTCGAAAACTCCATGTGTATATTGATATATATTGTTGTGCTCTATTAATACTTGCTGGGCAATTCTTTCGCTCATACTTGCTTGTTTTAAATATTAACCTTTCAGAGGAAGGTAGAGGATTGAGGCTTATCTGCACGGCTCAGGAGAAGCAGGCAGTGTGCCCTTGTGAAGATGCTATGATCCAGAACATAGATAGCTGGAGTAAGTTATATATAAGTATATTGATGTGTAATATATATTACTTTGTATTGAGTAGTACTAGTTGCTGATGTACTTCCCAACGAAGCTATACTAGTAGTATAAGATTTGTAATGCATAGTGCGATGTAATAAAATGGATGTAATGAAGATATAAAGATTTTAGTTCTTGTTTCTAGCCCTATGACCTAAAAGATGCTTGGTGGTTGGGGTCGCAGAGTTATATTTCAGTTTTAATGATTACAGATGGTTTAATGTTGTTAAACAGGTAATTTGATGTTAAGGATTTCCGCGTGACGACCAAATCCCTGACCCCGGATTTGGGGCGTTACAGAAATGGTATCAGAGCTTAGGTTATAGTAAACTAGAAACGAGAGTGAGTAGGAGTGTGTATAGTTATGTGAGAACGCCAGAACTCATGTAGAGTTCTTGTTGGACTATTGGATATAGTACCAATGATTAAGATAAGATTTTGAGGAATATGTTGAGGTAGACTTCACTTCTTGTGGTGATGGATGTCTGCTAAAGGACTCTTAGAGACAAATGTCGGTTGGCAGGGGCATAGAGCGCCCGAGGCCTAAATTTAAGATGATTTTAGGGGATTAATGGAGGCAGTTATGTATTCCCCGAATGATAGGAAATTTCAATATGATGATGAAGGATGGAAAGATGACATCTAGTATTAGGGCAAGGATGTGTTGAGAATGTACTCATACTGTTAAAATTCCAAAAAGGGAAGTAAAACAAGATCCCTATGAAAGAGTATTAGCCGAAGTTGCGGGTATTTAAATCTTCTCGAGTTTAAGAGAGCTTGAGGTAATATTAGAAATAGATTGGTGGACGGACGTCGAATGTTTCAAATGATTGCGTAGAGAAAATGGTGAAGTGGTGCTTGGTCGATAAAGACGAGAAATGTTTTAAGAATCAAGACGGACTGAGAAAGTCTGAGGAAGACTAGTACGAAGGTTGTTATGCCGAAAAGAGATAAGCTTAAGTTGCACACAGAATTGTCATGAGGACAGGAACATGTGGTATAAATACGGTTATAATGGTGACTGGATCTAAGTATGTATTTCCAGTAATGTTCCGGGATATCGCCCATTCGACACGTGGAATTCGTCGTTGCTAGGGGCGACACCGGTATCGAAGCCTTCTCAAAGAATAGAACGCTTGCGTGAGATGCTTGCGCCGAGTCGAATAGAACTCCTTAATATCGTGAAATGCCGATGGTTGAATCTCTAGCGACTATTACGAGTCGATGATGATGTCGGTTATCGAGCGCCTTAGGGTGTGCGTGGAAAGGAAGAGCGCTATAATCGAACAATTATCCGTCAGAGGAGCCGACATGAAAGGCATCCGTAGAGACCTTGGCATTACCCTCCCCAATTATGAATCATTTTGATTACTTCCCCAGTCTGAATTATTTGATATCTCCCCATTTGCAACTTATGTTTATTATCTCCCCAATGTGAATTATTTGACACCTCCCCGTGCGTAAGTTATTTGGATTACCTCCCTAATCTATGACCTATCTTGACATCTCTCCAAGAGAGAATTTTGATAAAGAATATACTCCCTCTTCGAAGTTGTTCTTCAATACTCGTGTTAAACCATATTTAATTTCGATTGTGCCAGAAGCTGTCATTATTCCTGCCTTCAGATTTCTGAAGCCCTATCGAATGATGTTATTCCAAACTTCCACTTTCCTTCAATAATGGATGATTCTATGGTGATATAGCACCACTTGCTTATTGAATACCAGTATCTTTCTGGTTATCCTTTTCTTTGGAAATCACACCTTTGGAATCCCTTCAATTCAACTCCAAGGTGTCCTTTGAGAATTATTTGTCGAAAGACGATAATTATTATCTTCACTTCGAATTGCTTTCATACTTCTCAGCCTCCACTGAGACGAACAACCCTATACTTATGGGGGACACGAGGGCTATCTGTCTGTGTGATAGAAGTCTGACGGGACGCCGTCACTTGTGAGTTGTGAAATACAAGAAGGCTAACTACCTTTAGTAATGTCTTAACTGAGACACGCAACGTGAGTTCTTATGATCATATTGATCTCTCAGTAAATTTCCTTAATTCAAATAAGGTTTACTTTAATACTCATAACCTTATGATCACCAGTGGGTAACAATTGCCTTGATACGACAGCTGTCTTTTCAAAGGTCCCTGATTCTTATTACCTCTAATAAATTTGAAGGGGATGCCAACCAGGTCGGCCAAGTCATAAATTCGCTGATAGAAACTAGATTCGCAGCGGAATCGCCAAGAGCAGGAGCGAATTCCAAAACGAATAGAATATTAGTGACGTATCAATCGAATTATTTAGTTCATTCCCTTTCAATGATATTATGTTAATGGAATTAGTGCACTCTCTCTCAAGAATGTTATGTGAATAGAGTCAGTGAACTCTCTCTCTTAAGGATAGTATAATAATAGAAAGTTGGGCAAGACGTATATGTGAAAGGAATAACGGTGGGTCATAAGACTCCAGCGATAATAGTGTCAGATAGAGAATCGAGGTTTGAATTGAGATGTTGGAGAAGTTGTTTACGAAGAGACACTATCTCCTGTTTTGCAGAATAAGTGTTGATGATAAAAGAGTTAAGGAATCCCAGTAGTGGCCTTAGCTGATTCCGTGGACGGAATCCTTTTAAGGAGGGTAGACTGTAATAACCCGGATTTTTCAAGAAATGATTCTATTATTATTTCAATAATGATAATGTTTTCCTAAAATGAGGAGGAATTTTTTTTTTATTTTATTTATTTTATTATTCAATTATTTAATTATTTTCGGTTAAGTGGAACCGGGTCCCATTTTAAAATTTTATTGACCAAGTAGATATCTCGAGTCAGTAAATTATTTGGATAAAGATTAATTTTGGAATGTTTATTCAGTAAAGATTTTATTTTAAATTATTGAATAATTTAGAGATTTTAAAATCCTTAGAAAATGATTATTTTAATAATTTGTGGATTTGTAGAAATTACTTGATTAATATATAAAATCAAGAATTTGAGATTTTGCTAAAACAATAGTATTTGTAGTATTTTTAGAAAGCCCTGTAAATTGTGAATTATGAATCACAATTATTATTTTTATGATTTGTTTTTATAAATTATTAATATTTGTAAAATGCATATCAATTTAGAAAATTGAGATTTAATTCCAATTCTTTCTCCAAAAGTCTTTAAAAATATTATAGTATTTAATTATGCTAGAAATTTTATTTTTACAAATTAGAGTTTTAACTCTAAATATTATTTAGAGTATGTAGTGATTATTGTATTGTTTATATTTGTTTTGGGCCAAGCCCATTAGGTTAAAAGCACACATCTGATATATACACACACGATACACACACAGAACACACACATCGCCGCACAAAATCAGATCGGGGGGGGGGAGGGGGAAAGAAATCAGCGGGGAGAGAGAGACTCGGAGAGGAGAGAAAACGAGAGAAGAAGAAGGGAGATGAAGTGTGCTGGTGTGTGTATCTGCGTTGGAGGAGCAGCCGCGCGGGGGAGAAGGCGAGATGGAGCAGGCCGGCGGCTGGCGGCTCCGGCGAGCTTCGGCGTCGTGGCTGCAGCAGCGGGGGGTCGACCAGTGGTGGTGTGCGAGAGAAGAACTGCAGTAGAAAGGGAGAGAGATGGGGAGATTTTCGGTGTTGATTTTGGAGCAAGTCGAATCGAATCGAAACGGTATAATTTCGCGTGTTAATTATTTAATTTTCGTATTGCATTTAGTTGTAAATTTTGATATAAATTAATGGTTGTAATTTAGTTAGTTTTAAATTGTGGTAATTTAATTGATTTTAAATTGTGAGATTATTGTGGTAATTATAATGTATGGGTTAGTGTTGTAATTTTAATTAGTTAATTGTGGTAATTAGTTAGTTTAAATTACAAGGTTAATTGTTGGGATTTAATTAGTTTAAGTCGCGAGATGGATATGGTTAGTTGTCGAAATTAGCTTGTATGCTAAATCGTGAATGTTAGTTGAATTTACGTGATTTAATTCGGGAAGGTCAATATTGGTTGGTTATAAGTGTTCGAGTTCATGGTCGTTAAATGCGAAGTGCAAATTGCTAAAGGTTAATTGTTAAGTGTTAATTGTGAAAGCTAATTGCTAATTGTTAATTGTTATTTGGTAATTATTAATGGTTAATTAGTAATTGTAATTGGTAATCGCTAAGTGCCAATCGTTAGTAATATATAATGCATGATTATAATAGTTGACTAGTTGTAAATGTCTATATGTTAAATGTTAGAATTTTATAATAATTAGAATTGTGCTAGGGGTTATGAGAAGATCACAAGTTCTTAAATGTCAATATTTAAAGGACTTGTGTAATTCTTTTCGACTAATCCCTAGGGCTTACGAATATCCATGATTATCTATCACGAGTATAATTAATATGCTTGAGTGATGTGATCATCGATATAGCGTAAGTAATAGTTAGTGCTAGGGGTTGTTCCCTAGGGCTTACGAACATCAATGATTGGTTGTCACGTGTATCAGTAAAATGCGTGAGAAATACGATCATTGGTGAAGCGTAAGTAGTAGTGTAAATCATTATGTGCTAGTTGCCGCAAGTCTGGGCGGGTACTTTTCCTTATGTGCTAGTTGCCGCATGTCTGGGCGGGTACTTTTCTTATATGTTTACTTTTATGTTGCTGCAAGTTGAGGCAGCTTTTATTTTATCAAAAGCAGGGTTACAAATTGTTTTATTGGCATGGAGGGGCTGAGCCCATAGTCCGATAAACGAATACTACATGCCGAAATTTTCTAAAAATCCCCTGCGTTTTAATTTATTTAACTTATTTGATTTTAATTATTTAAAGGCATGTTTGAGGGTTAATTGTTTATGTGAAAATGTGCTAAGTAAATTGTTTCAAGGATTAATTGTTGTCTTGAGGAGTTATGTGCTAATTCATGGGTTAGAGGTGTCTTGATTTTGATTAGAAACATTCCAAGAGTTGTATTTGGGTGTTTTGAGGTTACTAAATATTCCAGTATCAATAGTAAGTATTATTTGAATATTACTTAATAAATGAATATTAATTTGAGTATTCTTTTAAAAAGGGAGTATTGAATATTTATTATTGGTTACATAGTATTCAAATATTTATTAATTACTCTAAGTGTTTTGAAGGTTATAAAACGCTATTTAAAGGTTGTCTAAGGACTTTCATAGTCATGTAAAATATTATATTTTGAATCTATCTAGGTAAGTTACTTTCCAAGAACTTATATATATATGGAATTACCCTGTTGTGGTTACAAGCTTTATGCGTACCATTTTCCATGTGTGATCACAAAACCCTGTGTCGAGATTGATATCGGTACAAGCGTATATCTATACTTGAACTCTTTTGAACTCAAAACATTTTCGAAAACCCCCGGTCAGGTTTTACTCTCTTGCTCGTTTTTCAAGAAATTATCGGTCGACTGAAGTCGAACTTCAACTACTCGAATTTTCTATCAAAATGATTTTTGAAAAGAAAAGAAAAAGGGGACTCTGGCAGGTGTGGGAATCGTTGACGAACGATTCCCGGGATGTGTAAGCGGCCGTGAGCCAGGCGGTCCATCAATTATTATTCCGGCCCATGTGTTGCCGAAGGATGATTACGGATGTAGTTTTCATCGAGGGTGATTACGGATGTAGTTTTCACTCAGGGATAGTTACGGATGTAGTTTCTATCCTTCTACCGGTAGAGAAGACCCGCGGATTATTGGACTTGGATGTGGCGACTGATCATCGTCAATCCTTGTCAGGTTTTTATGTTTTCTTTAAGTCCCATCCTCCACTTTGGAAAAATACTCAAACACTGCTTCTTAGGCCTAAGTGCCAAGTAGCCGATAGTGTTGTTTTTAATTTTGAAAGATGATGAATTCATGCAGTATCTAGAACTGCAAGATTATTCTAACAATAATGGCACGTACTTGTGCACTTTTGCAATTATTCAAAAGATGAAAGATGGTTCATCGGTTATTGATGTTAAATCCCAATTGTTTTGCTTCAAGAGCTTTGACTCTCTTCCTATCAGTTATTTCGGAGTTTAACTTATCAAGTGGTTAAAGAACTTATACCCGGTACATGATGTTGTTCTGTAAGGTGTTTGATGGAAATGACATACTTATATGTATATGCTTTCAGATTGAGAAATACTAAAAATGAAACCTTCTAATGGTTGGTTTGTATACGATAATAAGAAACTGTCTTAGCAGCATATTGATCTGCGTATTTTGAAAAACTTTCTGAAAGATTAGCAATACGGTAGTTTACACTATTTCGCTAAGGTATGAGGATTACTATGGTTATTATAAACTTATCTGCTCATTGGATGTTGCGTTAAATGTCACATTTTCTTTATTGAAGTTTCATTGTTGTAGATATTTCGAAATTGATATTAAGTATCGTTATATTTCGAAAACTCCATGTGTATATTGATATATATTGTTGTGCTCTATTAATACTTGCTGGGCAATTCTTTCGCTCATACTTGCTTGTTTTAAATATTAACCTTTCAGAGGAAGGTAGAGGATTGAGGCTTATCTGCACGGCTCAGGAGAAGCAGGCAGTGTGCCCTTGTGAAGATGCTATGATCCAGAACATAGATAGCTGGAGTAAGTTATATATAAGTATATTGATGTGTAATATATATTACTTTGTATTGAGTAGTACTAGTTGCTGGTGTACTTCCCAACGAAGCTATACTAGTAGTATAAGATTTGTAATGCATAGTGCGATGTAATAAAATGGATGTAATGAAGATATAAAGATTTTAGTTCTTGTTTCTAGCCCTATGACCTAAAAGATGCTTGGTGGTTGGGGTCGCAGAGTTATATTTCAGTTTTAATGATTACAGATGGTTTAATGTTGTTAAACAGGTAATTTGATGTTAAGGATTTCCGCGTGACGACCAAATCCCTGACCCCGGATTTGGGGCGTTACATTGAGGGGTACAGTGATGCAAGTTGGATAGCTAAGAAGTCTGGTTCCAATGGAGTGACTGGATACGTGTTCACCTTAGCAGGGGGAGCAATATCCTGGAAGTCGACCAAACAGACTATAGTAACTCGGTCTACTTTTGAAGCTGAGTTGTGTGCACTTGATGCCACGGGGACGGAGGCTGAATGGTTACATGGACTTATGTCCACGATACCTGTAGTAAGCAGACCGCTTCCTGCGCTTGCTATTCATTGTGATAGTAGAACAACTATCGACAAGATTAGCAGTAAAAAGTATAATGCTAAAACCAAGAGGCACATCCAAGTTAGACTAAAGTCTATTAGGGGTTTAGTGTCTGATAGGATTATTGCTGTAGAGTTCATAGGAACTCAGAATAATATAGCTGATCCTTTAACTAAAGGACTGGAACCTGCAGTGGTCCTTAAGTCAAGGTTGGGGATGGGGCTGTCAACCCATCATAGTTCATCATCAGTGGGAACCCAATACACATGAGAGGAGATCCCTTGAAGTGTATTCAATGTGGTAATAACAAGCTGTAAGGATGAACTGGTAGTACCTTTGCTACATAGATGATACTGTTGTATCTGAGTCTATCCCCTATAAACCTAGAAGGTACTGATACTGCTAGATAGCAAGAGTTATTATAACTCTGAATGGGGTCAAGTCATTTGACGAGATGGTAGCAGTACATCTCTGGAGATGCCCAGCTAAGCGAATGTAATTGTGTGGTCGCAATTAGAGGAAAGGGTTATTCCTTGAAACATTCGACGAACAGGATCGAGACAAGACCATTAATGTCTCAAAGCCGTAGATTGGCACCATAGCCTTTGACTTGTCGTCGTCTATGGAACATGGTTACACCAAACGGATTAAGATTCAAGGTGAAACATTCCATCTGAATCCGGTAATCATTGAAGTAGGGGACTTAGGAGGGTTCAAACCCGGAAGGGTACCGACTCTGAAAAAACAAGTCATGATGAGAAACCTGAAACATTTCTATATGGATTTGTGGGGGATTGTTAGAAAATGGAGTTTTTAGAGCATAAGTATTTTATGTTCTTGAGGTTAATTCCGGATTTTAATGATTGGAAATTGTTCCTTGTTATGAGGACTTAAATTTTCATTTATGGGTCTAAGTAATTTTCTTAGTGAAACCCATAGAGAAATGGAGTTGAAGTTAGTAGCTTGAAAAAGCTTGAAATGAGAATGTGTATTTGTCCCACATTGAAATGAATAAAGGGGGTTGTTGGCTTTATATAGAATCACACACATGGGTAGTGTACAACTACTAAGGTGTATGATGGTGCATGGTGTTACTGTGTGCTCCACGCGCACACACACACACACACGCGCGCGCCGCCGCCGCCCGCCTCGCCACGCCACGTCACGACTCGACTCGACTCGGGTCGGCTCGGTCGAAGGGCGATTTGGGCGAATGTCTCGGCGTCTCGCGTACGCGAGGCGACCTGGGCGAGGGATTTTATTTCAGTGTTTAAATATATTTTAATTAGAATAAATATATATATATTGGGATCAGTACTTGGAATAAATCAGTAACTGGTCAGACATCTAATACTGATGGGCCAAGTCCTGATGAAATCCTGAAGGTACTACCAGATCCTGATGCTGGATCAAATACTGATGGACCTCAAGTCCTGACGGTATCAGATCCTGATGAATGATCAAATACTGATGGACATCAGATCCTGACGGACGAAAAATCCTGATGGATCAGATCCTGATGTTGGGTCAGAATTTGATGATATATATATTGTGTATATTCGTATAATTAAAATAAAAACTGATATGTGTGGATAAATATAACGTAACAGTTACGATTTATTAAATCAACCGTTTTGATTTTATTAAATCAGCCGTTTCATTTTATTAAATGTAAATCGGCAGTTACAATATTAATTGGGTGGCATCAGTTACGTTTGGTCTCTCCTATAAATAGAGACCTAAGCTACTGATTGTGATATACTGTACACACTGAATATACAGACCACACCCTACATTCTCCTGTCTTCTCTAAACTCTCTGTTCCCCACCTGTTATAGTATATATATTACTTAGGGTTTTTCCGGCGACTGAGGTGCTAGTCGAAGTTGAGTATTCTGATTGCTGTGATCACTATACTCGGAGCTGTTTTATCCTGGGAGAGGTGTTGCAAGCATCCCAACATAGTTGTAAGTGGGGGCAATTATCTCTTCAAGAGCAGTCAGATTTTCTAGCAAATCCTGACGACTCAGCTGTTTGTTTTACTTGTTTACATACTGATATAGCTATGGCTACTGGTATGTTTTCTGCCTTCTCTTTGTTCTATCAGTAACTGACATGCATGTGTTTTACCTTCGTGTTTTGTTTCGCTGATTGTATGCTTGGCCTGGACTTGTTAAATACGATATATAACTGCCTCTATGTTGCTGTTTTAGTCATAATTCCCAACAAATATCGTGTGACACTATGTATACTCAGAGCCTTCTGAGTCACACATCAGTTGACTAAAAATAAAGAATAAGAGATACCGCTAGCACTTGTAGTTAAAAATGAAGAAAAAGAGATACTGCTAGCACTTGTAGTGATATAACTGAATCAATTTATAAATTTTACTAATGTTTCTTATTCTGTAATATCCTCTGGATTGAAAGAATTGTAATTTAAGGAAAGAACATGTCAAGCAAACTGAAATCTCAAGACGCAAAAGAAGTGAAGCGGATGAAGCCTATTTGCCAACCACCTGTAGCATTATTCAATAATTTTTCAAGCAAATTCAAAATGGCAAAAAACGCATCCTAAGTTTTGGTCATATGCGGACTCCACATATTTAAGGGGTTATACAAAAATTGTATAAATTTCCGTAAAAGAAATTTTATTATTAATTTTACTGGTCCTTGATCAATTACAAAAAACACCCCTCTGCTAGAATAAGTGTAGATGCCACTATGATTATGAAAGTTTAACAGAGTCACATTGCTTCACCATGTAGTTTCACAAAAATGCACCCCACAAGCCCATTTCAAAATCTAATGAAATATCAAGCAATGGAAACTTGTACAAATTTGAATAAAAATTATGCATTAGCTGGTTATATAAAAATTATATAACCAGCTAATGGAATAAAAATTTGAATAAAAATTATGCATTAGCTGGTTATATAAAAATTGCTAGTTTTTTGTGACAAATCACAAGTTCAGATAATAAAGCTTCACAACAGTAAAGAGTAAATATAAATGGAATGGCAATTAAAAGTAGACAATTAATTCTACCGAATTCCAATGTGAATGCAATAATTTCGAACAGTTAGACTCGATCAATATCACAACAATAATAAGTAAATTGTAAAAAAAAAGATAATGATAGCCAAAGATAGAACAGGCATGGAGCTTTTTTTATTCTATATTTAAATACAGTCACCACATTGAAAACGAACAGCATACATAAAGAAAATTTTTCGGACAACAAAAAATACGGCGTGCCAGAAAAAGACCACTCTTATACTACCTATTGCCGGAAAGAGTAGCGGTCTCTGCATTAAATGAGCTAATAATTAGTTTAAATTCTTTTAATAAAGGAATTATCTATACATTCAATTAATGACGTTGGTGGATAATCATTGTCTTGTGGATAAAACCAAATAAAAAGCATGGATGCAGGTGGAGACTATAAGCAGTATAACTGAATCCATGACCCTATATTTTAAATTCTATTTAAAAGTCAATTTTTTAAAGATTAACACTACAAATAATTCAATAATTTTTTTATTTTTTTTGTTATTCTTAGTAACCAAGTTGTATATTTGTTGGTTTGGCGATTAATGAATTAGAGACTGGTGGATAATCATTCTGAATTAAATTTGAACATTGGTAGCCTAGCACATACTAATTAAACAAAGCAAGTCCACATATTTAACCGATTAGCTAGAGAATTGAAATTAAAATACTGAAATATGATTGGTCAAGGTTTCAAGTTTATGCGGCACTTGCAATATACTAAGAAGTGGCAGTAGTCAAGGGACTAACCTTGCAAAAGGGATGCATGATGTTAGTTTCCTTTCCGAATTTCCTAATACACCAGTCTCTTCAATATTCAACTTTTATATCTAATATTATACATTTCATGCATATGAAAACAATACTAATATTTGTTAATCAAAATTGCAATACCTGACTAATTCTAGTCTTCTATGATTGTTACTTGAGCTACGAAGTAATGGATTAGAAGCCATTTACTCTCATGCACCATTTAATAGAACAAAGGTTTAAGATCGAGCAAATGTAGTTGCAAACATAAAGAGAAGCACTAAATTCGATATTTCTTTAAAGAGTTACTATAATTATAGTTTACGTTTGAGCGAATGCGGCATAAGTGAGTACCATAAAAAGGTTTTACTCACAATCCTGGCTCAACTTTCCAAAGCAGATCAAATTCCAGTAATCATGTAAGACCTGAAGTTGCGTTTTCGTTTTTATCATTCACCAATTGCCTAAAAATATATTAGAAGGGTGGAAAAAATTTGAGCTTCCACAAGTAACAAAGAAATAAACATATACACCCAGATATCCAAAAAATTGAAAAAGAAACAAAAATAGAAAACAACAAAAATGGCCAAGAACAAAAGACATGTAAAACCACCAGAAAACATCCAAATTTGAGTAGCATGAGCCACCATAGAGCACTTTAGCTAGCAGCTGCACACCTGGCGTGTGGAAGCAATCTTATACAACATTATCTCGTCTCACAATGTGCCTTATTTAGCTCAGATAATGTAACTTAGTTCTACGAATCCATGTAGAATTTAAAAAGTATTTTCTGTCAACTCAATCGCCAAACAGAATCTTTAACATTGATAACAGATTTCAAAAAATAATAATTCCTATTTTGTAATGAAAAATATTAAGAACTCACTATAAACTATACAACAAATGACAAGAACAACAAATTTTAAAGAAATGATTGAGTCAAGACATGAACCACAACTTGCCATTTCCCTCGAGATTACCAATATATTTATTTTAATAGATTAGAATTTCATTCAAGCATACCTAAAATCGTTAAAATCAAAGTAAAACTTTTTGAAACTGTGTAAAAAACTTGATCATTTGGACACCTAATTTTATACGTTCACACGTATATAAATATACTAAAAAGCAAAGTAAAACGAATGAACTCGGGTACCTTTTTGAAATCCGACAATAAGGCTGGAATTAGTATGATTAATATTGCACAAATTGTAGATGACAAAATAGATATATTTATATATCAAAATTAGTTTACATATTAAAAGTATCATAGGTAATTAAATAAGGAAATTTCAAACATGGGTGATCTAAAAAAGTGAACAAAGGCATAAAACCCAACTTAAATTTTACTGTATTCCAAACAAAAAAAACATACATGTAAGCAAGCACATACATGTATGTATATAAATTAAATCGATAGAGAAAGAATTCAAATTACTCGCTTATGCTATAATATTTGTGGGTGCACTAATTTTTGATCGACGAGTATTTATTCTCTGTTAGGATTAAAGTATTTGGAAGGTTTTTAGAACTCCAATTGAAGCAAGGATTTTATCATCCAAAAAAAAAAAGCAATTCGGTTTGAAACAACATTGTTGTTTGACACAAACCAGGAGGTATACAATTCAAACGACACAAAAAGCATGGAAAAAGGTCAAGTAAATATCTAGAGCATCCCTAAAATTCATTATATTAACTCTATATTAAATCCAAATCTCTAATTCTTTAAATTCCCTTGGCAAGGTTAATAAAAGAAGTTTAATTTCTTGGTATTCCAGAGAACATTGCATCCTTAAAAACTTGTAACAGAATATCAACATTATTTTCTTCACCTGCGACTTCTAAAAGAAGATTATACGCATGAGGGCTAAGGAATATGTGATTATTGTGCAGGGGCCTGTTGTAACCTGGAAGCATGCAAAAGCTTTTTGGCCTTGCAGAGTTTCTCAATGTGAAATGTAGATATTCCTTCACTCTATATTAATATGAAATGGCACAAAGAATTTGACTCATGACCTCGTCTACATCTTCTTTTCCCGACGAAGATGCTTGCGTTGATAATGATGCTCCCTGATAACTGACCATGGGAGTGCTCCGAATCAAGAAGAATGGACATATCCAGAAGAACTTAACTGAGCTGTAGGAATACAACAATAAATTACATAAGCTTAGAAAGCTATGTACTATAAAAGTAGAAAAGCAGCAGTCATGCCTCAAAAGGAACCAGGCCTGAACAAAAAGGGTTAACATAAATCCGCAAACATACAATCTAGGCATCAAGGAGTGTCACTAATACATAATTTCACCAGAAAATCTACAACGGATTTTGAAAACATTCAACCTCCAATATTGAAATCCCAATGTCAAAACATCCCAATGTCAAATCACAAAATATCCTAAATTTTAAGACTCGTCAATTAGCTTTTAGTAGGCAACCTTCTATCGTTGTAAGTTATATATATAGAATATGGTCTAATAGTCTTCACTCAAAAGTCTTAGACTTAACTAAAGTACATTGTATCCAATGCCAAGAAAAATTTAAATTAATATTATAGGAAGTTGCAAGCTTTATTTCAAATATTGTAAACTGGGACTATCTAAAGTCAAATGAATAAAAGAATAACGTAAATAAGCTTATAAGTATTCTGCGCGAAAATACTAAATTAAAACAAGAACAATGTAAATAGCGTTGAAACCATACATATTGTATTAGCCAAAGAATAATGGAAATAATCTTAATTTTTCATACAAGTGAAAAGGGTATAAAGCAGCGTAAGGGTTTAAATACACTTACAGAATAGATTGATTGAGATACATATATTGAAAAAAACTTTTTTGCCCAAACACTTGTCTTTTTCGTACACTCTGATTCAAGAAAGAAGAATTTGATAAAAAGGGCACCTTCAAAATCCCTTGTGGAAGCTTATTTAAATGTTTAAAGTTTTGTAGCATCTATCATTATTATAGGGTGAAGTCACCCTTTGGGGGTTTAGGGTCTATGAACTGAAATATATATATATATCAAAAATTGCCGCATAACCCATTCATGAGGCTATACATAGGCTACATTACGAATCCAGTGCTGAATATTTGGTAGAGTGACATGTTGTACTTGATTTGCCTTGAAAATTTGTAGAAATCATCCGCCATAATTGACTAAACTAAACATACAAAGGATAAATGCAAACTAAAAGCCCAATCCTGAACTTCAAAACTTTCTATATATCTATGTATAATCGGAAGAAGGCCAAAGGTAACAATGACACCAAATTCCCACTTCCATAGAGTGTAAATCACTACTTTTACATTACACCCAAATTCCCTAATTACCGATTTAAAATTAGCTTTTTACACTAGAATAACAAAAGCCCTCAGTGTTGATTTATCCATAATTAATCTATCCCCTCGTAATCAATTGTCATTTCACTGAATCAAAAAATTGATGTCTTAACAAGTCCAAGCAAATTAATAGAGTCGTAAATGGAAACAAACACACAATGGACAAATAGCAGACATACACAAAGCAAAATCGCCGGAATTACAAAGTGAAACAATGTGGCAGAAGAACCGAAATAAGAAGAAGAGGGGCAATCATACAATTACCTGGAAAAAGGATCGATTGAGCTGCTAACCAATACATATGCGATCGCCTTATGCCATAGAAAATCCGACTACCAATCTCCGATAACAAAACTGCGCAGACGACATCAAACTATGGCACATTCAATCAAGACCTACCCAGGCAAACCTTGAAAAAAAAACAATCTAGCTGCGGAAATAGACGGACAATGTTACGAGTTTTGACAACGCAAATTAGAATGGATTGGGGCAATTTTGTCTTTTTCAGCTCAAATAAAATGTGTCACAAATTTTATGGGTAATAAAATGTCTCATGATTTATTGGTCCATATTGGGCTATTATTAATATAATAATAGATAATAGATACTTTAATAGATAGGATTTTGCTCAGGTGAGAACCTTATATTATTGTGAGAACTGAGATCTAATCTCAGCCCCATAATTTTTAAACTATTTTTAATCCTAGCCACATATTAAAACACACCCAGCACACTACACATACCATACACACAAACACACACACACGCGCGCCAAGTACTATACACGCACCCACCCCAACCCCTTCCCCCACCCTCCCTTCCCCTCCCCTCCAACCTTCGTCGCCGTCGACCACCAACCTCCGCCGACGAATCTATATACACACTCACCCTGTATCTATCTATCCCTAAATCCACCCACCTCCCCCCCATTTTCATCCAACCCACTCGCCCCCTCCCAACGCCCACCCACGCCTCCGATGAACACCGCAGTCCCCGACTCCTGCTCTTTATTATTCGGGAGCTTTATGAAAGTTTAAACCTGTATAAATTGAACTATATGGTGATTTTTGTTGTTGAATTTTCTGATCTGATTTTGTATTCGCCGGATTTTGGCCGATTTTCCTTTGAGTTAGTGATTTTTGGAAGTGTTTAGCTTGTGAAACAGTGCTGGTTGTAATTTGTGGTGATTTCTGGTGTTCCGATGGTGATTATTGGTGGTGGCCAGAGGTGGTGGTGGTGGTTTGGTCGCGGTGATTTTCGTACACCGGTGGTGATTTTTCGGTGGTAGTGGCGGTAGTGTGGTGGTCGGAGATGGTGGAGTGCGGTGATTTTTGTTTACAGTCGGTGATTTTTGGTGGTGGTGGCGGCGCCGCGATGGTCAGAGGTGGTGGCAGCGTGGTGATTTTCTGTTTACCGATGGTGATTTTCTGGATTGACCGGAATTTTTCGCTGGAGATGGTGACCGGAGTAGGGAAGAAATGATTGTGGAAGATGATGGTGGATTAAATGAAGGATAAAAAAATAAAATTTAAATTATTAATTGTGGGGGCTAGGATTTAATTTAGATATAAAAAATGTATGGCTATGATTAGTGAGGGTTCTCATTTGAGCAAGACCCGTAATAGATAATACATAGATTGAAAACAATCACGTTTGGAGATACTGTAAGTTTTTTGATTGATTTTATTCCAGCTCACCCAGCCAAGTCAGAGCCATGTAGATATTAATCATGTATATGTACTTGCCTTCTCCAATTATCCCACTTCCGCCGTTACAACTTGGTTCTGTATGCTCTCCAACTATTCACATTTTACATGGTTAATCGCCGACTTGTTATCAGGTATCGCCTCGTTTGTAACTTTAATCTACTCTCTTCAAATTATTCATGTGCTTATACTATTTTCTCTATAAATTAGGGCCCTTACGATTGCTGAATCATGGGACAAGCCCCCATTCAAACATGGAATCCATTCGAGCCCCATATTTAAGTCGTATGTGTTGTTGCTTCTTCTCCTCTCCAAAATGGTTACAAACTATATTTTACTTATGACATACTGGTTGGATTTTGTGACATTCCTTTTACTATTTTTTTGGGCTGGTCTGTACATGCAACTCTTCTTCTTTTGTGACAGTTCCTTTTACTATTTTTTGGGTTTTACTTGTGCATATGGCTTACGCAACACATCTAATTTGAATATGCTTGTAGCCTCACTTAAGACATATATATTCCCATTTTTTGAGATAGTGGCAGCATGGATAGGCTGCAAATCACTCTTTAAAGAGGCGAGCCTTTAGCTTAGACGTGCTATATTTTTAAGTTCATAAGATTTGTTAACTGTTTTAAATGATTTCTTTTACCATTTTTAAAGTGTTAAGATGAACAATTTCTTAGTCAAAAGTAGTTCTACCATAGGCATTGACGGGAATAGTAAGATTCTTCAATATGAGGTACCCAAATTTGGAAAACTAAAGCATTACATCGAGGAAAAAAGGCAGGAGTATGGTATATTATAAGGATGATCATAGAGTTAAATAAAAAAGAGAGTTATCTGCAACAGAAGCGGACTTGCAAATCACATATAACAAGTTTTAAGTCATCCGGAGGATGTGATACAATTTTTAGATTTGATAATCAGCCTTTGAAAATTCAGGCTGAATGCGCGGGTCTTTGGAGCTACAAACCTTATCAGTTTTTTAAAGTATTTTGGTTGCACTTTTACAAATGTGGTATTTATTGAAAAGATGTGGACATCTTACTAACAGAGATCTAATACAGATAGACCTGTAGTTCTCATTTACCCTTATATATGCTAATCTACTCTATTTATGCGGATGTAACCTTCAATGGTTCTTTTTGTGTTCACCAAATTTAGTCCTTAAAACTTAAGTTTTTCTTCTACTACAGTGAGAAGTATGTTGATTTAGTCCTTAAAACTTGAGTTTTTCTTCGACTACAGTGAGAAGTATATTGTTGTACTGTTTATGTTGCGGCTACTGAATTTAATCAAGAATCAATGCGAATATACTTCGAAGTCACCCCGGCTCAGATTCATGTTAAAAAAAGCTTGAAAGTAATGCTTTCTTGGCATTAGTTTTAATGTGGTATCCATTTATGTGGTTGCTTGAGATTGGCCGTCATATAATAGCTTATATTTATTAATTTTGTCTCTCTGCATTTTAATTATCTTGATCACTTATGCTCACTTATTCTTTAAGAATAACAAACTTAAACTTGAAACGAGCTACCAGCTACAAATGAAACGACTATAATAACTAGCTTACCCCTTACATGTCCTGCTATGTACGATCATTTTTAATCTCTTCCTAAATTCTCATAGTCACTACTACAAATGATATTATTTAATTTGGACACATGCTTTTTTGATTTCACTATTTTCCGTAATGTAGTTGATGTTAAATTAGGTCTGCTTGAAGAAGGGTGGAAGAAAAGGAGAGACTACATAATACAGAACACTTACCTGGACATTTATCCCTACAAATGAATAGGGATTTATATATTGGAATCTAAATTTTGGTGTACAGAGTATTAAAAAGTCAATTTTGTGGAACACTTGTAGCTAAAAAAATTGTCAAGTCTTTTGAGTTTTCATAACTTGCTTATGAACACAGACATTTATAGATTTTCTCATTCATGAAAATGTCTTTCATGATACAAGGGTCCTTCTTGCTGCTATTATCAGTAAAAGTTATTTTTGTGGTTCACTATATTAATTGTTGTCTTATTGACATTTCCAGGATTTGGTCGAGTTTTTTTGGCATTTAAAATTAGGTGTATGCAGCTCATGAATAGGCTACAGTTCATTTTAAATTTTGACCATTATATTATTACTATCGAATTATATCTTGGTTAGTCTCCACTACTGACTGATCCTATATTGGTACATGATTTTTGTAGAGTGAGAGATTAAGTATCATTTTGGTCTTTATTGCTGATATTTTCTAGCCTGGACGGCTCATATTTTTTCCCTTTTGCATGCTATAGGTGAATTTACGAACTATAATTGTATCAGCATCAACTGAGACCGAAAACAAATATAATGGAGTTGAAGCAGGTTTAAGTGTAGTTGTAAGCTTTTTAGGATGGACAGCTGCCCATCAATTAGAGCCTATGTCAGGCACCTTCTTGTAATGCTTTGATTCTTTCGCCTAATTGTGACATAATTTCTATCGCTTCATATAATTTAGTGCTCATACGCTCTTCATTTCATAGGCATACTGATTTGCCGGCTACGATTAAAATAGGATTCCTCTTCTAATGTATCTGCTTCTGTTTTGGTGTCACTCTTTTGTGTGGATGTACGTACTGACACAGCTGTAAGGTTTGAACACCTGTGAAATTCTCGGTGAAGGTTTATTTTGGTAATTTGTGACGTTAGCACACATAATTATCTCTAGAGCTGATTGAAAATTTGTTTGTGCTTTTTGTATTTCAAGTTTATTGTGAATTTATTATGATTTAATGCATTTTGCCTTTCGTTACATATATCACTATTAGTTAATGTTAACTAAGGCTTTGCAAGGATTTTGGACTTTAGATTAATTAATAAATGTATAATTCTCTATACTGGCTTCTCGAAAAGCTCAATAATTACAAGTTCTCTTAATTACAGCAATAGCAGCATTCTCATATTAGTTCATTACTGATGAAAGAAAAAGGTATAACTGAATACTAATATGTATAGTTCAAATTACTACTTTTCTGTATTCGTGCCGACCGTGTTTAGTTTAAAGTATTTTTACAATAGCCGACAGAGAATTTTATAACCTCATATTGGTTGCTTATTAACGGAATCCTATGCAAGATGAGTGTAAATTAAAAGGCATGATGGGTGAGGTGAACAATCAGTTAGCAATATAAGCAACATACATAGATAAATTACTTTTTGTGATTCTCTCTTTAGCTATTTGGTATCAACTTTTTGTCTTTAAATTAAAACAATATAAGATACATTTACATTATACATCTTTGCCCATTATTTGCGTATTAAGCATTTATAATTAACTTGACATTATGTTATCTATAGCTACATATTATGATATATAAAATACACGATTTACCTTAAAATTAAACCAGATTGCCTTGAAACTTATCCTTATTCTAAGAAGTTTTTGCAGTAAATCTTGTACAAGACAAGTTGGCTCTCTAAATATGTTCATGGATTGGCAGCCCCCTCCTCGGATGGCTCTGCCACAAAGGCGACCTCCTAAAAATTTTGATCAATAATGAATATACTCAAGGTCCAGAGCATGACATGGTAAGTGTTTTATTATCAAGGTATGAATAAAAATCAGATTGATCCTGCCCACATGTTCTACTTGTTTTATAATTTTGTTGGTTGTAGTTTAAGTTTCTACATACATATATGTTAGATATATAGGATGGTTGTATTGTTATATGTTATAACGGAAGCAAGAAAGATTATATGCAGAAGAGAAATAATTTATATTGATCTGAGAGGATAAACATATTACATTTTCAGATGCCTCAGATGATTTCAAATGCTTACATGCATTTCTTATTTATAGACACAATCTAAGGGGTTAGGTGTGGTAGGTGGTGGTAGGTGGTGCCGCCGGAGGAACAGTAGCCGCCGCCGGCTGCCGCAGTCAAATCCGGCGGCTATATATTCAAGACATTCTCACAAATCTCC
Organism: Kitagawia praeruptora; assembly: GCA_037693485.1. Lineage (NCBI taxonomy): Eukaryota > Viridiplantae > Streptophyta > Magnoliopsida > Apiales > Apiaceae > Kitagawia > Kitagawia praeruptora. Next base: position 13,539,924 of record CM075353.1, read on the forward strand.
ACCTTGACTTAAATCCTCTCACAAATAACAGATAACAGATGTACCAGACGCATCATAATAATGCCAGACGTACCAGATAAAACTCTTCTGCCTCAGATTTTGCCCTCAAAAGGGTAGTCAACAACTTCGAACATTTAGCAAGTCCAAACAATGTTGAAACTTGCTATGTGGAACTGGCTTGGTAAGCATATCAGCTGGGTTATCAGCAGTACCCACTTTTCTCACCTTAATTCTCGTCTCACTTCTTAGAAAATGATATCTTACATCTACGTGCTTAGTCCGTTCATGATGGACTTGATCCTTGGCTAAACAGATTGCACTTAGACTGTCACAAAATACCGTAGCCTGATCATGATGTAGACCCAGATCGCTGACCAATCCTTTCAACCATATTCCTTCTTTTGCGGCTTCTGTCAATGCCATGTACTCTGCTTCTGTAGTAGACAAAGTCACTATAGGTTGCAGAGTAGCTTTCCAACTGACAATCGAACCACCCAGAGTGAAAGCATAACCAGTCATAGATCTTCTACTGTCAACATCTCCAGCATAATCAGAGTCTGAAAACCCTATTACCAAACACTTAGTATCACCTACATAAATGAGACCAACATCAGACGTACCTTTTAAGTACCGAAATACCCTCTTCACAGCTTGCCAGTGGTCCTTGCCTGGATCACCCATGAACCTACTAACAACACTGACAAACTGTGCAAGATCGGGTCTAGTGTAGACCATTGCATACATCAAGCTTTCTACTACACTAGCATAGGGAACTCGAGACATGTACTCTTTTTCCTCAGCAGACTTAGGTGCAAAAGCGACAGACAAATGTGCATTTGCAACACTGGGAGTATCTATGGGCTTTGTTGTAGACATGCCAAACCTTGACAAAATCTTCTGAATGTATCCCTTCTGTAACAAGAAGAGCTTTCTTTTGCTTCTATCCCTACAAATCTCCATTCCCAGAATTTTCCGAGCCGCACCCAAATCTTTCATTTCAAACTCAGCACTGAGGAGACCTTTCAACTTCTGAATATCAGACTTGTTCTTCACATCGAGTTGTTCAAACTCCAGATTCTGATGTGCAACTATCGCTAGTAGCACCCGGATGGAAGTGTGTCTGACCATTGGTGAAAAAATCTCATTGTAATCTACCCCCTCTTTCTGAGTGAACCCTCGAGCTACTAACCGAGCTTTATACTTGATACTCTCAACCGATGTTTCTCCTTCCTTCTTCTTGTAAACCCATTTACAAGTAACAATCTTTCTCTCTCGAGGCCGCTTGACTAATTCCCAAGTCTTATTCTTCTGAAGTGACTCCATTTCATCTCCCATTGCAGCAAACCATTTTGTAGATTCAATACATGTCACCGCTTCTTTGTAAGTGGATGGCTCATCAGAGCTAGGATCCACTTCTTCAGCTACCTGTAGTGCATATGCCACCATATCTTCAAAACCATATTTCTTTGGAGGCACTCCATACTTAGCTCTCCTCGATCGATCAAGAGCCAAACTGTGCTGATTTACTACTGGTATTGATGATTCTGATTCTGACTGTGGTTGTTGAACTTCTTGTTGTGGTTCACTCTCATCTTGAGTGACTTCCTGCTCGACCTGTTTCTCAACACCACCACTTTCTGAAACAATCGTAGACTTCACAGTAGGGTTAAACATAGAATTTTCATCAAAGACTACATTTCTACTCAGTACAACCCTATTTTCAGATGGAGACCAGATTCTATAACCTTTAATCCCATCCCCATAGCCAACAAATATTCCCTTTTTAGCCCGTGGCTCCAATTTACCCTCATTTACATGATAATAAACAGTACAACCAAAAACTCTTAAATTGGAGTAATCAGCAGGCTTACCAGACCATTTCTCAATAGGAGTTTTGAGATGGATACCTGTGTGAGGTCCACGATTAATCAAATAACACGTTGTACTAACCGCCGCTGCCCAGAATCTTCTAGTTAGTCCAGCGTTGGAGAGCATACACCTTGCTCTCTCCAGAAGTGTCTGATTCATACGCTCTGCTACGCCATTCTACTGCGGTGTATCTCTGACTGTATGATGCCTAAAAATCCCTTCTCTCTCCAGAAGTGTCTGATTCATACGCTCTGCTACACCATTCTGCTGCGGTGTATCCCTGACTGTGTGATGCCTAGAAATCCCTTCATTCTTACAGAACTCATCAAACTCAGATGAGCAAAATTCCAGACCATTATCAGTTCGCAGCCTCTTAATCTTCTCCGAGGACGCGACAGCAACAGAACCTGGTAACGTAGAACCTTGAAGAAGATACAAGGTACCACGTTTAACACCTTTCAGAACCACATCAGAACCCTTGCAGACATGTAGAACTCCACCTTGAAAACTGAAACCCTTGCTATCTAACATACTCAAAGATATCAGATTCTTTGTCATAAGTGGAACATGTCTAACATCATTCACTGTGCAGAATTTACCATCATGTGTCCGAATTTTAATCGAGCCTATTCCAATAGTCTCACAAGCAAAACTATTATCTATAGAAATCTTGCCACCGTCTACTCGCTCGTAGGTTGTAAACCACTCCCTGAGCGGACATATATGATAAGACGCTCCAGAATCAAGGATCCACACATCAGAGTGATGTGTGTCCTTGACAGCAACTAGAGCAATATCTTCTTCAGAAGTAGCATCAGCTACAACAGCAGTATCTGTCAAATTATCCTGTTGCTTCTTTTCCTTGGGACAATCAGATTTCCAGTGTCCCTTCTCTTTACAGTAATTACATATATCATTAGGTTTTGGACCCTTAGGAACTGATTTCTTCCCCGACTTTCCATGTCCATTACTCCCGCTAGCTACCAACCCAGTAGCATGATTATCTGCACCAGTACTGTGACGCCCCCAAATCCGAGGTCAGAGATTCAGGCCGTCACATCACCATTCAACCATATCATACCTGTATTAACTTTACAACTCAACAATACATCCATCCAGACCTCAATCTTACGCACATACAAGTTAGAGCCTCAGAAACGATAATCAAAAGTAACACTAAATATTACAATTCATCTGTACAATCCAGAATCTTACGCACTTCCACTTATACAACTACTCTTGAAGACAAGTCTTACTATTACAGTTGAAAACCTATCAGACTTACTCTGTAGTATTTTTCAGGAACTAAATCATCTCCGGGGTAAATCTCCTACTCCTCTTCTGCTGGTGCGGAGTTAACCGACCAAGTTCTTCTCTTTCTGAAAAGTTTTTATAAAGCAAGAATGAGCTACATAATGCTCAGCAAGTTCACCATTTTGGAAAATAATAAAGTGGTTTATTTTGAAAACGTTCCCAATTGTATGGGTGTATATCTCAGATTGCAAAACATAACTCGACAATATATATGTCCGAGTTTGAATAAAACATTTATACTCACTAAGGAGCTTTAAGAATAACATATGAATCCTTTACAAGGTTCTCATTTCAATATATCTCAAGTTTGAAAATATATACGTATGAGTATATCAGTTTCGGAAAAACACTCTACGGTTAACATAATGTACAAGGAATGCATTGATGCAAAACCTCTTTCCTTCCATTAGCTTAGAAGGTTTCTCATTCAAAAACATTTCATTCTTTGAAATAATTACAAGAGTGCACTAACACGTGCCAATCTCTATAGAAATCTTGCAGTTCTAGATACTGCACGATGTTAATATTTTTCTTATAAAAAACCACACTATCGGCCACTTGGCACTTAGGCCCAAGAAGCAGTGTTTGAGTATTTTTCCAAAGTGGAGGATGGGACTGGAAGAAAACATAAAAACCTGACAAGGATTGAAACTACATCCGTAACTATCCTCGGGTGAAAACTACATCCGTAATCACCCTTGATGAAAACTACATCCGTAATCATCCTTCGGCAACACCTGGGCCGGAATAATAATTGATGGACCGCCTGGCTCACGGCCGCTTACACATCCCGGGAATCGTTCGTCAACGATTCCCACACCTGCCAGAGTCCCCTTTTTCTTTTCTTTTCAAAATCATTTTGATAGAAAACCTGAGTAGTTGAAGTTCGACCTCAGTCGTCCGATAATTCTTGAAAAGCGTACAAGAAGCAAATGCTAACCGGGGGTTTTCGAAAATGTTTTGGGTCCGAAAGAGTTCAAGTTTGAAAATGCTGAAGGTATCTTGGATTAGTTTTGTCTTTAAAATAATGAACGATAATTAATGAATAATATTTTTAGATTTAATATATAAACAATTAGTAAAATCATTATTTAATTAAAATAAGCTTTTAATCCAAGATAGATATTTTTGAGTATTTTTAACAACGTAAAAATAATAAATACGTAAGTATATGATACTTCCCGAATGACCTTTCGGGTTTTCGTAATTTAATCACGATACAATGATATACCGCTCCCCGGTCAATAGTATATTTGGACCGCTACGACCTCTATTGCTAGAGTCGTTGTCCGAAGAAACATGTTCATTCTAAGTTCAAGGGTGTACAAACACATATGCATATATCTCAAACTTCAACATAATCTCATAAAGCATACGCATATAATACGTTTGGAACTACAAACACAAAAGTGAAAAATCCTTATATATAAGTTTTGTAAAGTAGACTTGCATAGGTAAAATCAAGAATATAATATTTTGAAATTAAATACTTAGGGTTGGAAAACTTGCCTTGGTGAGGTTGGGGTGGTCGGCTCGCGAAGTGGAATGGAAATCTATACATAATCAATATTTGTACGTTAGTACCTTAACAACGCTACTTAATCATAAGGTTTTAAAAATCGTAAGACCAACTTAACGACTCCACTTGTGACCACTAACCCTCTCATATGACCATGTCGTCACATTATCACTTTCGTTACCCATTCGACTCAAATCTATTCCTCGAACTCGAAACTCAAGTGAATATCCTTAAAACTACTTTAAACTAATCCCCTAAGTGATTTTTCACTTGCGCACACCTCGCTCTAACATTTTTATAAAATTGGAAAATTCGAGTTTTAATCAGATTCTTTTTGGGTAGCCTTCACCACTGCATTTCCTAGCTTCTCTAATTTTTCCATGATCCCACATAAATTTTTAGGGGTTTAAACAAGGTTCACAAGGGGGTCACTTAGTGCAGTCAGGAATCCAGAAACACAATCCACTTCTCCGGCCATAACTAAAAATCTATACATCACCTAGTCATGAAACTTACATTTCCAGAAACTACATTCAATTATCTTTCCAACAATATATGGTACGACATCAGGGGACAACATTTGGGGGTTCAAAACCGTGTTACAAGACAGGTCAATGCTCCTGGAAAAACTCAGCAAGCACATACTACTTAGATTAACCATTTTTCACAATTCCACAACACAACCAACACTTAATACACTTAGTTCATGGTTCATAACACTCATGGAGATATATATATTATCCATAATCATAAAAGTCACAATCTCAACATCAAAACTCAAGATCCATGTCATCCAATACTTATACAACCAAGATTAGCTCACAAATACATGGATCTACTACCAAACATTATAAATACTACATAACCAAGAGGGTTTGTGATTTTTATACCTTCTTGAGCACCTAGGAGCCTTGGATAAGCTTTACACAACTCAATAACACCTTGAATGGTCTCCTACAACCCTTACAATCCAAGATCTAAAAGAAAATCAAACATGGTTACTATTCACCCAATCTTTAACAATTTGTAACTCAAAATCTAGTGGATGAAATGGTTTGAAATTGATAACATACCTTCTCTATAGTGTAAGGAAGGCCTAGGAATTTTATCTTGAATTATGAGTGAGTGGAGGTTGGAGGAAAATCCTCCTCTTCCTTCTTGGAAGGCTTTGGCCGAGAGCTCCTAGGAGGAGAGAGAGAGTTTTGCTCTTGTGTTGGTGTTTGAAAATGAGATGTATTATTGTTGGTGTATTGATATGTATATCCTCACATGTGTTCCACCCTAGTCTAGTAGCTTAGGTTCACCCCATGCCCTAGTGTCCCCTAAAGTAATGTAGTGTACTAACTAGTTACTATTCCTCTAGTTGCCTTTTTGCTTTCTAGATTACTTTCCTAACTTTCTAGTTACATGATACTTGCATGTAATATCCTTACTTGTATTATTATTTCTCCACCAATGGTTGTCACTTAATCCTTAATTCATATCGTATCATAATTAAATTCCTCGTAATAATATTTTGTCGCGTAGAGATTTCCTTTGTAATTCCTTAAGTACTTAATTGTGTAAATTCCCTAAATATCCATAACTTCTTGTCATAGTCTCTTAAAATCCTTTAATACTCTAATAACTCTCAAATCCCAAGTTTTTATAAATCTTAAGGGCAGTAGGCCTCTTGCCTTAACAATCTCCCCTTATTCTTACACAGTGAACGTAACAACATAAATTTCTCAGATAATCAATTCCATTAAACAACATAGGTGACTCAAAAGGTCCCAAATTCACAATGTCATATGATATTATATTCTTAAAAGATTACAAAAATCAGGGTTCTTACAGCCTCCCCTCCTTAAAAGGATTCCGTCCCGGAATCAGGTTGAAAACAGTTGAGGGTACTTTTCACGTATAGCGCCTTCTAGTTCCCATGTTAATTCCTCGACGTTCTGGTTTCTCCACAAAACTCTCACTAGCTTGACAACCTTGTTCCTCAGCACTTGTTCCTTTCTATCCATGATTTCCACGGGTTTTTCCACATAAGTCAAATCTGGCTGTAGGTCTACCTGGTCGTACTCTATCACGTGCCGAAAGTCGGCATGGTAGGGTCGTAACATGGACACATGAAACACATTATGCACTTGCTGCAAGCTCAGGGGCAAGGCCAGTTCATAGGCTAACTTTCCAACGCCTCAAAATCTCAAAAGGTCCAATAAACCTCAGACTTAGCTTCCCTTTCTTACCAAACCGCATCAATCCTTTCCAGGGGGATACCTTTAGCATCACGAAGTCTCCAACCTCATACTCCTTTTATATCTCGTAAAATTTGACCATTCGAAATAATGGGTTTCGTAAAAAAACTAACAACTTATACATACACTCATTTGCACCGTAAAAACGTAATATCAATTCGAAATCTTCATTTAATAATTCGTACATATCGTGGTTGCAAAAATTTCTCATCCACCCATAAAATTACTATTCATCCAGGTTTCGAATATTCACGAAAATTAGGGTTATTGCAGTCTTCTCTCCTTAAAAGGATTTTATCTTAAGAACCTAAGGAAAATAATTATGGATACAATTCCAACCTTCCCCTTTCCAACTCTCAGGTTGACACTTCAACCCCTCTTGTTCAACCCTTTAATCGCCATAGATGGTTTAGAACCACTAGTTCATTATCGAATGTATCTCTCCGTTCTATTACTCTATCCAAGAGTTATCAGTATTTATCAAATCTCGTCCTATCTAACGGAACGCTACTAGATCAAATGACAATGACATTGTTGAGAAAAAATGGCTTTTCCCGGATGAAATGAAAATTGGATTCATGGAACAGGAGAAAGATTTCCATTATTATGATGACTATAGGATGGTCTCACCAACGCTTTAATGTTGTTTCTCAACGCATGCTCTCCTCGACCTGTATTCCTTATCGGTTGTTCTATGAATGAAAATTTCTAACCCACTACTTATACGTTCCTCTTCTACCTTGTTCATAGTATCCGTGTTGAGCCCTTGTATCGTTGGCCTGTGAATACTTTGTGGTCGTGTTCTATAACCTGAGACGACGTCAATACGCACGGTATTCCTCATTTTCCTTGGCTTGATTAGCACGCATGTGTTGCCTCCCGTCAGTCGTTACCACTTGCTATGGATACTATATAGTCTTCGGTATACGTCGAACCAGTTCAGCTACTATATCCCTCGTTCATTGACTTCTTCGTAACGCAAGAAAAGCGAAACTTCTTCTTCGTAGTACGCTTTACAAGAGACGTCCTTACGTCCGCATGGTGCCGATCGTGATAACAACATTCGTTTCATGGATAAGTTTCTATTCTCGACTGCCCCGTGAAACTAAAGGTACGACACTAATTATAAATTCGATCGTCTGGACAATTCTTCTTCCCTGTCCGTCAGCCACAGATCAAATTAGTACATACGCTCAATCTCTTTATTAATTATACTTGAAAGCACCTTCAATATTCGAAGTTTAACCTTAAGTCTTTATCTGACATAATCATTGCAGATGTTTTATATTGCACCACCATCTCTTCTGTATATAAATCAATAATCTTCTAAATGGAAAGTCTCTCGTAGGTAAATCACTTGGTTCAACAATTATAAATCAACTAGGGCCATCTCTTGGCTCGGTCTTCGGCGACCTACTTATGAAATTCATTATAATTCTATCCACATTCAAGATTTTCTACAGGCGGAATTAATCCACTAGATCTCTATCATTCTGCTTTTGACATGTTGCGACAGTACTTAATAGCTTGCCAATACAATTCTTCATATCCGTTTGCCAAACATTCTCTTAATTCTCTGTACATCTTTGTCCTTCCCTATAATTTAGTCATTTTCCTCTAACATTATTCTTTATTGTATATACTCTATTTTCTTGGTCAATACTGACTGAATTCCAATTTTGAATAATCCCCTCTATAAGTATCGGCCACCACACTGGCCTTTCCTGGGAAATAACAAATTTCTCCATTATACTCCCTGCTCCCTTTCGTCACCTTCTCTTTCTTATGTTTAGTTCTAATATGAAGATATACTTATGGCACTTGTGGAAAACTTTCACACTTTTCTCATAAAGTTAACATCTCAGTTTTATGCGTGAATGCCATCATGACTAATCCCAGACTCATGGTTAGTATATCCTATCCCGTAACCTTTATGTTGTTTAGAAGTATAGGCTATCATCCCCTTTCTACTGCATCAGCACACCTCTTAAACTCTCGAAAGATGCATCATCATGACTCTTAAAGTCCTCTTTTTATCATCAAGTATAGCTAACAACGAGGTTGTTGCTAATATCTCATTTCATTCCAAAACTTTGTTCATTAATCCATAAGGCTTCTGACTCATTAGTCCATTCAAACGATACTAACACAATTTTATAACGTTTATATTAGTGTGAAATGCCAATTTTGGCACAGTACAGAGGTCGATCTTGAGTTGGTGAAACCCGCTTTTCAACCTTATCTTTGAAAAACTACTACGTGTTTTAACCGGTCAACAATTCCTACATTTCCGATAAGGGTTTCAGTTCTCGATGGTATAGGTAAGATGTCATGCGCTCGTCCTCTTTCACAACTGGCGCCAATCAGCCTGAGGCCTGTATGCTGCTACGATTCCCAATAAACTTGATTAGGTGGTAATCTCGAAGGATCATTGGGATATATCCATGCATCCATTTGCTATTAAGGGCCTTTTAAAATTTATGTCTCGCTATGTGCATCAATCCCTTTTAGCTAAGTAAAGCTTCACATTCTTGCCACGATATTCCTTCCTTTCTTGTCCATCTCACTTCCATGTTAGTTTCCTCTAAGGATATGTCTTACATCGCAATCGATTTGAATTTCTTGGATCAAGAAAAGGCTTGGTAACTCCAGAATTCATTACTATGACATCCTGACAACGGTTGGTAGGAACGTACTCCCAACCACCTCATCATTTCCTATAACTTTCCTCACACTAATATTAAAGGTCTTGTGGTATGCCCCGACATGTTATTTCTACTTTAATAATTACTCGGCATAACGCTCTGGCTGCACAATTACAATATTTGGTTTTTGATCTCATATTGGTGCAACGGTTCACAATTGTACCTCCCGTTCACTTTAGAGTAATCACTTTTGAAAGGAATGGTTTTAAAATAACAAGGTCCAATAGATAATTTCAATAAGAATTCCACATTGGATGTTCCAAGAATGTTGATGGTTCCAAATACTAGGAGTCTCGATTTTCGGAGATGTAAGGATGGACAAAAAGAATATAACAAGGTTTATTCCTTCATGTCCTGAAAATTTGGTAATGTGATATCATAGAGAATGTTGCACGAGGGCAATGATTGTTGGATACAAAAGTCATAAAGACGGTCTTTATACAATTCTTACATCTGGGGAATACTTTTCCTCTTAAAAAATAGAGGATATAAAAAGTCCCATTGATAAAGGTCAACCGATCGAAAGAAATTCTACTATGTGACGATAAAAATGAAGCAGTTTATCATTCAAGTAATCTATGGTTTCAAATGAATCTTCATTATATGAATGAAAGAACAGAATATTCAAGTGACATAAAGTCTGATACAAAGATGGGTAGAATTCAAGTTGAGTGGACGACCTCACTAGGTCTCAATCAAGTCATTCGTCAAAACTTTCATCATCATACTTTACCACATGCAAAATGCATTGCGGAATTGCTGAATGAATTAAATTGGGAGTTGGACCAGTGAAACAATAACTAGTCCTTTTCAAGAAACACTAGCAACTAGCTAGACAAAACTTGCTAGTTCACCTGTTTGAGACATCACCACTAGCTAGGACAATTAGCTAGGTGTTCTCCATAACATTACAGTTTTGACTATTTAGAACAATCAACTAGTCATTCATATTGACATATCGACTAGCCAGTTTCAATTGGCTAGAACGGAATTTCAACATCGTAGCCACTGAAGAAACTTTAGGCTACTCGGACAACGAATGGAAATAAGAAGTTATTAAAAAAGATAACTATAAAATTTGAAGAGAATGTTCTAGGTATCGGAACAATCGATAACCTCCTATCAAATGTTACTTATCAATGAAACGGTCCACCCAAGGGTGCCTCCGTACACATGCTTTATCAGATCCTACAATAGAATTAAATTCGGAATACCAATATCAAAATGATATCCTTACTATGATTTCACTGTACGATGTACAATCTCATCTTGAATAGAAGAAAAGAATTCGTGAGGGATGTCTGGACATTAGATCATCCATGTCCTCCGTAATTTATTAAATATTTATAAGCTCAACTGAAGAGTGTAAGTATGAAAGAAGCAATCAAATATCAATATTCGTTAAGTAATATTCATCGATTAATTAAGGAAATATTTGTTGAACATTCCTTGGATAATTGAAAGAAAGTGTAAATAGGCCTGAGCCGAACAAGATCATCATAAATTTTTGAATAGAATGTTCATGGATCAAATAAAATTACTTCGGATAAGTCCTGCTTTAGGGAAAGTATATCACTGGTTGTTACCCCACAAGTTTGAAGTAGAAAGCTAGAAGGGTTACCTGATATAAACTAATTGAGGTAACATGGTTAGTGAACAGTTTAAAATGAAGTAGAGCACCAGCCGGTAGTTACCAAAATAAGTTAATAACCATTCGTGCATCTCACTATCACCACTATGAGGGTAACTCCATCTCTTCGTCTTCGTAATTCAAGACACCAACTAGTGCGTCTCTCAATCATCATCTTAAAGTCATTTATCGAGTTAGGGTTTCACAAATATATCTATCATCTTCGTGCTTTATCTTGAAGACCAAGCTTCACATCATTCCGGTGACACCTGCTAAGTCCATAGGGTCCTACTTCATGCCTTCCGACAAGAATCACGAGTGGCCAGTTCCCCCTGGGAACAGATCAAAGAGATCTCTCAGGGATCTCAGTGCAATCCATAGGTTCAGTGGCGGATGTGTGCATGTGAACATATACCAAAAATATTGAGGTCTACAATACATATATACGTAGTCCCTGATAACATCTTTATCAAAGGATCCCACTCTAGACCCATTGGTCTTTTCTTTTGGTAGACTCTGAGATCACTGTATCGCTCGATGCAACCATATTCAACTTCACTTGAGTCCCTTTGTTAATTCTACTTGTTTGTTCACTAAGTTGAACTACCATGCTCTAGCGTCCGAATCATGCGTGGAATTACCTAGCACGCTCGTCTTATGATAACATTCTCGTATAACACATGTAAAATTCGTCATCAAGGGTAATTAAATCCACAACGACATAGTGACCAACTTTTAGGTAAACCCGTTACTTATCGAAAATCGGATCTTATAGCCAAAGTAAAAGACTTTCATTATTCCAAGTACTAAGTACCCTTAAATATGTAGGGAAGTCTAAACTTCTTGATTCTTAAAATGCCGCCTCCTAAACTGTGGAGGACTATGGGCCACAAAATTTATGCCAGCCTAGTCATCCGATTATATTGGCAATATCGCCTCTACCTCAGCTGCTCTTGAGATTTCGCTCTGCTTTCTACATTATTACTTATGATAGGTCATGTTTGACTCTCAAACCTCTATTCATCATTCTGAAGGTCTCTAAGGATTCTATCGACCCTAGTATAATACCTCCAATAAACACTCCAGTCTATTCTACTCACTGGTACCTCTTCTGGTATTCCAATAATAAGTTTACTACGATCTCTTATGTCATTCTCCGACTTAGACTTAACTCTCAACACTCTCGTTTCTGAGTACTGTAACTTATCTCTCTGATACCATTTCTGTGACGCCCCCAAATCCGAGGTCAGAGATTCAGGTCGTCACATCACCATTCAACCATATCATACCTGTATTAACTTTACAACTCAACAATACATCCATCCAGACCTCAATCTTACGCACATACAAGTTAGAGCCTCAGAAACGATAATCAAAAGTAACACTAAATATTACAATTCATCTGTACAATCCAGAATCTTACGCACTTCCACTTATACAACTACTCTTGAAGACAAGTCTTACTATTACAGTTGAAAACCTATCAGACTTACTCTGTAGTATTTTTCAGGAACTAAATCATCTCCGGGGTAAATCTCCTACTCCTCTTCTGCTGGTGCGGAGTTAACCGACCAAGTTCTTCTCTTTCTGAAAAGTTTTTATAAAGCAAGAATGAGCTATATAATGCTCAGCAAGTTCACCATTTTGGAAAATAATAAAGTGGTTTATTTTGAAAACGTTCCCAACTGTATGGGTGTATATCTCAGATTGCAAAACATAACTCGACAATATATATGTCCGAGTTTGAATAAAACATTTATACTCACTAAGGAGCTTTAAGAATAACATATGAATCCTTTACAAGGTTCTCATTTCAATATATCTCAAGTTTGAAAATATATACGTATGAGTATATCAGTTTCGGAAAAACACTCTACGGTTAACATAATGTACAAGGAATGCATTGATGCAAAACCTCTTTCCTTCCATTAGCTTAGAAGGTTTCTCATTCAAAAACATTTCATTCTTTGAAATAATTACAAGAGTGCACTAACACGTGCCAATCTCTATAGAAATCTTGCAGTTCTAGATACTGCACGATGTTAATATTTTTCTTATCAAAAACCACACTATCGGCCACTTGGCACTTAGGCCCAAGAAGCAGTGTTTGAGTATTTTTCCAAAGTGGAGGATGGGACTGGAAGAAAACATAAAAACCTGACAAGGATTGACGATGATCAGTCGCCACATCCAAGTCCAATAATCCGCGGGTCTTCTCTACCGGTAGAAGGATAGAAACTACATCCGTAACTATCCTCGGGTGAAAACTACATCCGTAATCACCCTTGATGAAAACTACATCCGTAATCATCCTTCGGCAACACCTGGGCCGGAATAATAATTGATGGACCGCCTGGCTCACGGCCGCTTACACATCCCGGGAATCGTTCGTCAACGATTCCCACACCTGCCAGAGTCCCCTTTTTCTTTTCTTTTCAAAATCATTTTGATAGAAAACCTGAGTAGTTGAAGTTCGACCTCAGTCGTCCGATAATTCTTGAAAAACGTACAAGAAGCAAATGCTGACCGGGGGTTTTCGAAAATGTTTTGGGTCCGAAAGAGTTCAAGTTTGAAAATGCTGAAGGTATCTTGGATTAGTTTTGTCTTTAAAATAATGAACGATAATTAATGAATAATATTTTTAGATTTAATATATAAACAATTAGTAAAATCATTATTTAATTAAAATAAGCTTTTAATCCAAGATAGATATTTTTGAGTATTTTTAACAACGTAAAAATAATAAATACGTAAGTATATGATACTTCCCGAATGACCTTTCGGGTTTTCGTAATTTAATCATGATACAATGATATACCGCTCCCCGGTCAATAGTATATTTGGACCGCTACGACCTCTATTGCTAGAGTCGTTGTCCGAAGAAACATGTTCATTCTAAGTTCAAGGGTGTACAAACACATATGCATATATCTCAAACTTCAACATAATCTCATAAAGCATACGCATATAATACGTTTGGAACTACAAACACAAAAGTGAAAAATCCTTATATATAAGTTTTGTAAAGTAGACTTGCATAGGTAAAATCAAGAATATAATATTTTGAAATTAAATACTTAGGGTTGGAAAACTTGCCTTGGTGAGGTTGGGGTGGTCGGCTCGCGAAGTGGAATGGAAATCTATACATAATCAATATTTGTACGTTAGTACCTTAACAACGCTACTTAATCATAAGGTTTTAAAAATCGTAAGACCAACTTAACGACTCCACTTGTGACCACTAACCCTCTCATATGACCATGTCGTCACATTATCACTTTCGTTACCCATTCGACTCAAATCTATTCCTCGAACTCGAAACTCAAGTGAATATCCTTAAAACTACTTTAAACTAATCCCCTAAGTGATTTTTCACTTGCGCACACCTCGCTCTAACATTTTTATAAAATTGGAAAATTCGAGTTTTAATCAGATTCTTTTTGGGTAGCCTTCACCACTGCATTTCCTAGCTTCTCTAATTTTTCCATGATCCCACATAAATTTTTAGGGGTTTAAACAAGGTTCACAAGGGGGTCACTTAGTGCAGTCAGGAATCCAGAAACACAATCCACTTCTCCGGCCATAACTAAAAATCTATACATCACCTAGTCATGAACCTTACATTTCCAGAAACTACATTCAATTATCTTTCCAAAAATATATGGTACGACATCAGGGGACAACATTTGGGGGTTCAAAACCGTGTTACAAGACAGGTCAATGCTCCTGGAAAAACTCAGCAAGCACATACTACTTAGATTAACCATTTTTCACAATTCCACAACACAACCAACACTTAATACACTTAGTTCATGGTTCATAACACTCATGGAGATATATATATTATCCATAATCATAAAAGTCACAATCTCAACATCAAAACTCAAGATCCATGTCATCCAATACTTATACAACCAAGATTAGCTCACAAATACATGGATCTACTACCAAACATTATAAATACTACATAACCAAGAGGGTTTGTGATTTTTATACCTTCTTGAGCACCTAGGAGCCTTGGATAAGCTTTACAAAACTCAATAACACCTTGAATGGTCTCCTACAACCCTTACAATCCAAGATCTAAAAGAAAATCAAACATGGTTACTATTCACCCAATCTTTAACAATTTGTAACTCAAAATCTAGTGGATGAAATGGTTTGAAATTGATAACATACCTTCTCTATAGTGTAAGGAAGGCCTAGGAATTTTATCTTGAATTATGAGTGAGTGGAGGTTGGAGGAAAATCCTCCTCTTCCTTCTTGGAAGGCTTTGGCCGAGAGCTCCTAGGAGGAGAGAGAGAGAGTTTTGCTCTTGTGTTGGTGTTTGAAAATGAGATGTATTATTGTTGGTGTATTGATATGTATATCCTCACATGTGTTCCACCCTAGTCTAGTAGCTTAGGTTCACCCCATGCCCTAGTGTCCCCTAAAGTAATGTAGTGTACTAACTAGTTACTATTCCTCTAGTTGCCTTTTTGCTTTCTAGATTACTTTCCTAACTTTCTAGTTACATGATACTTGCATGTAATATCCTTACTTGTATTATTATTTCTCCACCAATGGTTGTCACTTAATCCTTAATTCATATCGTATCATAATTAAATTCCTCGTAATAATATTTTGTCGCGTAGAGATTTCCTTTGTAATTCCTTAAGTACTTAATTGTGTAAATTCCCTAAATATCCATAACTTCTTGTCATAGTCTCTTAAAATCCTTTAATACTCTAATAACTCTCAAATCCCAAGTTTTTATAAATCTTAAGGGCAGTAGGCCTCTTGCCTTAACAATCTTCCCTTATTCTTACACAGTGAACGTAACAACATAAATTTCTCAGATAATCAATTCCATTAAACAACATAGGTGACTCAAAAGGTCCCAAATTCACAATGTCATATGATATTATATTCTTAAAAGATTACAAAAATCAGGGTTCTTACATGTACCAGCTGCCTTATGGCGCAGCTCTCTAGAATGAAGAGCAAATCTAACCTCCTCTAGAGAAATAGTATCTTTACCAACAATAAACGATTGCACAAAGTTCTCATATGATAATGGTAAAGAAACTAACAGAATCAAAGCAGCATCCTCATCTTCAACTTTAACATCAATATTACGTAATTCTAATAAAATTGTGTTTAATTGATCTAAGTGATCTTGAAGAGGCATACCTTCCTGCATTCGCAAACTGAACAGACGTTGCTTCAGCAACAACTTGTTTGTTAAAGACTTTGTCATGTAGAGACTTTCAAGCTTTAACCATAAACCAGACGCGGTATCCTCATCCGCAATTTCAGTAATAATATCATCTGCAAGACACAACCAAATTGTTCAATGTGTCTTTTCTTCCAGAATGGCCATCTCAGCGCTTGTAGAAGCAGCCGTTTTTGTGTTCAACGGCGCCCAGAGCCCCTGTTGCTTTAACAAGGCACGCATCTTGATTTGCCACAGACTGAAACTATTTCTCCCAGTAAATTTGTCGACCTTAACGTTAAGACCACCAGACATCTTTCTCCCAGAACCGTATCCGTGAACAGTGCCGTATGAACAGTGACGTATGAACAGTACCATATGAACAGTACCGTGTGAACAGTGCCTTCTTCTCCATCGATGAACAGTTACTCCGCCTGAACAGTGTCGTCTTATCCGGAGATGAACAGTAACTCCGGTAAAAATTCCGGCGAGCTTAAAAAAATTCCGGCAAAAAATTTGCAGCAGCTTCAACCAAAGCTCTGATACCAATTTGTTATAACGGAAGCAAGAAAGATTATATGCAGAAGAGAAATAATTTATATTGATCTGAGAGGATAAACAGATTACATTTTCAGATGCCTCAGATGATTTCAAATGCTTACATGCATTTCTATTTATAGACACAATCTAAAGGGTTAGGTGTGGTAGGTGGGGGTAGGTGGTGCCGCCGGAAGAACAGTAGCCGCCGCCGACCGCCGCAGTCAAATCCGGCGGCTACATATTCAAGGCATTCTCACATTATACATGTTCTTTCTCTCTTATCTCTAGACGTAAGACTCTACCATATTGCAAATGTTGATATACTCTAGTGTCATATGTTTCGAGTTTCTTCATTTCAGACCTTACTTATATATCTATTCAATCTTTATGTTGGATCAAACATTGTTAATGGTGGGAGGGGTTTTGCTCGGTCTGTGTATTTGCACATCTTGCTTCAAAATTATATAGTAGTGAAAAGTCATCTGATGTACAGTGATTTTCAAAATTTTCAGTGCTTCAGTACCTCAAGGTTCAAGGTGTTTCTGATAAACAGGTTATTTTACGTGCAACTTTAATTTTTCTGTTATACTATAAAGGTATTTATAAAAAAATGAATTCTTATAATGGTTATGAATCTTACTCATCAAAAAAGTAATTATATTGAACTGTTATAAAGTTCTTTCTAATGGATCAAACCTCATTTATATATTGTTACAAGATTATATAACTTGTTACAAATCTTGTGATGCAATTCTTCATCTTGATTTAAACTCCTACGAAATTTCTCTACAATAGCTCAATCCTCTTGTGCATCCTGCTTATATTATCATAATATTAATTACAAATATTGATACATGTTTCTTCTTCTTTTTGTTTTTTTTACAAGTTTTGCAGGTGAAAGAAGTCTATGTGTTGTCAGTCTCTTAGGTGTTTATGGTGTACCAACAACCCGAAACGGTGTTTATGGTGTACCAACCACCTGCAATTGCTTTGAGCTGCCAAAGCGGAGATTTTGCGAAATTATGCAAGTTCAGAATAATGACTATTACTGTAAAATCTTATATAGTTGTAACTCATGCATTTGAGCATTCCTTCAAGGAGATTAGCGCATTTAAAATGCCTAATTCCAAGTGTATGGTTGATTCGTTGAACATAAGATAGTCCTCTCTATTTTATTTTGCATACTAAACATCCACATATTGCAAACACCATACAGTTATAAAGAAAAAACATGCATACTAAAATGATTTTACTAGCAAGCCCGTGCCTTGCACGGGTGATAAAGCTAGTTTTAATTTAATTATCAATTAATTTATCAGATGATTGCTACATTCGGATCATAGATATCATCATCTGTGCTGTGATCTAATTGATTGACTTAACATATCATCTTTAACAATTGTGTTGAATTAAGAAGGTCCAGTTCTTGCAACCAAAATTTGTGACTCACAAAGTAACTCCCTAACTCGCATAATGTGGTTAATTACTAGTAAGACTATGCATCATTCTCTGGGGCTGAGCAAAAAATCGAAACGAAACCGAAAACAAAACCGGAACCTGTAATCCCTTTGTCTACTGGCCACTATTCCCTTTGTGACGAGAGTATCTTGTAATGAGTTATGAGTGCTCTACTGCTTTCGCTAGTAATATTGTTATTAAATCTTGATACGAAGATTTAGTAGCAATATTACTATTAGCTTAATTTAAGTTCAACTGTTCTGTTGTATACCTGCAGATGCATGTTAAAAGTGATGCATTGTTGTTTCATAATGCACCTTAGTTCTAATGAGTCCAGATTCTTTTGAGGTGTATCAGTTCATTAGCTAGTGGCATTTCATTATCATAACTTCCCATTTCCTTTATGATTGTAGATTCCATAAATTATAATACCTCCACATCACAAGAATGGTCCTTAGTGCGACCAATCACTATATATTCGCTTGGGAGGTGTTGTCCAGCTAGTAACATATTAGTTCGACATGTGTTGTAAAATATGCTCGAGATTCGTGAGATATGAAAAAGATCGAGGCTCGACTCGATTAATGGTTCACAGATTCTCAGGAACGTGTAGGAGTAGAATGCCAAAGGCTTTTACACTAGTGATCAATCGAATTACAAACTCTATGAAGAATATGTTGTAGCGTGAGAACAATAGATTTGTCAACAATTAATACATTACGCATAATTATTATTTTAACTGTTTTCACGCTAAAAGTATTCTCGTAATTGAATCATGTACATGTGTACTATGGTATACAGGGACGGAATCATTAAAGGGCTTCTCTGGGCTTAAGCCCAGGATGAAATTCTAAAAAAGAAGTAAGTTATACATCATGTGATTTTACTTGGGCCAACTATTATTTGATATATCCAGCCCACACAAAAACTATGTGATCATTATGTATTTGCTAAATTCTTTTATGCCATGCTGCTGATTATCTCTGTAAAAATAACAACAATCTTTAAAATTCTTAAGAGTAGTCCTGGTATGGAGGATGGGTTTCTAGGGAATATTATGGTTATCTATATAGAGAGACAATTGCTAATAAAATTAACAATGGTTGGAGAACGCATGAGTGATCAGGTGGTAAAAATTTGTAGTAAGTTGTCAAGCCCACCCCATTTCAAATTCCTAGTTCCGTCCGTGATGGTATAGGATTTGTGGGGGTAAAACAGAAGACAGAATACAATGATTATATAGATTTGTTCTAGATTTTTAGTTTGGAAAGTTACAACTTACAGCAGGGGAGTTGCGGGAATGGATTCCAAACTAACCTTGTTCACCGTTCGTTTTCCCAAACTAACCTAGTTTGTACAATCATTCCCAAACTAACCTACTTTACTATTCAAACTCAGAATTTTTAAATCAACTCTTAAATAAATAGTATAACCTGTAATTAAATGGGAAAAAAAATTCTAAAGATCCCAAAAATTATTCACAAAAATTCTTAAATTAATAT
Organism: Kitagawia praeruptora; assembly: GCA_037693485.1. Lineage (NCBI taxonomy): Eukaryota > Viridiplantae > Streptophyta > Magnoliopsida > Apiales > Apiaceae > Kitagawia > Kitagawia praeruptora. The sequence continues at coordinate 13,559,899 of CM075353.1, forward strand.
GTGTCACCATATGCTTGGTTATAATCATAATAATAATAATGTCCCCCCCATGTATGCACATAAATTGACTAATTAAATCTTGACAACTCGTATTTGTGGATTTTTTGGTGAATTGATGTGCATACATGGGGGCCATTATTATTATTATGAATATAACCAATCATATGGTGACACATATTAATTTAGGAATTTTTGTAGATAATTTTTGGGATCTCTAAATTTTTTTTCCCATTTAATTACAGGTTATACTATTTATTCAACAGTTGATTTAAAAATTCTGAGTTTGAATAGTAAAGTATGTCAGTTTGGGAATGATTATACAAACTAGGTTAGTTTTGGAAAAGGAACGGTGAACCAGGTTAGTTTGGGAATCCTTTCCGAGTTGCGGCCTTCCACGTTTATGAAGACAAAAATGTTGTAAAGAATATGAAACTTCAATTATAAGGCCATAGATGTCATACTTGATGGATGTTTTCTTTTTCTTTCTTTTACTACTTTAAGTTCCTTTTTTGTGTTGAAAATGATTGACAAGTAGGTAAAAGAGGGGACACACAAAGATCAACATAATTTTGGTTAGTTGAGTTTTTGTCTTGACTTGGGAAGAGCCAAAATAGCTGTAATTATAGTTACAAATAAATCTTACTCCCTCCGTCCCTTAAGTGCTACTCTCGTTTCATATGTTGAGATTTTTTTTTTATGAGACAAATTCCATTCCTTAATGCTACTCTCGTTTCATATATATGTTAAAATTGTTCATAACATGAGATAAATTACTAATTTACGTCTAGTCTATAAGACCAAATATAGTCATGAGTGATCTTGTTGGATTCGTATTTATGAGTACTTTAATATAGTGAAATTTTTATATTTAATACTAATACGAAATTCAAGATATTAACGATTAAAAGTATACGTTGATAAACGTATCCAATTAAAACAGGAAAAACATTAAGGAACTGAGGAAGTGATAGAAAGTTTAAGTGAACATAACTATCTTGATTAATGTACAACCTAAGTATTCATTTGAAAGAAATGCTTAAATTTTTCTTCACAATAAAACAATTTTAAATAAGATTATTTTAATGACAAGCTATCTTTTGTAAATTCTTTAATTAGGTATGTAGGTAGATTTGGCAGCTGAATCTAACAAGACCATTATTTTGTAAAATGTCTATTTTAATGTATGCAAAATTCAACACAAACATGCTACTTAAACTAATTACACTTGTATTATTTAACAACTCCATTAGCTTTATATACGTTGTTCCATTTCCCCTCAATTTCCTTCCACATTAGCTTTATTAGTGGAGTATTAAAAATGTAATATTATTCAGTTATTTATAACTTATAAAAGAAATGGAATCTCGTTCTTTTTTATGTAATTTTCTAACGATTTTTTACTATGCAAGAACTAAGGAATATTAGTAAATAAATTTGTACTGAAATTCAATAATACAGTAATTTCGTTTATAAGTAAAATATCTATGAAATATCTTTTAAAAAGATTAATAAATTTCCAACACGCAAATAACACAAATAGATAGATATCATTATATCCACTTTTCTCAAACCACTTCCATTAATTACTCATTGATTTCGTATTACACACACATTAAATAATTAAATTAAAGTAGTGTTGCATATTTCAAATTTTTTTTAAAAAAAATATTCCTAAATATCATGTATTATTATTTTATTCATAATTTATATTGGGTGAGTGTCCAAAATATACATTTTTCAATAACATATGATCAAAATATCCATATTGAATCTGTGAGGCAATAGCCTAGCGGATACCCCCTGGCCCTGGGTAAAGCCTGGTCAGGGGTTCGAATCCACCTCGGAGCAAATGAAAACTCCAGATTTACGTGGAGGGCTTGGGTGGTGGAGCTCAGCTAGTCCTCCTCTGGAATTAGTCGGCTCATAATTGTGAGTCGGATATCCAGGCTAAAAATAAAAAAATAAAAAAATATCCATATTGAATAAACAATGCGCTAAATACCCACCAAGAGTATCATATGTAAGGGGTCCGGTCTGGTGCAAACGTATGCACCAGACTGTTTATGGAACATACGGTTCTAGAGTCGTTGGATCGTTGATCCAACGGCTCTGATTTAAAAAAAAAATTGTACCGTATCGCAGAAACTTTCCGCGATACGGAGAAATTACAAAAATGTCCCTACTGTTCACGTACCGTAGAAACTTTCTGCGGTACGGTGAACAGTAGATTTTTGATGTGAAAACAGGGGGTATTTTGGTAATTGCTCCGTACCGCGGAAACTTGTTGCAGTATGATGATTTTTTTTTTTTAAATCAGAGCCGTTGGATCAACGATCCAACGGCTCTGGAACCGTATGTTCCATAAACAGTCTGGTGCATACGTTTGCACCGGACCGTTTACCCATGTGTAATGTCTAATATAGGTGTAGTATTAGGGTTCATTTTATATTAATATACCAGAGACTCATTTCATTAATAAAAAAATAATAGACAAACAACTAATTATACAATAATAACTTAATATTGAAAAATGATTTTCTGAAAAGAACTCTAACATTTTTTATTAAATTATTTTTAACAAACTAATTATACAATAATTATACAATTATAATTTTCGAACAAGCAACTATAAGTAGTAGGTAGAGTACAAATTTGCATTCCCACACTTCACCTATACACACAAACACCTGTATCTATATCTATCCCTCTCTCTATATATAAAAATCTTCTGTTTTCTAAGTTTGACTATACGCAAACATGAAACTGAGTTACGTCGGATTCCGATCAAAACCAAGCCGGAACGTCGAGAAAAATTCAATTCCGGCGCCGGAAAATAGTTGCCGGTGGGCGATAATGCCGGAGGAGTTGTTGAGAGAAGTGCTGATGAAAGTAGAAGCGTCGGAGAGGGAGTGGCCGATGAGGAAAAGCGTGGTGGCGTGTGCCGGAGTGTGTCGGAATTGGAGAAATGTGTTGATCAAGGAGATTGTTAGGGTTCCGGAAGTTTCTGGTGTTTTGACTTTTCCGATTTCGGTTAAACAGGTAGTTGTGATGTTTTGTGTGGGAATTGTTTTCGAGAAATGTTTTCTGGATTTTTCGGCGTTTGTTTTGTTAATTTTTCGTGTTTTTAAGTTTCGGAAAATAATTAATTTTTAAAGAAAAGAATGATATGATTAAAAAAAAAAAATTCTGATTATAATCCGAGTACTCGTTTTCAACATTACTCGGTTTAACTTGATGCGGTTGATTTTTGATTTTCGAGTATGGTTTAAATTGACAGATTTTTATGACACTTAATTCGAAAGTTTTGTTATGGTTTATGACTATGATTAACAACATTATCGAGGAAAATTAATTATTTTTTGAGAGTTTGATGTTTGTCAACTAATGTCTACCTGTGGAAAATTCTCGACTTGTTTTGGGAATTTTATTACGATTAATGATCGAGAACATTGTGTTGGAAAACTAGTTATTTTTTGAGAAATTATTTTCCGGGAAAATATTATTCAAGATCAAGTTGTTTATGCAAATAAATGGATGCTTAGTTTAATGTTTGTGAACTGATGACTATATGAGCATGTTTTGATTTCATTTAGATTTCTAACATGGATGAATTTAGAAGCATGCTAAGTATATGTGTATGGCTAAGGAGCATGTTCTGTTTGATGTAAGCTGATATAGTAGGAAGTAGAGAGGCGTGTTCCTTGTAATCCCGGGCTTCCTGGAATTTTTTTTGTAAAGTTTCGGAATTTGTTGAAATTTTGAATGTTTTAAGAGTTTTAGTAGATTTTGAAACGTTTCTGGAAGCTGCGGAAACGGTGTAGATGGTATGATAAAAAATTTGCTGGACATATTTAGCAAAAACAAATCTGCCGAACATGCATTAGAAAAGGCAAAACAACATGAAATTACAATACAATAAACCGTACGCTAGCACAGAACTAACATAAAAAGACAGCACAATAAATCATAGGTGTAAAAAGTACTGATTAACGCCCAAGAAAGTCACTGCTAAGGCCTTGTGACTCTCCGATACCTTGATTTTTGAGGTGGAGGGAAGTACTAGCTGGTGTCAAGACCTTTACAACTGTTTGCCTAAAGTTTTCTTCCAATTTTTTTTAAACTGACCATTGTAAACATGTAGCTGATGCCTGATTGTATGCCTGTTTTATAAAGATTGCCTCTTATGTTTGTGCTTTGTGAATCTTAAAACGAGCTACTGTAGGAGTGTTGATGTTGTATTAATCTACAGTGACCAGTATGATTTGCTGTTTTAGTTCTAAAGTTTCATGTCAATGTTTAATTATAGTTCTCACATTGAATTCTTTCTTCTCATTTTATCTTCTAATAACTAATTTGCAGCCTGGTCCTAGAGATTCCCTTATCCGGTGTTTTATAAAAAGGAATGGGTCGGCACATTCATATAGTTTGTACCTCAGTTTATCTCAAGGTGTGCATTTATATCTGCTTCTACCCTTCTATAGTTTATCTAATCCCTTGGCGACAGTGTGAAAGAACCATCTCATTATATAGGATATCTTTTTGGGTAATCAAAACAGTAAATTTTGTTCTATCAATTAATGTGAAGTTAACTTCTGCTATATAATCCAATGTGATAGACATGTTATAAATCGAAAAAACAGTTACTAAAACTTTGGCATGTTAGTGCTGATTTTTTTTTCCCCAATTTCTCGGAGTATCCCTATATTTCTTGTTAAGTTTATTGTGACAACTGACAAGTATTGGACCCTTGGAGGGTATTTACTTCTTGGCCTCTACTGTCTTTGACTTTTGTTCCTTATCTGATCTTCATGTAGCTCTGGCTGAAAATGGAAAATTTCTTCTTGGTGCTCGAAAGTCTAGACATGCAACTTTCACAGAATACATCATCTCTCTCAATGCTGACGACATGTCAAAAGGGAGTAGTGCATATATTGGAAAGCTTAAGTGTGTTCTGAGACCTTACTTGTTTGATTTTTGAATGCTAATTATTTCCGATATTCTAATTGTTCTTTTTCCCCCCTTGTTCTTTCTTGGCAAAAGATCTAACTTTTTAGGGACCAAGTTTTCTGTATATGATGCTATGCCACTTCCTACTGGAGCTAAAATGACAAGGAGTCGCTCCACTAGGCTAATCGGATCAAAACAAGTTCTGCCTAGTGTTCCTTCTGGAAGCTATCCAGTAGCACACATTTCGTTTGAATTAAATGTGATGGGTTCTAGGTAAGAAAAATCCTTATGCAGTTCATATTATTATATTGTTGCTTATGGATGGTGATATAGCTCTCAAAACAAAATTTATGCTGCGCAAATCTACCATAGTATACATATTAAACATCAATAGAGTTTTAGCATGTGTGGGAATAGGGTACAGTAGTTTTTCATAAAGAGAGTATGTTTTCTTTTCCTAAAGTTTAGCATACTATACTTGTGAAACGAAATGTTGTAGTATAAGTTATAAGTAGAAGGTGAGCTACCATGTTTTATTAAAAAAATTAAAATAATTACAAGCATACCACTTTACATTACTTTTCGCATTCAGCAGGGGTCCGAGAAGAATGCAGTGCATCATGGACACAATTTCCCCTTCTGCTATCAAACCAGGAGGTGTGGCCCCAACACAGACTGAGTTTCGGCATAGTAGCGTTGACACCCCTCCATCTTTACCTATCAGCATGTCAAAATCAAATTGCACGAATGAGATCTTTTCTGGACCTTTAAGTAGTCAGAGAGATGGACAGCTCATCTTGAAAAATAAATCTCCCAGATGGCATGAGCAGCTACAGTGCTGGTGTTTAAATTTCAACGGACGTGTAACAATTGCTTCAGTGAAGAACTTTCAGCTAGTCGCTTCTGCTGAGGGTGGAGAGACTACAGCTGAACATGAGGAGGTCATCCTACAATTCGGTAAAGTGGACAAGGATGTGTTCACTATGGATTACCGGTATCCTATATCAGCATTCCAGGCTTTTGCCATGTGCCTTAGTAGCTTTGACACAAAGATTGCTTGTGAATGACATTAACTTACAGGTTCGAATTACTTCAAAAACTTTTATTCCTCACACACACACACACACTCACCCCTTTCAAGATTTACATACACGTAACACGGAACTATTCTCATGCGTACTGGAGCGAAGATATATTAGCTAGTGTCAATGACTCAATGTTACTGAACAAACAACACAGAAAAAGAAGAAAGAAAAAGTGGTTCAGCCTATGAATTATATTCATGAGTGTAAAACAGCCCCCCTTATTATGTGGTGCTTGACTTGTACTTGAATAATTAGGTGTGTTGTCACTTCTGGATCCACCACTGAAGCACTGCATCTGCATGTTTCTAATCTCTTTCCACCTCTTATGTGATGAAAAATAGACATACTTCTATTTCACCATGCTCAATTCCACTCCCACCACGACAGGCATAATTTTATCATCGTTTTTTTTTCCTGCCTTAATTTTTTATTTACTAGATGAAGAAGTGGCCTAAGCTGTTATTTGATCTGGTTTTGAAAATTGTTTAAAACGGAAAACCACAATTTATGCCAATAATATTAAGTAAAGTACAGGGGAGGGTCTTTAATTGTTTGTACAGATTCAGACTGGGATGTCTTTTCATTTTATTATTCCTTACTAATTCATATAATCATATTTGTAGCCTTTATTGATTCATAAAAATCAGTTAGGACCTTCATTTAGTTTGAATGACCTATGGAAATCAACGAGAGTTTGAATTTGATTAATCAATTGAAGGAGCTCTCTATTTATAGGTTTTTAAGTTTTTATTGTATGCGCATAGACTTGTAAAAATATATAATACACTACATTTGTTAGGCAACAAATATCTTGAAAAAGATAACAATTCCTGTGAAATTGAAAAAAGATATATGGTAATTCATGTGCCGAGGTTAAATCTTTCCTGTGTTAAATATTTTCTGTAAACCTTATTACAGTATAATTTAGATGAGTCAATTAGTATACATAATTTTTCATGTGCTAAAACTTTGAAACATGTCACTGTTGATATTTGTTTCAGCATAGACAATTGTCTCTCATCTTGATGACGAAGGCGTATATTACACAGAAAACTCAAGAGCTTGTTCAAATGATTCTTTCTACGACGGTGACTGTGAATTGCTCGGACTTCAGAATTTAAGAAGGCATGAGCCTGTCGTGCCTACAATCTTCATATCTAATTTTCCTTGGGTTTCTTGTTCATAATAGTTGTAGCCCGTTTACCTCGTTGGAACTTGCTTCAGTCGGCAGTCCTCCAGTCTTCACCATTGGTCTCTTCTGGAATGTGATTGGTGTTTTAACTTTTTAAACTATTTGTGGTATTCAGAAGATTTAATCTGTCATTGAAATATATACATTTGTGTAATCACTAGTTCTGGACACAGCCTACATCTTCGATACTAGTTTAATAGAGATACAAACATTTGCGTAATCACCGGAAACATTTCCTGTTTATTGTAACATTGATATTACAGACTTGTTTCATGTAATTAAGTACATAACATGAACTTTTCAAAATGGAAGTGGTACGGACATTTGCACTTCATTTTCAAAATGTATGATAACTGAAACAATAAACAACCAAAGAAGTAGAAGAAAAAGAGACCATGAAGAGATGGAGTTGCAAAAGCTACTGCAGAAGTTGCCTAGCAATCCATGGCTTCTTCCTTCTCTCCAAGGATCATCTGCTGCTCTCATGCCTTCTTAATCGAAATCGATCCGGCTTTCGTTACACGCTTCTTTGTTTTTTTTAAAGAGTCTACGAAACACAGAACTGCCACTAGAGAAGGAGCTTAAGGAGGTGGTGAGGATGGAGAATAGATAAGTATGGAGTATCATGCATGACATATGAAATTATGAATACTTGTGCGGTTTTTATGAACACATAGTTCCTTTTTATTTTCTTTAAAAAAATTATACTCGTAATAAATTTAGAGTCAGCACTTGCGTACGTGTCAGCAATGTGCACTGTCAAACATAGAGTTGAACACAACAAAAAAAAAAAAAAAGGGTCTTAGTTCAGACATATATCTATTCGGATATTTTCGGATATGGATTGTCATCTTCATCTATTTATCTAACCAGATAAAATTATATTGCTTCATAGACATAAATTTCTGGACGAAAGCAGAAATAAAACTAAACAAAAAGCCCCCAGATTATTTGAGGCAGCAAATCCTTCAAATAAGAATAGCTCATCTAAACTTCCTTTCTCCAGTTTATGTACCTCGTGACAATGGTACTACTGGTTTGACAACATTTTCTTATCAGAAAAGAGGGAATACCTTCGATTTAGCGACGAGATTTGGATCAAATGAATTCGACATGCCATTACCAGATCAATACCGTTGTCTGTAGGTGAAGAAAAAAGAATGAACATTACAACTCAATAAATTACCTCTGCATGCACTTAGCAAATTTCCTGGCTCGAAAATCACAAGCACTTCACCGATTAATGACCTTCCTTCCTCAAGCTTCAGTAGAAGTACAAGTAACCAATAAATGTGTATTTGATATTTCACTCTATCCGTTCCAATGTACATGACAGTAAACTTTGAACTGCAAAGTCGGCATGAATACTATTTATTTTAATTGATTTAAGTATTACTAATATTGTCGAGTTTTGAATGCAAGTACAACTAATCAAAATTTGTATTGTGGGGTTTAGTATCGCTGTCCTTTGACTTTTAGAAGTCAAAGTGAGACTCTTGTGGAATGACCGGAGTACATTTTTTCTCTATTGTCTGGTCCGAGCAGAACTTCTACTTCTCTGAGAATCTTTCTTTGATGGCTTAGATCTCCTTGGGTCTCCACCACCAGCTGGATCCTGCAATGGGCCGGACCATGTTTGCATGGGTGCTTTTGCATATGAGAAATTCATGGAACTGAATGGAACATCAGGAGGATCATAGGCTGGATTTATGCTATGTGAAGAACCCAATGGATAACCCAGGGTTGCATCCTGGTGAGGAGGTGGAAATTTCTCACTCTTGCTCTTAGCATTTGCATGGGTGATTAGGCGCCGCCTCTGTATCAGGGAAAGATAATTGTGGAGTTAATACTATCGAGTAGTTAGAATCTAACGAAGTTGAGTACACACATAATAGATCGAAATAAACAGCCAGACTAGTACATGCATCAGATTTCCGAGGTATATATATAAGGAATAGCGGAGGCATAGTATGGTGTACTTAAATGATTGATAGACATGCTGCATCCACATAAATGTTTAGATCCATGAGAAGATGGTGTACTTAAATGATTGATAGACATGCTGCATCCACATAAATGTTTAGATCCATGGGAAGACTTTAATAGAACGTTTCTAGTTATTAACACTACATATTTTGTGTGCCTAAGCCCTCGGTCTTTGTGCAATTTAAGATCCATAGAGATCCCTGCTTTCAGTAAGAATTTTTCAAGAGATGACAAGTGTTTCTGCACAAAATATAGGAAATGCTCATCTGGACATACATCAAGATTTGATTGCAGCTCAGCATTAGCTTCGGGAGCAGGGACTGCTCTTGCAGCTCGATCACGGGTACGAGTTTTCTTTGCACCATCAGCATTGGATTTTCCAGTAGCCCTCAGTCTAGATTCATAAAGTCATAATCAGAATGGACTTAAGAACAAACACAAACAACTTCTTCTGTATCTATGCCTGTTACTATTTATGTGAACCTTTGACTTTTTGCTCTTACTTCATGGCGCATAAAAAGATGAATATATATATATATATAACTTCACTTTTCCATGTATTTTTTTTGAAGTAATTTTCCATGTTTTTTGTTTTGTATAAAATTCAAAGCTTAGCTACTTTCTTAAAAACAAAAAACACATTTTTTTTAACATTGTACCTCTTCTATACGCACACTAAAAGTCAAAGGCAAACTATATTATTTACCTTCACAAATTATATTTTCAACCATTTTACAAATACAGAATCAACAATTATTGTACTAAAACATTATTACACCATCGATTCCAAAAATAAAACATTTATGTGATACGAGAGAAGGAAAATAAGAACACAAGTGCAGGTATATCAAAATTTGAATAAATATACACACCTTCTAGCTTCTTCATCCCGTAATTTTGCATCCATCTCTTTGGTGGGAGGATATTTCGGAAGGCTCGAAGGGTCACAAGCATAAGGTTTGGTTGTAAAAAACTGGAAAATGAGAAGGGAGTTATGGTGGGAAGCGGGAACTATAGTACAACTCTCTGTAATAATGATCCTAACTAACATAATAGGGATGATGCACATATATAGCATATAGATTAATACAACATCCAGGCATCGGCCTTAACAATTCATCACAAGTAGCTACCAACTTCACAAAATGGATTCTTCACTTGTATTCTTACCAAAGGCGCTTAGTTTTTGGTATAAGATGAACTAAAATTATATACCTATTTCGCAAGACAGCCAAAATTGACAATTGCAAACTACACTGAATTTGTTTGACCTATCAGGTGTTGATCTCCAGGATAAAAGTACTGGTGTTTCCTTAAAAGCTTCAATTTGTTTTTACCAAATATGTTAGGAAAATTCTTCTTGTGAGGATCCTTCGAAAGGTAAGGAGAAATAGAATACCGTGAAATTTCCCAGGACTGATGAATCAAGACCCTACCAATACCATACAAAATGAATGCAAAAACTTTATTATGTTGCTACAAACTCCAAATTAGGCAAGTCATATCTTAGGGATATTTCATAGTACATACAGTAATGATAATGTATACCATAGTGAATAAAAAAGAGTACATCGCATTCACAATTTAAGCACTCCACCGCTAAGCCACTGTAATATATAGGGATTTTATAATAATAATAATAACAATAATAATTAGAATCAGAATTAGAATAAGAAAATGTGATTAATTATATTGATTAGTTAGAAAAAAAGATTGATATTAGGTGTTTATTTAATTCTAAAAATTGTAGGATACTTAAGATCAGTATATAATAACATACACGATCATTGTCTAAGCACACGTGTTAAAAACAAAACCCTAACACAAGGTTGCGCGGAAAGAGAGAAGGAAAATAGAGAAAACAGAGGCGCTGCTTATTCACTTTTCTTCCTTAAGATTTCAATAAGATCAGGTATTCAAACTATTTAGATTATGATGTTGTGAGTACAATTATTAGTTCTTTAATGTCCATGCGAAGGGGTCCATGTAGATTTCATAAAGTCCCTGTACACTGCATAATATTCATTATGTAATTTATTGATTTTGTATTAATTGCTATACCAGTTAGGATAAATTTTCATAACCGAGTTAAATCTATAGATTATAATTTATAATATTAAATCCCTAGTTAGTGTATTTAACATGGGTGCATTAATAATTATTTAAAATTACATGTGTGTTGATCGGTCTCTGTATGGATGTTTTGTTTTATGTTTATAATATTTTGGTCCATTGATGATTCTCGATTAATTATTTTCGATATTCCTGTAAGTTAATATTGAGGATCTTAAGTTTATAAATTGGTAGTCTGGTTGGTCACGACATGTTAGTATGTTTTTAATTAATTAGGTGTCAAGTGCGTGTGTTGAGCCAGAGTCAAAACATGGTGTTATATATTGGGATGAATGTTTTTAGTTTAGTTGATTATTAAGTCGTGGTTAAGAATTTAAAATTATATTAGTTTAATGTTAAGATGATTATGAAAGAAATATCCGAGCTATAAGGAGTTTATATAGGAGAATGCAATGGTTAGTTAGTCATGTACTTGTCAATCGGAGTTGTAGATTTTAATATATTCTTATAATAGGAATGTATTTAATAATTAATATAAAAAGAATGTATGTTAATTATAAATTACAATTTTGATTTTAGATCGGGGATCGGGAGTTTAGCGAATCGTTTTGGATTTTGTGAGTGTTTGAAATCATTACTTTCGAGGTACGGATTCTCTCTCCTTTTTTTTCAACGCTATTCCTCTTAGGATTTGTAATATTAAATCTGTTTTTCCTCACATCTATTCACTTGGTTTTAATTGTTCTGACTGTTCTGATTTAAAAAAATGTTTTGACTCCTTGACTTTGGAAAGTGATTTTTATATCCGTTTTGAAAATATTTAAATATCTGTTTCTGCGACTTTCTGAATTTTGCAAATTATATATTTGTTGGAAATGTTCAAATATTTGTTTATTGTGATTTCAAAGATTTTGCGAAGTACTTTATTTGAACCCTTAGCGATATAGGGTATACCGAGTTAACCAGCTGTAGGGGTACTACAGCCATGTCATTGCGGCACCAGTGACATGACACTTCCGTGGCAGTGTGATTGGTCACGGCGTATCCTTCTGATAGCTCAGGTGGCGAGCTTTTACGCATTTTGATATTTATTTCAGGATACGTGGGTGCACCCAGATTTGATTTGATTTGTGATTTGATTTGGCGGTGACGTGTATATGCCGTACACGTTATCCGATTTGTTGCACGCATTAGGTACCCTATGATGTGTGTATTTGTATCTGTTCTGTTCTGATCTCGGTATGAAATATCCTAACCCCTCGTTGCTTCAGCCATGCATATTTTTAAAATAAATGTTTTATTATAACTGTCAATTATACTTATCTGTTTTTCTGTTTTATAAATTGTATTCCAAATCCGTACTGGGCATTTGGCTCATGCCGTATTCTTTTTCTGGCAGGTGTTTAGGGGGATCTGGGACTGTGTGATGGAGTGCTACCCATTATTTCGTTGCTTAGGATTTATGGACTTCTAAAATTATTTAGACTGGATTATTTATTTACAGATTTTGGTTTTTCGTATTTATTGGTTTGAACTATAATTTGGAGGTTTATATTATTCGAAGATTATTAGAATGTTTAATCATTTATCTAGAGAATATTTTAGTGCTCTGTTTGCAGGTTTATGGATTATAAGTAATATTCCTTTCTATTTAGGGAAGGGGGTGTTACAGCCACGCACTTGGCTAAAGCAAAAGAACAGAAATGGGAAAAATGTAGTTGCTTCAACAAGGGAACCGCTGAAACCAGAATGCTTCTTAAGTTGCATAAGCATTAAGCATAGAAAAAAAATTTCTTTTTGGTATACATACTGCAAATATAACAAGCATAGGTGTGACACATGAAAGATCAGTTTCATGTTAGAATATGAAAACTCACTTCACTCCTCAATGCAGCTGTTGCAGTTTGGCGCTCAGCTGGGTCAATTGAAAGCAGAGTCTCAATTAGCGGCAGTGATGAAGCTGGGAAATTTTTGAACGTATCAGCTATACATCGTTTGTATGACTGTTGGGGCCTAAATATGGTTGCATGCGGTAACTTTGATTTTTTCCAATATTCTTCAGATGGGGAACCACATAACTTGAAAATCTTGTGAAGCTGCTCCACCTATGCAGTACAAACATATATTGTTGTGAACGAACAACGTATTCTTAAAAAAAAAAAATTATGTTGTGTAAAAAAATTTGCAAATTCAAATGAAAACCTTGAAATTACACTGTTCGATGGTGATGCGATGTAATGCACAAAGCATCATAAACAAAATGCTTCAAATTTACACTCGAGGTGCAGCAAAACATTGGATATACAATATAAAGAATGAATCGGACATGCCAATAAAAAATAAACACAAAAGATAGTAACTTTCGTTATTGTATGGTCTGATTCTATAAGCTATATTGTAGAAAACGTCAATTGTTGCAATTGGAACAAATGAAACCAACTTAAAGCTGCTTGTTACAGAATATGGCAGAAAACAACATAATAATGTTCTTTGAAGACAATTTCTAAGAATGATGCTCAAGATCTCATAAACTGTGTATATAAAAAAATAGCATCGATGTATTGACATTTAAAATCCAACATCTACCCAAACATTAACTAGTGTTATGTGTCCATTTGTGATCCATCTGAGACCCCTAGAGACAAGTACATTTATTCTTTGAGTTCCTTTTCAGTTTATTTACCTCAGTACGACCAGGCATTATAGGCTTTCCTGCCAATAATTCAGCTATTATGCAACCAGCACTCCAAAGGTCCACGCCTACACCATATTCAGTGGCCCCAAGAAGAAGTTCCGGGGGCCGATACCATAAAGTAACAACCCGACTAGTCATTGGTTGCTTGTGTTTGGGGTCAAAGAAGGATGCCAAACCAAAATCAGCAATTTTAAGTGTCCCGGAATTGTCAAGAAGAAGATTTGAACCCTTAATATCTCGATGCAACACATGACGGTTGTGGCAGTGCTCGAGACCTGACAATAATTGATGCATGTAACACTTTACCTACCGCATCCATACAAACATGGGATAAGAATGAAAAAAACAATCAACATTACTACCCAACCACAAGAAAATCCAAACTATGAAAACTTCAAAGAACTAGCAAACAGGTAAGTGAATGAAGTCCAACCTGTGGCTCTGTAAACTTAATTGTGGGGCTTGCAGCTAATCCAGCTAAATCATGCTCCATATATTCAAACACAAGGTATAAACTACACGACATCCTTGACGTCACTAGGCCTTCCAGTTTTATAACATTCGGATGATCCAGGCGACGCAGTATCAGAATCTCCCTAGCCATAAATTTAACACTCTCGGGTTCCAAATTATCAAACCGGACCTTCTTTAGTGCAACAATTTTTCCTGTCACAGTATCTCTAGCTTTGTACACATTACTATACGTTCCTTGCCCAATCTAATCACAACAACGACAACAAAAAATCAAAATAAACAACAGAATCACCATACAATTAAAAGCAATTTTTCCAAATCACTAACAATTACCTTATCGATCTTTTCAAAACTATCTGCCCGACGAGGAGTCCAACCATTAATTGCCTCCCCTAAAACTGCTGAAAGCCAAGACGGCCATCCAGCAGCCACTTGCTCACCATGTACAGTCTTCGGAATATTACTCAACCTTGGATTCGCCTTTCGTCTCCTCTCACCACGTACCCGAACACTCCCCTCTTTCCGCTCCTGATCTCCACCATTTCCCACATTACCAACACCCTCCCTCCCCTCACCATTCTCTACCACAACTTTCTCTCTTCTCCCTACCGGAATCGACAAATCACTCTCTACCCCTCCACCCCTTTCCCTATCAGCTACAACCTCGGAACTACTCCCTCTAGAATTCGACAAATCTTTCCCAAACACACACCCCATCTCATAAAAACCCAAAACTTACCTCTCATTTCACATTGTACACTAATCACTACCTTATTCAAAATTCTACACAAAATCAAGAACTGAAATTCACAAAAAACCCATCAAATAAATAACCAAAATAATGCCTTTTACACTAATCACTACCACCTTACCCAAAATTCTACACAAAATCAAGAACTCAAATTCACAAAAAACCCATCAAATTAATACGGAGTAACTAAAATAAAGCCTTTTCACTTGAATAAACCAAATGAATATTGATTACTACAGCTAAATTACACTAAAATTCAAGAACACCAGCTTTCTTGCCTAAAAAAGCAGGGGCAACAATGATTAGTTTAAATTTTAGCCCCCACAAATCATGGTGGTCAAACAAAGAACAATACACACATATATACAAACATTTAAAAGGCAAGAAAAAGAAAGTAAAGGTGCTATACAGTGCAACAAAACTAGCCTTTACTATATGTTGTTAGTGTGTAACATAGATCAAGATTTAATAAAGTTTCAATCTTGAACATAAATTTAAGTAAAGAAATAGAAATAATAGTGAAAGCAAAGAAATGGGGCCGGAGATCCTGACAATAGGAATGACTTATCTAACAATCGGTTTCTAAATCGATCGGCCCCTTGGATTACAAAAAAATTTTACTGTCCACCATAATTTTTCGCGGATAGGCTTTTTTAATTTCATGATCCAACGGCTGTGTAACCAATTGTTAAATAACCGATTTCTGACAAACGATTGTCAGGGACTGGACCCAAGAAATGGAAAGCTTACTGGTTTGAATAATGTTTTTGTGGAAATGTGGAGTAGAAAGATGAAACTTGGCCTGTAATTCATCAACCCTGCAAATTGTAAAATTTACGAATTTCAAGTAAAAGTTTATCTAAATACTAAATTCTACAAATTTAATTAACAGATGTTTATTAGTATTAGATAAATCTTGAATGAACGAATATCTGCTTAAAAAAATGAGTTCGAATGGAATTGAATCGAACTAATAACCGTCTTATCTACCCATTAATATTTTAAATTAAATTAGATGTTTTTATTTGAAACACAAAATTAAATTAAATATGAAATTGAGAAATTTAATTATTTTACATATTAAAAAATGAGTTTAAATCGACTTGAATCGAATTAATAATCGTCTAATCTATCCATTACTATTTTAAATTAAATTAAATATGAAATTGAAAAATTCAATTATTTTATATATTAAACGTAGCTGCTCATAAACTCTTAGAGATCCATTCTTTCCTTATCCCCAAAATAAGGATCCATTTCTATATATAATAGAGCAACACATAGATAATTTAAGGGTATTGAGCCAATTAACCCCTTGTGAAATTACAGTTATATTCTTACAAGTTATAAAATTACATGAAATGTCATTCTCTTATTTAAATGGAAAAAAATAAGTTTGTTTTCGTGGTGAATCGAACCTAAAACCTCCATTACACAAGTTATCCTACTAACCATTATGCTACATAGACTTTATTGTTTTGAGTTAAAAGATCTTTTACATAAACCCGACCTCTCCATTATCTTATTTTTACTATTATTTTAATTTTTAAGTAAAAATAATGGTGATTCAGATTATTTTAAAAATATTATATTTTAGGTTTCACAATATGGTACACATAGGGGCATTCTGAGCCAATAAATCCCCTGTGAAATAACGAGTTTGCCCTTATATATCATAAAATTACATTGATTTGCCACTCCCTTATTTATTTGAAGAGAAAAAATAAGTTATTTTGTGTTTGTGGGGAATTGAACCCACAACCTCCTCCATATATTTATTTCTCCAAATCATTATGCTACATTATGTTTTTTGGTATGGAGTTAAAACTCTTTTACATAAGTTCGATCTCTATATTATCCTGTTTTTACTATTATTTTAATTTCTGAGTAAAAATAGTAATGACAAATATTAGTTTCAAATTTTGAAATTTTACTTTTCAAAATATGGTACGTAATTATATACACTAATTTCAAAATTTTATTACACGCTCTTATTTTATATGAGTTAGTTTATTTTTGTCGTGAATTGAATCATTAACCTCGTCCAAACAATTCATCCTTCCGATCATTGTACTACATATATTTTGGGTTTTTAGTTACATTTTTTTAGATAAATTCGACCTCATATTTATTCTATTTTTAGTGCTACTTTAGTTTTGAGCAAAAGATAATGGTGATTCACATTACTTTTAAAATATTGTATTTTACTTTACCAAACATGGTACATGATTATATATACAACTAATTTAAAATTTTGATAATGTTGAGTATTGAATACAGCAAAAGAATACAGAGGGGGGTGAATGGATTCTTGAACTTTTCTGGTTCTTGAATCTGTGTAGCAGATAAGTATCTGTGTATGCAAATGTGTAGGTGCGGATAAGAAATGACACAAAGACACAATATCACTTTAATCTAATATATTATTAGATAAAGGTTGCTACAATCTATGAATACAAATGATAGTATTCTCAGCTTCGTTTTTCTCAGAGAGATATGACTTACAATGTATGAAAAACTTGACTTCTCAAAAGTTAACAACTAAGGAAGTGAGGTTGTATCCTTATAGAACATGGATACAACCTACTTACTACAAATAAGGTAGCTGAAAAAATTACTTTCTAATCTGTCTATCCTTTTTGAGTAAGTGTCCAAACGGTTACAGATTTGACTTTGCAAAGCCTGTTCCGATCCACTTCTTTAGCCCTTTGTCACTTCTATATCTCTCCAAGCTTCCTTGTAGGCTTTCCAAAGCACGTTACAGATTGTGGTCCATAAAGTGCATTGGCTTGTTGCAGGTTTCAGACCTGTACAATTTCTTCAGTATTTTGTCTCCAAGAATGTATTCGAGAAGTGATTAAGTGATTGATTCGAGAACTAGGATTAGATAACTCTGAGTTCTCGAATACTGTATGATTTACATATCGAATCACTTCTCGAATAGTACTTTTCTTCAGGGTTCCTTGAGTTGTCGAATAGAACACTTGACTTGTCGAATCCCTGAGATATCGAATAGTTCATTCAACACTTGACTTGTCGAATCCCTGAGATATCGAATAGTTCATTCAGAGTCCTTGAGATATCGAATGGAACTTTGACTTGTTGACTCTTTGAGAACTCGAATACCACTTTGACTTGTTGACTTCTTGAGTTCTCGAATAGAGCATTTAGACATGTCGAATCTCTGAGATATCGAATAGTGCATTCAGAGATATCGAACAGTGTCTTCTTAGATATCGAATCTCTGACTTCTCGAACGCTAGAATTCTCGAATAGACAAAAGTACTTCTCGAATTGGTACTTAGGCAAATTCTTCATTTCTTCAAATCCCAACTGTGATTATTTGACAATATTTATCTTCTTGCTTGAGGCATGAACCTTTGAACTTCTTTCAAGCATTATTCATGACTATATAAGTACAGTTACACAATCTAGGATTTGATGCCTATTACAAGTACAGAACAAGTAGAAACTCTACAACTAGAGGTTCCCTCAGTTAAGAGGTCATGTAAGTAATGCAAAGCATTACAAACAATTAGGCTTGTTATTATATGTAAACAGGCATGCCTCTATGACTAACAATCTCCCCCAAATTGTGAGTGAGACCCTTAGTCACAATTTCTTGTTTGATAACAAGCCTAACATACATAAAGATAGAACTTGAAAAGTACAGGTATGTAGATTGAACACATGAATGAGATTACAAGATGGATAATCTTACAGTATGCTGAAATACTAGCCATTTTCATTTGATTACATCTCCATTGCTTTGGCATGTAGATCATCATATGCTTTCTGCTTTCTTTCTTTCTCCTTTCTTGCATTCTCATCCATGACCTTTATGATCTCTGTCAAGGCATCCAATTCTTCAAGCATGATAGAGTCTTTGAAATCTTCAAGTACTGGTTTCAGAATGTTGGCAGGATAGTGACTGAGTAGGTTCATTCTTATATTGACATTGTCTCCATTTCTCCTCCTATATTTCACCACATAGGGATTGAATTGAACTCTACACAATCCTTTTGCCCTTATCTTTTCTGCTTCAACTTCCAGTCTATCAATCTCCTTCTCCCTTTCTAGCCATTTCTCAAAACACCCCTTTCTTATCTTCTCAGCATAGTCTCTCTTCATTTTCACAAAATCAATCAACTTCAACTTCCATACTCTCTCCACTTTGTCTTCAGAATCCAACAGTGCAATTATTCTTTCTATTTCATATAACTTGCCCCAATTTTGACACTGTCCTTGTTTGAACTTCTTCTCCCTTCCATCAGTATATTTAATCTCAAGGCAGTTGTTCACAATGGCAGCATAGTAGATTCTTTGAGCTCTTAGATATTGCAGTTGATCTTCATCAAAGTCTTCATCAAGTGGTTGGAGTTTAAGTCCTGGATAGATTGTCAGAGTTCTGGACTTGGGTAGTTTTGGTTTCCTTGCAGCTTGTTTGAATTTGATCCTTTTTACATGGTTGCCTGGCAGTAGCATGTGACCTTTGTTTGTAGACCATTGTAGTATTTCATTAGCAGTTTGCTTTTTGAAACACACAGATGGTTTCTTGACCTGAATCTTCTTCTCCTCTTGAGGTGGCAAAACAGTTGCAGAAGCCATAGATGCTGATTTTGCTAGGTCACTACTAACAGTATTCACCCTAGACTTAGAGTCTTGTGTTGTGGTGAGGTTACTGTCAACAATGCCTAAGGCTTGCTATTTTCCATTTTTCCTCTCATAGACTTTACCTTGGTCATCATCATCCTTCTTGTTCTTGTCATCCTTCTTCTTCTTCTTATCTTCATCACCCTTATCTCTCCTATGATGTCTTCTCCTCCCATCACTTTTATCTTCAGAGTCATCATCCTTATTTCTCCTAGGTAGAGCCATTTCTGGAATGGCACTAGTTGCTATGAAAGATCTGAAGATGTGCAGTGCTTCTATTTCTTCAGCATTTCTGACTCCACCTTTCTTCTGTAGTTGATCAGTGATAGCAATGATAAGTCTGTGATTTCTAGAAGTGAGGTCATTGGGAATGACCAACTGCTTGATGTCTTCAATTTTGGTGCCAGACTGGTAGATGATTGTCCATGGCTTCTTGATTACTTCTGGCAGCCTTGAAGGTTGATCATTCCTTAAGTCATCATACAGACTCTTGTTGTTCTCATTTCTCTTCTCAATAAGCTCAAGTATGGCATCTACCTCAGAGTGTTTTAGGGCTTGAAGAGTCTTGTAGGTTAGATGCCATATCTTTGAATTTGATACCATCATTATCTCCTTGAATCATGAGCTATTGATTTTCCTGGGTATAACAGTGAGACAGTCAATCTGATCCTTCAGGCTCCTCAGATAAAATTGAGTGTCACTAGCCTGCTCCCTTGAGACTTTCAGAAACTCCAAGAATGCTTCATCATGATAGACATTTGAATTTGCAACTTCTTGTAGCTTGTCCTCAGTAACCACCTTTACTTCTACAGGCTTGGTACTTTCAGATTTGGAGGATGGAGGTTTATCAGGTGACATACTCACTGCAACCACTGTGGTTGTGATGGATTGCTTCTGGCCACCGGGAGTAATGACATGCACAGTTGGTACTTGGTAGAGTAACAACTGGCAGAGTGGTTGGGGGCTCATCAACTTTGGATTTCCCTTTCCCTGGCACATTTATAGGTTTTGGAGCCCTTTGGTGACCACCCTCATTTAGCTATATGCCTTTCTCCTTAGGTTTCTCCCCCTTTGGATTTGAATTCCTTATCTTCTTCTCCCCCTTAGGCTTGTTGTCAGGCACAGAGGCTATAGAAGTGACCTTTGGGTTTGAAGAGTCTTCAGGTAGAGGGAGGCCCATATGCTTCATCATAGCAGACAACATGGATTGTTGATGCAGAAGAACCTCAGCTGTGTTGGTGGCTTGAGTGCTCAACTGCTCAGTCAGAGTTGCAACCTTGTCTGTTAAGTGAGCATTGGTTTCTTTGAGAGACACCACCTCCTTCTCAAGAGTATCCACTTTAGTGAATAGCTCATTTGCCTTGAAACCAGATAAGGATTGGTCTTGCAGTCTCTTCACTTCATACTTTGACATTTCATGCACAGGGACCTCAGTCACGAGCCTGTCTCCATATAGCTAGATTTTTGAACATTGTCCTCAGTATGGCATTGGATTTTGTGGTCTGATCAGATAAAGCTTGAAATTTATGCCCCAGACCTGTGACAGCATCTTTGAGAAGAGCCAAACCATTGTCCATCTTGGTACAAGTAGATTTGCATGCTAGAATATCCTTGATTATAGTCTCCAATTTAGGAAATTTGGCCTCAAAAGTCCTCTTTATAGCATTCACCTCTTTGGTTGTGGCTGTACACACTTCATGAACTTCAGTTTTCAGCCCCTTGCCAAGGTAGTGTGTAGCCTTGAGAATGCCCTTGTAGTTGTCATTTATTGCTTCATAAACCTCACTAGGGGTGAGAGATTTGGCATTGGACCCTAGTGTAGTTATGTATTCTTCCCTGATGTACTGGAGGCCTTCTGAGAGAGAAATATCAAATTTTCCTTGTAGCCAGGCATCTACATTGCCATCTCTCTCAGTATCTTCCACTATCTTAGCCTTTTGCATCTCTACATCATCTCTGTGGCATAAGAGAATAGCTTCATAATCTGGATTTGGCATGTTTGTAGTGAGAAAGTGCTGAGCAATCTTTGTGAACTCAGGGATCTGATCCACAATTAAGCTTTGAAGTGATTCAACCGTCAATTGAGGTGGAACAGACCCTGATCCTGAAGCACTGTCATGTTGCACAGGCTTCAGCCATTGAGATAAGAAGTTAGAGCTAGAGCTAGGCAAGCTAGACTCCTAAATTATAGATGCAACTTCTGTAACCGGATGGAATGACTCTACTACTGTTGTCTCCACAGGAGTGGGATGAGTTACAACAGTAGTTGACACATGCACAGAGTCTCTAGTAAAGACTAGTGAATCCTCTGTGTTTGTGATGGTGTCATCAGGATATGCCCCAGCTAGCATTCCCTCACCATCTGAATGTGGTTTCTGGGTGGTGAGCATAGTGTCAAGCACCATGTCACTTGAAGTTATTGGCTCATCAAGAGAGAAGAATTCTTGATGATCAAGTCCTTGCTCCTCAATTGCTTGAGTTGCAGGCTGCAAAGAAATTTCAGTTGGAGATTCTGGAAGAGAAGTGTCTTGTGGAATAGATTTTGGCAACTCCCCCTGAAAAATAGAGGGAGTTTCAAATGTGATGTGCTCTCCACTCAGTGTTGTGCCAGCCTTATCACTCTCATGTGCTGACTCTGTACAGATTGGTGCATTGGGGAGGATGCTTGATTCTATAGATGCACCCTGTTGGGAGGATACATCTAGTGAACTGTTTGCCCCTGTTTTTACAACTTCAGCCATTTGTGTGACTAAAGAGGTGGTTTTAGTTTTCTTCTTCTTTGGCCTGATAAAGGGTGACTTAGGTTCCTCACTTTCTAAACCTAATTCAACAGCCAGTGCTGCTTCTGATAATATGGTCAAAGGTGCAGAAGCAACCTGTTTTCTCTTCTACTCCTTTTTACTAACATCACCCTTTTGAGAGGATGATGCAGTTGGCTCAGTGTTTGGTAGAGTGTTTGGTTGAGAGGGTTGGTTAGCAGGCCCTGGGTTAGCATTGTGTTCTACTTGCTTGGGCTGTGCTAACTGTGACTTTGAATCAAATGTTGGCATGTTGTGGGGGTAAGTCCTAAACAAACCCTCCATATGGGGAGTTATGTTAAGTCTTACATCCACATCATTCCTAGTCTCCAAATTACCAAAAATGAGTTTGGTCATGGATTTATGATAGCCTATTCTATTTCTATCTATCCCAGGCAATTCAATCAATTTAGCATTTTTAAAATTAAGAACAGATTGAATAAAGCGAGGGAATAAAATGTCAGTACCTCTCTTGGTTGTGTTCTTACCAAGTCTCCCATACAACTCTTGGAGAATGATTTGTCCAACATCTATCTTCCTCCCATAGGCCAAGGCATAGCCAATCTGCTGCGCAGGTGCACTGATTTGATCAAAACTAGATTTCCTGACAGTGAAGACTTGAAGAAGAGTTGCAAACACATAGCTCCACTCCTTTCTCAGATTCTTCCTGTTTAACTTTCCAAGATTGATCCCATTTGATTAGATGAATTCAAAGAATTCTTCCAACTCTGCATTTGTGGCCAGTATATTATATGACTCTTGTTGTAGGCCCAGTGCTTGATTCATGTCTGCAGTGGTGATAGTGATTTCCTGGTCCTGAATCTTGCAGTAGATTATATATGACGTTATTGCGCTTTCGAGGGCTACAGCTTCCACAATAGCAGTTCCCCAAAACTGTTCCAGGATGTCTAGATACAGAGTTGGGTTGGCAAAGAGTGCATCCTTGATGTACGACTCAGACATCCATTTTACAAAGCACTTGAAGTTCGCATTGGGTGCTTCAACATCACTGGTTAGGGCGATAAAGTTGGTGTTGAATTTCACGGTTGCCATTGATACAGAGAGAAAAGAGAAGAATAAAGGTTGAAGAAGAAATTTAGCTTTTGGCAGTTATGGTTTTCAGAGGTTTTGGGAGTTTAGATGCTTGAGTAGTCGAGTGGAATGAATCGAATAGATGTAGAATTGTAAAAGTATGAAGTACTTGAATTGTCGATTAGTTATATGTTTTGTATCGACAAGTCAGGCATTTGAGAAGTAGAAAACAACTATTCGATAAGTCAAGAAAAGCTTATTCAATAACTCAAGCAGATGGTAACTCACAGCTGGCATTTATCTAACTTAGAAATAATTCTAAATTAAATAAGAGAAAAATGGGCATGAGGTTGTCCTCAGGGTCCTCTCCTAAGGATATAACATATTTCTATTTATAAAGTAAGGGCCCCGCAGGGGCATTTTTGTAATTATAATTTTTTTCCCCAGTCATTTACATAAATACCCTCTCATTTGTATTATACATGTTTTAACCTCAGGGTTCTCTCCTAAGGTCATCCTCAGGGATTTGAAACCCATTAAATAAAATGTGTTTTTATGAGTGAATTAAAATTTTAGACAAAAATCCAAAATCGGTTGAGATTCAGCGAGAATTCAGCCTTTTCAAATGATTCGAGAACTCAAATATAGTATTCGAGAACTCAGTCATTAGAGAACTCAATTACCATATTCGAGAAGTCAAGAATACCTCTATTCGATATCTCTAAAAGACTCTATTCGAGAACTCGAGAGTGCTCTAATGAGACTTAGGAGAGATGTCGAATAGTGAACCATTCGAGAAGTCTGACTTATCGAAATATACTCTCCGCTCAAAAAAATTAATTTTCACTATCTTTTAAAATTTACCAGTCATATTCAATGAAGAATATTATAGCAAATTAAACAGTGATTTTCTCAAAATTTCATAGAAATTTCAAGTTAATAAAATATGATTTTTCAACATATGCAACAGATTTGAAATATTTATAAATCACATTTCAGCCAACATTTACTCCAAAAATATTGAGAATTTAGATAAAGTAAGTGTTTACTGCTGCAACAATCTAGATGATATATTCACTTAGTCAGAATCTGAAGAATTCAGCATTCCAATCTCACTAACCAACCTTGTGAAGGTGGCTTCATCTAATGGCTTAGTGAATATGTCAGCTAGTTGTTTATCTGTAGAGACATAATGCAACTCAATGGTACCATTAGTTGCATGTTCTCTAATGAAATGATATCTGATGTCAATGTGCTTTGTTCTAGAATGATTGACAGGATTGGCAACTATAGAGATTGCACTTGTGTTGTCACACATGATTGAAATTCTTTCCAACACAAGTCCATAATCTCTAAATTGATTTCTAATCCAAAGCACTTGAGCATAGCAACTTCCAGCAGCTATGTATTCAGCCTCAGCTGTAGAAGTTGACACAGATTGTTGTTTCTTACTATACCAAGAGACTAACCTTTGACCAAGAAACTGGCAGCTACCTGAGGTACTTTTCCTATCCACTCTGCATCCAGCATAATCAGCATCAGAATAACCAACCAGATTGAACCCTGTGTCCTTAGGATACCATAAACCCAAGTTTGGAGTGCCCTTCAGATATCTAAAGATCCTTTTTATAGCAATCAAATGTGATTCTTTTGGATTTGATCGAAATACTTGCAGCGAGGTAGAGTAGAGAACCAACCATGCCTCTGTAGACTGAGATATCTACTTTCTTGCCTTTAGCATCTTCATTTAATTTAGTTGCAGTGGCCATGGGTGTCTTTGCAGGTGAGCAGTCTTCTAATTCAAACTTCTTCAATAAATCCTTGATGTACTTGGTTTGACTGATAAAGATATCATCCTTCCTTTGACTGACTTGCAACCCAAGAAAGAATGTCAACTCTCCCATCATACTCATCTCATATCTGCTCTGCATGAGTTTAGAGAATTTCTCACACAGCTTCTCATTTGTAGACCCAAATATGATATCATCCACATAGATCTGAACTAGGATAATATCATCACCATGCTTCTTGTAAAACAGTGTTTTGTCCAATGTGCCTCTAGTGAATTGTTGTGATAGAGTATCATACCATGCCCTTGGAGCCTGCTTAAGTCCATACAATGCCTTAAGCAATCTGTAGATAAATTCTGTGAAGTGTGGATCCTTAAAGCCAGGTGGTTGTTGCACATAAACTTCTTCTTCCAACTCTCCATTCAGAAATGCACTCTTGACATCCATTTGATAAACTTTAAAGTTTGAATGAGCAGCAAATGCCAAGAATATTCTGATGGCTTCCAATCTAGCAACAGGGGCAAATGTCTCATCATAATCATTGCCTTCATGTTGAGAGTATCCTTTTGCAACCAACCTTTCTTTGTTTCTTACTATTACACCATATTCATCCATCTTATTCTTCAGAACCCATTTTGTTCGAACAATGGTTCTATTCTTTGGTGCAGGCACAAGTTCCCATACTTTGTTTCTTTCAAATTGATTCAGTTCCTCTTGCATGGAAATAATCCAATCTGGATCCAACAGTGCATCATCAAGTTTCTTAGGCTCAACCTGAGATAGAAAACAACCATAGAGGCACTCATTCTGAGTTGTTCTCCTAGTCCTTACTCCTACACTAGGATCTCCAATAATTTGCTCTGCAATGTGTGATCTATCCCATTTCCTTGAATGCTCAGTCTGATTTCTCATTCTTGATGTTGCTTCATCATCCAAGTCCTGATCATTCTCATTTCCTCCCCCTGTGATGTTGCCAATATTCACAGGTGTGTCTTGGATGCTTGTTTCTCCATTATTGATTGACACAAATTCTTCTCTTGTATCATCATTCACTTAAGTTTGTTGAACTTGAATTTCAACTCCAGTTTCAATCTCTTCATCAGAATCATCTAGATTATCAAACTTTAATGGATCTTTATCTTCATCATTGGCTTCTTCTAATCCAGGTAGTTTGCTATCATCAAATGTCACATCTGTGCTTTCCATACTTTTATTTTGACTGATGACATAAACTTTGTATGCAATTCTTTCCATAGAGTAGCCAAGAAAAATTCCTTCAAATGCCTTTGCATCGAATTTTCCAACATATTCTGAATTATCCTTCAATACAAAGCATTTGCTTCCAAAAGTATGAACATACTTTAGACTAGGCTTCTTTCCAGTCATCAAATTGTAAGGTGTCTGTTAGGTCGAATTCACAATAGTTAATCAAATACTGTATGAGTAACTTAACAAGAACACACTGTTTAATACTTAAAAACTGTTTGGAATTAACAATTCCTCTCTCAGTGATGTAAAATATCACAGAGAGCTGCTTAGGTTACAATCAATGAATTTCTCAATGTTCGATACCCTTCTAGGGTTAACCTAACTGTATTTATAAAACATACAGCTTCGTACAATCAGTAATTGATTCTCCTATAATTAAGCTATACAATTGATATCAATCACGATTGCTTCAAGTCTTCTAAGTCAACTCAATCTCTTTGACAGCTTTCCAATCTTCAAAGATATTGCTTCCAAATTTATCTTGTATCAATCTTCAAACACTGTTGACTCTTCAGACAATACCGCTACAGAGTTTAACAATCTCTGTTGCGCTTCCAGTCAGTGTTTAACTAAACTCTGACTGCTTCCAGCTAAACTCTGTTTTGTCACTATAGCTTCCAAACACTGTTCTCATCAATCATTTCTAACAATCTCCCCCAACTTGTCCATTAGCAAGAATGTACAAGTTTACAATAAATGATGATGTCAAAACAAATACAAAGTTTTACAGTGTTTAACATACAAACAGAGTTTAAACTTTTACTTAACAAACTTACAACTTTTGTCTACCTAACTTCCTCAAGATCTGGAGCTATTCTGAGATAATCAATCAACAACCTTCTCTCAGCATGTTCAAGTTCAATCTCCATAGCTTCCTTGATCTCTCTTAAATCTGGATCATTTTCATCAGTTTGAAAAATAGCAGCTCTGAGATCATAGATCTTGTTTCTTCTCATTTCATTTCCCAACCTGATGTACTTCACTTCTTCAGACTTTACATTGAAATCCAGAACAGTAATTCCAAGATCAGTCTTCAGCTTCGAAGTCCCTTTCTCCATCTCTATCAGATTGCCATTCCAATCTCTGTACTTAGGAATATATCTTTCAGCAGACTTTGATCCTGTAACAACTTTAGCTTTCTGCATATACCCCCTTATAGAATTAGCAATAAGCTGTGTTTGACGATTTCTGACTCTGAAGATATGCAAGACATACTGAAGTTCCTCAAATAATTTTAGCTTGATTGCTTCTTCATTCACTCTATACACTGACCCATCTGCCATAAAGTATAACAGAAAGTGAATGTCTAAGCTCCTTTGACGAACTAGCTGAACTGACTCCAACTTGTCTAGATTTTCTTGAGTAATACCAGAACCAAGAGATACAAGTGCAGAGGGATCTCTTGGACTGTTACTAAATCTCAAATCTCTTTTTGAACCTAATCCAGAAGTATTTCTGCCTGGTGGCTTTCCTGAACATGCAACATTATGTTGATATCCACCAGTCACTCCTGCATCTTCTTGCACTGGAATCTTTGGCCTTGAAAAACCAGGTAAGGGTTTACTTTGTGTCTGTACAACTTGTGTGACAACAGAGGTTGTAACAATCATTTTGCCCTTGTTCTCCTCATTCATTACCCCTTTTAACTTCAATTTAGCATCAAGAGAAGACTTTCTGATCAACTTTTCTTTATCTTCTTCTTCTTCTTCTTCTTGAATGCCAGTTAACTTCTCTTTGATTTCAATGCCTTTAAGAACAGGCTTTGCAGTTTTAACCACTTTCTCTCTCTTCTTCAACTTATCAGACTTTAAAGCCTTCAAATGCTTTTCTTGTAGACTTTTCTCTTCAGCTTTAGCATCTTCTAAAGTAACTCCTTCTGCATTCTCTTCCATAAAAAGCTTAACAGCTAACTCCTCATCAGTCTTTGGATTTGATATTAATTCCAAACTCTTGGTTTTTGAAGTACCTTGAGTTTCAGTGTTTATTCCAACAGACTGTGACTTAAGAGATTTGCCAGATCTCAGAGTTTGCCTTTCAGAGTTTAACACCTTACTCTTATCACTTGCCCCTCCATCTCCAGCATCATCCTTTTGAAGCAGAGTTTGAGAAACTTTGCATTTAGACTTAGCAACTCTCTCCCCCTTTTTGACATCATCAGGAATGAGTATAGATGTAATGAGCTCCAAAGAGTTAGCAATAGAATCAACCTTAGCCAACAAAGTAGCTTGATTTTCTTCAACCTTTCCTAGCCTGGCAAAGAGAGTATCTTGAACTTTAGATGACCAACAACACTGTAAGAAGTGTGTGTCTCAAAATCCAGAGCATCCCTAACCGTAGTTGGAGTAATGATATACTCTGATTCAGCATGAGTGAAAGTGATTGTTGGAGTGTCAGATTCTTCTCCATCATCATACATAAAGTTTGTCCAAAAGGTAGCGATTTGTGAAGCAGAGAGTATTGATGGTGCAGTTAACGCCTTCCCTATTTCAGAGTCTTTCAAGAAATTTTGAAACAGATGAAACGCCTCTGGAGCATTTGCATTCTCCAGTGGTGCTGCATAGTTGCTAGGAAGAAACACTAATCCTGCTGCATCAAACGCTTTGGTTGCCATTAGAAGATATGATATGAAGATATTTAGAGAAAAGATGTGTATGCACTGTAAGTGTTTATCAAAATGTGAGTGAGAATGAATGAGAATTTTGAAAGTGAATGAGTATGCAAGTAACTGTGAGTGGGTGAATATGAATAGTTGTGAAGTGAGAGAACAAAAACGATTAGAGTAAAACTAAAACTCAATCGTTTATTCAATAAAAGCGCGCAACTGACTGTAGAGTAATGTGTGAGTGGGACACTATCATGGGACACGTGTCAAACAACCAATGGATCACTTAATAATTACCGCTGTCATTCCTATAATCACGACACTCTGACATATTTACACTAATTAACAGTTGTCAACTACCCCAATTACTCCAAAATAGTCAAATCATCTCAATGAAACTGTACCTTAGAGTACTTAACACAACTCAACAGTGTTTATCAATTTTCCAACTTTATCACTAACAACCCTTTCAAAAATTGCACAGTTGTGAATATGAGTGTGTGTGAAGCAGAGTTTACTAAAATCAATTTTTAGAGCATCTAATATTTCATAAAATCCATAACAAAAATCAATAAACACTGAATGCACAAACTCTCATATTAAACACTGATTGTTTGATGAATGCTAAACTCTGTAGCTACTGTAATACAGAATTCTGAAAACTTCCATTCCCTTTGATGTCCATGATTATCCAAGTAAGCACACAGTCTTTGAAGACAAAAAGATCAAGAGATAGAAATCAGAGCATCATTCAGTGAATAACAGTCATGAATTTGATAATCTCACAAACTCTCGAAGCACACAAGTGTTTAGGTGAAGTGTTTACACTCACATTCAATCAGAAATAGCAGAATCTACCATATGCTTGAATGTCCACCAATTCTACACTACTTTGAGTACATGTATGCACAAATCAAAAGGACTTTATTCAGGGTTGTAATGAGATAAGATCAAACAGATGAGTATAGATGTTTTATTCATGAGTGAATTTCAAGCTGAACATTTTAATAGAGCAAAGTGTTCAGTCACACTATTAGTACATATTTGTACAATATCAGTATATATGCCCCTTTTTTTTTCTTTTTTTTTTTTAGCATATATACTGAGTAAACTTTTCTTTTCTTGAGAGACCCTCATCTGCTTGATTTTTTTTAAAAAAATATAACTGCTCTTAATACTTCAGAGTATAAGAAAAATGAGCAGTTAATTAGGCTCAAAGGGGTTTACTAAGGGTGGTATTTATGAACAGTGTTTGAACAGTGTTCAAAAGAATTTTGAACAGTATTTGAAGGAATGGTAAATCCTATTGCCTTTATCATTTTCATGCACACACATATCATGTAGTCTCAAGAAGGTTCAATACAAGTTCTAGAGAAACATACTTCCTGATGAATATCACACAACAATAAATACTGATTGATAGAAAATGTATCAATCACTGATTTGGCTCAAACTCTCACAGGGTGTAGACATGAATCTGAACTCACCAAACTAATCAATGACACATATCAAGTTTTATGGTTTTCACAAGTACAAACAAGGAATTATCAGAAACCATACCTTTGGAAACAGAATGTCACTAATCAGAGTTTAGAGTTCATCAATAACCAAAATTATTTATGAGAGGCAATGCACACAATATTCATAAACTCAGAGTTTAGGACTAAATAAACTAAGAGATGCTATAAATATGAAACAGTATCATGCTGTGTTGATTTACTGCACAAAATCTGATTAGATTATAGTGACTCAGAAAGAATCATGATTTAATTACTGAGAATCATGCTTCATACATTTTTCTTCATTGGTGTTTTCATTCAGACAATAATCAATTCTGAATTCACTGAGTGTATCCAACATGATAACAGTGTTTAACAGACAGACATGCTGACAGAGTTTAACAAGTTTTAAACATAAACATGCAGAACAGATTTTAATACTAAGGTTCATATAGCACTTAACAATTTGCAGAAACATGAGCAATTTATTTTAGAGATAAGTCTTTGAGTCTAACCAACATCTCTAGTCAAAACTAGAGACCATTCCTAGTTCATTGACCAGTCTTGTAAATGTAGCTTCACTCAATGGCTTGGTGAAGATATCTGCAAGTTGTTGTTCTGTAGACACAAAGTGAAGCTCAATGTTGCCTTCCTCTACATGCTCTCTGATGAAGTGATACCTTATGCTGATGTGCTTTGTCATTGAATGTTGTACTGGATTACCTATCATTGCAATAGCACTTTGATTATCACAGTAAATAGGTATCTTGGTATACCTTAATCCATAATCCAGCAGTTGATTCTTCATCCATAAAATCTGTGCACAGCAGCTACCAGCAGCAATATACTCTGCTTCAGCTGTAGATGTAGATATTGACTTCTGTTTCTTGCTGTACCAGGAAACAAGTCTGTCACCCAGAAATTGACAACTTCCACTGGTGCTTTTTCTGTCTATCTTACAGCCTGCAAAGTCTGCATCTGAATAACCAAGTAGTTTAAACTCTGATTCTCTTGGATACCACAGCCCCAAAGTTATAGTGCCCTTGAGGTACTTAAAAATCCTCTTTACTGCTGTTAAATGTGGTTCTCTTGGATCTGCCTGGAATCTTGCACACAAACAAGTGGCATACATGATATCAGGTCTACTAGCTGTTAAATAGAGTAGAGAACCAATCATTCCTCTGTAACTTGTCATATCTACTGATGACCCTGCATCTCTGTCCAATTTTGTTGCAGTTGCCATGGGAGTTGTTGCAGATGAACAGTCAAGCATGCCAAATTTCTTGAGAAGATTTCTGGTATATTTTGCTTGATTAATGAAAATTCCATCTTCTGTTTGCTTCACCTGTAGACCTAGAAAATAACTAAGCTCTCCCATCATACTCATTTGATATCTTGACTGCATGAGTTTGGCAAACTTCTTACAGAGTTTATCATTAGTAGATCCAAAAATGATGTCATCTACATATATCTGAACTAAGAGCAAGTCACTACCAGATTGGAAATAAAACAGAGTTTTGTCAATAGTACCTCTGTGAAACCCACTTTCTAGTAAAAATTTGGCAAGGGTTTCATACCATGCCCTTGGTGCCTGCTTAAGTCCATAGAGTGCCTTGTCTAACCTGTAGACATAGTCTGGATATTTTGGATCTACAAAGCCTGGTGGTTGTTCCACAAACACTTCTTCTTCAAGTTTTCCATTCAAAAATGCACTTTTTACATCCATCTGAAACACTTTGAATTTCTTATGAGAGGCATATGCTAGAAAGATTCTGATTGCCTCCAATCTAGCCACTGGAGCAAATGTTTCATCATAGTCTATTCCTTCCTGTTGTGAATAGCCTTTTGCAACCAGTCTTGCTTTGTTTCTTGTGATAACACCCTCACTGTCAGTTTTATTTCTGAAAACCCATTTAGTACCAACAATGGATCTGTTCTTGGGCCTTGGTACAAGGGTCCACACTTCATTTCTTTCAAATTCATTTAGCTCTTCTTGCATTGCTGTTATCCAGTCAGCATCTTTAAGAGCTTCTTCTACTTTCTTTGGCTCAGATTGTGACAAGAATGCATGAAACAGACATTCATTTGTTGTTGCACTTCTTGTCCTTACTTTTGCATCTGGATCACCAATAATCAAATCAGGTGTGTGTGACTTAGTCCATTTTCTTGCAGAAGGCAGATTGCTTCTGTCATCATGTGATCCTCCCCCTTGATCCATGCTCTCCTGATTTTCTTGGTGCCTCTCTTCATTTTCAGATGCTCCCCCTGAATGTGACTGCTCAAAATTATCAACAGAATTTGAATCAACAGAGTTTGATTCACAATTATCAACTGAGTCACTTTCAGTGTTTGAATTATCACTTTGATGTGATTCTTCATGCTCCCCCTCAACTGGTTCTTCCCTTGTTTCTGATTGAAGAGTTTCTTCAGTATTTACCAGTAGAGGTTCAGAGTTTAGATCAACAGAGTTTGTCAGATCAGTCTGATCAGAGTTTACTTTTTCAGAGAATAAATCTTCATTTTCAAAGTGCAGTTGATCATGTTCATTGACATCTTCAAGTCCAGTTATTTTCTTGTCATCAAATGACACATGAATTGATTCCATGATCACTCTAGTTCTCAGATTATAAACTCTGAATGCCTTTGTTGACAGTGGATAGCCAACAAAAATTCCTTCATCTGCCTTTAGATCAAATTTGGTCAACTGTTCAGGATGAGTCTTCAACACAAAGCACTTGCATCCAAAAATATGAAAATATTTTAGATTTGGCTTCTTCTTTTTCACCATTTCATATGGTGTTTTACCATGCTTATTGATCAGTGTTGCATTTTGAGTAAAACAAGCAGTTTGAACTGCTTCTGCCCAGAAGTATGTTGGCAATTTTGCTTCATCTAGCATGGTTCTGGCAGCTTCTATCAAGGTTCTATTCTTCCTCTCCACTACACCATTTTGTTGTGGAGTGCCAGGTGCAGAAAACTCTTGTTTGATTCCTTTACTCTTGCAAAATTCTTCCATTGATGAATTCCTGAATTCAGTTCCATTGTCACTTCTGATTATCTTCACTTGATTCTCTGACCCTTTGTCCAGTTGGATTATATGTTCTGTCAGTGTTAATGCAGTTTCATCCTTCTTTGCAAGAAAATATACCCATGTGTATCTGGTATATTCATCAACAATGACTAGAGCATATTTCTTCTTTCCAAGAGACATCACATTCACTGGTCCAAAAAGATCAACATGTAGGAGATGATAAGGATCAACAATTGAAGACTCAGATTTGCTTTTGAAGGAGGCTTTTCTCTGTTTGGCCTTTTGACAAGAATCACACAGGCCTTCTACATTCAACAAAGACCTTGGTAGACCTCTTACAAGATCATTCTTGATTAGCTCATTGATGTTGTTCAGGTTCAAATGAGAGAGTTTCTTGTGCCATTTCCAACTCTCTTCACTGGACATTCTTGTAGACAGACACACTGCTTTGCCATCAGTGTTTGTTGACAATTTAATTTCATAGATGTTATTGTGTCTGTTTCCAACTAGAGCAACTTTCCCTGTAGATTTACTGATCATTTGATAATATTCAGGCTAAAAATCCACATGATATCCTTTGTCACAGATTTGACTCACAGATAGCAGATCATGCTTGAGTCCTGGAACCAGAGCTACATTTGTGATGATGACATTTCCAAGATTAATGTTGCCATATCCCAGAGTATGTCCTATGTTGCCATCTCCATAGGAAACTTTTGGGCCAGCCTTCTCCTCATACTCTGATAGCAGGGCTTTATTTCCAGTCATATGTCCTGAACATCCACTGTCCACGACTAGGGTACTCACACTGGTGCCCTGCAATCACAAACAATCACTGATTGTTAGTTTTAAGGATCCAGACTTGCTTGGATCCTTTGGCTTTCTTAATTCTGTTAGCTTTTGCAGCGGAATTCACATTATCAGAGTTTAAGCTAACTTTTTCAGAGTTTACATTTGCAGAGTTTACTTTAACCCATTTCAAATTTGGTTTGGGTTCATAGTAATTATAGTAAATAGCATGATAATCTCTGCAAGTGTAAATAGAATGCCATTTACTTTCATAGTGTTTACATAAAGTCTGTGGTCTAGTCCTCACATAATCATTTTTAACTGCAGTTTTAGAAGGCAAAGAATTTATTTTCTTATTCTTACTGCAGAAACTAGCAAGATGATTAGTGCTACCACAATTAAAGCATGTTTTTCTAGGAGCTAATGAAGCAAGCATTGGCTTAATTCCTGATGTTATACCTACCTTTCCATTTTTGTTTTTCTTAGGCATTCTCTGTTTGTTGACAGATTTTATCTCTTTAAGCTTATGCTTGAGTTGTTTATCTGTCATTGAACCAATGTTAACCTCTTTAACAAAAGTCTTAGCATATGATTCTTTAACAGCCTTTTTCTCAGCTTCAGTCTTAGGTCCACCTGTTCCCATAACATTACCTTCAGATGAACGATGTGGTCTAACTTTTACCAAATTTTCAAATCTAAGTTCATCTCCTTCACAGTAACCTAGACCTACTGTATCTGACTGAAACACTTCTTGAGTATCTTTACCAGAGTGTATCCAAGTTTTAATGATGTGTTTAGTATCCTCCAATTCAGATTCTAGTTGCTTGTACTTACCTAGCAACTCCTATTCAATAAACACTGCATCATCTCTCTCTTTCTGAATTTTATTCATGTTTTCTAGCTGTTCCTCAACTAGTTTGTTTCTATCTTTGAGTTGAGAGCACTCATTCTTTATCCTCTCATTTTCTAAAGTCTGATCCCTATAACTGATATGCAATGCTTTAAGATAAATTCTTAATTCAGTTATATTATCAGTGTTATAAGCATAGGTAGTTGGGGGTACCTTGAGATCATCATCTTCATTTTGAGTAGTAGCCATGAGTGCATAGTTGACTTCTTCATCTGAATCTGAATTGTCTGCCCAATCTCTGCCTTTGGTGTAGAGTGCCTTTTCAGTTTTACCCTTCTTGCACTCAGGAGCATAGTGACCCATCTCCTTACACTTGTAGCATTGAATCTCAGACTTATCTTTCTTACCAGATTTGAAGTCCATTCCCTCAGATTTCTTGAAATTCTTCTTGTCAAACTTAGAGTAGTCCTTGGAGAATCTCTTTCCCTTCTTGAAGTTCTTGTATCCCATCTTCTTGAAGGTCTTTACCATCAATGCAGCCATTTGCATCATCTCTTCATCATCTTCAGAATCAGATGTTCCATCTGTGTTTGAGTCAACATCAGAGTTTGATGACTCACTTTCTGAGTGTATTGTTCGCACTTATTCACGCAAGAGAACGTGGTCAACAAGTAATATAGAGTAATTAGGATTCGTTCCCACAGAGACTCAAATTGTTCGTTATGTTCACTTATGCACCAGCTAATGATTTACACTCACTGCTAAGACAATCACAATTTTGGTTTGATTTAACTAATGATTGATTACCAACTAAGCCAATTACGAGAAAATAACTTACTTTAACCTTATAATAAATAAACATGGGATTTCAATTTCATTTACTACTTCATCTAGAATCTTATGCCCTTTAGCCTAGCATGTGACCGAGTTGATTACTGATTAGATGCACTAAACTGATACATACCAACTTTCGTTGTGCATATACCATCCTACTGATCATCCACAATTGATAGAAGTCAAGTAGTCACCAAATATGTGTAGTCCCTATATGTCTATAGCAATTGAACACATACCGGTTGAGAATCAAGCACCCATTAAACCACATAGTCGATGCAAGACGGTTAGAATTACATCACAAATTAATACATGTTCTTCACATGCAAAAACCTATGCTAGCATGAATTGTTCTAAACCCTAGATCCACTTTCGCATTCACTAGGATTAAACAAACAATTACAAGTGTTCGCGACGCACTTATAACGAATAAGCATAAACATACTAGGCAATCAATACATTCAATCATACACCAAGGCATAATTAACACTCAATAACTAGAATCCATAGCAAAATCCATTAAAACCCCATGATAACGAATTAGCCCATAATTGACCTAATTGCCATCATGGGTTCTATGGAAAACATAATTCTAAAATAAACGAGTAAAAATAGAGAAGAAGAATAAGGTTTAGAATTAAATCCCCACAATAGAAGAATACAAAGGTTTCAAGAATAATCCTTGCTTGTCACTAGCTTGGAAGAATTCCTTCTCCTCCTCTCTCTTCTGAATAAAACTAGGTTATATGTAACGTATGTATATGTTATGATTACAAGGGTAGGACATTGATATATAAAAAACGTTTCCTCCCTCTTGCCCAATAAAAATATTTAATATTCTATTACAATTAGAATTTAATTAAGGTGCTAAAACCTGCCCGGAATATAATTAGAACTCGAAAAGGGCAAAACAGGAATTTCCCAGCCATGCTTCACAAAGTCTGCCCGCGCGAATTAATTCAGTACTTTACTTGCACGTGATTCCTATTCCAGGTTGTAGAAAATCTCTCAAGCTTCGCGTGGGCAGTAAGATCGCTGAAAACGGACTTACAGAACTCCAGATATGGCCAAAACAGTGTAAGCTGCGCAGCCTTCCCAGAAAATCCGAATTTTAATCAATTAATTCCCAAAAATTATAGAAGCATCCACCTTAATCAACATTCTCGTAAACCTGCACAACTAAGCAAAACACATCAAAACTACAAGAAACTTGAGTCCAAGACAATCAATTTAAGCCAATTTAGAATGTTCCAAGTAGATATAAAATCCACTTATCACACCCCCAAACTTAAACCGATGCTTGTCCTCAAGCATTAACAATTACAACTAACTAACTAGTACCACTTCCGTAGGTGATCACGGTTGCATTTGGCATATGCAACAAGCCCTTTAAACCCCTAGGCAGCCCTAGTGGACGAGTAAGGTCTCGTGAGGGCCTATAGCGAATGTACCCACAAAATCCATTTAACCTAATGCAATGCAACGCATGAATGCAACTACTATGAAAGTGCAAGATCCCCTTCAAACTCACCAAAACCAACTAACAAGCAAATATCCCAATGAATGTAACAAATCCAAGCAGAGCTCGACTAAATCCCCGTATACTAACAAATACATGAACAGAAACGTGCGTGTGTGCGATGCTCATCAGAAATACTCCCAAAACTAGGTCAAAAATCATACATGCTTTCCGTCAAGACAATCACAGGTTTATAATCAGAATAGACTGTAGACACTCCATAACCTAGGAACACCTCCACCCTTATCCAAGGTAGACAGAAACTCATGCTTTATTACTATGACACATAATAGAATATACAATACGCATGCTTATTTAACCGTGCAATGAATGAGACCCCAAAAGGCTTATACAATAATACCCATGTAGCGAGTGTTAGGTCAGCAATCCCAAACCACAAGGGCTTTAGGTTACTAGGACTAAGTCCCCTCAGACTTAATTACTCGAGTATTAAAGAGCTCACTCTGGTTAATTTTGCATTAACAAACAATACTTGACTCTTTTTTTTTTCCTTTTTTTTTCTTTTATATTTTTTTTCTTTTTTTTTTCTCGCAGTCTGGAATGAGCCTTTCTCATTTCCAACCCTAGACTACTCATATAAATATGAGCTGGCTACTAGCCATTTGACGCCTAGCCTTTATTGACAAATATTAACAACTAGCATGAAAATTCCTGGTTTCCCCCAAACTTAGACTTTAATGTTCCTACGCTATAAAGGGAATAACGAAAATTCTAAATATAAACAAGTGATTAAATCTCAAAACATCCCACAGGCATGACCCTAACCTAGCCCAACAGCACCCCAATGAGACTGTGTACTAAATTTTGTTCCCGTAACATGCAAGTCAATTTCATAGAAACTATAAATCAGCCCTCTACTCATCATCATCACACCCAAATCAACATCCACCTATCAATCAGAATCAGCTCGTCCTAAGGGATCATGAAATATGCATGCCATGAAAATGCAACTAAATGAAAACTCACATGGTATACGAAAATAAAACAAAATGTCCTATATGAACACACGTAGATAATACGAACATAACAATCATGCATGAACTATCACTACTATGCAAACATGATATCCTATATGAACACAAAATACAACAATATATATACAACTACTAATCCCTCAAACCACCCCCAAACTTAACATATTCAATGTCCGCATTGAATGGAAGTAAATACAAGGGATAGCAGAAAATATACCTACTCGTCCTCCTCTTCGGAGGGATCATAATCTGGCGGTGGATACTGCGTACGAGCTCCATAGACTGGCCACCTCGCCTGAATACCTGCATCTGTCAAAGCTGTAGCCATATCTTGAGCATACTCCCTGTTACAAGCATGTATAACATCCATCCGCCTATACAAACGCCTAAAGTGGGCCTCCAAAACTCTCGGTACTTCCGAACCCTGTGGCTGAGCGCCCGCTCCATTACCACTAGCATCAACATCATCAACAATATAACCAAGCCCCCTCAGATCTGGAACCCCACCTTGCCAGTCAGGCATTCGATCAATAGACACATCAGTAATGGAAGGCAAAGGTGATTGCAACTCCTCATCCGCACCCCAGATAACACCACTTTCCTTACATAAACCAGCTATAACAGAAGCATGGGGCATCGATGATAGCGTATGAGACTTTAAAAACCGTATAATATTCTGATGAACAATATAGGCTACATCAATGTACTCCCCCTTTAGAATGCCCCAAAGAAGAATCAATCTATCAACTGTGACCTCACCTATATGAGAAGTAGGCATAATATTCGCACAAAGGAATGCATACCATGCACGTGCAAATTTATTCATAGCAGAAGACAGAAAATTAACCGGCGCATTGGTTCCCACTTTATACTTCCAAACCGTACCAGGAACACATAATTCACGAACAATTGCCTCCAAATCCACATCCTTACTAGTCTTCCTTGCCCAATCTTCATCCCCCACAAGCTTCGGTGGTTGTCCCAAAATTTTACGAATAGCATCAACACTATACTCCACCTGTTTACCTCGAACCACACACACCTCATCCGGCTCACCCTTAGCATTAGCATAAAACTCCCTAACAACATTCACCGGAACTGGAGCAGGTGCCTTACAAATCTCTCCCCAACGTAACTCACTAATCACATCAACCAACCCATAATGACGAGTTGGTAAAAACCCCCTTTCTTTCGCCACCGACTTAGTCAACAACCTATTATACTCAACCTCCGCATCCGGAGAAGAAAATCTCTCCACCCTAATAGCACCACCCCTCATTCGCTTAGGCGCCATAATAATCAAAACCCCACTCAACAATAGCACCACCAAAAACCACCAAGAAAAATCCCACCAAAAACCACCAAACCAAATCACACCAAAAATACCCACGTAACAAGAATAATACAAAAAACCCCAATTTACAAGAACACAAATTCGTAGTAAAATTAAATAGAGAAAAGAATTCCCACTACGAATCAAAGAGGTGAACTTGTACTAATTTTCCCCCAAACTTGAATTTTTAAGAGATGTAGAAGAGAAAGATAATGAATTGGGTGTGTATGTATGGGTATATATAGGCCATGGAGTGATAGGATGAATATAAGAATTTTAATGTGAATAGGAAAAAATTTGGTGGAAATTGGAATTTGATATGGGATAGAAAAAATATTTAATGGATAAAAGAAAAAGATTTAGAAAAGAAATAGGAATTTGAAATTTTTTAGGAGAGATGAAGGGTTTTTGGAATTAAAATAGGAAAAGATTTAGGGAGGAGATGGGGTTATAAAAAGAATTGGGGTGAAAGAATTTATTTTATAATATACATCACACAACTCTCGGACAGAAACAGTACACAAAGCTGTGAAATTTTTTTTTTCCTGACCATTCTGAGCCACGCGCGAGTTGCCCGCGTGTGGGGCAACCAGCCCCTCTTCCAGATGCGCAGACGCGACTTGCGTCTTAGGGGCGCAATTTGCCTTTCATCCAGAGACGCAACTGCAAGTTGCGTTACAGCCCCGCAACTTGCTTTTCTTCCAGTAACGCAGGGGCTACCTGCGTTACAGACCTGCAATTTGCCCGAAATTCATTTTTTTTTTTTTTTTTTTCACACAAAACTCAAAAAAAAAATTTCTTTTTTTTTTTCCTATACTAACGCATGGGTTGCCTCCCACGAAGCGCTTCTTTAACGTCAATAGCTTGACGTGACTTCCAGGATTTATTCAATAATTGCAAGAACCGCGGTTTCAGCCCCACGATTCGATACCTCACCAAAGTACGGTTTCAATCTCTGACCATTGACTTTGAACGACTGATCAGGTGATTTCTCAAAAATCTCAACCGCTCCATGCGGAAACACGGTTTTTACAACAAAGGGTCCTGACCATCTCGATTTTAGCTTTCCTGGAAATAGACGAAGGCGAGAATTAAATAATAACACAGGTTGTCCAGGAACAAATACCTTGTTAACTAAACGCCGATCATGCCATCTCTTCACTTTTTCTTTGTAGAGTTTATTGTTCTCATAAGCTTGCAAGCGAAACTCGTCCATCTCATGAAGTTGCACCATTCTCTTCTCACCCGCGGCTGTAAGATCGAAATTTAGCTTTTTCAAAGCCCAATAAGCCTTGTGCTCTAATTCCGCCGGCAAATGACAAGCTTTCCCGAAGACAAGCTGATACGGTGACATTCCCAAAGGTGTTTTATATGCCGTTCGATAAGCCCAGACGGCTTCATCGAGTTTCAGAGACCAATCCTTTCTTGAAGGACTCACCACCTTTTCTAGAATACGCTTGATTTCCCGATTAGACACTTCAGCTTGGCCATTGGTCTGAGGATGATATGCTGTAGCTACCCGATGATTGATATTGTATCTGGCCATAAGATTAGTAAACTTGCGATTGCAAAAATGAGTGCCTTCATCACTGATAATGACTCGAGGAGTACCAAATCTGGTGAAGATGTTCTTCTGAAGGAAATTAAGCACGACTTGGGCATCATTTGTCGGAAGTGCTTTGACCTCAACCCATTTAGAGACGTAATCAACTGCTAGCAAGATATATTGATTGTTGCATGAAGAGATAAAGGGTCCCATGAAGTCAATTCCCCAAACATCGAAAATTTCCACTTCCAACATTACATTAAGGGGCATCTCATCCCTCCTTGAAATGTTACCAACACGCTGACAACGATCACACCTTAAGACGTACTGATGAGCATCTTTAAAAAGAGAAGGCCAATAGAACCCTGCTTGAAGAATACGAGTAGCAGTCTTTTCACCTCCATAGTGGCCCCCATATGTCGTGGCGTGATAATCCCTCAGAATAGCCTCTGTTTCACTATACGGCACACATCTTCTAAGAATCTGATCAGCTCCCTGTTTAAACAGATATGGTTCGTCCCAACGATACCATTTAACTTCATGCAAGAACTTCTTCCTTTGTGCATAAGAAAATTCAGATGGAATGACTTGACTAACCAGAAAGTTCACAATGTCTGCGTACCATGGCTCCTCTTCTTGCACCCTAAACAATTGCTCATCCGGGAAGAATTCATTAATGATGGTACTGTCTCGAGAAGATTTACCCAAGTCCTCCAGACGAGAAAGATGGTCAGCTACTTGATTCTCTGTCCCTTTCCTGTCCTTAATCTCCACATCAAATTCTTGTAACAGAAGTACCCAACGAATTAAACGAGGTTTGGAGTCCTTTTTAGAGAGCAGATATCTAATAGCCGCGTGATCCGTGTACACCATTACCTTTGTACCTAGCAAGTAAGAACGAAATTTTTCAAAACCATAGACTATGGCCAACAGCTCCTTTTCCGTAGTAGTGTAGTTCAACTGAGCATCATTAAGAGTCTTGCTTGCATAATAGATCACATGAAACACTTTGTCTTTCTTTTGACCGAGAACAGCCCCCACTGCATAATCGCTAGCATCACACATCATAGCGAAAGGTTCACTCCAATCGGGAGCAATAATCACTGGTGCTGAAACCAATTTCTTTTTCAGAGTCTCGAAAGCGGTCAAACATTCTTCATCAAATTTAAAAGGAACATCCTTTTCCAAGAGCTTACACAACGGTTTGGAGATTTTTGAGAAGTCTTTGATAAAACGCCTGTAGAAACCTGCATGACCAAGGAAACTACGAATCCCTCTCACTGAAATAGGTGGTGGAAGATTTTCAATTGTCTCTATTTTTGCCCTGTCCACCTCTAGACCTCTCCGTGACACCTTGTGCCCAAGAATAGTTCCCTCCTGAACCATGAAGTGGCATTTCTCCCAGTTAAGCACTAGATTAGTCTCCACACATCTTCTCAGAACCGCACCCAGATTATTCAAACATTCATCGAAAGAGAGACCGATTACAGAAAAGTCATCCATGAAAACTTCTACGGTCTTGCCAATCATGTCTGAAAAAATAGCCATCATACACCTCTGAAAAGTAGCAGGTGCACCACACAAACCAAAAGAAACTCGCCGAAAAGCAAATGTACCAAATGGACATGTGAAAGTCGTCTTCTCCTGATCTTCAGGAGCAATACAGATTTGATTATACCCAGAATATCCATCCAATAGGCAATAGTACTCCTGACCTGCAAGTCTGTCCAGCATCTGATCAATAAAGGGCAAAGGAAAATGATCCTTCCTAGTGGCCTTGTTCAATTTCCGGTAGTCCATACAGATTCTCCAACCAGTGACTGTGCGAGTAGAGATAAGTTCATTCTTCTCATTGGTGATTACCGTCATGCCACCTTTCTTCGGCACACATTGAACTGGGCTTACCCATGAACTATCAGAAATGGGATAGATGATCCCTGCATCCAACCATTTGATGATTTCTTTCTTCACAACTTCTTTCATGATTGGATTTAGACGTCTCTGATTTTCCACTGTTGGTTTACTCCCTTCTTCTAAAGGAATTTTATGTTGACAGTAAGCTGGACTAATTCCCTTGATGTCTGCTATGGTC
Source organism: Kitagawia praeruptora (assembly GCA_037693485.1). NCBI lineage: Eukaryota > Viridiplantae > Streptophyta > Magnoliopsida > Apiales > Apiaceae > Kitagawia > Kitagawia praeruptora. The sequence continues at coordinate 13,603,734 of CM075353.1, forward strand.
CATCCAATAGCTGATTTGAATTCTCTAAGAACTCTCAAGAGCTTGTCTTCCTCAGAATCTGACAAGTTAGCAGCAATAATCACAGGTAAAGTAGATGACTCACCAAGAGAAGCATACCTTAAGTGATCAGGTAGTGGTTTGAGCTCTAGAGTTGGAGCTTCTTCAATGGATGGTTTCAACCGCTGATGTGACCCCTTCAATTCAGATAGACCTAACGATTCCACTGGTCTCTCGAATTTCCTTTGCCATGGAGTAGCATCAAGAAGTAGCAGTTGCTCATCTATCTCATCTTCTTCCAATAAAGAATCACTAATCAGTGCTTTTTCCAATGTGTCATTCAAGAGCAGATGCTCAATTTTTGATTGCACTGCTGACTCCACCAAATCTATCTTCAAACATTGCTCTTCTTCAGTTGGAAACTTCATAGCCTTGAAAACATTGAAGGTGACATTTTGGTCATGCACCCTCATCGTAAGTTCCCCTTTTTGCACGTCGATCAAGGTTTGCCCCGTGGCCAAGAATGGTCTCCCAAGAATGATAGGGATTTTCTTGTCTTCTTCAAAATCAAGTATGACGAAATCCGCGGGAAAGATGAGTTTGTCCACTTTTACCAGAACATCTTCTACAATTCCTCGAGGGTAAGTAACTGAGCGATCAGCTAACTGGAGTGACATGTTGGTAGGCTTAGGCTCCGGAAGACCAAGTTGCAAGAAAACCGAATAGGGCATGAGGTTGATGCTTGCCCCTAAATCACACAAACACTTGTCAAACGACAAATTTCCAATGATGCACGGTATGGTAAAACTCCCCGGATCCTTCAACTTGGGTGGCAACTTTTGTTGCAAGACAACACTGCACTCCTCCGTCAAAGCGACGGTCTCTAACTCCTCGAGCTTCAATTTCCTCGAAAGTATGCCCTTCATGAACTTGGCATAACTTGGCATTTGTTCAAGCGCTTCAGCAAATGGTAGATTTATGTGCAACTTTTTGAACACTTCCAAGAACTTTGCAAATTGCTTATCAAACTTCTGTTTCTGAAGCCTTTTAGGGAATGGCGGAGGCGGATAAACTTCTTTGCTAGCTTCCGTATTTTCTGAACCTGTTTTCCCATCTGCCTTCTCCTTTTCTTCCTCACCTGATGCCTTCTGAATGACCGGGAGAGCTGAATTAGAAGACCGGATAGACCCCTCAGACGCGCCCGCGTCCAAATCACTGTTCACAGCATTTTCAAGTTCTTCGTTAAACTGCTTTTTGACTCCCAGATCGTCTGTAACCTTTCCAGAACGTAACGTAACAGCATGAATCTGTTCCTTGACCTCCTTTTTACCCGGATTAGCTTCCGTGTCACTAGGTAATTGCCCTTGAGGTCTGTTCAAAAGAGCATTGGCCAGTTGGCCCATTTGATTTTCAAGAGTTTTCAGAGATGCTGCTTGACTCTTGTACATCATTCGCAATTCTTCCATTTTTGGCTTCTCATTAGATTGCACATGACTTCCTGGTTGTTGTTGATGAAATCCAGGTGGATTGTATGGTGGCCTTTGGGCATAGGGTTGTTGATAACCCGAATTGTTGAACTGCCTTGAACTATACTGCTGACCCTGAGATGGTTGTTGCACAGCATTCTGATTGTTGCTCCAACTGAAGTTAGGATGATTCCTATTGTTGGGATGATATGTATTGGGAGCAGGTTGTGACGGCCTCTGATAATTGCTGACAAACTGTGCCGACTCACTAGAAATTACACATTGATTAGTGTCATGAGCCCCCGCACACAATTCACAGACCATGGCGACTTGTTGAACCCCCACCTTAGCCAATGAGTCCACTTTCATGGTTAGAGCCTGTAGCTGAGCTGCTATAGCTGTTGTGGCATCCATTTCAAGTACACCTGCAACCTTACCTTGTGGAATACGCTGTGTCGGATTCTGATACTCGTTTGCAGCCATCATTTCAATCAAGTCATAGGCCTCTTCATAGCTTTTGGCCCACAGAGCTCCTCCAGATGCTGCATCAAGCATTGCTCGAGAATGACTTAACCCATTGTAGAAGCTATTGATGACCATCCAATTTGGCATCCCATGATGGGGACATTTCCGGAGCATCTCTTTGTACCTTTCCCAAGCTTCACACAGTGATTCACCAGAATGCTGACTAAATTGTGTAAGAGCATTCCTCATGGCAGCAGTCTTTGCCATAGGAAAGAATTTAGTCAAGAACTTTTGTGCCAGATCTTCCCATGTAGTGATGGAACCTGCTGGAAGTGAATGCAACCAGCTTTTTGCTTTGTCTCTCAAAGAGAATGGAAACAACCTTAGCTTGATAGCGTCCTCAGAAACTCCGTTGGTTTTGAAGGTGTCACAGATCTCAATGAAGTCCCTGATATGCATGTTGGGATCCTCAACAGATGAACCCCCAAACTGGACTGAGTTCTGGACCATTTGGATCGTGCCCGGCTTGATCTCAAAATTATTTGCAGCAATAGCCGGCCGCACAATACTCGACTGAATATCATTAATCTTGGGCTGAGAATAATCCTTCAGCACCTTGTTATCTGCCATTTCTCCAGTAACTTCCAACTCTTCTTCACTTTCCTCCACTAATTCCTCTTCGTGCTTCTCTTCTTCCAGATTTTCTTTACGAGCTTGAGATCGAGTAAGCATACACGCTCAAGATAGTACCTGAGAAACCCAAAAGTAAATGAGTGAGAAAAACGTCTAAGTCAGTGAATTTAATCCAAATTGATGACAAGATCATAAACTAAACAAACAATGAACCGAGTCCCCGGCAGCGGCGCCAAAAACTTGTTCGCACTTATTCACGCAAGAGAACGTGGTCAACAAGTAATATAGAGTAATTAGGATTCGTTCCCACAGAGACTCAAATTGTTCGTTATGTTCACTTATGCACCAGCTAATGATTTACACTCACTGCTAAGACAATCACAATTTTGGTTTGATTTAACTAATGATTGATTACCAACTAAGCCAATTACGAGAAAATAACTTACTTTAACCTTATAATAAATAAACATGGGATTTCAATTTCATTTACTACTTCATCTAGAATCTTATGCCCTTTAGCCTAGCATGTGACCGAGTTGATTACTGATTAGATGCACTAAACTGATACATACCAACTTTCGTTGTGCATATACCATCCTACTGATCATCCACAATTGATAGAAGTCAAGTAGTCACCAAATATGTGTAGTCCCTATATGTCTATAGCAATTGAACACATACCGGTTGAGAATCAAGCACCCATTAAACCACATAGTCGATGCAAGACGGTTAGAATTACATCACAAATTAATACATGTTCTTCACATGCAAAAACCTATGCTAGCATGAATTGTTCTAAACCCTAGATCCACTTTCGCATTCACTAGGATTAAACAAACAATTACAAGTGTTCGCGACGCACTTATAACGAATAAGCATAAACATACTAGGCAATCAATACATTCAATCATACACCAAGGCATAATTAACACTCAATAACTAGAATCCATAGCAAAATCCATTAAAACCCCATGATAACGAATTAGCCCATAATTGACCTAATTGCCATCATGGGTTCTATGGAAAACATAATTCTAAAATAAACGAGTAAAAATAGAGAAGAAGAATAAGGTTTAGAATTAAATCCCCACAATAGAAGAATACAAAGGTTTCAAGAATAATCCTTGCTTGTCACTAGCTTGGAAGAATTCCTTCTCCTCCTCTCTCTTCTGAATAAAACTAGGTTATATGTAACGTATGTATATGTTATGATTACAAGGGTAGGACGTTGATATATAAAAAACGTTTCCTCCCTCTTGCCCAATAAAAATATTTAATATTCTATTACAATTAGAATTTAATTAAGGTGCTAAAACCTGCCCGGAATATAATTAGAACTCGAAAAGGGCAAAACAGGAATTTCCCAGCCATGCTTCACAAAGTCTGCCCGCGCGAATTAATTCAGTACTTTACTTGCACGTGATTCCTATTCCAGGTTGTAGAAAATCTCTCAAGCTTCGCGTGGGCAGTAAGATCGCTGAAAACGGACTTACAGAACTCCAGATATGGCCAAAACAGTGTAAGCTGCGCAGCCTTCCCAGAAAATCCGAATTTTAATCAATTAATTCCCAAAAATTATAGAAGCATCCACCTTAATCAACATTCTCGTAAACCTGCACAACTAAGCAAAACACATCAAAACTACAAGAAACTTGAGTCCAAGACAATCAATTTAAGCCAATTTAGAATGTTCCAAGTAGATATAAAATCCACTTATCATGTATGACTAAAGCTTTTCCTTTTGCCTTTTTCCTTGATGCTTCCTTCTTTGATGGTTTCTCCTCAACCTTAAGTGCAACAGACTTTGACTTTCTACTAGATCTCTTGTTTCTCTGCTCCAATTCCAATTCATGGGTTTTGAGCAGTCCATAGATTTCATCAATCTCTGTTTCACCAAGTTCATAATTATCTCTTATAGTGGTTGTTTTCACATCCCACTTTTCAGGTAGAGAAAGAAGGAACTTGAGATTTGAGTCTTCTAAATCATACTCTTTATTAACCAATGACAAATCATTGAGCAGTTTACAGAATCTGTCAAATGTTTCTGTCATGGTTTCTTCAGACTTTGCCTCAAAGTGCTCATACTCCTGAGTGAGTATGTTTCTTCTATTTTTCTTGATTGCAGGAGTTCCTTGACACCTAACCTCAAGTGCATCCCATATTTCCTTTGCAGTTGTGCAGTTAATCACTTTATTAGACATAACATTGTCTAATGCACTGTGAAGTAAATGTCTCACTTTTGCATCCTTTGCAATAGATGAAAGATCCTCAGCAGTTAGATCTTTCTTTTCTTTTGGAATGACCTTTGATTCCTCACCAGCAGCAGCAGCAGATAATTTTGTAGGTTTGTGAGGACCTTCATTAATTCTATCAAGATATTCTGGATCTGTGGCTTCCAGAAACATGGTCATCTTTACCTTCCAGATTGCATACTCTGATGGCCTAAGTATAGGAACCCTTATAGTTTCATACCTACTAACAGTAGTAGGAGCTTTCTCAGATGGTGGAGGTATCTCTGCCATTGATTACTATTGTGTTTGGATCTTTAACTGTAATAAAGTAACAGATTGGCTCTGATACCACTTGTTAGGTCGAATTCACAATAGTTAATCAAATACTGTATGAGTAACTTAACAAGAACACACTGTTTAATATTTAAAAACTGTTTGGAATTAACAATTCCTCTCTCAGTGATGTAAAATATCACAGAGAGCTGCTTAGGTTACAATCAATGAATTTCTCAATGTTCGATACCCTTCTAGGGTTAACCTAACTGTATTTATAAAACATACAGCTTCGTACAATCAGTAATTGATTCTCCTATAATTAAGCTATACAATTGATATCAATCACGATTGCTTCAAGTCTTCTAAGTCAACTCAATCTCTTTGACAGCTTTCCAATCTTCAAAGATATTGCTTCCAAATTTATCTTGTATCAATCTTCAAACACTGTTAACTCTTCAGACAATACCGCTACAGAGTTTAACAATCTCTGTTGCGCTTCCAGGCAGTGTTTAACTAAACTCTGACTGCTTCCAGCTAAACTCTATTTTGTCAATATAGCTTCCAAACACTGTTCTCATCAATCATTTCTAACAGTGTCTTTCCAGTGTTTCTGTTGATGAGGGTTCTGTTCTGGATATAGCATGCAGTGCTCACAGCCTCAGCCCAAAAACATGTAGGCATCTTTGCATCAAGCAACATTGTTCTAGCAGCCTCAATTAGAGTTCTATTCTTTCTCTCAACAACTCCATTTTGTTGTGGAGTCTTTGGTGCCGAGAATTGCTGAGAAATTCCATTCTCTTTGCAGAATGCTTCAAGTATGGCATTTCTGAACTCTGTTCCATTATCACTTCTTAATGCAATCACACTTGAATTCAAGTGTGGGCATGCCTCTCACTAACTCTCTTTTGACTATAGAATTAATGGCTTTGAAGTTCAGGTGTGATAATTTCTTGTGCCACAGCCAACAATCTTCATTTGGTGCTTTTGAGTAGAAGCAACAAATTTTGTCCTTGTTTGCAGAGTCCATATTGGCTACAAACAGGCTTCATTTCCTTACTCCAGATAGAGCAAAATCACCAGTCTTCTTGTGGGTGATCAAACATTCATCTTTGTCAAAATCCACCTTGAATCCACTATCAGTAAACTGACCAACACTTAGCAGATTATGCTTGAGTCCCTTGACCAGTGTTACATCTTCAATGATGACATTTCCAACTTTCAACTTGCCATATCCCAATGTGTTACCCATGCTGTCATCTCCAAAAGCAACCATTGGGCCAGCCTTCTCCTCATACTGTGATAGCAGGGCCATATCACCAGTCATATGATTTGAGCATCCACTGTCCAAAATCCACACGACCTTCTTTTCACTTTCTTTGCCCTGCAAACACAAAGGTATTACTTCTCCTTTGGTACCCAAACAAGTTTGGGTCCATGTGACTTAGAAACAGTTTTATCATAAACAACATGCTTATCAACTTTCTTGGTGTTAGTCTTCTTGTCACTGTTAAAAGTCTTAGAACCTGAGGTTTCAGACTTAGGTGACAGAGGTACCTTCCTAGCTTTAGGAGGACTCGAAGACTTTGACCTTGTGTAGTGTGTGTGAGAATTGTGACTGATACAACCATCAATGAATTGTCTTCTCAAATTAAAACAACTGGTCATAACATTCATGTTGCATGGCATACAATCAAATTTATCACAGAATGGAGCATCTCTATGTCTTAGAGGCACAGAACAATCATAAAAAGGTTTGGGCACACTACCAACAGGTTTCTTGCATGCATGAGTTAAATGATTGGCACTGAAACAATTCTGAAAAGTTTTCCTAGGGGCATTAGGCATATAAGCATAGTTGTTATCTTTGTTAATCCCTAACTTGTCATTTCTGTTCTGTTTCTTCTTAGTCACTTTCTTCTCAGATTTACTATTCCCAGCTAAAACAAATTTAACAAACTTCTTAGGTCTTGACCTATCACCTACTGGCTCCTTGGCTTTTGACTTGACACTCTCACTCTTAGAGGATGCTTGTTGTTCACTGGATTGTGCCTCATCCTCATCATTCAACATTTGCTTGATGAGTAAGGCATCCTCATCAATTTCAAATGTTGATTCTTTAAAAATTGGATTTTCAGCCTTTTTCAAAATGTGAGGCACTTCCTCATGAACAACCATGTCATCTTCAATGAAAGCATAGCCTTTTCTCTGTTTAAGAGTGCCATAGTCAAGTCTAATAGCAGCCTTGGGTTTTGCTTGAATTTTCTCACAGTAGGATTGCACTAGACCAGATGATTTCTTAAACGTTTTTAGTTTGAATTCATTTTCAGCTAATTCATCCCTAAGAGCCTTTTCCACTTGACTAGCACATAAAACCTTATTCTGCAAATATTCAACTTCTTTCTTAAGGTTTTTTACTTGCATAGCAGTTAGCTCAAGTTCCTCATTCTTTTTTATTAACATTTCATTTCTAGTAGACAGTTTAGCAATCTCCTCATTAGCAGCAGTCATACTAGTATGAATATTAAACATCTCAACAGATAGTTGTTCAATCATGCATTTATACTCAGAAACAGACATGTCTATAGTAGTGAGAGATGGTACCTGAGAGGCTGATGGAGGTGTGTCATCCTTGGAATTGGCCATCAAGGCATAGTTGCAAAATTCTTGTTCCTCTCCATCACTATCAGAATCATCCTAACACTTCCCTTCAGCTATGTAGGCCTTACCTTGTGTCTGCTTTCTCAGAAGGGCCTCATACTTAGCTTCGAGCTCAAGATACTCTCTATCCTTCTTTTTAGGCTTCTTGCATTCACTAGCAAAATGCCCTAGGTCATTGCATCTGTAACATCTTACAGATGACCTATCCACATGGCTGGTTTTGAACTTATATATTCTTGTTTGATTTCACAGGCGCCTTGCTCTTGTTGAATGAATGGTTTTGGGTTTTAGGTTTGAAGGGTTGATTCCTCTTGAATCTGATGTTTGGAAATTTTCTGGCCATGAAAGCATATGAAGTGTTTTGCATCCCATCTAGTTCTTCAAGAGTGTAAAACTCTTCTTCCTCCTTCTCCTCAACAGGTTCACTAACCTCAGCTTCAGTTTCTTCATCATCTACTATCTCCTCTATCCTCAGTTGGCTTGTAGATGCTTATAGGTCTTGAATAGATTTATTGACAATCAAGGCACATGATGTGTTTATCATTCTGCCTTGGTTGGCTTGGATAGCCCTTTTCTGAAGCAACTCAAGCTCATGAGTTTTTAAAACCCCATAGAGCACATCATATGTAACTTTGTTCAAATCTCTTTCCCTTAGAGAAATGACCCTTTGCTCTAGATGATTTGGTGAAGATAGCAGAAACTTCATGTTCAACTCCTTTGTGCTGTAGTCCTTGCCATTCATCTACAACTCAGTAACTGTGACGCCCCCAGATCCGGGGTCGGAGATCTAGGCGCTCACGGTCCATTTTCCATTATTAACATACTTGTTCTTGCACATAATATAAATAAACAGCCATCGACCCCACAATAAACTCACACCGCACACACACACACACACAGGTTAGAGTCTCAGAAACGTCATACATTTGATTAAGCAAAAGTAAAAGTTTTAGAGTTATTACAGACCGAATTAAATAGCATTTATGCTACCAGCAACACTTCGATATGAAGCGAAGTTGGCGGCTTGAAAGTTTGTTGCGGTACACTGCCTTGCACAGGTCATACTTATAAATAAAATGTACTAACAAAAGTTGCCGACCAATCCGGCTAATGGGGCCTACCGGTGGAATCTCGACTGCAGCCTGGGGTCTAGTCACCTGCTTTCGAACAGTCTGACTGGTTCTTGCCATTTCTCTTAGCTGTTGTGTTTGTAAAATTTGAAAACAAGCAAGAGTGAGCAACTATAGCTCAGCAAGAATATATGTATAAGATAAGCAATATGACATTCCATATGAATAATAGTCATTAAACTCGTTGTATCGATCAGTTATAGAATCACTTGTCATTATTGGTAAATTTCAAAGGTGCACCAGTACGTGCCCTTGTTTTCAAAATAACCTTGCAGTTCTAGCTACTGCATAAAGTCAACATCTTTCTCATCAAAATAGGACACTATCGGCAACTGGCACATAGGCCTAAGATGCAGTGTCAAAGCATTTTTCCAAAGTGGAGGATGGGACTGGAAGAAAACATAAAAACCCGACAAGGATTGACGATGATCAGTCGCCACATCCGAGTCCAATAATCCGCGGGTCTTCTCTACCGGTAGAAGGATAGAAACTACATCCGTAACTATCCCTGAGTGAAAACTACATCCGTAATCACCCTCGATGAAAACTACATCCGTAATCATCCTTCGGCAACACCTGGGCCGGAATAATAAGTGATGGACCGCCTGGCTCACGGCCGCTTACACATCCCGGGAATCGTTCGTCAACGGTCCCCACACCTGCCAGAGTCCCTTTTTCTTTTTCTTTTAAAAACCAGATTTTGATTGAAAACAGAGTAGTTGTGGTCCGACATCAGTCGACCGATAATTCTTGAAATCATACAAGAAGCAGAACCTGACCGGGGGTTTTCGAAAATGTTTTGAGTTCGAAAAGTTCGAGTTTGAAAGTATTAAAAGGTATCTTGGATTAACTTTTGTTTTTAAAATAGTGAACAATAATTATTAAATGATATTTTAAGATTTAATATCAATAATTAATAAAATAATTATTTAATAAAATAAACTTTCAATCCAAGATAGGGTTTCGAGTATTTACGAAGATATAATAATAGATATTTGAATATACGATACCACCCGAATGACCCTTCGGGTTTTCGCAATATAGATACGATATAATAATATACCGCTCCCCGGTCAATAGTATATACGGACCGCTACGACCTCTATTGCTAGAGTCGTTGTCCGAGGAAAACATTTCAATCTAAGTTCAAGGGGTAAAAGCATACATGTACTTGTTCAATCTCAATTGCATCAATACTTCGATAAACATAGCATTTGATATAATTTGAAAACTACAAACACAACAGTGAAAATCCTTGTATATGTATAAGTTTTGGAAAGTAAACTTGCATTGGTTTGGTTGGGGTGGTCGAGCGTGTGAGTTCGAACGATCTATACATAAACAATAATCGTTCGTTAGTACCTTAACAATTTCTTTCTAATTACGGGATTTTAAGGGGACACGAAATTAACTTAATGACTTCGTCTTATGACTCCCTAGCCCCACTATAGGTCCATGACATCACTCGTTTACGCTCGTCACTTACTCGACTTAATTTAATTACCACGCTCGAATCATAATCATTAACTTAGAATTTTGGTCCACTAATCGACTTTTTCCCTTGCGCGAAATTTGCTCTAGCATTTTTATAAAATCCAAAAATTCATATTTTAATCCAATTCTTTTTGGGTAGCCTTCACCACTGCATTCCCTATCTTCTCAGATTTTTCCATGATTTTACACATATTTCTAGGGGTTTAAACAAGGTCCACAAGAGGGTCACTTAGTGCAGTCCATAGTCCAGAAACACAACTCACTCTTCCGGCTATAACTTAAAATCTATACATCACAAAATTATGAACCTTACATATTCAGAAACTACAGATCAAGACCTTTCCAACAATATAAGGTAGGTGTTCAGGGGATCAGTTTAAGGGTTCCGAATTACAGTTTCAAAAAGGGGTCAGTGCAGATTGTCCAACAACTCCTTTACCACAAGTCATGTCTCTTCTCAAAATTCCACCAACTCCAAAAATCATCACAAATTCCCAACAAAATTCTCATACACTTATGGGACCTCATACCACATAAAAATAATTTTCAATATGACAATAACCATCAACATCCATGATTTTTCATAAATCAAACTATAATCAACACTTTTGTGCACCAATCTTTTAGATCTACTAATACTAAGCAATGTTCTTGCCATGGCTACTAAGGGTTAGAATTTATACCTTCCTTGAAGCTCTTAGTAACTTAACAAAGCTTGAAATACTCTCCAAACACCTTGGTTGATCAATCTATGGCTTGATCTTCAAGATCCAACAAATAAGAACAATAAGAGTTACTATTCACCTAGAACTTTAAGAATTTATAACTAGAAAACTAATGGATAAAAAGGGTTGAAATTCATAGCATACCTTCCTTATATGATGTAGAGTACCTAGGATTTTTGTCTTGAATTTAGAGTGATGAGAAGTGGGGAGAAGAAGAAATTTTCTTCTCCTTTTTTGCCTTTGGCCGAGAGCTCTCAAAAAGGGGGGGGGGGAGTTGTTTTGTTTTCTTTTGTGTTGGATGAATAAGTGGTGTGAGATGAGGTTGGGTAATATGTAGTAGTGTAAGTATATGCATGTACAACATAAGTATGGCTAGAGGTATGGCCATGGTACTTGTTGTCTCCACCTTTTTAAAAAGTAAGCCAACTAGCTACTAACTAGATTCTTGTAGTTTAGTTTGTTTCTAACTAGCTACCAACTACTTGGTTCTAATCTTAGACTAGGTGGTTTGCATGGAATTTGCATGGGATGCATGAAATCTTGCCACCTTGCATGGTTAGTAGGTATTTTCCAATTTCCATAATTTTCTAAATAAATCTTAAACATTTTTGGTGGAGTTTTTCCTTCGATATTCTTTCTAAAATCCAACTTCCTAATTTTAAGTATATATATAGTTCCTTGGTTCTCAAAATAATAAAACCATGATCTTGTCGTAGTATTCGTATTTATCGATACCCCGGAAATGTACGAAAATAATAAAATAGAATTTTGCGAAATCCGTCGACATTTACATACACTTATTTTCCATAAGGGAACATAATATCATTACAAATCTTCATTTATCCGTCATTCATATATGGGGGTGGGATTCACTTCTCTTACATAACAAAGTTACTGTTCATTCCGTCTACTCCAATAATATCAAAAATCAGGGTTCTTACAGTAACTAGCTTGTGAAATCTCTCAAACATCTCAGTTATGCTTTCCTTGGACTGTGCCATGAAAGCCTCATACTGTGTGACCAGTATCTGTTTCTTGTTTTCCTTGACCTCATCCGTTCCTTCACATAACACCTCAATGTGATCCCACATTTCTTTGGCAGATGTGCATGATGCAATGTTTGCAAACATTGACATGTCCATAGAATCAATGATTAGTAACATGAGGTGACTGTCAAGAGCAACCATCTCCTTTTCTGATTCAGTCCATTTATATGGTTCCTTGGCCACATAAGATCTTGGAACAGTTATGGTTCCAACAGTCTTCTCAGCTATCTCTTGTTGTGGAACAAAGGGACCATTCTTGAGAATCTCAGGATACAAAGGATGAGAGGCTTTGATGAACAACATCATTTTTATCTTCCAGAGGTTGTAATTCTCTTTGTCAAACTTAGGGACTTTCACCGTTCCTGTAGTCTTTGGTGTATTCGAACTCATGATCGTTTTTCTGTTTTTGAATAAATAGCCCTCTCTGATACCACTTGTTGAGTATTGAATACAGCAAAAGAATACAGAGGGAGGGGGGGGTGAATGGATTCTTGAACTTTTCTGGTTCTTGAATCTGTATAGCAGATAAGTATCTGTGTGTGCAAATGTGTAAGTGCGGATAAGAAAGGACACAAGACATAATATCACTTTAATCTAATATATTATTAGATAAAGGTTGCTACAATCTGTGAATACAAATGATAGTATTATCAGCTTCGTTTTTCTCAAAGAGATATGACTTACAATGTATGAAAAACTTGACTTCTCAAAAGTTAACAACTAAGGAAGTTAGGCTGTATCCTTATAGAAAATGGATATAACCTACTTACTACAAATAAGGTAGTTGAACAAATTACTTTCTAGTATGTCTATCCTTTTTAGTAAGTGTCCAAACGGTTATAGATTTGACTTTGCAAAGCCTGTTCAGATCCATTTCTTTAGCCCTTTGTCTCTTCTATATCTCTCCAAGCTTCCTTGTAGGCTTTCCAGAGCACGTTACAGATTGTGGTCCATAAAGTGCATTGGCTTGTTGCAGGTTTCAGACTTGTACAATTTCTTTAGTATTTTGTCTCCAAGAATGTATTCGAGAAGTGACTAAGTGATTGATTCGAGAACTAGGATTAGATAACTCTGAGTTCTCGAATACTGTATGATTTACATATCGAATCACTTCTCGAATAATACTTTTCTTCAGGGTTCCTTGAGTTGTCGAATAGAACACTTGACTTGTCGAATCCCTGAGATATCGAATAGTTCATTCAACACTTGACTTGTCGAATCCCTGAGATATCGAATAGTTCATTCAGAGTCCTTGAGATATCGAATGGAACTTTGACTTGTTGACTCTTTGAGAACTCGAATACCACTTTGACTTGTTGACTTCTTGAGTTCTCGAATAGAGCATTTAGACATGTCGAATCTCTGAGATATCGAATAGTGCATTCAGAGATATCGAACAGTGTCTTCTTAGATATCGAATCTCTGACTTCTCGAACGCTAGACTTCTCGAATAGACAAAAGTACTTCTCGAATTGGTACTTAGGCAAATTCTTCATTTCTTCAAATCCCAACTGTGATTATTTGACAATCTTTATCTTCTTGCTTGAGGCATGAACCTTGGAACTTCTTTCAAGCATTATTCTTTGTTATTCCCAGATTACACACTTGTATAATTGTAGAAGGGGGGGGGGGGTTGAATACAATTCTTGATAGTTATAAAATTTCTGATAAAAACCACAGAAATCTATAAAGAAATAATTGCTGAATAGAAATAGTTCACAACCACATAAAAAATCAGGTGGTTGAATGTACCACCTGAGACTTTTATTCGAAGAAAACCCTGTGATACAAATGTACACAGCTTCTGTGTTTACAACTCTTTGCTTCTAAAGATATTCAAGAAACCCTAAGCAAATATATATGTTTTCTTACAATCTAAAGAGTTGCTACACTTGGTTATATATCCCAAGTTTACAAGTGCTACAGGAATAAGATAATATTAATCTAATTCAAGTTGACTTGCTACTCCACTCCAAATCCACATGTAGCCGAAAGGTTGTCCTTGTGAACAGATATGTCCCCTGCACCTTTCTTGTATGTACTGTGTAAATGGAATGCTTCTTTCTTCTGTGTTTCCAAAGTATGGCTGCCATATTGCTTTTTATACCTACTATCAACCCATGTGATCTGTCAGTCAAACCTGTCCTTATCAACTGCTAATTCCCAGCTAGCATAGGATAAAGTGATAGTGATTATCCGTTGATGTTGTGCCTACTTATCCGTTGATGGTAGTTTGAGCTGTATCCGTTGATCGAGTAGATTTGAGTTGTATCCGTTGATAGAGCCCTGTTCTCATCCGTTGATACATTTTCACTTAGACAGAATTACATAGCATAGCTTATTTACAATTGGCTACCCTATTCTGCCTATCCATTGATGGTCAACATGACTCTGAATAAAGACACTATCAACTGATAAATAGAGATATTGCAGTATGCTACAAAACCTCATCCGTTGATGAGCTACCTGTCAACGAATAGAGTTATAAGGTCTTATCCGTTGACAGTTACAAAACTTGACTTATACAATTTTGCTTGAATGTTAAGTTATCATCAACTACAACATATTCCTAACAATCTCCCCCAATTTATACTTGATGGCAATAAAGCATAAATTCAGAACCTTGATGATAACAAAACATTCCTAACGATATATTCACACTACAGTATGCAAACATTGTATTAAGCTACAAAAATTAAAAACAGAAAGCTTTAAGAAACTTATCAGAGATGTGCTCCTTTAGATTGAGCAGATTAATGAGGTTTCCTCTCTCTGGTTGGCTGCACCCTTGACTTTCCTTCCTTGGCAGAGTTGGACTCAATTTACACTTGAAGTTGCCTATAGAAGGTATCTTCTTCAACAACCTTTGGATTTAGCTTTAGTTGTAACCATCTCAGGTAGTCAGAACTAGCCTTTGACAGTTGGTCTTCTAACCTGAAGAATCTCCTAGTGCCCTCATCATCCCTGAACTCCATCATCCAAAAGGGTTGAATGTGGATTTTCTGTCCATTATAAGGGATCTTCATTTTCTTTGGTAGACTTGAGGGTGAGTTCCATTCTCTCCTTATTTCTTCTATTCTGCTAATTATCTCCCTTCTGGCTATCTCAGAGAACCCTGTGTGTCTCTTGAATGCTGAGAACACTCTGGTCAGTGTATGATAATTCTCTCCAAGAACCTTCTTTAGTGGCCATGTCCTCTGACTTCCTCCCTTGTAGACAAACACTAATCTCTCAGGCTGATTCTTGTACTTGTCAATTCCTCTTACTTCTGACAGTTCATCCAAATATAGATTCATGTCAGAGTATTCTTCAATTTCTGCCTGATAGATAAAGTCTTCTTTGTTTTCCAAGATTGGTTGTTTGACAATGGCAGGTACCCTAGCAACTTGAACTGGTCCCTTTGAAAGTTGCTTCTTTGGAGCCCTTTTCTTCTGTTTTGGATTTAGCAAGAATGAAGGGACTTCAATTGAATCAAAATTCACTGGTTCCTCTTTAGGCCTTATGGGGTCACCATGAAAGTTTACAGTTGGGTCGATTACTGTTGCAGACATAGGTACTGGTGAACCAATTGTTTCTTTTTCTGGAGGGGGTTCTGGAGAAAGAACCCTCTTGGTTTTAGCTTTCCTTCTTCTAGGTTTGATTTTGGGAACTTCCTCAGGTTCCTTCATTTCAACCTCTACCTCATCCATTAACTCTTGAGCTAGCCTGGCTTGCTTCTCTTCTGAGTTTTCATGTTGATTTTCTGTACTTGGATGGGCTTCCCTTTGGATTCTGGAGACTTCTTCTCTTTTAGCTTCCACAAATCTAGGATGACTGTTGGATATATTTAATACTTTTCCATTCCTCATGATTACAGCCATCCAATCTCTTACACTCTTATTTGTCTGAACTTTGAACTCCATAATTGTTTTTCCCATTAGCTTTTCTTCATCATTCTTGGGAAATGGGTAGTCCAATTGAAGCTTGTTCTTCCCATTTTCCTTTGGTGGTGAGTAGGCTCTGGTTTTGATAGCTGGTTCAAATTCTTTGACAAATGATGGCTCAGCATCATAGAATGTAGGAGCCACAACCCTTGGAGTGAGCACCTTCATGATTGTGGTTGATATTGTTGGAGCAGAAGATTGAGCATTAAGGAACAGAGATGATGCAATTGATTCATTGATCATCCTCTCTGTCCTTAGAATTCTTTCATTAGCCTCCTTGTTTATCTTTTCCAAAGCTTCTATCCTGGCTTGCCTTTCACCATCTGAGATGTCTTCTAAGCTTTGAATCTCAGGCAAAGCCACTTGTTTCTTCACAGGGGAAGCCTTTATCTCAAACTCTGTTGGATTGACCACTACAATTGGCTGTTGCTCCCCCTCAATCTGTGCTATCTCACTACTGGTAGCTTGAAATTGGCCAGTAGATGTTGCAGCCTCTTCTGTGCTTGTTCCCATTTTCTCCCCCTTTTTGTTAGCATCAAGGGTTGGGGTTGAAGCTGCAAGAAGCATTTCCAGTAGTTGAGTTTGTTTTGTTTGATTGGCAATGATGGTGTGCAATTGAGATTCCATACTATCCACCCTTGAGGAAAGAAGCTGAACAGACTTAGCCAGGCTATCTTCTTTGAGAAGTTTGCTAGAAAGCACCTTCTGAGTGGTAGTAGGAGCTAGTGCCTCAATCCTGGCATCTAGTGCTATTTTCATATCTCTAATTGCAGACTGGACCTCCTCTTGCTGTGTTCTTTGAATAACAGATTGCATCTTTTGTAATTTCAGGGAGGCCATTACTTGCTCAAGAACAGTCTTTCTCTGTGGTTCTGCAGTTTGGTGCTCAGCCTTAGCAGATTGGTATTGCTTCATGATTTCCACATTGAGATGCCCAAGTTCAGTGGCATTGGAAAACATCCATCCTGGAGTTTCATCTTCATTTATTTCTTCACCATCTGAACTTTGACTGTCATCACTGCCAAACTCTTCACTTCCAGCATTTGGAGACAGGGTTTGTAAAGCTTCTTTTGCTCTTTGAAGAGATTCTGAGGTGTGCACTAGGTGCATTGCCTCCTCTGCCTCCACATTGCCCTGTTGTGCCATGACTTGATAGGCAGAAACAGGATGAGTAAAGGTTTCAGGATCCAAAGAGATGGAGTCAATAACTGACTGATATTCTTGTCTAAATTCCATCTCTTTGGAAGCTTCATTAACCTCCAGTAACTCACTTGCAATGGCTGATTCTTCCTGCCTTATTACTCCTGTAGTCCCTTCTCTCCTCTCATCTCTCTTTTCTTGCATCAGGGGCTCCCCCTGGCTCACACCTCTCACACCCTCACCTTCACCTACTAAGGTGGAACTCTCTAGCTCTCCTTTTGCCTGACCGGAAGAAATGGTCAGCCTCTCATTGATTTTCTCTCCTTTTGCCTGCTCACAAGGCAGCCTCTCACTCCCTTCCCTCATTCCTAAAAGTGTTTCAATTACTACAAACTCCTCCACAGTTGACATAGGAATGTCACATTTTGCAGTGGTAGAGAGAGTTGTCAACGGATAAGGTGTATCCGTTGATGTAGCAGTTATTGCTGTCAACGGATAGTTAGTTGAAGACATATCCGTTGATGGAGAAACAATTGTCAACGGATGAAGGATATCCGTTGATGAAGGTAAACGAGTATCCGTTGAAGTGAAAACCAACACTGAATCTGTGGTGATTGATTTTAAGGAAGAGGCCACAGATAGTGTTGTGAATTCAGGAATGGAAGATTGATGGCCCAACAAATCATCTAAAAGAGGATGACCACCAATTGTTGAGTGGGGCTTCTCCATGAATGTTAAAGATGGAGAATCAGGAATTGATGTAGATATCATATCCACATCCAGAGATGGAGTTGGTGATGGTGGATCAAAATGTGTATCGATTTGAAGGTTAAGATCAAGGGGCTGTGACTCCACATTTATTGAAGTCACATCAAACTGAATTTGAGAAGGTACAGTTTGCTGTACAGTGTGTGCACCCTGTGATTCCCCAATGGTTTTGGATTTTACCCTTCTACCATAGGTTTTTGAGTGAGAGCTATCTGTGTCCCTTGCCCTTTTGTGCTGTGTTCCTGAAATGGAACTTAAATTAGTAGTCACACCCTGTTGAGAGGATGTAACTAGAATTTGGCTTGTAGGTTCATTAACAGTCTTTTGAGAGACTGAAATGTTGGTTGCACCTGCCTTACCTTCCTTATCCTTAGGGCTTCTTTGATGTTCACCCTGTCCCTCACCACTCACTACCACCTTCACACTCCCCTCAAGAGCTTTGGTAGTTTTTGCAACAGATGCCTTTTGAGAGACACCTGAGGTTTGTCTTTTAGATTGTGGTTTAGGAACTTTGGATTTGGTCACTTTGGTAGGAGCCTGTTTGGTCACAGTCACAGACTCCATTGTGACACTAGAAGGCAAAGAAATTTGGGGGTTGGAGATAGGAATTTCAGGGTTGGAAACAGTTACTTGAACAATTGGTAGATATACCAATTGTACTTCTGCATTTAGGTTCATTCGAATCAAATCACTTAAGACTCTCTTCTCCTGAACAAAACAATTGAACTTGCTATCCGGGTTAGCAATGGATAGCTCATTCTCAGATACATGCAGTGCTAGGAGCATTAAAAATCTAGCAAAATAAACATTCTTGCTCCTAGTTTCCTTTTTACCTAATTTAGCTGCTATCTCATACATGACTAGTGTGCCAAAATTATAGAATTTATCAGTTAAAAGCATACATAGCATAACTAGCATGGAGTTGGTAACAGCATCAAAGTTACTAATCTTGCCAGAAAAAGTTTTAATGAAGGCATCACAAAGATAACTCCATTCCTTAACCATACCTTTCCTAACAATTTTCCCTAAGTTCTCAGTACTAAGGGTATAATTTATGGAATTAAGCATGGTAACAATTTCAGCATTACTGGGTTCCTTCAGACAGTTATTCTCAGGAAATTTTAAACAAGCAGTTAACACATCAGAATTAACTACATAATTTTTACCCTTTAAAGAAAAAGCAAGTGTACCGTCTGTGCCATTGTACTCAGCAGATGCCCACATCTCTTCGATAACCTCATGGATTAGAGGAGTGGTGGCAGTCATAGCATATGACAGTTTGCATTTCTTCACGAAATTCATCATGGTGTGATATGCTTCTGGAGCGTTCACAGTATCAACAAAGGCCGCGAAATTGTTCTTCTCATAGGTAAACCCGGTGGAAGACATCATCTTAACAATAGGCGCCATTGGAGTGTTTGAGCTTTTGTTGCAGAGAGAGATTTAGTGAAGAAGATGCAGTTAACTAATGAGACTCTTGAAAATGAATAAAGGTGAAATGTGAGGATACAAAACAGCCTTTTATATATTCCAAGAATTAAAAATGAAATAATTAAGAGTAATTACCCCATTGGTCAAAAGTAACTGTCAGACAATAAATGAAAAGAAAAGAAGTACAGCCGTGACTAATTATACACGTTTATCAACGGCTATATAAAAAGAATATGTATATCAACGGATAAAGATTGGACGGTTGAGAAAACAGTTTATCCATCGATGACGTGGACAACCTGTTATCCGTTGACATACGAAAATCTAGTAATGTGTTTACACTACCAACGGATAAAAGGATATCCGTTGATAAGCAAATTTTGCCTTAGACAAAATTTCTGCTAAGAGTTATTCTGAGAGTTTTTAATTCTCAAGTAAATCAAAACACATTTCTAGCTGCAATACAGTATTATTAGATACCACTAGGAATTATGAAAAATTAAGCATACCTAGTTCACCTACCAACCTTGTGAATGAAGATTCATCAAGAGGCTTGGTGAAGATATCTGCAAGCTGCATTTCACTTGGCACAAAGTGCATTTCTACTGTACCATTCATCACATGCTCTCTGATGAAATGGTATTTGATGTCAATATGCTTGGTTCTCGAATGTTGCACTGGATTTTCTGTGATGGCAATAGCACTAGTGTTGTCACAGAAAATTGGAATCTTCTCAACTTTTAGACCATAGTCAATAAGTTGATTCCTCATCCAAAGAATCTGTGCACAACAACTTCCAGCTGCAATGTACTCAGCTTCGGCTGTAGAAGTGGAGACTGAGTTCTGTTTCTTACTGAACCATGACACAAGCCTATTCCCTAGAAACTGACAGGAGCCTGTAGTACTTTTTCTATCAATTCTGCAACCTGCATAGTCTGCATCTGAATAGCCAATTAGATCAAAGCCAGAATCTCTTGGGTACCAAATGCCAAGGTTTGGTGTTCCCTTGAGATACCTGAAAATTCTCTTAATAGCAATCAAGTGAGACTCTCTAGGGTCAGCTTGAAATCTAGCACAAAGACATGTGGAAAACATTATATCAGGTCTACTAGCTGTTAGATATAGAAGTGAGCCTACCATGCCTCTATAGCTTGAGATGTCCACAGATTTTTCCTTAGTATTCAACTCAAGCTTAGTTGCAGTGGCCATAGGTGTTTTTGCAGAGGCACAATCCATTAAGTCAAATTTCTTTAAGAGATCATAAATATATTTTGTTTGACTTATGAAAATTCCCTCATTAACTTGCTTTACTTGTAAGCCAAGAAAGTAAGTTAATTCACCCATCATGCTCATTTCATACCTACTTTGCATAAGTTTGGCAAACCTTTTACAAAGCTTCTCATCTGTAGACCCAAAAATAATATCATCTACATAGATTTGAACAAGTATTGAAGAACCATTGACATTTCTATGAAATAAAGTTTTATCTACTGTACCTCTAGTGAAGTGATTCTCCAAAAGAAATTGAGATAAAGTATCATACCAGGCTCTTGGTGCTTGCTTCAAACCATAAAGTGCTTTCAAGAGAAGATATACATAATCTGGAAATTCTGGATCTTCAAAGCCAGGAGGTTGATGGACATATACCTCTTCTTCCAGTTCCCCATTTAGAAAGGCACTTTTAACATCCATCTGATAGACTTTGAAGTTGGCATGTGCTGCATAGGCTAGGAAAATTCTGATGGCCTCAAGTCTTGCCACTGGTGCAAAAGTTTCATCAAAATCTATTCCTTCTTCTTGAGAATAGCCCTTTGCCACTAATCTAGCTTTATTCCTCACAATTATGCCATTTTCATCAGTCTTATTCTTGAGAACCCATTTGGTACCTATGATACCTCTATCATCAGGTTTGGGCATAAGCTTCCATACTTTATTTCTCTCAAATTGGTTTAGCTCTTCTTGCATTGCTAAGACCCAATCTGGATCTAGAAGAGCATCCTCCACTTTCTTAGGTTCCTCTTGAGACAGGAAACTACTGTATAGGCATTCTTCTTGTGTGGCTCTCCTAGTTTGGACTCTTGAGTTTGAGTCACCAATGATTAACTCAAAAGGATGATCTCTGGTCCATTTTCTTGAAGGTGGAAGGTTTGATCTAGATGAGGTTGCTTCATCTACGTGAGTATGATATTGTTGATTGGATATTGAGTTTTGACTTTGAGAAACTCCCCCTGAGTTTGTTGTCCTTGAGGAATTATGAAGTTGACTGTCAACAGAAGCATCATTTTGTCTATCAACGGATGCTCCATTTTGCCTGTCGACGGATACATGAGAATGTCTGTCAACGGATGCATCTGATGATCTAGTATGACTGTCAACGGATGCTTCATTTCCAGTGTTAGCATAACTTCTAGTTGGACCAACAGCTCTAGGTGAATTTCCAAGGTCATGATCTTCATTTTCCTCATCATCATCAATGTACATTCTTCCTTCTACCTCATTTTCAAATCTCAACTTTTCATGGAAGCCTTCATCATTCAGACCTAGAATCTTCTGATCATCAAACACAACATGTACAAATTCCATGACAATGTTGGTTCTTAAATTGTAGACTCTATAGGCTTTCCCTGCTGCATACCCAACAAAGATAGCTTCATCTGCCTTTGCTTCAAATTTGCCCAAGTTATCTCCATGATTCCTTAGCACAAAACACTTACATCCAAAGACATGGAGAAAAGCTAACGTTGGTTTCTTGTTGGTGAATAAGTGGTAAGGAGTCATTCCTCTAGCTTGATTGATCAAGGAAATATTCTGAGTGAAGCAGGCAGTGCTGACAGCTTCAGCCCAGAAATATGTTGGCAATCTTGATTCACTTAACATTGTTCTAGCTGCTTCAATGAGAGTTCTGTTTTTCCTTTCAACAACCCCATTTTGTTGAGGTGTTCTAGCAGCAGAAAACTCATGGACAATTCCATTCTCTTCACAGAAAATATTCATTGTGGAATTTTTGAATTCAGTGCCATTGTCACTCCTGATTCTTTGTACTTTTACTTCAGAACCATTGTTTACTTGTCTGAGATGATTGATGATGATTTCACTTGCACAATCTTTGGAGTGCAGGAAGAAAGTCCATGTAAACTTAGAAAAATCATCCACAATCACCAGGCAGTATTTCTTCTTTGAGATGGACATGACATTTACTGGACCAAATAAGTCCATATGCAGCAATTGAAGGGGCTTAACAATAGATGACTCTGTCTTGCTCTTGAAGGATGATTTCTTTTGCTTCCCTAATTGGCAGGCATCACACAGTCCATCTTTGATGAACTCAAATTGAGGGATTCCTCTAGCAAGATCCTTTCTTACCAAATCATTCATTATTTTAAAATTCAAATGAGACAGCTTTTTATGCCATAGCCAACTCTCATCCTTGCTTGCTTTGCTGAAGAGACAAGTAATGGATTCTGAGCATACTGAGTTGAAGTCAGCTATGTAAACATTTCCTTTTCTAAAGCCTGTCAGAACCACATTGTTGTTTTTCTTGGTAGAAACAACACAGGCTTCTTTAGTGAACTTTACTTCATAGTCTTTGTCACAAATCTGACTGACACTCAGCAAATTGTGCTTCAAACCTTCAACTAAAGCCACTTCTTCAATGATGACATTGTCCTTTGTAATCAAGCCATATCCCTTAGTATATCCTTTGCTGTCATCTCCAAAGGTAATCCTAGGGCCAGCTTCCTCCTTGAACTCTGTGAGCAGGGTTGAATCTCCTGTCATATGCCTAGAACATCCACTGTCTAGGTACCATAGATTCCTCTTATTTCCCTGCACACAATCCAAAATACAAATCAAGTTGATTTTGGTACCCAAGTTTCCTTGGGTCCTTTCTTGTTAGCCTTTGGTTTTACACTCTTGGCAATCTTCACTTTGGGTGTAGATGCTTGAGTGATAGGTTTAGACAGATGCTCATTTGCATAAACATTTGATGCATGCATTTGTGAAAAATTGGCATACATATTATCCATGCTGGGGATGCTCCATGACATTTGTGGCATATTCACAGATTGAAAATAAGGATTAGGCACATATGGCATGTTCACATATGGATTTGAAAAACTAGCATTCTGATACAAACCAGGCATAACAGGCATTGCAGGCATACTTGGCATAGATTGAGGTACATGAACAGGAGTCCTTTTAACAGACTTGCAATTAGAAGATAGATGATTGACACTATTGCAATTACCACAAGTTTTCCTAGGAGCAAACTTGTCAGGAGAATAATTGTTTTTCTTGTTAATGCCTATCTTACCATTTCTGTTCTTTTTCTTTTTACCCTCAGTCTCTACCTTTTCATTAACTGACTTACCAACAGCCTTTTTGTTGGGTAAATCACCTGCCTTAGCCTTCTCACTTGATTTGGCTTGGCTACTTTCACCAGAAACAAAGTTCTTGGCTACTGGACCATACTGATTGTTCAGTCTCTTGAGTTCCTTCTTACTAACAGACTTTTTGTTAGTCGACGGATACCTCTCATCCGTTGATGGTTCATCTGTCAACGGGTGATCACTATCCGTTGATTCACAAATAGTCTCTAGATCCTCAAGGCAAGGTTCTAGCTCCTTTTTCTTCTGAGTCCAGGTATCCCTTACAAATGATTCTATTCCCTGGACTTCTATTATGTTTTGAGAAATATTCCTACAACTTTGAAATTTAGCAATTATCCCTTGTTCTTTTTCAAGCTGGTTTCTTAAGATCAATTCTCTTTTTAACACAGCTTCAAGTTCATTTTTAGCATCATTGCAATCAACTCTCATTTTCTCAAATTCTAGAAATTGAACTTCTAGAACTGCATTTCTATCACTTAAGAACTGATTAGTTTCTTTAATCCTATTGTTCTCTTTAGTAAGTGATTTAAGAGTAACACTCAAGTGATATAGTTCAGTAGACATTTCATCTATAACACTATTGCATTCCTCTTTGGTGAGCTCAGAGAGATTAGTAGAATATACCTGATTGCTAGCTGAACTTGCTTCCTGCTCAGAATCAGCCATTAATGCAAGGTTGACAAACTCAGCATCATCATCAGAATGATTTCCATCAGCAGCCTAGTCATACTCTTGGGTCATGAATGCCTTTCCTTTCTGTCTGAGAAGATCAAAATATTTCTTCTTGTAGTCAATAGTTTCAGTTGACTTTCCCTTGTTCTCAGATCTAGGCTTCCTGCATTCACTTATCATGTGACCAGCAATACCACAATTGTAGCATTTAATTTTGGATTTATCCACATAATTGCTTGTAGAAAAATCCTTGTTAAATGGCTTGGCCACCCCAGAGTTTCTTCTGAATTTTAGCTTAGAGAATCTCCTAGATAGAAAGGCTAAATGCTCATCTATCTCATCCAATTCATCCTGCTGTAGGACACTCATTTCTTCAGACACCTTTTCCTTGCTTTTGCTTGATTCTGTTCTACCTTCACAAACCTCCCTGTTTGGTGTAGATTTAGCAGCTTCAGTCCTCTTTTCCTCCTTCTGCTCCAAGTTGGCAACAAGTGCAACTGACCCACTTTTCTTTTGGGCCTTCTCAATTTCTTCATCCTGCTCCATTTCTAGTTCATATGTCTTTAAAGTTCCATAGAGTCTTTCAAGAGTAAATGACTTGTACTCTTGAGTGTTTCTTAGAGAAACAGTCATAGGCTTCCACTCTTTGGGCAGTGATCTCAGAAATTTGAGATTAGAATCTTTCACTTGGTAGATTCTTCCATACAGTTTCAAGCCATTCAGTAGCTTTTGAAATCTACTAAATGTATCATTCAATGTCTCTCCATTCTTGAAATGGAAGTGCTCATACTGTTGGATCAGTAGTTGCATCTTATTTTCCCTTACCTGTTCTGTACCTTCACAAAGGGTTTGAACAATGTCCCATACTTCCTTGGCGGTAGTACAGTTGATAACATTGTCAACCATGTCTGTTTCTAAGCCATTAAACAGAATATTCATGGTCTTTTTGTCCTTGTGAACTTCTGCAATATCCTCAGCGCTCCACTCAGAAACAGGTTTTGGGATGTACGTGTCTGGTGCATCTGCAGCAAGACCAACTCTTGAAGCAGCCTTCATTGGAACATGAGGACCCTTCTCAATGCAATCTACAAAACCTACATCAATAGACATGAGATGTAGACACATTTTTACTTTCCAGTGAAAGTAATTTTCCCTATCAAGAACCGGTATCTTCACTCCATAATCCTTCTTAGACATGTTGAAAGTGTGTTGATCTTTAAACTTCAAATATATTAGAAGCTTGCTCTGATACCAATTGTTATTCCCAGATTACACACTTGTATAATTGTAGAAGGGGGGGGGTTGAATACAATTCTTGATAGTTATAAAATTTCTGATAAAAACCACAGAAATCTATAAAGAAATAATTGCTGAATAGAAATAGTTCACAACCACATAAAAAATCAGGTGGTTGAATGTACCACCTGAGACTTTTATTCGAAGAAAACCCTGTGATACAAATGTACACAGCTTCTGTGTTTACAACTCTTTGCTTCTAAAGATATTCAAGAAACCCTAAGCAAATATATATGTTTTCTTACAATCTAAAGAGTTGCTACACTTGGTTATATATCCCAAGTTTACAAGTGCTACAGGAATAAGATAATATTAATCTAATTCAAGTTGACTTGCTACTCCACTCCAAATCCACATGTAGCCGAAAGGTTGTCCTTGTGAACAGATATGTCCCCTGCACCTTTCTTGTATGTACTGTGTAAATGGAATGCTTCTTTCTTCTGTGTTTCCAAAGTATGGCTGCCATATTGCTTTTTATACCTACTATCAACCCATGTGATCTGTCAGTCAAACCTGTCCTTATCAACTGCTAATTCTCAGCTAGCATAGGATAAAGTGACAGTGATTATCCGTTGATGTTGTGCCTACTTATCCGTTGATGGTAGTTTGAGCTGTATCCGTTGATCGAGTAGATTTGAGTTGTATCCGTTGATAGAGCCCTGTTCTCATCCGTTGATACATTTTCACTTAGACAGAATTACATAGCATAGCTTATTTACAATTGGCTACCCTATTCTGCCTATCCATTGATGGTCAACATGACTCTGAATAAAGACACTATCAACTGATAAATAGAGATATTGCAGTATGCTACAAAACCTCATCCGTTGATGAGCTACCTGTCAACGAATAGAGTTATAAGGTCTTATCCGTTGACAGTTATAAAACTTGACTTATACAATTTTGCTTGAATGTTAAGTTATCATCAACTACAACATATTCCTAACATTCTTGACTATATAAGTACAGTTACACAATCTAGGATTTGATGCCTATTACAAGTACAGAACAAGTAGAAACTCTACAACTAGAGATTCCCTCAGTTAAGAGGTCATGTAAGTAATGCAAAGCATTACAAACAATTAGGCTTGTTATTAGATGTAAACAGGCATGCCTCTGTGACTAACATATAATAATATCACGCCATGTAAATTAGTTTATTTTCAATTAATTAAACATTTCTTACATAACAATATATAATTAAAAGGTGAGATCCTTAAAAATGTCAGTTAGTACAAAAGTTTAAAAAAATGAACCTTGTAGATAAGTTAAGAAAGATAAACTTCCTTTGAAAAAAGATCATATAATATATAATAATACAAAATATAGGAATTGAATTAGTTCATATCATATGTACATCGATTAAAAGTCGTATAGTACAGATAGAGAATTTTTGGTTGGAAAGAATATTAAAAAATTCAAAATAAATTGTAAAAAGGATTAAAAATGCACATACACAAAATATTATGATCCATCAATCACATTATATACTATGAGGTAGTTAAAATTATTTGCCTAAAAAAATAAAATTTTAAATTATGCAATTAGTTTTTTATATACTGATTGGACAACATCTTTATTGTGAAACATTACGTGGGTAAATAACAGGTTTCTTGAGTTGTCAAAATTATAACTGGAATAAGAATAAATATGTCATTCGTGTACGACTCATTTATTTTATGACTGTATTCTTAAATATACCTCGAAAGAGAAAGACATCAAAAGAACTTTATTTCTCCCTCTTATATATTGACTAGATTCTTTATGAAAGAATGGCAAAAAAATGAGGACAAAATATTAAAAAATATCACTCCAAAAATTTATTTATATTGATGAAAAACACTAAGGAGAATTAAACAGAAAACCCTCCTTATTATTTTAATTTTATGTTTTCTTGCCCAAATTTATTATAATAACAAATTATTAGATGTTTTCTACTTGTGACATAAATTTGTACAAATTTGTGTAAATGTGTTATTCTATATCCAACACATTTATATACCACAAAATATTTTGTTTTGAGTGCTTATCTGAATTGGGACATTATTACAAACGTGTTTTAACGGAAACTAATATATTTTTTAAATCGTAAAAATAAACAAGTTTACATCAACTTTTAGAAGATGACCCGTGCCTCGCACGAGTTATTACGCTAGTTATTAATAATATAGGAAATCAAAATAATATTTCACTCCAATGATAATCCTTATATAGATACCCTATATTTTAAAATTTTAATTTTTAAAATTTAAAAGTTTGAAATTTAAATAAGTCAACCAATGGGAAGGAAAGCAGATGACGTGGAGAAAGATAGGGGCTGATATTTGGATCCTCACATGTAGGGATCTATTTTCTCTTCCTTAAAATATATTGGGAATGAGAGAAGTGGTTGGAGAGTGTTTTTTGGAATAAAATCACTAAAATTGGTAAGGGGTGTGCATACTTGGAGATGCTCTTACTCCCTCCGTTCCAACAGGTTCTTTACAGTTACTATTTTGGACGTCCCACCCATTTCTTTACATTACCAAAAATAATATAGCAACTTTTAACAATAAAATACATTATTACATCCACTTCTTCACTCTACTTTTTCAACACTTTACACTATTACACACACTACTCCACTACTTCATTCTACTTTTTCAACACTTTACACTATTACACTCCCTACTTTACTTATTTTAACAATAAAATCACTATTACACCCACTACTATACTATTACACCCACTATTTAAACTAGCTTCGTTACCCGTGCAAGGCACGGGAATATTCTAGTTTTATTGTTAAATTTTGATTTTTATTATTTGTGATTATGAATATTCTTCAATTTGTTGTAATGTTACCTAAATATAGATTAACTTACTCTTTTTTCAAGTGCTCTCGTTTTCTAACAGGTTGTGTCCAAAATATTCTAATATCCATTCAATTACTCATATAGTTCAATGATTTTAGCAATAAATTTAAATTCTTTATACTTAGAACTGAATGTCACAGTTTCGATTATGGACAATGTGAAGATTAACTAACGTTTTCATAGTATTTGACTTTAGGGGGATTTTAGAGTTAAATCATAGAAAATTGGAAGGCATAAATGTGAAATGATATTAAATAAAATGTGGAATATTGTGATATTTTGGATTTTAGTAGTTCGAATTTGTAGCCGTGAACACCTTTCAATTCGTAGCGGTGTTGCCTAAATTTAGCTTAGCAACTCTCTTCTCGAGAGCTTCATTTTCAACAAGAATTATCGAAGATTTATAATATCTATTAAAATAGTCATCTAATTCAATTTTTTCAGTTGTGAATTTAAATTCACTTTATTCAGTTGTGAATTTAAATTCATTTTATTCAGAACTGAGAATTTAAATCTGATTACTCGCTATGAACTTTTAAATAGTATATTTTATTACAAATTAGACTAATACATTAAATACATTTATTACTAAAATATATATGTTTATTATTCTTGTTATTCCCAAGCTTAATTCCTAATCGTGAACACAATCGTTTAGTTCCGATTCTCGAGTTTTATAAGTATTTCTATACAATTATTATTCATATATTGGCGTAATTATATAATAATTTACCCAAGAATTTTTATCTAAATATATGCACCAATATAAATTATTAAAAGTTAATGGATATTATTAGTTTGTTGTAATTAATTACGTAATATTAAAGTAGATATTAAATAATCATATTGAATATAAGTTTATTAAATGATATAACTTTGCCATGAATAAAATGTGACATGTTATGGTATATACGGAGTATGTAAGTTCACTACATATCATGTATCACTAATTTATACTAAACTATAACATATAAAATATCTTAGAAATTAAAATACCAAATATTCTTCAATCATCACGCGACTTACATAGCACATTTATGATTTACAACAAAAGTGAATGGTTAGCCTAGTGGTAATGTGATGTGCATATGAATGGAAAGACTTAGGTTCGATTCTCCACAACAACAACTTTTTGGAAAAAAAACTAAATGGATTAAAATGCAGGGCTAAAATAGTAACTTTGCAAGGAATAAAATGTGACATTATAAAATATCTTAGAAATTAAAATACCAAATATTCTTCAATCATCACGCGACTTACATAGCATATTTATGATTTACAACACAAGTGATTGGTTAGCCTAGTGGTAAGGTGATGTGCATATTAATGGAAAGACTTAGGTTCGATTCTCCACAACAACAACTTTTTGGAAAAAAATTAAATGGATTGAAATGCATGGCTAAAATAGTAACTTTGCAAGGAATAAAATGTGACATGTTGTGTTATTATATACTCCCTCCGTCCCAATTTACATGTCCATTTTCTAAAAAGCACACATATTAAGATAAAGTTAGTTGAATAAATTTTTCCAACTAATACCCTTATTTAATACATTGAAAAATGAGAATAGAGTTAAGTTTAAAAAAGTCAAATTTCACTTAAATTTGCATTGAAAGGAGAAAAGGGACATGTAATTTGAGACAAATTTGTTTTAGAAAAGGGACATGTATTTTGGGACGGAGGGAGTATATAATAGATAATAGATTATTATATTTCTTGGCTCGTGTCCCAACGGAGGGAGTAGGGATGGGCATTCATTCCGGCCCGCCCGATCCCGATCCGATCCCCGCACCGAATGGGGCAAGGATTCGGGGATTTTTTCGGGTACGGGCCGGGGAGCGGGGACAGTTTTCAAAAAAAATCGGGGAGCGGGCCGGGGCCGGGTTTTTATGTATCCCCGGCCCGACCCCGACCCCCGCCCCGATTTTCTCTATCCGACCCTATTTTCAATCCCGATTCGATTCCACCACACTTTAATATATATATATATATATATATATATATATATATATATATATATATATATATATATATATATAATCATATATTAATATAAACGAATTTCCAATACTTCATATTTGAAACAAAATGATATTTTAATTTTAAATGTTTGTCTTTCTAATAGTTAAATAACTTCATTTCCATATTATTTATAATTGTTTCTTTAAGTAACATTTTTTTATCTTAATTTAGTGCATTTGAGCTCACTAGTTAGTGTTTCAAATTATTTAATATTATTTTTTGTTTTAAATAAAATTTCCCGATTCCCCGCGGGGATCCCCGTTACCCATTTGGGCCGGGGACGGGGAATGAAAAATAGTCCCCGACGGGGATCGGGCCGGGGACGGGGATCGGGTTTGAATTCGGGGATGAGGGCGGGGATAGCACTCCCCGACCCCGAAGTGCCCCGACGCCCATCCCTAGGAGGGAGATTAACAGCTTACTATACGTGGTAATGTGTGTATATTTATTTTATTATTTATTGATTCATGTACTATTAATTCATCTTCATATCATTTTCTTTTTTTATAGTATGAGTTTGTGCCGAGCAACTGTAGCTTTGGGATTGGGACCAACCGACCAACGCATGTAAAATTATCAAATTGTTTGTTAACAAACTCTAATTCTCTTGGTATAAGTGCATCTCCAATAGACTCTTAAATGAGTTTTTAAGTCCAAAAATAAAGAGTATGGGGAAAAAATGGTTTCCAAAAGATTCTTAGTGGCTCTTAAAAAGTTTCAGAGCTTCTTCTCTCTCCTCAATTTTAAGAACTATTTTCTACCAATAAAATATTCACTTACACATGTTTGGATTCAAATGTATGTCATAGTTAGGTTTGAACTATTAATAAAATATGAATTAGGAGTCAAAATAAGGAGTATTGTTGGAGTTAAGAGCCACATTAGAGCATCTCCAACAATCTCTTAGTTGGCTCTTAAATATAATATAAATTATATGGCTCTTAGCAAGTTAGTACATAGATTTCCGTGTCAACTCCAACAATGCTCCTTATCTTGACTCCTAATTCACATTTTATTAATATTTCAAACTAACTATGACATACATTTGAATCCAAACATGTGCAAGTGATTATTTTATTGGTAGAAAATAGTTAAGAGCCATGTAGTAGCTTTTAAATTTGAGGAGAGAAAAGAGGCTCTTAAGCTTTTTAAGAGCCACTAAAAGTCTTTTGGAACCCATTTTTTTCCCATACTCTTTATTTTTGGACTTAAGAACTCATTTAATAGTCTCTTGGAGATGCTCTAAGGCATTTCCAACCCAACTTTTGTATATTTCACTACTAGAAAAGGTAGCTATAACATCATACCTTTAACATCGGTTAGAAATGTCACTGATGTTAAAAGTGTTTTTAACATCGAAAAGTTTTTTAGCATTGTTAAAATATATTTTAGACATCGCTTTGTAAAATAGGCGTAGTCTTTTATCCATTTTAAAAAATTGAAAAACATGCGTATATCAGTTTTCCCCTTACTATCCAAAATTTTCCCCCTTCAACAAAAAAATTA
Organism: Kitagawia praeruptora; assembly: GCA_037693485.1. Classification (NCBI taxonomy): domain Eukaryota; kingdom Viridiplantae; phylum Streptophyta; class Magnoliopsida; order Apiales; family Apiaceae; genus Kitagawia; species Kitagawia praeruptora. Next base: position 13,635,856 of record CM075353.1, read on the forward strand.
TTTTCCCCCTTAAACAAAATAGTACCCCCGTTTCCCCCTTTCACAAAACAACTATCTCCTCTCTGTCCCATCTCTCTCGACTGTCTCATCTCTCTCGACTCTCTCAACTCTCTCACATCTTAAACCCTAATTTACCCAAACACTCTTTCATCTGTCAAACCCTAATTTACAAATCGGAAGCATGAACCCTAATTAAGCTATACTATTTTGATAGGGTTGGAAATTGTTCGATTGGGTTGGAAATATTTCCATCTCCGCGCGGTCTCTCTCTCACCTTCTCCTTCTCACGGCTCTCTCTCTAATAATCCGAAACCCTAATTTACACCATCTCCTCATATATTCAAAATATTATATGTTTTATTGTTCTTGAATTCATTTTTTGGGGCAGTTAAATCTTTGATTTTTTTTTGTGTTTTGGTGTTGTTGGTTATGTAAATAAGGATACCCAGGTTTTGTTTTTGGGTATTTGATGGGTTTTAAGTAGGGGTTGAGTAATTCTGTTAAGTGTTTGATGAAAATTCTTAGAAAAATATCTGTGTGTATGTGTGTATATATGCTACTGAATGAGTTTTGAATACTTTGTGGTGTTGCTAAGCTAGCTAATGGTAATAAGAGTGCTCACTTTGTCTACACCTAACAAAATTACTCTTTTTTTGTAACGGGCAAGTTGCTACTTTTTTTTGTGATAACAATAGCACGGTAGAAGTGTGATGATAAGATTAGTCTTCTGTTAAACTTGCAGGTGCCAAGAATGAGCTCCCACTTGGGGAAGGCGGGGTCAAAAATGTAAGTTTTCACTAATGTCATGGATTATAGTTTTAATGAAAATAACAATAATGTTACACAATTCAGAGATTATTATTTGGGGCAAGATTTTCACGTTTTATTATGTATACCTGTTTGTGTTTAAGTGGAGTAATATGTGTGCAGGTCTGTAGGGTGACACTGTTTGTAGGTTTGTTGACTTGATCACATTTAATCTAGCCTATAATTGGGTGGAAATTGTGATATGATCCCCCTCTCTGAGGATTCGTTCTTGCAGCGAGTATATTATAATATATTATACATTCTTTTAAGTGATTTGAAATTCTTAGTACAGGTATTGGATTTGTTATGCACAACTATGTCCATTTTTCTTTGTCACTGGAAGAAAGAACATGTTTGACCTTAACTTTGTAGTATGCATGACTCCTTGTTTATATGTTTGATTTAATTTGGCAATTTACCGTTCATGAGCCTGGGGTGACACACGTATACTGGAGGTGCAGGCTATATAGGTTCTCATGCTTCCCTGTGCTTTTTAAAGCAATCTTATTGTGTTACTATAGTGGTATGTATATGTCCTACTAAAAAACCTTCTTTAATTTAATTTAATTTTAAAATAAGAATTGCTATGTTATATAAAAGTACTACAAAATATGCCTATACATAGGATAATCCTTCTCACAGAAATTTGGGTGCTGTAAAGATTTTACAAGAGCTGTTTCCAGAGCCAGGGTGCCTTCAGTTTATTGAAAGGCATATGACTCAGCCTATTTGTAGTTCGAGGATCCAACTCAACTTAAAGTAGATTGTAATAAGTAAATAACCTTAACTGTCACAGGAATCTCAGAAGATGCTATCTATCAGAAGGAACAAATCTACAAGTCAATCTATAGTTTTGATATTTTACACTGGAAGAAGTTCAGTCTACTGATCAAGCCTCAGTGTGGTATTCAAAGTCATGGATTTAATTCAGAAGGACAGAGATTTCTACAAGTGACAAGAGACAGTATCAGTACAGAATATTTAAAGAAAGTTGTCAGAAGAAATTGACCACAGCTTAAAGTAAAAATGAAGAACAGAAGTTGAAGTTAGTCATTCATGAACCAGACCGTGCATTGAGCGTCAACAAATATTCAGTGGAGGTTCTTTATTTATTTCAGTGGTTTAAAAGTGAAGATTAGACTATCAAATGAATTATGTTAATTCTCTATTAATTAATTTAAAGTATTTAGTTAACTTAATTAATAAATTAATTCTTCAAGAATTAATTTATTTATTAAGTTAATTATTGAATTAATTAATTTAGAATTAATATAGATTGCAGAAAGACTATCAGAAGTGTTTTAAGACTATGGTTTTATTATTAAAAGACTATCTGAGTTAGTCTAGGAGATAGTCTGCTAAAGAATTGGGTAGTCTGCCAAGAAGGAAAGTCACACCGGTAGTCTGCACTAAGAAGGATAGTCACACCGGTAGTCTGCCAAGAAAGGATAGTCACACCGGTTGTCTGCAGAGTATTGATAGTCACACCGGTAGTCTGATAAAGAAGGAAAGTCACACCGGTAGTCTGCAGCAAGACAGATAGTCACACCGGTAGTCTGTGTGTCCCCTGGATAGTCTGCAAGCCTTTTTGACAGTCTGTGGATAGTCTGTTGAAGTGAACAAAATAGACAGAAGATATTAACTACAAAAGAGACAGAAGCATTCATTGACAGACACACATACACGAGACAAGAAAATTAAAGACTGGAAGAACAAAGCATTATATCTCTCATCTTTAAGAGCCACTGACTATCTCATTTAATTCACAGAAAATCAAGTTCAACTCATTTGTAATATTTGATCCGATAGAACTTAATTATTTGTGACTCTTGTATTACTAGCGAATTAAGTTTCCTAGTTCTTATCTCGATTTTTATTAACTAAATTAGAAAAGTTCATGTCGAATTTTCTAATTAGTTTTTATTAACGTGATAATACTCTGTACTGATTTTGTAACAACTATCAAGTTTAATATATCGTTATATTTAACTTGAATTTGTTTCAATTAATTCCGCTCAAATTTGTCTAAACTAAATTTTATTTAACGGACAAATTTCGATAAAAAGATATAGATTGTATTCAACCCCCCCTTCTACAATCTTATCGGACCTAACAATTGGTATCCGAGCCGTTTGATTGATATACAAATCAAGATCCTATTCTTATTCAATTAAAAATCAAGCTCGAATTTTTAACTCTCTTAAAAATTCATCATGACTTCTAAAGCCATTGTTAAGATACCTATCTTTGACAAAAATAATTATGATATGTGGAAGAATAAGATGGAGTTGTTTCTGGAATGTACAAATGTCAAATACTTGGTTGTTTTGAAAACCGGACCTAAAACTCCTATGGTCTATGAAGATGAAGTTGAAGCTGAGGGTAAAATTGTGATTCCTGCTAAGTCTTATGAAAAAGACCCTGCTACCTATACACCTGAGGAAAAGGAGGATGCAGGGCTTGATAAAAACCTCAGACTCATTCTAATAGATTCCCTGGATGCTGTAATGTATAGCCATGTGATGAATTGCAAAACTGCCAAACACATGTGGGAAACTATTGAAACCATTAATGAAGGAACTGATGAAGTCAGGGAGAACAGACTTCAAATCTTAACCTCTGAGTATGAACACTTCAGAGCTGGCCCTAATGAAGGCATTCAAGAAGTGTTTGAAAGGTATAATAAAATAATCAACAACTTGCAAATCCATGGCAAGAACTATACACAGAAGGAGATTAATCTGAAGTTCTTACTGACTATGCCGACTCACCTGGAACACAGGATAACAGCCATAAGAGAATCTCGTGACTTGAATAAAGTTAGTCTTGAAAAACTCTTCGGTGTTTTAAAAACCTATGAGTTGGAACAAGTCCAACAGAAAGAGATTCATGGTAAAGGTAGAGTTGCAAGTTCATCTACATCATTAGTGGTTGAGGCTCCTAAGGAAGTGGAAGCTAAGGTTGTTCGACCTTACAGCTCAGACAAGGAGCAGACTGAAGTGGAACATGGTCAGACACCAGCTACTCAGGATGGAAGTGAGTTTTACTCATTAGAAGAATTGGATCAGTTGGAGGATGAATCCATGGCACTCATGGTTAGACAGTTTGGCAACTTTAGATTCAGGAGAAATCCTAAGTTCAAGTTCAAGTCTAATAACAGATTCCAGAGAGGAGGTTCCTCATCCTCCAGTAGCAGAGGTGGCTACAAAACTGGAACTGTTGATAGAAGCAAAATTCGTTGTTATAATTGCAATGAACTTGGACACTTTGCCACTAAGTGTCAGAAACCTAAACAAGCCCAGAAGAGAGATTATGTTCCTGAAAAGAAGAAACCTGGAAAAGCCTATGTGGCTGCTGGTAAAAGCTGGGATGACACAGATAGTGAAGATGAAGAATTTGGAAATCTTGCACTAATGGCAAATGGTGACATGCTCACTGATCCTAAACCACAGGTAAAACTTACTGACTCTGAGTTGGTTCGTCAGTTAGGTGGTTCCTTGGCTAATGCACAAAAACACATTGCTAGATTAAATCTGTTAAACACTGAACTTGAAAATGAAGTGTTAGAACTAAAAAAGGTGCATGTTAATCAAGATCAACAAAAAGAGGAAATAGCACGACTTAATAGAAGAGAGAAATCTATTCTAGAAGTAGTGACTAAACAACTTTCTAAAATTGCTGAACTTGAAACCAAGGTTAGTGCTTGCTTTAATTCTGTTAAACTTTCTAAAGAGCATTTCAATAAACAAGCTATAGAACGAACTGTAGGAATAGGGTTTGGTTATAACGAAGCTGTTGGATTGTTGGGCATAAATACCCCTAACCTTGTTAGTGCTAAAGAGAGGGGTATACCACATGTGCTTAAAAAGGTTGAAGATCCGCTTTTTAAAAAGTCGATTGCAGAACCTCCAAACTTCACTTCAATCATTATTCAAGAAGAGATGCGTAATGAGGACAGTGCAAATGGCATTGTCCTTGATAATGTTAAATCTGTTAAGAAACCAGTTAAGGTTGTTTATCCAACCAGTTCATCTAAAACTGGGTTAAGTGGTGATAAGTTGAAAAAGAACAATAACATGTCTAACATGCATACCATGCCTATCATTGATGTTTATCATAAAGCATGTGGTGTTGTCAATTGTATGTCTTGTGCTTTCAATGTAATGTCTGCTTACTTTAATGGTAATCAAGCATGTGCTAGTAAGACTGCTCCTCGACAACACATGAATAAGAATAAAAATGTTAGATCAAAGACTGCTAGTCCTTCTCAGGATAGGAGAGAGACATTTGTATCAAAACCTAAACAGACTTTTGGTAAGACTGCTTACAAGGTCAAATGTCCAGTCAGTGAAACAAATGTTATTGCTGCTAAAGAAACATGGATACCCAAGATAAAATAGAAGATTGTCAAATCTGTTTATAGGGTTAAATGTATGTTGGTTTGTGGTGAAAATGGTGTCAATGTTAAAAATGTTGTTTTGCCTGACAAAGGCCAATTCTTTAAGTATTCTGGACCCAATCAGGTTTGGGTTCCGAAGAAGGTTTAACCTATTTGTCATTGCAGGGTGTGAAACAGGTTGAACGAGTGACCTGGATCTTGGACAGTGGATGTTCAAGGCATATGACTGGAGACAGAACCCTGCTGACAAATGTGGTTGAGAAAGCCGGCCCAGTGGTTACCTTTGGAGATAACAGCATAGGTACAACTGATGGATATGGCAGATTGGAAGCTGGAAATGTTATCATTGATGAAGTGTCTTTTGTGAAAGGACTTGAGCACAATTTGTTAAGTGTCAGTCAATTTTGTGACAAGGGATTTGAGGCTTACTTCAACAAGAAGAATTGTCTAATCTCACATAAGAGACATGAACAACCATCTCTTACAGGAGTCAGAAAAGGCAATCTGTACGTGGCCAATATGAACACTGGAAGCACTGAAGAAATCAACTGCTTTTATTCTAAAGCATCTACAGATGAAAGTTGGCTATGGCACAAGAAACTCTCCCACCTTAATTTCAAGACAATGAATTCTCTAGTTAAAAGAGAACTGGTGAGAGGGTTGCCTTCAATGGAATTCACTCAAGAAGGACTCTGTGATGCCTGTCAAAAAGGCAAATTGAAAACAGCAACTCACAGGAGCACTGATACATCATCAATAACTGAACCTCTACAACTGTTGCACATGGATCTGTTCGGTCTAGTAAATGTGATGTCTATGTCAAAGAAAAGATATGCTCTCGTGATTGTTGATGACTACTCAAAGTACACATGGGTTTTATTTCTGAATTCCAAAGATGAAACTCCACAGCTAGTGATTGATCACATCAAGTTGATTGAAATGGAGTACAAGAAACCAGTTAGAGCAATAAGGTCAGACAATGGAACCGAATTTAAGAATGCAGTTCTAAATGATTTTTGTACTGAAAAGGGAATAACAAGGCAGTACTCAGCCCCAAGAACTCCTCAGCAAAATGGGGTAGTAGAAAGAAAGAATAGAACCTTGATTGAAGCTGCACGTACTATGTTAAGTGAAGCAAAACTTCCTTTGTACTTTTGGGCTGAAGCTGTTAACACTGCATGTTACACCCAGAATCGAACTTTAATCAACAAAGACTTGATGAAGACCCCCTATGAAATTATGTATGAAAAGAGACCAACACTCAAGTACTTTCATGTATTTGGAGCAAAATGCTTTGTGCTTAAAGATGGAGATGATCGTGGTGGTAAATTTGAGGCCAAAGCACATGAAGCAATTTTCATTGGTTATTCAAGAAGAGCTTACAAGGTGTATGTGATTGATCATCAGACAATGCTTGAAAGTGTCAATGTATCATTTGATGACACTAAACTTCCTAGTATCCAAACAGAGGATTCATCTGAAAAGTTATCTTTCGATGATATGACAGACTCCGATTCAGATGGTGACAACCAACCTGATGTTGCTGCTAATGATAACAGTAATAATGATGATAATGATCAGGGTGGTGGTGGTGGAAACAATGATCAGACTGGAGATACCACTGACACTCCTGAACATTCATCTAGTCAAACTGGCAACAACTCAGGGGGAGGTGATGAAGGATCAGCTGGTCATACTCAACATCATAATGAAGAACAAGGTGAATCATCAAGGTCAAATCTTCCCAGACAGACTGTGTGGAATAGAGCTCATCCTTTTGAGTTGATCGTTGGTGATCCAGATGTTGGTGTAAAAACTAGAAGGAGCTATCAAAATCAATGCAATTATTCTGGGTTTCTGTCTGCAATAGAACCTAAGAAAACAGAAGAAGCTCTCTCTGATCCTGATTGGGTGATTGCTATGCAAGATGAACTCAATCAATTCAAACAACAAGAAGTATGGAAGCTGGTACCCAGACCTAAAGACAGGAAAGTAGTTGATACCAGGTGGGTATTCAGAAACAAACTTGATGAAGATGGCATTGTAACTAGAAACAAAGCAAGACTGGTTGCTAAAGGTTATTCCCAAGCTGAAGGAATAGATTATGATGAAACCTATGCACCAGTGGCTAGACTTGAGGCTATAAGGATATTCTTGGCATTCGCAGCACATTCAAACTTCAAAGTTTATCAAATGGATGTCAAGAGTGCCTTCCTGAATGGCAAGCTGGATGAAGAGGTATATGTAGAACAACCCCCTGGCTTTGAAGATCCAGAATTCTTGGATTTTGTCTACTTTCTCTTCAAGGCAATTTATGGTCTTAAGCAAGCTCCAAGGAAATGGTATGACACTCTTTCTGAATTTTTACTTGAAAATGGATTTGTTAGAGGTGTCATAGACAAAACTCTCTTTACTAAGAAACATAAGAATGATACTATATTAGTCCAAGTCTATGTGGACGATATAATATTTGGGTCTACTAATGATCTTCTGTGCAAGAAATTTGCTAAGTTAATGCAGGGTAAATTTGAGATGAGCCTGATGGGTGAGCTGAAGTTCTTTCTTGGATTACAAGTAAGTCAAAGGACAGATGGAATTTTTATTTGTCAATCAAAGTATGTCAGAGAGCTCCTCAAGAAATATCAAATGGAGGACTCATCTTCAGCAAGAACACCATCATCAACAGCTGTGAAATTTGGAGCTTGTGAAAATTCTGCTAAGGTAGATATCACAAGCTACAGAGGTATGATAGGTTCATTACTTTATCTTACTGCAAGTAGACCTGATATTATGTATGCTACATGCTTGTGTGCAAGGTTCCAAGCGGATCCTAGAGATGTGCATCTCATTGCTGTTAAACGAATCTTGAGATATCTTAAGGGTACACCTAACTTAGGTATTTGGTACCCTAAAGAATCTGGTTTTAACCTTGTTGGATATACAGATTCAGATTATGCAGGAAGTGTTGTAGATAGAAAAAGCACCTCTGGGAGTTGTCAATTCCTAGGTGGTAGGTTGGTCTCCTGGTACAGCAAGAAACAACAAACAGTTTCCAACTCAACAGCTGAAGCAGAATATATAGCTGCTGGAAGCTGTTGTGCTCAAATCTTGTGGATTAGGAATCAGCTACGTGACTATGGCTTTGTACTTGACAATATTCCAATTCTGTGTGACAATACAAGTGCCATAGCAATCTCCAACAATCCTGTGCAGCATACGAGAACCAAGCACATTGACATCAGGTATCATTTTATCCGAGAGCATGTCATGAATGGTACCGTGGAGTTACATTTTGTACCCACGGAAGAACAAACAGCAGATATTTTTACTAAGTCTCTTGACGAATCCACATTCACCAGAATTATTGGTGAATTGGGTATGTTAAATAGTCCTAGTAATTAAACTAGTTAATATCTGAGGTTTGATCTTTAATAATTTACAAGTGATTATCTTGTTAATATTTGTTGATTAAAATCACTTGTGTAATTATTTTATCAACTTACCTTGTTACTTGTTAATGTTCAAATCATTGCCATTATCATTTTAATATATCCCTACTTACTTCTTTTCAATGTTAAAATAATTCATTTTCCTTAAAAATAATTTTCTCAAATTTTACAAGTAGTAATTTATGAGAAACTTATTTATCTTGAAAATTATATTTATGATGGTTTAATAAGTCATATTTTCTTTTTAAATAATTTTCTATTAGAAATTTATTTTATTAGAAAATATATAGATTTATTAATCTACCATGAATAAATATGTAAATAGTTAATAGTTTATTAATTGGTTTGTAGTGTTTGTCCTTTTGTTATTAATGTTTGATTTCATAAAAGGGACTACATATGATTGTTTTTATAATTTTTATTCGATTTTATAATTTTAGTGTAAATTATTTTGCTATTTTATAGCTTGTTTTAATAATTAAATTTGCTTCATTGTTAGAATTGCTTCATGTAAATAATCTGGTACATATTCTGTTAATATTTGATTGTTAGTATAGTTATATTGGTCCTCATCTCGAACTTCGAGATAAAGTTCGAGATAGATGTTATCTCGAAAATTTTGAAGATAAAACTAGGCACTGGTAACTCGAAATCCCAAGTCGAACTTCGAGATAAAAGTTCGAGATAGTCAGTTTCGAGATGCAGTTCGAGATGGTGAGTTTCGAGTTGAAGTTCGAGTTAGTCACTAACTCGAAAATCTAAGTCGAATTTCGAGTTGAAGTTCGAGTTAGTCACTAACTCGAAAATCTTCCCTGACTTAGAATTTTCAACTTCACTCAGGTAGATCAAATCGATATAGGACCTAATATTTGTGTGTTGTTGTAAATATTATTGTAAATTAATAGTCTATACTTATAGTCTATAGTCTACATAGTTAGTCTCTAATTGTCTCTTAGTCTATTTTGTCTTTAATTAATAGTCTATAGTCTTTTAATTAGCTCTTTTAGACTATCTGTCAGACTATCCAACAATAGTCTGTTGTAGTTAATCTTTCTTTTATTTATTTTAGACTATCGGTATTGTTAGTCTAAATAGTTTAATTAGTTTAGTCTAGACAGTCTATTTTAGTCTAATTAGACTATCAGATAGACTATCAGATATAGTCTATTAGTCTATAGTCTAATTCTTTTATTAATTCTATTTTAGACTACCGTTTAGACTACCGTTAATATGTATACAGAATTGTCTGTAGACTATCGTTAGTCTATTGTTTGTCTGAAACTCACGAGTTAAGTCTCTGAGTCTTTTTCTCTGTTTGTTTATATACATACAATACACACAACAAACCGCCGCCCGATTTTCTTCAAAAATCGACCGTGTTTCTCAACCAAATCACGATCTGAAAACACCTGTGTTCTAATCTCTTCAAGCTCTTTGATTTGACTGGTTAATCCTTCGATTTGGTCCAGTTTTTAGTGATTGCGTTTTTCGAAAATCAAGAAATACGATTTAAAATTCAAGAAATTTGGCTTCGATTCTGCAAAAACTAAAAATAGTGGTGTGTTTGTGTGAATTCAGAGATCAACATACATTAATTTCAGAATTTTCTGTGAAGTTTCGATTTTATTGATTTTTCTGGTTAATTGAATTAATTGTTAAAATCCCTAAAATTCGAATTTGGGCAAATTAATTCAGTGTGTTGAAATTAAAATGGCTGTTAATATGGAGATTATCAATCATAATTTTGTTGGTCATTTTAATCCCGTTAATTGTACTCTCGAGAGGGTTAAACCTTGGATTCGGTTTTTAAATGAGCATTCTCTTATTCGTCATGCCTTAATTCTCGATGCTCCTTTAAAAGTTGATTCACTGTTGGCAATGTGTTCTACATTTGTTCTCTCCTCGGACTCAACATCTTTTACTTTTACTGTGGGGGACACACCTTATGTTGTGAATAACTCAACTGTTAACACCGTTCTACGACTTCCAACAAATGACTTTGTTGATCTTCCATCTGAAGCAGTACTGACACAATTTTTCAATGATATCCATTATCAAGGAGAAGTTGATCTTTCTAAGTTGTCTAAAAGTAACTTCATGGCTGAGTGGGATTATTTCTTTGACACAATTGCTAAGGTGTTTGCTAACACTAAAAAGAATAATTTTCACAATATTTCTACTTTGCTTCAGAGAATTGGTTATGCAGTTGCTAATAATCAAAGGGTTAATTTTGGTAAATTAATTTTTGATGCCATGGTAAATCGTCTCATAACTGCCAAGAACGATCATGATTTGGGTAGTAAAGTTGATTGTTACTATCCAAGGTTTTTAATTCTCATATTTAATCATGTTGTTTCTGATGTTCATCAAAGATTGTTTGCTAACTCTCGTACTGAAGCATCAGGAAAAACACATAAAAAATTCTTCACCAGGTTAGCAACAATGAAGAAGTACACAAATGTTCCAGTGGTCATTACTCAGTATATGTCCAACTTCATAGAACTGCCAATCATACAAGAACAACCACCACAACAGCAACCTGAACATGTTCCTGAGCAACCAGAACAAGAAGCAGCAACTGCTCCTGTACCTGAACATCAACTTCAAGTGGCTCAACTCACTATTGCTGGGATTTCTGCATCTGCTACTGAACAGGTATTATCTTTCCCTGAAACTACTTCTGGAGCCCAAGTGGCTGATAGGTTAGACCAAGAGGTTGTAGAACCACAACTTCTATCCCAGGTCTTAGAGCCAAACACAGTGTCATCTAAAATCTCTAAACCCAAATCCAGAAGTAAATTAACAGTGAAAAGACGTAATGTAAGAAGTAGTGATATGAGTGATCCCACAGCTCTGCCTCCACTAAAGAAGCGAAGAAACTTACTAATTGAGGCAACTGTCAGCCCATCCATATCCTCCCAAAAGGATACGGACATTGAAATGGCACATGAACAGTTACTGGAACCATTCTCTCAACAGGATGAGTCCATTGAAATTTGCCAGTCGGCCATGGCACCCTGTACAGAGTCAAGCACACCCCTATTACTCACAATGGGGGAAAACATAACTGTAGAATCTGATGTGGCTAGGGACAATGAGCAAAGAGAGCACAATAGGGTTGATACTGAAACAGTGCCTACCATAGTCACGGTAGAAGAGCCTTCACAGGTTAATGAGGGAAATCTTGACTCTCAGCCACAAATAATAGAGTCATCATCTCCCCTCCCAGGAGGAACATTCCTGGCTCCCTCAAGGGATTTTCCACTCGCAGTTTCAACTGGAGAAAGTGGAAGGCAACTCGATCTTTCTGTCACTGAAGAAATTCAGACATCAATTCCAAATGAGATGACAGAAATGACTGAGGAAAGGGATTTGCGAACTCCCATTGCACCACCACTGACCTTCCAAGAGGAGGCTAGGGTGATTTTATCTGCAGGTACACTTTCTGGAGCAGCTAAGGAATTAGTGAGGAGTGATGTGAGGAACACCACTAAACTGAGTGAAACACATGCACGTCAGATGAGTGAAACTCAGAGTGATATTCAGGTGAGTGCACACACTGACACATACACTCGTTCATTGGAAGAAAAGATTAAAGCTCTAGAAAAGGAACTTGAGGCCAGTAAAGCTGAAGCAAAATTACTTCGAGCACAAGTGGATGAACGGTCTTCTTCATCTACCTCTGTCAAAAATCAGCTTGCTGTGATAAAGAATGACATCACCAAGATGAAGACAACTTACACAAACAAGTTCAACACTCTCGAATTATCTTTTGAACGGGCACTTGATGATGCTGGAGAGGTTACTGTGACTCAAGATAAACTTATTTCTGTAATCTCCGACAAAGTTGAAAATCTTCAAACAGCATTGATTAAGAGTCAGTTGTCTACTGAACGCCGTCTTGATGTGATTGAAAGGCAGAATGCACAACAAGGTAAGGGGATCAAACATTTGTTCAACATGATCAGCAGAACTCACACACCCACAGCAGAAGAAAGGGAATTCTTTGTAGGAAAAGGTGGAGATGGTGCATTTCACACTTCGGTAGAGGATTCCTCAACTAAGGGGGAGAAGTCAAGAGAGGGAACTAGTGAACAAGGCAGAGATAAGGGGAAGAAGATAGCAGATTCTCAGAAGAGTGCAGAAGACACTGAAGGGTATTACTACTCAGGTGAACCAGACAAGAGAGGGAACTAAGGGGGAGAAGTCAAGAGAGGGAACTAGTGAACAAGGCAGAGATAAGGGGAAGAAGATAGCAGATTCTCAGAAGAGTGCAGAAGACACTGAAGGGTATTACTACTCAGGTGAACCAGACAACTTTGATGTTTTTGCTGATCTAAAGTTCTCTGATGAGGGTGAAAAAATACCAGAACCAGATTTTAGCAGCTGGGAAGATGAAGTGCCAGTTGACCATGAATATGAAGCTGAGCAAGCAAAACTGGATTTTGAAGCTGAATTAGAAGTTGAAAGGCAAGAAGCAAATCTCAAATTGCGAGATGAAAAGCTTCAGAGAACACTAGATATGCTTGCACACAAAGAAAGACTTCAAAAAGAGGAAGCAGAAGCAAGGCAACGAGAACATGTACTTAAAACTCAAGAGAGGAAGTTATACGTCAAGTTTAAGAGTGGTGAGAAATGGGATCGTGCTCAACGAATGATAGACTCACATCAATCTCTTGATAATGATGATAGTCGACTTCTTTCTATCTTTGAAAGACTAAAAGAGCTTAACCCAACACATGATATGTACATGAGAGCCCTAAGAACAGAAGTTGTGAGAATAACAACTGCAGGTGAAACGAAAACAGATGAGTTATTAATATTTGTTGATTGTCATGAGTTTGGAACACAAAGAGTTTCAATTCAGTTCTTCTATGACAAATCATTGACAGAAATCTGGGTTCTTAGGCCAAAGGTAAGAACTTCTTCTGAGTTGGGTGTACTACTTCATGAGAAATTCAAAGAGTTTGCTGAAAGAGCTGGTCCTGAAATAGTTGAATTGCCTAGACAATTGAAATTCCTTAAAGGTGAGGTGCTTCATACAATCAATCTTGAGAATGAGGAATTGTTCACACACTCTGCCAAGCAGCTGGTCTATATTGAACATGTTCTGAGAAATCAAGGATTTTCTACTAAAGAGAAGTTAGAAATTGCTGATCGTATTAAATCCTATGCAGAAGTCAATTTTTTTAAGGATTATGAGAAGTTCAAAGGTCAGTTGAGAAAGGCACTTGGAATTCCTCTTGTTCGTCCTACAGGATTCTCATCAAGAAGAGAGTTGCTAGTTGATGCAGAACTGCACAAAAATCTGCCAGAAATGGATGATCCAGAAGATGGAGAAATAAGGAAGGAAGACAGTCAGAAATGAAGAACAACTCTACATGTAATATCTTTAGAGTTAGATAGATCAAGATAGGATAAGGTTTAATATGATCAGGCTAGAGGATCATCTATCTTGTATTTATCATTATGTTTGAATCTGGAAATTGTTATAAAAACCAGAACTTTATCATTATTTACTTGCTATTAATGTTTTATCATTTACTAGTTTAAGTTGAGTTAGTTGAGTTATCCTCTAGGAATTTGCTTGTTAATTTATAACAAACAAATAGGGGGAGATTGAAAGGCATATGACTCAGCCTATTTGTAGTTCGAGGATCCAACTCAACTTAAAGTAGATTGTAATAAGTAAATAACCTTAACTGTCACAGGAATCTCAGAAGATGCTATCTATCAGAAGGAACAAATCTACAAGTCAATCTATAGTTTTGATATTTTACACTGGAAGAAGTTCAGTCTACTGATCAAGCCTCAGTGTGGTATTCAAAGTCATGGATTTAATTCAGAAGGACAGAGATTTCTACAAGTGACAAGAGACAGTATCAGTACAGAATATTTAAAGAAAGTTGTCAGAAGAAATTGACCACAGCTTAAAGTCAAAATGAAGAACAGAAGTTGAAGTTAGTCGTTCATGAACCAGACCGTGCATTGAGCGTCAACAAATATTCAGTGGAGGTTCTTTATTTATTTCAGTGGTTTAAAAGTGAAGATTAGACTATCAAATGAATTATGTTAATTCTCTATTAATTAATTTAAAGTATTTAGTTAACTTAATTAATAAATTAATTCTTCAAGAATTAATTTATTTATTAAGTTAATTATTGAATTAATTAATTTAGAATTAATATAGATTGCAGAAAGACTATCAGAAGTGTTTTAAGACTATGGTTTTATTATTAAAAGACTATCTGAGTTAGTCTAGGAGATAGTCTGCTAAAGAATTGGGTAGTCTGCCAAGAAGGAAAGTCACACCGGTAGTCTGCACTAAGAAGGATAGTCACACCGGTAGTCTGCCAAGAAAGGATAGTCACACCGGTTGTCTGCAGAGTATTGATAGTCACACCGGTAGTCTGATAAAGAAGGAAAGTCACACCGGTAGTCTGCAGCAAGACAGATAGTCACACCGGTAGTCTGTGTGTCCCCTGGATAGTCTGCAAGCCTTTTTGACAGTCTGTGGATAGTCTGTTGAAGTGAACAAAATAGACAGAAGATATTAACTACAAAAGAGACAGAAGCATTCATTGACAGACACACATACACGAGACAAGAAAATTAAAGACTGGAAGAACAAAGCATTATATCTCTCATCTTTAAGAGCCACTGACTATCTCATTTAATTCACAGAAAATCAAGTTCAACTCATTTGTAATATTTGATCCGATAGAACTTAATTATTTGTGACTCTTGTATTACTAGCGAATTAAGTTTCCTAGTTCTTATCTCGATTTTTATTAACTAAATTAGAAAAGTTCATGTCGAATTTTCTAATTAGTTTTTATTAACGTGATAATACTCTGTACTGATTTTGTAACAACTATCAAGTTTAATATATCGTTATATTTAACTTGAATTTTGTTTCAATTAATTCCGCTCAAATTTGTCTAAACTAAATTTTATTTAACGGACAAATTTCGATAAAAAGATATAGATTGTATTCAACCCCCCCTTCTACAATCTTATCGGACCTAACATTTATTTATGCAGACCTTGGCGATTCAAAGGCTGTATCCTTATTCGTTACTCTATTTATTATCTCAACTAGGTTATTTTACTATAAGCATCTTTTGTATATCAGGTTTTTTTACTACGCATCTTTTGTATATCCTACATGTGCCAAATTAGAAATCTTTTTTTTTTTCGTTACTTTTTCTTATCATGAACAAGATGAGAAAACTAAATATGAAGGTCAAAGCCCTTAAGTCAGGAACTTTCCTTAACTTATATTTTAGGTAAACAAAATTTTTGTAGAGAATGCATTTGATGCTGTAATGCATTTTGCAGCCGTTGCTTATGTTAGTGAAAGTACTGCTGAACCTCTAAGGTACTTACTTTTTAATGCTTTAATAACTATCTTGGCATTCTGTTTTTGCTTTATTATCTGTTTTGATATCTATGGCTAATTAGGAATTTTTTATGTTTCTATGCGCACACACCACGGACTCACAGAGGATCTGAAGGTATACAGAAGACATGGCAGATTAAGCAGGAGTCCATTGCTCGCGAAGTAGATATCTCCAGGAGCCTGCTGCCAAGGGGATCTATTCTAAGTATGAGCCATTGGCTGACCAATACACAACCTCAACTTGGCACTCGCTCAATCAGCTCCCTCCTTACCAGTGGCTGCCAAGGGGATCTATTTTAAGTAGTGATAACATGTCTGAAGTCCGAGTGCTTATAGGTATTCGTTTTAGATATATTATATCAATGTAGTTTTATATTGGATGGTTTGGATTATGTAATTAGTTTCGATATTGGATGAATTGGATAATGTAGTTGACCGATTGAATGCATATTATTTGGTTTTGGTATATCGGTTTTTTGATTTTGGTATATTATTTATCTGGTTTTGGTATATTATTTATCGAGCATTGAGTAATAAATTGAAGCTAAAGTTGGTACATATACAAGTATTAAACATCGGTTTTGTAACAAAAATTGATGTTAAAGGTTGTATTAAACATCGTTTAGTTATTGACCTGATGTCTAAGCTTGTATTAAACATCATTTCTTATTTATAAACTGATGTTAAACAGTAGGAAAGACATCAGTTTCTTCTCGGGAACCGATGTTTATAGACATCTTTGACATCGGTCAGGAACCGATGTTAAAGACCCCCCTTTATCTACACCGACAAAGACATCAGTTCTGAAACACTTTTAACATCGGCCAAAAACTGATGTTGTAGGGTGTTTTTCCAGTAGTGTTTCAGGAGTTGTTTTAGAATTTAAGTATATTTTAATTTTATTTTTGTACTTTTTATTTAAAATAATTTTTTTCATTTATAATTCTTTAACTTTATTATTTTTATACTTTATTTCTATACTTTAGTAACAAAATAATTTATACAATTCGGTATAAAATTGAGTGTGAATGAATTGGAAATTTGAAAATAGTATAACTTTTATATTATTTTAATATAAAAATTACACGAAAATAGCGTAATGAATTTAAGATGGTCACAACCTAACTTAGCCAAAAAAAAAAAGAAAAGAAGATGGTCACAACCTTATTTTGTAGCGTGATGGAAGGTTATAATTGAACTATATATTTTTGGGATAGATGGTTCAAAATGGATCATTTTTAATATTTCGCGTCTAATGCGGACTTCATATGTAGTATCAAACTTGATGCGGCAAATCATGTTCCGTAATACTGATACAGTTAATGTGGCACACAAAATAGCATAATAGGATTTTTTTTATTTTTTTTTTGAAAAATCAGATGCAGCACACGAAATTGCACATTAGAGAACAGGTGAAGACCAAACTTATGTGAATGATCCATTTTGATAATTTTCTCACAATTTTGCATATTTTTTTCCACTTAATATTTTTTTTTCTATATAAACTTCTTTAATTTTGTTCATGAAACAATTTTAACTAGTAATATCTACAATTTAATAGAATGTAAACAAGAACGTACACTGTTTTCAGAGATTAGGGGACCATGTACACATTGGTTCGAAAATGAAAGAATGACAAAATTACCATAAGTTTTTTAAGTTTGTATCAAAATAACGAATTTCGAGTTGATTGTCCAAAACTACCAATCAATAATACATTTCGAAAATAATTAATACAAAAAAATCTTATTATACATGTCATACATGCTTAAGAGCAAGTCCAAAAGTGTCCTAAACTAATGTCTTAAGCTAAAATATAGGGCATTTAATAAAAAGTGATAATTCAACAATGTCCTAAATAGGGTCCGGATCCTCTGTCCCCTTCCTCCGTGTCCCCTGCTCTTTTTAGTACAAAAAGAGTGCCCCTGCGGGGCCCATTTTAATAAATAATAAAAATGGGTTCCACAAGAACATTTTTTTTGTATTAAAAACAACAGGGGACACAAAGGAGACACGGAGGAAGGGGACAGAGGATCCCAGTTCTCCTAAATATGCCTTAAAATGCTAGGACATGTATCACCTTCCTTAAAAATAGGATTGTCCTAGGCAATCCTCATTTACTTTCAACAATAAAAGCGTCACTTGCTCTATTATTATTATTTTAATAATAGAGAATGTGGATAAGGATTGTTATTGTAGTGCATGTTTTAAAGTAATGTCCTAAGTTACTAGGACACTATGATTTATAATACTTATAAGCCAACTATTAGGACACTCTTGGACTTGCTCTAACACATATAAAATTTTTACTTATTACCTATTTGGAGAACGCGTAATGGCATTTACCCATTTGGAGAATGCGTAATGGCATTTACCCATTCTCCAAATGCGTAATAAGGAAGCCTATTAATCCTATTTCAAATGCGTAACTAGTATAAAACCTATTATCCATACCTCAAATATGTAATCAATCGTTATTTATGACCATTATTAACATTTTGTGGTATTTTTATAATGTATTAATACTGTTTGTGGTATTATTGGCCTTCACTCTCCGAAAATCGATCACAAACAAACTTGTATGACTTTTTTTTTCCTAATAGTATTATTAT
Source organism: Kitagawia praeruptora (assembly GCA_037693485.1). Lineage (NCBI taxonomy): Eukaryota > Viridiplantae > Streptophyta > Magnoliopsida > Apiales > Apiaceae > Kitagawia > Kitagawia praeruptora. The sequence goes on from CM075353.1 coordinate 13,654,525, forward strand.
CGGCTATTGTTTCTTTCTTGTATTTTTATTTATTTATTTTCTTCCTACGATAAAACGGGAACAAAGAAAACTAATTTTTTTTTTTCCAGATTATGTGCCAATGTTGTGAGCCGTTCAATCTAGATTGTGTGTCACTACAACCTCAAAAAAGACCATGAAACACATCAGCTTCATCCCTACTTCACAACACCCTGTTCCCAAACCTCAATCTTTTTAAAACCTCAAAATGTCAATACACACCCCTTTCAATTCTTTCACACTTCATTCAACTAAAGCTCAAAGCTTCAAAAGACTCTTCTCCTCAGATTTCATCACCCAAATTCAGGTAAAATCAACACCACTTGCTTCATTTTCTTTAAATTTGTTAAAAAGATCTGAACTTGATAATATTAAGCTTAAGCCCATTAAAAATTCAATAAGCCCAGTTGTTGAATCAACTCCATTTGCTTCATTTTCATTGAATTTGTTAAAAAGATTTGAACTTGATAGTGTTAAGCTTAAGCCCATTAAAAATTCAATAAGCCCAGTTGTTGAAACTTCATTTAGAACCAAGAATCCAAGAGATATTAATGTTCTTGTTGTGGGGTCAACTGGTTACATTGGGAAATTTGTAGTGAAAGAATTGATTAAAAGAGGGTTTAATGTTATAGCTGTTTCAAGAGAGAGGAGTGGAATTAAAGGAAAGAATAGTAAAGAAGAGACTTTGCAGAATTTGAGTGGTGCTAATGTGTGTTTTTCGGATGTTACTTGTTTGGATTCTTTGGAGAAAAGTTTGGAGAATTTAGATGTTGAGGTTGATGTTGTTGTTTCTTGTCTTGCTAGTCGTTCCGGTGGAGTGAAAGATTCATGGAAAATTGATTATGAGGCGACAAAGAATAGTTTAGTTGCTGGTAGGAAGTATGGTGCTTCACATTTTGTGTTGTTGTCAGCAATTTGTGTGCAGAAACCGCTTCTTGAATTTCAGCGTGCGAAGCTGAAGTTTGAGGCTGAGTTGATGAAAGAAGCGGAAGAGGATAAAGGGTTTACGTATAGTATTGTTAGGCCGACTGCTTTTTTTAAGAGTTTGGGAGGACAGGTTGAGTTGGTGAAAGATGGGAAGCCTTATGTGATGTTTGGAGATGGGAAGTTGTGTGCTTGTAAGCCGATGAGCGAGTCGGATTTGGCTTCGTTTATTTCGGATTGTGTGTTGAGTGAAGATAAGATAAACCAGGTTTTGCCGATTGGTGGACCTGGGAAGGCATTGACACCATTAGAGCAAGGAGAGATGTTGTTTAGACTTGTTGGAAAGAAACCTAATTTTATCAAAGTGCCGATTGAGGTAATGGATTTTGCTATTGGGGTTCTTGATTTCCTTGTCAAGATATTTCCTGCAATGGAAGATGTGGCTGAGTTTGGGAAGATTGGAAGGTATTATGCAGCTGAGAGTATGTTGATTTTGGATCCTGAGACTGGAGAGTACAACGCTGACAAAACACCAAGTTACGGGAAGGACACACTGGAAGAGTTCTTTGAGAGGGTACTTAGAGAAGGGATGGCTGGTCAGGAATTAGGGGAGCAAACAATTTTCTAAATGCCGGGGAGCAAACAATTTTCTAAATGCCATATTCGTTTAAAGATTTAGTACCTATCTAGTTTTGTAAGTTGTAAATCAGTGCCTTCCAAGTTATGCAGTTTTCTAATCTAGTAACTGATTTTGGTATGAACTGCAAACAAAAAATGAATACTTTATGTAAAAAGTGAGTGTATTTGAAAGTTGAAACCACATCATTTATCTGGCAAATAATTATGTGCTACCTTTATTTCCGTGATCAACCAACTTTGCTAGAACGACTTTACTAGGTTAAGATCACAATTAAATTATAGTTAAGAGTTTTTAGTTGTATCAGAAAAGATTTTTTTCAGTTATCTGTGATTCGTAGTTAGCTTCCGATTCTATGCTGATGTTCTAAAGTAAATTGTGATCATGCTTTCTGAATGTCATTTCTAAATTCAACTGGTGACGGTTTTGGTTTAAAATTTCTCTGTTATATTTATATTTGTGTTCCCCGAAAATCAAAGTTGAAGCCTAGAGCAACTTAAACTTGATAGAAACATATGTTTAGCTTCCTACAGGTCACAACCCTCTCAAACAAGACATTAAGGCCACCAGTTTTACTTGGTAGCTAGGTTAGCTGAAATTGCACGTCTTATGATTGTTACTTAATATTGTTTACTATTGAATTTTCAGACCGCCTCTAGATTATACAATGCTAGTACAGTCACTTGTATTAAGCTGAATAAGAAAGTTTATGCCACATGCTCCAATTGCATTTCTTAAACTTGATGCTGCTTAGTTCACGGATCAGCAAAGATAATGGAATTCTAGGGGAAACTAGTTGCTTTCGAAAAAATCAATATGGACTCTGTCTTGGTTGCCAGACCTTAAAGACCTTGTCTATGCCCTCTTGTGAAATTGAAAGCTGTAATTGCTTTTATATTCACTATCATCGCTCGGTTTATCCATTATAGCTTGTGCTGTTGCCACTTTTTCTGCCTGCTCACCACTGCAGTGTCAAAGTTCACTACACAGTTAAAAGGGGTATAGTTCTATTCACTTGCATGAAGACTTTTACACTCATGTACAACACTACACGATCTTATTCATGCGAAGCCAACACAAGGGTGTAAAAAACTTGCTAGTGGCTACTGGCTACTTGGCGCTTTTCCTAGAAAGGGTGGAAACTGGAAACAGAGAGAAGAATGGCAAAACAAGCACAATGGAGGAAGACAACTGTTTAGTCCCTGTAATCATATTGAATGATCTTATTGGCTGAAATGGAGTCTGCAAAGGAACTGATATCTGGGAGTGAACTATAAGTGGTTTTATACTTCTGAGTAAATGGTTGTATATATAGAATAATAAAACTGTTCCCGAGTAAGCAGGAAACAATGTAACCTGACTTGTACGAAAGCTGGTGAATCGGTGAACTTGGATGAATAGGGCGTCTAAAAGGAATAAAGGGAACGGTCTGGGGACTAGTCGCAATAACCACCCTAGCTGTTGCTGCAAACCAAGTGACTCCTTAATTATACTACAACCTCTCTGCACGGGCACTCTGACAGATATGAACGCGTGATTTATATAGAGATTCATGCTCGGCTAAAGCTTAAAGAAACAATCTGTCAAGGCAATCGTAAGAAGTGGATACAAATCACCAGTTACCAGAAGACAAATCACCGACTACAATAGTACAATTGTACAAATCACCGGGCAAAATAATAAAAATTACTTGAAACTATTGGATTATCAAAAATAGAGGTTCATTATGCTTTTGGCTTATGCAGAGGAATGCCGTATGATACGGAAAGTGTTACCACAATTAACACATTGTTGAATCAAAGTAAACATTTGCCACAATGATATTTGACTGAATAAATGTAGTCACAATGATATTTGCCACAATGATTGTGCATGTGTGTGAATGTGTCCGCTGTAAAGACATTCTGAAAACGCCATTGACAGAGAGCTTTGATGCTAATAAACTCATTTGAAGTATACAACAAATTGGCACAAAAATAAAAACAAAGACCAGAAGGTGCTATTATTTCAATCAGGATCGCGAAGTTGGAAACTCAGCAAAGACTACTGCTGTTTCTGATCTGTGAAAGGTTAATAATGTAGAACACAATCAGGATTGATAACACAATGGAGGCGAACAAAGAGGATAAAACGGAGATTCCAATGTGTCGACAGTAGGAATCGTAGACATTGCAGATCTTGTGCCATCCTACATTGGAGTTTCCTTTGAGTCCTAGGTAGGCCACTTCACCGGCTACTCCTATTGCTGAAGCTATTATTCCCAATAGCAGCTGCATCACATTGAAAATTGTAGTTGCTTTTTCAAGAATTGCAATTATATTTAGAGTAAATAACATAGTTGTGACCGCGCTCACTTTATCCATTTTTGCAATTTGCTAACCGGAGTTTGAAATTTACAATATGTTTGCTAGACAATATTTTTGTTCTTCAAGAAGGTGGCTAAGGGCCACTTTTATGAGAAAAAAGACTGACTTTTTTTTTTCTCAGAAAAATGACCCTTAGACACCCTTTCGGAAAGTAAGAGCAATGTACGGCCAACATTTTGCAAATTCAAAATTCCGGCCATCAAAGTGCTAAAGTAGATAAAGTTCAACCACCACTTTGCAATCTACTCTTATATTTACTGATCATATAGGTCACATGTGTTTTAACATATGTATAGAGAGAGAGAGAGTGATAGAGCATACCACATCTATTATAACAACACATGACATAAATTTTCTCGAGGTACAAGATCGCTTCATGAGAGCAGCGGAGCATAAGAGTGTAGTGATTATGCTGTAGAGGCAAGCCACTGAAAGTACTGCTAATGAGTATCTGTATAATCATGACAATCTGCAGTTTAGTAATCATCCATGCAGTTTAATATATTACCTACGTTTAAAAATTTCTCGAAAAATTTGTACAAAGACTAACTTACATGAAGGCTGGTATATCAGAGAATTGAGCTGACTTGGGAGAGCCATAAGGAGGAAACGGAATTGGAATCAACTCCGTTTGCTTACTGGTAACTAGTGCCATTACAGAAATTAAGGTTGTCGTAAATAATACGAATCTTAGTATCACTTCAATCCTAATGTATTCAACTGATGTATTGCCCATATTGGCCATTTTGAGTCCTGCTAGTTGTGATTCTTGGTCTAATCTCGAAGCCATAGGTGTATGTCTGTGTATTGAGGTGTTGGAATATAAGATGTTTGATTGAGAGTTAAGAAAATAGTTCTTATATAGGAGAATTTTAGGGTGTTTGCACATGTTTGTGGAAGAAGTAACATGGAAAGCTACACAAATAGACACTGTTTAAGCAAGGAAAACACTTATAGCAACATAAATTTGGCTCAATTTGTTCTTATATTAAAATATACAATAAAAAAATAGATATGAGCACAGTCCACAGAGAAGTGCATCTGGACTCTGGAGGCAAAAGATGTTCAGTTTCGGCAACTGCACTTCAAAAGTTTGTTCTAATTCTTATAAGCAAGGAGTTGAACGAAGATTATTATTTTAAATATATTTGTAATTATTTAACCTGGTTTACTATACTCTGCATTTAATCGAAAATTATATTTTTAAATACATGTATAACTGCAAAGATTGCAGTAAAGTCTTTACTTGGTTGAAATCACTATAGTAAAATTATATTTGAGAGATTTAGCTGACATGAGATATACTTTTAGTTGGATGTACTCTTAGTTCAAATAGTAGCCAATTCTTTGTTGATCTGAATTGTTATGTTCATTCTTTCTGAGTAGAACTTCTAAACACTTTAGGGGGACTTTCTTGGTTCATAGATTTTCTGTCAGACTTACATTGTATCCCTCGAAGTTAAAGCATTGAACAGCTCGAACTTGATAGAAATATGTGTACTTACATTGTATCCCTCGAAGTTAAAGCTTTGAACAGCTCGAACTTGATAGGAATTTGTGTTTAGCCTGCTGCAGGTCATCAGTCATAACCCGCGCAAACAAAATTTTGAGTCCTGTTTTTGCTGTTTGGCCAGTTTTACGTGCTTGCTAGGTTGGCTGAATTTGCAAGCCTTATGATTGTTACTTGATATAGTTCACTATTGAGTTCTCAGATCGTTTCTAGTTTATAAAATGCTAGTAGTTTTCAGGGCCGTCTCCAGCATTTTGGAGGCCCTAATTTTCTTATAACAAAATTTTTTTAAGACATCAAATTTCAAAATTAGATAACAAAAAAAATTACAATACAACTTAAATCCAATGGTAAAAAATAGAAGTAGCAAGTTGAGATTAAGAAGTTATTCTCCTTGTTTTAACTAGTGTAAAATCTGTAATCAAAGTACTATTATCGAACATTTGCTAATTAAAAATTTGATTAACTAGTTATAAATTTATAAATCTTCATAAACAACATTGCAAAAAAAAAAAAACTTCCTAAACAAAAAGGAAGAAATTAAACATGAACAGAATATGCTAGTTGTACCCGGACACAGGAATTTGAAAAGGTAGTGTGTACTGTACACTAATAAACACCCATTGTCATTTAACATAAATGGGCTTTTACAACATTAATGATGGGCCTCTAAATTCAAACCAATTATTAATTAAATAATAAAGAGTCCAAACATGATATTAAAGCCAATATGTTGTTATATTTGAATCGAGTAACTACCTATTTAAGACTATAAATATAATTAATACATGTATATATACATGACTTATGATTAAAAAATGTGGCCCCTCAAATTTTGTGACCCTAGGCAGGGAGCTAGGGAGACTCCCACAAGAGCCGGCACTGGTAGTTTTTGTTAAGCAGAATAAGAAAGTTTGTTCCGGATGCAGCAATTGCATTTCTTGAACTCGGTGTTACTTTGTTTGTTAATCAACAAGGATAATGGAATTCTTAATTGAAATTAACTGCTTTAGAGAAAATCAATATGGACTCGGTCTTGGTTGCTGGACATTAAAGACCTTGTAGATGTCTCTTAAGCTTTTTGTTGTTTTTTTACTTCAGCTTGGAACACAGCCAGAAAATTAGACTCTTGATTCCTTAAGTTCTTTTATTGAATGCTTGGACTATTAATAAGACATTGTTCATTGTTGCTAGTTGTCTCTGATTTAATACAGAACAACTTTGGGTGTTTAAAGGGCATAGTTGCATAAAGGAATTATTTCAACATGGGAAACATTTGTGCATTTGCGAATGTATGAGACGTTTTAAAAATGCCAAACAAGTTTTTTAATTAATTATAAGTACATTCAGATTTGGGGAATAAACGCAACGCAAATGAAGTATACAACAAAAGTACAGAAACAGAAAGTGCTATTATTTCAATCAGGGTCGTGAAGTTCAAATATCAGCAAAGACTGCTGTTTCTAATCTGTGAAATGGTAACAATGTAGAACACGATCAGGATTGATAACACTATAGAGGCGAACAAGGAGGATAAAACTGAGATTCCAATGTGTCGACAGTAGGAATCGTAGACATTGCAGATCTTGTGCCATCCTACATTTGAGTTTCCTTTGAGTCCTAGGTAGGCCACTTCACCGGCTACTCCTGTTGCTGAAGCTATTATTCCCAGTAGCAGCTGCACCGAATATAAAATTTTAGTTGCATTTCGACAATTTGTCATCATATTTACCGATGGTATAGACTGGAGTACACAAGTGTTTCAATATATGAATAGAGAGAGTGGTAGAGCGCATATACCACGTCTATTATAACAACACAAGTCAAAAGTTTTCTCGAGGAACAAGATCGCTTCATGAGAGCAGAGAAGGATAAGAGTGCAGTAATTATGCTGTAGAGGCAAGCCACTGAAAGTACTGCTAATGAGTATCTGCATAATCAAGACAATCTTCAGTTAATAATCATCCATGCAGTTTAATATTTTACCTAGGTTCAAATATTGTTACATTTTCTTGTATCTCGAAAAAAAGCATACAAAGAATAGTAGCTTACATGAAGGCTGGTATATCAGAGAATTGAGCTGACTTGGGAGAGCCATAAGGAGGGAACGGAATCGGAATCAACTCCGTTTGCTTACTGGTGACTAGTGCCATTACAGAAATTAAGGTTGTCGTAAATAACACGAATCTTAGTAACACTTCAATCCTCATGTATTTAACTGATTCATTGCCCATGTTGGCCATTTTGAGCTCCGCTGCTTGCGATTCTTGGTCTACTCTTGAAGCCATAAGTGTATATGTGTACAAAGAGCTGTTGGAATAGAAGATGTTTGATTGAGAGTTATGAAAATAGTTCTTATATATAGGAGAATTTGAGGGTCTTTCCACATGTTTGTGGGCGGAGAAGTAACATGGAAAGCTACACAAACAGCACTATTTAAGCAAGGAAAACACTTAAAGCAACATAAACTCAGTTTAATTTGTTCTTTGTTTTAAAAATAGGCAATAAAAAATGAATATTGGCACATAGACGTGCATCTGGACTCTGGAGGCAAAAAATGTTCAGTTTCGGCAACTGCACTTTCGAAGTTTGTCTATTTTTTATATGCAAGGAGTTTGACGAAAATTACAATTTTTTTAAAAAAAATCAATTTTAATATACTTAAGCTCGTTTACTGTACTCCGCATTTAATCGAAAATTAGAATTTTGAATAAGCTAGCTAGGTTGGCTGAATTTGCACGCCTTATGATTGTTACCTGACATATTTTACTATAAAATTCTCAGATCATCTCTAGTTTATACAGTGCTAGTAGTTGTGTTAAGCTGAATACGACAGTTTATTCCGGACGCGGCAATTGCATTTCGTGATCTCGGTGTTACTTTGTTGACCAACAAGGATAATGGAATCTTAGGTGAAATTAACTGCTTCAGGGAATATCAATATGGACTGAGTCTTGGTTGCAAGACATGAAAGACCTCGTTGATGTCTCTTGAACTTCTTGTTGTTTTTTACTTAAGCTTGGAACAAAGCCAGAAAATTACTCGAGGTTTAAGAATTATGGTACCCTCTATCCCGCAAAAAAGGTTCTGTTTCAAGTCACTTGATGTGAAGCATACATCAATTTTAGTGATGGTTAGTTAGAATACAATGTTCGACCACAAAATTTCTGTTATGAGTGAATTGATTCCTTAAGGTGTGTTCACTTAGAAAGAATGGAATGGGGTAGGAATGGAATGAAAATTGTAAACAAAATTTATGAAGAAAGAGGGATGTTGAGGGAAATAATGAACAAATATGAGGGAGAAGAAGTTTTTTATGATGAAGATTGGGAATGGAACATTCCTTCCAAAACATGTGGGTTAGAATTCTAGTTCAAATTATTTGGAAGGAATGAAGCAAGGAATGGAATTTATAAACACTTTCCTCAATCTCCCCCAAATAATAGTATAAATTTCATTCCATTCTCCCCTCATTCCATTCAATCCAAGTGAACATAGCCTAAGTTCTTTTATAGAATGCCTGGATTATCAATAGGACATTGTTGCCGGTTGCCTCTGATTTATTACAGAACAATGTGCTTCCTGTTAGGAATCTGCCCGATTCCCTGCGAATGCAGAAGCGATTTGGTAAATATGTGCGCTTAGATCCCACAAATATACGTGATAGTAATGAAGCAACAAACCAACAATACAGTAAAAGAGACAAGAGATTTAACGTGGTTCGGCCCAGCCTACATCCACAAGAGTAACAACTTCACACTAGATAAAAGAGATTACAATATCCGGGTATCCGGCCCCTTGAATTTCATACAAAAATTCAGCCCTACAATACCTATTATGTATATCCCCAACTCACTGAAGTGTTTATCTCGAAAACCACCCCCTATCACTGTTTCCCGACAACCTTTCCTTCTCTCCCTCTCCCAACCCGGACAGTGCCACACAACCTGATAGAAAGACCCCCTGCAGCGGGACCACCTCTGATGGCTGCAGTCAGACCCAAGTACCCTAAGGAATAGTTTAGGCACGAGGACCTTCTATCCCGACACTTCCTGAAAGCGGGCTAAACCGGCTTTCCTACTAGACGGACTATCTAGCAGCTATAGAGAGAGAAGAGAGAATTTTGGTGTAAGAAATATGGAATGAGGATATGGGTATTTATAGGAGTTAGTAGTAGGTGGGGATTGGTGGAGTTTGGTTGAATGAAGTTTGGTGGAGTTTGGCAAAGACCATATGGCCGTCGGCTGCCTAACAATCTCCCCCTCTTTCCAAACTCACAGCTCTTCACTTGCATTCCATACATGTGCCCTGTTGGCACAACTCCAACTTTTCCTTGATCCGTATCATTCCCTACGACAATACTCCCCCCGAGTCCAAGACTCCAAACTATACCCTAGTTTGCACATTCATTCTCGAATGCCCACTTGCTATACGCACAAGTGTACCATTGACCTCTATTTGTCCAACTACATACATGTGAAGCAATCTGTTGTATACACACATACTCACTTGATTCACGTCGGCCAATCCTATATGTAGTCCATCACACACGCAAGTGTGACCATCACACACACAAGTGTGACCATCGATCTTTCATTTACTCCCCAACTGCATATCAAACAAATCAATCTGTTGCATGGTTCACTGCTCACTTGATTCATGTTGATCGATGCCCATATGCAGCTGCAACACACCAACTACTCGTTGATGTCGTGGAAGCCCTTCGACCAAGCATCCATCCCAGCAGTCTTTGCACCATCGTCTAGACTGGAAGGCAATACAACCGCAGCAGTATCCTTCAAGTCAATCTTCCCTCGTGCACGAGATAACCAGATTTTCGAAGTTCCAGTACGTTCTGGCCACGTACTAATCAGACGATATATTCCCCCACGTAGCTCTCCCTTTATCCGAACCACACGGCCTCTTTCGATATTCATAGCTCCCCCTACTACAGAGCATCTGTAGCCTTCTGAAGCTAACCGACCGATAGATATTAGATTCTTCCTCAGCTTAGGCACATATCTTACCCCGTTCAACCTGCGAACTATTCCATCGAACATTTTGATTTTCACAATTCCAATCCCCTTGATCTCACAAGTAGATCCATCAGCCAAAGAAACTGTTTCATTCTTTGTATCTTGGAATTTGTCAAAATGCCCCCTCTCGGAACATACATGGTAAGATGACCCTGAGTCTAATATCCATTCTCCTGGAGAACTAGTGCCTCGATTGAAGATGGTGCAAACATCTTCACAATCGAGAGTAACCACAGCCAATGATGCATCTGGATCCTTCTTATTAAGCGGACAATTCGGCCTAATATGACCCCACTCCTTGCAACCAAAGCACTGCATGCCCTTTTCACTGTATCTGGATTTACCCCTGCTATTGGTAGATCCTCTCACAGCACCCCTTCCTCTATTATTTTGACTACGCAAAGCCAAAACTGTCATTCCGTCCTTGTCACCATCCTGGTTCTTCCTTCCAGCATTTGACAAAAGTGCTGACTGGACCTCCTCCATTTTTAACGTGTCCTTTCCGTGCAAAATGGTTGTGACCAAATGATCGAATGACTCCGGAAGCGAAGTAAGAAGAATAAGGGCCTTATCTTCTTCCTCCAATTTTACATCACTCATCTTTGTTGGTTTTCCCTCCTTCCCCTTCAAAGCCCTTGCTAGCTTCTGTTGGGTTAGGATATCCTTTACCCTTCTCTGCCAGAGAGTAAAACTTCATTTACCATCATATGGAGTCACCTTGAATCCTCCAATACTTGTCATGATCTCCGTTTGCACACACAAACCAATCCAAACAACTAAATCAATTGGCCAGGTAAGTGTAAGAAACAATGGGAGCACTTCCGTCAAAACGGAGCCAAATTAGACAACCACTTTTCTTAACGACTTTCCTTCGGCACCAATAATTTAGACACAACTAGCTCTGATGCCAACTGTTAGGAATCTGCCCGATTCCCTGCGAATGCGGAAGCGATTTGGTAAATATGTGCGCTTAGATCCCACAAATATACGTGATAGTAATGAAGCAACAAACCAACAATACAGTAAAAGAGACAAGAGATTTAACGTGGTTCGGCCCAGCCTACATCCACAAGAGTAACAACTTCACACTAGATAAAAGAGATTACAATATCCGGGTATCCGGCCCCTTGAATTTCATACAAAAATTCAGCCCTACAATACCTATTATGTATATCCCCAACTCACTGAAGTGTTTATCTCGAAAACCTCCCCCTATCACTGTTTCCCGACAACCTTTCCTTCTCTCCCTCTCCCAACCCGGACAGTGCCACACAACCTGATAGAAAGACCCCCTGCAGCGGGACCACCTCCGATGGCTGCAGTTAGACCCAAGTACCCTAAGGAATAGTTTAGGCACGAGGACCTTCTATCCCGACACTTCCTGAAAGCGGACTAAACCGGCTTTTCTACTAGACGGACTATCTAGCAGCTATAGAGAGAGAATAGAGAATTTTGGTGTAAGAAATATGGAATGAGGATATGAGTATTTATAGGAGTTAGTAGTAGGTGGGGATTGGTGGAGTTTGGTTGAATGAAGTTTGGTGGAGTTTGGCAAAGACCTTATGGCCGTCGGCTGCCTAACACTTCCTTCAGTATCCGACAGTTGGTCTGTTGAAAGTATAATTTTAGTGAACATGATTCTTTTATCATAAGAACATTCTTGTTTCCTAGAACAGAACTCACTAAGCTTCTCTCGGTCTGATTTTAGGTGGATTTCCATCTTAAAGATGAAATTAGATATTTTGAGTAACATGTAGTTCAAATCGCCCAATTTTAAGGAACAATGTTTCTTCAATGCCTTGGCATCTGGATCCTTGTAAGATGTTTCACACGGTACTCTCCTTTTCGTCCTTTCAAGTACCTATTCTAATGGCAAGCCCTCAGCTAGGCCCTCTTGTGATATCCAAAGTTGCAATCGCTTTTATATTCACTAATATCACTCGGTTTCTACATTATATATAGCTTCTTTCGTATCCCTTTTTTCTGCCCGCTCACCTGTTTTACGTATCACATTGCCAAAGATTACTGCACATGAACTATAAAAGATCTTGGATTTTATGGTAGGGAGAACCTTTGTTAATTTTTAGCACATGTTCTTAAGTCCCAATTAGAAATCTATTTTAATTGCCTGATTCATGAAGCAGCGGTTCTGCCATATATTATCCACATAACACATGTTGAACTTTTTAAATGCTGAACTGGTGTTCTGCAAAAGAGCTAATATCTAGGAGTGAACATATATTCTTCTGAGTAATTGGTCAGTTGATATATGACTCTTTCTGCAGGAAATATTGCAACCCGACTTGCACGAAAGCGGGTGAATCAGTGAAAGGGCATAATTGCATAAAGGAAAATCAGTGTCGACTTGAACTATTCACTAGATCCACCCCAGTTCTTGTTGTTGCTGCAAACGGTATGACTTGTTATACAACTACAACCACTCTGCACTAACAGTTTCTGTTTGTAAGGCACTGTTGGTACATCCACATGATGGCACAGCTCCCTTCTCTAGTGGTATATAATATGGAATGCTACTCATAATTTTAGATGGGAAACATTTGAACATGTGTGACATAGAGACGACATTTTATAAAAGGCATGACAGTTTTTAATTAATTATACGTACATTCCGCCGATTCGTTCAAATAAATCACAAAGCGATTTCTAGGTTAAAAAGATATACTTCGAAGTATACAACAAAAGTACAGAAACAGAAAGTGCTATTCTTTCAATCAGGATCGCGAAGTTGAAAACTCAGCATAGACTACTGATGTTTCTGATCTGTGAAAGGGTAATAATGTAGAATACAATCAGGATTGATAACACAATGGAGGCCAAAGAAGAGGATAGAACTGAGATTCCAATGTGTCGACAGTAGGAATCGTAGACATTGCAGATCCTGTGTGTTATGAACTAAGATAGGATCCAAATACTAAACCAGTAATACTGAATAAACTGATAAGACGGACTGAGATAACAAGCTTGAATTTGTATTTTTCTGGATAATGTTTACAGGATAATAAGGATGATGCTATGAAGAAAACAAGTACAGGAATTTGAAGATAAATACTGAACTTTCGAGAGGTTCAGCTCTCTCCCAAGTAACCTATCTTAACATAACCAATTCATCGATAACCCCTCCTGTGCCTTCTTCTTGCTTATATCTCTATTTGCTAACCCTTGGGCTTTCTATCCATGGGCCTGTCTTGGGCTATTTGTTAATATAAGTTGATAGTTCAGCTACGTTGGGTTAGTGCATAACATTACCCCGCCCCCAAGAACCACCTTGTCCTCAAGGTGGGAGTGAGAAAATTGTTGTGCCTTTGTAGTTACCTATTGTCCCAATAGGACCGTTGTCTTTGGCAATAAATTCTCTATAAGTTACCTGAGAAGGCACTGAAACTTGCAAAGGCTTCCCATTGTTAGGGAACACCCACTCTCGACGGACTTTTATAGTTTCACCACACCACATGACATCATATACTTGCTGATCGTTAGCTAATTTATTTGTATGCTTCATAGCTGAAGTTGCAGCTGAAAAACTAGAATGATTTGAGTAGTAACATATTATGTGCGAGCATGTTCCACATATGTTTAAAATTTTAAATGCTGGATGAATAAACTCCCTCTCCAGATCAATTTTAACCAGGCCACTTCCCTCTGGGAAGTTCTTTGTACTTAGCATATGAAGTAATTTCTCTCCTTGATCAAGTCTTCGGAGTGTTGACGATTGTTGACTACTTCCGTTCATGTCTTTCAACTTGTGGTCATAGGAAAAAGAGATCTTTTCACCTTCACTAGGAAGAACATCAAGAACACGAGCAAGTAACCAAACAAAATCAAAAGCATACACTGCATCAATTTTATAGCTCAAAGTTTTCGTATCTTGATTTTTACCCATCGGTGCAGCAATTACAACATCAAAAGAATCACAGCAGAATGACACATGGTATTGACAACTAGCATGAAATGGGACAACATAATTGATTCCCATGTTATCAGATGGCTCGTTGAGAAGTTCACCAATACTTATGTTGGTTAGAATCACAGCCCAATCCCCGAGAGTCAGCAACTTACCATTTTTTAATCGCATGGCATTCTTCTCCTGAGCTTGTTTCATGATGGCTGATTTGTCACTTTCTCGTCGTAAAGATATGTACAACTTTGAGTCCTGAGTCCATCTTTGAGAATTAGCCAGGTTTTCCTTCTTGCCACGGTAAGGAAGGAGCAATACTTCTCCACATGCTATGCTCGACATTCCCCACTTACGAAGATGTTCCAAAACTGATGATATCTTCTTGTGAGTACTTAAAATGAGGTTCAAGTGGGGATTGTAATTTTCCATTTTCCGTGCTTTTCGAGTACTTCCATCAATCAGGAATAGTTGCAGCTTGCATTTTGATGATGTTTGTTCACTGTTCTCAATGAAAATATTCTGCAACAAAGTTATGGAAGAAGACACAACATTTCCAACAGGGTCTACATACTTCCCCTATTTTCCATGATTCTCATCTAGTGACATCCGTTCCAGATTCTCTACAACATCAGCAACTACAGAGACACCAGTCGTGGCAGCCTTTTCCCCCCTTTTATATCCACCTAGCCTTTGTTGATGTCTCACTGCTTTAAGAGGAACCCAATCACCTTTGTAGTTGCTGCGATTTAAACCTCGAGTAAGGACAGTTGTTGTAGCTGTTGTGTAAGCCGACATCACTTCTACACCGCTCATAACATCCTTTAAACACGAGTCCTCATACAAAGTCATAATAATGGAGTTGATAGTTCCACCTTTGCCCAATGACTTGTAATCACATTCTGATTTTCTACTTCCTGCTATAGGCTCAATCTTACCATACTCGTCCTCGTGTAACTTGTAATACATTATTTCACCTCCATCATCCCACCCCACTAAATTCCTATAAAGCTTAGTGTGAAACAGTTCATATTCTTCTATATTACAGGGGTTATACACCCGTCCATATAAATATAAAAGCATCACCCAAACAATCTTATCATTAACACATAATTTATCAAACACTTGATTTGCATTCACACTATTCTTAAAATTAATATAGAATTCCATATGAACTTTACCATACTCATTTTCATGGAACTTGTAAACCATAATTTTATCAAACCTAGGTAGTTGATAGGGAATATTTACCTTCATGGCCTTATGCATATTCCAGCCATCAATCCCTCCCCCGACTTCATTCATCCCTCTCTCATTCAGCCCCACCAAGGGTGTAAGTATTCCGGTATAACCCCGTCCTGGGTTATCAATACTTTCGTCGATCTTGTCGTTGACGGGTACCGAAAACAACTGCATCTCAGTCGACTCCTGAAACTTGGATGGCTTGGTATTCATGGTTAACGGCTCCTGGTACTCGCTACTCTGATTGATACGACCATCCGGCCTCCCCGACAACCGTTTGCTTTGGCTCTCCTTAGCCCATTCTGCCAGCGATTGACGCATTGCCTCCAAAGATTTCTCGACTGACTTCGAAACAATCTCTTTTACTGACTCTTCTGGATCAAGGTTTCCCCAATTCCTCCCTTGTTGGAAATTTCCACCAACATCATCTCCGTTCACAAAGGTATTGCCCATATTACTACCACCCCAACCCGTTACTCCTCCGTTCCTCTCCTCAATCCCGTTACTCCTGCCCTTACCATCTAACCCAGACAACGGACCCCCAAACACATGGTGACTGTCCTGAACCATTATCGACGAAAGAGAAGTAAGTACCCCCTGCTGATACCTTAATTGATCTTCTTTGAAAGTGTTAATCAATACCTCCTGCTGTTCACAGATTCGAGCTATACATGCTTCTAATCGCTGCGATGTCTCAGTCATCGTTGACCTCAAACCCCCCAAATCCTGCTCAAACATTTTGATTTTTTTGTTCCTCGCGAGGACCGTATCCTCTGATACCACTTTGTTATGAACTAAGATAGGATCCAAATACTAAACCATCAATACTGAATAAACTGATAAGACGGACTGAGATAACAAGCTTGAATTTGTATTTTTCTGGATAATGCTTAAAGGATAATAAGGATGATGCTATGAAGAAAACAAGTACAGGAATTTGAAGATAAATACTGAACTTTCGAGAGGTTCAGCTCTCTCCCAAGTAGCCTATCTTAACATAACCAATTCATCGATAACCCCTCATGTGCCTTCTTCTTGCTTATATCTCTATTTGCTAACCCTTGGGCTTTCTATCCATGGACATGTCTTGGGCTGTTTGTTAATATAAGTTGATAGTTCAGCTACGTTGGGCTAGTGCATAACACTGTGCCACCCTACATTTGAGTTTCCTCTAAGTCCTAAATTTGCTACTTCACCTGCTACCACTACGCCATAGATGCCCAGACGCAACGCACTTCTACTGTTGCATTAGACACGTTTTTTGTTACAATAGGCCTAAGGTAACACTTTTTCACCATTTCATCCGCTAATGTTGCCTCTGCTATCTAACGTAATGCTTTTGTTCTCAATAGTAACACTAAGAAAAGTATTATCTTAGGGCCATACAAAAACACTAAATCAAACAAATGCAACACTAGAAAGGTGTTACCATAGCTTAGCCAAAAAAAGACAGAGGACACGTGGCATGTGGGGGTCCACGTGACACGTGTCATGGTGGTGACGTGTCAAGGGGTGATACGTGACAGGTGTCCACGTGGCATGTTGGGGCCACCTGACACGTGGCAGGTGGGGGTCCACCTGCCACGTGGCATTTGGGGGGGGGCCCACCTGCCACGTGGCATGTGGGACCCACCTGTCACGTGGCATTTGGGGGGGGGCACCTGACACGTGGCATGTGGGCCCACTTTCTAATGTAACACTACAAATTTATCTAATGTAACACTACATAATTATCTAATGTAACACTATAATTATCTAATACAACACTGCAATAAGGCTAATGCAACACTAGCAACTATAACAATCGCAACACTAAAATTGAAAATTTTGCAAGATCTGATTTATATATATATATATCAATCCCTTTACAAAATAAACCAACCAATTCACCAAAATACAATTCAATACTTATCTCCATCCACAAATTCACCAAAATACAATTCACGTACCAACCACCTTATACAACATTTTATACACCACTTTGCCAAAATATAATCTATACTAAACCACATAGGACACCTTCTGACTATCTTATAAACCATATACACATTGATTTTGACACAAATTTGTCAACAGGTATAATTTCCCCGTGATTGGTTGACCCTAGTAATACCTATCTTCACCAACACAATATATCCATTCTGCTTTAAGTGATACACAAGCTGCCACGAAGTCGCCACCTTCTACCACTTTACCTGAAGAAAAGCTCTTAACAACCTACATTGATATCACAGAAATCAATCAGAACACAAGATTTTTGTTGCTGTAAGAAGCATCTAGTTAGAAACAACGTGTTTGGTAACACTGAATCTGCTCTCCATAGAAGATAATAAATGTTACCTGCCCCTGAAGTGTCATGAGGTATATTGATGATGTCTTGTTACACGCAATGACATGGTCAATGTTTTTGGAAATAGGATAAAATAGGAAATCTCTATTGTAAGACTTGTAATCTTGAGGCTCTCTAGTAATTTGATTCAAGTTAATACCAAAACTGGATAACACACAGTAATTAATTATGTAAATAGTTCTAATTTCAGCAATGTGCTTTGTATAACTGCACTTAATATTGTTTACAATATACTACTCAACTCAAATGCATTTGACATGGGAAAAGATGCTTACAATATACTCAAATGCTTTAAAATGAGAAAAGGAACTTACACTATGAAAATCATGTATAATACTTTTATATTTATCACCACAGCAAGAATAAATCATGTATAATACTTTTATATTTATCTGCTATATTAGTAATACACTTTTATTTGTATTCAACAATAAAAAAAGAACCATGTAAACCTGAGAATGGACTTTTCACAGGTTGTATGATATTGGTTGATCACTGGAATGAATTAGCTGGTACTCAGAGAACTTGTGAGATCGATGTCTGGACTGAATTTCAAAATCTTACAGGTGACATTATATCTCGAACAACATTTGGTAGCAGCTACGAAGAAGGCAAGAATATTTTAAAATTACAATAAGAACTCCAGGTGCTAATTATGGAAGCCATGCAAACTTTATACATTCCTGGTTTCAGGTAAATCATTACACAATTTATTGAAATGATATGATTTTTTAAAACAACCATTTTACCTCAACAAGTGGATTTTGATTTTGTTTCAAAAAAATATCTAATCTGAGAATCCTTTCAATCACTTCAACTTGATGTCTGCTATTTATCCCAACTAAAAAGAACAGAAGTAGAAACAGCTTGAATAAAAGGATTACCTCAATGCTCAGAACATTAGTTGAGATGAAAGACAGAGCAATAACAGCAGGAGAATCCAGGAACGACGACTTAATACACTAGCTAGGCCCATCGATTCTGGAACTTCTTTAAGCCCTTGCCAGGGAAGAGAACATGCTAAGCACAAAGAATTTCATACATGAAAGCCTTGAAAAGTCATCCGAATAAAAAGCCAACCTTCCATTTAAAAAAATAACACATTTCATTTCACCTCGACTGAATCCCACTACGAACAGATGGTAAAAGAGTTCTGATACTGATCTTTAGAGATTTGAAAATTAATCAACTTACAAATTACTTCTCTCTTATTGCCAAAGAAGACTGACAACAGGTCAGCACCATTTAACTACTTAGCAGAATATTCCTTACACGATCCTCCATTTATGGCTTTAAATTAGACATCCCAGATCTGTAAGAAAAGTACACTTGAAAAAGAATTCCATGAATTTTATCTAGCATAAAACATTATCGATCCAAGTCTTCTAAAATCCAAAATACGGTCACAGTTACACAATGCTATTCTATGACTGGAGCTATATTATTAAAGTTGAAAAGCATCATTAAAGTTAAAAGTTGCAACCGTTGGATTCCAGTGTATAGTCTATAAATCAGACTTCATCATACCAATCATACAATCTAAATTTATTACAACCAAGGACAAAGGTCTATTTATCAGCCGGTTCAATTTTTATTACAAATCCATATGTATATAGATGAGATGTATCTGTACAAACTGCACACAATGACTCAATGGAAGGAAGACAACCATTTACGACAGAATAAAGCTCATACTGGTTATAAGAACATCAAATCATAGGACTATGTGTAATACCTTGTCTACTCCTTGGTTACAAGCATACACCAAAGCATCAGCAAGGGTAAGTCTGCCTTCAGCATCACTGTTGTTAACCTGCAGTTGATGTTCGATCAGCTTAAAAGATATCATTTACATGTCAGGATATGAGATAGCAACAAAGAAAAGACAGTATATCAATAGGTAAATATGTTGACAAGCTTAAAATATAACATATGTAAAATCCTAGTTTAATTTCATTTTCTCTTCTGACTTAAAAACAGACATTTCATATGCAATTCTTGGAAATGTTATAGATACATTTTCAGTTCATAATTATCTTAAACCTAAAGAATGGTCGGCCTAGTAGCATTATGAGTAAAACACAGATTGCTAACAACAAAGGAAACTAATTAATTTAGTTGCAAATTAATTTTCCATCTATATCGAGCATGGTCTTTACGTATCTAGCATGGTTTATTAAATCAAAGTCTCGACACTTATAATTAAATCAAAGTCTAAGCTAATCACTACAGGGGAATTACATCACATATCTTAGCAAAAAATGGTGAGAATTTTTTTCGTTAATACTCTATTTACAGATTACAGTGCAGACTTATGTGTAGATTTTTTAAGGATTCGATTTTTTAAAAAATATTTCTCGACCACCCAACCATACGGGAATCAAGATCCATCATATTTAATGTTATTCCCAAAAGTTTAGAAAAAAAAAATTTGATCGGATAATTCAACGGTCAACTATCACTTTGACCGGAACCCTTAAACAGGGTTTCGTCAGGGTTTAAGTATTCGATTTTTTAAAAAATATTTCTCGACCACCCAACCATACGGGAATCAAGATCCATCATAGTTAATGTTATTCCCAAAAGTTTAGAAAAAAAAAAATTGATCGGGTAATTCAACGGTCAACTATCACTTTGACAGGAACCCCTAAACATGGTTTCGTCAAGGTGTAAGGATTCGATTTTTTAAAAAATATTTCTCGACCACCTAACCATACGGGAATCAAGATCCATCATATTTAATGTTATTCCCAAAAGTTTAGAATTTTTTTTTGACCGGGTAATTCAACGGTCAACTATCACTTTGACCGGAACCCCGAAACATGGTTTCGTCAAGGTTTAAGGATTCGATTTTTTAAAAAATATTTCTCGACCACCCAACCATACGGGAATCAAGATCCATCATATTTAATGTTATTCCCAAAACTTTAGAAAAAAAAATATTTTGATCGGGTAATTCAACGGTCAACTATCACTTTGACCGGAACCCCTAAATAGGGTTTCGTCAGGGTTTAAGGATTCGATTTTTTAAAAACTATTTCTCGACCACCCAACCATACGGGAATCAAGATCCATCATATTTAATGTTATTCCCAAAAGTTTAGAATTTTTTTTTTGATCGGGTAATTCAACGGTCAACTATCACTTTGACCGGAACCCCTAAACAGGGTTTCGTCAGGGTTTAAGGATTCGATTTTTTAAAAAATATTTCTCGACCACCCAACCATACGGGAATCAATATCCATCATATTTAATGTTATTCCCAAAAGTTTAGAAAAAAAAAATTGATCGGGTAATTCAACGGTCAACTATCACTTTGACCGGAACCCCTAAACAGGGTTTCGTCAGGGTTTAAGGATTCAATTTTTTAAAAAATATTTCTCGACCACCCAACCATACGAGAATCAAGATCCATCATATTTAATGTTATTCCCAAAAGTTTAGAAAAAAAAAAATTTTGATCGGGTAATTCAACGGTCAACTACCACTTTGACCGGAACCCCTGAGCAGGGTTTCGTCAAGGTTTAAGGATTCGATTTTTTAAAAAAATATTTCTCGACCACCCAACCATACGGGAATCAAGATCCCTCGTATTTAATATTATTCCCAAAATTTTAGAAAAAAATAAAAAAAGTTTGATCGGGTAATTCAACGGTCAACTATCACTTTGACCGGAACCCCTAAACAGGGTTTCGTCAGGGTTTAAGGTTTCGATTTTTTAAAAAATATTTCTCGACCACCCAACCAAACGAGAATCAAGATCCATCAAATTTAATGTTATTCCCAAAATTTTAGAAAAAAAAAATTTATTTTGATCGGGTAATTCAACGGTCAACTATCACTTTGAACGGAACCCCTAAACAGGGTTTCGTCAGGGTTTAAGGATTCGATTTTTTAAAAAATATTTCTCGACCACCCAACCAAACGGGAATCAAGATCCATCATATTTAATGTTATTCCCAAAATTTTAGAAAAAAAAATTTATTTGATTTGGTAATTCAACGCTCAACTAGTACTTTGACCGGAATAATATAATATAAGGACTCGATTTTAAATTATTTAAATATTTTCAATATTGAGGGCACTTCATCACACTTGAATGGTTTATTCCCCTCAATGAATAATATAATATAATCTACATATATAAAAAATGAAAATTATTTTAATTCTATTAATATAGTAGTAATAATGTAAAGAAGAAAATCTAAGTATAGAGTTTATATATTACTGCTTGAGTATAGTAACCAACTGTCATGGTTGGTGTAGCGGTTGTGTTGTTGTACCAATAGAGAGGAGGTCGGGAGTTCGAACCTCAGCTACCTCATTTTTTTAATAAACATGCATTTACATTACAATTTACCCCTGACACGTGGCAGTGGGGACCACGTGACACGTGGCATTGTGTGGTCCCCCAGTGACATGTGGCAGTGTGGCCCACGTGACACGTGGCGGAAAAGCTGTCCCGCTTAGTCGCTATTGTAACACAACGAATCTATTGCAACAGTACAGGCCTGTTGCTGAAGCTACTATTCCCAATAGCAGCTGCATCATATAGAAAATTTTAGTTGCATTATTAACATTTTGCCATTACATTTACTGATCGTACAGAGATGAGTAATGAGCATACCACGTCTATTATAACAACACAAGACATAAATTTTCTCGAGGTACAAGATCGCTTCATGAGAGCAGAGAAGGATAAGAGTGTAGTAATTATGCTGTAGAGGCAAGCCATTGAAAGTACTGCTAATGAGTATCTGTATAATCAAGACAATCTTCAGTTAGTAATCATCCATGCAGTTTAAATATATTACCTACGTTCAAATATTGTTCCGTTTTCTTGTATCTCGAAAAAATCATACAAAGAATATATAGTAACTTACATGAAGGCTGGTATATCAGAGAATTGAGCTGACTTGGGAGAGCCATTATAAGGAGGGAACGGAATCGGAATCAACTCCGTTTGCTTACTGGTGGCTAGTGCCATTACAGAAATTAAGGTTGTCGTAAATAATACGAATCTTAGTATCACTTCAATTCTCATGTATTTAACTGGTTCATTGCCCATATTGGCCATTTTGAGCTCCGCTGCTTGCGATTCTTGGTCTACTCTTGAAGCCATAAGTGTATATGTGTACAAAGAGCTGTTGGAATAGAAGATGTTTGATTGAGAGTTATGAAAATAGTTCTTATATATAGGAGAATTTGAGGGTCTTTCCACATGTTTGTGGGCGGAGAAGTAACATGGAAAGCTACACAAACAGCACTATTTAAGCAAGGAAAACACTTAAAGCAACATAAACTCAGTTTAATTTGTTATTTGTTTTAAAAATAAGCAATAAAAAATGAATATGAGCACATAGACGTGTATCTGGACTCTGAAGGCAAAATATGTTCAGTTTCGGCAACTGCACTTCCAAAATTTGTTCTAATTTTTATATTTTATATAGAGCTTAATGTGCCTAAGAAACCTATTCTAATACAAATATAAGGATGTTTATGTAAATATAAATAGGAAACATTAATATTTATAGAAATGCCATCCATAATTTATATTACAAATTGATATAATCTCAAGAGACAGGATATGCAAGGAGTTTGACGAATTGAAGATGGAGTTTTGAATATATTTTAATTTTATATATTTAAGCTGGTTAACTATACAGTAACATTTGATCGAAAATTAAAATTTTGAATACATGTAAATGATCTTTATTTACCTATTAAAATTATAACGATAACGATAAGCTTTCAAGTATATCTTTATTTTAGGAAAATGTTATCCACGACGATGCATAACAAGGCAGAAACCCCCGACCCGACATTCATTAGTTTTGAATGAAGAATGCTCCGCCCTAGCTAACAAGCACCTAATTAATCAAGCACTTCATAATTGAGAGAATGTTATTTCTGTTCCCGATTCTTATCTTTTAAATCCATCCTGACCTTTGGCAATAATTATTTTGCTCCTGAGTGGAGTTCCAAAATTTTGAACTACATAAAATTAAACGTGAACTATTACTATAGACCCGGCCGTATGTGCGAAGATAAAGTTTTGCAATAGCTAAGCGTGTAATAAAGTAATGTTAGATGCACATAATTGATTATATAATTTTTTATTGGATTTTACTAATGTCGATATTAATGTAAATGTAGGGGATTCATTGAGTGATAACCTCAGGGGCGGATGTAGGGTGTTCAGGTGGGATCATTGGACTCCACTAGACAATTTACTTTCTAGTATATATTCATGCATTTTTAGTTTTTGTAGAAATAAAGGGGTCATGTCGTATATAGAATTTTAAAATTATGATAGATACATAGGAATTGAGTGACTCTTATCTCCTTTACACATACTGTCGATCCTTGTATAGGACCATTGGTTGAACTGTTGAAGTAGTAGTGCTATAAAATTTGGTGAAGCTGAGTTACATTTCATATGCAAATATAATTCATTATAGTCTTTGTGTTCGGGAGAAAAAATTGGCCCTCCCTTGTGTTGGAGGCTGGCTCCACCATGGGATAACCTTGAAACATTTATCATTTTGTAAATATTTTTATGAAATTTTATTTAATTCTAACATTTTTTTGTGCGATATCTAAATTTTCACATTGTTATTTGTTACTACGTAGTAGGTACTAGGTAGTACTCTATGTTTTAATGAAGATAATTAGATACTCCCTTCGTCTCTAAATATATTTCATGTTTCATTTTTTCACATTTGTCAACGCACACTTTTAATCGTTAATATCTCCCATTTCGTATTAATATTAGATATAAAAACTTTATTGTATTAAAATACTCACAAATATGAATCCAACAAGATCACTCAGGACTATATTTTATCTTATAAATTATTCGTAAATTAATAGTCAATCACTTAGAATGAACAATACCAAAAATCAAAACAGGAGACACATTATGGCTCAGAGGGAGTAAATTTCATTGTTAGTAACTTAGCACGCACGCTACGTATATAAAAAATAATTCCTAATTTAATGACATGAAATAGATGATATGACAAATAAGATGTTTTTTTTAATTAATGTTACTAATTTGAATCTAAGATAATTCATTCTCATTCGATATTATTACAATAAATTAAAGATCTATACCATAGATTTGGAAACTATTTTAGTACCTTTAATATTTTCCAAATTATATTTAGTAGGAATTGATGTTGAACAACGTACGTAAGTTTTATTGTACGGTACATATATGTTGAATGTCAGGGTTACGACAACATTTACTGATTTACATATGACGATACGAAGCATATAAGTATATACTAACAACCCCGAATCTATACAAAAAGAAAAGAAACAATTATTTAAAAAAAAAATTATTTTTGTGATAATGAATTAATGAATAAATAAAGGCACGAAAGCTGACACAAGCATCTGATAGCCATGCATGCTACTGTGAACTGTCACAATTAAAGTTCTACATGCGATTCTTTCTGGAAAGGGCTTTGAAATGAAGAACAATTAGAAAACATAGCACGATGGAGGCGAAGCTTGAAGATAACACAGAAATTCCAATGTGCCGACAATACGAGCCATAGACATTGCAGATCTTGTGCGAACCCATCTTTGAGTTTCCTTTGAGTCCAATGTAACCAAGTTCAGCTTCTGCTCCTGTTGCGGACGCAACAATTCCAAGTAGCAACTGCATTTGTTGTAATTATATCAATCTTAATTTTTCTTAATTAAAAGATCAATGAACGATTTAATTAGCGTTTAATCTGCATAATATGTTTTATAATTAAGAGTGGAATGAGATGGAGGTGTTTGCAAGGGTGGAGCCAGAAAATTTTTTCCCACTGGGCTAAGAATGAACAACTTACTAATTAATAAAAAATGTATTTTCCTCAGTCGAACCTGTACCTTCTCTAAAAAATTCCAGCCTCTCAACCATATGGGCTATAGCAGTTTAATGACAAATATGTAGTAGTAATATATACATACTAAAAATTTTACTCTGTACTACAACCCACCACAGCCTTCAACGGGCTCCGCCAGTAGGTGTTTGAAAATTAATTTAACTTACCACGTCGATTACAAAGACGACGACATTAGGCATCAACTTTGTTAGTTTACCACCTGGCTTCGTTAGAGCCAAGAAGGATAAGAGTGTCGTTATTATGCTGTACAAGCAAGCGACTGAGAGGGCAGCTGATGAGTATCTGCATGCACAATCACAATTAAAATCGTTAACTGTTTAAAGTGATAATGTTATATATGTATCAGCAAAATAAATTTGCACTTACATGAAAGCTGATGAATCAGTGAATTTAGCGGAAACAGATACTCTGTACGGAGGGAATGGTATCGCAATCGTCTCCGTTTGTTTACCGGTCACTAGGGCTACAACTGATATTAGGGTTGTTGCAAATAATACAACCCTTAGAACCACATTAAGAACTGCCATGCAGTTGACAGGTTTTTTCCTATCGGCATCACTATCCTTTCGAAGCTCAAGTACCATTGGTGCAGGAGATTCCGGATTAATCATCGAAGCCATTGATATATTTAATTTTGGCCTTCGCTTATGAAGATTTGTAATTAGGTTTAAGAAGATCGATGTGTGGATATATAATTTAGAACCACGAAGGACTTTTTATAGGAGATATCTAGCCAGGGGATTCGAATAAATTCGTTTACTACTTCGAAATAGGCTGCTTGCAGTATTCTATGAATTTGGGTACGTCAACATGCAGGACTACGTACACTAGTTAAGGGGACTTTTTTAACATTTTATATCATATATTAGGCAAATTATGTTATCCCTCCGTCCTTTTTTATCCTTTTTTAGTTGTTATATTTCAAAACAAACATATATATTATAAAAAATTAATGTTATAATTAATTGTTTTCATGTATTATCCCTAATTATTATATAAAATGAGATTAGTTGTAAAATTAAATATTGAATTAGAGATGGAGGGACAAATATGAAAAAATTGGTAAAAAAAAATATAAAAATAAAAATGAGACAACTATTTAGAGAATTTTTATTTTTCAAATATGACAACAAGACGGTAGGAGAATTAGAGTTGGTTAGTTTTAGGCTGCTTAGGACAATATTGTCTAGACATGTGAAACATTCCTTCAGCAACATTCACACACAGCTCATGCATAATTAGGAAGATGATTATAAGCTTCCTCCGCCATATATTTCGGATCAAAATTATTTACATCATCAATCATATTATCAACTTTTTATAATGATCAAAATGTTAAACAATAAAACTAACTAGCTAGGTACTTTCATGCGGCAGTTCTTTTAGATTTAATTCTTTGTGTAATACGATTGTGTTTTAAATAAGATTGTGACGTAAGTGATAACACGAAACGGTCGAAATCAAAACAAATTATAATCATCGAATTTTGAACTCTTCGATTTTTCTTTTGATATAACTCGCGCGAGTTCGAGTTTGATATATTTTTAATGAGCTGATACAAAAATAATTAAAAGTTTGGCTCGGTTCGACTCATTTACAACTTTAAATATAAGTACGAGTGAATTCTATTCTAGAAATCAACTTGACCTGTGTTATAGGGAGAATATTGTATAACAATATTTATGGAGGTTGTTGGATTTACGGAGCAAAATATGGATATTTTGCTATAAGAAGAATTGGGATTAGGGTTTATGTGTTTTGATATGGCTGCTCTTGTGTATTGATAATCAGTGGTGAACTGTTTCTCATGCTTTACAAGATGCCTACGTACCCTATTTATAGGGATCAAGCCATACGTAGTTCTCTTGGAGAAGAAGTTATCTAGATGGGCTAGGGTTTTTATGGGCTCGGCTTGGCCCAAATCCACTAGTCATCTCCTTGGGTTGTTTTTCTACCCATTTACTCGGTCCATGACCCATGAAGGGGAACCTGCTGCTTGTATAATGTTATAATTTATCTTTACTGGTGAACCTGACTGGACGACCTCGCATGCGACCTTGCTGGGTCTGGCACAGCGAGGCGATCCTCGCTGTATGGAGATATCCTACTTATGCGACCTCGCTGGGCCTGACCATAAGCCTTCATAGTAACACACTAGGCCACGCTAGACCTCACGAACTGCGACCCTGCTGCTAGGGACCGCTGGCGACCCGCTGTATAAAAATAATATGATGAATCCTCTCTTGATGGCGAACTTTAATGACCCATTCCTTATTCTTAGGCCCATTTATGTGAGATGTACTGATATTCTTAGCCCATTAGGCCTGTTTAGGACTTATGCCAAATTCAGGCATAACAACTACCCCCCGAGTCCATATTGCCATTAGAAATGCGATGTGGACTCAGAGAATGTCTTCCAGAGAATGAAATGCGAGGCCAAGGCCCATTATCAATTACTCCTTTATGGGCTCTCATCATAGGCCCAATGATTTTGAATAAATGCAAACAGCTGGCGCGTCTCTTGATCTGGTCACACCCGCTGAGATGATGACACGTGTAGCTTGTTCACCTCTCTCCTCCATACTATATAAACCTCAATCTTCAAATCATTTGTCACTTTCCTTATTAACAACATACCGAAGTGCTGCCAATTTGCTCCCGGATCAAACAGAGACCCAGCTCGCTATTAATCAAGAACGAGGCCACCCTTTTCCAAGATCTTCAAACTTTCTTCATCAAAAAGTAAGTTTCTCTCTCTTGTTCTTCATTTAAATGCATGCGTAGCTCATAATTTTGTAAATATTTGCTTTATAATTGCATGCGATGCGAGCCTGATTGTGTGCGACCCCACACACTTAATTTCACGATGCGATCCCTGCCTCGCTAGACTAAAGAGCGCGACCCCTTATTCTTTATGCACAAAGTAGGAACACTTAGAGCCTTCTCTTTTCCTCTTCTTTTATCTTCTTTGATGTTCTGTAAGCGCACACACTAATATTCCACCATCTTTTCAGATGTCTAGCGATAGCTCAAGGACTCCTTCACCTCTCCCTCACATTTCAATCAGCGAGCGAGCGGCCGCAAATATTGCTAGGGCCACAAGTGCAAGCACCCCATCCTTCAAACTATACATGGATCCTCAATGGTCTCAGGAGGAATTTACCCGAGAGACCCCCCTGACAACATGGAGATCACGACGACCCTCCGCCTCGCAGAGCCGCTCTATCGATCTCCCCTCAAGCTCAATAAACCCAGGACCTTTAAACGTTCCTCCCTCCTCGGTTCAAGGCGAAGTCGAGAAACTACTAAAGAAAGGTCAAAAATTCTTTTCCAACTTCCCCAAACCTCTTTCTCCTCTTAACAAGAACCTTCTCAATATTAGTCCCATAGTACTGACTAGCTCCTCATCAATAGACTCCCTCGGCCACGCTTACTACGAGATGGAGGGTGGTGGTGATAACGAGGCGAACTCTGATGATTCAGACTATGAAGAGCCTAGCTCTGATGATGGTGGTCTGGACGAAGTAGCCAGAATGGTTAACTTTGAAGATTACAGCTATGTTCCTGAAGCTTCTCCAGAACCTTATAAACCGACCCCTCAACCCGAACTGGAGGGCACTGTGTATGTTGGAGGACCTCGCCCCGAAAATATCGAAGAGGGCTCGAAGGTGAAACCAGGTCAGCCTCGCACTCTAGGCTGCAGGGACTTATCTTCCTCTCTTGATGCCGAATCTTTAAGAAAGGCAGTTGATACATATAGACCGGAAGGTAAGGTCATTCTACCCACGTCTTCAATGCGATGCTACCGCTTCAACTACACTGAAAACGGAGGAAGAGTGCCTCGCATGGTGTTGTCATCTGCCATGATGAAAATAGGCGTCTCTTCACCTCTTCATCCATTCATCAAGGACGTGTGCGAGACTTACCACCTTGCTCCTATCCAGATCAATCCAAATGGGTATAGAGCCATGATAGCTCTCTATATTATTTATCACAAGTTGGGATATCCCCCACTCGACGCGAGGACCATGGGATACTTCTTG
Organism: Kitagawia praeruptora; assembly: GCA_037693485.1. Taxonomy (NCBI): domain Eukaryota; kingdom Viridiplantae; phylum Streptophyta; class Magnoliopsida; order Apiales; family Apiaceae; genus Kitagawia; species Kitagawia praeruptora. The sequence goes on from CM075353.1 coordinate 13,684,468, forward strand.
CAATTGAAGAGATGCGGGCCGTCTGATTTCGGCTACGTATACTTCTCAGTCTGGCCAGAGTTTAACAAGAAAGACTTGTACCATAGCGCTCCGAGCAACGCGGGCTCATGGAAGGGACCTTATTTCTACATCCACGAGGTGCCCAGAGTAAAAACATCTTTTAACTATCTTCCAATCGGTCAAGTGCGAACCGTCTTGAAGGGTGAAGAGAAAACCCGAGCCGATGACGTATTAAAAATGCCTCGTGAAGACAGGAGTGTGCGAACCCTTCTTTCCTTAGAAAATCTGATTGAATGTGGATTTTTGAAAGACGGGATTCAGCTTCCTTCTGAAGTGGGGCCTTCAAGTGCGAGGAGGGCCTCGCAAAAAAGGAAAGTTCGAGAGGAAGCCTCATCCTCTAAAATGGCAATGGAAGAGAGTAAGAATACTTTATGCTGTAGTTCAATAATCTTCTTCATATTAATTGTCCTTCATTGTCCTCGCATTTTTACTTTGATAATTATTCTTTAACTGCTTTCTTTCTCATTTTTGTAGATATGTCAGGCAAAGGTGGTCGCAGGCCTCCTTTTTGTACAAAGAACAAGGAGATCCCCATCAAGCCTTCAACGGCCACTCCTCCAAAGAAAACAAACGATCTCCCTCCTCCATCAGCAATTGCTAAGGTCGCTCCTCAACCTTCACAGACCAAAGCTAACCCCGAAGACCATGTCTCCAAAAAACACAAAACCGGTCCCCTGCCCCAAGTTTCAAAGCCTGCGGATACGACGCCAGTGCATCATTTATATGCAAAGCATGGGTATACTCACTCGACTGAAGCGGAGTGCACTGAGTGGGTGGGGGCCGAGTTAATTGAGAATTCTGAGGCAGTCTCCAAATGCCTGGCTGAGGGCTTCATACGCCAAGCCTCGCACCTTCGAGAACTTAAGCAGGTTGTCTTCGCCAACGATAGATTGGAGAAGGAGTTGAAGTCCTTGAAGGTTAAGGCTGAGGAGGAGAAGAAGCTGATGGCTGAGAATTACCAGCGAGTGCTGCAAACTGAAACGGCATCCCTTCGCTCCGAACTCAAGAAAGTCAATGATGAAAAAGCAGCCCTCCATAAGGGTTTGAACGAGGCGGAGCAACATGAGGAGGTGCTGAAGAAAACTCATATGGAGGAGCTCGCGAAGCTGAAGGAGGAGGTCGCTGCTGCTCAGACTAACAGAGAAGACATCGAAGTGGCCGCCCAAGCTGACTTCATGAAGAGCTTTATCAGAAAAATCCCCAACTTCGATTGGTCACAGCTCGGTCCTGGCAATGCCGAATATGCAGCTGACCTCCGCAAGGAGATAGATGAGGAAGATGCCAGGATCGCCAGCGAAGCTGCTAAGGCCAATGCTACCGACCAAGAGAAACCCAAGGAGGCTGCGATGTAATCTATTTTATTCCAACATTTCGAACTGGGGATGCGGACACCCTTTGAATGTCTCGCAAATTGTAATATTTTTTGATAACTTTTGATAACTTTTGAAGTATATTGGGCTCGCGTGGCGACCCTGTAACTACTTTGCCAACTGCTATCAATTTACATTAACTGTCTTCATTTCTTCATGTCTTGTATTTGCTCTATAGCTTGCCTTTATATTTCTGAAATATTATCATGTAGATTGGCCTCGCATCTGCAAAACTTTCCTTGTAGAATTTGTAGCTTTTTCTCTTAATTTTACTTTAATCTTCAAGGTGGACCTTGTCTCTTCAGAATCAAAACTTGCGATGCCTTCCTTGTGAGGTCGCAGACACGATCCAGAGATTGAGGTCGCACCTTGACTTTTCTTTTAAGCTTTGAACTTCTTTGAGGAGATACTTTTTAACTAAACTTTGAAGACATTCCCTCAGGTCGCGGTAAGTTCACACTCGTGACCTCGTTGACCTGAGGGGTGTTCGGCCTCGCATGCGCTGTGCTGGCCTAGTCCTGAAAATTTTTAACACCGACAAAAGAATAAAATTGCACAACTTTTTTGGAGAATAAATTTCATAAATATAAATACTAGGGACAAAGCCCAACTAGGGACAAGGCCCAAATTTCATTACATCATAACGAGGAGGTGTCTATATGACCACTACCCCCCAAGTACTTTGTATGAATTTATTCATGCTAAGTAGTAGTAGATGGAGACCACCAGGAGCGAAGCTTCTACTGGTAGTATTTTCTCAAATGTTCTGCATTCCAGGCTCGTGGCATGACCTTATCATCCATATCAGTTAGATAATAAGTCCCTTCATTGATGACACCATAAACTTTATAGGGCCCTTCCCAATTGGCTCCAAAGACCCCATGAGACGAGACCTTAGTGTTAGGCATCACTCTCCTAAGCACCAAGTCCCCCACGCGAAGATGTGGCACGCGAACCTTTCCATTATAATACCTTGCGGCCCGCCTTTGATACGCAGCGAGCCTAAGCTGAGCTTCTTCTCTTGACTCTTGAATCATGTCTAAGTAGAGCCTGTGATTGACTTCGTTTGCCTTGGGGTCATAATGTTCCCTTCTGAACGAACCTGACCCTACTTCCACGGGTACCATGGCCTCGCACCCGTATGTCAAAGAAAATGGAGTCTCACCTGTGGTAGACCTTGGGGTCGTATTATATGACCACAAGACCTTTGGTAGCTCCTCGGGCCAATTACCCTTACTTTCCTCCAACCTAGCTTTTAAGGTATGCTTGATGATTTTGTTGATGGCCTCGGTTTGTCCATTTGTCTGGGGGTGACTCACAGCAGAAAAACTTTTCTTAATTCCCAAACTCTCACAAAATTCTTTCATCTCCTTGCTATCGAATTGCTTCCCATTATCTGAAATGAGCTGATATGGAATCCCATAGCGACAAACAATTGCTCTGTAAACGAAGTCCTTCAATTTTTTAGCTGTGATGGTAGCAAGAGGCTCGGCCTCGGCCCACTTAGTGAAATAATCCACAGCCACGACTGCATATTTTACTCCTCCCTTAGCTTTAGGGAGTTCACCAATGAGATCTATTCCCCACATAGCAAAGGGCCAAGGGCTCATCAACGAGGTGAGATGAGCTACTGGGGCATTACTAAAATTTGCATATCTTTGACACTTGTCACATCGCCTAGCGAACTCAAAAGCATCCCTTTTCAATGTGGGCCAAAAATATCCTTGTCGTAAAATTTTCTGGGCTAAGGAACTACCCCCCGAGTGATTACCACATATTCCTTCATGGACCTCTCTCAAAATATAGTTACATTCTTCACCATCGACACACTTCAAAAGTGGAGTGTTAAACCCTCTTCGATACAAGACCTCGTCATAAATAACATAGCGAGCCGCCTGATATTTGACCCTCCTCGCTTCTTTTTTATCCTGAGGCAGCATCCCATTCTTTACATACCCCCAAATAGGGGCCATCCATGTTGATTCCTGGCTCGCTAGTTCCATAACAAATTCTTCTGGAACACTAGGTTTACTTTGAATTTCCAAGGGGATAATCCCAAGTAAAGTAGCCTCGCGCCGCGAACCCATTTTTGCGAGGGCATCTGCTCCCTGATTTTTTGCCCTCCTGATAAACTCCACCTTTACTTGCTTGAATGACTTCATAAGCCTTTGCACACATCTTAAATATAGCTCGATCTGGGGTCCCCTGGCTTGCCATCCACATCCAACATGACCCGTGACTAACATCGAATCGCTATATGCATTGAGGTTCTCTACTTTCATTTCTATTGCGAGCTTGAGGCCGATTATGAGAGCCTCGTATTCTGCTGCATTATTAGAAGCTTCGAAGGCGAAGTGAACAGCACTACTCAACTTGCGACCCTCAGGTGTAACAAGCTCGATCCCAGCTCCGGCCCCTTCTTTGTTAGAGGCCCCATCAACATACAACTCCCACCACGAGGCTGAATTCTCATTTTTGAGTTTAGGGTCAACCACTTCTGGGATCGCTATGAGAGCCCAAGCATCTTCCTCAGATTGGGAAGGAAATTCCAATATGAAATCTGCCAAAGCTTGGCCCTTTATTGCACCTCGAGGCTTGTACTCAATGTCAAATTGACTTAGCTCAATGGTCCACTTTAAAAGTCTACCCGAGGCTTCGGGTTTATGCATTACTTGTCTGAGTGGATATGCAGTGCGAACTTGGATACTATGAGCCTGAAAATATGGCCTCAGCTTTCGCGAAGCCAAAACTAAAGCATAGGCGAGCTTCTCCATGTTGGTGTAGCGAGTCTCGGCATCTTGCAGCCTCTTACTGACATAATACACGGGGAGCTGAAGTTTTCCCTCCTCGCGAACGAGGACAGCACTGATGGCATATTCTGAAACTGCCAAGTATACAATAAGAACCTCACCTTCATTGGGCTTAGAAAGTAGTGGAGGCGAGCCCAAATGCTCTTTTATTCTCTGAAAGGCTTCCTCGCACTCAGGGGTCCATTCAAAATTCCTTCCCACCTTCTTGATCGCTTTAAAGAATTCATGGCACTTATCTGATGATTTAGAAACAAATCGATTCAATGCTGCGATCCTCCCAGTTAAACTTTGTACCTCCTTTACACTTCTTGGCGACCTCATCTCCATCAATGCCTTTATTTTGGCTGGATTAGCCTCAATTCCTCTGTGGTTAACAATGAACCCCAAAAACTTTCCAGATTCGACCCCAAAAACACACTTCTGGGGGTTGAGCTTCATTCTGAATTTTCTCAATATATCGAACATTTCCGCGAGGTGGGCTACATGATCCCCAGCCTCCTTGGACTTTACAAGCATGTCATCTACATAGACCTCCATTGTCTTTCCAATTTGCCTTTCAAACATCATGTTAACGAGCCGCTGATAAGTAGCACCTGCATTGAGGAGACCAAAGGGCATCCCAATATAGCAATAGAGTCCCCTGTCTGTGATAAACGAAGTGTGCTCCTGGTCGGGGCCATACATGGGTATCTGATTGTACCCAGAATAGGCATCCATGAAACTTAAGAGTGCGTGGCCCGCTGTTGCATCTACCAATTGATCAATTCTTGGAAGAGGGAAACTATCCTTCGGGCAATGCTTATTCAGATCAGTAAAATCCACACATGTCCTCCACTTGCCATTTGGCTTCTTGACTAGGACAGGGTTTGCGAGCCAGTCAGGGTAAAATGATTCCCTAACGAGCCCGACCTCGAGTAGCCTGTCAACTTCTTCTTTTAGAGCCTCGGCTCGCTCTCCACTAATTGGTCTTCGTTTCTGCCTCACTCCCTTCTTGCTTGGATCAAGATTAAGTCTATGACACATCACATTGGGATCGATCCCTACCATATCTTCATGAGACCATGCAAATACATCCAAATTAGCTTTAAGAAACTCCACGAGCCTTCCCCTAAGATCAGGATTCAACTGCGACCCTATCTTCAATACTTTTGTAGAATCCTTGGGATCAACAAGGACAGATATAGTATCCTCTGCGGCCCCGGCTCGCTCCACATGCTCAGGGATGCGAGGGTCCAAATCAATTTCAACATTTCGAGCCCGACTAGACTCTGCTTCATCTTGCATTACGACTCCCGCCTCGGTGTTAGGGGTCGCTCCCACATGCCCGTACTCATTCACAATTGTTGTTTCTCTTGTGATACCATTAGGTAGGTCTACCAATGTTGACATTTCCTGGCGAACCCATTTCCCCTTTCGGGCTCGCACAGCGGCCTGCTCTGGACTTTCCTCTTCATCGCTAGCTTCTTCAACAATTCCTTCCTGTAAAACCAACACAGGTTGCGAGGCTTCCATCATAATTGCCCCTGGTACTGGTTCCACCTGTATGCCCAAGCTGTCAAAATAATCATCAGGCAATTCCTCGATTGAAATTATGTTGCAATCATTTGAAGGTTGCAAGGTCTCGACATTCATAGAACTTCTTCCCCTTTCTGCTGACTTCAGGGCCTGGTTATAGCACTCTCGTGACTCGTGCTGAATTCCTCTAACACAACCTACACCATGCGGGGTGGGAAATTTCATTGAAAGGTGGTAGATAGAAGTCACCACCCTCATTTCTTTCAGGATGGGACGCCCCACAATGGCATTGTAAGCCGATGGTTGATCTACAACCATGAAATCAGCGACCTGCGTAGTGATGCAGGGCTCGTCCCCCAAGGTGATGGGAAGCCTGATAAGTCCCTTGACACTAACAGATGCTCCAGTAAATCCATAGAGGTGGCCTACTGTTGGAATTAAATCTTTGTCTACAAATCCCATTTTCTTGTAGACATCATACATCAAAACATTCACTGCACTTCCATTATCCACTAGTACCCTGTAGATATTCTGCGAGCCAATGCGAACTCGAACCACTAGAGCATCAGAGTGAGGATGATGTACCCACTTCGCATCCTCTTCAGTAAACATGATATTTGTGTCTTCCCCCTTGAAAAGCTTTGGGGGTCGCTCTTGCAGATGATGCACATTGGTTAAGGGTCGCTCTTTGGCCTCGCGTGCATACCTTTCTCTAGCCTTGTTGCTGTCTCCTCCAATATGCGGCCCTCCAATAATCACATGGATGCTATTACCTCGCTCTTCTCTCTCCTTGCGAGGCTCTGTATTTTGGCCCTCATGAGGCACAGCATGATACCCTATGCCTGATTTTCCTGAGCTATCTTGATGCTTTTTCACTTCGCGGACCGCCCATTCTGTTAACTTCCCTTCTCGAATCAAACGATCAATTTGTTCTTTAAGTTGCCAACAGTCCGCTGTATCATGCCCCTTCTGCTCATGAAAATCACAATACTTTGCATTATTCCATGTCCCTTGTGGACCCATAGCACGGGGTTTCGTGAACATTCCTTTATTTGCGTTGACAGCATAAATATGATCAACTGAAGCCACTAAGGGAACAAATTTGTCTTCATCCCTAGCCGGACGAGCACGAGGTGGGGATCGCCTTGAGGAATCGCGATCCCTTCTCTTTGGGCTCGGGCTACGATCCTGTCTTCGCCTGGGGCTTCGAGAATCCCTTCTTTTTACCCCTTTGCCCTTACTTCCATTGCTACTGGTCCCAACATTCTTCTTGAGATCTGCCAATGATTTCTCAACTCGCTTAAAAGGCTCAGCGACCCGATGCAACTCCGAAAGTGTAACAGGGGTTTGCTCCTGTAATTTCTCCCAGAATTTGGTTCCTTCCCTTACCCCTGCGATAAGAAAATTTTTTACGGCCTCGTCATTTGCACCTCGAACCCGGGGCACTTCAGCATTGAACCTTTTGAAATAATCATGCAGAGTCTCTCCTTCTTTCTGTTTTATATTTGCCAGCGTGGACACAGGAGGTGCATAGAGCATCGAAGATTGGAATTGTTTAATGAAGATATCCACGAGCTGTTCCCAAGAGTCAATGACAACTAGGGACCCTAGCTTTGAAAACCATTGTTGGGCACTCCCTCTTAACGAGGCCGCAAACAGCCTGCACCTCGCTAGCAGTGATACCTGATATACATCCATCTCATTGTTGAATCGAATAACGAACTCAGCTGGATCAGTCTCCCCATTATAGGTCATATCAGAGTGATGTCCTCGAAATACAGCAGGCAATGGGGCAGTGCGAATTTCATGAGTGAAGGGCGAGGAGGAACCCATATTGCTGAAAATCCCTTTCTCGGTATTCATCGCATCCAACGCCTTTTTTAAATCTTCTAACTTGTAATCCCCAATTCTCGCCTCTTTGTCTGCATCCTTCTTTCCTCCAGTACTTGCATGATGAGATTGAGTCTTTTTTGGAGCACTAGATTCTTCCTGGTCATTCCTGCGATCCTTGTTCTTAGGGTCTTCTTCGCGATGTTGGGATCGCTCGCGTTCCCGATTGAAAGGGGGTCTGTCGTCGCGATGATGGGACCGCTCACGCTCTCTTCGAGGAGAGGGGGGTCTGTCATTGCGACGATATGACCGCTCACGATCTTTTCGAGGAGATGCGGGTTGAGAGCCCTTGCTCTTATCCTTGGGACCTCCATCTTTGTTAGATTTGAGCTTTTCCAACTTGAGACGAAGATCGTGCTCACTTAGTTTCTTTCCAACACGGTCAAAGACACTAACGGACCGTCCTTCTGACGAAGCGGGCTTCGCTTTCGATCCCTCTTTATCAATCGTAGCTACTTCCTCCTCCCAATCAGGGTTCGTTCGATCGGTTATTACATCATCAAAGTCCCCGACTAGATTCTTGGTGGGACCCTTGCTACTTTCTGGTTGATGAGTTCGATCCCCTATCCTTGTATTCCTCTTGAAGCCTCTGGAATTATGTCGCTTCTCCATCTTGGCCACCGAAGCCCTCACCTCAATCATTTGATCGCCAAGGCCTTTCAAGAAAGACATGACGTCGCCAGGCAAGGCTGTCTGTTGGACAACAGGGGGGGTCTGTTCCTTTTCAAATTCGTCCTCGAACTCTCCCTCAATTCCTTCTCTGTGCACTTCGCTCTCTGATGGGTTCTTCTTACGGGGGTCATCCTTATTCCTCCTGTGTGACCCCGGGGTCTCCCCCTCTCCGTTCCTCTTCTTGTGAGATTTAGTCATCGTTCTCCCAATCAATGACTGCCCCTCCTTCTAGCGCCAAATGTTATAGGGAGAATATTGTATAACAATATTTATGGAGGTTGTTGGATTTACGGAGCAAAATATGGATATTTTGCTATAAGAAGAATTGGGATTAGGGTTTATGTGTTTTGATATGGCTGCTCTTGTGTATTGATAATCAGTGGTGAACTGTTTCTCATGCTTTACAAGATGCCTACGTACCCTATTTATAGGGATCAAGCCATACGTAGTTCTCTTGGAGAAGAAGTTATCTAGATGGGCTAGGGTTTTTATGGGCTCGGCTTGGCCCAAATCCACTAGTCATCTCCTTGGGTTGTTTTTCTACCCATTTACTCGGTCCATGACCCATGAAGGGGAACCTGCTGCTTGTATAATGTTATAATTTATCTTTACTGGTGAACCTGACTGGACGACCTCGCATGCGACCTTGCTGGGTCTGGCACAGCGAGGCGATCCTCGCTGTATGGAGATATCCTACTTATGCGACCTCGCTGGGCCTGACCATAAGCCTTCATAGTAACACACTAGGCCACGCTAGACCTCACGAACTGCGACCCTGCTGCTAGGGACCGCTGGCGACCCGCTGTATAAAAATAATATGATGAATCCTCTCTTGATGGCGAACTTTAATGACCCATTCCTTATTCTTAGGCCCATTTATGTGAGATGTACTGATATTCTTAGCCCATTAGGCCTGTTTAGGACTTATGCCAAATTCTTTCGGGTTTAAAATTTAAATCCATATCCATATCCAAAATCTTTAGGACTTATGGATCGGGTTTCATGAAATCCATATCCATATCCAAAATCTTTCGGGTTTAAAATTTAAATCCATATCCATATCCAAATCCAAAATATCGGGTTCGGATCGGATAAAAAATCGGATTTCGAATCGGATATCCGTCGGATCGGATTTTTTTCCCATCCCTAGTGACTGCCTCACATTTTCTAATTTCATAAACCACGTTGTACACGGCGGGGTAAACAAATTTGGGGCAGGTCTTAAAATTTGACTCTCTATTTATATGAGCTGTCTTAAAAAATAAAGACGTTAGTTATATTAATTAGAGAAACTGTTCAACTTTCCAAGATAATCAATACTTAATTTATGGTAATATATTTAAACATTATAATAATTGATTTACCTTTATATATTGTTTACTCTCAATATTTTCCAACTTTACTAGTTAAACTTGTCAAATATCTTTTTTTTTGACAGAACCAAAAGAAAAATTATGAAGCAATCTGAATTTTTTTGATCAAAATTTCAAAATCTCTCTACATATATATATACATATAGGGGCTGCTCAAATGTGACCCCTCTTATAATGGGACCCTCTCTTATAATGAGTCCCCCTTATATTTCTTGTATTCTAGAGGGTCCCGCCAGGGGCACCCAATACGAAAAAGTCTTATAATTCTATCCTCTATCCATTTATGAAAAGAAAAAAAATAAAAAAAAACATTTTTTTGGGGAAAAAATGATGACGTGACAATAATTTTTTTTATTTTTCAAAAAAAAAATTTCTAATTTTTTTTTTGATGAATGAATAGAGGGTATAATTATAAGATTTTTTTCGTATTGGGTGCCCCTGACGGGGTCCTTTAGAATAGATAAAATATGAGGGGAACTCATTATAAGAGAGAGTCTCATTATAAGAGGGGTCTCATTTGAGCACCTCCCTATACATACATATATATATATAGGCTTTTGCTCAAATACAAACCAATCCTTAAATACAAACTACAAACTAACACTAAATTAATTATATTTAATCTATTCTAAGATTTCCGCCAAGGGTACCTTCACGAAAGATACTTAAAATAATTGGCTCTATCCAACAAAAAAAAAAAGAAAATCCCTGCAGTGGAAATGCGAAGCATTTAAGACAGTAAACGGATGAGTTAGGTAGTCATGATGGCCGAAGGTCCTCGACACACCCGTCAATCGTCTATTGCCTTTACCATTAATTGCCATTCCTTACAACTTTAGAATGATAAAGGCGCGAAGCGCCGTACAAGAAGGTGCGAAGCACCGTTAACCAGTGAAATCCATTGCCACGTCATCACGTGAACAATGATTTTTTTTTTATTTTTTTTATTTTTTTATTATTTTTTGTTGGATAGAGTCAATTATTTTAAGCATTTTTTGTATGGAGGTACCCCTAATTTGGTCATTAGATTAGTTTGAAATATTAGATTAGTGTTTAGTTTTTAGTTTATAGTTAATTTTAGTTTGTAGTGGAGTAGGATCCTCTATATATATATATATATATATATATATAAGGAGGAAAAAATTTTGGGACCCTATATTTTTTGGGGTCCTGTGTGATCGCCCCCGCCCCGCCCCGCCCCGCCCCGCCCCGCCCCGCCCCGCCCCGCCCCGGGCCGCCCCTGGCCGCCCCTGGCCGCCCCGGCCCTGGTTGTAGAGACAAATTCAAGGATTCAAGTATCAAACTTCTGCATTTTTATTTAAAATAATTTCAATATGTATTAGTAATAAAAAAAAAGGAATTTGTATCCTACAAGGCTACAAGTAGAAAGTAGTAGAATGTTAACATTGACAGCACACGTTTTTTAGTATAATTTGTTTTGACAATATTTTTAATTCGTTTGAGTTTAATTTAGATTGGTGATTTTGCTTAACTCCTTAACTTATACTAATGATATGTAAATATATACTAGTTAGAAATGATTAATGGATTGTGATTTTAAAATCTGATACTTATTGGTTTTGTTTTAGAAAATAACATAAATGACAAGTCTGGTGATTGTAGTCTGGTGTTTGTTTTAGAAATTCAGTACTCATTCTTTTTCTTTTCTTTTGTAATATTAATTTGAACTATTGTAATTTGTCAAGTAATTAAACTACTGGCCACTCTGTTGTTTCTAACCAAAACTCATACACATGAATGTTGGTATTAAATTGCAAGCTGGTCTATTTTTGTCAAAAAGCTTTATATTAATAACACTTAATTAATTTTAATCATGCTACTGAATATTGATAGAGTATATTTTCATATATATTTTAGATGATTTTATTTTCATATTTATTGTGTTTTGCATTGATTTAGATATTTATTTAATAAATTTTATTGTTTTATTGTAAGAAATAAAGAATTCATAACTTGAAAGGATTTGGACCAAAAGGAGCTATTTTTTAGTTAAAATAAATGAAAATTTGGATTTATTGTACTAGATGGGCTGCTACACTGTTTGGGCCCTATCTTGAAGTCTGATTTTAACGATCTTACAGTCCATACGAAATTTATAGAATTTTCTTTAATTCTTAGGTGACCCTGATATGGGCTAAAAGTAAGCCCTAAAGACACATTTAATGTGGCATTAATTAGACCCAATATGGTCAAAACGTGGGGCCCACCAGATGGGCCCAAACCCTAGTTGTAATATTAATTTCGTAATTAATATTAGGGGTAATAAACAGCTCAGCAAATAAGAGTTAAACAAGGATATTACTCTTGCCTGACTTAGACTTAAAGATACATACTTCAACATGGAAACTGATTCCTACAAGGAAGGGGTCTAGAACCTTCCTCAAGGCGGTGGCTTGCCCACCAAGTCTCTGACTCCTACCATAATTCTAAGGCTTCTCAGCTTATATAAGGGTCTGACCCCTCATTCTCAGAACTACGTCTTGGCTTGATTCTCAATACGAGATACGTAGGCACTCTGTGAGGACCAATTAGTCTCGAGCACGGAAACAGCCATTAAAGCACGAAACTCCCGAACCCTAGCATTAAATACAAATTCGTAACCTAGTTTTTATTCCACAACATCTGGCACCGTCTGTGGGATAAAGACATCAACCATGGTTCAAACACGAAGAACTATACCAGTTACAACCGAGGCTATACCTCTCAACTCTACTCTACCTGCCACCGAATAGGTACCCCCAACATCATGGGCGATCATCCAACAGGCTCCTCCAACATCAGGGGTGATCACCCAATCTCAAGTTTCTCAACAATCAGGGGTGATCCCCCATGTTGAGAGTACACTACTTGTGGGCGACCTAGCAAATCGAGAAGCCAACCCTCTCGAGATGGTGGTTTCTCCTCTTTTCAATCCCGACGATCCACCACCAGGGGTACAGATCCACACTACGGATCTTCCTTTGAATACTAACCCAAGGTATGGTCTTCCTAACTACCTTCCGACTACTCAAGGTGCAGGACCAAGTGGTCATGTCTTGCAGATCCGAGATCGAGAATATGACGACTACTCCGGCCCCTATACTGATGATTCTCTATCTGAGGATGATGATCGTGAGGAACATCCAAGGAGACGACGCGTTAACAGGGGACCTCGGGCGAGGACCCAAGGAATCCATGATAGACCTCCACAAACGGCTGAGGAGAGGAATAAGGCTCATGAGGCTGAGATCCAAAGGCTAAAGAATGATATTGCCAGGGAGCAGGGAAGACAAAATCTGATTCGACCCCCTCCAATCTCAGGAAGGAATCCCGTTATAGATTTGGAGAGGTCCTCGAGAAGACAGAAAAGGGTTGATGCCCCAATTGGAAACAACAATGGTGGAAACCCCTAGGGGTAACCCTAAGGATTTGATGCTGTTTGGAGATCCTAATGATCCCACACCTCCGTTTACTGAGGATGTGATGAATGCTCGTATCTTAAAGAAGTTCAAGATGTCGATAATTAAGGCTTATGATGGAACGGGTGATCCCGCAAACCACGTAAGGACGTTCTCAAACGCACTGCTGCTGCAGCCTGCAAGTGATGCCCTGAACTGTAGGGCGTTCCCTCAAACTATATCGGGCATGACTCAAAGATGGTATAGTCGGTTACCTGTGAATTCGATTAACTCATTTAAGGAATTGAGCGCTGCTTTTGTCAGCCAATTCATTAGTGGAAGAGTTCATGAAAAAAGCTCTACATCTCTTATGTATGTGGTGCAAGGGAAGAATGAAAATCTGAGAGATTACCTCAAGCGATTCATTAAAGAGACACTGAATATCACTGACTTGAAAAATAAGGTGGCCATGGTAGCCCTTGAGCACGGAACCACTGACCTCTTCTTTAAAAGGTCATTAGCGAAGCATCCCCCTGAGAGCATGGCTGAGCTCCAACGAAGGGCTGATAAGTACATTAAAGCTGAAGATAGCATGAAGAAAGAAGCCATAGTAAATGGAGGAGGAGGTAACAACGACTCCAATAAGCGAAAGCAATATCAGGAGCATGATGACCAGGAGTATGATGCTAGGGACAAGTATCCCCGGACTAGCAAGGACTCCGACTCTGCCCTTAAGAAGAACCAAGGACCAAGGTTCACTGAGTATGCATGGTTGAATACTCCCAAGAGTCGAATCTTTTTGGATATTGAGAAGGATAAGGACTTCCGATGGCCGAAGCCACTCAGGGGTGACCCCTCAAAGAGAAATAAGGAGCAACACTGCAGGTTCCACAAGGATGTGGGACATGACACCGATGATTGCAAGCAACTCAAAGATGAAATCGAGTTCTTGATCCGTAGAGGGAAACTAAGCCACTTCACCAAGGGTGAAAATCATAGAAATCAGAGAAGAGAGTATGATGGGAGCGACGATGATCGAGATCGCAACGCACAGCCCCAAGGTCCAGTAATCAACATGATCTCAGGAGGCCCGACCGCGGCCGGGACAATAAAGAATTCTCGAAAGGCTTATGCCAGAGAAGTGATGCACGTTGTTGGAGAAATGCCTAAAAGTGCAAAAACCGAGGTAACAATCGGATTTGATGATTCAAACCTTGAAGGGGTGAAATTCCCCCATGACGACCCGCTGGTCATAACTCCCGTGATTGGAAATTCAGAGGTGAAGCGAGTCTTGGTAGACAATGGAGCATATGTGGATATCTTTTTCCATGATACATTCGTGAAGATGGGATACAACGACTCTCAGTTGACCCCATCTAACATGCCTATATACGGATACAACGGAGTGTTAGATATTTTAGTGTAATTGGACTGGCTAGTTGATCAATGTAATCATAATGTTACATCGAACAAGTCGGGAGAATGCGGAGTGCAAGCTCTGTTCGAGTTCGTTATGATTTCAGAATTATTGCTTATGAGACATGTCTATTGGCATCAAACACATATGTTAGAATGAGATGTGTCTATTGGAAAAGACACATCTTGAGGTGTGTCCATTAGCATTGGACATGACTGTTGGAAATGAGATGTGTCTTTTGGCAAAAGACACATCTGTTGACATCTATAAATAGGTGTGGCATTGATCATTTTACATATAGGGTTCATTATGAAATACACAGCAAAATACATTCTTTCTTCTTGTAGAATTTCTGACTTTATCCGATTGAATTATTTGGGTGAACCACAAATAACTTCAATCTGAAAGTGTTCACATGACTTCAGAAAAATCCAAGTTATCACCCAATTCCCCAACAAAGATTGAAGTTAATTGTTTTCTGAAGATGGCGAACTCAGAATCTGCAAAAGACATGACAAGCAAGTTTGCAAAACTGGACAAGTTTGAGGGTCAGGATTTTAGAAGATGGCAAAAGAAGATGCATTTTCTGTTGACCACGCTAAAGGTTGCGTATGTTCTGAGTACCCCCATGCCAGAAGTGATCGAGAACGAAACCGCTGAACAGACAAGGCAGCGTTGCAAATGGGAAAACGCTGACTACATTTGCCGCGGTCACATCTTAAACGGTATGTCTGATTCCCTTTTCGATGTATATCAAAATGTTGAGTCGGCAAAAGAATTGTGGGATTCTCTTGAATCCAAGTACATGGCAGAAGACGCTTCTAGTAAGAAGTTTCTGGTCAGTAATTTTATGAATTATAAAATGGTCGATTCTAGACCGGTGATGGAACAATACAATGAATTATTAAGGATTCTGGGTCAGTTTGCCCAACACAATCTAAAGATGGATGAATCTATCTCAGTTTCTGGTGTTATAGACAAACTACCACCATCATGGAAGGATTTTAAACACTCATTGAAATATAACAAAGATGATATGACTCTGGTTCAACTTGGAAGTCACTTCAGAATTGAAGAGGCTTTGAGGACTCAAGAAATTGAGAATAATCCTAAGGGCAAGAACCTAGTCGGTAACTCTTCTGTGAATATGGTTGAAGATGGTGGATCTTCTAAGAATTCTAAGTATGGCAAGGGTGATAAACGAAAGTTTAAAGGAAACAACAACAATTCTTCCAACAAAAGGCCTAAGATGGCATGTTGGAAGTGTGGCAAACCTGGACATTTCAAGAAGGATTGTCGGGTTGGTAAAGGCAAGCAAGAAAAGCAAAATGCTGGTCCAAGTTGATCCAAGGATCCAGAAAAGCAACAAGGTCAGATTTTAATGCAAAATTGTAATTCTGGTCAGAATTATGTATCACTAATATCTGAGGCATTTTATGTGCAGGATGACAATGTTGCTTGGTGGATTGATTCAGGAGCAACGAGTCATGTATGCAAAGATCTTCGTTGGTTCATAGACTTTCAACCAATCGAAGATGGATCTATCTTAAAGATGGGAAATGTTGCAATTGAACCGATCAAAGGACTAGGAAATGTCAAGATAGTTTTTACTTATGGCAAATGTATATTGTTAAATAAAGTGTTGTATGTTCCTGGGATTCGGAAGAATCTCTTGTCTGGTGTTGTATTGAACAATTGTGGATATAAACAAGTTTATGAAAATGACAAATATATATTGTCAAAACATGGCTCTTTTGTTGGCTTTGGCTATTTGTATAATGGTATGTTTATGTTAAATGTAAATACTCCATTTATTGATGAATCTGCTTGCATGCCTTCTACTAGTACTAGCAATAATTTGAATAAACCAGAATTATGGCATGCTAGACTAGGACATGTACATTACAAAAGAATAAAGGATATGGCAAAAATGAGTCTCATACCTGCTTTTGATTTAGACAATGAAAAATGCAAAACATGCATGTTAACAAAGATAACAAGAAAGCCCTTTAAGGAGGTCAATAGGGTGTCTGATGTTTTAGAACTAATACATAGTGATTTGTGTGATTTCCACTCTACACCATTATTAGGAAATAAAAAGTATGTAGTTACTTTTATTGATGATGCTACTAGATATTGCTATGTATATTTATTGCATGCTAAGGATGAAGCTCTTGACTTCTTTAAAATTTATAAAGAAGAAGTAGAGATACATCAGAGTACCATGATTAAAAATCTACGTACTGATAGAGGAGGTGAGTATTATGATCCGGTTTATTTTCAATCTACTGGTATAATACATCAAACCACGGCTCCTTATACACCACAGCAAAATGGTGTGGCAGAGCGAAAGAATAGGACTTTGAAAGAAATGGTTAATTCCTTGTTATCCTACTCGGGTTTGAGTGAGGGATTTTGGGGTGAGGCTATGTTGACAGCCTGTCATTTATTGAATCGAATTCCTAGTAAGAGGAATAAGATTTCCCCTTATGAACTTTGGTATAAAGAGTCACCAAAATTAAGTTTTCTGAGAGTTTGGGGATGTAGAGAAGTTGTAAGACTCACTGAACCTAAAAGAAGAAACTTGGGTGAACGAGGTATAGATTGCATATTTGTTGGTTATGCTGAGCATTCTATAGCATATAAATTCTATGTGTTAGAATCTAATGACTATGTATCTGTGAACTCGATTATCGAGTCAAGAGATGCTATTTTTGATGAAAACATATTTACATCTATACCTAGACCAAGGGACATGCTTCAGAATTCTTCTAGTAGGAACTCAGTATCTACTGAAGATGTGAATGGACCGTCCAAAACAAGGAGAAGCACTAGAGCTAGAAAAGCAAAGTCTTTTGGAGATGACTTTCATCTTTATCTAGTAGAAGGCTCTAGAGATGAAATTGAATATCAATACCAATATTGTTTTGTTATTGAGGAGGATCCAAATACTTTTAGCGAAGCTGTGAAATCTAGGGATGTTGCATTCTGGAAAGAAGCTATCCAAGATGAAATGGATTGTATCATGAATAATAATACTTAGGAATTGAGTGATCTGCCCCCTGGCTGTAAAGCATTGGGAAACAGATGGATCTTCAAAAGGAAAATGAAGGTGGACGGTACCATAGATAAGTTTAAAGCCAGATTGGTAATCCAAGGTTTTAGACAAAAAGAAGTGATTGATTATTTTGATACTTATGCTCCTGTTGCTAGAACCTCCACTATTAGGTTGTTAATAGAACTTGTTGCTATACACAACCTTGTCATTCACCAAGTGGATGTGAAAACTGCATTCTTGAATGGTGAATTAGATGAAGAGATTTATATGAAACAACCCGAAGGGTTTGTTATGCCTGGTTGTGAGAACAAGGTGTGTAAATTGAAGAAATCAATTTATGGTCTGAAACAAGCACCGAAGGATTGGCATGATAAATTTGATAATGTGGTCTTGTCTAACGGTTATTTTCTCAATCAAGCAGACAAGTGTGTATATAGCAAATTTGATGCTTCTGGTAAAGGAGTTATAATTTGTTTATATGTGGATGACATGTTGATTTTTGGTACTGACCAAAATCAAGTGGATAAAACCAAGAAGTTCTTATCATCTAATTTTGATATGAAAGACATGGGGAAGGCTGAGGTGATTCTTGGTATAAGGATCAAGCGTGAGAACAATGGCATTTCAATTTCTCAATCTCATTATATTGAGAAGATTCTTAAAAGATTTAACTTTAAGGATTGTTCTCCTGTTAGCACTCCTCTTGATCCTAGTATTAAACTCCTACCTAATACAGGTGTTGCAGTATCTCAACTTGAATACTCAAGGGCTATTGGTAGTCTTATGTATGCCATGATAAGCACTAGGCCAGATATTGCTTATGCTGTTGGACAGCTTAGTAGGTATACTAGCAAACCAATTTCACATCATTGGCAAGCCTTAAGCCGAGTGTTCAAATACTTGAAAGGAACCATGGATTATGGTTTG
This sequence comes from Kitagawia praeruptora, assembly GCA_037693485.1. NCBI lineage: Eukaryota > Viridiplantae > Streptophyta > Magnoliopsida > Apiales > Apiaceae > Kitagawia > Kitagawia praeruptora. The sequence goes on from CM075353.1 coordinate 13,702,958, forward strand.
ACATATACTGGATTTCCTTCGGTTATTGAAGGTCATTCGGATGCAAGTTGGATTTCAAATAAGGAAGATCATTCTTCCACAAGTGGATGGGTATTCCTTCTTGGGGGAGGTGCTATCTCTTGGGCATCGAAGAAACAAAGTTGCATTACTGATTCAACGATGGAATCTGAATTTGTGGCATTATCAGCTGCTGGTAAAGAAGCTGAATGGCTAAGAAATCTGATTTATGAGATTCCTTTGTGGCCTAAACCGATATCACCCATATCTATCAGATGTGATAGTGAGTCTGCCTTGGCTAATGCTTATAGACAAGTGTTCAAAGGCAAGTCTAGACACTTAGGTGTTAGACACAGCATGATTCGTGAGCTTATCACGTATGGTGTTATATCAGTGGAGTTTATAAGAACTCAACATAATTTAGCCGATCATCTAACCAAAGGGTTGAGTAGAGATCTTGTGCACAAGTCGGCTGTAGGGATGAGATTAAAGTCCATCAAAAACCTCTCATGTTGAGATACCCAATTCCCATCTAATATGACATTAGGTGCTGAATTCAATGTGGAAAGCTTAACATCTAGGGATTGGAACACATTATGTTTGCACTAAATCACGCAAGCGTACGTGATCACAAGTAATATAGATATAAGTCAAGTTCGTTCCCACAGAGATCTGGTTTTTAATTCAGTATTGTACCTATGCAACAATGTATGGTTATTATTCACTGCTAAGACAAATAACAATTTGGGTTTAATAAACTAAATTAACAAGCTAAGAATTAACTAACTAACGAGAATTGGAATGAAATTACTTCTGCAAGATAAACCATGGAATCCTAACTTCATTAAATACTTTGCTTAGATCTTATGCCTTTAATCACTATATGCAATGGTTATGATATCTGATCGGATAATACGAAACAAGTACACGCTACCTGTTAGCATACGTATACCAAACTACCCATACATCCACAAAAGAGATAGAAGATGAATAGACACCAATTATGCTTAGACCCTATATGTCTATAGAATTTGAAAACATAACGGTTGAAGAGCAAGTTATCCATATTGATCACATAGGGCAATATAAGTATTTTCATCTCCAGCGCCGGCCCTGGCCCAGTGCCAACTGTGCTGTTGCACAGGGCCCATTGGGTCAGGAGGCCCAAAAAAATATTTCACCCTGTATTAGGTTTACTAGGTCTAGTCTGATGGTTTTTTTTTTCCATTTTATAGTTTTATAACCTACAACTACACTAGTGACTACAGAGACTACATAGACTACGAGCACAACACAGCAACTAAAAAGGCTTCCAAAATCTTGTTATGAAATTTGATATTCCATAAAAGGTGATCTTTCTTATAATCTGGTCTTGTATTCTTATTATATTTACAAGAATAATAGTTAATTACTATTTACTAATTTCCCATATTTGTTAGTAGTTTGATTTGTATATTTGTATGTATATGTTGTATGATAATTGAAACTAATTAAACTATGATTATTTTTGTTTTTCAGTATTGGACTTGGTAGTACTTGGTGTAGTAAAGATTGGCGGAGTCATCTTATTAAATTGATAGAGCTCAAGATTGTGATGTGATTTACTGATTTGTGAGTTCATCCAGGTTTTATTATTCTCACCCTCCCATTTGGTGTTGCAATTTAAGTTGAAAATGATCAATAAAAAGTATAAGTCTGGTCATGAGAAAAGAAAACGAAAAAAAGAGGAAGAAGAGAAGATTAAACCCCTAAAAGGATCACTTGAAAAACTTTGGAAAAAAGCTAAGGCACCCGAAGAAAAAGAAGTGCCTGATGTTGAAAATGAAGTGCCTGATGTTGAGAATGTGGTTAATGAAGAGACTAAAAATGAAGTAATTGAAGAAGAAATTGATGTGTTTGAAAAAGAAGTAAATGAAGTAATTCACTGCTAAGATAAATAACAATTTGGGTTTAATAAACTAAATTAACTAAGAAATAAATTAACAAGCTAAGAATTAACTAACTAACGAGAATTGGAATCGAATTACTTCTGCAAGATAAACCATGGAATCCTAACTTCATTAAATACTTTGCTTAGATCTGACGCCTTTAATCACTATATGCAATGGTTATGATATCTGATCAGATAACACGAAACAAGTACACGCTACCTGTCAGCATACGTATACCAAACTACCCATACATCCACAAAAGAGATAGAAGATGAATAGACACCAATTATACTTAGACCCTATATGTCTATAGAATTTGAAAACATAACGGTTGAAGAGCAAGTTATCCATATTGATCACATAGGGCAATATAAGTATTTTCATCTCATACTACGAATCATATTGATAAACAATCATGAACCTATGCTAGCATGGCAAGTTCTAAATCTCAAGATCCACTTTCACTTCACAAGAGATTAACAAATTAGATGTTAGCTACGTATCTAACAATTAAGCATAACCATACGAGGATATCAAATATACATCACACACAGATCTTTAAAGAATCAAGATACTAAAGCTCCATAAATAAATCCGTTAGAATCCCATGACAACGATTAGTTCATAATCGAACCTCTCGTCATCATGGGATCTGATGAAACCATGATAAAAACAAAGTATGAAAAGATACAAATAAACCTAAGTAATTGATATATAATGGTTCTCCTTTTTCTGTCCCCCAAGATGTGTATATATAGCCCCAATTTGCCTCTCCATCAAACAATTGCCATCTTTGAGTTGGAATAGAATTGTGGCAATTTCCATCTTTAAACGGGATAAGATTTGCAAATTCCATGTATAAGACTGATTCTGAAAAATACCAGCCGCCCAGGGTAATTACCATACTGATTAGAAGTAGGAATTGTGGCAATTTCCTGTTTAGAATTGAATTCTGGCAATTTCTGTTGATTCTGTTTTGAAGGAAAATTCTCTTCAATAATTCTGGACTCCGGACCACCTTAGAATGATAGAAAATTCCGTTATCTTCGCGTGGGCAGTTGAATCATCCAAAACGGACTTGTAGAACTCAAGATATGGCCAAAACAAAATCAGAAATTCTGGCTGATTTTTCACCCGCTGACTGCTACTGTTCACGCGCGCCCGCGCACTGCCCGTTTGCTGATTTTGCTCTATTTTCTTCGTTTTAACTCCGATTTTCATTCCGTTTCTTCCGGCTCTCTCGCAATTTGATGTACTGTTATTCTTTAAGCTCAAAACCCACCATTTAAGCATGGAAAACATCATCCCACATCCGACTCTTATTCCTGCACAAATTCACTAAAAACACATCAAAAACACCACATACTTGAGTTCAAGTCATCAATTCAAGCCGATACGAAGCATTCCAAGTGGATATAACATCCACTTATCACATTAGTATTGTCATCCCAAGGTATGTGTTCAGACCTGCAAGTTAAGGAGGTTGAAGTTTATCTTCTTAATAGTTCTTTTGAAAAATTGCATATGCAGGTGCGAGAATAAAAGAACTACCTATTTGAGCATGAAGTTTAGCCGCTTCGAGAAGCTTGGACTTGGCTTTGATATGCTTGAGAAGGATTAGGACACTAGGCTAGTAAAATATGGTGTCAAGTAAGAACATTTGAGAATGTAAATTTATATGTATATTATCTTCATGTATTCACTATGAGTAGTAGAGGTTCAATCCATAGTGATACCTTGATATTCGAATATTTGGAATGTGTAATATACTAATGTGAAATTCAATCGTCATGATATTTCATTTATGCATAAATTTGTCGTTTGTTGTGATTTTGTTTAGTTAATCATGGATTACACTAAAATGGGGGAGGATTGTTGGATATTTTAGTGTAATTGGATTTGCTAGTTGATCAATGTAATCGTAATGTTACATCGAACAAGTCGGGAGAATGCGGAGTGCATGCTCTGTTCGAGTTCATTATGATTTCAGAATTATTGCTTATGAGACATGTCTATTGGCTTCAAACACATTTGTTAGAATGAGATGTGTCTATTGGAAAAGACACATCTTGAGGTGTGTCTATTAGCATTGGACATGACTGTTGGAAATGAGATGTGTCTTTTGGCAAAAGACACATCTTGAGGTGTGTCTAATGGCAAAAAACACATCTGTTGACATCTATAAATAGGTGTGGCATTGATCATTTTACATATAGGGTTCATTCTGAAATACACAGCAAAATACATTCTTTCTTCTTGCAGAATTTCTGACTTTATCCGATTGAATTATTTGGGTGAACCACAAATAACTTCAATCTGAAAGTGTTCACACGACTTCAGAAAAATCCAAGTTATCACCCAATTCCCCAACACGGAGTAGAGTCTAAAGTTGAGGGAACTATTCAGTTTCCCGTCACGATCGGACAGAAGCCAATAGAGGCCACACAGATGCTGAACTTTTTTGATTACCAAAACATCTTCCACCTACAATGTCATCCTTGGGAGGACTGGACTTCACGCTTTTAAGGCTGTGGCCTCAACCTATCACATGAAGATCAAGTTTCCAACCAGGAATGGTGTAGGAGAACAAAAAGGTGACCAGAAAATGGCTAGGAGCTGCTATGTAGCCGCGTTAAGGCCTGATGGAGTCGGGGGGCAGGTCCTTCCGATTGAAGACATGAATGTCCGCAGTGATAAGGAACACCAAGAAAGGCCAACAGAGGACATCACATATAAGCCTCGAACAGCCATTAAGGCTAAGGCATTAACTGACTTCGTGGTTGAATGTACCATTGACAACCAAGAAGTCGGGGGGCAGGAGATAGTACCCCAAGAAGGAAAAGAACTTCAGAATAAGAATGAGGAGATCTGAAGGGGTGGTGAGTGCTCTATTTTGATGGAGCATCAAAAACAAAATCAAGCCATGCAGGACTAGTCTTGCAAAGTTAGACTTAGCTTCATATTTATCTAGTAGAAGTAGAAATAAGGTTCGATGAAACCATGCAGAGCATGTCCCTCCGAGTAGGACAGTAGTACGGGTTGAACCCATTTATGTTATTAATGCAAGTTTGCTTTTCGTTCTATGATTCTATTTATGTACCAAGCACCTGATGTGTGTAAGTCAAAGATGACCAAGTACCGAAAATAAAAGAATATACGAATGGAAACAAACAAATGCATAAATAAAACTCTGAAGGGTCGAGAGTTAGGTTACATCACAACAAAATAAGTGTTTCAAGTCCTTGAAGGACCCGAGATAAAAGACATGTGGCAATCAAAGCCATGCAAGGCTGTCGAGGCTAAGGACTAGCCACTCTTCAATGTTTTCAAAAAAGACTTGGATGGAGAATCTAAGGTAGAAGACCAATAGAGAACCTTAAACAATGATTAAGAAGTTCAAGCAAACTCTCGTTTTAAAGAGTTTAAAAGGCGAGATGCCCACATGATTGTTTTATTTGAAATATAAATCGAGGAATCAACCTTGAATCCTTGACCTAGAATCAAGAAAAACAAGAAACAAAGATGGAACCAAGACAAACGTTGAAGTCCTGATGGACCACCCGTTGAAGAAACATATTGCATAGCCCGAAAGCCAATTGAACTTGAAGGGCAAGTTGACAGCATTCTTACAAGAGAACAGTGATGTGTTTGCTTGGATAGCAGCTGATATGCCAGGGATTGATCCCCAACTCATAACTCACAAATTGAATGTCAATCCTAAATGAAAGACAATAAAGCACAAGAAGAGGAACTTTGCTCCTGAAAGGCAAGAGGCCATTAAGCAAGAAGTTGACAAGCTCTTGGAAGCTGGTTTTATTGAAGAAATTCTGTTCCCTGGATGGTTGGCTAACCCTGTGATGGTCAAGAAGGCAAATGGGAAGTGGAGGATGTGTATAGACTTCACTGACTTAAATGATGCATGTCCTAAGGATTGTTTTCCTCTGCCAAGGATTGATACGTTGATAGATGCCACAGCTGGACACGAGATGTTGAGCTTCATGAACGGGTTTAGTGGCTACAATCATAATAAGATGCACAAGGATGAAATCCCAAAGGTATCTTTCATAATTGACTTTGGTGTTTTATGTTATTTTGTTATTGCTTTTAGTCTAAAGAATGCAGGAGCTACTTACTAACGATTGGTGAATAAGATATTTGCCCATCTAATTGGAAAAACCATAGAGGTCTATATTGATGATATGTTTGTCAAGAGCCTATTCACGGTAGACCACATTAAGCACCTCAAAGAGGCATTCGAAGTGCTGAGGCACCATAAGATGATGTTGAATCCAGCCAAATGTGCTTTTGGCGTTGGATCAGGAAAGTTTTTGGGTCTAATGGTTTCAAAGAGAGGAATAGAAGCCAACCCCGATAAGATCAAAGAAATTTTAGATATGGAGCCCCCACTCTTAAAGAGATGTGCAGAAGTTAATGGGCCGAGTAGCAGCGTTAGGAAGATTCATCTCCAAGTCTGGTGATAAATGCTTACCTTTCTTTCAAACATTGAAAAAGGTGAAGAACGTTGAGTGGACACCCGAAAGCCAAGAGGCCTTTGAACAATTGAAGAAATACATGGCTGAAGCCCCGTTGTTGGCCAAACCTAGTCCTAGGGAGACTCTTTACTTGTATTTGGTGGTATCTGAATAAGCACTGAGTGTCGTCCTCATTCGGAAGGAGAACAAGGTTCAAAAACCCATCTACTACGTGAGCAAGGTGTTGCACGGGGCTGAGTTAAATTACTCTTCTATTGAGAAGTTTGCATTGGCATTGATAATAGCTTCAAGGAAGCTACGACCATACTTTCAGTCACACAAGATTGAAGTCCTGACGGACCAGCAGTTGAGAAATATTTTGCACAGCTCGAAGGCCAGTGGAAGGCTAGCCAAGTGGACGATCGAACTTGGAAAATTTGACATCACGTATAAGCCTCGAACCGCCATCAAAGCTTAGGCATTAGCTGACTTCGTGGTTGAATGTACCATTGACAACCAAGAAGTCGGGGGGCAGGAGATAGTAACCACCCCTTGAAGTGAGAATAAAGATGAAGAACTTGTACCTAAGCTAAAGGAGTATTGGGTGCTCTATTTTAATGGAGCATCAAAAACAAAATCTAGTGGTGCGGGTTTGGTCTTACAAAGCCCTGATGGGTTCACAGTTGAGTACGCTTTGAAATTGGACTTTCCAACAACCAACAACGAAGCTGAATATGAAGCCTTGATAGCCGGATTGGGCTTGGACAGAATCATGAGGGTTAAGAACCTCAAAGTTTTTGGAGATTCAAGACTGGTAGTCTCGCAAGTGAATGGTGAATTTGAAGCTAAGGATGAAACTATGACAAAGTTATTTGAGAGTTGTGAAGGCTGTTATGACTCAGTATGATGAGCGCTATGAGGAGCACATTCCAAGAAATGAGAACATTAAGGCTGATGCCCTATTTAAGTTCGCCTCTTCTGAGATAGAAAATTATGCGTAGAGTTTTTACTTCCAGGTCCTGAAGACCCCACCATCGATTTGAAATTGGTAGCACCATTTGATGTAAGCTGAAGGATAGACCCTCTCAAAGCTCATCTTGAGACTGGTTGGCTTCCTGATAATGCCTTGAAAGCACAGAAACTATTAGTGAGAATGTAGAGATAAGAGGTCCTTTGTCATTCCATACTTAAAATCTTGAATCTCAAATTCTGACACAAAATTTAAGCCTTGATGGCCAACAAGGCTGTCCGCCTCCAATCGAGCTTGTCGTTTGAGTTTAAGGACTCGAATCAAGAGTCATCAGTCAAGTTGAGACCTAAGAAAGGTTATATGAGCATAAGAAGAAGGTTGGAAACCTAGAATCAAGCTAAAGGGTTGAAAACCAACAAAGGCATACCAGGCCTAAGGTCAAGCGCTAAGGAGCAAGTGAACTACCTGAATGATCAACCGAGGCGAAAGACCTCCTCCATGAGAAACAAGGATGAGGTAAGAACTAAAGAACTTCATCACAAGGATGAGAGTCAAGGGTTGATGATAACCTTAAGACCAAGGATTCAGAAAACAAGTTAAAGCCCGGAAGGTCACGAAGATTAAGAAACAAGCCATTTGAGTTTAAGGTTCACGAAACCCTTCAAGGCATAGCAAACACCTCCATCAACATACCAAGACTGATTTTCAATCCTGAGCCAAGGCACGAACGAAGCCGAAATTAAAATTTAGCACCGTTTAGTGCCGTTAGCGTCGACTAGCACCGTTTAGTGCCTTTCAGCGCTGTTTAGTGTCGTTAGCACCATTTAGTGATGTTAGTGCCGCTAGAACCGTTTAGTGCCGTTTAGCGCCGATTAGCGCCGTTTGAACACGGATGATTTTAGGTCTGAGATCCATAATTTTAAAGACCACGGACGATTTTAGGTCCGAGATCCATAACTTTCTAAGACCACGATTGGTTTTTGGTCCGGGTTCCGTAGCTCCAGCCGACCACGAACAGGCCGATCACGAGCAGGCCGACCACGGTGCATGGGGATGGGGAGCTTCAGCCGACCACGAGCAGGCTGACCATGGTGCTTCAAGGGGCTTCAGCCGACCTCCGATTGGCCGACCACGACTTGTCCGTGCTCCAGCCGATCACGGGTGATTTGTGGTCCTGGTCCTCGAGTTTTTCGGCTAACCAAGATTGATTTTCAGTCCGAGTCTGTGAGTTGGTATTTAACTTCAATCTTGACATACTGAACGTGAAAATTAGTACGAGGACGAAATTAATTTTAGTGCCGGTGTAAGAACCCTAATTTTTGGTAATATTTTAATTTATTTAATATCTTGTGGCAATGTCAATATGGAACCTTTCTGGTCATCCCTGTGATTAATAGAATTGATTGTCTGAGAAACTGTGTTGTTGTATTCCCTATGTAAGATAAAAAGGGAGATTGTGAAGGCAGGAGTCTTATTGTTAGTGAGATTTATAAAACTTGGGATTTGAGAATGATTAGAGTGTTACAAGATTTATTAAGGATCATGACAAGGAATTATGGACATTAGAGGAATTTACACAATTAGTACTTAAGGAATTATAGGGGAAATCTCTACGCGACAAAATATTATTACGAGAGATTAATTAAGATACGATACGAATTAAAGATTGAATAATAAGCATTGGTGGGAGAATAATAATACAAGGAGTAGTATTGCATGCAAGCTCATGCAACTAAGTAGTTAGAAAAGCAAACTAGATGAACCAAATAACAAGGGGAATAGTAACTAGTTGGCTTGCTTTTTAAAAGGTGGAGACAACAAGTACCAATGGCCATACCTATAGCCATGTCTAGATTGTACCATGCTAATACATGTAATTATATGTAACACCCAATCCCATGTACAACCACACAAACACAAAAAGAAAAATCAAACTCTCTCCCCCCCCCTTGAATACAACTCTCGGCCAAGGCTAGAACAAGGAAGAAAGAAATTTCTTTCTCCCACTTCTCATCACTCTAAATTCATACCAAAATTCCTAGGTCATCTACATCATCTAATCAAGGTATGCTAGCAATTTCACTTCATTTCATCCATCCAATTCCAAGATATAAATTGTTAAAGTTTGGATGAATAGTAACCAAATTTGTTTTTCTTTTAGATCTTGGATTATAAGTGTTGTAGGAGATCATCTAAGGTGTTGTTGTGTTGTGAAAAGCTTACCCAAGGTCCCTAGGAGCTCAAGAAGGTATAAAATCACAAACCCTCTTGGTTATGTAGTATTTATAATATTTAGAAGTAGATCCATGCATGTATGAGCTAATCTTGGTTGTATAAGTGTTGGATGACTTGGATCTTGAGTTTTTATGTTGAGATTGTGACTTTTATGATTATGGATAACATATATATCACCATGAGTGTTATGAACCATGATTTGAGTGTATTAAGTGTTGGTTGTATGATGGAATGGTGAAAAATGGTTGATCTAAGTGATTTGAGCATGCTGATTTTATCCAGGAACATTGACCTGTATTGTGACACGATTTTGAACCCCCAAATGATGTCCCCTGATGTCCTACCTTATATGGATGGAAAGACAATTGAATGTAGTTTCTGGATATGTAAGGATCATAGCCAGGAGATGTGTAGATTTTTAGTTATGACCGGAGAAGTGATTTTTGTTTCTGGACTATGGACTGCATAAAGTGACCCCCTTGTGAACCTTGTTTAAACACCTTAAAAAATATTTGGGATCATGGAAATATTAGAGAAGCTAGGAAATACAGTGGTGAAGGCTACTCAAAAAGAATTGGATTAAAATATGAATTTTTGGATTTTATAAAAATGCTAGAGTAAATTTCGCGCAAGGGAAAAAGTCGTTAGTGGAGCATAATTCTAGGAGTAATGGTTATAGTTCGAACGTGGTAACTAAATTAAGTCGAGTAAGTGACGAGCGTAAACGAGTGATGTCATGGACCTATAGTGGGGCTAGGGAGTCATAAGACGAAGTCGTTAAGTTAATTTCGTGTCCCCTTAAAACCCCGTAATTAGAAAGAAATTGTTAAGGTACTAACGAACGATTATTGTTTATGTATAGATCGTTCGAATTCACACGCTCGACCACCCCAACCAAACCAAGGCAAGTTTACTTTTCAAAACTTATACATATACAAAGATTTTCACTGTTGTGTTGGTAGTTTTCAAATTATATCAAATGCTATGTTTATCGAAGTATTGATGCAATTGAGATTGAACAAGTACATGTATGCTTTTACCCCTTGAACTTAGATTGAAATGTTTTCTTCGGACAACGACTCTAGCATTAGAGGTCGTAGCGGTCCGTATATACTATTGACCGGGGAGCGGTATATTATTATATCGTATCTATATTGCGAAACCCGAAGGGTCATTCGGGTGGTATCGTATATTCAAATAACTATTATTATATCTTCGTAAATACTCGAAACCCTATCTTGGATTAAAAGTTTATTTATTAAATAATTATTTTATTAATTATTAATATTAAATCTTAAAATATCAGTTAATAATTATTGTTCACTATTTTAAAAACAAAGTTAATCCAAGATACCTTTTAATACTTTCAAACTCGAACTTTTTCGAACTCAAAACATTTTCGAAAACCCCCGGTCAGGTTCTGCTTCTTGTATGATTTCAAGAATTATCGGTCGACTGATGTCGAACCACAACTACTCTGTTTTCAATCAAAATCTGGTTTTTAAAAGAAAAGAAAAAGGGGACTCTGGCAGGTGTGGGAATCGTTGACGAACGATTCCCGGGATGTGTAAGCGGCCGTGAGCCAGGCGGTCCATCAATTATTATTCCGGCCCATGTGTTGCCGAAGGATGATTACGGATGTAGTTTTCATCGAGGGTGATTACGGATGTAGTTTTCACCCGGGGATAGTTACGGATGTAGTTTCTATCCTTCTACCGGTAGAGAAGACCCGCGGATTATTGGACTCGGATGTGGCGACTGATCATCGTCAATCCCTGTCAGGTTTTATGTTTTCTTTAAGTCCCATCCTCCACTTTGGAAAAATACTCAAACACTGCTTCTTGGGCCTAAGTGCCAAGTTGCCGATAGTGTGGTTTTTGATGAGAAAATATTGACATCGTGCAGTATCTAGAACTGCAAGGTTTTCTATAAAGATTGGCACGTGTTAGTGCACACTTGCTATTGTTTCAAAGAATGAAATGTTTTTGTATGAGAAACCTTCTAAGCCAATGGAAGGAAAGAGGTTTGCAATGATGTATTCCCTGTACAGTATGTTAATCGTAGAGTATTTTGCCGAAAATGATATACTCATATATACATATTTTCAAACTTGAGATATATTGAAATGGGAACCTTATAAGGGGTTCATATGTTATCCTAAAGCTCCTTAGTGAGTATAGATGTTTTATTCAAACTCGGGCACATATATTGTCCAATTATGTTTTGAAATCTGAGATATATACCCATATAGTTGGGAATGTTTTCGAAATAAACCACATTATTATTTTACAAAATCGTGAACTTGCTGAGCATTATGTAGCTCATTCTTGCTTTATAAAAACTTTTCAGAAAGGGAAGAATTTGGCCGATTAACTCCGCACCAGCAGGAGAGGAGTAGAAGAATTACCCGGAGATGATATAGTCCATGATTAATACTAGAGAGTAGTCTGATAGGTTTTCAACTGTAATAGTAAGACTTGTCTTCAAGTGTAGTTGTATAAGTGGAATTGTGTAAGACTCTGGATTGTACAGATGAATTGTAATATTTAGTGTTACTTTTGGATATCGTTTCTGAGGCTCTAACTTGATTGTGTGTAAGATTGAGGTATGGATAGATGTATTGTTGAGTTGTAAAGTTAATACAGGTTTGATATGGTTGGATGATGATGTGACGACCTGAATCTCTGACCTCAGATTTGGGGGCGTCACAGAAATGGTATCAGAGAGATTAGTTACAGTACTCAGAAACGAGAAGTGTTGAGAGTTAAGTCTAAGTAGGAGAATGACATAAGAGATCGTAGTAAACTTATTATTGGACTACCGGAAGAGGTACCGGTGAGTAGAATGGACTGGAGTGTTTACCGGAGGTATTATACTATGGTCGATAGAATCCTTAGAGACCTTCAGAATGATGAATAGAGGTTTGAAAGTCGTACATGACCTATCATAGGTAATGATATAGGAAGCAGAGCGAAATCTCAAGAGCAGCTGAGATAGAGGCGATATTGCCGATATGATTGGATGACTTGGCTGGCATAAATTTTGTTGCCCGTAGTCCTTCAGAGTTTGCCTATAAGGAGGCGGCAATTTAAGAATCGATAAGTTTAGACTTCCTTACATAATTAAGGGTACTTAGTACTTGGAATAATGATAGTCTTTTACTTTGGCTATAAGATCCGATTTTCGATAAGTAACGGGTTTACCTGAAAGGTGGTTATTATGCCGTTGTGGATTTCATTACCCTTGATAGCAAATTTTACATGTGTTATACGAGAATGTTATCATAAGACGAGCGTGCTAGATAATTTCACGCATGATTCGGACGCTAGAGCATGGTAGTTCAACTTAGAGAACAAGCAAGTAGAATTAAGAAAGGGACTCAAGTGAAGTTGAATAGGGTTACAACGAACGATACAGTGATCTCAGAGTCTATCAAAAGAAAAGACCAGTGGGTCTAGAGTGGGATCCTTTGATAGAGATGTTATCAGGGACTACGTATATATGTATTGCAGACCTCAATATTTTTGGTATATGTTCACATGCACACACCCGCCACTGAACCTATGGACTGCACTGAGATCCCTGAGAGATCTCTTTGATCTGTTCCCAGGGGGAACTGGCCACTTGTGATTCATGTCGGAATGCATGAAGTAGGACCCTATGGACTTAGCAGGTGCCCCCGGAATGATGTGAAGCTTGGCCTTCAAGATAAAGCACGGAAATGACATATATATTTGTGAAACCTCAACTCGATAAATGACTTTAAGATGATGATTGAGAGACACACTAGTTGGTGTCTTGTATTACGAAGACGAAGAGATGGAGTTACCCTCATAGTGGTGATAATGAGATGCACGAATGATTATTAAATTATTTTGGTAACTACCGGCTGGTGCACTACTTCATTTTAAACTTTTCATTAACCATGTTACCTCGATTAGTTTATATCAGGTAATCCTTCTATCCTTCTACTTCAAACTTGTGGAATAACCGCCAATGATATACTTTCTCTAAACCGGGACTCATCCAAAGTATCTTATTTGATCCTCGAGTATTCTATTTGAAGTTTATAATTACTTCGTTCTGCTCAGGACTATTTACACTTCCTTCCAACTATCCGAGGAATGTTCAACAATTGTTTCCTTAATTAATCAATGAATATTCCTAAATGAATATTGATATTTGATTGCTTCTTTCATACTTGCACTCTTTAGTTGAGCTCATAAATATTTAACAAATTACCGAGGACATGGATGATCTAATGTCCAGACATCCCTCATGAATTCTTTTCTTCTATTCAAGATGAGATTGTACATCGAACACTGAAATCATAGTAAGGATATCATTTTGATATTGGTATTCCGAATTTAATTCTACTGTAAGATCTGATAAAGCATGTGTACGGAGGCACCTTGGGTGGACCGTTTCACTGATAAGTAATATTTGATGAGAGGTTACCGATTGTTCCGATACCTAGAATATTCTCTTCAAATTTTATAGTTTCTTTTTCAAACTTAATAACTTCTTATTTCCATTCGTTGTCCGAGTAGCCTAAAGTTTCTTCAATGGCTACGATGTTGAAATTCCGTTCTATCCAATTGAAACTGGCTAGTCGTTATGTCAATATGAATGACTAGTTGATTGTTCTAACCACTCAAAATTGTAATGTTGTGAAGAACACCTAGCTAATTGTCCTAGCTGGTGGTGATTTCTCAAACGGGTGAACTAGCAAATTTTGTCTCGCTAGTTGCTAGTGTTTCTTGGAAAGGACTAGTTATTGTTCCACTGGTCCAACTCCCAATTTAATTCATTCCGCAATGCATTTTGCATGTGGTAAAGTATGATGATGAAAGTTTGACGAATAACTTGATTGAGACCTAGTGAGGTCGCCCACTCAACTTGAATTCTACCCATCTTTGTATCAGACTTTATGTCACTCGAATATTCTGTTCTTCCATTCATATAATGGAGATTCATTTGAAACCATAAATTACTTGAATGATAAACTGCTTCATTTTTTTTATTGTCATAGAGTATAATTGCTTTCGATCGGTTGACCTTTATCAATGGGACTTTTTAGATCCTCTATTTTTCAAGAGGAAAAGTATTCCCAAGATGTAAGAATTGTATAAAGACCGTCTTTATGACTTTTGTATCCAACAATCATTGCCCTCGTGCAATATTCTCTATGATATCACATTACCAAATTTTCAGGACATGAAGGAATAAACCTTGTTATATTCTTTTTGTCCATCTTTACATCTCCGAAAATCGAGACTCCTAGTATTTGGAACCATCAACATTCTTGGAACATCCAATGTGGAATTCTTATTGAAATTATCTATTGGACCTTGTTATTTTAAAACCATTCCTTTCAAAAGTCATTACTCTAAGGTGAACGGGAGGTACAATTGTGAACCGTTGCACCAATATGAGACCAAAACACACCAAATGTTGTAATTGTGCAGCCAGAGCGTGATGCCGAGTAATTATTTAAAGTAGAAATAACATGTCGGGGCATACCACAAGACCTTTAATATTAGTGTGAGGAAAGTTATAGGAAATGATGAGGTGGTTGGGAGTACGTTCCTACCAACCGTTGTCAGGATGTTATAGTAGTGAATTCTGAAGTTACCAAGCCTTTTCCTGATCCAAGAAATTCAAATCGATTGTGATGTAAGACATATCCTTAGAGGAAACTAACATGGAAGTGAGATGGACAAGAAAGGAAGAAATATCGTGGCAAGAATGTGAAGCTTACTTAGCAAAAAGGGATTGATGCACATAGCGAGACATAAAGTTTAAAAGGCCCTTAATAGCAAATGGATGCATGGATATATCCCAATGATCCTTCGAGATTACCACCTAATCAAGTTTATTGGGAATCGCAGCAGCATACAGGCCTCAGGCTGATTGGCGCCAGTTGTGAAAGAGGACGAGCGCATGACATCTTACCTATACCATCGAGAACTGAAACCCTTATCGGAAATGGAGGAATTGTTGACTAGTTAAAATGTGTAGTTGTTTTTCAAAGATAAGGTTGAAGAGAAGGTTTCACCAACTCAAGATCAATCTCTGTACTGCACCAAAGTCGGCATTTCACACTAATATAAACATTATAAATTTTGGTAGTATCATGTGGATTGACTAGCGAGTCAGAAGCCCTTGTGGGTTAATAAATAAAGTTTTAAGAATGATATGAACGATTAGTAACAACCTCGTTGTTAGCTATACTTTATGATGAGAAGAGGAGCTTGAGGGTCACGATGATGCGTCTTTCAAGAGTTAAGAGGTGTGCTGATGCAGTGGAAAGGGGATGATAGCCTATACTTCTAAACAACATAAAGGTTACGGGATAGGATATACTAACCGTGAGTCGGGGATTAGTCATGATAGCGTTCACGTATAAAACTGAGACGTTAACCTTATGAGAAAAGTGTGAAATTTTTCCACAAGTGCCATAAGTATATCTTCATATTAGAACTAAACATGAGAGAGAAGGTGACGAAATGGAACAGGGAGTATAATGGAGAAATTTGTTATTTCTCAAGAAAGGCCAGTGTGGTGGCCGATACCTATAGAGGGGATTATTCAAAATTGGAATTCAGTCAGTATTGACCAAGAAAATAGAGTATATACAATAAAGAATAATGTCAGAGGAAAATGACTAAATTATGGGGAAGGACAAAGATGTGTAGAGAATTAAGAGAATGTTCGGCAAACGGATATGAAGAATTGTATTGGCAAGCTATTAAGTACAAACGCAACATGTCAAAAAAAAAAAACAAAATGATAGAGATCTAGTGGATCAATTCCGCCCGTAGAAAATCTTGAACGTGGACAGAATTATAATGAATTTCATGAGTAGGTCGCCGAAGACCGAGCCAAGAGATGGCCCTAGTTGACTTATAATTGTGGGACCAAGTGATTTACCTACGAGAGACTTTCCATTTAGAAGATTATCGATTTATATACGGAAGAGATGGTGGTGCAATGTAAAACTTCTGCAGCGATTACGTCAGATAGAGACTTAAGGTTAGACTTCGAATGTTGAAGGTGCTTTCAAGTATAATTAATAAAGAGATTGAGCGTATGTACTAATTTGATCTGTGGCTGACGGACAGGGAAGAAGAATTGTCCAGACGATCGAATTTATAATTAGTGTCGTGCCTTAGATTTCACGGGGTAGTCGAGAATAAAAACTTATCCATGAAACTAATGTTGTTATCACGATCGGCACCATGCGGACGTAAGGACGTCTCTTGTAAAGCGTACTACGAAAGAAGAAGTTTCGCTTTTCTTGCATTACGAAGAAGTCAATGAACGAGGGATATAGTAGCTGAACTGGTTCGACGCATACCGAAGACTATACAGTATCCATAGCAAGTGGTAACGACTGACGGGAGGCAACACATGCGTGCTAATCAAGCCAAGGAATATGAGGAATACCGTGCGTTTTGACGTTGTCTCAGATTATAAAACACGACCACAAAGTATTCGCGTGCCAACGATACAAGGACTCAACGCAGATACTATGAACAAGGTAGAAGAGGAACGTATAAGTAGTGGAATATAAATTTTCAATCATAAACCAACCGATAAGGAATACAGGTCGAGGAGAGTATGCGTTGAGGAACAACATTTCTCTACAGTGCAGACGAGTGTATGTAAAAGTCATTAGTTTTTTTTTTACGAAACCCATCATTACGAATGGTCAAATTTCATGAGATATCTAAGGAGATCGTGGTAAGGCATGGGGTTCCTGTGAGCATTGTATCTGGTAGAGACCCAAGGTTCAACTCCAGGTTCTGGAGGAGTTTTCAGGATCATGTGGGGACCAAGTTAGACATGAGTACTGCATACCATCCCCAAACAGACGGACAGAGCGAGAGAACCATCCAAACCATCGAGGACATGTTGAGAGTATGTGCCATAAATTCCAAGGGAAGTTGGGACGACCACTTGCCGTTGATCGAATTTTCCTACAACAACAGTTACCATGCGAGTATAGGCATGCCCCCATATGAAGCTTTGTACGGACAAAGATGTCGGTCTCCTTTGTGTTGGGAAGAAGTTGGAGAGCGGGAGATTTTAGGGCCTGAACTGGTCCAACAGACAAGAGAAACTATCGAGCTCATAAGAGGACGGCTGATAGCGGCCCAAGACAGACAGAAGAAGTATGCGGACCAGACCCGCAAGGATAAGGAATATGAGGTAGGAGAGTTTGTGATGTTAAAGGTATCACCGTGGAAGGGATAGATGAGATTTGGTAAGAAGGGGAAACTAAACCCGAGATTTATTGGACCTTTTGAGATCTTGAAACGAGTTGGAAAGTTAGCCTATGAATTGGCTTTACCTCCGAGCTTACAGCAAGTACATAATGTGTTTCATGTGTCCATGCTACGACCCTACCATACCGACTTCCGACATGTGATAGAACATAGTGGATCTGCAACCAGACTTAACATATATGGAGCAACCCGTAGAAATTATGGATAGAAAAGAACAGGTGCTGAGGAATAAGGTTGTCAAACTAGTGAGAGTCTTGTGGAGGAACCAGAATGTCGAAGAATCAACATGGGAACTAGAAAGCGCAATGCGTGAAAAGCACCCCCAACTGTTTCCAACCTGATTCCGGGACGGAATCCTTTTAAGGAGGGGAGGCTGTAAGAACCCTAATTTTTGGTAATATTTTAATTTATTTAATATCTTGTGGCAATGTCAATATGGAACCTTTCTGGTCATCCCTGTGATTAATAGAATTGATTGTCTGAGAAACTGTGTTGTTGTATTCCCTATGTAAGATAAAAAGGGAGATTGTGAAGGCAGGAGTCTTATTGTTAGTGAGATTTATAAAACTTGGGATTTGAGAATGATTAGAGTGTTACAAGATTTATTAAGGATCATGACAAGGAATTATGGACATTAGAGGAATTTACACAATTAGTACTTAAGGAATTATAGGGGAAATCTCTACGCGACAAAATATTATTACGAGAGATTAATTAAGATACGATACGAATTAAAGATTGAATAATAAGCATTGGTGGGAGAATAATAATACAAGGAGTAGTATTGCATGCAAGCTCATGCAACTAAGTAGTTAGAAAAGCAAACTAGATGAACCAAATAGCAAGGGGAATAGTAACTAGTTGGCTTGCTTTTTAAAAGGTGGAGACAACAAGTACCAATGGCCATACCTATAGCCATGTCTAGATTGTACCATGCTAATACATGTAATTATATGTAACACCCAATCCCATGTACAACCACACAAACACAAAAAGAAAAATCAAACTCTCTCCCCCCCCCTTGAATACAACTCTCGGCCAAGGCTAGAACAAGGAAGAAAGAAATTTCTTTCTCCCACTTCTCATCACTCTAAATTCATACCAAAATTCCTAGGTCATCTACATCATCTAATCAAGGTATGCTAGCAATTTCACTTCATTTCATCCATCCAATTCCAAGATATAAATTGTTAAAGTTTGGATGAATAGTAACCAAATTTGTTTTTCTTTTAGATCTTGGATTATAAGTGTTGTAGGAGATCATCTAAGGTGTTGTTGTGTTGTGAAAAGCTTACCCAAGGTCCCTAGGAGCTCAAGAAGGTATAAAATCACAAACCCTCTTGGTTATGTAGTATTTATAATATTTAGAAGTAGATCCATGCATGTATGAGCTAATCTTGGTTGTATAAGTGTTGGATGACTTGGATCTTGAGTTTTTATGTTGAGATTGTGACTTTTATGATTATGGATAACATATATATCACCATGAGTGTTATGAACCATGATTTGAGTGTATTAAGTGTTGGTTGTATGATGGAATGGTGAAAAATGGTTGATCTAAGTGATTTGAGCATGCTGATTTTATCCAGGAACATTGACCTGTATTGTGACACGATTTTGAACCCCCAAATGATGTCCCCTAATGTCCTACCTTATATGGATGGAAAGATAATTGAATGTAGTTTCTGGATATGTAAGGATCATAGCCAGGAGATGTGTAGATTTTTAGTTATGACCGGAGAAGTGATTTTTGTTTCTGGACTATGGACTGCATAAAGTGACCCCCTTGTGAACCTTGTTTAAACACCTTAAAAAATATTTGGGATCATGGAAATATTAGAGAAGCTAGGAAATACAGTGGTGAAGGCTACCCAAAAAGAATTGGATTAAAATATGAATTTTTGGATTTTATAAAAATGCTAGAGTAAATTTCGCGCAAGGGAAAAAGTCGTTAGTGGAGCATAATTCTAGGAGTAATGGTTATAGTTCGAACGTGGTAACTAAATTAAGTCGAGTAAGTGACGAGCGTAAACGAGTGATGTCATGGACCTATAGTGGGGCTAGGGAGTCATAAGACGAAGTCGTTAAGTTAATTTCGTGTCCCCTTAAAACCCCGTAATTAGAAAGAAATTGTTAAGGTACTAACGAACGATTATTGTTTATGTATAGATCGTTCGAATTCACACGCTCGACCACCCCAACCAAACCAAGGCAAGTTTACTTTTCAAAACTTATACATATACAAAGATTTTCACTGTTGTGTTGGTAGTTTTCAAATTATATCAAATGCTATGTTTATCGAAGTATTGATGCAATTGAGATTGAACAAGTACATGTATGCTTTTACCCCTTGAACTTAGATTGAAATGTTTTCTTCGGACAACGACTCTAGCATTAGAGGTCGTAGCGGTCCGTATATACTATTGACCGGGGAGCGGTATATTATTATATCGTATCTATATTGCGAAACCCGAAGGGTCATTCGGGTGGTATCGTATATTCAAATAACTATTATTATATCTTCGTAAATACTCGAAACCCTATCTTGGATTAAAAGTTTATTTATTAAATAATTATTTTATTAATTATTAATATTAAATCTTAAAATATCAGTTAATAATTATTGTTCACTATTTTAAAAACAAAGTTAATCCAAGATACCTTTTAATACTTTCAAACTCGAACTTTTTCGAACTCAAAACATTTTCGAAAACCCCCGGTCAGGTTCTGCTTCTTGTATGATTTCAAGAATTATCGGTCGACTGATGTCGAACCACAACTACTCTGTTTTCAATCAAAATCTGGTTTTTAAAAGAAAAGAAAAAGGGGACTCTGGCAGGTGTGGGAATCGTTGACGAACGATTCCCGGGATGTGTAAGCGGCCGTGAGCCAGGCGGTCCATCAATTATTATTCCGGCCCATGTGTTGCCGAAGGATGATTACGGATGTAGTTTTCATCGAGGGTGATTACGGATGTAGTTTTCACCCGGGGATAGTTACGGATGTAGTTTCTATCCTTCTACCGGTAGAGAAGACCCGCGGATTATTGGACTCGGATGTGGCGACTGATCATCGTCAATCCCTGTCAGGTTTTATGTTTTCTTTAAGTCCCATCCTCCACTTTGGAAAAATACTCAAACACTGCTTCTTGGGCCTAAGTGCCAAGTTGCCGATAGTGTGGTTTTTGATGAGAAAATATTGACATCGTGCAGTATCTAGAACTGCAAGGTTTTCTATAAAGATTGGCACGTGTTAGTGCACACTTGCTATTGTTTCAAAGAATGAAATGTTTTTGTATGAGAAACCTTCTAAGCCAATGGAAGGAAAGAGGTTTGCAATGATGTATTCCCTGTACAGTATGTTAATCGTAGAGTATTTTGCCGAAAATGATATACTCATATATACATATTTTCAAACTTGAGATATATTGAAATGGGAACCTTATAAGGGGTTCATATGTTATCCTAAAGCTCCTTAGTGAGTATAGATGTTTTATTCAAACTCGGGCACATATATTGTCCAATTATGTTTTGAAATCTGAGATATATACCCATATAGTTGGGAATGTTTTCGAAATAAACCACATTATTATTTTACAAAATCGTGAACTTGCTGAGCATTATGTAGCTCATTCTTGCTTTATAAAAACTTTTCAGAAAGGGAAGAATTTGGCCGATTAACTCCGCACCAGCAGGAGAGGAGTAGAAGAATTACCCGGAGATGATATAGTCCATGATTAATACTAGAGAGTAGTCTGATAGGTTTTCAACTGTAATAGTAAGACTTGTCTTCAAGTGTAGTTGTATAAGTGGAATTGTGTAAGACTCTGGATTGTACAGATGAATTGTAATATTTAGTGTTACTTTTGGATATCGTTTCTGAGGCTCTAACTTGATTGTGTGTAAGATTGAGGTATGGATAGATGTATTGTTGAGTTGTAAAGTTAATACAGGTTTGATATGGTTGGATGATGATGTGACGACCTGAATCTCTGACCTCAGATTTGGGGGCGTCACAGCCGGTTACGTTTAGCGCCGTTTAGTGCCGTTTTGCACCGTTTTGCACCGTTTAGTGTCGTTTTGCACCATTTAATGCCAAGGGAAGGCATGGCCAACCACCCTTTGGCCGACCACCTGCTTTAGGAGGTCTCTGGACGACCTCCAACCCTTCCTCGATCGACGGTTTGGAAAACATCAGACGTTTAGTGCCATTTTGCACCGTTTAGTGCCGTTTTGCACCGTTTAGTGCCGTTTTGCACCATTTAATGCCAAAGGAAGGCATGGCCGACTACCCCTTGGCCGACCACCTGCTCTAGGAGGGCTTTGGCCGACCTCCAACCCTTCCTCGATCGCCGTTTTGGAAAACGTAAGCCGTTTAGTGCCGTTTGGTGCCGTTTTGCGCCGTTTTGCACCGTTTATTGCCGTTTTGCACCATTTAATGCCAAGGGAAGGCATCGCCAACCACCCTTTGGCCGACCACCTACTCTAGGAGGGCTCTGGCCAACCTCCAATCCTTCCTTGGTCGCCGTTTTGGAAAACGTTAGCCGTTTAGTCCCGTTTTGCACCGTTTAGTGCCATTTTGAACCATTTAATGCCAAAGGAAGGCATGGCCGACCACCCCTTGGCCGAACACCTGCTCTAGGAGGGCTCTGGCCAACCTCCAACCCTTCCTCGGTCGCCGTTTTGGAAAATGTCAGCCGTTTAGTGCCGTTTGGTGCCGTTTTGCGCCGTTTTGCACCGTTTAGTGCCGTTTTGCACCATTTAATGCCAAGGGAAGGCATGGCCGACCACCACTTGGCCGACCACCTGCTCTAGGAGGGCTCTGGCCGACCTCCAATCCTTCCTCGGTTGCCGTTTTGGAAAACGTCAGCCGTTTAGTGCCGTTTTGCACCGTTTAGTGCCGTTTTGCACCATTTAATGCCAAAGGAAGGCATGGCCAACCACCTACTCTAGGAGGGCTCTGGCCGACCTCCAACCCTTACTCGGTCGCCGTTTTGGAAAACGGCAGCCGTTTTGGAAAATGGCAGCCGTTTAGTGTCGTTTTGCACCGTTTTGCACCGTTTAGTGCCGTTTTGCACCATTTAATGCCAAAGGAAGGCATGGTCGACCACACCTTGGCCGACCACCTGATCTAGGATGTCTCTGGCCGACCTCCTACCCTTCCTCAGTCGCCGTTTTGGAAAATGTCAGCCGTTTAGTGCAATTTTGCGCCATTTAGTGCCGTTTTGCACCATTTAATGCCAAAAGAAGGCATGGCCGACCACCCCATGGCCGACCACCTGCTCTAGAAGGGCTTGGCCGACCTCCAACCCTTCCCCGGTTGCCGTTTCAGAAAAACGTCAACGGTCGCCGTTTTAGTGCCGTTTTAGCGTCATTTAGTTCCGTTTTTTTGTCGTTTTGCGCCATTTAAGGCATGGCCAACTTATTGACAGCCGACCTCATGCCAAAGGAGGGCTTCAGCCGACCCCGATCGCCGTTTCGGAAAAACGACAACCGGTCACCGTTTTATCACCGTTTTAGCACCGTTTATTGCCGTTTAAAGCCGTTCAACGCCGTTTAACACTGTTTAAACGTCTTTTAAAAGGCTGTTTAGCACCGTTTAGTGTCATTTAGCACCGTTTAGTGCCGTTTAAAGCCGTTCGATGCCGTTTAAACATCGTTTAAACGTCGTTTAAGGCAGTTTAGCACCGTTTAGTGTCGTCTAGCGTCGTTTAGTGTCGTTTAAAGCCGTTTAGCATTGTTTAACACTGTTTAAATGTCGTTTAAGGCTATTTAGCACCGTTTAAAGCCGTTTAGCATCATTTAACACTGTTTAAACGTCGTTTAAGGCTATTTAGCACCGTTTAGTGTCGTTTAGTGTCGTTTAACACCGTTTAAAGCCGTTTAGCGTCGTTTAACACTGTTTAAACGTCGTTTAAGGCTATTTAGCACCGTTTAGTGTCGTTTAGTGCTGTTTAGCACCGTTTAACACCGTTTAGTGTCATTTAACATCGTCGTAAACGCGTTGGTCACTCCATGCTTTACATTAAGATGATATTGTTGAAAATAACCCTGAACCAAGTCTCGAAAAAGCACTACGCCATAAACGCACATACGCAACCCCCATTTTCAGTTGCGTAAGGCCTGAAAAACGTTGCGTAAGGTCTTACGCAACGCTTTTTGGGCGTTACCAATACTGGCGTTGCGTAAGACCCCTAACGCAACGCTTTTCCAAGCTATTGCAACACTTCGAAAAGCATTGCATAAGAGGCCTTATGCAACACCAAAAGCATGCAAACGCAACACTTCATGGGGTTGCATAAGATGTTTCAGCCATGTCAGCATGTTGACATGTAAGCAAGGCGCCACGTCAGAATGCTGACATGTCATTAGTGGGGCCCACAAGTGCCACGTCACAAAATGGGGGGATGCCATGTAATCAGTGGGGCCCACCAAGGTGCCACGTCATCACTGGGCCCACATGCCACGTCAGCAGTGGGTACCCACATGCTGACGTCATCAGTGGGACCCACATTGACACGTCAGCAGTGGGGTCCACTATCTAACGCAACGCTATTTGTGCCTAATGCAACGCTTAATTTTTTTTTAAGCAACCCCTTTCTTTTCAAATGCAACATTAAAACTATGCTAATGCAACATTAAATAGAGTCAAACGCAACGGTTTTTTATAAAAAATTTGAAATGGCTGTTTTGTTTATACATAAAACCATCATGTACAAACCAAGCCAACTTCAAAAGTCCTAAGCCAACAAATCTACTTAACAGTTTTACAAAAATCCAAGTTCTACTACTATAAAGTTAAAGCTACAAAAAATTACTAAGTGCAACCGCCTTGAGTCATTGGAGTATTGGAGTATAATTAGCATCAGATGTGTTTGAGAAGTCAAATCCAGATTTCCACGGTTCTCCCAAGTTATTCAAATCTCCTAGGCCAGTGAAGATAGAATTTTTATCCACACACGTTTGAGCCTTAACAGACTGGTCAGTATGAACGGTGTTGAACTGCTGCAAAAAATAGAATTTCAATTGTTAATTAATATTCCTCAGTTTATATAGACTACGACAAAAATTAACATACTTATTACACATACATACTTATTACATACCACCAGTGGCTCGTACCATGCTATGTTACACATACATACTTATTTTAGAACAAAATTTAAAAGGAAAAGGAACCACTGTTCTTCCAGGATCTAACTTCTTTGGCCTCTTTCCTCTCCAGGTATATACATATTGTGTTTCATATTTTTTATTTCAATTTTTTATTATGGAATCAAGCATGGTTTTGGTAAAGACTTTTATTCTTAACTTACACATACATACTTATTACATACCACCAGTGGCTCGTACCCTCGATAAAAGAGGGGCATTGCTAAGCTACAAATCAAGGAGGAACATTATGCTCCCCCTGCTCCTATCTTCACCGAAACAATACTGTCCTAAGCATGCAAAATATTTTACATAGCATGGTTCTAGCTAAAATAACGCAACATTGTTTAATTGAATCAGAAATTACCTACGTGGGCTGGCATGAACTCAATAGGGCAAGCAAAGACAAAAATTGGACATGCACTGATGATGATACTACAAGTCGGAGTTATGGAGAAGTTCGAAAGCATACCTCTGGTTACTGGTTTAGATCTAGCTTGTTTTGCCGAAGCTCTTTTCATTTCCTCTGCTTCCATCTTCCTTCTTGCAAGACTTACTTCTTCTGCCATTGCTTCTGGTGCTGCATCAAATCAATATGTAGCCCATTAATCTGTTAAACTATAGGAAAAATGGATCAAGCATCACAATGATACAATGTAGTAATTAAATTGTATATTTAATTTATTATTGCAAACACATACCACATTCTTTCAATTTTGTTGCTATACGGTATATATATTGTATTAATGGTATATAGTAGTAGTAGAGATGAGCTTTTTGTAAACTACAACCACAACCACTTTCTTCTGCAAGTATAGTTTTACACTAGTATATAATGAATTTTCTGTTGTTATGTACTTATGTACTAGAAAACTATAAATGGCACATATGGGTTTTAATAATCAGTATGTCAAACATGAAACCAGTAATGAATCAATTAGGATAAGATTAGTTAGAGTGTCGAGAAGAAAACCTTGCAACGCGAGAAAAAAATGCTTCCAGGGGAAAGTTCAGGACCAAGTACAGCAACAATAGCATTTATTAGGCGACCTACTCCTTGTTGAAGTTCAAGGCGCCCATTTTCTTCAGATAGAAGTATATCCATAGCAAGGCTAAGTGTTGCCTGCAGAAACAGACAAGAATTGGAACATTATCATTCAATTAAAACTTAAAATGCAAGGTACTATGGTCTGAAATTCATCAAATACTTGACCGGGTACACATATTTCCAATGTAGAATACAACGACAATTGCCATGAATTAAATTACACTGACTTCATTGACTAAAGCAGCTCTGTAGTCGGACTAATTCCGGAAGTCTATGTACCAAAACTACACACCATTTATGTTTATGAAATACATGACATATCATATTCGAACAAGCAAAGATGTATAATGTGCTACCAGACCACATAACTACTAGCTTCTAGCACCTAGGCTATGGATCTTGAAGGTAAGATCAAAAAAACCTGCTATCAAAGTAGGTATACAGAAACAGCACAAGCTAGTCAGTGTTTATTACATTATAGGAGAGGGGAAAATAACCTCGTATTTTAACATTATTTCATTAGGAGTGGGGAAAAAACTCATTACTTAATTATACGGACTATATGGACAACGTATAAATTACAAAGATTCCTTATAATATAGAATTGTATTCACAACAGGAAACTAGCTCATAATACTGTTTAACATTAGCACTTTAGCATGTATACCTGCACATGTGACACTTAAGACAATCCAGCGGATTCAATAGTCAAAAGAAGTCCATGCAAAGACCATATTTGCAAACCAGCTGCAGAGCTTCTAGCCAGCGTCGAAAGAAAGTTCACAGTTGAAGGCACTAAACTTGACAAAGCTTACAGAATCTCCTTGTGCAAGGTTGCCTGCAGGTTAATTGAAGGATTAAATAATGTTTTTTCTTAAGTATTACTTGCTGTCTTTGTTACAAAATGAGTTTCTAATAACACTCATAGATGTGAAGTATTTATGTTGTGGCAGGTTTTCATATCAGTACATGAAATACAAGATAGTCGTAGATTTTTTCATAGAGAAGTACATAAGGCGTTGTCTGATTGCCAGTCAAATACCAAGTACAAAGACATTCTTTTAGAAGTTTTGTTACCGTTTATAATGTACTTTGACTCATAAAGTCTTACATTGGCTGTGTATGTTGAACCCAGGACCAAACGTCGACAGCTTGGCATTAATAATACAATTAAAACTAGGAGGCTATAAACTTGCGCATACAAAACATGAGTAGCAGCAGCATGAATGAGGTGATAATATATATTCAAAAAAAGTGGTGTCTCCTTTGGATGACAAGATGGTGATTAATAACCTGGCTATAAGGTCCAATGCAACTGGGAGCCCAGCAGGATATACTATGGAAATAATTCCAGTATGCAGCTTCATGGACTATGACTGGATCTGATACAACTTCGAGCACATCGTCAACGAACAACGCATAGGTGCTCACTTCGAAAATGTCATGAACCTAGGTCCAACCAAATAAATTTAAATACAACGAAGAAATATAATAAGTATCCAGTTATATTTGGTGCCAATTATGTAGATAATTTTCATCCAGTTTATCTTTACTTCCCTCTGACATGTAAAAGGAAACTGTATAATAAGTATTATGGCCGAATACACAGAAAATTATTGCCTCTGTCAACTATCTAAGCAACAAACCCAAACTATTAGCAAATAATCAATTCATTATGCAAGAGGTTTATTGTAATTTCAGAGAGAAAAGCATGTCACACCACTGAGCCGCAACATAAACCATCATCAACTATATGTCTTTTAATTAGATATCTCATCCATACCCAATTTGACCAGATTCCTCCATTTTCAAAGTAGCAAGAGCACAAACATAATTTTGAAACCAAACAGAACATCACAATCACTAAGGGACCTCAATTAGAATAAGACAATAAGTAGATTCTAAAACCATGTAAGCCTGGACTGCTAGTCAAGCAAACAATTTTTACATAACCATCTCATGTACATAAACAATTACATAATTAACATACAACAAAGCAAAGCAAAGCAAAAACTTGTACTCACAAACATTTCAGAGCATACAACAGCATAACAATCTGATGCTAAATATTGAGTAAAATCAAACCAAAACTCGAAACCCAAACATCCAAATATAAAACCCTAATTTGAATCTCTAAATTGAAACCCAAATCAGTTAGAGATTGAAAGCCCTACAATCACCTGCATTACCACTGGAATTGGAAGAAGAAGCTTGAGAGAGCTTGAGATTTGCTGGATGTAGGTGTTCCTTGATTTTGTAAGTATAGATGTGTGTAGATGTAAGATTGAAATGGTACCCGACAGCCATGGTTGCAGAGGAGAGAGAGACGAGGATGTTCGGCGGGGGTGTGTAAAATGAGAAGAGAGGCAAGATGTGTTTAGGGTTTTATGTATCCTTTATAACATTGAATTGGATTCGATTAGGGTGCTCTGTAATATTGGGCTTTTGTGTTGTGGACTTGTGGTGCTGTTTATTGCCCAATTGCAAACTTTTTACTCCAACCAAATTAATTGGTCGATAAATCTTTAAAGTCGTTGATTTTTTATTCGAAGAAGAAAATTAATTTTTTGTTTAGGGTTATTAGAAACAAATTATAAGTTGGTTCTTGGTTGATAGAAAATTTGAACTCTTGTATCTTTTTTAGTTTCAATCACAATTTTTAACTTTTGTATTTTATTTCTTTATATTGAAAAAAATGAAAAAAAAAAGTTGTACATTCACGAAGAATAAAAGATTCGAGAAAAATATTAAATACATATATTTAATATAACGATATTCCCCAAGTTTCAGAAAAAAAAAAATTAATTTGATTGGAGATCTTAGTAGATCACTACTATTTTCAATAGCACTCGTAACTAGTGCTTTGTTACGGATTATTGTTTCTATTTTTCAAAAAATATTTTTGGACGATCCAACCGTACGGATGACAATATATATCTAATATAATGATATTCCCCAAGTTTCAGAAAATAAAAAATTAATTTGATTGGAGATCTTAGTAGATCACTAATATTTGCAATATGACTCGTAACTAGTGCTTTGTTACGGATTATTGTTTCTATTTTTTAAAAAATATTTTTAATATTTTTTCAATATATATCTAATATAATGATATTACACGTCACCCTTGTGGGTCCCACACTGCCACGTCAGCAGTGGTGGGTCCCACATCTGCCACGTCATATTTTTTTTAAAAAATATAAATTTATCTAATGCAACACTTCAAACAGCAAATGCAACACTACAGGTATCTAATGCAACGCTTTCTGCCACGTCAGCAAATGCCATGTCAGCGAAGGTGGGCCCCACTTTTGCCACGTCAACAATTGTGGGTCCCACAATTGCCACGTCAGCATGATGGGCCTCCTGCCACGTCATCCTTGTGGGTCCCACATTGCCACGTCAGCAGTTGTGGGGCCCACATCTGCCACGTCATATTTTTTTTAAAAATATGAATATATCTAATGCAACACTTCAAAGAGCAAACGCAACACTATTGGTATCTAATGCAACGTTTTTTGCCACGTCAGCAAGTGCCACGTCAGCAAAGGTGGGCCCCACTTCTGCCACGTCAGCAAATGTGGGTCCCACATGTGCCACGTCAGCAAATACCACGTCAGCACATGTGGGTCCCACTCCTGCCACGTCACCATTTATAAAAATAAAAAATTATCTAACGCAACGCCATCAGTTAGTGTTGCATAATTTGAAACACTGTGTGTAATACGCAACGCTAATCTATATCTAACGCAACACCAATTCAGCTCAGTTGCAAAAGACCCAAAACTTCTATCTAACGAAACGCTTTTTGTGCAACGCTTTGTAAAAAGGGTTGCGTATGCTCACTTATGGCGTAGTGAAGGCCATTAAAACTTCAAGGAAAACCTGATCAGTTTTCCTAGAAGTTGGGGGGCAAATGATATGGGCTAAAAGTAAGCCCTAAAGACACATTTAATGTGGTATTAATTAGACCCAATATGGTCAAAACGTGGGGCCCACTAGATGGGCCCAAACCCTAGTTATAATATTAATTTCGTAATTAATATTAGGGGTAATAAACAGCTCAGCAAATAAGAGTCAAACAAGGATATTACTCTTGCCTGACTTAGACTTCAAGATACATACTTCAACATGGAAACTGATTCCTACAAGGAAGGGGTCTAGAACCTTCCTCAAGGCGGTGGCTTGCCCACCAAGTCTCTGACTCCTACCATAATTCTAAGGCTTCTCAGCCTATATAAGGGTCTGACCCCTCATTCTCAGAACTACGTCTTGGCTTGATTCTCAATACGAGATACGTAGGCACTCTGTGAGGACCGATTAGTCTTGAACACGGAAACAACCATTAAAGCACGAAACTCCCGAACCCTAGCATTAAATACAAATTTGTAACCTAGTTTTTATTCCACAACAGACCCAAAGATCAGAGTCCAAGTAGAACAACGAGAGAACAGTCATTTACGAATTTTATTTAAAGAATCCTATTCGGTTATGAAATTCTACTTGAAAATAGTTTAGAGCATTAAAATACTTTTTATAATATATACATACAATACGTATTATTTTAGATTAGAGTAGTGAGAGTTTGGGTTTTACATTCTAAAAAACTTAGAGAGACCATGAATTTTATTCTTGTGAAAGGATTGATGAGTATAGGTTTTCTTATCTGAATTTCTTCTCAATTTTTATTAGTTTAATTATGCTTTTTTGTTTTATAAGTTATTTTATTTGATTAATTATTAGAGAGTAGTTTTTTTCTAGGGCGTTAAGGGGAAATCATGTTTGCACTATAATATTGACATGATTTTCATAGTAGTTTGATTGATCATGACTAATTCTAATTGATTATGTTTTGATATTTGGTTTATGCAATCGGCCGTGAATTATTTTTATGCAAATAGGAGTAATAGACCGCGAGATTTTACTACTAAAGGCTCACATACGATTAGCAGAATTGAATTTGAGTGCGAGCACATCATTGCTGAGGACGTTGATGACAATTGCTCTAATTACATGATCGAATTATTAAAATGATTAATTATGTTGAATGTTTTAAGAGTGTTAATGTTCGAGGGAGATTAGCATACTTTATTTATGTGATCACATTGCTTTAGCTTAGAAGTCGGTTATTGTGTGAGCATGGTGGACCTGATTGATCTAGATTTTTAATATATTAATTTAGTGTCTATTTAGTTAGTGTTAATTTAGTTATAATTATTAGTTAGATAAAAATATCCAAACAATCATTTACTCTTGAAACAATTGATAATAATTGAATAAAAATTGATAAAAAAAAATAAAATTTCTTGAGGTTACGACCCACATGCCACATAAGATATAGGCCTCGTTTACCAAATCTTAAATTGAACTTATAAGTTACTTATTTCGGAAAAAAGTTTATATTTACATAAATTTTTTTAGAGAAAAATGTGTATGGCGAGTTTAATATTTGTTATCTTACAAAAATAAGTTACTTATTTCAGAAAGAAGTACATATTTACATATTTTTTTCAGAATAAATAACTTATTTCTGAAAATAAGATTTTCCAAACGGGACCATAGACTGATCAACATTAATTCCATATCAGCATTAATTAAGTACGTAACTATAGTTAATTTGCTTTTATGAATTTAATGAAGTTTGTTGGCGAAAAAAAAGTTTACACATTTTCAAAAAAGTTGTTAGACTTTCAATTTTGCAAAACGGTGGCCAAACTTGCCTTTTTCCTTTTAAAAAGGCGATTTTCAGCTTTTTGGCAGGGGTAAAATGGGAAAAAAATGCTAGAAATCCCAAAAATTGTTCACAAAAATTCACAAATTAATATGTGTCACCATATGGTTATATTCGTAATAATAATAATGCCCCCCATGCATATCAATTCACCAAAAATCCACAAATATGAGTTGTCAAGATTTAATTAGTCAATTTATGTGCATGCATGTGGGGACATTATTATTATTATTATTATTATTACGAATATAACCAATCATATGGTGACACATATTAATTTGGGAATTTTTTGGGATTTTTAGCATTTTTTTTTAGAAAAATAACATATTTTCTCATTTTACCCCTGCCAAATAAGCTGAAAATCATCTCCAGCCACTTTAGTCTGGCCACCATTTTACAAAATTGAAAGTCTGGCCACTTTTTTTAAAATGAGTGTAAAATCTGACCATTTTTTTGCAATTAACTCAAGATTTTTTGGTAAAAAATGATAAGTTCGTTGGGTTTTCAGTCCATAGCTCTTTTTTTTTTTGAAGAAAAAGAAATCAATCCATTAATCAAAAGCCATACGGCATCTACAAAAACAATCGCAAGAACAGACGCTTAAGGGATCGCTGTTGAATCCTTTCTAAAGGCAACCAAGTGATTTGAAGATAATTGATATATACATGTTTTTACTACAATTATCGAACTGTTCTGGACCGACGACCATAGATGCGATTCCATAGTAGCCTTCATCTCTGAATCAAAATCATGAAAAACTTGCCGATCTATAACCTCGGCCATGGAAAACTCCCAAATTCAATCCAAACAAAAACCAAACTCTCACAAGAAGAGGCAAACACAACCCAAATAAATTGAGAATAACTGAAACCCAAATAAATTGGGAACTTTATTGAAAGGAAAGAAAGCAAGACAAACGAAAAATGAATTGAATTGGGGCTTTCCACCAGTGAAACCCGATGGAAACCCCCTCAAAAAACTTTAATGGAGGCTAGGGTAGAAGGGAGAGAGGAGAAGAGGCGAGAACGGCTATCCTTACATGTTATCATAGCTCTTAAAAATGAGTGTTAATTAAATTGAATTGTTGTAAAAATAAACAATCAATTAATTCTGTTACATATTTATGAAACTTTCTAATATGGGGCTGCGGTTGCAGGTCGCTCTGTTACAATTGTGATGTGTAAAAGTTCCCTAATATTTGGGAGAGGACTTGCTGGCCCCGTGCGACACAAGTGTTACATTAATAAGTCGAGATTGCAAGGCTCTCTTCAATCTAAATCCTACATTAAAAATACAAAAGAATTGTGTTGTAAATAAAAACTTATTTAATTTTACAAATAAATTTTTTATAAAAGATGAGTTCACATTTTTTTTTCTTTTATATATGTATAGTCAATGTTTCTAAAGATAGGGTTTCATGTGTCTGAAATTGATATATTTATGTAAATTACCGAAAAAAAATTGATATTTACAAAAAATATCCCTGCAAGACCCTTTATTTTATATTACAATTCTTTTATAACCTAAGGAGAGATCCCTGACAACCTCTCAGACCCATTTTTTTCCTGAAGATATTTAGTTAATTATAATTTTTGTCCAAAAAATTTGGATCACCCTTGTTATGACTTGCAAATTAAACTTAAGAAAAATGGATCATAGAAAATGAGTCAATTTTTTGGTGCTTTTAGAAAATGAATCAATAATTACATATATATCTCCTCTTGTTAATTTTCACATCACCATTTACTTTTTTTACAAGCTGCTAGCTCATAGATGGAGAATTTACAAGCACAGTAGCAATCATGTTGTTTTCTTGCTTTGCATTCCTTAACTTATTGTCTATGCATTATCTACTTGCATCACTCACTTAACTGAGAGGTGATCAGCGTTCAGCAAGTTGCTTTTGGCTTAATTATCTATTTAAACAAATATTGAAGGCTACCATCTAATATAAAATAGACCTAAAATTACAAGTATTTACAACCACCCTGAAATGTAAAGGTACAAAGTAAAGCAATAAAAGGGCTGTTAAACGGATAATTCGGATACGGATATGCCTATATTCGTATCCGTATCCGAAATTGTCGGATTTAGATACGGATAATATCCGCTTTGTTTCGGATACGGATAATATCCGCTTTTTCTCGGATACGAATACATATATTTCGGACGGATATCGGATTTTTCAGATTTTTTTGACGCGTATTGATGATTTCAAAACAAAAATTTTTTCATTTAGAAAAAATAAAACTGTGAACTCCGTACTAAATATGTAATTTTGTTATTTTTAAAATATTAAACTCAAATGAAATTTTTATATATATCTATAATATTGTTACAATTATATAAAATTTGTATAAATGTATTATTTAATTAATAAACACACATAAACACTACTCCCTCCGTCCCACCAGATTCTATGCAGTTTTTTTCAATGCTTGTCACGCATTTTATGGCTCCTGTAAAGTATAGTTCCATAACTTATTTTTAAAATTTTCTTTTTTTTAATAAAAATTTAACATACCTATTTTTATACAAAAAAAGAAAATTTGAAAAATAAGTTATGGAACTATCCTTAAAATGCGTGCCACCACTACAAGAAAACCAGGCTAAATATGACCACACAAATATGACCGCTCCTAAATTCGACCGTTTCCGGTCGACCAAACTTCGACCCGGCTAAATATGACCGAGCAAATATGACTGCGCCTACTTTCGACCGCAAATGGTCGAATTTAACTTCGGTCGAATTAACACGGTCGAATTTAGCAATAAATACGACTGATTTTATTGTTCGGTCGAATTTAGCCGCCCCCAAAAAAGAGGGGGAAAAAGCCTGCCGTGCTATTTTTTGGGCCTTGCTAAATTCGACCCCATTCGGTCGAATTGCTTTTGAGCGTGAAGCGGGAAAATTCCCGCCTATACTTTTAAAAATTCAATGGAAGTATAGAATTATTGCCACCCAAAATATTAAATTCGCTTTTTGACCATATTCAGTCGAACTTATAAATGTGACTGAATTCAGTGAGAAATATTATTTCAATAATTTTATAAAATCTTTATTAAATATTTAAATGCTTTCAAATATCATGAAAATATGTATATATGTACAAGGATAATATTATTCATATGTATAAATTTAGTTTGTGTGTAAAAATTATTCGTACAATAGGAGAAAATTAAATATTTATTTAGTAGATTGTCAAAATAATTAAAAAAATTATCGAATTAGTTTGAAAAAATTTTAAAAAAATTATGAGGGTATTGGAAAGACATATTGTACATAATTTAATTTTTAAAAAAAAAATAAAGAGAACTTGAAAAAAAATTAAATTATTATAAGAACAAGACATTGTGATAAAATACGGGGTTTAGGGTATGGATTAGGGTTAGAACTTCTAATTTATTTAAAATATGTTCGAAGTAATCCAACCGGACGGATGTCGAGATTATAATAATTAAAGTGTATATGCAAAAAATTAATTAATTTTAATATTTATTTCTTAGAAATTATAAGTAATTTTTATAAATTTTTCAAATAATTTCGACCAAACAATCCAAATGGTCGAATTTAGCACCTAATTCGACCAAATTCGGTCGATTTTACATGTATTAATTATGACCGTAATCAGTCGAATATAAGAATTCGGCATGTAACCCTGATTGGTCGAATTTAGTGCTAAATTCGATCGTTTTTTGTGGTTCTCTATTCGACCCGAACTGGTCGAATTTATATTATGATCGTAATCGGTCGAATTTAGCCGGCTTTTTATGATTGACCAAGTTCGGTCGAATTTAGCCGTTGCCATTTCACAACCCTACTTTCCCTTTCAGTTTCAGTCCAGTAGCCGTTCTTCTACACCAATTTTCTCCCCCTTACCCCATTTTCTTCTCTTCTTTCACCATTTTTTCCTAATCTTTCACCACATTTCCTTCATGTAATCATCTTAAATTATCAAGTAAGTGTAATTTTAGATTTAAACAATGTCAGTATGATTATTATTGTTTTGATTAGAGTATTTATGATGATTTTATATGTGTTCATGAATGAATTTGAGTAGCTTAAATTTCTTGATAAAAATGATATGATTATTGTATGTTTACAGTTGTGTTGGTCACAATAGCATGAAAATGAGTGAATCGTGTTGATTAAACTTGTGATATTATTTGTTGTTAAAAATTATATTACCAATTCACTTTTATTTATTTAAAATTGCATTTGTCTTATATTATTGTATGCACATTTGTAGATGGCATCCGATCGTAGTTGGATTGGTCGTAATCGGTATAATGAGGCAAAATACTTAACGGAAGAATATAAAATTGGTGTGGATAGTTTCATTAAATTTGCTATAGATCATCTTGAAGAAGAAGACAACGGGCTTATAAGATGTCCTTGTAGAGAATGTCGAAATGGGCACTATAAAAATCCTAGTACCGTAAAAGTTGATTTATATCGACATGGTATTATGCAATGGTATACTAGATGGGATTGTCATGGGGAGGAAGATGAGCCGCACAATGAAGTTGGAACGAGTTCGGTTAATACTAACTACAGAGATGATGCTATGTATGATGCACATGATGATGATGATATGTATGATGCACATGATGATGATTTTGAGGATCGTGAGGATTTTGAGGAAGAACCAAACGCAACAGCAAGAAAATTTTACAGGATGGTGAAGACTGCTTCTGAATGAATTTATCCAAACAATACCAATTTTACAACATTTGAGTATATAATGGAGTTGCTTGAGTGGAAAAACAAGCATAATTGTAGTAACAATGGCTTTGATGAGCTGCTTCAACTCATTGGATTGGTATTGCCCGATGATCATAAATTGCCTAGAAATTACTACACTGTACGAAAGATGATTAAAGGGTTGAATATGGAGTACGAAAAGATTGATGCTTGCGAGAATGACTGCATGCTATTTTACAAGGAAAATAACAACAAGACACATTGTGATATATGTGAAACAGACAGATACAAAGTGCAAAAAGATCCTAAAAAACAGAAGATCCCGCGAAAGATTTTGCGATACTTTCCTATTGCAATGAGATTGCAATGTTTATTCATGGCAGAGAAGACTGCAAAATGCATGAGATGGCACCATGATAGAGTGGTAGTTGAGGGTCAATTAAGTCACCCAGCTGATGGAGATGAATGGAAACAATTTGATCGTAGATTTCCAAATTTTTCAAAGGAGATTCGGAATGTTAGACTCGGGCTCTCTACTGATGGATTTGACCCCTTTCGCGATGCACATTCTAGGGATTATACTGTATGGCCTGTGGTGGTTTTTGTGTACAACCTTCCCCCATCTATGTGTACTAAGGCTCCATACATGTTCATGCCTCTTCTTATTTCTGGGCCGAAGGATCCGACAAAAGACTTACATGTTTATCTTAGGCCGTTAATTGATGAATTGAAATTATTGTGGTATACTGGGGTGGAAACATATGACAGGTTCTCACGTACAAATTTTATGATGAAGGCAGCACTTATGTGGACAGTTAGCGATTTTCCTGCATATGCCATGCTTAGTGGTTGGTCTACCAAGGGTAAGTTGGCATGTCCAATTTGCATGGGAGAGGTAAAAGCTAAACAACTAAAGCATGGTGGTAAACCTACTTTCTATGGCATCGCTCGATATTTTCTGGAACCGGATGATCCCCTAAGAAGGAGTACAAGATTTGGGAGTATTGAGACACGATCAGTGTGTGCTCGACATTCGAGATCACGTGCATTGGCAATGTGTGAGCAGATACAGTTTCCCCCTCCTGGAAAGGCATCAAAGAAAAAACTGAAGGATTATGGTATGACACATAATTGGACTCACATTACTCCATTTTTTGAGCTTCCATATTGGGAGACACTCAGTCTTCGCCACAACATTGACATTATGCACACCGAAAAGAATATATTTGACAATATATTCTTCACAATTCTTGGTGATGCAGACAAGTCAAAAGATAACACAAAGGCAAGAAAGGATTGTCGAGAATTAGGTGTACACCGTGAGTTATGGATTCAAGGTGATGACACGAAGCCACATGCATCATTTGTGCTCTCGAGTGAACAAGTTCATAAGTTGTTCAAGTGGATTGAGTTGTTGAAACTTCCAGATGGGTTTGCTTCAAATATATCAAGGTGTGTAAATTGGAAGAGAAATTGCATTCGCGGGATGAAATCACATGACTATCATGTTTTCATGCAAAAATTGTTGCCTATCATTTGTCGTGACTTACTTCCGAAGCATGTAGCTGATCCTATTATTGAGTTGTGCAACTTCTTTCAAGATTTATGCTCGTCGAGCCTCAAATACACAGATTTGTAGAAAATGGAGAAAGACATAGTGAGGATAATGTCCAAGTTTGAAACCATCTTCATTCCGGGTTTGTTTGATCCGATGGAGCATTTGCCATTACATTTAGCTAGCGAGGCAAAGTTGGGTGGTCCGGCTAATTGGCGTTGGATGTATTTTGTTGAGAGATACTTGCACAATTTGAAATTGAAAGTTAGAAATAAAGCTCGAGCGGAAGGTTCAATGGCACAACGCTATATTGAGGAGGAATGTGTACACTTTTGCTCGATGTTTTTGGATTCTAAAATAGGAAGAGAACATAATCGGTTACGTCGAAATGAGGTACCTCAAATGTTTCATGATGTCGATTTGTTAGAAGTTTACACATATCCAACGCATCCTAGTCTATGGAGTGGAGATAGAATCTTGAGTGGTGATGAGCATGAAATCGTGACATATTATGTTTTTATCAACTCGCCGGAAGTTGGAAAGTACTTGCGGTAAGATTTTTTTTTAGACCATCTTCACTTTAATAAAACAAATTTAGTTTAGAATTTAAACTTTTTATTTTCCAATTTGAATATGTAGTGGATTCCAGAAGTTGGTACAACAACAATACCCACATCTCAATGATGCACAAAAAGAGCAATTTCAAAAAGAACATTTTAGAGATTGGTTTGAAAGAAGGGTATGTGTTTCATTTTATATACACACACACATGCATGCATAATTTTATTCACAAGCTTATAAATTATATTTTCACATTTTTTAGGTACAAGATGATGAAGGACTCAAGGAGAAATATTTAGATCTAATAAGAGGTCCGTTGTTTAAAGTGGAGTCCTATAAAGCATGCAAGTGCAATGGTTACAAATTTGGTTGTGTAAATGGTAATGAGCTCACTTCATCGAACTCCGGCGTAGTTGTCATTGGTGAGAAAATTAATTCATACCAAATACTTATGTTTTTGTTCTTTGTTATTTTTATTCAAATTTTATGCATTTTTAATTGTAGGGACTTCTTACAAAGAAAGTTTTGGAAACTATTACGGAAGATTGGAAGAAGTTATAAAGCTTCATTATCAAAATGGACATCAAGTTGTTGTCTTCAAATGTCATTGGTTTGATCATACGAGACACGTGAAAGTTGATAGGCATCGGATTACTACCGTTGATATTAAATCAAAATTAAATGCCGAAGACGTGTTCGTGTTGGCTAGCCAAGCCCATCAAGTGTACTATGCACCAAATATTTCAAATGCAAAATCATCATGGTACACCGTTCTAACAACAAAGAGCCGACAAGTTGATAAAAGTGTGTCAACTAAAGAAAAGACCAAAATCAACGATGATGCCTTACAAAATGAAGTGTCGAATGCTTCAACATCACATGTCGAAAGAATTATTGTTCGTGATCCTTCAAACTTTTTTGTTGACTTGAGGATGTTCGAAAATGATTATTCGATAGATTACAATGATGAAGAAGAAAAGCAAAGAGATACGGAAGTCGAAGACGTTGATGAAGATGATGAATTAAGTGATAATGATGATTTAGTATAATTTTTTCAATTTTATTCGGATTTGTATTAAAAAGATCATTTATTGATGTGGAGATTTTTTTAAATTTGTAGTTGTTTAATTATTTATAAATTAAGTAGATTTGTGGTGTTTTTTTGTTACAAATTGCATATGAACAGGTTTTATGCAGTAGCTTCGGGGAAAATTGAGATACTGCTAATTGTATTTGGCTAAAAACGGTCGAATTTGTAGCCGGCTAAATTCGACCAAAAACAATTGAATATATTTTTACCGGCTAAATTCGACCTTTAGCAGTTGAAAACATGTTTAATATATATATATATATATATATATATATATATATATATATATATATATATTTTCCCCATTTTTCATTTCCATCGATATCAAGTAGCCGTCTCGCTCCCCCAATTCTCAGAAATTAGGGTTTTTCCCACAATTCGTCTCACTCGCCGTTCTAATGGATCTGATTGAATCCAGCAGCGTTCTACCAAGGAGAAGTCAGCAGGTCCCCTCTCGCTCCCTCTCGTTCTCAATCTCTCAAAACTATTTGATTACTAGGGTTTATACTATTATTTGGGTTATAATTTATATGTTTTATAGTTACGCTGAGTTTTATACTGCTCTTGGGGTTTATACTGTTAATTATCTCGTCATATAGTTGTCATATAGGGTTTATATGTTTTATACTGTTAAGTACTAGGTTCTTGTTTATGAGTATTGGGTTCTTGTTTATGAGTAGTAGGTTCTTGTGTCTTTTTTGTTGTTGCTTGAAGTGATTTTTGGTTAATAACTTATAAACAAAAGTCATCTAATGACCTTTTCTTTTGGTCTACAGAATAAAAATTTAATTTCTGTTTTTGCAGTCATGCTTCTAATTATAATAAGAAGAGTGTAGGGAATGCTTCTAATTATATATATATATATATATATATATATATATATATATTTCTTTTACAGGTACCATGGGCTGGGCCGAATGGCAGGGGAAACAAGAGCAAGGGCAAGGTTATTACCAGTGGAGGGGGTGGTCGTGTTGGAGGGGGTGGTGAAGCACCCGTGGTTAATGATGGAGATGAAGAGAGTCATGTGGAAGGGTGCAAGGAGCTGGTTGAATGTCCCCGAAAACTTCGGTTTGAGAGAAAGAGACGCAGCGCTTGTGAAGGGGATTACGGGACGAAACCACCTGTGGATGCCAGGCCAACGACGGATTTTCTTCCTAACGATAAAGGGTATGGTTTCTGACCACCAACGCTTTGTCTTAGACTTTATCTGATTTAGAAGCTGGGTATGATTTCCTTTACTTGTGATTATGTTTGATTATTTGTGTTTTTCAATTTGCTTTCTATTAAGTCTAGTACATGGGTTTTAAATTTGTATTCTAATTGTTGAACTTGCCACTTGGATTGGTGACCTTAAATTTATGCCCAGTTTTTTTATTCTGTCCAGAATTCCATATTTGTTTTAGCAGCTACTACAGTGACTGTAATCTGCCCAACCTTTGCCACTTCAACCTCTGCAATGCAGTGCAGTTCAGCTGTACAGTGCTGCTCAGCACTGTTGTTCAATTAGTGCACACTGCACTATGTTGACGAAGCTGTAGGTTTAAGATATCCTATGTTTAAGAAAAAATAGGAATGTTAGAACATACACACACATCTATAAATTTTATTATTATTATTTTATACCTTGTCGACTAGTGTCGACTAGTGTCGAATAGTCTCGACTAGTCACGTCTCGACTTGCCGGAGTCTCAGTCCAACTTGACTCAACTTACCGACGTAACAACCATGATTCTATCTAGTATAGGCTATGCTGATTTATGAACTTCATGTTTTTTATCGTATGCTGTTTAATTTATAAATTTCTGCCTGTGGTTTGATTAATGATTGCGAACCTTTGTCTAATCTTTTGTCTTTC
This sequence comes from Kitagawia praeruptora, assembly GCA_037693485.1. NCBI lineage: Eukaryota > Viridiplantae > Streptophyta > Magnoliopsida > Apiales > Apiaceae > Kitagawia > Kitagawia praeruptora. The sequence continues at coordinate 13,744,553 of CM075353.1, forward strand.
AATATGTTGATGTAGTTTGTCGGATCCTAAACACAAGAAAACTCTGCGCCACATTGTTCGTCTGAAATAGGATGAACATACACTCAATACAAAGGGAGCTAATCGTGAAGCTTTTTATGACGGTTGCATAAAAGTTTTTAAGGTAATATAAGTGCTTGTTCTTTTTACTTCATTGTTGATTTATAAAGCATAACTATACTAGCAGAGGTTTACTTTGTTGGCAAAGATTCAGTTTGAATGAAATATGCTCCTGATGGCATTTTATCAATTATTTTATAACATCATCTTGTATATAAAAAATAATGTCTCTGGTTATTTAAGTGCTTGTGTTTTTTTATTCTTTCAGTCGAATACCTTGCTTGTGTGCTTATACTTTATAACTATACACAATCTGTTTTGTAGGATTATTATGCGTATCCCAATGGCTGTGATGTAGAATATGGGGATAGAGTTGTCAGAGCGCACTTGAAGAGAAATTTCAAGAGTTATCTTAATTCGGAGAGGGCACGACTAATGGAAGAAGTGGATGAGTTAGTGAAGATTGGATATGATAGAAATGTTATCAAATTGAAGCACTTGAAGCCGTACTACTACTCCCAGAAAGCATGGAATGCTATTTGTGAGCACTGGGAATCAGACAACTTTGCAGACAAGTCGGAAAAGGGCCATGATGCTCGAATGAAGGTGGAGTTTACCCCCCGCACCGGGGCCAAACCCTTTGAACAGAGACGGGAGGTATGATTCTCTAACAGTAATTTAAGTTAATATATATATTAGTTATTCAGTACTAATTAACGATTATTCAGTAGTTGTACCTTGAAATAATTTTGGCCATCTTTTTTGTAGGAAATAGATGCAGAAAGAGCGGCAAAAGGAGAGATGCCTATCAGCGATGATGATTTTTTGGGTGTGGTTTACAACCCAACTGACCCGGCAGTGAAAGATTTGCAGGTTTGTTTTTCCATCAATTCTGTTTTCGCTATTCTGCATGCATTTGTACTAGGTTACGAAAATATGGTGGCTGACTTATATATCGGGATATCATTCAAATGAATATTGTTTTTTTTAATTTAGTGCATTTTTTAGAAGTTCTGTCTGTTATACTGTGTTATGCTGTGGCAGGAGAGAATGAAACTGGTGCGATCTGCAATTGAGTCACCTTCTGATCAGCCGGCATCCCCGTCTACCCAAAAAGAAATTCTGCGAAAGCAGGATCTGTTTGTGATGATGGAGGCTAGACCCCCGAAGAGGGGGAAGCTCCTGCTTCATCCCCAACAAACAGTGGGAGAGCTTATCGGAGCCCAGGAAGCAACTCAGTGGGCCAAAAAAAAGATGGAAAAGTCTCATGCTCCAGCGGTCGATGTTCCTGATGACATTTTTATGATGATGTCAATGATCTTAGACGCGGTGCGGCAGATTGTCATTTCCCTCCATTCGCATGAGCTGAAACGATCCGTTTTGGATGAGGAAATCCGTAGCTTGGCTGTTGCAGCATATCCAGATCCGAGTCAGCAGTCGTTGCAGACTCATTATATACGGACAGCAAGTGGGTTGCTTCGACAGATCTTGAAGGATACCAATAAGATCATTGTTGAGGTATGATTCCTTTTGTTTCTACATTTAGTTCATTCTCCTTAGGGTTTTGTTTGTACTTTGCATTCATAAATATTATGTTTTCGTGTGCGCATTCTGATATTTGTTTTGCCTTTTCTTTCTTTTTTGTTTTGTCTTTTCAATTTGTATGTAATTAACCTTTACTTGTTTGCATATATATGTTAGTTACCATGATAGTATCTTTTGCTTGTTTAGAGTTTATTATCGTTTAATTCTGTTTGTTTTCGGATATGTTGATTATGATTGCTGCTGCTTTTTTTTGTATTGTTTTTTTTTCGGGTTTTGTGGATAAACTATTAGCATACTTATAGAAGCTGTGCCCGCGAATTTAGGCATTATGTAATTTTGTTAGTGTGTTCTATCGGAGCTCTTGATGCAGTGTTTATTGTATTAATATAATTTGCAATGCTGTATAGAAAACTTCTTTAACAGCACGCCTTAAAATTTCATAAGTTAATTGCGAACTTAAAGGTATGTTGCATATTTTTTTTATGTGACTGCATAGAAATTCTGATATGAATATAACACTGTAACACTGCATAGAAACTTTATTACATGAGGCTAAAATTATTAGTCAGTAAAAGATCAAATTAGGCAAGATATATGATACTTTCTGGTTGTCTATCATGGGATCAGTGATTCAGTGCTCATTGTTTATGATAGTTTCTACAGTTCTTGTGCCTTTGCTAGTTCCAATGCAATTAGAGCTATTTGTGAAGCTGTGTCCCTCCTCTAATCCTACATTTTAATCTTTGCGAACAGAGAGGATTGAGGGTGGAATGTGACATTAAAAAAAATTTCACTAAAATGTTCTGCTCATCTGTTTCTAACTTTTCACGTGCCTGCAAAAAAATTGTAGGAGACTCAGTTAGGGAAAGCCGTGGAGGTGGACAAGGCTGTGGAGGTGGACAAGGCTTTGGAGGTACGCAAGGCTGTGGAGGTACCCAAGGCTGTGAGCAATGAAGATGATGAAGATCTGGAGGCACACAACTATCCACTGTTTTAGTACTTGTAAGATCTGCACGCACATAATCTGAACTGACTTCGAACTGAACTGACTTGGAAATTTCAGTTTCCTCCTTTTGTAAAACAATCTATGTTCAGTTTAAGTATTTTGTAGAAATCCCAAGGCTTTTTGGGTGTAACTTAATTGGCATCTTTTTTTAATTTAAGTATGACTGTTTTTTATTTTGGGTGTATGTTTTGCATTGTATTTTAGCATTTTGCGGATGCTTGGGATATATAGGTTTACAGGTGATAAAACTAAATATATGATGAATTTATTTTGGCACCATTTGTAGTGGAAATTAAAATAGGCAGGTAAAAAAAATGTTTTTGAATGACAAATTCGACCATGACAAGTCGAACTACCTGGCATTTGTTGGGATACTGGTCCATTTTGGGGCAATAAATTCGACCTTTTCTAGTTAAATATAAGTGGTATTTTGGTCGAATTTACTTTGTGACAGCAAACAGTCGCATTTAAGTTTAAACCAAAAACAGTCGAAAGAAGCTTTCGACCATAGTAGGTCGAAACTGAATTCAACTAATAGCAGTCGAATTTGTAAATTCGACCGTATACAGTCGAATTTGTAAAATTAACTGAAAACTGTAGAATTTGTAAATTCGACCACAAAAAGTCGAATTTAGGAATCTGGACGGGCTTTTCAAATTTTTTAAAATTTTCAAGTGAAAATTTTGGATTTTCTAAATTCGACCAAACTAAGTCGAATAAAAGCAGTCGTATTTATTCGGTCGAATATATTCGGTCGAATTTAATCGGTCGAATTTGGCTAAATTCGACCGAATTGCTAAATTTGACCAGCGCAATTATGACCAGGTTGCATTCGGTCGAATTTAGCTAAATTCGACCGAAAACGGTCGAATTTAGCCGAATTCGACTGAAAAAAAACGATCGAATTAAGCCGTTTTCCTTGTAGTGCACACCCCCGTCCCCCAATGTATAGTTTCTGCTGGGACAGAGGGAGTACATGCTAATAGAAAAAAAACTTAAATTATATAATTTAAATATTATATATATTCCATTTCGGATTCGGATATTTCGGATTCAGATGCGGATAATATCTGCTTTATTTCGGATACGGATAATATCCGCTTTTTCTCGGATACGAATGCAGATATTTCGGACGGATATCGAATTTGTCGGATTTTTTTGACAACCCTAAGCAATAATATATATATATATATATAATGAAACACGTGGTTGGTTAAACCTAATGCAGATCAATTACAGTAAGGGGTCATTTGATAATCACTGGATGGAACTGAACGAGTGGTGATTGGTTGGTTAAGATTGTTTGTGTGCTTAAATTTCATCTGGACGACACGTAAATTCTTCTGAATGACACAAGCAAAAATTTGGTGTTGAACCAGTCACATATCTGTTCTTGGTTGTTGTGCTGTGTTAACCAAAAATAAAAAGTAAAAATTATATTGCCTAATTTTTCAAAAATACATTTAATGATTTAAAAATACTTTTTAGAATGTATTTATTTTATACTTTATTTACCATTTCTCTTTTTGTTGTGGAATAAAAACTAGGTTATGATTATGACGGCTAGGGTTTGTGAGCTTCAAGCTTTAATGGCTGCTTCTGCGTTCGAGACTAAACGGTCCTCACAGAATGCCTACGTATCTCTGTATTAGAGAATCAAGCCAAGAAAACGTAGTTCTGAGAATGAGGGGTCAGACCCTTTATATAGGCTGAGAAGCCTAGGAATTATGGTAGGAGTAGGTGACTTGGTGGGCAAGCCACCGCCTTGAGGAAGGTTCTAGACCCCTTCCTTGTAGGAGTCAGTTTCCATGTTGGAATATGTATCTTGGAGGCTAAGTCAGGCAAGAGTAATATCCTTGTTTGACTCTTATTTGCTGAGCTGTTTATTACCCCTAATATTAATTACGAAATTAATATTATAGTTAGGGTTTGGGCCCATCTGGTGGGCCCCACGTTTGGACCATTCTAGGTCTAATAAATGCCACATTAAATGTGTCTTTAGGGCTTACTTTCAGCCCATATCATTTGCCCCCCAACTTCTAGGAAAACTGATCAGGTTTTCCTTGAAGTTATAACGGCCTTATTCGAGACTTGGGTCGGGGTTTATTGCTCTTACGTGAGTATTTTCAACAATATCATCTTAATGTAAAGCGTGGAGCGACCGACGCATTTACGACGATGTTGAACGACACTAATCAGTGTTAAACGGCACTACACAGCGCTAATCAGCCTTAAACAATGTTTAAACAGTGTTAAACAATGTTAAGTGGCATAAAATGGCACTAACGGCACTAATCGGTGCTAAACAGTGCTAACCGGCACTAATCTGTGCTAACATGCACTAAACAGTGCTTAAACAGCACTAAACGGTGCTAATCGGCACTAATCTGTGCTAATAGGCACTAAACAGTGCTTAAACAGCACTAAACGGTGCTAATCTCGACCTCTTTTTATCATTAACAATCATCCGAGATTCGCTGAAAAAGTCGAGATTTAGGTTTAAAAAGTTCACTGAAAAAGTAGGGATCCAGGACCAAGAACTGAACCTGGACCGGGGGGATCCAGGTTCAGAAGCTGGTCGGCTGGACCCCCTGAAAATGACCTGGTCGGCCGGAAGCTGGTCGGCTGGGACCTGGTCGGCCAGAAGCTGGTCGGCTGGGACCTGGTTGGCCAGAAGCTGGTCGGCTGGCCCTCCTCCAGGGGAGCTGGTCGGCCGGGACCTGGTCCTCCGGGACCTGGTTGGCTGAAATTCCTCTTCTAGGGCTAACTAGTCAGTAGTTGGCCTAAAAAACTTGAACTTAGACTCCTTCTTGATTTTAATAGAGAGTGTGGATCCAGGATCAGAAACCATCCATGGTCCTAAGGATCCAGAATCTTGATCTTGATTACGAATCGTCAGTTTGGTCGTTTGTGACTTCATGGCTAACTTTGGCCTTCATGACTCATCTTGGCCTTCATGGCTAACCTTGGCCTCTCTTTAACATTGATAATCATCTGATATTCGCTGAAAAAGTCGAGAACCATGTCCGAAATCATTTGCTGAAAAAGTTGGGATCCAGGACCAAGAACTGAACCTGGACCGGGGGGATCCAGGTTCAGAAGCTGGTCGGCTGAACCCCCTCAAAACAACCTGGTCGGCCGGGACCTGGTCTTCCGGGACCTGGTCGGCTGATCCTCCTTAAAAAGAGCTGATCGGCCGGGACCTGGTCTTCCGGGACCTGGTCGGCTGATCCTCCTTAAAAAGAGCTGATCGGCCGGGACCTGGTCTTCCGGGACCTGGTCGGCTGATCCTCCTTAAAAAGAGCTGATCGGCCGGGACCTGGTCTTCCGGGACCTGGTCGGCTGAGACCCCTAGTGCGTCGCGGTCGATTGCTTCTTGGCTAGCTGGTTGACCCGGACGTGAAAATTATTCGTGATCTTGCGGATCAAGAACCTTGATCTGAATCTCAAGTCACTATTTTGGTCATTCATGACTTTGTTATCTTAAGGATCAAGAAACTTGACCTTGATCTTAAACTTTTATCATGGATCTAGGATCTAAAACTGTCCGTGATCCTAAGGATCAAGAATCTTGATCTTGATCACGAGTCGTCGGTTTGGTCATTCGTGACTTCATGGCTAACCTTGGCCTTAATGGCTAATCTTGGCCTTCATGGCTAACCTTGGCCTCCCTTTAGCATTGGAAATAATCCGAGATTTGCTGAAAAAGTCAAGATTTAGGTTTGAAAACTATTCAAAGTTCACTGAAAAAGTTGGGATCCAGGACCAAGTACTGAACCTAGACCGGTCGGATCCAGGTTCAGGAGTTGGTCGGTTGGACCTCCTTAAAAGGAGCTGGTCGGCCAAGACCTGGTCGGCCGGGGTCTCCAAGACTATAGAAAACTCAGAGATCTTCGCGTGGACAGTAAGATCGTCCAAATCTGATACCCGGAGCTAAAGATATGGCCCAAACAACGTCAACAGTCCGTGTAGGACTGAAAATCAGTCTTGGTCGGCTGGACCCCCTTAAAAGGAGCTGGTCGGCCAAGACCTGGTCGGCCGGGGTCTCCAAGACTATAGAAAACTCAGAGATCTTCGCGTGGACAGTAAGATCGTCCAAATCTGATACCCGGAGCTAAAGATATGGCCCAAACAACGTCAACAGTCCGTGTAGGACTGAAAATCAGTCTTGGTCGGCTGGACCCCCTTAAAAGGAGCTGGTCGGCCAAGACCTGGTCGGCCGGGGTCTCCAAGACTATAGAAAACTCAGAGATCTTCGCGTGGACAGTAAGATCGTCCAAATCTGATACCCGGAGCTAAAGATATGGCCCAAACAACGTCAACAGTCCGTGTAGGACTGAAAATCAGTCTTGGTCGGCTGGACCCCCTTAAAAGGAGCTGGTCGGCCAAGACCTGGTCGGCCGGGGTCTCCAAGACTATAGAAAACTCAAAGATCTTCGCGTGGACAGTAAGATCGTCCAAATCTGATGCCCGGAGCTCAAGATATGGCCCAAACAGTGTCAACAGTCCGTGTAGGACTGAAAATCAGTCTTGGTCGGCTGACGCCCTCCTCGGAGCTTGGTCTTGAACCTTAAGTTCATTCATGGTTGTTGGTTATCATCAACCCTTGACTCTCATCCTTGTGATGAAGTTCTTTAGTTCTTACCTCATCTTTGTTTCTCATGGAGGAGGTCTTCCTTCTCGGTTGATCATTCAGGTAGTTCACTTGCTCCTTAGCACTTGACTTTAGGCCTGGTATGCCTTTGTTGGTTTTCAACCCTTTAGCTTGATTCTAGGTTTCCAACCTTATTTTCTTATGCTCATATAACCTTTCTTAGGTCTCAACTTGATTGACAACTCTTGGTTCGAGTCCTTAAACTCAAACGACAAGCTCGATTGGAGGCAGACAGCCTTGTTGGCCATCGAGGCTTAATTAATGTTGTGTTGAGATTTGAAGTTCAAGGATTCAATCCTTAATCTTGGAATGTGTTCATCATCCCAGATTTCCAACCTGTAGAATCCTCGTCCTGGTGTCTTCCTGACTCGATACGACCCTTCCCAATTGGGGGATAGTCTTCCCTTCTGGCCAACTCTGGAGGCCTCTATCTTCCTCAGAGTAAAGTTGTCTTGTCGAAAGAACTTCTCCTTAACCCTTTGGTCGCAGTGGAAAGATGCTTTCTTCTGACGCTCTGCGTTTCTAGCATTCGCTTCATCCCTAACCTCGTCAATCAGATCGAGGGCGAGCCTCACGCCTTTTTCATTGGTCTCGTGATCATATGCTTCCACTCTTGGCGATGCATGTGTAATTTCTAGGGGGCACAACTGCCTTGGCTCCATAAGCCAGCAAAAACGGGGTTGCTTCAGTTATCACTTCGTAGGTGGTGTGGTATACCCAAAGTATAGGCAGCAACTCATCCACCTAAGTGTTTCTTGATCGTCCGACCCTCTTCTTCAGTCCATCAAGGATAATTCAATTTGCTACCTCAGCTTGTCCATTAGCCTCAGGGTGAGCTACTGAAGAAAAGCGAAGTTCAATAACATTCTCCTTGCAGTACTTCTTAAACTCTTCATTGTTGAATTTTGTCCCATTATCCGTCACAAGGATTCGGGGGATTCCCTATCTGCAGATGATGCTCTCCCAAAAGAACTGGGAAATTTGTTTGGTGGTTATCTTGGCTAAGGGCTTAGCCTCAATCCACTTAGTGAAGTAGTCGATGGCCACTATCATAAACTTCCTTTGTGCCGAAGCCATAGGGAAAGGACCTAGTATGTCCATTCCCCACATTGCAAACGAGATGGGAGAATTGATCGAAGTTAACATCTCAGGCGGCTGCCTTACAATTGGAGCGTGCTTTTGACATCTGTCACACTTCTTGACATAATTCTGCGCATCGGCCAACATCTCTGGCCAATAGAATCCCAGTCGTGTGATCTTGTGAGCTAGGGCTCTGCCCCCCAAGTGTTGCCCACATATCCCTTCATGAACTTCCTCCAAGGCTTCTCTTGCCCCTTGGGGCCTCAAGCACTTCAGGTACGGGACGACAAACGATCTTTTGTAGAGGATGCCTTCAATCAAGGCGTATCTCAATGCCCTCACTGACAGCTTTCGTGCCTCCAAGGCATTGTCAGGGAGCCAGCCTGTCTCGAGGTGAGCTTTGATAGGGTCAATCCAGCAACCTCCCATATCAATCGGTGCTATCAACTTAGAATTGATGGTCGGGGCCTTCAAGACTTGGAAGTAAACACTCCCTGCATAGTTCTCAATTTCAGAAGAAGCAAATTTAGACAAGGCATCGGCCTTAGCGTTCTCCTCTCTCGGAATGTGTTCCACATAGCATTCCTCAAACTGAGTCATAACAGCTTTCACGACTCTCAGGTATTTTGCCATAGTCTCATCATTGGCTTCAAACTCGCCATTCACTTGCGAGACCACCAGTCTTGAATCTCCACACACTTTGAGGTTCTTGACCCTCATGACTCTAGCTAAGCCCAATCCAGCTATCAATGCCTCATACTCAGCTTCATTGTTGGTAGTAGGAAAATCCAACTTCAAAGCATACTCAACTGTGAACCCATCGGGGCTTTGCAGAACTAAACCTGCATGGCTTGATTTTGTTTTTGATGCTCCATCAAAATAGAGCACCCAATATTCCTTCTGACCAGTTACAAGTTCCTCATCTTTATCTCCACTCTCAGTGGTAGTTACTATCTCCTGCCCCCCGACTTCTTGGTTGTTAATGGTGCATTCAACCACGAAGTCAGCCAATGCCTGAGCCTTGACGGCTGTCCGAGGCTTATACTTGATATCAAACTCTCCAAGTTATATGGCCCACTTGATTAGCTTTCCACTGGCCTTAGGGCTATGCAATATGTTCCTCAGTTGCTGGTCCGTCCGGACTTCAATTTTGTGAGCCTGGAAGTACGATCGTAGCTTCCTCGAGGCCGTTATCAATGCCAAGGCAAACTTCTCAATGGTAGAGTAATTTAACTCAGCCCCATGCAACACCTTGCTTACGTAGTAGATGGGTTTCTGAACCTTGCTTTCTTCTCGAACGAGAACGGTACTCAGTGCTTGCTCAGATACTGCCAAGTATAGGTAGAGAGTCTCTCCGGGACTAGTTTAGCCAACAACGGGGCTTCGGCCATGTACTTCTTCAATTGTTCAAAGACCTCCTGGCTCTAAGGTGTCCACTCAAAATTTTTCACTTTCTTCAATGCTTGAAAGAACGACAAACATTTATCACCAGATTTGGAGATGAATCTCCACAAGGCCGCAAATCGGCCTGTCAACTTCTACACATCTCTTATAGAGCGTGGTGGCTTCATGTATAAGATCTCCTTGATCTTGTCATGGTTGGCCTCAATGCCTCTTTTTGAAACCATCAGTCCTAAAAACTTCCCAGATCCAATGCCAAAGGCACACTTGGCTGGATTCAACATCATCTTGTGGTGCCTCAGCACTTCAAATGCATCTCCGAGGTGTTTAATATGATCTGCCGTGAATAGGCTCTTGACTAACATATCATCAATATAGACCTCCATGGTTTTTCCAATTAGATGGGCAAATATTTTATTCACCAATCGTTGGTAAGTAGCTCCTGTATTCTTTAGCACAAATGCCATAGCAAGATAACAGAAAACACCAAAGTCGGTTATGAAAGATACCTTAGGGATGTCGTCCTTATGCATCTTGATCTGGTTGTATCCACTGAAACCATCCATGAAACTCAGCATCTCGTGCCCAACTGTGGCATCTATCAACGTATCTATCCTTGGTAGAGGGAAACAATCCTTAGGACATGCATCATTCAAGTCAGTGAAGTCTATACACATCCTCCACTTCCCATTTGCCTTCTTGACCATCACAGGGTTAGCCAACCACTTGAGGAACTGAATCTCTTCAATAAACCCAGCTTATAAGAGCATGCCAACTTCTTGTTTAATGGCCTCTTGCCTTTCTGGAGCGAAATTCCTCTTCTTCTGCTTTAATGTCGTTCATTTAGGATCGACATTCAATTTGTGAGTTATGAGCTGGGGATCAATCCCTGGCATATCAATTGCTGTCCAAGCAAACACATCACTATCCTCTTGTAAGAATGCTGTCAACTTGCCCTTCAAGGGGTTCCTTCAATTGGCTTTCGGGCTATGCAATATGTTTCTTCAACGGGTGGTCCATCAGGACTTCAACGTTTGTCTTGGTTCCATCATTTTTTTTTTTTTTTCTTGATTCTAGGTCAAGGATTCAAGGTTGATTCCTCGATTTAGATTTCCAATTAAACAATCATGTGGGCTTCTCGCCTTTTAAACTCTTTAAAACGAGAGTTTGCTTGAACTTCTTGATCATTGTTTAAGGTTCTCTATTGGTCTTCTACCTTAGATTCTCCATCCAAGTCATTTTTGAAAACATTAAAAAGTGGCTAGTCTTTAGCCTCCACAGCCTTGCATGGCTTTGATTGCCAGATGTCTTTTATCCCGGATCCTTCAAGGAATTGAAACACTTATTTGGTTGTGCTGTAACCTAACTCTCGACCCTTCAGAGTTTTATTTATGCGTTTGTTTGCTTCCATTTGTATATTCTTTTATTTTCGGTACTTGGTCATCTTTGACTTACACACATCAGGTGCTTGGTACATAAATAGAATCATAGAACGAAAAGCAAACTTGCATTAATAACATAAATGGGTTCAACCTTTATATAGAGTACTACTGTCCTACTCAGAGCGACATGCTCTGCATGGTTTCATCGAACCTTATTTCTACTTCTACTAGATAAATATGAAGCTAAGTCCAACTTTGCAAGACTAGGCCTGCATGGCTTGATTTTGTTTTTGATGCTCCATCAAAATAGAGCACCTACTACTCCTTCTAGTCTCCTCATTCTTCTTCTGAAGTTCACTTTCTTCTTGGGGTACTATCTCTTGCCCCCGACTTCTTGGTTGCCAATGTTACATTCAACCACGAAGTCAGTTGATGCCTTAGCCTTGATGGCTGTTCGAGGCTTATGTGTGATGTCCTCTTCTGGACTTTCTTTGTGTTCCTTATCACTGCGGATGTCCATGTCTTCAACTGGAAGGACCTGCCCCCCGACTCCGTCAGGCCTTAACGCGGCTACATAACAGCTTCGTGCCATCTTTTGATTGCCTTTATGTTCTCCAACACCATTCTGGGTTGGGAACTTGATCTTCATATGATAAGTTGAGGCAACAGCCTTGAATGCATGAAGTCCAGCCCTTTCGAGGATAACGTTGTACGTTGAAACCGCCTTGATTACCAGGAAGTTCAACATCAGAGTGGCCTTCTTGGGCTCCTGTCCAATAGTCATAGGCAATTGAATAGTCCCTTCAACTTTAGATCCTACGCCATTAAATCCATATATAGGCATGTTATTTGGGGTCAACTGAGAATCATTGTAACCCATCTTCACAAATGCATCATGAAATAGAACGTCAACGGAAGCTCCATTATCTATCAAGACTCGCTTCACTTCTGAGTTTCCAATTACAGGAGTTATGACCAACGGGTCGTCATGGGGGAACTTCACCCCTTCAAGATCAGAATCATCAAAACCAAGTGTGATTTCAGTCCTAGCCCGCTTCGGGGCCTCTCCCACGATGTGTATCACTTCTCTGGCGTACGCCTTTCGAGAGTTTCGAGTTGTACCGGCCGCTGTCGGGCCTCCCCAGATCATATTGATAACTGGCCCTCGGGCCTGTGTGTTACGATCACGATCGTCATCCCTTCTGTTATAATCTCTAATTCGATTAACACGATCTTCACCCTTAGTGAAGTTGCTCAATTTCCCTCTACGGATCAAGAACTCGATCTCATCTTCGAGTTGCTTGCAATCATCTGTATCATGCCCCACATCGCGGTGGAATCTACAGTACTGACCCTTGTTTCTCTTTGCGGGATCACCCCTAAGCGGCTTCGGCCATCGAAAATCTTTGTCTTTCTCAATATCTAACAAGATCTGACTCCTAGGAGCATTCAATCTTGCATAGTCGTTGAATCTTGGTCCCAAACTCTTCTTCGGTTCTTCTTAGGGGTATAGTCGGAGTCCTCGCTAGTTCGGGGATACTTGTCCCTAGCATCATACTCCAGGTCATCATACTCCTGGTCTTGCTTTCGCTTCTTGAAGTCGTTGTTACCTCCTCCCTCACTTACTGTGGCTTCTTTCTTCATGCTATCTTCAGCTTTAATGTACTTGTCAGCCCTTCGTTGGAGCTCAGCCATGTTTTCAGGAGGATGCTTCGCCAATGACCTTTTAAAGAATAGATCAGTGGTTCCGTGTTCCAGGGCTACCATGGCCACCTTATTCTCCAGATCAGTGATGTTCAAAGTCTCCTTGGTGAACCTCTTAAGGTAGTCTCTCAGATTTTCGTTCTTCCCTTGTACCACATACATAAGGGATGCAGAACTTTTCTCATGAACTCTCCCGCTAATGAATTGGCTGACAAAAGCGGCGCTCAACTCCTTAAAAGAGCCAATCGAATTCGTAGGTAGGCGGCTATACCATCTTTGAGCCATGCCCGACAGGGTTTGAGGGAACGCCCTACACTTCAAGGCGTCGCTTGCAGGCTGCAACAGCAGTGCATTTGAGAACGTCCTAACATGGTTTGCGGGATCACCCGTTCCATCATAAGCCTTAATTGTCGGCATCTTGAACTTCTTTGAGATACGAGCATTCATCACCTCCTCAGTAAACGGGGGTGTGGGATCATCAGGATCCCCAAGTGGCATCAGATCCTTGGGGTTGCTCTTGGGGGTTTCCACCCTTGTTGTTTTTCCAGTTGGGGCATCAGCCCTTCTTTGCCTTCTTGAAGGCCTCTCCAAATCTATAAAGGGAATCGGTCCTGATGTTGGAGGAGGTTGAGTCTGATTTGACCTAGCTTGTTCTCTTGCCATATCTTCCTTTAATCTTAAAATCTCGGCTTCATAAGCCTTGATTCTTTCCGCAGTTGTAGACGGGGGTCCATCATAGACAGTTTGATGACTCCTCCGGGGTTCTCTGCTAGCACGTCGCCTTCTTGGGGCTTCATCACGATCAACATTAGTTGATGAATCGTCAGTATAGGGGCCAGAGTAATCAAGATACACTCGATCTCGGATCTACAAGGCATGACCACTGGGTCAAGGAGGGTAGTTAGGCAGGCCATACATCGGGTTAGTACTCACGGGGAGATCCGTAGTATGGATCTGTACCCCTGGTGGTGGGTAACTGGGATCAACTAGAGGAGAGACCAGCGTCTGGAGGGAGCTGGTTCCTTGACCTGGGTGAACGACCATAGGTAACGTTCTCTCGACATGGGGATTCGTCCCTGGAGGTTGAGAAACCTGAGTTTGAGTGATCGCCCCTGTGGTTGGGGGTACTTGTTCAGTGACAGGCGGAGCAGAGCTTAGAGGTAGAGCCTCGGTAGCGATTGGCTCGGTAGTGCTTGGTGCTGTTCTTCGTGTTTGAACCATGGTTGATGTCTTTTTCCCACAGACGGCGCCAAATGTTGTGGAATAAAAACTAGGTTATGATTATGACGGCTAGGGTTTGTGAGCTTCAAGCTTTAATGGCTGCTTCTGCGTTCGAGACTAAACGGTCCTCACAGAATGCCTACGTATCTCTGTATTAGAGAATCAAGCCAAGAAAACGTAGTTCTGAGAATGAGGGGTCAGACCCTTTATATAGGCTGAGAAGCCTAGGAATTATGGTAGGAGTAGGTGACTTGGTGGGCAAGCCACCGCCTTGAGGAAGGTTCTAGACCCCTTCCTTGTAGGAGTCAGTTTCCATGTTGGAATATGTATCTTGGAGGCTAAGTCAGGCAAGAGTAATATCCTTGTTTGACTCTTATTTGCTGAGCTGTTTATTACCCCTAATATTAATTACGAAATTAATATTATAGTTAGGGTTTGGGCCCATCTGGTGGGCCCCACGTTTGGACCATTCTAGGTCTAATAAATGCCACATTAAATGTGTCTTTAGGGCTTACTTTCAGCCCATATCACTTTTATATTTATAAAACATATGAAAATATTTAATTGAAATTACATAAATTGTAGTTAGAGATTTTGTGAGATGATACGTCTAACTAAAATGTGATGATTACGTTAAAAATGATTATAAAAATGTATTTTACTAAAAAATATAAAAATGGATACATTAAGATATTAATATTCAAAAATATGATCTACGAGTCAAAAGCTTTAAATTATTAGTATTGAGAGCTCATATTAAATTTTAGTCACACAAATCGAATTTCGTATTATATGCATCAAAAGAAAAATAACAACAAATAAAATTTATTGATAATTTGAAGGAAAAAAATAAGTGGATACATTGTTCAGAAAAATCAAACATTTTATCTATCAAATGACATTATATATTCAGCATTCAGATAACCATTCGTTCAGAAATTTTCATCATCCAGAAATTACAATTCAGATTTAACAAATGACCCCTAAATCTATAAGCTTACGATTGGTATGGCTTAGATTAAATCTCAGGTGAGCGATAATCGAACCAACTTGGCTATCACATCACGCTCACTTGTTTTATTTTTATTTTTATGGTGAAAGGGTAAAAACATAGAGAATGATGAGGGATATGAGTGTCCCGGCTGCGAAGCCTGAAGTTAAGCAAGAGAATCCCACATGGAGACAGAAGGTATCATAGACGGTGCAGATTTTGGGCCATTTTGCAGCTTTGTTTCCTCTAAGTCCTATGTAAGCAGCTTCACCGCCTGCTCCTGCTGCTGCTGCTACAATCCCTACGAGTAGCTGCATGCGGGTACACATTTACACAATTAATTTATATAACAATGATCATTAATGTCTAATTAGTAGTTAATTAAA